>OY728145.1:780424547-782924547 GCA_963277665.1 Viscum album
TTTTGAAAGGGTTTTTGATGAAACTTTTATTTTGAACATATTTTTATTGGTTAAAGTAATTATTTTTATAAATGGGGAATGTTATACAATATTTAATGATTTTATGACTACGTAATGTTATTATATTTTAAATTCATTTTCATATAGTATAATTTATTTAAAAGGTATTCTTAGAAGAAGTTAATTTTAATGTAATTTTTAAAAAATGGTTCTAAATGTGGATAAAATGTCCTGAAATTCAATGCATAATTTCAAAGTCCCATGTGAAACATTACTAAAAAAAATTTATTTGAATTGTGATTTCCATTGATTGAGAACCTTTATCTATATTATGACTAATATGGATTGTGGTTCTAAGGGGGTGTTGTAAATTGATAATTATTATAACATATTAAATTATGAGAACATGGCTATTTCATGAGAGGGTGATAGAGGGGATATTTTTTCTACATTTTTCTTTCATTATTGATTTATGTTATTGGTAATTGAATCAATTTTTTTATCACCTAATTATTTTTTTATCATGGTAACCCTATGTCTCTAATTATGAATTATAGATTTCAGTTACACAAGATTAGTGTGCCTAGATTGGCCAGTGCTATAGAAAATTAATTCCCATCAAGGGGATTTTGGTATTCCTCTTGATCAGAACAGAAACCAGAATGAGGATATTATTATCATTCACATAAGTCCCAGTGACCCGTTATCTAGGTATATTATCACAAATTTAAGGTCCTAGATAGTTTCCATGATTTATATATCCTTATTAAGATGATTTACTGGACACCAAAAAAATTATTTGTATCCCCAAGAGTTGTGTTGATTTCTTGACGTCGTGGTTTGGTTGTTGGTTTTTTATTTTGTCACATTTACATCTTGGTGTTTATGATAATATAGTGTTTACTATTTTTGTAATTTATTTTACATTCAAAATTTTATTTCAAATAGTATAGAAAGTATGTATTTTGAATGGGAATGTTAAATTTTGTTTGGAATAGGAATCTCAAAAATGTTTTTGTGAAAATGTGAACAAATTGTTTATTATATTATTAATTTAAATTTTTATTTTCTTGGTTTTGAAATAAATTTCAATGGAAAAAATTTTATTTAGTAATTGGGTTAAAAATTATGTTTTAAGGTTGGATAAGTGCCACTATTTTTAGAAATGGGTTTACCCAGGTTTTGGAATGAAAAATATAATGGAGGTTGTTTTCTCCCATTATGGTTACTCAACTGGAAACATTTTTTAGTAAATTTTGTTCAAAATAAAATTTCATTAAGGTATTATGAGAGGAACAAGATAAATTCTTTGGTGAAATCCAATAGGGAATTTTCATCTCACACAATGTATACACGTTAGTGTATGTGTGTATATGTTGTTCATATTTTTTCACTCATGTGCTTGGTATTTGATTAAATTCATTGGATTATCATTAGGAATATTGCTGGAAGTGTTAGATTATGTTTCGTGAACATGGTTCATATGGTGGTTTTGTAAGATATTTTTGGTTTCTATTATATTTTTGGTTTTGGATGACTTTTCAACTACTTCTGTCAGGTGTATTTTATGATTCTCTTCTTTTGTTGTATGTTTATTTGATTATATAATTGTATATTGTGGGTGGATATTTACATCATCATTATATGTTAGATTGGTATGTTTTTTTGGTTTTTAATTATTTTTTTGACAAAAATGTTAAATGTTTAGAGAGTATCTGTTAAATTTTCAATAATTTAATCTATTTATTTATGTTAATATGAAAAGTAAAAATCAATCCCATCAGTGATTTTTTTTACCTTTGTAACTTTTATCCCTCCCATAGGGGTCAAAAAATCCCTTCAGGACTTGGGGTGACACAGGTTGGTTACTGGGTCTTTATAGAATGGGTTGGTTTGTTACGTAGACCAAATATCACAGGTTACATAGAAAAAGTGCATTAACCTTAGGGATTTTTTTAGTAGCCGCATACCACATTATGAAATGTATTCCCTTCAAAACCAAGGATTGACCATCACCACTGAATCTCATCCAATATTTTCAATACATCATCCATAAATACATGTATTTAACATTATCAAATCCATTTCTAACCAATTATAAAATCGTCATAATCAATTTCTATATTTAACCAAAAAAAATTCCATAATAAAATTCTAGGTTATAATAGGGAATCAGACACTAATTAACCTCCCATTGATAAAACCTCAAGAAAAGTGATGGGTTACACCCCTATGATTCATCCATATATTTTGAAAAAAAATTAATATCTTATCCCAGACATTATTTTTTTAGGCAAAATTTCATATATCCCTAAAAATTATAGTGTAGTGACATCCCTTTGTGAATCTAATTAAATCCTAGTGTGGTCATCCTCCAGGGATCCCCTCTCCCAAGCTAAATAACATTCCCATTATAGTGAGATTACTTTACAAAAAAATTATAGAATCATTTTCTAAATCGTATTCCAAATTATAAGATGTAAACCAAATAATAAACATAAAGATACCAAGAAGAAAATGATATAGAGAAATAGATTTACCCATAGTTATTAATTCAAATGAATCGTGATTAAATCAAATTAAAATTTTGAGAGATCTCACTTGATGATGAAAAATAGAATGAGAGAACTATTTTGGATGAGAACCACTCTATTCTGTTAAAAAATACCTTATTTTTTCTATAATAATCATTTTTATAATTTTAATAATAATCTTTATAATAAATGAAAAAATCATCATTTTTAAAAATATGAAAAACATTACAACCCCCTAATATTATATATTACACATCCCTCTTGGATCCCATATATACTATATATAATATATTATATATCACATATATATATTTGTTATCACAATAGATTAATAAATTTTACCCCCCCCCCATTTAATATGAAATAGATTTAAAATGTGTAATTATTTTCCCTTAAGTAAAAAACCATGAATATTGTGCAATATTTTTTTCATGTGTAATATTTCCCACTTAACAAAAATTCTTAATGTAATATAATTCTATAATTAATAATATATATCTATCTTACATAATTTCTTTTACTTCTCTCAAACCCTTGCAATATATATTGTGTTATACCTAATATATTTACTTAGGGATAACATGATGTGTTATATATTACTCTATTCATAACATATTTCCCCGAGAAAGAATTTGATAAATTATATTTTATTTAATGTATAATATATTTCCTCAGTAATATATATATATATATATATATATATTACATGAAAAACAATTATTTCATATATTTTTTTTCAATGAGTAAGGCTTTTAACGAAGAAACAATATTATATATAATATATTTTTCTCTAAATAATATATTATCTCTATATGTAATATTTTATTTTTATATCTATGATTTATTTAATTGATAAAATTCTGATATGTAACATACTTAATTTCTAATATAAGTTCCATCAAAAAAATTATATATTTATTATATTTATATCCATTTGTAAATTATATATAAGTTAACTGAAATTCATATGTAATTTTTTTTATTCTATTTATAATTTATTTATCGCATGCTCCTGATTTTTCCATTAGCTAACAAAAAAATAAATAATATATTTATTTCTACCTTTTGATGTATAGGATGTTATAAAGTGATATTTTTGAGAAAATAATATAGAAATATAAAACAACTAAAATCATTCAAATAAAACATCGTTTGATTTCATCAGCTACACATCCTCCCATGTATATCAACTATTGAAAATAGGTTCTAAATATAAAACTAAGCCTATCCAATTACCAAAACATGATTCCCAAGATACTCCAACACTCTCAACACATTCATGGGGTCTTAATGCACATGATCGGCCCAAGGTTTAGGCCAAATCACTATTCAATAACACTAGTTCATTTATTAACAATTTAAAGCACTAAAATATTGTTTTCAAAAATTATCTAAACAAGTTTCAATTTTTAGTAAAAAATTAAAATAAGATCATATCGACAGTAGTTATAGATATCAGTCATAGATTGCAATTGAAATCATGTGAATTGTGAACATGCCTTATTAGTGGTGTTTCCACTTTTCCTTAATGTTTTAATAGATTAATTATTTCACTAAATTACATTTTAAATTTAATAATGAATAATTCAAAATAAAAATTCAACTTTATGTAAAACTTTCACTTGTGGTGAGATAACATATATACTAATTTCAATTTGGAAGAAAAGATTTGATACTTATAATTAAATTTTATTAATAATTATGTTTCAACAACACATAAATATTTTATTTTTAAAACCATCACTACATTTTTTAATATGTTATTTATTTATTATAAAAATAATTCATATCTTCATAAAACACTTCTTCCATTGAAAATTTGTTTTAAATAACTGTCTTGAGATATAGAGCTTTAATCTGTAGAATTTAATCCATTGAATGTATCAATAATGGAACAATGATTTAAAAACAATAGACTAAAAAAATCCAATGAAATCAATGAAATTGAACATTTGAAGACAATATTAACCATAAATCAATGTAATAAGTTGAAACCCTAACATAATGAATTAAAAAATAAATAAAAGAAAAAATGTTGATAAAATATAAATATTATATGAAGTGAACAAAAAATATTTACATATTTTAGACATTATTCATATAACCCTAAGATAACACTACTAGTGCCTTTCAATTCTAGGATGTTACAATATTAAAACTATAGTTTATCATAAGCAATTTTTTACCTTACATCTAATGAGATAA
The DNA here is from genome assembly GCA_963277665.1 of Viscum album. Classification (NCBI taxonomy): domain Eukaryota; kingdom Viridiplantae; phylum Streptophyta; class Magnoliopsida; order Santalales; family Viscaceae; genus Viscum; species Viscum album. Next base: position 780,429,287 of record OY728145.1, read on the forward strand.
TATCAACACATACATTTTCAAGTGGTCTCACCCAAATTCTATAATCGGTATATTTATATGAATAACACAAAAATATTCCCATATTTTTATAGGACCCAACATTTTTCATAATAACCACCAATTTTTAATATTTTACCCACCCATGATCATTGAATTCTAATGAATGTGCCTCTTACACATTCATTTCTCACTAGAGAGTCTTCTATATTCCTTCAACATAAAACTAATGGGATCCTTTATGTATCGTCATGAGTAATATTAATTCATTCCATATCATTGACACAGTATCTTCTAGATCACCCCCAATAAGAACACCTTGCTCTAGAATCATGTAATTCTGGACCACTACATTCATATGATTATTTTTATCACGAGTCTTCATCATGATATAACATTAATTTATATGTTTCTGTATTAATTTTTTTCAATAAAAAAAATGTGTTCCCATTTCCTAACAATCTCCCATTTGATGAATTCCTATAAGGATAACTGTTAACAAATAATACCATGGGAAAAACATTCCTTCTAACTTTCATAATAAAAATAACACTAGTATTCCATCATTCAGTCACCCATTCCCCACTAAGGAAAAAATTTTCATAGAATTTCTTAAACAAAAAATGTAGTGAAAATGACACCCAAATTATAAATCACATTCACCTTCTATATATCCATTACTAAATCCATTATTATTTTCCAAATGATAGATTTTTCAATGTTAATGTGTTTTTTCTATGAGTAAAAAACTGAACTATTTTCTAAATAAATTTCTCACTAAATATCAATGAATAACAATCCAACTCACTATATTAACCTAATATCATCTAATAAAAACAATAACCATATAATATTTTCTCAAAATTTTGTGATATCCACAAATTACACTTCAGTAGTGGGTATTTTTATAACCAAATACAAACCACAACATCTTGCTTATTTTTTCTCTTAATGTGTAATCATTAACCCTATAAAACTATTATATCTAAATGTATCATCTATAATGTTTTCATCCACATAACCCCGAAATGGATTATCTATAAAAACTCAGAGGGATATATTTTTATTATTTTATATATTATATCTTTTGATACATTCATAAAGAAGAAAAATCACTTCACAACTTCCCAATTTCATTTTCTAATCTTCTATTAAAATTAATTGACAACTCCTATTAAAAGTGAAATATTCATTCCTCTGCATACTATGATGCACATCAAGATTCTTTTCCCAAATGAAAAATAATTTTTTCATGTATATAGCATCATATTCTATTTTTGGTTATTTCTCCTTGTATAATTTTATGTGTTTGACTAGTTGGGTTGACACCAATGTACATATGTTCATTGAAAATCTCTTGATGACCCTCCAGATATAGTTTTTTTGATACAGAACCAAACATTTAGTCTCCTTTAATCGCTCAATCCATAACATAAGAGTTTTCTTTGTTTCCCTACGACCATTTTAATTATATATTTTTTAATTATCATACTTCAACTCATGAATTCGTTTAATGTCCACACCCCCAAATGCATATCATCAATATACATAAGGACGATAAATCTATTATTTTTAAAAAAAATCGAGTTAAAATAGTTATATTAATTGATTTTTTAATTCCTTATCTTAACCAGAAAGTAAATGAACTACTGGTTCCATTACCTTTCTTCTTATTTCAAGACTTAAGGACATATCTTCATCTTATTGACCATGTACCTATTCAAGGTTTCAACAAATCTATCTAATTAATTCATGAAAATTTCCTCCACTAATTCACCATGATGTAATTTTTCATTTACATCACCCTTTTTCATATGTAATATTATATATGTTACCAAACTTGACTTCATCTAGATGGTTATTTGTTTAAAAATTATTGAAATTTTTTAAGGAATTCCACTCATTTATAATATTAAAAAACATTTCACAATCATTATATCATTGTTCATTTTATAAATCTCATATTCTTATTTTAACCATAAGACCAATTTATTCTATAGTTTTTTATTCCCTCATAGTAATTCAGTTATCCCCCATGTTTCATTTTCATCTAACGAATCCATATCATATTTCATAGCTAATTTTTACATTCTATAATTGTTGAGACTATTCGCATCTTTGAGGATCTCTATATTTACATAATCAATAGTAATAAATTCATGAAAATCTATTCTATACATCCAAAATGAACATCTCGATTTGGTAGATATTTATAATTCATCCTCTAATTACTCTTTTTTTGGAACTACCGGTGCTATAATAAAAAAATTACATAGTTTTTATTGTCTTTTTTACATTAGGATTGTAATAGAGGAAATTTCAAGATAGGTAGTAAATATATATTTATCATTGTTTTTTAATAAATTATGTCAACAATATTTTCCAAAAAAGATTCAATCAATATCCGTTATCTAAAAAAGAAAATTCAAAATATGATTATAAAACCAGTTATAATGAAATCCTCATGTTATAATCTATTTTCTATATTGTTCGTAAAGATAATCGACATCAAATTTTTCTATTAATTTAATATTTTAAGGTATATCAATCCAAAAGAAGATAATACTAAATGTATATGATATAAAATTGTGAAACAAAATTACAAAAATCCTAAAGATTCATCTTCAATTTTATGATATTGGTGTGGTAATCCATCATTTTTCATCTTGGAAAGAACTCTTGGGGAAACCGAAATTGTGTCTATAGAGACGTTTTATACTAAAAATGATAAATCTCATGAGAAAGTTTCAAAATTTTACATGATCAAGAGAATAAGTCTTCACAAGAAAACACAAAAAGTGTTATACCTTATAAAATCGAATCACAAATAAATAATAGAATAATTATGAATAACATATAAAAATAATTGATTGAAAAACCAGTGGATGAAAGTTCTAAATAAAATGATGAGTATATCCAAAATAGAGTGAAATAGAGGATGAAAAATAATATAGAGTTCTTAAAAGAATATTTTTAGGGATTGTTAATTTTAGGTGGGATTTCAAATATTTGAAGTTGAATCCTAAAAAAACTATATAATTGGAACCCAAGGTGACTATTTACATTGATGGTATCATATATAATTAGAAACCGTAGAATTAATATCTACTAAAATTTTGAAATTAGTTATTTTAAAATAGACATTAAAAATCATGTTGTAATGTAGTATATTTAAATAATAATGTTAAAACATGAGTTGTAATTAAAATTTTTAAATATCTAATTTAATAAATTTATTCAAAATTGATTAATAAATTATTGACCTTAACAAAATCCATATAATTCTATTTAACAGTAGTTTTATAAATAAATTATGTTAAATGTTTTTTAATGACATTTATTGAATAATTGACATTAAAAACCAGTGTGTGAGTTTTTATTTTTATTATTGAACTACGTCTAGAACCTCACCTTCGAAGGGACTAATTCAAATTCCAAAGTTTTTTAGATCTCAGAAATATCTTCTATTATACATTTTGATCTATCTAGAAATTCCATGCATTCCAAAACATCTATCCACTTTGAACTTCCATTTAAGTCAATATGGATTTTTCTATTTTATTATTTATTATCAACTCTATTTTCCACTAAGTTTGGGATTTTACATAATACTTTCGTATTAATGAATAAATACCTACATCTAATTTTTTTATGTTATTCATTATCCCAAGTATGAAAAAAATATATATTTTGTCACCCAACACCGAAAAGAAACATATATGAGACATATAATTAAGATTATTCTTATCCTTTATGTCAAAATGAATATGATCTACACATATGAAAACATAGATGTGGATTACTTCTAATAGTTATCAACTATAATATTATAATAAAAAAATTTAACACATGGGTGCAGAGGGACTCCAATTAATAAGGTATTCAACCTAATTTACCATTTCTTCCCAAATCACATTTTACACTTTAGAAAGTATTTTCATGTATTAAAAAGATTCATTTAATTTATGATTTATCAACATTGCAGCACCATTTTTCTCATTTGTTTTAAGTAAAGTCTTCTCAAACACGATTCTTTTTCTCCAAAAAACAATTTGGAATTATTTTAAACCATATTCTATACCATTATCGAAACATAATCATTTTAAATTATTTTAAGTATCTTTTATCAACGTGGACCTCCATAAAAAATACTTAGAATACCTCATATGTTTTACTTGGGTAAATAAACCCATTAGTTATTTTTTATATCATTGATGAATTCCCCAAATTTTGAGGACACATTGTGGGAATGAATTGTTGATAGAACCCAAATGTCAATGTTCAAAATTATAACCTTAGAGTCATAGATTTAAATAGATTTATATTTAAAAACAATATTATATTCATTCCATATATTAAAATCTCAAAACATTTGAACTCTGTGTGGTTGATATTTAGTATACCAATAGCTTCTAGACCCCACATTATCTTCTCAATAGGGTACCCATGTCCACAGTACCATGACTCTGATCATACTAAAGTTGTCATTATAAAAATATTTACTCCATTTAATCTTCCCATTAGATTTAAAATCCAATATTTTATACCTCTATCCATAACCTTGGAACCGAAATTATCATTACATGCCCTATTTGTGAAGCAAGATTCAAATTCAGCTTCATCCATTTGACTAATGGGAATTATTATTTTTCATAAACTTAGTATGTTATAAACTCTGTATCACACCAATAAGCATTCATATAGAATTCAGACATCAAAATATCTTGTAGCTATGATCTCAAGCACATCCTCATCAGCTAGGTGAAAATTTAGAAACCTTCCAAATATATAATTTTCCACATATTCCATATCAGACATATAATAGAACATATCCTTATAATCAATAATCCATTATTCCTTAATAATTCTAACACTTAGTAGTAAATTAGTATTTTCTTTAAAAACTGATTTTTTGGATGTTGATCTTTCAGAAGCTCTGCATTCAGAATTCACCATGTTGTCTATATAATAATTCTTCATTTTCTCATTCTTCCCACTATTACCCCATATAATTTTAGGCCTAAAAAATCATTCCTCACATATCTCCTTGGATATATCGTTTAACTTCCATTAACCTTTCAAATATATAGAACAACGTCTTCTTTATTCCTTTATTGTGATTCCAATAAGTTCTTGGACTTATCTATATATGAGAACGTTATTTATAAAGTGATATATCACATCCTCAAACATTTGGTTAGTCTCTACATAATCATTAATTACTTCATTAACTTTCAAATCCCTTGATATTATAAGTGATAACAATAAGAAGATACCCCAGATGAAGTATATGAAATTTACCTTTACTAATTTGAGATGAATCCAAGTCATAATAAATTCCATCACATGATCATTCACTACTCTTCATTCAGAAATCGACATTCCAAATAAATAACTCATTATAAAACACTTTTTTATATTTATTATATCCCCATACATGTCTTCTAGTGGATTGATGAAATCCACTACAGTCCTCATCTACATGATGTTATAGAAAAAATTCTATTTTAATCGCATATAAATCAATCCAAGTTCCTTTATATCCATATATTAATATTTCCCTTTTTTACATTACTTCTTGTTTGACCCTATTTAATATAACCTCAATATAATTTGGAATTAGATATTCTTTCGCCAATATCCTCTAAAATCTGATTTCTATCCCATCGAATTTTTAGTCTAGATCATTCTATATTACCGCACCATACATTCTAAAACCCTAAATCCCAATGAATTGAAAACACATCAATACATGAATATTATATTTAGATGCTAATGTTGAGTTTTACATAGATCCATTCCAAAAAAAAACTCTGATACCACTTATTGTGATTCAAAACACCAATTAAAATAATTTCAACATATTAAAAATGAATGTGAAGAGCAAAATCAACAACTTAAAAAATAGGAGAGCCCCATAAAACCAATGTGTTGTAACATAAGAATAGATTTTTTACTCTAAATCACCACAATAAGTTGTCACCCCCACACACTAAAGAAATTAACGTAGGGGAAAAACCATTAAACAAAAATTAATCATTTGAGAAATTAAAGATAATTATTTATGTGGTTCAAATGTTAAAAATGCATCTATAGGATAATAAATTTTCATCCATTTATTTTACAAGAGTTTCCTGATTACAATAAGAGTTACCCTTATATAATTTTTATATACATATATATATAGATAAATCAATGTACACATGTACAAGTGACCCACACAAAATTTATAGTTGGGACCATAATATTAACATGTCACATTACCTTCCATAATTTATGGGGGACCCACCATTGTTCATGATAACCCTTTATTTCTTGTAGATCTCCCAACAAAGACCACTGACATACAAGAAATGTTCAAGTTACTCTTAAATATTTCACTCATCACCCTTACTGATTCCATTAATGAAAATCATCTAAGAACCAATAAATATTATTATCAGTGGAATTTATATATGAAATAACTTTTACACATCATCATATAGACCAATAACCACTAATACTACATAATTATAAAACATGAACATCTGGACCACTTGATTTATAATAATTCCACTATATCACATATTTATCAGTCCAAATGGAATTTGAACACATTCATTCCTTCAAGTGAATTCCAATTATAATAAACATATTTTCATGAATAATATTATCAAAAAAACAAATGTTTAGTTATAACCAATGTTATACATTAGCTAACACATAGTAAGATATTACCCATATATTAGTAAGAGCCTTGATCACATAGGCTATAGTGATCTTAATTTTACCGTATAATTGGGTTTCTATGAGTACATATTGTATGTGTTGAACCCTAAATTTTATATATAATGTTTCTTCACACACACTTGTGGATACCGATGTTATTATTGGTTACTTGTTTTGATTAAGTGTAATAATCCATGATTTGACACCTACATCACAACATATGTATCACATGACTTAACACTAGCTTATTTTACTATGTTTATTTTCCATAATTTTTTTATTTTTTCCCCTCATGTTCACCTACCAAATTCCTTTTTATGATACCATTTCCCTAGATTTACTTATACTTTATTTTGTATTTATTTGTGTCCTCACATGTTTAGTATGACATTTCCCTATTAATTGATAATTGTTGACTAAATTCATAAAAAATGTTCCCATTGAGAATAAATTATTATATTTTCATATATATTTCTTAAGAAGGCAATAATTAGTGGGAAAATAGGAAATACAAGGAAATAGTTGTAATTCATTAAAAAATTAACCTATTCATTATCATTAATAAATATTATGGTCTGGAAAGGTTATAAATTCTTATCCACATATTCCCATTCATTTTTTATTTTTGATTGGAAAATAGTTTTCCTCGACATGTATACCCATTAAACTATACATCTATCCTAGACACGGTATTTGGTTCTAGTGTGTATTACACCTTTACCTTACACCCTCGTATGTCTTTCTGACACAACATCATTTGTGCGAGGATTAAACAAGATGGGCGACAAGTTTGAACTTCCATGTCCTTCACAAATCCCGAGCCAAGGTTTAATGAAATTGTGTTATTCATAGATCCTCCATGTATAAAGAGTAATTGTTAATAGTTATATTTTTCTATGAAGGATCTCATTATATACGTTTACTATTATTTGAGTATTTAATTTCTCTCAAAATATTTCTATATACTTATGTTTATGTATAGATTAGTTAATTTTCCACCTATGATTATTTAAAATTTGTTAGATCCATGGTGGTTTCATGATGAGTATGTTATTCTCCACCCTATATACGTACATTTTTAGACATGGAAATTCATGATCTTTATTTCATGTACCTTTAGGTAATAGTACAAATCTAGATTATTTGTGTTATTACACATGATCATTGGGAGTATAGGTTGAGTTTTGATCAGTGTTAGAACAACATACTAGATAAAGTGTTTGTAACTTTTCCTTGTGTTTCAAAGATGATTTTTATATTGTATTTCATACTAGGGGATGTGTTTTTGTATGGAATGAAATTTATTCCATTCATTTAGTATTGATTTTGTTTATTAAAAAATGATAATTCCATGAAGAAAAACCACTTCCCAACATTACTCCAAGACCCGCAATGCTAGTCTCAATCACATGGGGATTAGGGATATCTCTTTTGATCAAGTGTCTATTGAACTCGAGTACCTTTTGGGTGATTTGGGTCATCGTCGTTACAAAAAATACCTATTTAATATGGTGAAAGGACATTAAAATGTTTTCCAAGTAATCTAATAATTCTCCTTTTCAAGTCTCTCTTATTATTCTACTTCTTACTTTTTCACTGAGAGATACATAAAGTCAAGGACGTGAGGAAAATCCCACCCAATTGTTCGGTGATTCTTTAGCCTATAGATGAAACAAAAATAAAGGATCTTGTTCATTGTAACATAGTGATCTTCATAAAAAGGTGTAATTGACAACATGGGTTTTATCCAACATCATTGTAAGGTTAACATGTTCATAATATTATGTTATGTATGGACTTTATTTTTTCGAATGGGGATCATACAAATGAACCTTCTTATTTTACTATTCTATTAGAATAACTTTTCTTCGATCTAATGAAACTCATAACTACTATCAGATACATTCCAGGATTTAAATTATTTATAAAAAAGCTAATAAAATAAAGACAATGGATACCATCGATATCATTGGAAAAATATAGATTTTGAACTTTGGTTGGTAATATAATATATGATATCATAGTTGTAACATGATAACTATATAAAACATCTAATATCATAAACACATAACTTAGTTCAAAACCATTGTTTTTTATATATCATCATGTACGATATGGCTAGTCAAAATGTATGATAACATCATTTGCTACTATTATGTAGAATGAAAATAGAAGATCATGTCATTGAGGAAACCTCTAGAATAATTCAAGTCGCGATAAGAATTCTTAGACTAATGATAAAAACATACCATAAAATATGATTGGTAGTGACTAAATTTTTTTGTCTCAACACAAAATAATCTATCATAGCCCATGATACAAATTTTTCACTATATCACATATTATAATATAAGTATGTTGTAGAATATGATATTGTAAAAAATAATTTTTATTCTATTTTAAAAATTTAAATTTAATTTAATGGTTTATAAATGTTATATAAATTCTAAAACTGTTTTTTGCATATTTATTTATTTTTAAATTTTTTTAATTACATAATTAAAAAGTTATTAATATTAATAATAAATTTTTTATAAAACATTTAATAAATAAATACCCATAATAATAATTTTTAATTTTAATTTACCTTTTATTTATGTGGAATGACTTATAATTTTGATCTCATGTGTTTATATAAAAAGTTATAATGTAATATATAATGTGATTATAAACTATTGAATAAAAAAAGGTATAAAAGAGTTTATATTGAATTAATAATTGTTAATAATTATTAATTTTAATTATTCATATTAAAATTTAATTATTTGGAAATTATTTTGACCATATGAAAATGAGTTTAACGAAAATGATATGTTTATGTTTTACATAATATTTATCTTATGATATTTATATACATTAATTTTTTATATAATAGATATGAAATATAAAAGGATTGAATTCCAAATATCATGCATTTATGTAAATTCCCTATAATATGATAAAATGAAGTGTTTAATATTAAAAATAAATTTAATGTGTATATATTTTTTTATTATTAAATATCCACAGTTCTTGGGTAAATTATAAAGTTTTTATAGTTGTTTTATGAATTGTTTGTAACCATTTAACCCATACTTAAATATATAAATTATTTATTCAATTAATTGAATCTAAATTTAATTTATATGCATTATTCATTTATAATATGAATGAATTGATGCTTTGATATTTTACACAAATCATTCACTAAAATATCTTACACGAATCAAATGTGATGACCAATACTTTTCCTAATGGATACACATCTCAATTTGGAGTTACAAAATCTAAGGTCCCTTATAGGGATGAAACAATAAACATACAATGTAGAAGGAAAAAAACATTCCAATTGTTCATTTGAGTTGAATATGTTTTGTTCACCCCATTTTTTGGTAAGATTGTGATAGAGTTTATTTTTATGTGATATTCAGTAATTTATAAATAATTAATGACATGTCCTATATGTGAGAATGGTTATAAATCCTAAAAAAGTCCCAAAATTGAAATTTTTACAGATTGGTTTTGTTAAAAATGTATTTTTTTCAACAATAAGAGTTATAAATAATGTGCTCAGGGTATCAGGCGATAGACAGGGTGTTTCGAGTCCTTTAATTAAAAAGATCAGTTTTGACTTATAATGTGATATAAAAATCATCTTTATAATTATACTATAGGGTGATGATCTCATTCCAATTAATTAAACACACTTTTAATAAAGGAGTGGAAGGATAATATGAGATTCTCTAATAGGGATGAGGAAGCAATGTTAGGTCCGAAGGGAGTGTACACAACTAAGATGAATGGAATGTGTGGCATTGTTGAAAATTGGATGAAATTATGTTTTATCCTTGGGTTAGGGATAATAAATTTTAGGTATATGGAATAACATTAGTCATAGATTCTTTGACTCCCCATCCTACCCTCTTCACCTTATTGTGATAAGGAACTCATTTTTGGAAATCACATGGGCTATTTATTCGATAATTGAATCCCAAAAGGTTATATATCTTCATGAGAATATAGAGAAGGATTTTATTTGGTTTTGGTAGTGGTGGAACATATGAAAGATAGAAATAGGATGGTAGTAGATGGCCTAATTTGGATTAGTAATTATTGAAGATGTTTTGAGGGATTAGTTCTAGTGAAGGGAGTGTACTCTAGTTATGTAGGCAGGCTGGTGGTGTCTGTGGTAGATGCATAACTAGTGGATTCATGAAGGGGTGGGGTTTTCTTATGCACAAAATCATCATAATAACCAAAAAACCTCTCCTCGATATGGTTAAGGCTCTCAGTATATGGGGGAGGCTCCTCCCCTATAGAAGACCATGCATGATATCCCTGGTACACTGTCCGGTATTAATATCTCCCTGAGAAGTTGGCTTAGGTGGAATCCCCCCACTAGAGGAATGTAGACGAATATGGATAGTTCATTCATTTCTGGCAATAAGAGAGGCAGGGGGATCATTATGCACAACAACAGTTTAGGGGTCCTGGCCTTCACAATCTGGCAGGGTCAGGGGACATCATTGCAAATTGAGTCTAAGACCTTGGGGATACGACTCATGGTTTGTTGGTAGATGGTACTGGAGACTATAGAAATGGAAACTGACTCCATGAATGTAAGTAATGCACTTTGAGTCCATGGTACTATATTGTGTCCTATCGAATACATTATCCATAAGTGTTATGGGGGGCTAGGAAACAACATCAGAGTGTCCCATACAAGGTGATAGGGGTATGAGGCAGCAGATTATCGAGCATCTCTTTATACTCCAGGCTCATAGAGGTTACTATTCTATAATTTTCACAGTCTAAAGATGATGGGGGTTAATATCATTAGATAATATTCACTCTATCTTCATTATTTTAGACCCCCATAGATGTGTCCCCCCACCTCTTTTGGGGATTTGTGTTGCTTATCAGGTCGTTACTTTGTCTTATTACCTTTCTAAAATAAAAATCTATATGATGATGATGATTTAGAGGAACAACAATGATGAAATTAATATCAGGAAGGATCATATATAGTGTATATGAATAGTGGATTTCATGACTAATATTATAAGTTGAAAAAAATTTATGGAGATATATGAAATCAAAGGTGATAAAGGTTTTGTATATGATATATCTCATTACATTCTGTGTGGTACAAAAAACCATATGTTGTGTATCATTTCCCATGTGGAACTTGGGGAATAGAGAGTTATACATATCAAATAGAATTTCATAGGTAGTTAATTACTTATAGTTTCATAAATAGTGTTTAGATTTTTATAAGTATTATATAATTTTTACCAAAGATAAACATGTTGGGTATGTTTAGTCACATGACTGGGCATTCATAGGTGCCCACACTAAGCTTTCATCCTAACTAAAAATATAGTATTGGTTAGGGGATGTTTTCATGTATGATTTTGAAAATATGACATGAGGTGTTGAATACTATATTCATATCCTTCCAATTTATCATATCCTTTATTTTTCATTTGTATAAATTTTTTAATTTCATAATCACATTCTCAATGATTGAATATTTGAGAAAATTTAATTGAATTTAACCTATAAATGGGACTTATTCTAACTATTCCAAACCACATCTAAATTCAGAATTTATCTTAATATTATTTCAAATACCCATCTAAATATCCCTTTACATGTTCATAAGTCTCTATACATATGAAACATCCTTTTTAAAGGATTTATATGCAATTCAATGTAAGGGGTTAGAAGGGAAACATATGGGTTTCCAAGCCTCATTTTTATTTCTTATTTCTTATTAGTTGACATAAAATATCTTAAAACATATCTTTCTTACAATATTAGGAATCTATTCCAAATATATTAGAAGCTTATGGATACTTCAATTATTATTGACAATCTATTACCTCTCATGGATCTCATTTTATAATCCACTACCACGTCAAAACACAGGGCTTTCAAAGAACATTATTTTCATTTAAATTATTATTATAATATTTAAATAATGTAAGTAATCCTTAAAATTAACCTTAAATTAATTTTTATATATATAATATATTATTTTTATAAATATCAAACAATTACTAGGTATTCCCTTCTCTTATTCTCTTCTAAAAAACATTGCTTATTGTGTCGGTTTTATGTCATCTTTTTTTATAATGAAGTTTTCATAAGTGTAAGTATTTCATGGATGTTTCATAAATTTTGATTCTATTATTGAGTGAAAAATTAATATTATATTAATTTACGCATTATATTTCTATAATATTAAAATATCCATCATAAAATAGAATTTAAAATTAAATAATAATATATATATATATAACCATAAAAAACAATCGTTTCGATGAAGATTCTTTGAATGTTAACTATTTCATGAACTTATAATCTTCTGTGATTCTAGAGTGATATGAATAAAATAAAATGGAACTTATAGATCATATCAAACCATTTAATAATGAAAATTTTCAGTTTACATTATACTAAAACATATTTTTTAGTATGGACCGAAGAACCTCAAAATGAGTGATATAAACAAAAATTAATTTTATAAATATACATTTCACAATAATAAATGAATAAAAATTAATGATTTTGATTAAGTGGACTTGAAAATGTTAATAAGTTAAATAATAAAATATTATAATTTTATTAATTATGAGGTTATAGGATATACGAGGTGAGTTGGGACTCAAGGAAAGGGTTTTTAATTTAAACATTTACAATAAATGTTGGGAAACGTTTCTCCCAACTCTTCTTTATTCATAATTGTATTCATTATTATAAGTAAAATGTACTTATAAATATATATATTTATATTCTATTAAAGTTATTTTTTATTTTCTAACATATGTTTTTATAAAATAATAAAATCACTCTCGCTTTACATATTTTTCATGATTCTTTTTCTTAGTTTTGTTGAAATATGAATGGAATATCATTTCAAATTCATTATGAATGAATGAATTTCCCGATATCCATATCTATATTCCATTATTATGTTTCATCTCTATATTTTCATAGCTATCCATTTTAATTTCCATTATAATTTTTTGTAAAAATATTTCCATTGAAATAGATGTTATTAAAATAATAAGGGGTATATTATTTTAATTTTTTTATAAAACCAAAAACAATTTGGTGTTTGTTGTAAAATGAGTTATATAGTGAAATAAAAAATCCAATGTGTTTTATTCATATTATGGTTCTTGAATACTGTATATGATGATAAGTGGTTCTGATATATACCTCTAATGTATTGGGTGATGATTAATTTTCCAGAGAAATAATGTTATAAATAATTAGATACAATTATTCCACTATGGGTGATATGAGTGATTATATGTAATATGAATATGACATCCCAATAGGCCTTTTTATTTTATTAAATAGTTTTTCCTCAAAATTTTTATAAATTATGTTGATTTCATCTTAAATTTAGGTTTTTTATGAACTGAATGTTCATATTTAATGGAAACATTTCTCAAAATGTTTTCAAGTGTTTACATGGAAAAAATGGGCTTTATATTTATTTTTACACACCTTGCCATGTTTTATTCTCATCACTTTTCTTCAAATTATTGTTATTGGTTTTAAATATGAGTAAAAAAAATTAAATTTCAGTTATAAATATGAGAGTATGGATTTGAATGAAGCAATTGTATCATTTAAAGTGTTGAACTTTGGGTAAAATTTTCATTGGGTGAAATAAGTATTGGTTTTTATGTGTGTATTTTTCCAAAATCTCTAAAACTCTAAACCTAAAAATTTATTATTTATGTTCGTGACCAAATATTTTCAATAGATTTAGTAACTATTGTAATTTTCTAATCATGCTAAAAATATTGGTATTAAAGAATGCTTTGGATAACATTTGGGAAAATAATGATGAAAAATAAATAATGAAATGGTAATGTAGGGTTAAATAGTGGGTTTTATGGTATGGATCATTATTTTATGGTTAAATTACAATAATAAATGATTTTATTATTATAATATTCTTTATGGGATGAATCATTATTTTATGGTTAAAAATTTGATAGATTCATTATAGAAGATACTTTAAATCTTAGATGTTTGGAGAATCAAAAGTTAACTCATTCATTTTATCATCTTGAATATGAAGACAAATATTGGTGTTTCTTAATTAAAAATACAAGTAGATTAATGATATTGATATCATATATGGGTGATATTTAATGATTATATCTTGAAAACTATTTTCCTAAAATGTTGGGGCATTGAATAGAAAGGAAATTTCTTGATATGGAAAAATATGAAGAGGAATAAGTTACTTATTTTGAAGAATATTTTACCATAATAGCATGGTTGACACATGATTTCATTCTATCCCATTAAATTAAAATGAATACATTTCAGACAGGGTTAGATACATTATTATCAAGGTAATTTTTTACTCAGTAATTTTATGGCTATGGAGAAATTATTCAACAAGAAAATTAGGTCGATACCATGTTTTTTGACTATTATAAACCTCAATGTATTGAAGATAAGAAATAGATAAGATATAAATACATAGATAGTTTGTAATAAAGAGCCATAATGGTAAAAGAACACAATAACATTATTCCAAAAATATTGAAAAAATAATTAAATTGTGTATCTTATTATATATATTATGTGTTCTAATTTTTTTTAATTCAAAAATATGACTCAAAATTTTAATGAAATGGGTAATGATCTAAATAATAATGAAAAAACTAGAGATCTAACATTTTATCAATGTTTTTAGTTGGAAATGTAATGTGTTAATTATAATAATATGGGTCCTTATGGAAATATGTGTTTGATGTTAATTACTCATGGTGTAAACTCTAGAAAATAAATACGCTATAACTAAAGAAGAGGAAATTACGAATGACATTTAAAGTTAAGTATTGAAGAATAAGGTGACAAAAAATGGTTAAAGTATTATAAAGGAAGTAATATAATTTAATTCTATTCGTATATAATTTCAATGGTAATGAAGTAGCGATATATATATTTCTATTCAAGGGATTAAATATAAATAAATCAATAGAAAAACATTTCTATAGGGGGAATATGACAACCTATGTATTTCCAATAATATATCACGTTTATGGATTATTAATAATCACGATTATGAATCTATATATATATATATTAAACATGTATATATGACTATATAATTTCTCAATAAGATAGCATATATTACATTTGATACCACTAATTCATTTAAAATTATTATATTTACTTTATAAAAAATATATTTTATTTAAATGTTAATTATATTTCGTTAACATTGTTTTTATATTTAAAAATCTAATGAATTATTTAATAGTTATATTTTTATCAATATATATTTCTTTCAAATATATAGACGTGAATTGATATTTATTATTATAAATTAGTTTACCTATATATGGAAAAAATGTAGTTTTTCATTGGGGAAAAGAATATTTATTATTAGGAATAAATTGGTTTTTTATATACTTTTTTTTTCAAAAGTTAATGTTAAAAGTTAAATATGTTTAATTTTGTTAAACAGACTTCATTCTTGGTCTCATCATTTAAAAATTCAGTAATGGTTAATTTTTTCAATTTTTTTGAGCCAATATATTTTTTATAAATAGTAAGAAATAATTTTTTTTCAAATTCCGTGATTTTAGGATACCATTATTGTATTATGACATATAAAATATATGAATCGTAGAAAATATCTATTAAATGCTAATATAAAAAATATATAATAAATTTTAATTAATTAATATAAATTAATTTTAATGCCACAATAAATTAGAGTACATTTATTGGCCTTGAGATAGTGCATTCAAATTATTGGAAAAATCAAAATTTGTGTATTTAATATAATATATTTGAAGATATAGGCTTTACTAGAGTTGTCTCTAGATTTTTTATAGGTACCATTTTCCTTTTTTTATAATTTTCATTTTCATTTTAACTAATGGTGTGTTTGGGTGGAAATTTTTGAAAAATATAAGAAATAAGGTATTAAGTAGTGGGTGAACACTTTCCCCTAATTATTCTCCACAGCCTAGGAAACCGTGCAGCCCGAGATAGAGAGAAATTTCATGTTTGGAACATAATTTTTGAAACTATATTCCTTATTAGGAGTAACCCAGCACCCATAAAAAATAGATTCATGGTTTAGGTGCATGATTAGAGGAAAATTTGTTCCCTTACCTAGAAAACCATGCACGAGAATTAATTTAAATAGATAATTTGTTTAAAAAATTATCTACCTCCCTTTTTAATCCCAAATAAAACCCTATTTCTCCCTAATTATGATTTATTTATTTTAGAGCCTCCCAAAAATATTCAAATCCCTCCTGACCTTCATTGTTGGTGGTTTGAAGCCTAGATCTAAGATCTATTCCTCTCTCGATAAGAGCATCTCATCCTGGTTTATTTCTAATTCTTCTCAAATCAATACCTCTTTCTTTAAGGGAGTATTCTCCTTATTGGTTAAATATATACCTTTTTTTCTAGATATAGATATTGGATTTAAAATATAGATCTATATTTGAGAGATCTCGAATTGTTTAAAATTGATTTTGGTAATAGATCCAGATATCATTCTACACTGTTCATCATCTGGAATTGAGGATTTTTCTATTGGGAGATTTCTCATCGATGAATCAAGGTAAGTGTTCTATTATTCAAATCATATGGTCATAATTTCAATTATTTTTATGTTATTTTATAATTTATAGTGTTTGTTTAGAAAATTTAATTTCTAAATTGAATTTGGTCACTGAATTAATTGAGAAATTGGGGATTTAAATGAATAATTAAATTTTTTTAATTGAGATAATTAATTGATTGATTAATTTTCAAGTATTAAATTGTGGAATTGGGGGTAATAATTTTACGGTTTTATTATCATAATGTTGTATTTCTCATTAAGAATAATTAATTGTGTGTTAATTATTGAAAGTGATGATTGTGAAATACTTAATTATTTATTTAACAAATCAATGGACTTTATATGGAACATTAATTTTTCAATCAATTAATGGATGATATGTTATTATTTAATTAAAAAAATAATTAATGGGATAGACATGTATAATTATTTGTTGAATTAATGAAAGGAAATTGATGTCATTATTTAATTTTTGACATAATTGATGGATATAGATTGATTAATTTATAAATTAATTAATGGAATATTATGAAGGTTAATTGTGATTGGAGTATTAATTTTGATTAATATTGGTTGATTTCATATAGTGATATTGTGATATATGTGATATATGTGTCGGAAATGGTCTTCTTCTTCCAAAGCCCACATGTGCGGGACATGGTCTTCTACATCTTATGGTCGTAGTGATTATTGTTTGATAAATATTTGTGGCACATGGTCTGGTGATTCGGATCCCATGTGTGATGGAAATAATTTTCTTCTTTTGAATCCCATAGTAATAAATATGTGTGGTATATAGTCAACTACCTTGCAATACCATGAGGTTATAGGTATGTGACTAATACCCAAATTATTAGCATTGTCCTATGGTTCCAATTATATATTTTTTAAATTGAAATGAAATTATTAATGAAATCCCATTGGATTATTGAATTGTAAGTTGTTAATTTCAAATGGTTGAGACTCTAGGATGGGATGAAGAAGGAATTGATGTTTGGGTGTCCTTGAGAACCAGAGAGTTTATGTAGTTAAATTAATAATAAATGATAATGGGATCATTGTTTAGTTATTCATTGTACTTATCTATTTATACCATTGTATACTATATTATTAACTAGATACTATTTTGGGAACTTTTGGTGGTGGCCTACTAAGATGTACTCACACTATACTCGGGTTGCCTGATTGATACTAGAAGAGATTTCATCATTGTATGATAAGTTTAGGGAAAATGCCATTTCTTTGATGGCTGAGTTGGGATAGATTGTAACACCCCGACCCCTCTAGTCTGGATCTAGTGCATTAATTCTGATATTTTCATGGTTAGAAGGAATTAAAATCCCAAAGGAACGATCATTTTAGTAGTATTGAAGAAACTAGATACATATATGTTACTCAAATTACATTGTAAAAGTTTACAAAATACAATACATAACAAAAACTAAAAACGACATCCCCAAGAACTCAATAAAATATCTTCTGTTCATCACCTTTTGAAGGTATACAATGAAAGGGGTGAGCTCAAATGCTCAGTAAGGGTTAAAAATAGCATAAGAATGAGTATAATAATAAGTGAATCACAATCAATCTAACATAATCAATATGGCATAGTGAATAAATGAATAACTAATGCCATTAATAAACTGAGAATCAAACTGCATCCATAGATTTTGTCATAGTGAAAACCACATGGATAATAATATTAACTGATAATGAATAAAGAGAATTCTTATTAATTGTACGTCATGTATATGGCACATGAAACCATAATACCGTAAAAACGGATTAGTTCTATGCATAGAAACCCTTCTGATTTTTAGAAACAAACTCGAAGGGCTTGTTGCCAAACTCTTTTGTCTCATGAGACCTACTGATGCATCTAGGGGCTATAGATGTCCCCACCCGCCACTTCATGTCCAAATAATTCTTTATAAATTGATTCAATACAAAATAAATAATCCTTTTCAATATCCGTATAGAGTAGAGTATACAGATTCATCAATATTTCCATAATTAAAATATCTTTCCAAATAAATAGCGTATGTAAGATGGTATACGATTTAGAAAACAAACATATCCACGAAATGAGATTATGTATACTTAATAGAAATATAATTTTAAATGAAAATTGATCTAAAATGGATAGTAGGTACACCACATAAGGATTATTTGGTGGACAATACAAAGTTGGTCACAACGAAAAGGTAGCTGAGACAAAGTCCCTTACAACAATGTGATCGGTCGAATCATATGACCAGAACTTCATAAATATCAAGTGAATCATTGAATAAAATGAATACAAATAGAATCATGTTATTATATATCAAATATAAGTAAACATATACCACATACAAGAAATAAATGTAAAACAATAATGAATGTGAGATGAGAAACCCCTTACCTTAACTCCGAACGTCTTCCTCTCTTCAACCTAAGCTCCTGGAATATGAAATTATACTAATTAATAAATTAGTTAAGAACCTATTATACTTGTATTTGGTTTATCATAATTCTGTTCAGTTCATTTATACCCTTATTTCTATGTTATTATATAGAATTTCATTTTTCCGGGGTGTTCGTTTTCATTATTTTTATAACCAGTTCACTTGTTTTTAAGTAATGGAGTTCATGTGGAAAGGTTATAAATATCCAGGATTGGAATTATATATTATTTATGAACATAAATAATTTTTTTATGGTCATTTATATCATTTTGTTACATGGAATGAGGAAGAATCATTAGATGACAACCACTTTGATTATTCAGAGGTATTTGGATTATTATGAACTAGTTTTGTCATATAACTCACTTATATGTACATATTCGGGTTCCTAAATATTAATTATGTTATAATACATATTTTTTAGTCTGGTTCAACCATTAATATGTTTTCATGAACAGTAATGAAGAAGAAATTGAAGAATGAAACTTCGTCGTCCATGAAGGCTATAAATTGGAACCTCATGGACGTTGATGTCGTTTATAAAAAATAAAAGTGAGGGAGTAAGAATATTTATGATGGTTCTTACATTAACATGATATAATTCCAGTATATATATGATACTGGAGTTATCATGATAATTTGGACAGAGGAGATGAGGATAGAAAAATAAAATAGATGAACTTGAAAATAAAATAAAAGTTAAGAGATCCCTTATGAAAATCCGGCAGCCTAACGACGTCACTTAAAATTTCATAATATCAAATGATGAGAACAAAAGGGTATCTCATCATATTGAAATCAAAAGGAAAGTAAGAATAATAAATAAAATCAAACCTCAACAAATGAGAAAGGAATTTCAAATAGATAACATAAAAGAAGTGTCGACTTAAAGAAGAGAATGATGGATTCCTTTAGCTTGTAGAATAACTCATAGATCCTGAAGGATGGGACCTTGGGGGCTTAGGGATCACCTTGGGAGGACTCCAAGAGAGGTAAAACCACCAGAGATTTATGGATGATGGATTTCTAATGAAATAAAATGAATGGATGAGTGGGTATTTATAGAAAAATAGAGGTAATTTTTTAATAATTTCTAAGGGACACCTCATTAGTGGTTTTTTCCAAACCATGGGCTTGCACATGGTATTTTCCCATGGTTTCCGCCACATGGGACACAACATGTCACAAGATACTATACAAAAGTCGAACATACTTTTATATTTAATTATTACATCATTATGATTCCATTAAACTACCAAAAACTCAAAACTGTATTTTTACTATTCATAAAAAATTCATGTATTTTAGAAAAATTCCAAAAATTTACCCCTACCATTTTTCAACATGTAGAATTAAAAAGTGAAATCCATTTTTCAAAAATAATTTTCTAAATATTATAAATTTATTTTTTAAATAAGGTCATAGTTATTTAGAAAAATAACAATCTTAAAGTGTAGTTAGTTTTATTTCTCATTGAAAAATTAATTAAGATCTCATTATATTATTGCATTAAAAAATAAACAAATATTATTATTTACTATTCATAAGGGTCATATTACTATTCATAAAATTATGTCACTATTCACCAAAAATCATGTTTGTTCTATCAGACTCCAGATGACTTACTGAACACAACTCTAGATGACCATTTTTAAAAATTAAAAAACATAGAAGAGGCAGAGTTGTGTTTAATGGCTAGATTATAAAATTTAATTCTATATTTATTTCAAAACCTTGGGGAGTTACATTATCCCTGCCTTAAAAAAATTTCATCCTCAAAATTCAATCAATATTACCTAAAAAGAATCATGTATGTCTTTAACATAAGGTCATCATGCTCCCATGTTGCTTCCACCATCTTATGGATCCTCTATTGAATCTTTACTTGACAAGTCGTACGATTTCTCAATACTTTTTCTCTAGTATAAAGAATCATGATAGTATCTTCACAATAAGATAGATATGGCTCATGTTTTACTTCTTCATTAATGAGTACATGTGTTGGGTATGACATATACTTTTTTAACATTGACACGTGGAACAAATTGTGAACCTTGGAGAGACTTGGAAGCATTGCCAAATGGTAAGCTAAGGCTCTAATTCGGTCCAAAATTTCAAAAGGTCTAATGTACCTAGGTCTTAATTTTCCATTCTTACCGAATCGTATAACACCCTTCCATGGAGATACCTTTAAGAAAACGTGATCACCTTCTTGAAACTATAAATCCTTCCTTCGGTTATCTACATAGCTCTTTTGCCTACATTGATCTATTTTGATATGGTTTTAGAGAATCTTCACCTTCTCCATTTTTTATTCAACAAGTTCTGGGCCCACGATCTTTCTTTCACCAACATCATCCCAGAAAGTTGGTGTATGACATATCCTCCCATACAATGCTTCATAGGGTGCCATCTGAATACTTGAATGGAGGATATTGTTGTAGTAAAATTCTATGAGAGGTAAATACTGATCCCACATGCCTTGAAAATCAAGTTAACAAGATCTCAACATGTCTTCCAATGTTTTAATAGTCCGTTCTGTTTGTCCATTAGTTTTTGGGTGGTAGGCAGTGCTCAAACAAAGATCAGTATCTAGGGAATTCTGAAGACTTTTCCAGAATCTTGATGTAAAACGTGGATCATGATCAGAACCAATCGATAGGGTTACACCATGTTGTCTCACAACTTCATTAATATATAGTATTTCTAGACGTTCAAGTGGAAGTTCTTCTCCAATAGCATGAAAATTTGTTGACTTGTTAAGACGATCAACAATGACCCATATTGCATCATTTATTCTAGGAGTCTTTGGTAGTCCCATGAAAAAGTCTATCATGATATTATCCCATTTCCACAAAGGTATGGGAAGAGGTTGCAATACTCCTCCAGTCTGTTGCCTTCCAGCTTTCACTTGTTGACAAACCATACATTGTGGCATAAAATTAGTAATCTCCCTCTTCATGTTGTCCCACAAAAAATGTTCCTTCCAATATCTACACATCTTAGTGAAACCAGGGTGTATAGAGAAATTGGAATTATGAGCATCATCCAAAAATTCTATTTTTAGATCAGGTATATCGTGAACACAAAGTCTCTTCCCAAATTTCAAAATTCCGTCTTCATATACAAAGTCACTCAATTTCCCATCATTCATAGCTTTAATCTTCTTTTGAAACTCCTCATCATCAGCCTAAGAATGTTGTATCCTTTCTAGTAATGATGGTTTGGAAACCATTTGAAAAGGCATTTATGTTTCACCTTCCGTGGTTATTCCCATATCCATCTTTACTAGATCCATGAAAATAGGGTCCCTTTCAACTCTCATCTTGTTCAAAACTCCATGATCCTTTTTGATCAAAGCATATGACACCTTATTTTCCTTCCCTAGGTGAGTCTGTATCATGAAATCATAATCCTTGAGTAGTTAAAGCCATCTCATTTGCCTCATGTTGAGTTCTTTCTGTGAGAAAATTTACTTCAAACTCTTGTGATTAGTATAAATCTCAAATTTTCCACCATAGAGATAATATCTCCATATCATAAAAGTAAATATCACAGCAGCTAACTAAAGATCATGAGTAGGATAGTTTTTCTCATGAATTTTTAGCTATTGTGATGCATAATAAATAACCCTATCATTTTGCATAAGGACACAACCAAGCCCTTTTCTTTGAAACATCACTATAAATAACAAACCCCTTCATTCCCTGATGGTAGAGTCAATATAGTTTCATTGAATAATCTTCTCTTAAGTTCTTCAAAACATTCTTCACAATCATTTGTCCAAACAAATTTAACCCCTTTACGTGTGATCTTTGTTAGCGGGTTAGCTAGTCGGGAAAAATTTTGCACAAAACGCCGATAATAACCTGCTAAGCCAATAAAATTGCATACCTCAGTTATGTTTGTTGGCGTGGGCCAATCTTGGATTGACTTTTCCTTCGAAAGATCAAATAGGATTCCACCCATAGAGACAATATGTCCAATAAGAGAAATCTCTTGAAGCCAGAATTCACACTTTCTAAACTTCCCATATAATTCATGTCTTCTAAGAGTCTTCAGGATAATGCCCGAGTGATTTTAATTATCTTCATAGATTTTGGAGTATACCAAGATATCATCAATAAATAACACTACAAAATCATTGATATATTCCTTGGAAACTCTGTTCATTAGATCCATGAAGATATAGGGTGCATTAGTCAATCCAAAAGGCATTACTGTATACTCGTAATGCTTGTACCTTGTTCGAAACATTGTTTTTGGAATGTGTTCCTTCTTCACACTCAACTGATGATATCCAGATCGAAGTTCAATCTTTTAAAAGTATTGAGATCCATGATGTTGGTCAAATAAATCATCAATCCAGGGTAGATGATAGTTATTCTTTATTTTAATAGCATTGATTTCACTATAATCAATAAATAGCATCATGGATCCATCTTTCTTCTTTACAAACAACACCGAAGCTCCCCATGGAGAAACACTAGGTTGAATAAATCCTTTTTGACTGAACTATTATAGTTGTTTCTTAAGCTTCACAAACTCCACAGTAGCCATTCTAAATGGGGATTTGATATATGTCTTGCACAAGGAATTAAGTCAATGGAAAACTCAATTTATCACTTAAGAGGATGTCCAGGTAAATCCTCTGGAAACACATCAATGTATTCTTTCAATATATACACATCTTCAATTTGAATATCTCATTCATCACCCATAGATATTGGGTTATCTTCCTCTCCATGAATCGCATTCAATAGAGCCACTGGGAGTGGGTCTAGATAATAATCAGATGATGAAGTCTCCACTCTAAAGATAAGAGACTCTACACCATTTTCAAAAATTGTAACTTCCTTTTTCTTGAAATAAATCCTCACATCATAATTTGACATCCAATCCATACCAAGAATTATATCAAATTCATTCATGGGTATGATGATATGGTTAGAAACTAAAGCACGCCTTGGTGTTTGGAGGGGGGATAGTCAACATCCCTTTGTTGCAATGATACATCCCATGGGAGTTTTGACTAACAAGTCCATTCATAAATCAAATTGGACATATAAAATTTTCATGGAAAAATGAGAGGATATAAATGAATGTGATGATCCAGAATCAAATAGAGTGTTGGCTAAGTTTGAGGAAACAATTAAAGTACCTTCCACCACGTCACTAGGAACTTCAACCTCTGCGGTTGTAATCGCATAGGTTCTCCCTTTCTCTCTTGGATTTTTCTGAGGCATGTTTCCTTGGCCCATAAGACACTCATTTTTATAGTGTCCCATTTCTCTACAATTGTAGCATTTAATATCATTGAATTTTTTCTTCCCCTTGCATTCATCATATCGATGACCCTTTTCTCCATAGTTATAGAAGACTACCATGCCATTCAAGCATTTCCTGATATGATTCTTCCAACATTTCTCCCATAATGGGAAACTATTCATTCCATTTCTCTTATTTAGTACTTCTCATTTTCCTTTGTTATCAGAATACCGCTTCTTATCTTGGTTTCCTTTGAAAAAATTGGATCTAGAAAATTCCTTCTCTGTTTTGATGGCACTTGATAAAATTTCATCATATGATGAAAATGATTGAGAAGCCAGATCCCTTAAAATACTTGTCTTATGATCTTTAAAGAAATGATCAATCTTTTCCACTGAGTCATGTACGTAATCCACAACATACTTGGATATCCTTGTGAAGGTTTCCTCATACTCTGCAACATTGCCTTCTTCCCTTTGTTTCAAGACACGAAATTTCCTATTCATTTCAGTTCGTTGCTCACGAGGGAAATATTTTTAGAAGAATATTTCCTCAAAATTAATCCATTACATATCCTCTATCTCTTCTTCCTCTGAGGTATTTTGACTCAGGGACCACCATTGATCAATATCACACTTAATAAAATATACTGCCAGTGCTACCATTTCATTTTCATTGCATCTTAATGCCATGAATATCTTTTCAAGGGACCTGATCCATTGATCAACAACCACTGGATTAGTAGTCCAGATGAAATATGGGGGCTTCTGCTGCATGAAACGATCCAACATAGGTGTTGAAAGGTTATTTGTTACAACTTGAGTAAGTTGTCCCAATATGGTCATGATCTGATCTGCTCAAAGGTTGGTGGTGTTGACTTGCTCAGTAGGGAGATCCCTACCTTGCCCACAAGACTTTATTACCCTTCTTCCATTAGACGCCATTTCTAAATAATGGAATACAGTAGATTACTTTATGAATCTCAAATAGAAAAGCACTCAAATTAGATTGAAATTCTTTGCAAAGCTAATCTTATAAACATGATTCCTCTGAGGAAAAATTTAAATTAACTCCTTCATAATGACTTATAAATAAAATATGAATTATCCTAATCATATCCCATGGGTGTGTCGTAACCAAGAGTGCAGCAATTCCCATTTTCGTGCACCAGTTCCCATTCGATTCTAGATCAAAGCGGTTTTTTTGGGTTTTACCCCTATATACATCTGTTCTAGAGCTGCCTCTTCATGCTCATATCTAGACAGAGACGTATTGCTTAAAATATCCACATAATCTATTCCTTACCAAAATAGGACTTTCTTGTATGTTAATCCTCAGATACTACCATAGGGCTTTGTTCATTACTATACATTTCCACCTCTAGTTACCATGTTTTCAACTTAACTTCCTATGATACCAACTGTAACACCCCGACCCCTCTAGGTTGGAGCTAGTGCATTAATTGTGATATTGGCATGGTTAGAAGGAGTGAAAATCCCGAAGGAATGATCAGTTTAGTAGTTTTTAAGAAACTAGATACATATATTTTACTCAAATTATATTGAAAAAGTTTACAAAATACAATACATAACAAAAACTAAAAACGGAATCCCCAGTAAATCAATAAACGATCTTCTCTTCATCACCCGTTGAAGGTAGACAATGAAAGGGGTGATATAAAATGATTATTAGGGGTTAAAAATAGTGGAATCATGAGTACAATAATAAGTGAATCACAATCAATCTGACATAATCAATATGTCATTGTGAATAAATGAATAACTAATGCCATTAATAAACTGAGAATGAAAATGCATTCATAGATTTTGTCATAGTGAAAACCTCATGGATAATAATATTAACTGATAATGAATAAAGAGAATGATTATTAATTGGACTTCATGTATTTGTCACATGAAACCATAATACTATAAAACGGTTTAGTTCTATGGGTAGAAACCCTTCTGATTTTTGGAAACAAACTCGAAGGGTTTGTCTCCAAACTGTTTTGTCTCATGAGACCTACCGATGCATCGAGGGGCTAAATCGGTCCCACCCTCCACTGCATGTCCAAATAATTCATTATAAATTTATTCAAAACAATAGAAATAAGCCTTTTCAATATCCGTATAGAGTATAGTATACATATTCATCAATATTTCCATAAATAAAATAAATTTCCAAATAAACACCGTATGAAATATGGTATACGGTTTAGAAAACAAACATATCCATGACATGAGATTATGGATATTTAATATAAATATAATTTCAAATTAAAAGTGATCTCAAATGGGTAGTAGGTACACCACATAAGGATTATTAGGTGCACAATACAAAGTTAGTCACAATGAAAAGGTAGTTGAGACAAAGTCCCTTAAAACAATGTGATCGGTCGAATCATATGACCAGAACTTAATAAATATCAAGTGAATAATTTAATAAAATGAATATAAATAGAATCATGTTATTATATATCAAATTTTAGTACACATATACCACATACAATAAATAAGTGGCGAACAATGAAAATCTCACAAAAATGAAAGTGAGATGAGAAACCCCTTAACTTAACTCCGAACGTGTTCCTATCTTGAACTTAAGCACCTGGAATATGAAATTATACTTATTAATAAATTATTTAAGAACCTATTAGACATGTATTTGGTTTATCATAATTAGTATTAGTTCATTTATACCCTTATTTCTAACTTATTATATTGAATTTCATTGTTCCGGGGTGTTCATTTTCATTATTTTTATAATCGGTTAACTTGTTTTAAAGTAATGGAGTTCATGGGGAAAGGTTATAAATCTCCAGAATTGGGATTATATATTATTTATGAAGATAAATAATTGGTAATGTCCATTTCTATAATTTTGTTACATGTATTGAGGAATAATCATTAGATGACAACCGCTTCGATTATTTGACAGTATTTGGATTATTATGAACGAGTTTTGTCATATAACTTAATTATATGTACATATTATTGTTCCTGAATATTAATTATGTTATAATACATATTTTTTAGTCTGGTTCAACCATAAATATGTTTTCACGACCAGTAATGAGGAAGAAATTGAAGAACAAATCTTCATCGTCCACGAAGGCTATAAATTGGAAACTCATTGACGTTGATTTCGTTTATAAAAAATAAAAGAGAGGGATTACGAATATTTATGATGGTTCTTCCATTCACAATATATAATTCCAGTATATAGATTATACTGGAGCGAACATGATCATTTGGACAGTGGAGGTGAGGATAGACAAATTAAAGCGATGAACTTGAAAATAAAAGAAAAGTTAAGAGATCCCTTATGAAAATTCGGCAGCCTAACAACGTCACTTAAAATTTCATAAAATAAAAGGATGAGAACAAAAGGGTATCTCATCATATTGAAATCAAAAGGAAAGTAATAATAATAAATAAAATTATACCCCAACATATGAGAAATTAATTTCAAATAGCTAACCTAAAAGAAGTGTCGACTTAAAGAAAAGAATGAAGGATTCCCTTACCTAGTAGAATAACTCCTAGATCATGAAGGATGGGACCTTGGGGGATTAAAGACACCTTGGGAGGACTCCTAGAGAGGTAAAATAACCAGAGATTCGAGGATGAGGTATTCGGAATGATAGAAAACGAATGGATGAGTGGGTATTTATAGAAAGATAGAGGTAATTTGTTAATAATTTCTAAGGGACACCTCATTAGTGGTTTTTCCCAAACCATGGGCTTGACCATGGTATTTTCCCATGGTTTTAGACACTTGGGAAACCTCATGTCATAAGATACTATACACAAGTAGATCATACTTTTATATTTAATTATTACATCATTATGATGTCATTAAACTACCGAAAACTCAAAACTGTATTTTTACTATTCATGAAAAATTCATGTATTTTAGAAAAATCCCAAAAACTCACCCCTACCATTTTTTGATGTGTAGAATTAAAAATTTTAATCCATTTTTTTAAAATAAGTTTCTAAATATTATTAATTTAATTTATAAATATGGTCATAGTTAATTCAAAAAATAACAATCTTAAAGTGCAATTAGTTTTATTTATCATTGAAAAACTAATTAAGATCTCATTATCTGATTGCCTTAAAAAATTAAAAAAATATTATTATTTATTATTCATAAGGGTCATATTACTATTCATATTACTATTCATAAGGGTATGTTACTATTCACCAAAAATCAAATTTGTTCTATCATACTCTAAATGACTTACTAAACAGAACTCTAGATGACTATTTTTTAAAATTAAAAACATAGAAGAGGCGGAGTTGTGTTTAATTTCTAGATTATAAAATTGCATTATATATTTATTTTCAAAACCTTGAGGTTTTACATTCTCCCCTAAAAAAAATTTCATCCATGAAATTCACAAAATATTACCTAAAAATATTTGGGTATGTCTTTAACATAACCTGCTCATGCTGCCATGTTGTTTCCTCCATCTTATGGTTCCTCCATAGAACCTTTACTAGATGAGTTGTCCGATTTCTCAATACTTTTTCTCTAGTATCAATAATATTGATAGGATCTTCACAATAAGATAGATCTGGATCAAGTTTTACTTCTTCATAAGTGAGTACATGTGTTGGGTCTGGCATGTACTTTCTTAGCATTAACACGTGGAACACATTGTAAACCTCGGAGAGACTTGGCGGTATTACCAAACGGTAATCTACGGCTCTAATTTGGTCCAAAATTTCCAAAGGTCCAATGTACATGGGGCTTAATTTTCCCTTCTTACCGAATCATATAATACCTTTCCATGGAGATACCTTTTAGAAAACGTGATCACCTTCTTGAAACTCCAAATCCTTCATTCGGTTATCTGCATAGATCATTTGCTACACATTGATCTATTTTGATATGGTTATAGATAATCATCACCTTCTTCGTTGTTTCTTCAACAAGTTCTGGGCCCACAAGTTTTCTTTCACCAAAATCATCCCAGAAAGTTAGTGTATGACATCTCCTCCCATTCACTGCTTTATAGGGTGCCATATGGATACTTGAATGGAAGGTATTTTTGTAGGAAAATTCTACGAGAGGTAAATACTGATCCCACATGCCTTGAAAATCAAGTGAAAAATACATCAACATGTCTTCCAATGTTTGAATAGTCCGTTCTGATTGTCCATAAGTTTGTGGGTGGTAGATAGTGCTCAAATGAAGATCAGTATCTAGGGCCTTCTGAATACTTTTCCAGAATCTTGATGTAAAACGTGGATCATGATAAAAAGCAATCGATAGGGGTACTCTATGAAGTCTCCAAACTTTATTAATATATATTCTTTCTAGACGTTTAATTGGAAGATCTTCTCTTATAGCATGAAAATGTGCTGACATGGTAAGACGATCAACGATGACCCATATTGCATCGTTCCATATAAAATATTTTGGTAATCCCATGACTATGTCCATCATGATATTATCCCATTTCTACTTTGGTATGGGAAGAGGTTGCAATACTCCTCCAGGCTGTTGCCTTACATCTTTCACTTTTTGACAAACCATACATCTTCACACAAAATCAGAAATCTCCCTCTACATGTTGTCCCACCACAAATGTTCCTTAAAATATCTATACATCTTAGTGCTACCAGGGTGTATAGAGAAATTGGAACTATGGGCATCATCCAAAAATTCCATTTTTAGATCAGGTATATCAGGAACAAAAAGTCTCTTCCCAAATTTCAAAATTCCATCTTCATATAGGGTAGTGTTAGCACCTCTATTTTGACCATGTGGTGAGGTTTAGAGAAAAGGCTTGTTGCAACTTATTGTGATTTTTCTATTAGGTGCATCTGTTAATGTTTTATTATAAGTCCTCAGATGTTTTTTTAATTCCAGAGATATTCCACCATGAAGACACATGTTGAGACTATGTTAGAAGGATATTACTGTAGATTCTCCACTTGTAGTGGATCCTAAGGAACCAATAGTGAAAGTTGATAAAGAACGGAAAAATTTTCCAGATAACATCATATACTTCATGAAATTCATGGGAAGGGACCCATTGTGGGTTGATAAAAGCATGTTTCATTTAACTAGGGAGTTTTAGTAATAGCACCATCTGACATTTTCTGGAGAGGGTTGACCTGAGGGTACTGAGTTTTGGATTTAATCTATCATGCAGATACTTGACCACTTTGATACTCTTACTTACAAGATAGTAAAATTGGATGCCTATATTTTACATGGTCATACAAAGTCTTGGGGGGATATAGACATGGGATGGAAAACTAGAAAATATGGGATGTAAGGACATTCAAGAGATGTTCCTACATCTCTTTTATCTTAAAATGATGAGACTGTAGAGAGTAGATGAGTTCAAGATATTGACTCAGGGGAATACATTTCTGATGGACTATGATGGATGTTTCACAAATATTTAGTTGTTTATTTCTACATTTCTAAGAGATGAGGTTATAATGGAAAAAGATAATTTAGAATGGTCTTAAATTGTAAATTATGTCCCTAGTAAATATCTTCTGGATGAGGATGTTTCTAGAGGTGGTGAATCAGGATCTCAAATCTAAGGGGAACTAGAAGGAGGCTTCCAGTGGCAGACTGGTTGTTTCTTCTTTATGTTCAAGAGGTATGACTTCTAAATGTTGGAAACATCATTATTATAATTTCTCAAAGAGTAGTGGAAAGAAGAGTATCTAGGTGGAAGGGTTGGTTATGCAGGAACTTAACTATGTGGCTTTCTGTCACAAACCAACTCGATTCTCCATCCAACCGACACCCAACCTGATCTGTGATAAGGACTGAATGGCATTCCTAATCCTCATAGGCTGGAACAAGAGCACGGGTATCAAAAGTAATGTTTGGGAATGATTTACCCACATATATAAATATATAACAACCACCAACATAAACTACACCAAAATTGGAATTCAAAACCAAACAAGCCTTTAACCAAAAGAAAATAGAATTTGTGTTTAATATTTAAACTAGAACCAAATCAACTACTACCACAAGGTAGGGTGTCTAAAAACATATTCAAAAACCACCATTGTGCGATATGACACCACCCACAATCCATCTCCACAACCCCACACCATGAATACAACTAGCAACCAGAAATACCATTTCCCAAAGCTTTACCCTTACCTATATAAGACATAACAAAATCTACACACACCCAAAGGTGTTAGTAGGGTGTGTGATAATTCATAGTCAGATTCCACTAAGGAAAGATTTCATTCAAAAATATTAAATGACAAGTACAGTTTCAATTTAAATAAAAGAAAAGAATTAAATGCATGAACAGTTTTAATGAAAACAGATTGAAGGGAAAAACATTCATGGAATGAAGTTTTTGAAAAGAAAAAATTCTTTTTCTATTATAGTATCTAAAATGTCACAACATATGTCGATAGTGAGTGAAAAGTAATCAAAGATCACTAACTACGAGAGAAGAAATATATGTACTAGCAAGCAGTGGGACCCTAGAACCTCATATCTGAGTGAATGTGGTATAAAAACCATGACAACCTATGTTCTAGTGCACGAGCCACTAGTAGGGGACATACCCATAACCCTAGTTATCTCCAATCATATTCCAAAAGTTTAGTTAGTGTTGTAATCTTCAATCTAGCTATGTAAAACCGGGTTAATGTCACTTCCGTATCACTAGCACACTTGTCCTAGTCCTCCCACCTAGTACTCAAGCATCCATTTTCTTCTCATTAAAATTCCAAGTTCACATCACAAGAAAAATTCATGCACCCAAACCAAACATGGTACTATACACCCCCAGTACCTCCCTTTGCATACACAAACCATATTTTAGAAACATGCTCACTTCAAAAACATTTTTAAAACATAATTTTCATCACCTACACAATCAAAAAATCTATCTACACAGTTAAAGAAACCATTTTAGCGATTAAAAAATCCACTAAGAAAATTTATTAAACAAATTCAAGATGTGTCGCATGACTTAAAACACCAAAAAACTCACTCAAAAATTATTTTATTACTATATACATATTTAAAACACTCCAAAAAAACAAAATTTATCCCTTAAATATTATAACCAAATAACTGTACAGTTTATAAAACACTAATAAAAGTCTGAACATGGGTTTTCACAAAAAAATCACTAATACCATATAAATACACTACTAAAAAATAAAATTCATGCTTAACCTCAAATAAAAACAAATTCACATGATGAAAACTAATTAATAAGTATTATTAATTAATTAAATATGAAATTTAATTCATCAATTAATAATTATATGTGGAACCACAAACCTCAGTGTTGAAAAACATCAAAAACATGGTTCACAATTTCCAAATCTTGCCAACAGCACCTAAAACAACATAATTTGACTCTAAAATTGGAACATCAAACAAATTGAATCCAAACCTAACCAATCACAATATGAATCCTTAACTTGACAACCTACCAAATGATAGAAATGACCAATCGAAGTAGAATGATCCTATAGTTAGGGTGAAGGAGCCTAACTGAGAAAAAAAAGGTGCTGCTAGAGGTGAGAAACACTGGCGGGAGTCTTGTTGGAAGGAGGTGTGGCCAAGGGGTAGTGGATAAAGGATTTGTATGAAGCCGTAGTGGTGGCATGTAAACTGCTTGTCGAAAGTTAGGAAGGGACCCAATCGTTATAGAACAATTAGGGTTGGACCACATGCTAAAAAAGGAGGCCAAAGGGGAAGAGACACCAACACGTAGGGGAGGATTGCCTAGCAAGCACCGTTAGGGTTGTGGGGGGGGGAGGGGTTGTAGCATGATGAAGGGAGGGGAGAGGAATGAAAGAGAAAAAAATAAAATTTAAAAATGAAAAATAAAAAAATAAAAAAATAAAACCTAAATTCAAAAATAAATATAATGATATTAATACTTAGTATTAATTATAATAAAAATAGTGCTAATTGTTTTAATAATAATTACTTGAAAATGAAAAACTAATTAAAATATTAATAGAAATAATAATAATAATAATAATAATAATAATAATAATAATAATAGAAATATTATTATTATTATTATTTAAGCAAGCCTTAAATAATTTTATTTTTATTGTTTTAATTTTCTGTTCACATTATTGATCATTTGTTAGTAAATTAATTAACTATGAATCGATCAATCTGCATGATGATCTGGAATAGACACATGGCTTCGACCGTCCCCTTCTCGTGAACCAGACTTTACCAAGCCAAAACACTCCTTTATCAAAAAAAGTGCAGAAAATAAAATCGCACCCAACCAACACTTCAAAAAGAACTGTAAATCCAGATAAAACTATAAAATAAGTAAAATAAAATATTATTACTAGAGTTTTAGTGTGACAATTATCCCCACCATGAAATATTTTTACCTAAAAAATTCAACTCGAAGTATGTTCAGAGAAAAAATATGGGTAATCCTGTTCAACCCAT
This sequence comes from Viscum album, assembly GCA_963277665.1. Classification (NCBI taxonomy): domain Eukaryota; kingdom Viridiplantae; phylum Streptophyta; class Magnoliopsida; order Santalales; family Viscaceae; genus Viscum; species Viscum album. Next base: position 780,463,754 of record OY728145.1, read on the forward strand.
GAATTTTGATCCCAAGTCTCATGATTATCATTCACATGGTACTAAATGATACATACTAATATAAAAGACTTCCCACAAATCACCTTCTCTTTGTAATACACTATCTGAAATCGTTGCTCAAACACTAATAAATAGGTATCTATCTCCAACTCTTCCCAATTGAACACCTGGTATAGATCCGAGTTATACTTCATCAATTGTGAGACATTAAATACATCATGAATCGACATCAACATAGAAGGTAAAGCTAACTTCTATTCCACCTTTCCAATCTTCTTAGTGATCTCGAAAGGCCAGACATAACTCGACATTAGTTATCTTTTCTTTACCAAATAATGGTGACCCAATCAAGGGACCACCTTTAAGAACACTCGATCACGCATGGAAAACTAAAGATTCTATATCCTCTAATCATCATAGTATTTTTGGTGACTCTAGAAGTCAACAATCATCGTCTGATCAACATGACTTTCTCATATGTATCTTGCTCAAGGCTCGGTCCTAAAAGAGTGGTCTTGTCGACCTCATCCCAATATAAAGGAGACCCACAAGACCGACCATAGAGTTCCATAGATGGTTCCATTCAAATAGAGGATTGGTAACATTTATTATAAGGGAACTCAATCAACCCCAAATGACTATCCCACAATCTATAAAATCTAAAACACATTCGAGAAGCCTTTCCTCTAGAATCTTTTTCCCACTCTTTCTAACCATCCCTTTGAGGATGGTATGTAATGCTCATTTTTATCATTGATCCCAATTCCCTTTGAAGGCCTTCCAAAAACATAGAGGTAAATTTGGGTTATCTATTATAAATAATTTCTCATGACGCACTATGAAGACTGACCACCTCTTGAATATAAAATCGACACAACTCATCCATATTAGCTATATATCTGATTCAAGTAAAGTGAGATGATTTGGTAAAATGTTCAATCACAACCCAAATAGTGTTCCTTCCCTATGGTGTACAAGGAAATACAATAATTATGTCCATGAAGACCTTGTCCAACTTCTAGGTAGGAATGGGTAACTACTGAAGCAACCTAGGGGGTCTTTAATGCCATTCTTTCACCTAAAAATAAGTATAACATCTCAATACGAAGTCAAATATGTCTCGTCTCAAACCTAGCCACCCAAAATAGAGACAAACATCATAATACATCTTATTAGTACCATGAAGGATGGATCACTGAGATTGGTGGCTATCAAATTTCACCACATTCCGTAGAGACAACGACACCACTACATGACCCTTGAAGCACAAAATCCCATCAGGAGACAAAGACCAATCGGAAAAAGTCACCCCACCATGAAGAAACTTCATATACCATTATCAAAACTCATCACTGGGTTTCTCCTACTAAATCAACTCTATAATACCATGAATTAATTGTATTACTGACATGAATGTACCTCTATTTTGCTCCTTGGATTTCAAGTGAATCTGGGTAAACCGTCCCCATCAAATTCCACCCATTGATAGAATTCCTCAAAGCCTTCACTGGTACTTTTCTACTCAAGGAATCAGCCACCACATTACCCTTTCTAGGTGTATGTATGATATAAAAGTCAAACCCCTATAGATACTCGATCTAACGGTGCTACCTCAGCTTAAGATCCTTCTGTGAGAAGATGTAGGCTAGTATATTATGGTAAGAGTAGACCAAAAATTCCTCCCCAATGAGGTAGTGATTCCAAGACTTCAGGGAATTCATCACCACTACCCACTCCAAGTCATGAGACTAGTAATTTTTATCATACAGTCAGAGTTGGCGAGAATCGTAAGCCACTACATGATTATCCTACATGAGGACACACCTGAGGTACATAACTAAAGCATCATAATAAACCATGTGGCCCTTCCTAGAATCTATCAAGATCAAAATCGGTGAGATAGTCAACTGCTAATTCAACTCCCCAATGGATAACTGGAACATTAAGATCCATTCAAACATCATGCATTTCCTAGTGAATTGGGTCATAGATAATGTCAGCCATGAGAAATCCCAAACAAATTGCATGTCATAACTTATCAGGCCAAGAAAACTCTTGATATTGAACACATACCCCAGCTGTTTCCATGACATGACTACACTAATATTCTCAGGATCCACTAAAACCCCTTTATTCTAAGCGAAATTGACTAAAAACTTCACTTTTCTAATCTTGAAGGTGCACATAGAAAGATTAGCATAAAGGCGATGACCCCGTAGAGTGCCCAACACAATCCGCAAAGGATGCTCTTTCTCTTCCTCATATCTAGAGTAATCTAGGATTCCATCCAAAAATACCATGAAAAATGAGTCAAAATACTGGTGGAACACCATATTCATGAGAGCTATAAAGACCATGGTAGCATTCATCAATCTAAAAGTCATGACCAAATAGTCAATGTCGTCATACCTACTTCAGAAATACATCTTCGGATGACTGTGTTTCTCATCCTGACATGGTTATAACCTGAACCCAAGTCAATTTTACAGAACCACTTTCCCCCCTTAAGCGGGTCGACTCAATTTAAAATTTAGTGAAAAGGGTATTTATTTTTTATTTTTACATTATTCAATTTTTTGTAATCGATGAACAACCAGAGAGATCCATCGGCCTTCTTCGTGAATAAGATTGGGGTAGCCTTAGGAGATATTCTTGGGAAAATGAACCCTTTGGATTCCAAATCATATAGTTATATCTTTTATTACATCAATCCATTGGGAGAATTAGATATGAGGGAATAGATATTGGTTGTGTTCCCAATGCCAATTCAATCAATTACTCCATGTCCCTCTCTGGGGGTAAGACTGAGAAATATTCTGGAAATACCTCGGGAAGCTCTTCCACTATAGCAGGTAATCCACCATGAGGAGCTCCACCACCATCCTTCATTGTTATCGATGATAAATAATATGCAATATTTCCCAACATTAGAAGTTGAGGTCCTATGCAACCCGACCAAAGATCTCATTCCTGAAAAATACCTAAGGACTCCAATCAGGTTCTATAAAACTAACTCATCACCGATAACAATCAATATGTTCTTAAAAGTGTAAAACATAATATAGGTTAAGGATCATAGAAAACAGGTCCATATCTTGGACCAAGAAATCTCAGTCCATCTTAGCTCCAAACATAGAAAGTGCACAAAACAGACACCTATGATAGGAGCTCAGTTGACAGGTTTAACAAGTTCACGGTACAGGAGGATATAAAGTAAACTGAAGCAACCGTATCAAATAAAACAAATCTATATAAGATTCAATCATAATTGTACCTCAAATAGTCGAATATCCAACAGAAGATCCCACTGGTGCCTAATCCACAACATACAGATATCTGGTCTGATTCTGAGAACAGTCACTCACCTGTGGTTATGCCCTAATGTGGCTCTACCTAGAAAATGACACACTCATGCTTCCAAGACCCACAAAACTGAGATCTAATTATGTCGATCAGCTCTAAATGAACTGAAACCCCCCTAAAATCCACATATCCTACCTCACTCTGATAATGGTGTAATTCCCTGCAAAACTATTATAGGTGCGCCATAATTCCCCATCGATGGAAGTCTTGGGGGTTGAAGGAATGCTAGTTTGAGGTGTACTACCATCCCAAACTAATGGAACACAGTAGAACGTACACCATAAGAAAAATTTGAAGTCTACCATGAATGATGGCATGATTTTATGCCACACTTCTTACCTTACTCATCAACCTTTCTCTTCTTATCAGATGAACTTTCACTACCCACTGCAAACACCAATACAAAAAACCAAGACATTATTTTTTATCAATATCGACCATGAAGGCATGATAAACCACCTCAGCATAATTTCTCAACTTGATCAAGAATACCTAAGAGTAAATTTATTGTCGCAACCCCTTATCAATCCTTCAAGATTTTAGAGATTCATTTGAAATAATATTAGTTGCATACCATAGTAGCTCAACAAAGTGGTTATCATATTCAATCATTGATCGGTCTCCCTAGGAATGGTCCATAAAATCCTTGGATCTGGTATAGGCCAAGACCTCAGGACAATACTACTCTTTAAATATGGTTGTATAGTCCTTCCATTTCAACTACTCATGCTTTCCATCTTGAATCATTTATTCCCACCACCTGCGACATGAGCCTTCCATTCGAAATGAGGAACATTTCACCCTGAATTCCTCAAGACTGTAAAGTAATGTGAACATGATCTCTATCATCTCAAGGCACTCATCTTTCTACTAAGGTTCCACATTTCACCGAAAAGTATGAGGCGTGTTCTTGATGAACTCCTAATCTTTATAATTCACGGGACTAGACTCATCTTCTCTAGATGGAGTATGATCACCAGCAAGATTCACTCCTTGTCCTAAATCCTGAACATCCCAGAACACATATTCCACCAACCAGTGATCAAGTGGTGAGGGATAAGTCTCTACAAATTCCTCCCTTAGGTTCATGAGATCTCTCTAGGGAGGAATGTTACTGTAGGAAGCAACAATCTCTTTAAAACAACATTAATACATAAGTCCTAAAAAATAAAATTTTATTAAGAAAATTAAACATCAATAGAAAAAACATGATAAATCAAAACAATGACCAAACCACTTCACCCGCACCTGATGTCCATGTGAAATATACAACCTGTGTGTTCCACCTATAGGATAAGTCAAACAAGCATCATGGTATCACATGGAGACTTGCTTTCTATCACAAGGTGGGCAGTTCAGGCACCCTACTAGTAACTAGAGCTATGAGTCCCACAAATTCAATCTTATATCTAACTAGGCTCATCGCATATAAAATAAATCAAAGGGATTAACCTCCCTCCGATTCCATTCTGTCATGAACCAACTTGGTCACCATCCAACCGACACCAGACCCAGTATACGGTAACACTTGAAGTTTGTTCTCAATCCCCATGAACTAAAACAAGTACCTAGGTATCAAAATTAAAGTTTGGGAATGATTTAATCTCATATATAAGTATATAACAACCACCATCATAAACTAAAATAAATCATTAAGTCACAACCAAATAAGCCTTTATCAAAAAGAAAACTGAATTTGAGTTACATATTTAATCTAGAATAAAAAAAAGCTACCACTAGTAAGGGTGGCCAATAAAAGATTCAAAACCCACAACATAACAAGAGGACACCACCCTCAATCCATTTCCACAATTCCAAAAAATGAATACATCTAGTAACCTGAACCTCTATTTCCAAAATATTTACCCTTACTTATATCAGACAAAACCAAATATACTTACACCTAAAGGTGTAAGTATGTTTTGATCTAATTCCCAATTGGATTCCACCAAGAAAAGATTCCTTGCATAAATATTAAATGAAAAAAAAGTGGAAATTTTAATAAAATAAATTAATTAAATGCTTGAATGGTTTTAATAAATATTGATTTAAGGAAAACAACATTCAATGAATGCATTTTTTTAAAATTAAAAAACAATTTTTCATTTAAAGTATCTCAAATTTCACAACATATGCTGACGGTGAGAAAAAAGTAATAAAATACCACTAAATATGGTAGAGGACTTATAGGAAGTAGCAAACAGTAGGTCCCTAGAACCTCGAGTCTTAGTGAAAGTCGTATAGAAACCAAGACAATCTATGTTCTCATGCACAAGCCACTAGTAAGGGGCATCCACATTACCCTAGTGGTCTCCAATAATCTTCCAAAAGTTTATTTAGTGTTGTAATCATCAATCATGATTTGTGAAACCAGTCCAATTCCACTTCTATATTACAAGTACATTAGTCTTTTTCTACCCACCTAGTACCTGAACTTTCCTTTTGTTTTCATTCAAATTCGAAGTTCACATCACAGGCCATATAAATCCAACCAAACCAAACAAGGTACTATACACACATAATACCTCCCTTTGCATACACAAACCATCTTTAAAAACATACACTCACTAAAACCTTTCCAAAACTTAATTCGCAACACTTACACAACCCAATAACCCATCTACATAGCTAAATAAATCATTTTCCTGATGAAACAACCCACTAAGAAAAAATAATACTGAAATTCAAGGTGTTTTTCATGAATTAAAACACAAAAAACTAACTCAAAACTTTTTTTATAACTAAATTCATATTGACACCACACAAAAACACAAACTACATCCCTGGAACATTATAACAAACTTACTTCATAGTTTCTAAACACTAACAAATAGCAAAAAAAGGGTTTTCATATAATAATTCACTCATATCACATAAACACACTAGTAAAATAATAAAATGCATACTAAACCTAAAATAAAACTAAATCCTTTCTACTGAAACTAATTAATAAATTTTCTAAATTAATTAAATAATTAATTTAATTCATCAATTAATACTTATCCATGGAACCACCTACCTTGATGTACAAAAACATGACAAACTTGGTGCGCAATTTCCACTACACACCAACCACATATCAAACAACTTAATTATACCCTAAAATAAAAACATTACATGAATTAAATCAAAAAATAACAAATCTCAACATGAATCCTTAACCTGAAGACCTACCAAATGGTAGAAATGAATAATTGATGTAGAATGTTCCTGCAGTAAGGGTGCGGGAGGCTGGCCGAGCAAGAATGGGGACAACTGGAGGTGAGACTCGCGGGAAAAAGTATTTCAGGAAGGAGGTGTGGCTAAGGGGTAGCATTTAAGGGTCCTAGGAAAAGAAGTAGGGGAGACATGAAGACTTCTTTACAAGAGGGAGGAGCGTCTCTGGTCGGTATAGATGGATGTGGGGTAGAGAACCATCCATAAAGGGAGGCCAAAGGGGAAGTGAGGCCTGCACATAGAGGAGGATCACGAGTGCGATGTTAGGGTTTTCGGGGGGGAGGGGGATTATGTTGCACAATGAGGGGAAGGGAGAAGAATGAAAGAGGAAAAAAATAAAACAAAAAAATGAAAAGGGAAAATAAATGAAAATAAAATGAAACCTAAATTCAATAATAAATATAATTTTATTAATAATTAGTGTTAATAATAAAAATAATGATGTAAAAAATTTAAAATAACAATAATTAGTTAATAATAGTAACAAAATTAAAATATTAGTAGAAATAATAATAATAATAATCTCAATATTATTATTATTATTAAAAAAAACCTTAAATAATTTTATTTTCGTTATTTTATTTTTTTCATTGACTTTATTATTCATTCGTTAATTAATTAATTAATTGTTCAATGGGTAGGTCGCATGGAGATCTGGCGAATCCAAATGGCTTAAAAATTTCCTTTCCCATGCGTAAGAAATTTCCAATCCAAAATTCTTGTTTATTAACAAAAGAGCAAATAATAAAATTGAGTATGGCCCAAATTTCAACAAAACATTTTAAATCCAGATAAAATTATAAAAAATAAATATTTCTAAAGTCCAAGTGTGACACTTTCCACTAGTGTGGTAGGATGGGACACATTAAGAATCATTATCCACAACCACCTGCAGTTTTTCAATCTTGCAACAAGATGAGACATCTTTAGAGGTTCGGTAGGAACCCACATCATACTGTTAGTGATTGATGATCTAGAAAAAACCATAGTGTGGTAAGGGGGTCCTCTATATTATATCAGTATGGAATCTATACTCATAGTAGATGAGGTTGTAGAGGTAGTGGTTTGGGTGATTCTGAGACAGAGCATCTATATCAGTATGTTGGTGCAGCTCAGGGGAGTTATACTGAATCAATGGGGAGAGAGGAAGGACTTTTGCATAAGGTGCACCCTACACTTTTGGATAGAGAGGTTGGAACATCAACAATGAGAGGAACTATTTTTGTAGAATTTACATTATCTAGGGCCTTATTTGGAATTAGTTTCGTACATTCCTTTATATTTGAAAACTTCTTAATGGTTTGATCTAGTAAGTTAAGTTATTTAGAAGTGTTATGATGAAAGATACGTCATTGCCACTATGATTTAGAGTCATCTATTTGTGAAAGGGATGTTCTCTCGAGATTGTGGAATTTCTTTTTATCATGGATCTATATATTCATAATATGTCGGAACTATACTTAATTTTTTTTGTATCAATTGGTTAGTATCATATTAATCCCACATTTATTATTACAAGAGGATAGTGACATTTAAATATCTTAATAGTGGCCATTACATTCACCTTGGAGAGTGGGATATCTATGAAGGCTGAGTAAATCCAATTACTCAGGAATTGGGAGAGCTCACAACATAGGTTTCATTTCTAATGTTGGATGATGGAGGAGTGAAAAAATATATATTTACACATGTACTAGATAGGTTTCATGATGTGTATCTTGAAGGCTTCCCAAGGATTCCACCTAAGAGATTCATGGAGTTTACTATTGATCTCATGTAGGGGGTTGAGTCAATTTCAATTCCACCATACAAAACATCAATGAAAGAGCTTCAAGAGATCAAGACTCAACTGAATGAGTTATAGGATAATGGATTTATCTTTCCAATTATTTTTCCTTAGGGTTCATTTTTATTGCATACAAATAAGGATGAAAGGACTCTATTTCTAGGTGTTGATTATAGGAATTTAAACTAGTTGACTATGAATGAATAGTATCCTCTTCCAAATATCGATGATCTTTTCGACCAATTGAGGGGAGCTTTTATTTTCTCAAAGATCTACTTGATATTAGCCTATCGTAAGTTCAGTGTTTGGAATTCATATTTACCATGTATTGCTTTCAGAAATAGGTATAACCTTAATTATTTTTTTGAAATTCCTCTTAGGTTGATGAAGGCACCAATTTTTTTAAGCACTTTATGAAAAAGAAATTCAACCCATACCTAGATCAATTTGTGGTCATTTTTTTTAATGAAATCTTGGTGTACTCTAGGACTCATGAAGATCATGAAAAAAGTCATAAAATTATCCCGAGTATGCTGAGAGAGAATTGGCTATATTCCAATCTATATTAGTGTAAGTTTTGGATTGATCAAGTATAATTCATTGGTAACATCATCTTAGAAGAAGGTGTGTTTGTGGACCCAGAGAAGGATCAAGTAATTGTTTTTTGGGAGCATCCCAAGAATGTTTTGAATTTATTTATATTTTTGAGATATACTAGATATTATATGTGGTTCAACTAGGAATTTTCTATATTGAAAGAACCTCTTATGGGCATGAAAAAACATGTGGATAAAGTTTTAATGGTTGAAATAAAAGGAGAAGGCCTCCTTGAAGTTGAATAATCATTTGACATCGACATTGATCATGATTATACATGAACTGGGTGAGGATTATAATGTGTATTGTGACACTACTAGGATCATACATGCAGGTGTGTCGATGCAGGGATATCAATTTTTGGAATAAGTGTCTTAGTAGTTGATACCTCATTAACGGAACTACCCAAACACAAATTTGAGTTAGATTAAATGGTTTATTATTTATTGATTTGGAAGAATATTCTATTGGGTTAGAAGTTTGTTGTGTTTACTGATCATAAGAGCTTAACGAATATCTTTTTGCATTGAGACTTGAATCTACAGTACTAGAGATGGGTTGAGTATATAAAATCATTCAATTTTGTGTGATCAGATATGTATGAGAAAGGGAATATTGTAGATAATTCTTTGGGTAGTAAAACTCATACATGGGAGGTTCATGTGTCTAGTGTTGATTGGAAGATGATGACCCATACATCTTAGATATATGTTGTGGTTCATGAGATCCCAAATAATATGACTCTATTAGTAGATTTAGTGGAGTATACACTTGTGATCTATATTAGAGATATACCATATGAGGATACAGAGTTTTGTCCATTAGAGAATGCATTGAAAGTGTGGATTCACCATCTGATTGGAGAATAGATGAGGATGAGATAATATACATAAATAATTGATTTGTTTTAGATATGATCACGTGGGGGAGTTAATGAGGGAATTTCATGAATCTAAGTGGGAAGTACATCAAATTGTGAACAAAATTTAACGTAACCTATGACAACAGTTTAAGTATCCAAGAATGAAGAAAGGAGATATGAGGTTTAATGAGATAGTGCTACACCTATCTGCAGGTGAAAGAAGAGCATAAATTACATGGACTTTCTCTACATCCATTTCACATTAGAAAGTGTAAGTGGGATAAAATTACAATGGAATTTTTTCTGGGTCTCCTCATTATTCCTCATATTAATGACTCTATTTCAGTTGTAGTGGACAAACTGATGAAAGTATCATATTTACTTCCTATACTGAAGAATTTTTCGATGGATTAGTTGGGATATTTGTATGTTCGAGAGATAGTCTATTTTCCTGAGGTTCTTTAGACTATTATTTCAAACCACAAATCACAATTAACATCATGCTTCAAGAGGTTTTTATATAAGGATCTAGGTACACAGGTTATAATGACTATGTCCTTTCACCCACAGATTGATGGGTAGTCAAATCATAATATATAAGTTATTGATGATATGTTGTGAGAATGTTTCCTAAACATTGTAGGATCTTGGGAGAAGGACCTAGATTTATTAGAGTTTTCTTATAACAATAGTTACTGGGAAAAATCATATGGAACCATATGAGGATATTTATGGTAACACATGTAAATCACCTCTATGTTAGATGGAGGTAAGAGAATAATAATTTTTGGGATCGAGTCTCATGAAGGAGACTTCGGAATAGGTTGAACTACTTCGAAAACATGTGGATAATGATCACAATAGAGAGAATTCATATAATGATAGACATTGATGAACCCTTGATTTTATAGAGGGTGATACTGTATTCCTTCAGGTGTCACCTAGAATGGGTCACCATAGGATATAGACATAGGTCATGCTAGCCCCCAGGTTCGTTGGCCCGTTTGAGGTTATGGAGAGAATCAGGTCGGTGGTGTACCAATAGTCTCTTCCATAGAAATACAATGTTATATATTATGTTTTCCACATGTCACAACTATTACGGTATCACTCCAAACCTTCTCATGTGATCAACATGGATGATATTAATATTGGGATAGATTCATCCTTCAAGGAAAATCGAATACATTTGTTGGATTGTAGTGAAAATCATTATAGGGATTGAACATGCCTATAGTTTGTGTATTATGGGAACACGGAAATGTGTAGGAGGAAACATGGGAAGGAGAAGCAGATATAAAAGCTCAGTGACCTAATATTTCGGACTCAAAATCCTTGAGATGCATAGGATTGAAGCTTAAGGGTGAGCCATTATAATATGGGGATAATGTAAGATCCCAACCTTTTTTGGAGTTGTCTTGGCCTCGTATATAGGTACTCTTGTCCCTTTTGTTGAGTACATTTAATTTGGGTTTTATCTTGTGGTGTGTTTGGGTGGAAATATGATAACAATGGAATAAACTGGGAAGTCCATTGTTGGAGCACGATTTTCCCTCACCATGCGCCCCAACCCAGAAAGCCATGCAACTTAAGATAGAGGGGAATTGTGTGTTTGGTGCATGGTTTGTCAAATAAGGACCCTATTAGGAATAAAAGTTCACCCATATAAAAGTGGTTCCAATTATAGGTGCAAAATTTAGGAAAACCATGTGCCCATGCCGAGGAAACCATGAACGATAATTAAATTAACCCACAAAATAGCCAGAATGGACCAAAATACTTCTTTTATTTATTTTATTTTGGATTACCCCCCTTTTAAGGGTTGAAGAGGAACATGTACATGACCCGTATTCCCAAGCCACAAGGCCCGACTGACACACAATATATTACCTGAAGGCCGAAAGTCATACCATGACCATTACATGACTCGTAGGCCCAACCCACTAAAAATTAACCTCCTCAACTTCTATATCATTGATCACCTAGCTCCCCACCTTATATTGTATATTGGCTAGAATTTCCCTGTACAAAGTTGCATGTTGATTGGTCCCAATGGCGGCTGTCATACCCTCTCATTCTTCCAATCTGGTTAGCTCTGCTTCTGGTAGTTCTTACTCTTGTTGCTCTGATCCTCTTCTAGGGCCAGTTTTGTGTGAACTGGGCTAATCCAAGGTCTTTATGTCCTGAATGCCCAGTGATCAGAAGGCCGTTTATGACCCAAAGTCCCTTGAGACCCATAGGCCCTAACCAGTGCCCCGAAGGCCCAAATTGGTTGAATAGTTCCAGCTGCTACAATACCGAATAGTGACAGCCACTATGACCTCTAGAGTGTCCACTACAGCGCTGCTACAGTACCTGGAAATTCACCTCCACCTGATTTTGGAGGCTCCTAGAAATATTTTATTCCCTCTTGACCTCTTTGTTTCATGGTTTGAAGCCCTAATTGAATATCTACATCCCTCACAATAATTGGATATTATCTTAGTTTCTTTTACGTTCTTCTTATGTTCTTCCCTCTATCATTGAGGGAAAAATTTCTCTATTTTGGGTATATGTATACATAGTTTTTTGGATATTGATATTGGATTGTAGATCTAGATCTATATTTTATTGATAATTAATTTTTTAATGTTAATTTTTCTAATATATCATGTTCTCATTGTACACCATTACTTCACTAAAATTGTGTATTTTTCCATTTGGTGATTTTTCATCGGTGAATCGAGGTAGGTGGTATATTATTCAAATCCCATAGTGATAATTTAAATTATGTTTATGTGATAATATAATTTATAGCTTTTATTTTGGAAATATAATTCATAAATTTAATTATTTAATGTGGTCAATTAATTAAATAAGGAATTGAGAATTTTATTGAATACTTGAATTGTGGAATTGAGATAATTATTTGATGAATTGATTACCAATGGATTGAACTTTGTATTTAGGGATAATTTATTGTTAGGTTAATTATCCAGATGTTGAATTGAAAATTATGAATAATTAATTGGTGAATTAATTATTGAATGTTGATATTGTGAATTAACTAATTAATTATTGACTTGATTAATAGACTTTATATGGTTGATTAATTATTGATGTATTTAACAGAAGATAAGTGATTAGTTAATTGGATAAGTAATTAATGGGATAGATATGATTAATTAATTATTGAATTAATTAATGTAAATCGAGGTGGTTAATTAATTATTTAATTAATTAATGTACTTGGATTTATTTATTTATTTATGGAATTTGATTGTTAATTATGATAAGAGTATTATTGTTGATTAATCTTGATTGACATGATACAGTGATATCATGATATATGTGATATTTTTGTAGGACATGGTGTGCTGCTTCCGAAGACCACATGTGCGGGACAAGGTCATCTTCTTCCAAATCCCAGAGTTATAATTGATTGATAAATATGTGTGGGACATGGTATGATGATTCCAAAGATTATGTGTGTGGTACATGGTTTACTGCTTCTAAATCCCATAGTAATAAATATGTATGATTGAAATAAATATGTAGATGCTCAATTAAAAGAGGTGGTGAATTGTAAGTTTAAAAACATTCTCTTTTAACCTTATGGAAATCAATCTTTAACAAAGTTAAACAAGATGGATTCACAAACCCTCTCTACTTCTTAACTAAGAAACAAAATTTCTTAGGATCTAGAAATATGGATCCAGAATAGAAACATAATAAAATTTTACTAATAGAAATATTCCACTTTAAAGCATATAGAATCTTATTCTATCTATGTATACAAGAATAAAGAAGTATAAGAATGTTATACTTTCTTTCTTTTACAAAATTACATCAAAAAAAATTTATCAAAAATAGAGAAAAAAATAAGAAATATTTTAACCCAAAGAGAAGGGTATCCAAAAACCTTGGATAAAGGTCCCTTAATTTATATATTCAAAAATGTTTGTCTTACCCACAATAGTTTAATATCTCGACTAGAATATTGGAGTCTGTATTGTTTTCCTCGCAAGCCATTGAACTTTAAGGTAATGGGAACCTCTGTCTTCCTATACCTAGAAATCCTATAACATTAATGTATTCAACAACTTTGTCTTCATATCACTGGAATGTCTTGAACTTTAAAATAGTCTGCACCTCTATCTTCTTATCCTCAGAATCCATTGATTGTACAAAATAACAATCAGAATCGCACTAGGCTGAACAAGTTATACATGGTTGAACAAGATATTTACATATCATACAAGGCACGATATTTTCACTCTCTAGAAATCACTTTATATCATCACATCATTTAATATCTTGATCAATATAGTGAGATAATTCAAATGAGCTCCTTTTTATAGGGAAGTATTTTAATGGCTGGCGACCTCCTATAATAGTTATATATTTCCTTGAATTTCAGAGGAATTTGTACATATGTCACTCAACTAATGATTTGTTATAAAAAAATTTCATTACATCATTTTATGTTGTAATTCTCAACAAACATTGTCATGATTAAGAAACAATAATATATAATGAATATAATATGATGTTTAAAAAATAGGGATCTGAGAAAATTGATAATGTTTGTTAAGAATGTAAAGTAGATTAAATAAATATGAATAATTGGAATCTAAGAAATATAGTATTTAGAGTCCAAATATATGAACAATCAGATTATGAAAAAATTGATATCCGGAGTCTAAATTCTAAGGAATTAGGAGTCTGAATTATGAGGATTTTGGAGTTTCAATTATAAGGAATTTGGAGTCTGAATTTTAGATAATTCTGAGTCTGAATTTTAAAGAAATTTGAGTCTAAATTTAAAATAATTCAGAGTTTGAATTTCTAAGAGTTTAGATTCTAATGTTCAGTTAATTCAGAGTTTGAATTTTAGAGACTTTGGTGTCTGCGTTTTAGAGAATTTGGAGACTGAATTTTATAGTAGTCAGATTTGGAATTTCAGATAATTTGGAGTCTAAAAATAGTAAGACTTGGTAGTAATGGATCTATAAGATTCCGATGTTTTTATAAAAGAATCTGAATCATTGGCTTACAAAAAGATTATACTTTGTTTGAGAAGGCATTAAATAATACATTTATAAATAAGGGTAAGCATAAAACATTTTCTAGAGAAAGAAACTTTTTCTTAAGAAAATAATTCCAAGAGAATGATAGTTTCTATTAAGAAAATCTGATTGTGATTTTCAAAAAATAGAGGAATGAAAAATTCATAAGGAAACCATATTGAATCAATAGTCTTCTCCTTTTTGTAAAGAACAAAAAACCTTTTAATAAATTATATAATAAATAAGGATTTTTATTTTTCATCTTTTAAAGTAAAACTTATCTCCCATAACTTATGAATTTTGATGAATACGCATAACTCCCCCTTAGGTTTTGAAATCCCTAAGGATTGAATTCATGACATTCTTAGAGAATTTACTTCTTCTTTTTTAAGAATATCTGCTTTAGGTAATCCACACTTACTTAAGCCATTTTCTTCTTTTTGACATAATATTCATTTGATCGTACTTTTCTACCCATTTTTTATTTTCAAAAATGAACAGAGAGGAAAAAATAAAAGTGCACCTAAAAGATTACTAACATACAAGATAATAAAATTGAAGGATTAAATATTTTCATTATGATAGGAAAAATTTGTTACAAGGAAAAAATACAATAAAAGATTAGATTTTATGAAAGACCATTCACCTTTTTTCTCTTCACCGTCAGCTATTTCGTAGTTGCCTTTAACTTCATGATCTCTTTGTGGTCATCCTCAAATCTCTTGGGTAGCTGATCTTGATCCTTATTTTTCTTCTTAAGTAGATTGATTATTTATTCTTGGGACAACATAAATTCAACTTGATACTTAACTAGTTCTTCTAATTGTTTTAATTTTTCTTCCAAATGATCCCTTAGTTTTCTTTCCCTTTTCAAATTTAATTCAACTGAATTGAGATTTCCATTCAGGTCTTTGTCCTATATAATCTAGGCTACTTACTCTTGATTCAACTTTTCTGAAATATTTTATATATGGTCCTCCAAGGTGTCATCTGACTGATCAAAGGACTATTTTACAGAGTCATGAGAATAGTCTATAATTTTCAGATCATAAATTATTGAGTTAGGATATTTGGTTATTTCCTTGAATGATCTATTATGAGCATCATAACCAATGTGAAAAGTAATGATCTATGCTTCTAGCATGGAAATTTTTTCCTTGAGCATTCTTATTCAATATGACTTTTTATTATTACAATGTTGAAGAAACTGAAATCTTTAATTGATACTTGGGAATAAGGGTATCATATTTACTAGATTCTTCAATGACTGGACAACAATGTCTTGTGCAAAGGAGGATGAGGATTTTGAAGAAGATTCCCTTGTTGGGGAGGAAACATTACCTTGCTCCTCATCTTTCCTCTTTGATGTTCCATAAACATATTTCTTAGATTTCTCAACTATATCCTTTATGGGAGAATCAAAAACCACCTGTTTTCCTTTCTCATATTTAGAAATAACCTTCTCAACTCTCAGAGGCTCATGATCACTATCAATGAATTGCATTATCTAATCTTAATCAACATCATCGTTCACATCACCTTCCTTAATATCTTTAGGAAGAATGAAATTGTAGTTTCCTCATTCTTTATCAGTAGTTTTATCATCCCCATCATATCTATCATCATTTTTCCCTTGATAGATTATCTTGGTTGATTCTACTAGTAATTTTTTGATTGAAAACTTGTCTGAAGGACTTTACTTCTTAGGATATTATTTCACCTCTTTGATAATATCTTTAGTTTCCTTTTCTTCTCCCTCTTCATGTTCTTTCTAGACTACCAATTCTACCACAATAGGTTATAGAATTGAAATTTGTTTTCCGGATTTTTTATAGAACTGATTCTAGAAAAAAGAATTCCGGTACCTAGATTTATTTATATTTTTCTTAGTATGTTTGAGAAATTATTGGAAAAGTTCATATTTTTAAAATTTATTCAACATTTTCTTTTCTTTAGTTTGTTTTCATGCTCTTATGCTTCCCGAATTTTCCAGGACTTGGCGTCCACAGGATTTAATCCAAAACTAGAATCACCCTCTTACTTTTTCTTCTTCTGCTCCCTCCACTTTGCTACCACTTCTTCTGAAAATTTCTTCTGCTTTTTTTGACTTGTGTGGAGCTGACAAGGTTTATGGAATGGTTTATTTTTCTTTTTCTTCCAATTATTTTTCCTTTCTTTCCTTCTAGGTTTTCTTGGAGGATTCACCAACTTATCCTTTCTTAGTGATATAATTAATTTCTCTTTTATTAAGATCTTATAACTCTCAAGACTTGAGACTGAATCCAATTTTCATCTTCCAAATAGTTTCATCACTCAATCACATATCATTTAAAGATCTGGATTTTGAACTGCAATGAATTTTTTAGGATTCTAAACAAAGAACAATAATCTTTGACAATATCACCAGATACATAATAATCTCGGAATTAAAGGTTTCATTCTTGATATTACTGATTGTAAGGAGAATATACAAGATGCTATTTACCTTTCTCAGTCTCACAAGGAAATACATCATTAAAATATCACATATTTTGAGGGAATCCTTATCTTCCTATCTCATAATAAGAAATCCATGCATCCACAAGGCTAAAAATTTGAAGTTGGTTATGAGATGATTTTTCTTAGATGACGTTATTCCTTTGAGTCCAAGGAACTTAATTGGATTTTCTTTCTCAAAACATCCTTTCTTTTTTGAAATTATTTGAGAGAAAAATATTGCTTAACCTTCATAATGAATACCAAGAATGTTTGTGGTCATGTTGGAGGATAATGAATAGATATTTCTATAGATCTTAAAGGAAAACTATTCCCTTACTCATTCTTCATAAAAGCTGACTATATCATAAAACTCTATAAGAAGGTCAGGATAAACCAAATCCAAATTCATTCACTTATCTACAAAAAATAATTTCCTAGATATTCTTCGTTATATATTCAGAAATCATAGAATCATACATAAAAAAATACAATTGGCTCGACCAACCATTATCTCTAAATTTTCCAATATTTTATTTACTTGTTTGAGGACATCTGATTTTGAGCAGAAATCTCAAGAGAAATCTGAAATGTAAGGAAACTGCAAAATTGAACAGCTGACTTGTAGGGTGGAAGAGCTACGGTGGATAAGACTGAGATAACTGATGTGGGGCATGGATAATGAGGGCCTTTATATAGGCTTTGTGGTGATGGTTCAAATTATTGATACAATTCAATGGTTGAAATAATCTTGATCTGATTTGATAGTCGATATTAATGCCAAAGAAGGATTTGGATGTTCTTATCTTTTGAGGTTTTAAGGAAAAATCTCATTTAAGGAAAATTAATCCAATAGAGTTTTCTTAAAACAACATAAAATTACCAAAAATTAATGAGATAAAATTACAAATATTTATGTACGGAATCATACCTTTCATATTTCATAGAAATAATTGTCAATTTTGATAAGGTTGTTCTTGAAGAACTCATATTTAAAAAAAATTATTAAGGAAAGGAAATTTCACATTCCAAAAAAATTTGTTAAGAAAAAATTTTTAGGTTCCAAAGAATTTTATTAAGGAAAATAAAACAAACAAAAATTGGTACTAAAAAATAATTTACTAAAAAAATTATTTAAAAAAATGTACTCTCCTTTTGAAAAGGGGTTCCTTAATATAATAAAATTGGTTTAAAAAGAGTTAATATGAAAGATTAGTTAATTGTTATCATTACTAAATTTTTTTTAATATATTCAAATCTATCGAAGGGTAATAATATTTTTGAAATATCAGTTATTTGTTCTTGCTTTATGATTAATTATAAAATGATATCTCTTTTAAGTGTGTCATCCCTAGAAAAGTGATGCCTAATATCTATATTATTTGTTCAAGAGTGATGTGGAGGTTTTTTTCATATGGAATTGAACATGTATTATAACATAATATCTGTGTTTTTGTAAAACTCAAGCCATAGTTTGTGAGTTTTTGTTGCATCCACAATACTTGAGCACATTAATTTCTAGATACTAAATATTCATCTTCCATAGTGAAAAGTGCTACTGAGTATTATTTCTTGAATGACCAAGAAACTAATGAATCTCCAATGAAATGCAAATTTCCTGATGTAATTTTTCTATCCATTCTACATCCACCAAAATCAGTATCTAAAAAACTTTTAAAAATAAAATCATTTCTAGAAGAATAGAAAATACTTAATTATATGGCCTCCTTTAAATATCGACAAATCATTTCACTACATTTAAATGAGATTCCTTTGGATTATATTGATATCTTGCACACAATAATACTGAAAAAATTAAGTCTAGATTAATATAAATTAAGTATAATAAACATCCTAACATACTTTTAAAATTTGATAGATATACTGGTTTCCCAGCTTCATCATGATCAATATAATTTGAGGTACCTATTGGAGTACTTATACTTTTTCTATTATCATATCCATACTTCTTTATAAGATATTTAATATACTTATATTGAGATATATAAGTACCTTCTAGTTTTTGAGAAATTTGAAAACCAAGGTAAAATGATAACTTACTCATAACACTCATTTCAAACTCAGACTTCATGAGATTAGAAAATGAATTAGTTAAAGATTGTTGAGTTAATCTGAATATAATGTCATCAACATAAATTTGAACAATCAAATCATTTTTCTTATATTTCTTTATAAAAATATTTGGATCAATAGTTCCCTTAAAATAATCATTTTGTATCAAAAATACTATAAGTCTATGAAACATGGCTCTAGGGGACTGTTTAAGTCCGTGTAATGCTTTGGTAAGTTTGAAAACATGTTCAAGATGTTTTGTGTCTTCAAAAGTAATAGTTTATTCAATGTAAACTTCATCTCAAAAATATCCATTAATGAAAGCACACTTCACATCCATTTAAGAAAGTTTGAAATTAAATAATACTTCAAAGGAAAGTAGAATATGAATATATTCAAGACTAGATACTAGAGAGTAGGTTTCTTCATAGTCAATTCCTTTTAGTTGATTCTAAACATTAGAAACTATTCTAGCTTAATTTCTTAAAATGATTCCACTTTCATCAAATTTATTTCTAAAGACCCATTTTACATTAATTATAAAATTTTCCTCAGGTTTTTCAATCCATGTTTGGACTTTGTTCCTTTTTAATTCATTTAGTTTATCTTACATAGATTTAATCCAATAATCATCACTTAATGTTTCATCAGTGATTTTATGTTTCAATTGGGAAAGATATACTATATGTTCTACTTCATTTCATAAAGAACATCGAGTACTTATAAGTTGATTTGAATCAAGAATGATACTGTCATTGGGATAATTCTAAAGAAACAACTGGTTTGGGTTTTTAAGACTTTTTCATCAACATAAGGTAAAACAATTCCGTGGTAAATACTTGAGAAAAATTTTCTTAAGTGTTTTCCTTTTTAGAAAATTATTTCATCAAAGGTTGATAATTAGTATTTGAAAAGATATTCAAATATATAGTTTTGTATTGTTTAAAAACAAAAGGATATGTTTCATCAAATTTAACACGCAATTTTTCTTCAACAATACAAGATTTGTTTGTTAAAAACTCTATAAGCCTTAGAAGTAGTAGAGTATCCTAAGAAAATTTCTTTCATCAGATTTGGGTGAGAATTTGTGTATTTTATCTTTAGTATTCTAGATGAATACTTTACATCGAAGTAATTTGAAGTAAGAAAGTCTAGTGTTTCTACTATTCCACAATTCATAAGTTGTTTTATTAAGAAATTCTATGATTAAAAATTGATTTATATTATAATAATTATTACTAAAAGAATAATCCCAAATGTATTTCATAATTGAATATTCAATCAACATAGTTCTAGTTATATCTTGAAGGATTTGATTTCTTATTTCAACAAGACAATTTTTATTATTATTTATTGTGGATGAGAAGTTATTTTTAATCCCATTCTTTTTATAAAAAGTTTCAATGTAACACCTTGTGCTTTAATGATACACTTCTCTTTCAATAATGCAATAGCGTACATTGTACGCAAGTTCTAGATTCTAACACACCGCGACCAATCAAAATAGCCATTATGAATAGTAATACCCACGTTTTAAAATTATATATATTTTATATTTCAAAATGGACTTCATTTTTGGATTCGGAATATCGAAATTATCCTAAGTTGAATTTTTGGTATTTTTCTGAGAACTTCCAATTTTTTATGAATAGTGAAAAATACATAAAAACAACTTTTTTAAAAAATAAATAATTTATATTGATAAATTATACTATTGAGTGTTTTTAAAGTATAATTATAATATATTTTTACCATTTTATCCAATGGTTATTATTAGAATTAATTTCACTTTGAAATTGGACATAAACACTTGTCAATCTTTTGATATATATTGTTTCATAAAAATACGCTATTTGTTGTGACAGAGGGAATTGATTATAAAATTAATTAATACAAATTATATTTTTGGAATTTTGTAAAATATATATCATTTTTGAATCCAGAATATCAATTATAGCTTTGGGTTAAATTTTGGCATTGTTATGAAAAACATCATTTTTTGATCAATAGTGAAACCACTAAGTGATAGTTAAAAACGGATTTTTCGTTTAAAGGAAATATTACCACTTCTGTGATTTGATTTTTAAAAACCCGACATACATGGTTTTCATTAGCAAGTAAAATGTGGTTCAATGGGATTAAAATAAATTTTTGGTTAATAGTAACTTTTAAGTTTTATTAATCGCGATTAAAGGTAATTAATGAAATTTAAGGTAAAAATGATATTATAAAAATATAAAAAATACCTTTACACTTGTCCTGCCCTTATTGGATGAGTCATGTATGACCAAGATAATCCATGGGTCAACTTGGAAACACCATGGAGACACTTGGGTAATAAAATGACATTGATAACTTTTTATTTAAAGTAAAAATAAAATTGTCACAAACATGTGTTGTTTTAATAAAACAATTATTAAATGGGAAAATATAAGTTAACGTTTTTACTATAAATATTCATTGGAAATATAAAAATATTTACTACATCATGGTAATTTTTTATAATTTTTATAAATTAAATAAATCAAATTTTTTATGACACATTAATGATGCAGCGATTACCTTGCTAATTAAACGATTTAAATAAAATGAAAAGATAATGTAAAATATAAGGCTTAAACTTGTAAAAAAACCTATTGTATGGGACTATTTCTAACCATTATCACCTTATCCTATAAATATATCATTATGGGACCTTTAGAATCTGAAACACATTTCATAATAAAGTAACATTTCAATCTTTCCAAGAGTGCCCCTCCTCTCCTCTTATAAAAGGCCCCCACCACTACCACCTTATATACACCTTCCAAGCCATTTTTCTCAGACAAACTCTATCCAAATACTCTCTAAACTTTCCTCTATTACTCCTAGAAGCCTCAATTTGGGCAGAAGTATTCCCAAGGTAGCCTTTGGCTAAAAACAAAAAGAGTTACCCGATTTTAAGGTAATGTCTTCTCTTATGATGTTTTGTTTTATTTTTCTCCTCCAACCCCCTAAACTCTTTTTATTCTTTTCTTTTGTAACAAAAACAGTATCTTAAATACACTAGGATGTTTTTATGAGAATTATTTTATTAACACTTACACACACTTTCTTCAAATGGTTAAAGAACATACTGTTTCTGTGGGTGGCGAATTACCGCCTCACGAAACAATGATTGTTCAATCTTCTTTTATCACCTCTCATTGTGGCCATTATGATGAAACTATTTTTATATATGATATATATTATGTTTTTGTTTTCCTTATGATTCTGTATTTTTCATTTATGTCATACCTTTATGATTTCCATTATGGGTAAACGCAATAATTTCATTTTAGGAAGTGTGGGGTACCGCCCCCTCAAAGTGATTTGAATCGTTAATGCCATATGTGGGATGTATAAAGGATGGAGTAATTGGTATTATACATTATATTAGACTGTAATTATAGTATACCTTTATATAATTATAATTTAATTCCATTTAATATGAAATAGAAATGAAATTAGAGTTCATGCGTACGTACGGCTTACCGTCTTCATGAACGGTGCATTTCATTTCTTACCTCTAAATGTTATGTAATATTATAAATGCATGAATATACTGGATATATATGATATAAATGATATCTAAATCATGAATATAATTCTTTGTATAATGGATATTTAACCACATGAACAAATTGTAATTATAAGATGTTTATTTTTGACTCAAGTACCAAAGATCGACAAAATGACCTTTCTTAACTTAAATAATTACAAAATGTTCATAACATTTTAATAAGTGATATAAAAAGAATAATGATAATGAAAATTGTTCTTAAACAAATATAAATTAACTCTAGATTATTATTCAGGAGATTAAAGAATGATCGAGTCAAGTTAGACACGAGGTAAGGGAACTTCTTAACCCAATTTCCATACTTTGGGTTAATCTCCTACTTTAAAATTATGTCATGATATTATTATATCCTATCTTGTATTTTTATTTTCTTTATGTTTACTTGTAGTGAATACACATAATATATCTACTTTATTTAAAAATGATATTTGTAAGGGACTTCGTCTCAATCTCCATTCATTCAGTCATATTTTTTATACACAAATTTTATTTATACGGTGTATAAGCCCCTTTGAATTTATATTTATTCAAAAGGAATCTTTTTATATGATGAATTTTACTAAACGAAAAAAAGGAATATTTTTCTTGTCATATGTATGCGGCGACAACGACTTCTCCACTGCAGTGACCATTATTTGAGTTTCGGCTTCCTCTACAAGCCATAACTTGTTTTAAAATAAAAATAAATACCAAGTTTTAATTTTCTTTTATTTTGGTATTGAAAATGGTTTTGATAATGCTTTTATTATATCAATGTGTTGTATTGATATCTTGTGATTGAAATGTGGAAATATTATGTTTCTTCAATGCATGTTTTATGTGATACGATTATGTTATGGATTATGATATGTTTAAACCTATTCATAAGAGGAATGCATTGGACATAATAAGTGATGGGTGGAGCCCGCTATAGCTCCTCGATGCATTGTCAAGTCTCATGAGACAAACTAGTGTCTTGGCACGAGGCCTTGACAAAATCGTATTTGTAGTCTTGGCATGAGGCCTTGGATATGTGGTTATGATATTATGGATTATGCATTCCATTATTATGAAAGTGTTTATTGATTTTGCATGCGATTAATCGACTAGTAGAATATCCATGTGAATAAGTATATGACATTATTTTATTTTACTTTTTCCATATTATATTGAAGTTCATGTTTAAAAATCTTTTGTTTTAGTTATACATTGCCTTAAATGATTATGTTTATTTATGAAAGCTTCCTCTATATTGTTATCCTTACTGAGCATCTGAGCTCACCCATTCCAATATTTTAATTTTTCCAGGATTTGAAGAAGTATATATTGAATGACCTGCAGGGATAGTATGAGGGGATATGAAGTCACTATGTTGTTGTAGTTTTTTTTACATTATGATGTAATGTAAGACTTATGAATGTATCTAGTGTTTCCAAGGCTACTAAACTAATCAGTCTTTCGAGACTTGTTCTTTTATGATCATGCCAATATTACACAATAATGCACCGACTCTGGGTAACTGGGGTCGGGGCGTTATAGTTGGTATCAGAGGTAGTTTAGTACTATCCTTGGAAGCTAGATTTAGATAAAATCTGATTAGAGCACATAACCCTAAGATAGACTTTGAGGATTAGTATAGAAGAACATCCAAGAATTTTGGTATTATAGAGATTTTATAAGTTTTCTGAGCAATACATCCTTGTCTGGATACGAGTAGGTAGAGGCGGATCTGGCACAGATGTACCTAGGGGTAAAACCTGAAAACACCGCTTTGAGATAGACTCGAATGGGAACTGGTGCACGAAAATGGGCCTTGATACACTCTTGGTTACGACACTCCCGGGGGATATGCTTAGGATAATTCTCATTTTCTTTACAAACGATTATGAAGGGTTTATGAGTATATACTTCCTCAAAGAAAAAATTTTATGATTATGGATTATATCCATAAATTGTTCAATTTATGTTAAGTGTTTTACAAGTATGGAATTATGTATTTTGAATCATAAACTGATCTAGTTTATGCCATTGTTTAGAAATGTCACCTAGTGGGAGGAATGGAAACCGTATAAATGCACACACTCCATGTAGGGATTTCCCTCCTTCTCAAGATAATTATTGTGGTGATGGAGATACAACTGGTGATGATCACCTTATCACCATACTGGGACAACTCACTTAGGTTATGAATAATAAACTTACTCGTATGTAGCACCCTGATCCGCAACATGAAGGATCAATGTTAGATCATTTCATGAGGAAAAAACTGCCAACATTTAATGGGACTAAAAATCCATTTGTAGATGAGCAATGGATAAACTACTTAGATAAAATATTCCACACCTTGGGGAGTAGTGAAAGGGAGAGGGTTATCATTGCAGTTTACCAGCTCACTAGAGATTCCGATCAATGGTGGTCGCTGATTCAAAACACGAAAGAAGATGAATAAGTATCTAATATGGAATTGAGTGAGTTCAAAGAGCTTTTCATAGAAAAATACTATCCTCGTGACCATCGAGCAGATATAGAAAGACAATTTCTGAGTCTGAGACAAAAGGAGGATGGGAATGTCACAAAGTATGAGGCCAACTTTACAAGGATAGCGAGGAATGCTGCAGATTATATACATAACCCAAGAAGTAAGATTGATCATTTATTTGATGGGTTAAAACCATTTATTTGTCGAGCATTAGTCTCACAAAACTTCTCATCATACGAAGACATTTTCTCATGTGCTATCAAGACAGAAAAGGAATTATCTAAATCTTATGACAATAAACTAAAGCAAGGGAAGAAGAGAACGGTGGAACAAGAGACAGATAAAGGGAAAAAGGGAAAGAAGGATTTTCGATTATGTGATAATTTTGCGAAGAATCACCCTAGTACTTGCCTAAATGGAATGAGATTTTGTTATAAATGTGGATAAAATGGTCACCAGACACGTGATTGCAAGGGAAAGAAAGAGGCTATCTATGTTGAATGATACAATTGTAGAGAAATGGGGCATTATGAAAATTAATGTCCTAAGTGTCAGGTAAACTTACCTCAGAAAAGGACAAGGAATCAAGGAAAATCTTATGCTGTTACTATAGTTGAAGTGGAATAATTAATGCATTGGTGCTTTTGGACTCAAGGATTATATTCTAGTTACAAGAATAATGTGATATATATAAGTATTGTACTACAGTACTTGTTGTTTTCATTAAGGTTTTAATATGATGAAGGTAATCATATTTTTGTATGTGACAACAAGAGAAACTTTACTTTTTTTGAGGAATCTGATGATACAATTAATTTTGGAATTTAGAGACCTTTTAGAAAAAGTCTATACAGAGGTATTTTGGATAACTATAATGGTTGGAATGGATTAAGTTGAACTTTGGGTAGTATTTTTTAAGGTTAAAACATTTATGAAGATTATTTTTGGAATATTATAATACTACAGTTTTAGGAAAAGGATAACCTGAAGGTCAAGGGATAACTCATCGCATCAGACAAAGATGTAGGAATCGAACCCACAACCATAGTGCGACATGCCTTTACTACCTACCACTAGCGTACAGGAATTCCCTGGTTATTACAAAATAGTTTTCCTAATCTAAGTGGTATGTGTTAATATTTGGAACCTTATAAGATTAGGATAAATATAATATTTTTGAGTTCTATTATCTTTTTGAGTGAAACATGTGTTTGTGGTGAAAATTTATTAAAGAATGAACGTCTACAAGACAAGTATGTATATTTCCTTACATTCTTAGTAAATCTCCTAAATAAAATCCTCAACTTTATAAAAGGTAACTTAAAACAAAAACGTTGTCGGTTAACTTTTCCTACTGGGGAATCAATGATCGTTTAACCAATCACATGTTTGTGATTTTCTTATAGTTAACTTTCTCCTAACCCTGTTTTCTACAACTCTCTATCAGACCTTGATGGTCTGTTTTTCCTCCATATCCATATTTTCATAGAATCTTAGTATGGGTTATCTCGGGTGACCTTTGTACTTCTCTTTATTTCTTTTAATGTTATATTTTTATTAACCTTATTTCTGATATTTGTTTTCCACAAAGGTATTTTCTATTTTCAATCTCTTATTTTCAAAGAAAAATATCAAATTGCGAGGACACAATTTACTTAAGGAGGGGATAATGTAACACCCCGAGCTTCCACGATACGCTTCTCTTTCAATAATGCAATAGCTTGCATTGTACGCAAGTTCAAGATTCTAACACACCACGACCAATCAAAATATCCATTATGAATAGTAATAACCACTATTTGAAATTATATATATTTTATATTTCAAAATGGACTTCATTTTTGGATTCGGAATATTGAAATTATCCTAAGTTGAATTTTTGGTAATTTTTTGAGAACTTCCAATTTTTTATGAATAGTGAAAAATACTTAAAAACAACTTTTTTAATAAAAATAATTTATAGTGATAAATTATAATATTGAGTGGTTTTAAAGTATAATTAGAATATATTTTTACCATTTTATCTAATGGTGTTAATTAAAATTAATTTCACTTTGAAATTGGACATAAACAATTGTCAATCTTTATAAATATATATTGTTTCTTAAAAACACACTATTTGTTGTGACAACGGTAATTAATTATAAAATTAATTAATGCAAATTATATGTTTGGAATTTCGTAAAATAGACATCATTTTTGAATTTTGAATATCAATTATATCTTAGGGTGAAATTTTGGCATTGTTCTGAAAAACTTCAATTTTTTTATGAATAATGAAACCACTAAGTGATAGTTAAAAACTGATTATTCGTTTAAATGAAACATTACCACTTCTGTGATTTGATTTTAAAAAATATGACATACACGATTGTCATTAGGAAGAAAAAGTTGGTTCAATGGGATTAAAATAATTTTTTGTTGAATAGTAACTTTTAAGTTTTATTAATCGTGATTAAAGGTAATTAGTGAAATTTAAGGTAAAAATGATATTTTAAAAATATAAAGAATACCTTTACACTTTTCCTACCCTGATTGGATGAGTCATGGCCGAACAAGTTAATCCATGGTTCAACTTGGGGACCCCATGGAGCCACTTGGGTAAGAAAATGACATTAATAGCTTTTTATTTAATGTCAAAATAAAATTTTCACAATTATGTGTTGTTTTAATAAAACAATTATTAAATGAGGTAATATAAGTTAAATTTTTTACTATAAATATTCATTGGATATATAAAAAGATTTCCTACATCATGGTAATTTTTTTTATAATTTTTAGGCATTAAATAAATTAAATTGTTTATGACACAATAATGATGCAGCGATTGCCTCATTAATTAAACGATTTAAATAAAATGAAAAGATAATGTAAAATCTAAGGCTTGAAATTGTAAAAAACCTATTGTATGGGAATATTTTTAACACTTATCACCTTATCCTAGAAATATATCATTTTTGGACTTTTAAAATCCGAAAATAAATTCATAATAAAGTAACATTTCAATCTTTCCAAGAGTGCCCTTCCTCTCCTATTATAAAAGGACCCCACCACTACCACCTTATTCACACCTTCCAAGACATTTGGCTCATCCAAACTCTACCAAAATACTCTCTAAACTTTCCTCTTTTACTCCTAGAATCCTCACTTTGGGAAGAAGTCTTCCCAAGGAATCCTTTGGCTCAAATAAAAAAGAGTTACACGATTTTAACGTAATGTGTTCTCTTATGATGTTTTGTTTTATTTTGCTCCTCCAACCCCCTAAACTCTTTTTATTATTTTCTTCTGTAACAAAACCAGTATCTTAAATATACTTGGATGTTATTATGAGAAGTATTTTATTTACACTTACACAATCCTTCATCAAATGGGTAAAGAACATACTGTTTCTGTGGGTGGCGAATTACTGCCTCACGAAACGATGATTATTCAATCTTCTTTTAACACCTCTCATGGTGGCCATTATGATAAATCTATTTTTATATATAATATATATTATGTTTTTTTATCCTTATGATTATTTATTTTTCATTTATTTCATACCTTTATGATTTCCATTATGGGTAAATGCGATAATTTCATTTTAGGAAGTGCGGACTACCGCCCCCTCAAAGTGATTTGAATCGTTAATGCCATATGTGGGATGTATAAAGGATGTAGTAAATGGTATTATACATTATATTATACTAGATTTATAGTATACCTTTATATAATTATAATTTCATTCCATTTAATATGAAATAGAAATGAAAGTAGCGTTCATGCGTACGTACGGCTTACCGTTTCCATGAACAGTGAATTTCATTTCTTACCTCTAAATGTTAAGTAATATTATAAATGCATGTATATACTAGATATATATGATATATATGATATCTAAATCATGAATATAATTCTTGATATAATGGATATTTCACCAAATGAACAACTTGTAATTATAAGAAGTTTATTTTTGACTCAAGTACCAAAGATCGACAAAATGACCGTTATTAACATAAATAATTACATAATGTTCATAACATGGTAATAAGTGATATAAACGGAATAATGAGCATGAAAACGGTTCTTAAGTGAATATAAATTAACTCTAGTTTAATATTCAGGAGATTAAAGAACGATCATGTCAAGTCGGACATGAGGTAAGAGAACTTCTTAACCCAATTTCCATTATTTGGGTTAATCTCCTACATTCAAATTATGTCATGATATTATTATGTCCTATCTTGTATTTTTACATTATTTATGTGTACTTGTAGTGAATACACATAATAGATCTATTTTATTTAAAAATTATCTTTGTAAGAGACTTCGTCTCAATCTCCATTCATTGAGGCATATTTTGTTTTATATACAAATTTTATTTATACGGTGTATAAACCCCTTTGAATTTTACGTTTATTCAAAAGGAATATTTTTATATGAATCGTTTTACTAAACGAAAAAAATGAATGTTTCTCTTGTCGTATGTATGTGGCGACAACGACGTCTCTACCGCCGTGACCATTATTTGAGTTTCGGCTTCCTTTACAAGCCACACCTTTTTTTAAATGATAAATAAATACCAAGTTTTAATTTTCTTTTATTTTGGTATTGAAAATGGTTTTGATAATGCTTTTATTATATCAATGTGTTTTATTTATATCTTGTGATTGAAATGTGGAAATATTATGTTTCCTTTGTGCATGTTTTATATGATACGATTATGTTATGGATTATGATATGTTTAAACCTGTTCATATGAGGAATTCTTTGGAATTAATAAGTGACGGGAGGATCCCGCTATATCTCCTCGATGCATCGACGGTCTCATGATACAAACTGGTGTCTTGGAATGAGGCCTTGACAAAATATTATTTGTATTCTTCGGACGAGGCCTTGGCTACATGGTTATGATAGTCTGGAATTATGAATCCCATCATTATGAAAGTGTTTATTGATATTGCATGTGATTATTCGACTAGTAGAATATCCATGCGAATAAGTAAATGGAATTATTTCATTTTACTTTTTCCATATTATGCTGAAGTTCACGTTTAAAAGGATTTTGTTTTAGTTATACATTGCCTTAAATATTTATGTTTATTTTTGAAAGCTTTCGCTATATTGTTATCCTTACTGAGCATCTGAGCTCACCCCTTCCAATGTTTTAATTTTTCCAGGATTTGAAGAAGTATATTTTGAATAACCTAAAGGGATATTATGAGGGGATATGAAGACAAGATGTTGTTGTAGTTTTGTTTTACTTTATGATGTACTATAAGACTTATGAATGTATCTAGGGTTTCTAAGGCTACTAAACTAATCGGTCTTTCGAGACTTGATCTTTTCTGATCATGCCAATGTTACGTAATAATGCACCGACTCTGGGTAACTGGGTTCGGGGCGTTATATTGAAAATATGAATTTTTAAATTTACCCCCATGATCACTATGAAAAATTATCAATTGATTTTTTTTCTAATTTTTAACATGGGATCTAAATGTTTTGAAATAAGAAAAGACTTAATATTTCTTTTCTTGAAAATAGTCCCATGTAAATATAGTGTAATACTCAACTAAAATAGATACATAGTATATTCCTCTAATACTTCCAGTTTGTGTTGAATCGAAAAGATTCATATGCACTAACTATAATGAGTCAGATGTTGAGACTTCACTAATTGACTTAAATCATGACTTATGTTTCTTTCTATATTGACAAGGACCAAAACTTTTTAAGATTCAATTATATGCTCAGGTAGATGCTTAAAAAGTCTTTTCTTTGAGACTTTCCATTGATTCTTAAGGTTAAAAACTCCTAGTATTTTATTCCATAACCTGGATTGATCATACATTGTAGTAAGGAAATGTAGATCTTGGCTCCTATTTTCTTATAAGTTAAGTTTATAAACATTCTCATGCCTATGGGAAGAGAGATTAAACTCTTCCTTGTTATTGTGTACTAAGTATTTATCATTCCTAAAAATCACAGGGTAACCTTTATTACATAATTGGATTATTCTTATAAGGTTGTTTTCAATACCTTTAAAAAATAAAACATTTTAAATTAAAGCTTTTCTCTGAACAAAATTATTACCTATACCCAAAATTTCTCCCAGAGCATTATCTATTAAAGAAACTTTTCTTGCTTTCGTCATGATAATATTTTCAATGAAGTTTTTGTTACTAGTAATGTGTCCAGAACATCCATTATCCTAGTACCATATATTTTTGTTGGCAATTTCTTTATTTTTCTGAAAATTAAATAGTTAGACTTTTGGAATACAAAATTTCATGGATCCAAATTTTTCATAAATTAAAATCTTAGGTATCCACAATTTCTTATAAATATAAACTATATGAAAACATAAGGATTCAATTTTATTTAAATAACAACATTTATCCAAATATACACCATAATGACACTTGGTACAATAAAAATCACATTAGGGAAAAAATATTTATTTCTAAAAATAGGTTTTGAGTGAGTATAGCCAAATCCAGAACTATTATTAATAGGGTGAAGTTGTGCATACATTTTATCAAATTATTTCTGTCTGGAAGTGAAATTTGGTAAACATTCCTTTAAGGAAAAAATTCTTTAATGAAAAAATTTCAAATTTTAGCATGATGAATATATTCATATCATCATATTCATTATATTTATAGTTTGAGTTATTATCAAAAAACCACTTGTAGAAATAAAATTTTCAAGATCCTTAGAAAGTTTATACTTATTAGAATTAACTTCCTTTTAGAATTTAGTAACATTTTCTAAATCAAGAGTTTTATAATAAAGATATTTACAAAGATCTGATAATTATTCTGTTAAAACATAAATTCTAAAATTTTCTTTCTCTAACTTCATTTTTTTCTTACAGTTCTTATTCTCATGTAATTTAGAAAATATAAAGAAAGAAATTGATTAGACTTGGTTTTAGAAGATATTAAATAAGAAATTCAAAACCATGGGTAAGGATGAAATTTTTCATGGAGAAATAAAATTTTTGTTAAGAAAATAATTCTTAGAGAAAGATAATTTTTTTAAGAAAATGCGTTTTTTATTTTCTAAATATTGTGGAATGGAAAAAAAATAAGAAAATAATATTGAATCAAAAGAAATGTGTATGATACATGGTATGCTACTTCCTATGCCCACATGGAACTAAGAATAAAATCCTATAATGAATTTTTTAGCATTAGACTATGGTTCCAGTTAGCCAATTCAAAAATTTAAATTAAATGGATAAATAAATCCCATTATATTTTAAAATTGTAAATTGATAAATTCAAATGGTTCAGACTATGCCACAAGCTGAAGTAGGTATTGGGGTTTGAGTTTCCTCATGGATATGTTGGTTTATGATGTTAAATAAAGAATAAATGATAACGTCATAACTATTTACTTATGAATTGTATTTATCTCCTTATACAACTACATAAACTAATATTGAATGAATATTGTTTTAGACACCATTTTTGGTGGTCTACTGAGTTGTACTCAAACCCAAATTGGCCTTCTGGGTTGGTACCCAAAAAGATTTTATGGTAGCAGGATAGGCTAAAAGAAAAGGCCCTATTTTAGATGGCAGAGTTGGGATGGAGAATGGTTCTAGGAACTATACAAGATTTAGGACCCTCTTGGGGGATTTCTAATTGTCTTTATTTTTGGGTTTTCATTTTAGAAACATTATATATAATTTGACTTGGCATATTTATAGTTCAATTTTCATATTGTATATTCATTTTTTTATCTTGTGATCATTACATCCTTCTGGTTATTATTATATATTTAGTTAATATTTATTTACTTCCACTGGTTTTTTTCTCTAATAAATAGTGTATTGTCTCCCCATGACTGATATTAGACACTTGTTTCTAGTTAGTAGCCTCTGTCATATAGGGAAGTGCTCTTGAGATCACTTGACTGACCGGTACAGGGCATTTTCATGTGAAGCCCGGGTCGGGAAAATACATATATAGGGATGGTAATATATTTTACAAGTATAAAGAGATAAAAGATAAAAAATAATTATATATTTTTATGTATTTTTATGATTTTTATAATTATATAATAAGATAATTATATAAATTCTTATGCAATTCCTTTGAAAGACATGAAAAGTCAAAAAAATAGTTTATATATGTTGTCATGATAAGGTTGAGAAAAAAAATATAATATGGTTATAGATGATAATATTGATAAATAATAAATTATATTATTTTCATTATTTTTTTTAATATTAAATGATAGGAAATATATCCCAATGCATATGCATTATTGAAGTTTCACTTGTGAAGGCTATATAAAAGTCAAATTAATTGGTTGTAAGAACATTTAAGATGATAGGTGTATGTTGAATTATGGTGTTACATGGTTTCTAGGGATATAAATTATTTTTATGAAATTATTTAAATGTATAAAAATTAATTTAATAGTTACTTAGTTATTTTTTTAATTTTGTTTAAGGGAATAACCCTGAATATAACTTTAAAGGGCATTTAATGTTAAAAAATAATTTATAAACTCTTAAAAAATCATAAAACCATATTTTTAGTTTATTGGTATATTAATCTATTTTCCGTTTTGTAAATAACTTTCTATTTTAAAAGGATATTCTTGACCTTTAGAGATTGAATATTTTTGAAAATTCAATCAAAATTTGAATATAAAAGGGGACTTTTTCTTACCTATTTGAAAATAAATCCAAGATATAGTTTTAATTCTCTATTCTAACCAAATTTATTTATAAACACCTCATTACATTCCATAATTATAGGCATATACCTAATATTCTTTATAGAAATTCATTAGAATCAATCCAAATGATGTGGTTTATAGATAAAGATTAGGGTTTCTAATCCTCTTTTTTATTTCTTATTTATGATAATTTATTATATAAATATTTAAAAACTTCTCTTATTTTTGTTAAATGAATCTATTCCCATGTTACCAGAATCTTTTCATTCATCAATCATATTATATATTCTATTACCACTCACTAATATGTTTTTCAAAAACCGTAACTACGTAAATTGTTGTTTCTCAAAGAAATATCTTTTGAATTCAATTATTATATTATCCATTAAATAATTTAATTAATAATTATACTTAAAAATAAATCATTTTATTAATTATAAACTAATTTTTTTTATAAATATGAAATATTTAATGTGTTTTATATTCTTTTAAACTCTTTTGAATAACATTTCTCACCGTGGTGGTTTTATGATACCTACGTGAATGATAATGCTTTCATAATATTATATATCTCATGGATATTTCATTAAAATTAATTTTATGATTGAATATACAATTAAAATTAATATAAATTTAATTATTATTATTCTATAATGGTAAAATTTACTTCATAAAAATGAATTAAAATGTAAACAATCACAGTCCTTTTTAAGCATAAAAATAGACTTATCGAAAAAGATTTCATAAATGGAAACTATTTAGTTATATATTTAACTTCATTGATATAGTAAGTATATATATGTAAAACCTATATAGGTATTAATATTATGGAACCATTTAACAAGAATATTTGACCATTGATGTTTTACCAAAACTACATAGGAATTTTGGATCATACACTCTCAAAATTAATCACATAAACAAACGAAATTCAGCATATATATTAATCATAATAATAATTGAATAAAAAATATCAATAATAAGGAAATGGATATAAAATTGTTTCTTAGGTAGGTAAATAATTAATATAATTTTGTTATTCATGATGTGAGAGGATGTACGATGTGATTCTGGGCACAACATAAGGGTTTTTATTTTAGGCCTTTACTCTAAATGTTATGATTTTTTTCTCTAAACTCTTTCTCTTCTATTTTTTTATTTATTTATTATTTCATAAATTTCATTATATATACATTTATGTTTTTTAAATCATTTAAATATTGGACCTTAATGTATTTAAAAAACAATGAAAGTAATAAATCTTTATTTTTTCTACATGAGTCACTTTCTATTTTTAAAATAATATGAAAGCAATATATTTTAAATGATTTCTACATGAATGACTTTTTATATATATATAAATTTTTATTTATTTCATATCCTGTAAATATTTTCATTATTTTATAATATAATTTCAATCACAATTGTTTTCTAAAAATATTTCCTTTTAAAAAATTATTTAAAACATAAAGTGTATTTAATATTATATCATTAGGTAGACAAAAAAAGATTATGTTATTGGGTTTTAATGAATTATATAGTTAAATTAAATATGAAACATGTTATATTAACATTATGGTACTTTGATATTATATATGATGTTGTTTTTCTCTGATATATCCCTCTAATGCATTTTATAATGATTTATCTTCAAGAGAAATAAAGTTGGAATTAACAGGTTGAAATTATTCCATTATGAAGAATATGAGTGATTATAGGTGATATCAATTTGATGTCCCATGTAACAAACATGATTATTTATTTTATTCTTTATTACAATATTTTTTATAGAAATTTTTTGATTAAATAATATTTCACGTTTCAAAGTATGTTTCATACAATCTCAAAGTTTTTTTTATAATGGAAATAATTGTTTAGAGGTTTTCAAGTATGTTACTAGATTAATGTGTTTTATATTTATTTTGAAACACACTTATATGTTTTATACTCATAAAATGTTTTTAAATAAGCTTCGTAATACTTAATTATGAGTATAAATGATTATAAAGTCTATCTTTGAATATAATATTTTTTATTTGAGTTAAGAAATTGAAACATTTAAAGTGAATGGATTTCTAGAAAATGTCTATTGGATGAAAAATATATGTGTTTTAATATATGTGTTTTTTGAAATTATCTAAATATATAATTCTAAAAATATATTGTGTATATAAATAATGAAATTTTTTATCTAAATCTTGTTATTATGGTATAGCTTATTTTCAGGATGTTACATTATTTCTGAGTTCTGCTAACCCTTATTGCCCCAATTAAAACAACACTCTAACATGTAAAACATAAAAAGAATAAAAAATCATAATTTAATTCAATTAATAATTTCATTTGAATATATCAATACAATAACGATCACTAAATGCTTGATTTAAAATAACATTCAAGAAGTGGTTAATTCCTCTTCAACCTATACTACCCGATAAATTAATTTGGTCGAATTTTATGGATAAAAGGAAATCTATGTAGACCAAGGTGTGTCCACATGGATGTGATTTTGGTTTCCTAATTAACCTATACCCTTGGATAAGGAAGGTGGGTAACATATTACTAGATTTATGTGACATATATAAACCATGGTGGGATCAATAGGATAAAATTGGGGTTGTTTGAATCAATTTCATTGAAATCGTGAAGGGGAAAATTTTGGGATGGGTATTCCAATGTATATATCGATTAAAATATCTTTACATGATATTTATATATACTTTTTTACAAATCACCTAAACCATTATGGGTGAGGTACAAGGTGTAATATTTAATATTTTTCATATGCAATTGAACCAAGAGAGATCAACTCGAATTTTACTATGTATATGTTTTAGACACTATTGGGGATCATATTAACATTAGATCACTGGAAAAACCCCCCACCATAATATAAAAATATTAAATATGCTTCAAAAACCTCAACTCTTCATAAAAACCCCCAAAAACCATGGTGTATGAAACTAAGAATACCAATAACCCTATTCACAATATTGAGTTTCCTATATCATTTCAGTCCCCATCCTAGTTCGTATGAACACCTACCTTATTGGAATAAAAAAGACAAGTTCATGAATAAAATAGAATATGAATCCATGACACAAATGTGTTAATTTGGTTTAGATATTGTATCCTACATCTGTGGGATAATGATTCATAATTCTTCAATGTAAAAAACATATATATAATTTATAAAGAAGATAATTCTTATTGACTTCCTATACCATACTATGGATGATTACTACAAATTTTTCCCCATAATGACCTCCCACCACTAGATCTCCCACTATGAAGACCCATGAGTGAGGTTATGTGATAACTATAGTATAACTTCATTACACTACTTTTACTTTTGGTCTTGGCCCCTCTGGGATATGACTAATGAACCATTATACTAAGGAATATAATATTATATTCATTAATGTTAATGGATCAAATGTATTTATCATTATACCGAAAGAGTGTTCTGACTCCACATAATATAGAAAACTTCTTTAGGTATTTATATTTATCCACTTTATAGTCATACATGTATAAATATAATTCACTGTGATCTTCATGGGAAAACTCCAACATTGTTAAAGGCATACACTAACTCAAATTATGAACACATAGTACATTAAATTACACATTCTATAACTCCCACACTTCATATAGCCAC
Source organism: Viscum album (assembly GCA_963277665.1). NCBI lineage: Eukaryota > Viridiplantae > Streptophyta > Magnoliopsida > Santalales > Viscaceae > Viscum > Viscum album. The sequence goes on from OY728145.1 coordinate 780,501,573, forward strand.
CTATTTAACATTGTGTTACTTCAATAAAATTCCCCTTCAATAAACACCACTCCATCATTCAAAACATGGTTGATCTAAAAGTCCAGGCTTTATATGAAACTACTATGAATTCACATACTTATACCATTGTTATAATTGTATATTTTTTTGAAATGAAACCATCCATATTCTTCTGATAAATCACATTTTTAAGCAATTTTTGTCTAATTGTATCTATCGAGGAACAATTGTTGTACTAAATCTGGTGAACTTATATTTACTGACTTATACATAGGATATCATGTTGAAGGTATACTAACTCCATCTTGTTTTCCAAAGTGTAAAATTAAAAATTTATCTTTTGAATCTTCAAAAATATAACCATAAAATATTTCAAAAACCAAACCTATCATACATCAAATGCTCTATGCCTTTTATTTCCCCCATCCCATAATTTTCTAATCCTTGAATGATGAGGGTTTAGTATGGAAGAACCTATATTTTAATCAGGAATTCCATTATTTATTTTTTTCCAGAAAAATTATTTCACTTTTAATTCTTAGTCACTCAAAATAATTTTAAATCTAAATTGGGTTAATGACCAGCAAGATGAGAGTCAACATTTTTATTAAGCCTCACCATATAGGTTTTTATCCTAGTGAGTATTGTACCTCTTTATATTAGCTGGTTTATTTCATGCAATCCAATCACATAAGGATTGATTTTTAAGGCGATAGATATTTTATTAATTTTTTTGTTGATTAATGGTCACTGGCGTAAACCCAAATTCTATCGGGGTTTATGGCCAAAAAATATTGACCAAAAGTGTGATATGGTCATTATTGTAAAAAGGGAGGCAAAAAATCAACCTGACTTAATTTACCAAATTATAATAAAAAATATCTCAGGGTTAGGGTGATATAAAATAAATTCATTATATTTTGATAACAATTAATTAATTTTATTCCCTCATATTTAGGTATTCCATTAATTTTATGAATTTGGGAATTAATGTTTCAAATCATTAGATTGTGTTATTATTGTTTATAATAAAGATAATAGGAAACCAATTCAACTAATTTAGTATATATAGCAACATGATTATTTTAACATTTCTTTTCATTATTTTTTTACATAAAAGATTCTGAGCATAGAAGGTTACATTGGATATCATGCCTTAAAGGACAACTATTGATGGTAGTTGTGATGCTTGGAGTATTGTTATGGACTCATCCTCTCTCAAAGGAATCTTGAATAAATAGATAATTTATGTTCATATGACTTTTATATCATCATAATTCATTTAAGGAATTTAATAATTTGAATCATACGACTCTTCTCAAAATTATTAGAATTATAAAGAATCATAATTTTGTTAGGACTGTATGGTTTAGTCACATCATATTTCTTACTCATTATTTTAAATTTAAATAATAAATTTCCAAAAGGCATCTTAAGCATGACATAGGGTGTTTTAGGGTACCTCCATAAATTATAATTAGTATATTTTAGGGTAATCCATGATCCAATCATAAGACATGGGCCCTGAGCACAAGACTTCTCAATCATAAGCCTTGTTACTTATCGATTGTATGAATTCCCAGTCATAAAACTAATCGATCATAATAATTTTTATTCTGATCATAAAATATGATAATTCTTAAACTTCATCATTATAATTCATCCTCATTTCACGTGACATGAGAACTTCTCTCAAATTGAATGTAAAATTACATGACTCATCACCTAAAAGATCAAATATTTTGGCTACCATTCAATAACTCGTGAAATAATTCCAAGGTTATCATGTTAAAAATAATACAGAAAATATTTTTATCAAAAGAAAATAATAGAGGGTAAAAATTTAATAGAAATTTGAAATCACATAGAAAAGGGAAACAAAATTATTTAAAATAAATTTGGAAATTATGGTTTAATCCACAAATAATGATGTTGGAAATTGTGTATCTTGAAAAGTAAGTGGAGGCTGAAGATAAATGGAGTTCTATGAGAGAGGAATGGGAGTGAAAATATATTTTCCTTTTACTATTTTCATTTTATTTTTTATTTTTTATGTTTTCTAATTCATTATTCTTCCCCATTCATTAATTCTACCCTTTGAGTGGTTGGGTGATTCACAAGTGATTGGGTAAGTGAATGTTCTCCTTTGTAATTACTAAGTCTTCACACACAAATGAATAAATATCTATCTTATTGTAGATATTATTTAATGTTCCGGATCATTAATTATTTTTTAATTTCAATGTATTTTATTTTGGTTCTATAGATTTTTTTTATTTAGTTGTTATTCCATCATCAATGCCCACTTTGTTTCAGGCTATATTCTATGGAATATATTAATTAATATAGTGAATTACTTTTAAATCATTGACACTTGTGGAAGAGTCAATAAATACTATTGGTTTTCATAGGAATCATATCACCTCATGGGGATATTTCATTTGAAAACATTGTGTGAATTTTCAATTCACTTAAAAACATAATACAGTGGGTAGATTGAGTAGAATTTTTGTTATGTTTATTCACAACATAACTATTCATCCAAGGTTAAGAAGTGAAATTTTTGAAGAAAATATCTTTCATCACTTAATAAGTTTAATAAAAATCATTAAGATACTATGATATAAATATAATTTTGAAGTTAACCCTTTCCTAATCACCATTCTAATTTAATTATTTTCATTATCTAATTTTATTTCAAACATTTTTTTTCTCAACCATAGAATGTCTAAATGACCTCATATTATATAATTAAAAATGAAATTTATTTTTTTCAATCCTCACTACAGAAAATAAAAGATTAAATCTAATAATAAATTTTATAAGAAGATAAATAATTTCTATTTTATCCACCATTGATAGGTGAAGTGCATTGTGTTGCATTTGTTGTCAATGAGGCATGAAGTTGTCTTGTAATGAATGGAAGTCAGGGAATGTCAAGATGTGAATGAAAAAGGTTGTGATGGTGTTGGTGAGGAATGGAGAATGGCCATGGTACTAAGAGGCATGTCACTTAGGAGATTCACTAAGTGGCATAGGAGATGTGGTTGAAACATTCTCCAGTAAAATCTGACGATTTTTGAGCTGCTCTTAAAGTTCCAAGAACTTGTATCAACTGGATACAATGTCACAACATGATTATAAGACCATGCATTGTAGTGACAATTCATGAGGAGTTGAAGAGGCAAGATGATCCATCCACAACTTCTAAGTGGATGAAGTGGATTAAAGAAGTCCATGTACTAACTCTTAGTGCATGTGAATCAGAAGAAGATGCAATTGATCTCTAATTGGATCATTGAAGAACATTGAAGAATTATTTGATTCAGGAGCTTCGGTTGATGGAGAACCTTCAAGAATTCACTCCTAAGTAATGAATAAATGTTGAAGAGAATTGGAGGAATTCTAATGAAGAAGAAGCATTGAGGAATTCAAATGAATAAGAAGATGAGAAGAAATGAAGAGGAAGAATGGCTTGGGAGAAGATGAATTGTGATGTGGCATTTGGAATATTTCACTTAGGAGTACTTTGTTTTTATACAAAGTATCATTCTGTCCTTTGCCAAAAAAATAGGCCACCAAGGGCCAGCCCACGAGTTCAACCCCACGGCTCATATGGGCACTAGGTGCCACGCCCATGGGGGATCCCATTATGCAAGCTCAAGGTGGCAGGGGGCCGTGTATAAGTCCCGAGGGCACGCGGTGGTGAAGCCCGCACACCAGTGTGTGTGCATAGTGGGCGCTAGAAGCGCGCCCGCAGGGAGCAAGGTGGGCGCAGAGCGCGCCCGCAGGTTGAACACGGTGCGGGGCGGCACCGTGGAGGGAGAAGGAACAATTGAAGAGCGGCAGGGAGCGGCATAGTGATAAAGCGTGGAGAAACTGCGTGAGGATTCGATGTGGGACGCGCATTTTTCACCGGGATTGAATCTGAGCCGCTCGATTGATCGCGCGGACGATCTAAGCCGCACATCTGATCCCCCGCGAGATCTTCAGATCCATGCCGCCCAATGTATCTCAAACACCTGATCCGACGGCCGAGAGCTCGTCTCCTTCCTCAAGCTCGAGCCGAAGCCACCTGCGAGCAGCCGCTGAACCAGAGCCTCCCCGACGACCTATTCCGAGTTCTCGGCCACCATTTTCGAAACCGAGACCTCCATTCGGCTCGTCTGGCCACACTGAACACAACCATGCACAAAAATAGACTTGCATGCGACAAATGAGAAAATTTGATGAAAGCCGAGGCAAACGGAGTTGCCGAGGCCATGAGGTGATTCATGTTTTGCATGGGATGGGCCAAAGAGAGGCCATGCCTGCAGTTTCATGTGCATGCACGAGGAGGAGGAGAAAATAAATGGAACCCGCGTGAACAGAGAGAAGAAAACAAGATTTAAGGAAATCTTGAAATCCCGAAATTTTCGAGAGATTAAAAGATATCCCACGCGGAAGTCTTGAGGATTCTCTGCCTATAAAAGCAGAGGCCGAGACCTCATTGAAGCTTGCTGATGAACTTGAAAGCTGTCCCGTGAGCGCATCTCTCTGCCTCGCGAAGTTTTGAAGCCCCGTGCAAAGAACTTGCGCGGCTGAAGGTTCCGGAGCCACCCGAGGCATCGAAGGTCCCCTGCGCGCTAATCTTTGCGCGGCAGGAAGTACCCGAGGCTGCATTCTTGCGCGCCCGAGGTTGCATCCCTCTCTGTCCGCGGACTTGCGTGGTAGGAGGTGTTTGCACGGCAGTGGCCCTTGCACCTTGTGCTTGTGCTTTTGAAGAAGGCAGTGAGGTGTGCTGCCTTGTGCCCCTTGTGCACTTGCGCGGCCAGTGACACCCACACCCAACGTGGTGTTTTAAGTGAGTATAAGGCCGCACCACTTGCGCGACTATTTTGAAGGTGGAGTTCGGGCAATGTGTGCAAAGGCAGTGGAAGGCCAAGGCATTGCCTTGTGCTAAACAAGAAGGGGACCCGAGGCTTGCATGCCTTGTGTGTGCAAAGTGAGAAGGAAGGCCGTGGCCGTGTGTGTGCATAAGGAGGAAGGCCACCACATTTGTGTGTGTGCAAAAGAATAGAAGGCCAAGGCCTTAGTGCCTTGTGTGCACCAAGGGAAGACCACACTTTGTGTGTGTGTTAGAATTGAAAGGCCGTAGCCTTGTGCAACCAAAGAAGACCCAAGGCCTAAGTGTATTTGTGTGTGCTAAGTGAAGAGGAAAAGCACACTTGTTCGGGTGTGTGCAAGTAGAGGCTGAGACCACACCTTGTGTGAGTGCCAAATTGAAGAACACACTTTGTGTGTGGATTTGAAGAAGAGGCCGTAGCCCTTGTGTGTACGAAATGGAGAACCAAGTGTGTGCATAAGTGAGGTGCACACTTTGAAGAAAATTAAAAGAACAAGGAAGAACCCGAGACCTTGGCTTGGGTATGTGCAAGTGGGTAAAGTGAAGACCACCACACTTTGTGTGTGTGTGCATTTGAAAGGAAGGTCGAGGCATAGCTTGGGGTGTGCAAAAATAGTGGAGGCCAAATACACACTCATTATGTGTGTGCAAAGCAAAGAACAAAGTTGTGTGTGCAAAACAACAAAGTGAAGTGACCGAACCTATGTGTGTGCTCTAAGAGGAGTGGACACACTTAGAAGAAGAAGAAGACTCACACCAAAGTATAACACACTTTTAAGTGTGTGAACAAATTGCATAAAGAGTGTGAAGTTTGAGAAGTAGGTGTGTGCTGAAAAGAATTACACCCTCTGAGGGATTATTGCACCAAGAGGAGAAAGAGGACAGTGCATGCATGCATGCATGCACGTGCACACGTGAACAGTGCTAAATCTGGCTGTGTGCATTTGAGGAGTCCAAGACTAGAGGTTCTTGAAGATTTGAGAAGGCCATGCACTCAGTGCATGAAGTAGAGTTGAACTGAGACTGAGCCAGACTGAAGTTAAAGAGATTGGTTGTCTGAGTTTTCAGTAGATTGAGAAGACCCTGATCACCACAAGTGATCAGAAGAAGAGCAAGGCCAGCAGCCTTTATCCCAGGCTGCTGAAGTTACTTGAAGAACTTAAAGTGAAGAAGAGCTACTCGTGTGACTCGAGGAGCCAGGAGAATACCCTGTGGGACTCAGGGAGAAGAAGTCTTCAGTGGGATTCTGGAGCAGGCCAGTGGGACTCTGGTAACACTGTGTGAAGCAGTATAAAGACCCTCTTGTGGGACTCAGGAGAGATACAGTGGGACTTTGTATCGACCATTGTAATACTAACAGATTATAATGGGAGAATCCATGCTGGGAGAGCATGGCAAGGATGTAGGCCTTTGGTGCCGAACCTTGTAAATCCTTGTGTCATGTGCCTTTTCATTACTGAATAATCCGGGAAAGGTTGAGAGATACAAGAAGAGTGGATCGAGGCTTTAATCAGCCATAGAGGTTTAATTGATAAAGAATCAATTAGTAAAAAGTTTAAAGGGATCACTGATTCACCCCCTCCCCCTCTCAGTGATTCACACTGATCTGGGCACTTCAATTGGTATCAGAGGGAGGTTGCCTCTAAAAGATCCAAGGGAGTCTACATGAAGTGCAGATTTGAGGAAACGAGCGACCAGCCTCAAATGGAGATATCTGCCAAGACTCAGAAAAATAGAAAGAAGAAACAGGCCAAGAAGATGAAGAAAGCATGTCCTAGCTGTGATGAAGTTGAAACAGTGAATGATCTTCAGAGTGCACTCAAATATCTTCAGAAGACAGTTCCCATGGAAGTGGAAAAGTGTATAGCTACAGGCATCCATGATCTTCAAGAAGAAAAATCACAGTTAGAAGAAGAATCCAACGCTATGGAAGATCAGCTGGCTAAAAGGGTTGGCATAACCAACACTCTCATAAGGCTGGTGAATGCCAAAGATGAAACTGTTTCCCTTTGCAATAAAAGATATGAAGATACCTGTGAAGAATTGCAAAGGAGCTCTTCTGAGAATGAAATATTTTTGATAATGATCAAAGATGTTTTCCATGCACTGGAAAAGAGACACAGAGTTTCAATGGTTGTCAAAGATGCTCAACTTGAAGAAAAAGCAAAAAGGGTGAAGGAGCTTGACAATTCATTGCAAGAAATGAAGAAGGTGCATGAAGACCAGATGAAGGAACTGAAAGAAGATTGGGAAGGAAAGCTAAGAATTGTTGAAGATGAGAAGAACTCACTTAACATGAAATGCTTAGAACTAGAGGTGATATTGAAAAATCAGCAATCACCCAAAGCCAAAACCTCCCAGTCAGCTGGTAGAAGAAATGTTGCCACTCAAGTGAGCTTTGAGCAGGATGATTCTAAGAGAAAGACATCCTCTAATAAAAGTGAAACATCTTCTAGAAAGAAGCTACCATCCATACCATCTTGTACTGATGCTTCTAATTGTGTTTCCACAAAAAGTGAAGGATGGAAGAATAATTCCAAACAAATATGGATGAAGACAGTGAAGAAGCAGGGCTCTCCTGAAACAACACAACTTGTCAAGAAAAGTACCCAGCAATCAGAAGTACACAAGAGGTCAAGATTTGTGGGTCAATGTTGGTGTTGTAACAAGTATGGGCATTGTGCAAAGGATTGTTGGTACAATCCACTGAATGCCAAAGCACAGAGGAAGCCCATGCCGAGGGGGAGCAAGCCAGAAGGAAATAAGCAACATCCACAGGTCCAGAGACATCTGTTTACTGCTAACAGATTTGGATTGCTTGATAACATCTGGGATGTGTGCAAAAGTGGTCAAATAGATACGTGTCAATCTCCAACTGTATCCAGAGCTCAAAAGAAGAAAAGATCACAGAACCTGGCTCAGAGAGAATCCTTGGGAAGAAAACAGAAGAGAGGTGACAATGCTCCCAAGAAGATTTTGAAAAAGGAAAATAAGTCCTTGGAGTCTAAATCCAAGAAGGGTGATGCATCCAGAAGGACCACCAAGAAATGCTTCTACTGTGGAAAGAAAGGACACAGCATGGATCTTTGTGAACAAGCCATGGAACTAAATAGAAGCAGACTGAGCTCCAGAAGACAATCAATCCAGAAGAAGAAGGGATTGATTGAAAACAAGTTGCCAAAGAGAGGTAGCTTGACAGCATCAAAGGAACCATGTGAAACTTCCAGAACTGAGGCCACACTTTCAAGTGACTTACTAGTCATATGGCCAAATCAGTTGCAACTTTCCAAAGATCTGCAGAGAGCTGAAGATGAAGTTCTGGCAATTGCTAAGGCAAAAAGGAAACAAAAGATTTCACATGAAGATGTATTGAGATCCACACCAGCACAAACATCATTAAAGATCAAATGTGCAAGTGTGAAGAATGGTGAAAATGGGACATCTCGGTTGAGAGAATCTTCTCAACCTTGTTGTTCACATTGATAAACCAAGGAGGTTCCATCTTATTCCCTTATGCTGTTGGTATTTACATGTGCTGACATTGCAGGGAATTGAAGATGATGATCATTCCCAACTGGAGGATGGTTTGGACAGATTGGAGTGCACCCCTTGAGGGGGAGCCAATCAGAAGAAGATGGGATTCTAAGATTTAATACCATCTTGAGAAAAGTGAAGGTATTCCAATCATACTTTCATCCCTTGTTTCTTAATTGAGTTTATCTTGTCAATTAAGGGGGAGTATGGATTGAAGACAAATGGATGAAAGGGGGAGCTTTATCTTTGCACCTGAACTTTCTAATGAGTTTTGTGAAGCATGTGCAGGATTTAGCAAATTCATTGTTATATCTGAAAAATTTCAAGCCCCTAAGCATGATCTCACATGTGTAGAGAATTGTGGACAACATTGAGTTCCTTGGTTACATCACTCTTGTTTTCTACACCGGGTTAGCCCAAGTAGACTTAGAGTTGATTTACTAAAGGTTCTTTGCTAAAGAAGAACATGTGGCATCATCCCTCTCTTAGTGATTTTCAAGAAGATGCTATTCAAAGGGAGGAAGATATTTTTGAAAGAGAACCACACCACACCTTTGCATTTGATTGCCAATAAGGGGGAGAAAATATTGGCACACATATTGACCCATTCATATGTGCTGAAGTGGTGTATTGACAACAAATACAAAGGGGGAGATTGAAGTGCATTGTGTTGCATTTGTTGTCAATGAGGCATGAAGTTGTCCTGTAATGAATGGAAGTCAGGGAATGTCAAGATGTGAATGACAAAGGTTGTGATGGTGTTGGTGAGGAATGGAGAATGGCCATGGTACTAAGAGGTATGTCACTTAGGAGATTCACTAAGTGGCATAGGAGATGTGGTTGAAACATTCTCCAGTAAAATCTGACGATTGTTGAGACGCTCTTAAAGTTACAAGAACTTGTATCAACTGGATACAATGTCACAACATGATTAGAAGACCATGCATTGTAGTGACAATGCATGAGGAGTTGAAGAGGCAAGATGATCCATCCACAACTTCTAAGTGGATGAAGTGGATTAAAGAAGTCCATGTACTAACTCTTAGTGCATGTGAATCAGAAGAAGATCCAATTGATCTCTAATTGGATCATTGAAGAACATTGAAGAATTATTTGATTCAGGAGCTTCGGTTGATGGAGAACCTTCAAGAATTCACTCCTAAGTAATGAATAAATGTTGAAGAGAATTGGAGGAATTCTAATGAAGAAGAAGCATTGAGGAATTCAAATGAATAAGAAGATGAGAAGAAATGAAGAGGAAGAATGGCTTGGGAGAAGATGAATTGTGATGTGGCATTTGGAATATTTCACTTAGGAGTACTTTGTTTTTATACAAAGTATCATTCTGTCCTTTGCCAAAACAATAGGCCACCAAGGGCCAGCCCACGAGTTCAACCCCACGGCTCATATGGGCACTAGGCGCCACGCCCATGGGGGATCCCATGGTGCAAGCTCAAGGCGGCAGGGGGCCGTGTATAAGCCCCGAGGGCACGCGGTGGTGAAGCCCGCGCACCAGTGTGTGTGCATAGTGGGAGCTAGAAGCGCGCCCGCAGGGAGCAAGGTGGGCGCAGAGCGCGCCCGCAGGTTGAACACGGTGCGGGGCGGCACCGTGGAGGGAGAAGGAACAATTGAAGAGCGGCAGGGAGCGGCATAGTGATAAAGCGCGGAAAAACCGCGTGAGGATTCGATGTGGGACGCGCATTTTTCACCGGGATTGAATCTGAGTCGCTCGATTGATCGCGCGGACGATCTAAGCCGCACATCTGATCCCGCACGAGGTCTTCAGATCCAGGCCGCCCAATGTATCTCAAACGCCTGATCCGACGGCCGAGAGCTCATCTCCTTCCTCGAGCTCGAGCCGAAGCCACCCGCGAGCAGCCACTGAACCAGAGCCTCCCCGACGACCTATTCTGAGTTCCCGGCCACCATTTTCGAAACCGAGACCTCCATTCGGCTCGTCTGGCCACACTGAACACAACCATGCACAAAAATAGACTTGCATGCGACAAATGAGAAAATTTGATGAAAGCCGAGGAAAACGGAGTTGCCGAGGCCATGAGGTGATTCATGTTTTGCATGGGATGGGCCAAACAGAGGCCATGCATGCGGTTTCATGTGCATGCACGAGGAGGAGGAGAAAATAAATGGAACCCGCATGAACAGAGAGAAGAAAACAAGATTTAAGGAAATCTTGAAATCCCGAAATCTTCGGGAGATTAAAAGATATCCCACGCGGAAGTCTTGAGGATTCTCTGCCTATAAAAGCAGAGGCCGAGACCTCATTGAAGCTTGCTGATGAACTTGAAAGCTGTCCCGTGAGCGCATCTCTCTGCCTCGCGAAGTTTTGAAGCCCCGCGCAATGAACTTGCGCGGCTGAAGGTTCTGGAGCCACCCGAGGCTTCGAAGGTCCCCTGCGCGCTAATCTTTGCGCGGTAGGAAGTACCCGAGGCCGCATTCTTGCGCGCCCGAGGTTGCATCCCTCTCTGTCCGCGGACTTGCGTGGCAGGAGGTGTTTGCGCGGCAGTGGCCCTTGCACCTTGTGCTTGTGCTTTTGAAGAAGGCAGTGAGGTGTGCTGCCTTGTGCCCCTTGTGCACTTGCGCGGCCAGTGACACCCACACCCAACGTGGTGTTTTAAGTGAGTAGAAGGCCGCACCACTTGCGCGACTATTTTGAAGGTGGAGTTCGGGCAGTGTGTGCAAAGGCAGTGGAAGGCCAAGGCATTGCCTTGTGCTAAACAAGAAGGGGACCCAAGGCTTGCATGCCTTGTGTGTGCAAAGTGAGAAGGAAGGTCGTGGCCGTGTGTGTGCATAAGGAGGAAGGCCACCACATTTGTGTGTGTGCAAAAGAATAGAAGGCCAAGGCCTTAGTGCCTTGTGTGCACCAAGGGAAGACCACACTTTGTGTGTGTGTTAGAATTGAAAGGTCGTAGCCTTGTGCAACCAAAGAAGACCCAAGGCCTAAGTGTATTTGTGTGTGCTAAGTGAAGAGGAAAAGCAGACTTGTTCGGGTGTGTGCAAGTAGAGGCCGAGACCACACCTTGTGTGAGTGCCAAATTGAAGAACACACTTTGTGTGTGGATTTGAAGAAGAGGTCGTAGCCCTTGTGTGTACAAAATGGAAAACCAAGTGTGTGCATAAGTGAGGTGCACACTTTGAAGAAAATTAAAAGAACAAGGAAGAACCCGAGACCTTGGCTTGGGTATGTGCAAGTGGGTAAAGTGAAGACCAACACACTTTGTGTGTGTGTGCATTTGAAAGGAAGGCCGAGGCATAGATTGGGGTGTGCAAAAATAGTGGAGGCCAAATACACACTCATTGTGTGTGTGCAAAGCAAAGAACAAAGTTGTGTGTGCAAAACAACAATGTGAAGTGACTGAACCTATGTGTGTGCTCTAAGAGGAGTGGACACACTTAGAAGAAGAAGAAGACTCACACCAAAGTATAACACACTTTTAAGTGTGTGAACAAATTGCATAAAGAGTGTGAAGTTTGAGAAGTAGGTGTGTGCTGAAAAGAATTACACCCTCTGAGGGATTATTGCACCAAGAGGAGAAAGAGGACAGTGCATGCATGCATGCATGCACGTGCACACGTGAACAGTGCTAAATCTGGCTATGTGCATTTGAGGAGTCCAAGACCAGAGGTTCTTGAAGATTTGAGAAGGCCATGCACTCAGTGCATGAAGTAGAGTTGAACTGAGACTGAGCCAGACTGAAGTTAAAGAGATTGGTTGTCTGAGTTTTCAGTAGATTGAGAAGACCCTGATCACCACAAGTGATCAGAAGAAGAGCAAGGCCAGCAGCCTTTATCCCAGGCTGCTGAAGTTACTTGAAGAACTTAAAGTGAAGAAGAGCTACTCGTGTGACTCGAGGAGCCAGGAGAAGACCCTGTGGGACTCAGGGAGAAGAAGTCTTCAGTGGGATTCTGGAGCAGGCCAGTGGGACTCTGGTAACACTGTGTGAAGCAGTATAAAGACCCTCCTGTGGGACTCAGGAGAGATACAGTGGGACTCTTTATCGACCATTGTAATACTAATAGATTATAATGGGAGAATCCATGCTGGGAGAGCATGGCAAGGATGTAGGCCTTTGGTGTCGAACCTTGTAAATCCTTGTGTCCTGTGCCTTTTCATTACTGCATAATCCGGGAAAGGTTGAGAGATACAAGAAGAGTGGATCGAGGCTTTAACCAGCCATAGAGGTTTAATTGATAAAGAATCAATTAGTAAAAAGTTTAAAGGGATCACTGATTCACCCCCTCCCCCTCTCAGTGATTCACACTGATCTGGGCACTTCAATAGGTAGTATAAAAAATTGTAGTATTGTTAGTGAGGCATTACCAAAGAAATTATAACACGAAATTGTATTAATGGATTATAAACTTAACATGTATTCCATTTAGATGAAAAAATAGAATGAACTATTAATATGTTTAGAAAAATGATTTGAAATTCAAAATATGAGGAAATTTATCTTTTATACACAAGTGAACATCAAGTGATTACTCTAATACAATAATCATTGCTGGAAATGAAAACCAGATCCTCATAGAAATGTGTGCACCTTGGTTATTTAATAAATATAACCAAAATGTTATTCCATATTTACATAATGAATTTTAATTAAACTATATTCTGAAAAACTATTAGGATATATTAATTTCATTGCATCTGAAGATGAAAAAAACTTGTAATTTACCTTGCCTTATTCAGAATTTATTCTCTACGGAGTAGCTCATGAAAAACTTAAGTGGAATGAATCCCCCTTTATACATGAAGGAGATTCTAAGAATTTGGTGTACAAGCCACAACCAAGAGTTTTATATCTCTAATATGACCTAAAAACTAGTTTCATTCAATGATTCTTCTATTAATTTCAGATAATAACCATTAAGATAATGTTCCATTCTATCACATGTGCTTCTGGTGAGTTTATCTATTAGTAATATGAATTGTTTATAAAATTCTATACAAGCCTTCCAAATAATATAAAGACCCAAAGTTTATATGTAATTTTTTTATTATATGGAATTATTATGAGTCTGTGAAAATTGATAGGCTGTGATTTTGAGGCCATGTGTGCCCAAAATTAATTTATGAACATTTTATAACGTATGCTATGTAAATGGGAGGGTGAAGTTTTCTATATTTTAAACTGGTGCTTGGATTAAAAATATGAGTGCACTGTTGAATCCAAAAAACCTTTATTTTCTTAAGAGAGGCTTCACTTCGACCACAGTAGTTCGGGTGAAAAAGTTAATTTTGTATACTTTTGAAAGATTAATAAAATAAAATGTTATTTTATTTTATTTCTTTTCTTTTCTCCAGTAGATGAGTGACGGCGCGGGACCAACGACACGCCAAGACATGAAATTGCTTGAGTCCCCTTTATTATTGTAACCTCACCATTGTAATTATAATGGTTCCTTAATTAGATGAACCCCATTAATACCACGTGTGTTACTCACCCTCCCCCTATCCAATTTGTATGGAGCTCGGGGAGGAGTGTTGGCACGACTTCACCAAGTGACAAAGATCTGGAAAAGTAGCACAATGCCAACCACTTGGAGAATGGGACTGGTTCCAGTGAGTGGTGATGAATGCCACCGAATCACAATCTGATGTCAATGACAAAGGAGTTTCATCTATCATCATTATATAATGTCTCTTCTAGATTGGGGGTTTATTTTGAAGTTTTCTTTGATGAATTAAATTTATCTACCACTTTTAATCATGTAACACGGAGGGCATGGGCCAAACAAACAAGGTGTGGACCCTCGACCGTTTCGTTCTTAATGTGATCTTTGGAAGGCAATTTTTCCAACAATACAAAAACACAAAATTGAAGGTCATGCTATGACGGTGTTGTCCCGTAAGAGCCATAGGTGAAGATGACATTAAAAACGGGCCATCGGAGCGCGTCCGGTGACCCGCGGAAGAAACTGCTAGCGCGCCATGTCGGCGAAAGCGGGTGGTGGCTGGAGGAGACCGGCGGCGACCGGCCAGGGGTGGTGGAAACTAGCTAACCATCATGTGCTACGTTGCTCAAGGGTGGCAGGCCTGAGCCGGCCGTTTGGGACTAGGGTGGTGCTTGCAGGTTCTGCCGGCAGAAGCCGCCGCAACAGGAGGGTGAGGCGTGGCCTATGCCATGCCCCATTGGAAAAACCGAGTCATCCAAATGGTCTAACGTTAAATACAGAGGGGAAGGGCCCCATTGGCGAGAAAACGGCCCCACAAGTGTGGGGCTAGCGGGGCACAATGGTCTGCTTTCGGGTGAACCATGCCAGACGTGGGCCGACCAAGCCAGGCTGGACCGGCGGCCCAGCAGGCTAAACCAGACTCGTAGACGAGTGTGTCGAACTTGCCCAACGGGACTGGCTAGACTCACAGCAAAGTAGGCCAGTGCGGGTGGGCCGAGCCCCACCCAGCGGGCTGGGCCAACAGCGGTCTGGGCCTGCGAACCAAACCGGGCCAACCCTGTGTGCCGGAACCAGTGATCCAAGTTGACCCTTAACAGGCGGGACCCGGGTGGGGCTCGGTAGACCCTTGGACCCGTAGCATCATGGATATCTGTCCGAGTCTGACCGAGCCCAGACCCAACCTGTCCCAGAATAAATAAATGCCCGTAACTAACAGACCGTGTGTCGGATTGACACGTCATCAGTGGTGTTGGGACCCATTTTGGGAAGCAGTCCATTTGGTATATTCTAGTGGTCCCGGCCAAACCAGACTGGACCGATTTGTGAACACCCCCATTTCATGGACAGGGATTTAACTAACAGACCAGGCGTCTGATTGAAACACATTCTTTGGCATAAGGACCATTGTGACAAGGTGGTCCTTTTGAGATACTCTAAGTGAGTTATTTCAGAGTTTGGCCTGTGACCTAGGTTAGATAAGACTTTAATCCAACTGGGACCTTTTTACAAAAGTGCCTATATATCGGAGACAGGGAGTCTGATCGACGCATCGTCTGTCATGTTGGGGCCACTTTAAAGAGTTGGTTCCTTTGGTATGATTTTTTCAAGACTTCGTACCGTTGAAATAAGACTGACGGATTTAGGAGTAGTTCTCCTAGAATCAAGAATTTTGAGTGACAATCCTATGGCTGGTTGTGATATGAAGAAGAAGAGTGACCCTATATAGATCTGCAACATGGAGACCTTGTGTGTATTAGCCTCATGGAGACCCTGTGTGGATCAGCAACATGGGAACCTTGTGTGGATCAAAAACATGGAACCATGTGTGGACCATCCTTATAGTAACCCTACATGGATCCGCAACATGGCGACCCTGTGGGGATCATTCTCATGGTGACCCTAGGGGGATCAACCTCATTGCGGCCCTGTGTGGATCAGCAACATGGAGATCATGTGTGGATAAGACTCATAGATACCCTGTTTGGATAAACATCCTGGAGACCCTGTGTGGATCAGCCTCATGGTGACCTCGTGTGGATCAGCCTCATTAAGACCCGACGAGGACCTGCCTTATGCAGCAAATCATGGATCAACGATATATGAACCAGTGTCGATTGTAAATGGAAAAACATACTTGTGGAGTAGTTGTGGAGCTTTTAGATGGAATAAGATGATATATCTTAAGACTAATCAACTATATTCTTCATCTCTGAGTTATATACCTAGTGTGAGATGATTATTGCTTCGTGCTTGTGATTGAGGACTTGATTTGTGATTTTTCCTTTGTGGAACTCTGGAAGACCTTCAGGGGTCTCGGGGTCCCTACTAAGTATTTTTATAACCACCCATGCACGGGCTTCACACGTACCTTGTTGTGTCTTTTATAGATGATTAGAAGATGGGCTTATACTTAGTGATCCAGGACCAGGTGGTACGCGGAGGAGATGGGAAAACGTGGAGTGTTATGGAAACAATCTGTACCTACCCTTCTGGTAGGATCCTCGGTGGACGATCATGTAGTTGTTTTTCTTTTCATTTGTACTTTTAGTTTTCAGTTGGGCTTGTATTCATACCCCATTACTTTCAGTACACTATTTACAACAACAGTTTACTTCGTGGTTGTTTCTTGTTGTGTTGTTGTATTTTGTGAGTTCTTACAGGTTCAAAGGAAATGTCTTCTCATTATAAGGATATGCCTTTGGGTTCTATTCACAAACCACTTGCCTATGGAAGGCATGCATGGGGTAGTCACAGCATGGTCCCTGAGTGATGGGTCATGACAAAGTGGTATCAGATGAGTCGGTTCTACTAAAGAAATACGACATTGAACTTTCCAATGAAGCAATATTGTTAAGGTTTTCTAGTGTGGTTTTCAGTTTGGGGAGTCTATTTTTGGTGCGGAGATCGAAGTATCCATATATGAGGGCCCTGAATTCTGATATCCGACTAGGTGCACGAAAACACTGATTGTGTGTGGTTTGTAAGTGTTTTATTTTTATCTCTTCGAGTTTTCTCACCAGGTATAACATATTGACTGTGGTTCACATGTTTCCTTTTAGGATGCATCCATAAATATAGCCAGCTAGGATTCCAGAGAGTGTATGTGATGATGGCACACCGAGCAACAAGGCTTCAGTGTAGGGCCCTTTTACTTTGTAAGAAGCTTCAGGTGGTGTACCAGCAGCACCACTACCCACTGGGCAGCCATTTCCACTGGCCCCACCAGCATATGGTGCATGCCAACTAAGCACATTGCATTAGTTTCATAGGCAGAGGCCTCCTAGGTTATGAGGCGAGATGGATCTACAGACAGTTGAGGACTAAATAGAGGTCGTGGCCAGAATTTTTCACCTGGTTGGGACACCAGTTGACCAGATGGTGATCCTAGATGTTAGTCTTTTCCATAGAGTAGTAAGGACATGTTGGAGCCTGAAACTTCAGATATACAAAGAGGAGACCCTCTCCTGGGTAGATTTTGAGGACCTCTTCAGGGCATAGTTCGTTCGAGTGACTGTACACTCTGTGCGTATACATGAGATGCTACACTTACAGTAGGAAAACCTGACTGTGGCCCAGTACTTAGCGAGGTTCACCAACCTCTCAGGATACTATACCGATATGGTGCAGGACCCTTTCTTCAGGGCACATACATTCGATCATGGACTCTGACGGGAGATTAGAGCTTTGATGGTATATCTCAGCATCCCAACACATGTTGGAGTGCTAAAGAGAGCACTCTTGGTGGAGAGTTTCTTCACTGAGAAGATACTGATGGCAAGCCCCACTACCAGGGAACAAGTAGTAGTGTTATCTATGGATGTTAGTAGGCATATTACACAGAGGCCCAAGTGGACCAGACCTTCTGGTGGATGACCCCGGGACGTAGGGTCAGAGGGGCGATCCTCATGAGTTTGAGCATACCAATAGGGGAGCAGAAAGTACATCACGTGTAGCGGGAATGTTCACTTGGATCGCGACTACCCGACCATCTACACTGAAGACTAGTAGATGGTTGAGGGACCCTTGAGGTAGAGGCAGAGATTCGAGTAATGAGGTCTGCAGGGTGGCGGACGTGGCAGAGGAGTAGGTCATGTAGTAGGTGGTGGACAACAGTTTGAGTTTCTACCACCCCCACCTCCAGGTGGTCCACCCCGACCACATAGATCTCGGAGATTATGGTGGAGTTGTTGGGTCGATCCTAGAGATTAGAGACTCCTATGGGAAAATATTTTATGATTACACACTGGTGCCAGTAGTGTGACCTTACTCTAGGAGGCAAGATATTCAGCGGGGATCTTCTAGTAGTGACGTTGAGGCCTTACAATGTCATCTTGGGTATGAACTTCTTATCCACAGTCCATGTTCAGGTTGATTGTAGTAGGTTCCAAGTATTGTGTGTTCCCATGGGTGGGACCAGGTTTTCCTTCACCAGTGAGAAGGAAACATTTTCCTCACATGATGGACTTACTCGGAGGAGGGTGTAGTCGATCACACATCAGTTGGCTTGCCTTACCCTCAGAGCAGTTGATTTTGAGATTCTGAACTATCCTGTAGTGGTGGACCAGTATGTCAATGTCTTCCCGAATGATGTTTTGGGACTACCTCCTCATAGAGAGGTGGACTTATACATTAACCTTTACCCCAAGATAGCACTGAGGAAGGGGTTTATATGGCACAATGTTTCTCCATGGGAAGCCCTAATTTTGTTAACCAAGTGTGGATTATTGGCACTTGAACCAGGTGACCATAGAGAACAAATATCCACATCTGAGGATTGATGATATTTTCGATCAGTTGAAGGGATATCATTAGTTTTCTATGATAAACCACAGATTGGGCTATCATCAACTTAGGGTACGAGATGAGGATCTGCAGAAGACGACCTTTAGATGTCAGTATGGTCACTATGAGTTCTTGGTTATGCCATTCGGTGTGACCAAATCCCCTGCAGTGTTTATCAGACTCATGAACTAGATCATCCATCCATACCTTGATCGCTTTATGGTGGTCTTCATCAAATACATCTTGGTGTACTCAGTAATAGGGGACGAGTATTCCTATCATCTACAGACAGTTCTAGATACACTCTGAGGGCACCATATTTATTTTAAAATCTCGAAGCGCCAGTTCACCACACAGGAGTGTGACCGAGGTGGGGAGTTTCCTAGGGTTGGCTGCGTACTACCATAGATTCATACCTAACTTTTCCAGAGTTTCAGAACCCTTTTCATCATTGATGAAGAAGGTAAAACGCTTCGTATGGATGAAGAGATGCCAACAGACTTTTTCAGAGCTAAGGTAGAGACTGATAGGTGCCCCGATTTTGAGGCTACCAGAAGAGGGTGTTGGGTATGAAGTCTATTGTGACACGTCATGGATAGGACATGGATGTTTCCTAATGAAGGAGAGAGCAATGATCACTTATGGTTTATGATAGCTGAGAAAGCATGAGCAGAACTATTATGCCCATGACCTAGAGTTAGCAGCATTGGTCTTCTCCTTGAAGATGTTGTGACCCAACCTGATGGGTGAATGGTTCACCGTTTACTCTAATCATAAGAGTATTAGCTATATCTTATCACATAAGTACCTAAACCTAAGACAATGAAATTGGCTTGAGATCCTCTTGGACTATGAATTTGAGATAGTCTATACTTCTGGGAAGTGTAACGTAGTAGCAGATGCACTCAGAAGGAGGTTCGGTTAATAGTTGTTGAGTGAGGTGACAGAGCATCTATCCATGTTACATATATCTTTTG
This sequence comes from Viscum album, assembly GCA_963277665.1. Classification (NCBI taxonomy): domain Eukaryota; kingdom Viridiplantae; phylum Streptophyta; class Magnoliopsida; order Santalales; family Viscaceae; genus Viscum; species Viscum album. The sequence continues at coordinate 780,521,169 of OY728145.1, forward strand.
GGAATAGAGATGGACAAGCTTACCTCCATTATATGAATGTCACTCCCTCGCTTCTTCATCTTGTTTGAGAAGCACATCTTGGGGACATTGACTATGAGGCTCGACATGCTTGAATATCCTCAGTATAGGAACCTCATGGATTTTCTAAAGGTGGGGATCATGTCATCTTCTTCAAGGGATGCACGTACTTGTGGTTCTATGATAGGATATGTTGATGGATTTCCATAAGTCCCCTCATCTGTCACATCCTAGTGTGGTGAAGATGTACCAAGACCTTCGGCATCTGCACTGGTGGCCAAGAATAGAGAAAGATGTAGTAGGGTTTGTTTTGCGATGCCTCATTGGTCAAAAAGTGAAGTTCGAGCATCAAGTTCTAGAATGCTTAGCGTAGCCACTAGATGTACTGGTGTGGAAGTGGGATGTTATCTCCATGGACTTAGTTATAGGGCTACCAAGACGCCCATGGGACATGATTCCATCTGGGTGATCATTGACTGACTTACCATGTCAGGCCACTTCCTATGCATCTGAGAGTAGGGATCAGTAAAGGGCTTGGGATGCCTCTATATACTGAAGATTGTATGGCTTCATGGGGTGCCTTCTATGATTGTATCTGACCATGTTGAAAATTTTAAATCCCAGTTGTTGAACGGATTACAGGATGCAATCAGGACTAGGCTACGTTTGAGCACTACCTTTCATCCACACACGGATGGTCAGACCGAGAAGACCATTTAGAAACTGGAGGATATGCTTTGTGCTTGCGTCCTAGATTATTTTCACAGTTAAGAGTATCATATAACTTTGGGGGAGTTCATGTACAACAAAAAATATCACTCCACCATCGATATAGAACTATTTTAGGAATTGTACGGTTGACCAGACAGATCACCTCTATGCTGGACAGACCTGGGGGAGTCAGCACTTATGGGTCTAGAGTTGGTACGGGCTACCATTGAGATGGTGCAGATTATCCAGGAGTAGATAAAGACTAAATAGACAGACATAAGTCTTATGCTGACTGGAGATGGAGACCTTTGGAGTTTGAGGATGGATACCATGTCTTCTTACGGGTATCACCTCGACGAGGTTTGTAGAGATTTTTTGATGGTGGAAATATATCTATGAGGTTCATTAGACCATTTCACATTCTGAAAAGAGTTGGAAAGGTAGTGTATTGCCTAGATCTTTCCCCACAAATGTATCAGGTACATGAAGTTTTCCACACGTCGCAGATGAGGAGTTACATGCATGATCCATCACACATTATCGATAGGGGTGAGCTGGACATTGATGATGGGGTGATGTTTACAGAGGTTCTAGTGGAGATTGAGGATTGATAGTAACAGATCCTTTATGGATGATCGATACATCTGCTGCGCATTCGCTAGTGGAACAGGAACCTCCAGGAGAGCACTTGGAAGCGAGGGGCTCATATTCATGCTCAATGCCACCATTTTTTCCTTAGTCCATGTTATGGATTTCAGGGATGAAAATCAGTAAGGTGGGGAGAATGTAAAGACCCATATTTTCCATGTAATTTTATTATTATATTTAATTATTAAGAGTTTGAAAAAATTTATGGTGTGTGACTCTGAGGCCCAGTGTGCCCTGAATGAATTTCTGAACTTTTTTTAAGGTACGTTCCGTAAATACATGGACGATGTTTTATATCTTTTGAATTGGTGCTCGAATAATTAATCATAGGGCACCATTGAATCTATAGCACTAGAATTATCTTAAAGGAGGATTCACTTAGACCACAGTAGGTTGGGTAAAAAAGTTAATTTTGCATACTTTCAAAATATTAATAAAATAACAAGTTAGATTATTTTATTTATTTTGTTTTCTCCAGTGGATGAGTGGCGGTGACTGGACCAACGACATGTCAATCCATTAAATGGATTGAATCCCCTTTATTCCTATAACCGCACCATTGGAATTAGTAAGGTTCCACAATTAAATAAACCCCATTAATTCCAAGTGTGTTAATCACCCTCCCCCTCTCATATTTATATAGAGACTGGGGTGGAGTGTTGGCACGAATTCACCAAGTGACGAAGCTCGGGAAAAGTACCACGACACCAACCCCTTGGAGGATGAGACTTGTTCTAGAGAGCGGTAACGAACGCCACTGAATGACAAACTGATGACAACAAAAAAAGGAGTTATATCGAACATCATTAGTGAATGTCTCTTCCAAGTAGGGGTTTTTTTTAATTTTTCTTTGATGAATTAAATTTCTCTTCCTCTTATTATCATGTAACACGGAGGGCGAGGGCAAAAGGAACAAGGCATGGACCCTCTCCTGCTTTGTTCTGTATGTGAACTTTGGGTGAAAATTTTTTCTAACTTGATGACAACATAAAATAGCAGGTCGCACAACGACAGTGGTTTCTCGGAAGATCCGTAGGCATAGACAACGAAAAAAATGGGCCACAGGAGCACGTCTGGTGACCTACAAAATAATATATCACTGTACCATGTCGGTGGAAGCTAACGGTGGCCGGTGGAGACCCGTGGAGACCAACTGTGAGTGGTGGAAAGCAACGTGCCATGGCAGTGGCCCAAGCCGGCCGCACAGGACAGAGGCGGCGCACGCAGGTGCCGCTGGTGGAAGCGGCCGTGGCCAGCAAGTCATGGTAGGAGGGTGTAGCGCGGCCCACATCATGTCATATTTAAAAAACCTGGTCGGCCAAATGGACAACCGTTAAATGTGGTGGGGAAGAACCCCACCGCCTGGGGAGTGGACCCACAAGGGCGGGGCCAACAGGACACAACGGTCTGCCTTCGGGCGGACAGAGCCGAACGCAGGCCTGCCGGGCAGGGCCAGACCCGCAGCCCAGCTGGCCAGACCTGCCAGTAGGCAGGGCCGAACCTAGTAAACTAGGTCGAACCTCAACATGACAGACCCATGCGGGGTCAGGTAGACCCAAGGACCCGTTGTGTCAGACCGGTCTGACCGAGTCGAACCAGGCCCAGACCCAACTTGTCCTCGAATAAATAAACATCCATAACTGATGAACCAGGTGTCTGATTGACACGTCGTCAGTGGCATTGGGACCCCTATGGAGAAGCGGTCCCTTTGGAATATTATAGATGGCCCGACCGAGCCAGGCTGAACCGAGGTGTGAACACCCCCATTAAATGCAAAGGGATGTTACTAATAGACCAAGAATCTGATTGATGCGTCATCTGTGGCACAAGGACCCTAGTGAAAAGGCATTCCTATTAAGATACTATAAGTGAGTTTTTTCATAGTGTGACTTGAGACCCGAGATGGATTATACTTGAATACAACTGAGCACTTTTACAAAAGTTCCCATATCTCACAGACAGAGCATCTGATCGATGCGTCGTCTGTCACGTCGGGACCCCTAGGATGGGGCAGTCCCTTTGGTATGATTTTTGTGGGACTTTTTCCATGTTGAAATATTAAGGATGTATTGAGGAGTTTTTCTCCTAGAATCAAGCGTGTTGAGTGGGAATCCTGTGGTTGGTTGTGACATGAAGAAGAAGAGCGACTTTGTGTGGATCAGCAACATGGAAACCTTGTGTGGATCAACCTCATAGCGACCCTATGTGGATCAGTAACATAGAGACCCTATGTGGATGAGACTCATGTAAACCCTGTGTGGATCAGTCTTATAGTGACTCTCTGTGGATCAACAACATGGCAACCCTATGTGGATCAGCCTCATAGCAACCCTGTGTGGATCAGAAACATGATGACCCTTTGTGGATCAGCCTCATGGTGACCATATGCAGATCAGCCTTATAGAAACCATATGTGGATAAACAACATGGAGTCCCCGTGTGGATCAACCTCAGAGTGACCTTCTGTGGATAAACATCATGGAGACCCTATGTGGGTCAGCCTTATGGCAACCCTGTTTGGATCAAGCTCATAGGAACCCGATGAGGACCATCCTGAGAGAGTCCTGTCGTGGATTAGCGACATACGAACCTATGTGGATCGTCAATGGGAAAACATCCTTGTGGATTAGTTGTGAAACCTTTAAATTTAATTAGATGATATAGAAAAAGACTAATCATCTATATTCCTAATCTCTGATTAATTCACCTAGTTTGAGCTAACTATTGCTTCGTGCTTTATTATTGAGGTCTTGCTTTTTGGTTTATCCTTGGTGGAACATTGGGATTCCATCGAGGGTCATGGGGTCCCCACTGAGTATTATTATTCTCACCCCTACATGGGCTTCACTTGCACCTTGTTGTTTCTTGTGCATACAATGAGCAACTGGGCTAAGACATGGGGGAGCCCGGACTAGGCGGTACATAGAGGATGTGGGCTAACGTAGAGTGTAGTGGAAATGATATGTACCTACCCTTCAGGTAGGATCCTCGGTGGATGATCAAGGAGCTATTTTCTCTTTGCATTTGTACTTGTACTTTTCAGTTGGGCTTGTGTTCTAGCCCCTTTACTTGAAGTACACTTATTACTACAACAGTTTATTTCATGGTTGTTCCTTATTGTGTTCTTAGAATGTGTGTGTTTGTATAGGTTCAAAGGTAATTCCTTCCCATAATAGGGATATGCCTTTTGGTTCTAGTCACCAACCCCTATCCTATAGATGATGGGCTTGGGGTAGTCACGACACAGGCCCCGAGGGATGAGTCGTGAAAAATAAAATAGTAAAGGAATATCACTACTTCTTATTCTTATATAAGTGAATATTTTATAATTATAATTACTCTATGGATGAATTATATAAAGGATCCTTGTAAGATATATCTTTATATGAAGAAAATGGACTGATTGACAAGATTTCTCAAAACCCATAATAATTTTTCACAAGAGGTACTAGAAAAAAAGGCATACCTAAGTTAATAACAAATAAATCCTATACATTAATAGAATATATACATTACAGGCTATTTTTTGTGATAAATGGATTTCAATAAAATAATTGATTCAAAATGACCAGTTAATGTATATCCTTTATGCTCATCACCCAACCATTTGAATTACGAGAGTGATAGAGTATACAGAATTGATTATTATCAAATAGAAATCCAAAAATACAAACATTAGAAACAATTTAATGTATGGAGAAATCCTGACAAGGTAAAATATATATTTAGTTTTTAAAAAAACTATTTCTAACCACCTTTCTAAAATAAGTAACAACAACAACCTCAATTCAAGCATTAGTACAAATAACCCCCACTAATTCCAAAAATTAGAGAACAATCTTACTTAAAACTGACCTAATATCATCCACCACTTTTTTTAAAAAAATAATCAAATTTATCATCCCATAACCAGTGTATAACCACCTTCACAACAACCAAAAAATCCAAAATATGATAAAATTATTAATGAATTAAGAGAGTTAATAAATAAAATCAATAGATTAGTGAAAATTTTATACAAAAAATAAATAAAATTAATAGAAACATTAGTCCCTATACATATGTATAATGCAATTATGGTAATTATATAAATTAGAAATGAGTTTCTATCACTATGTCCACTAAAACCTCAACAACTTCCACTAGAATCTATAGAAATCCAAGATGAAAATATTTGGAAAATTCACAATCTCAATTAAACCAAAAAGGATCGGGAATAAGAAGAAGGAAATATGATCCAAGTATGAAGAAAATACTAGATAAACCCATTAAAATGAATTATAGGGATAAGAATTATTTTCTTGTAACTTTTCCACCAAAGGTGACCTAGTTCATAAATATTCTAGAAGAAGAACATACAATGGAAATTATAGAGACAATTTAGAAAGTTGAGATTAATATTCCACTCTTATAATAATTCAAAACATTCCCCCTGAATGATAATTTTCTCATATTACTTTAAAAAAATAATTGAATTCTCTAGTTAAATGATAGTATTAGTCTAGGAAGAATTGTTTCAACCCTAATTACACTATATTTTCCAATAAAATTTCATGATCTAGGGGAATTTTTTATCCCACAAATGATTTATTACATCACTTTTGTTGATTCCTTATATGATTTAGGTTCTTCTATACATGTAATTCCATAATAATTTTTCACATCCTTGGACATGGGAAAATTGACTCCCACTACAGTGTTTGTACAAATTGAAATATGAACTACAAATTTTCTAGTATGAGTCTTTTAATATGTCCAACTTTAAGTTCATGTTATTTTCTTCCCATTTGAATTTTATGTATAGAACACAAATAAGATAGGGAATCAGGACACTCATTCATCATTATGGGGATACCATTTCTAAATATAGACCAATCCATAATCACATTGTCTGATAAAATACTGCAATAGTGTTTAGAGATAGACCTCTCCACCTTAATATTTATAATTACATTTATAATCCTTAACCTGAAAATTAAATTATTCAACCTTTTCCCATTGAAAATGATGATCCAATTGAAGACCTATGTATGTTAAATTAATTTTATGTCTTAGGAACAAATCTATTGAATGAAAATCCCATGGTGGGTGATGTAATCTAGGATTCTAGAAAACATTTTTTCAGATTAGTGGGAGATATAAATTGTGAGTTTTATAAAAGCTCTAATTATTTATTCCATGAAGAAGAAGTTAATATGTTATCTTAGATCTATAATGTTCTAGGATTAGAATTTATGAACCATAAATTGGCTTCATTCTATGAAAATATCTAGGTTCTTTAATAAATTACACCTCTCATAATTTTGAGACATGTATATTAATGTAAGGAAAAAATTTTCCAATAATAATTCCTAATAATCTATCCACTAACCATGAAGAATCAATGATTAAAACATTGTTGAAAATGATTAATACATAGGTTAGTGAATATGTGATATTCTATGCACTAAGCCTTAAATTTTCTCACACTAAATATTACATGAGATAATTTCCAAACCTATTATCTATACCAAAATAGAATAAATCCCACCACAATAGTTTTAGTGAAGTTTTATTTATTGAATCCTTTAGAGGAAAACACTTTATAAACCATATCTCACTAAAACTATGTCATCACCATCCCTGTAGTTTCTTAGAAAACCTACATAACCAACATGAGAAATCAAAAATGAGTTAATTGATAAGATAATTCAGAATAGGAGAAGATTTTTCCTGGAATATAACAAACTAAATCAAGTCACTATGAGGGATCATTTCCCCCTTACATTTTTTGGATAAATATTGTATCAATTTGCAGGAAGAACTCCCAATTGTTTCCATGATTGTGTTCTATGATATATTTAGGTACACATTGCTCTATGGGTCAATAGAATACTACAATTACCTATCCCTTTGTAACTATTTCTTATAAATTAATTCCATTTAGATTTTTTAATGACTTAGATACATTTCATTATTTCACAATGATTATATTTTCATATAGAATTGAGGACTTCCTGGATTTAATATAGGACGAATTTACTATTTTTGTAAACTCATTGGACCATTAGTTCAAAAATATTGAAAATATATTAAAAATTAACTATATTTTTTTATAAAAAAGTAGAACATTTATTTAATGGTTGATGTGGTATAGTCCCAAGTTATTTCATTCCAAAAAAAACTATTTGATGTTAAAATTTCCAAAATTAATGTTATAAATTCCATACCATAACCAACTTATTGAAAATATGTAATATCTTACTTAAGATATAAATATTTTAACATATGATTTATCAAGTATTTAAATAATATTTCTCACCCACATTTCAAATTACTTCTAAAAGATGATAATTTTTAATTTATTTCATTTTTTATAAAAAAATTAGATGAGTTAATGGGGAGATTAAAAACACATATGGTAATGATACTACCAAATTGGAAATATCCATTTAAGTGAAATTGTGATTCTTATGTCCCTGAATCCTTTGTAATGATTTCCCAAAGAGTTGAAGGAATGACTCACGTGTTTGAATTTGTATCCAGAACCTTTTATGTTGCATAACTCAACTATACAACCACATGGAATGAGTTTTTTGAAGTTTATTTGATTTAGAAAAATTAAAATCCTATTTCCTTGGGACTAATGTTATTTTATTTTCTTACCATATAAACCTTAGATATTTGATGAAGAAAGAAGAATAAAATCTAAATTTTTTGAGGTAGATGCTAGTTCTATTGGAGTTCAATTAGGATTTAAAAGTTGAGAATGGAGTTTAGAATCAGGAGTTACAAAATATTAGTTGGTGGAACAGAAACATTGAAGCCTAAATTATAGACTGAAAATCAATGACTAGCCACATTATAGAAGAAATGATTTACATAGTTGTATATATAACATGGTATAAAAATATGGTCAAATATATAGAAATTTATCAAATATTATCTTACATAAAACCTTTAAAAATTTAAATCCTTAAATTTGGATCCAAATCATACATTTGAGATGATCCATATCATAGGAAAATTGTTAATAACAAAATTATAAGAATATATTTTCTTGCAAGTGGGATTGAATTCATTTATAAATTTATCCAAACACTAGCTTATACAGGTCACTTTAGACCTCAAAGGATAGAAAAAATATTCTTCTAATCTAGCAATTTTTGTCATTAATTGTTTAGATATACACATGGTTTTTATAATCAATGTGGAAAATTGCAATTCATAAGAATCATTTTGATGAAAAATAAATTCATCAAAGACCATTAGTCCGAGAGAAATTTCTAATGAATGGGGAATAAATTGTATGAGACACATTACTCTTTTATTTAGAAAATTACTACATATTTATTACAATTGAATATATTTAAAAATGGGTGTAATTCATAGAGAAAAATAACTAATGATTCTAATGTTTTTTCTTTTTTTAACACCAACATATTTTGGGGGTTTGGAATTCCAAAATCCATCATCAATAAATAAGGTACCCATTTCTTAAATAGTATTACGGAATCTTTTCTATAAAAATGTAGAAATATCACAAGATATTCAAAACCTAGTACCCCAAAAAACTGACAAGATGAATCTTCATGTAGTTGCATCAAGGGTTTTTTTGAAATATTGTATAATGAAATAGAAAATACAATAGTTAAATCTGAAGATACAAATTATAGTACTACAACATAACCTATAAGAAACCCCAAGTAATAAGACATCACTAATTGATTTTTAGAAAGATATTTCAACTACTAGTGGAGTTGGAACACAAATCATGTTTAACTGTGGGGGAGATTCATATGGCCCTAGAAATAACTTGAAAATAGAAGATAATTCTACTGCAATAATTTGAGGAAATTAAAGGAGAATATTTTGGACATTTCACAATTTATAAAGAGAGTAAAAGAGTGGATCATGATAATATCATCCAAAATAATTCCTTCCATCCAAGAGACGAAATGATGATATTCAAATCGAGAAAAATTGGATTCCAAATAACAATCATTCCTTATACTAAGGTGCATTGAATATAACTAATATATTTACTTGCATGTTGTGAAGGAAGTAGATATTAATTTATTAATTATAAATGTGTTGAAAATGAATTGATTCTATAGAGATGTTCATAAAGAACCAGTGGATTAGATAACACTCTTATATACTAGTTATCAGTAAATACCTTGATTTTTCACTATTACTTAACCCATTTTTTTTAAAAAAATAGGGAACATTAATGACTAAAGTCAGCATAAATATATGAGAAAATCCATGAGGGAAAAATGTCCAGCCAGATCTGGTTGGAGTCAAATGGGCCTGAGGCTGCTAGCTTATGGTCCGCGTTGTTACCTTCCCTTTTGGTAAACGAGAAGGTGCATAAATATAAGCGTTGGAAAAGTGAGAGAATTCAACTTATGATTATGCCAAATGACTGGAGACCACTATCATTGTGGTGTATAGCATCAATTATGGTAAGGTAGTCGGACTCAACAATGATGTCACTCCAACCACATTCCAAGGTGAGAAACATACCGGCAAGGATGGCCATGGCCTCAGCAACTACAGGTTCCCAAAAAGCCTGATGTGGTTTGTACTTTGTAGCAAGGATTTTCCCCAGATGATTTTGGGCTAGGAGTCTTAGGAAGACAAGCCCATCCTCTGGGAACGACGCTTCCACATTAATCTTAAGGGTATATTACGTTGGGGGATTCCAATGAGGGGGGAAGGAGAGGGTAGCACCTGGCGTAAAATGTCTATTGTGTTCTTCCAGCCCTTATTCTGAGAGGTGGCCGGTTCAATTAATAATTCGGGGGGTTTGTGAGCTTGATGAAAAACAGCATTATTCCGCTGGACCCAAATAATCTATGCCTGAGTGCAAAGTGAACCTAAAGAAGCCGAAGAAAGAGAGAAGCACCAATGCGTCAGAAGATCGAGAAGGTCAAAGGATGATACCATTGAAGCGGTAGAAGTCGGGCCCTATTTATTCCAAATTTGCTCAGCTCCCGGGCAGTGAATGATCGCGTGAAAATGAGTCTCCAGAATGTTCGGGCAGAAAGGGAAAAAAGCAGTGCTGGCCATATGTCGATAAGCGAGGAGGAACATGGTAGGGATAGTACCCGTGCATACCTGCCACCAAAATTGACATATTTTAGGGGGAACTTTGAGCTTCCAAACCAAATTCCATGGTCCCTCATCTCGACTGACTAAATGGTTGTCAAGAGTCAGTCTATATCCAGACCTCACCATGTAATCTCCTGTGGAATCATTGATCCAAAAAAGATGGTCGGGGCCTACATAAAATACCCAAGGAATGCTAAGGATGATTATTTGATCCCTTTCAATAAACCAATCAAGGATTTTCTCCAGACACCACTATTGTCCCTGGTCGGAAAAGAGGAAGCTGACAGTGGAGTTTTCAAGACCTGGTTAGACGGGGGATGTAGCTCACAAACCATCTTTGTCGATAAGTCAAGGATCAGTCCAGATATTGACCAATGAGCCAGACCCAATCCTCCAGCCTAGTCCTTTTTCAGGAGCAGTTTTTCCCCCTAGATGCCTCTCCATAAGAATCTAGGACGGGGACCAAGAGACGAAGCATGAAAGTCCGTTAGGAAAAAGTATTTAGCATAGAGAACTAGTGCATAAAGAGATAATGGGTGGTAAAGAAAGCATCATCCTTTCCTGGATAGAAGTGCATCATTGAAGAGATATAGATTTCAGAATCCCATCCCTCCCTCTGATTTGGGATTGCAGAGTTTCTCCCAGGACATCCAGTGGTCCGATTCCTTCCATTATTCTTCCACAACCAGAAATTGGCAGTATGTGTGTGGATATGATCGACAATGAATGTCGGGAGCTTTAAAATGGACATAAATTTACTGGGAATGGATTGTATAACAAATTTGAGGAGGGTCGCTTTTTTAGCTTTAGAAATTCCTTTAGGGGACCAGCCAAGAATATTTTTCTTGATCCTTTCTACAAGAGATGTGAAGACTTCTTTTTTGGACTGGTCAATCACCGTGGGAAGCCCAAGGTACATCTGAGGTTTCACTACCATATGGATACCAGCTGATGCGCATAGTTCATCCCTCTTGGAAAGAGGCACCCCAGTACTGATAGAAATTTCAGATTTTCCATGATTGATCGATTGGCCTGACGCCCTCTCATACTGTTGGATTTCTTGGATGATCACCCAATATTCATTAATTGATGCTCTGGAAAACCGGAGGCATTCGTTGGTGAAGAAAAGATGTGACACTAGTGGGATAACTTGGTAGGCCTTTTCCCCATGAATAGATTTAGACGATACAGCCCTGTAAATAAGATTAGAGAACACATCAGCCACCAGGATGAAGAGAAAGGGAGATAGGGGATCTCCCTGAAGAAGGCCTTGAGATGGGGAGAATCCTCTGGTGAGTTCCCCATTGACCTTGATTTTGAATGATATGGTCAAGATGCATTTATAGATCATATCTTTCCATTTAGTTCAAAAACCCATTTTTAGCATGACTACACGAATGAAGTTCCATTTCACTCTAACGTAGGTCGTGGTCATATCCAGTTTCCAGGCCATGGATCCTCTTTTCACGGTGGATAATGATATCATAGAACGGAACACTTCATGGACTACAATCGCATTATCTGTAATCAGTCTATTGGCCATGAAGGCACTCTGATTCTCAGAGATAATATCAGGTAGCCAAGGTCACATCAGATTTACAAGGATCTTAGAGAAGATTTTTTAAGAGACATTGTGAAGTATGATAGTTCTAAAATCAGAGATCGCCAGAGGTTTCTTGATTTTGGGGATGGGGAAAAGGACAGTTTCACTGATGGAAGTGATCCTAGTCTTCCCATTCTAGATATTTTATATCATGGTGTAGATGTCGGGACAGATAATGTGCCAGCATTGTTTAAAGAAAAGGGCATGGAACCCATCCGGACCTAGGGCCTTAGTGAAATGAAGATGTTTTAGTTCTAGGCATATCTCTTCACTTGTCACAGCTTTGGTGAGATGTCTATTGATCTCATCAGTGATCACGGTTCTGATACAATCTTCCACCTCAGTAGTCATGAAAGGGGTTCCTGCAGCGAAGATGTTCTGGAAATTGTCTTTTAAATCCTCGTGGATACCATTGGTGTCAGAAACTTTGCTTCCATCAGGTTTTAAGATGCAAGTAATATAATTTTTCCTTTTCCTTGCAAAATATTTCTAGTAAAAAACCGAGTTTTAGCGTCCCCCTCATTAATTTGGTTATCCCACACCCGCATGGCCTAGAATATTTCCTTGACACACATGGTCATGTCCTGCTCTCTTTACGTAGCTCCAATATTAGAAAAAATTCAATTAGATGTGGGTTGATTGAGGACATTGTAGAAGAAATGATTGATAAATTATTTTTAATTAAAGATACATTTTTTCAATATACCTCTATCTTTATGACTACCTTGAAATTTAATCCTTATATCTCTTATAATCCATAAATGAAATTTTTATATATCCATATTACAATCCAAATATCCTTATCTACCTTCCTCTAGAAGATAATTTATAATCTATGTTCTATTTAGGTGTTAGGGGATGGATAATGTTAGATAAAAGATGATGTTTCCCTAGAAATGGTTGAGTTAAAAGGATGTGGAAAAAATTATGGGATGATGTATTAAAGGAAAAATATTTCTGAGAAGAATGGTTTGATGAAGTAGATATCATACAAAGTTGTCCATGCAAGTAAATCACTGGTTTGATGTAAATTTATCCTCTATTTCCAAAAAAAACATTTCTAAAGAAAATGACAGATTGTAATTAATGTTGAATAATTATCCAATGGGGTAAATAGGGAGGAAATAAATCCTCTAAGATGGAGTTCTTAAGGTTGTACTATCCATGAAGTTGAGTAAGATTTATCTGGGAGATGAGATTTTCATAGAGAAACTAAAATCTATAAATTTTATCTAGTATGAGAAATTTATAATGAAGTGATAATGTATTCTAGAAGAAAGTATTTATATCGCATTATAATGAAGATACGAAGAACAGAAACCTATATGAAGACATTTCGAAATCCCTTTAATCATTCAGGAATAGAATAAAAAAAGACTATAATTTGGTAAATAATTTAAGGAAAGGGGATAATTTATACTAATAGAATGATATTTTATTGGTACTATCTCAACAAAAACCAAAAGGGTGATGTTGAATCAGTGAAAGTGGAAGTGATGGAGAAATCCATTGTTGAAGAAAATAGAAAAACATGCATTATATTTTCTATTAGATCTAAAAATCATTATCCACCATATAATTATCAAAATAAAACCACCAAGTAAAATTTATTATAATAACATTTGAAAATAACTTATTTCATACACAAATACATTGCTCATTAGGCAGAGATAAGGGAATTTATCAATCCTATGGAAAAAAATTCATGAACATGGAATTAGAAAATCATTTCTAAAAATTCATGTTTGAGTTATAAATGAAATATTTTAGGGAATGTAGGTATAAGTGTGCATGGGAGAATAAAGGAAGTTGACATTAATATAATATAAATAATGAATAAAATGTAATCAAAATCATTTTTGAGGAATGATATCTTTGGGGAGCATGGTATTTATAAGGGAACTCATATTTTTTAGTATTTTATTTTTTTCATGGATAATATTTTTAAATTTAGCTTTTATAGAAGTCTAAGAATAAAGTATGGGGGGATTATATATTCCATAAATTGATTATATTTTATTATAAATAAATAAAATCCATCCCTCATATTTATTTATTCATTAATATTCATAAAACTTTAAATTAATGATAAAAGTAATTAGATTGTACAAATATTTTTTTAAAATGGATAAATTATGAATTCATTTCACTTAGTTGATTTTTTAGAGAAATATGAATGTATTAATAATTATTATTCATCATTATTATAATTTTAATGATAAATAAAATGTAATGTCACAATGCTTCATCCATGATAAGTAATCTATGGAAGGTAGTGGTGATGCTTGGAATAGTTTTATAGAATCACCCCTCCCTGAATGATGCTTTATGAAATAAAATTGGAATGATCACATGAATACGGTGTACGTATTATCCATAATCATAGGGATTTATTGTAATATAAATCATTTGATCATATAATATTATAATATGACTATAATTACAATTGTATGATTTCTCGAGCAGCATACTTTTGGTTGGATCATGTAACTTTCTACCATACTATGACTTCTTCCAATATATAAAGGTAAAAAATTGGTTCAAAAATACATGAATCACAAGACATTGGTTTCATAAGGGTACCACCATGGATTATAAGAAAGTGGTTTAAGGGTAATTAGTGATCTGAACAAGTGACTTGTGGACCAATATGAATAATTTTCCATTGGAATCCTTTTGTATTTCCAATATTTAGGTTCATTGATTGTAATTCTATTTATCATGATCACATGAATTAATAATCACATGACTTACTAATAATAGTATGTCCCCATTTCGTGTGACTTAATCACTTATCCAACATATAATAAGTGGCTTAAATAATCACATTCACATCAAAGAATTACATCAGGAATCCATTTTATCACTAGTGTGAAAATTCATGGGCTATCACATGGATAATAATATGAAAAATATTTTGATCAAAAACAAAAAAGGAAGATAAATCTTTTTTATAAATTTTAAGACCACATTGAAAACTTAAAAATGATAATTTCAAATATGTGAGTATCTATAGGGTATGTCCATGGATGATGAAAATGGAAATAAATTATCATCAACTAGAGTATTAGGCCCAAGATAAAGGAATTTTAGTGATGAAGGGTTGGGATTTCACATCTACTTTAATTATAAATTCTTTTTTATATTTTATCTTTTTTTTATTAATTTCTCATTCCAAAATCACATATTTTACCCTTATAATAAGGGAGTAATTATTTAGTGTTTGGGTATCTGGTGGTTATCCTTTTGTGATTCATGAATCTTTTCATGTTAATAAATAAAACACTATTTAATTGTTATCAAGTTTTGGTATTTAGTATTAGTTATTGATATTGAATGTGTTTGTGTATGCATTTGGTTTAGTTGATTATTTTATTCTTTGTCCAATTATCCACCATCTCCCTCTATAAAGTTTCAGGATATATGTGGGGGAATAGTATAATATGTGTGATGGAGTTCGTGACAGTTCCAAGAAAAAATAGAAGGGTAATTAATTACTCTTAGATATCTTAGGAAGCACAAGACTTGATGGTTGTATTTCCTGAGTAAACTATGTGCAGTTTTTTATCACATAGAAACATATTGTAGATGGTATGATGAGAATAGATTTCAATACTTTTTTCACTATTACAATTCAACCATGGGTGATACATGAAATGATTTTGGAACCTATCATTCATCATCTAGTAATAATAAAATAAAATAAAAGAGAGACTATGATAATATTTCATCTAGGAAGCCAACCATGAACAATAAACCATTACCATATCATCATTTCCAGTCTTTTATTACATTTCCAATATTTTTTCATCAATAAAATTATTTAAAAACACAAAATTATTTTCTAATTAAAAGTCGCAAAGTATTTTTAAGAACTTGTATATAGAGAAAACATAAGGTAACCAAAAATACTAAATGTTAATCTTTAAAAAATAATTGAATTTTGAGGTACCCATGATAGGTTGCATCATTGGGTGTACATAGTTTATGATCATAATGATTGGACCAATTGTTTATGTAGCCAATCTATAAATCTTAAAGAGATAAAAATTTTGTGAATATGGATAATATAGTACTTGAGTAAACAATTTAAGGAGATGTTCACACTATTTATGGTCATGATTCTTATACCAATCATTATTTTGTTTAAGGTTAAACAAATTTAATTGAATTATTAGATATTCTAAATGGTAACTAGGATAAGGTTTAACCTGAAGTGAATAGAAACCCATCGGTTTTGCATTTAGCCTTAAAGAGAGTTGAATAGAGTTTATAACTATAACACATACACTTAATTTTTTTTGTATTATGATAACATAGTCATGGACTGATATCCAATAATTCACTAATTCCTTTGAATAATGAATAAGAATGATGTATTCATAAATCAATATATTTTAGTAAATAAATGATTTAATGGAAATGTATATTGAGGATGACTATAAAATATTGTATTACTGCATACCAAATTCTAGTGATTGGTTCCACTAAAATGTTTTTAAGAGAATATGGGGTTAAAGGACCTTTTCATAAGGATAACGATATGACAATAGTTGGTAGGCTATATTAGAGTCACATATGTGTACCCATATTTGGGTCACGAAAGCATAGAAAATAGTGGCCTCATTAAAATTATGGAAGTTTCCATTACCAGTGACCATAGAATATTTTTTGTTTAAACACTCAATATATGAAGTGTGAAATTTAGAAGAATGGTCATCAAAAGGTGAAAATAATTCTATATTCTAATAATAAATTGAAAATTTATTTATGGAAGGATGGTGGGATGGTCTAGAAGTGGACATTAATTTGTGTTCAAGACTGAAATATCTAGTCCATATGTCTCTATATATCATAAAATAACGATTATTTTATCATTTTGAAGTTATTTATTTATATCATCAAATCATGATAGTTTATATAAATAGTATAATAGCCTTGATATGGTTTGATTTTGTTTGAGAGAAATCAATCAGGTCTAAGTAACTCACGTTAGGAATTAATTATTTTTTATCATAAGGTAAAGGAACCATGTTACCTTGTAATGTTATTCATAACCATGCTTATCTAATAACCATTGGGAGGACACTCTCACATAAATTTGTATTTTTCATGAGGGATAGTATTCCATCCGAAAAAGGACTCCCCAATTAATTGACATTAATGATGAATAAACTATATTTTAGGAAATTTTAATATCAAGTCATAAGGATAATGACCATTAAACTTAATGACAAGATAAAAGGATGTGCATGCTATATAGTTTACGGTCATTTGGGAAGGACCTTGTCACATAATATGAGTACCTAGTGTGAGATTGTATACAAATTAATATTTCATATCTTTGTATCGAGATTATGATCCAAAAGATAGTAACATCGAAGTAATCTAAATTATAGTGATCTGAGATTTTTATTATATTAATATTAAATCATTTTTAAGATAATCAATAAAATAGTAAATCCTTCAAGGATCCAAATGTCTAGCATCTTGAGAAAATTAGTCTCAAACATTGATTTTACAAAGTAAAACATAAATATGATTTAAATAATTATAATTTATCCTCCCAATAACTCTCACATCCTCCTTCGTACATGTAATCACATGAGGATATAGAAAAAATAAATGGATGTGATACAAGTCCAGTAAGGAGAGAGATAACATGGGATGAAAAAAAAACATGAATCAAAATTACATGGGTGAGAATACTCAACATAATCATATCATTACATTAGATCATAATCATAATCATGATGGGGACATTTGACAAAGGAAGGTAATTTTTTATATTTATAAAGTGAAACATCATTAAATAGAATTCAAATAACACATATAGTTTTGAATAAAGGTATCATCTTTTTCATATATAGCATATGTTCATAAGTCATGAAGTCATCATTATGAATAAATAAAGCATCATGTATATGCATACTGAATGTAATTCCATGAAATATATCTCATCACTCAACTAATTGGAGGGTTATATAATTCTTCTCCCACTCATCACATAATAAAATTCTCATGATCATAAAATCCACATAGAACATATACCAATCATAGTTAGGAAATAAACCCTTATAAAGAAATGGGATTAGTAATGATTTTATAAATCATACATTCATGAATAAACATTTAGGTTACCAAATGAATAATGGAAATCATATTTGGTATAAAACATCATAATTATTGGTTGAATAAGAAATAACTCAATACAAATCAATTAATTGTTTTGGATGAACTAATTAAAAAAGTGCTTATACTAAAGGTTTGGAACCAACGGTATACATCCCTAAACCATTGGTATAGCCTATAACAATGGTTTTGGAAGTTGTTGGGTGATTTCGCATGGAGAATGACCTATCCCAACAGTTTGGAGAAAAATATTGGGAAAGACCTATCCCAATGGTTTTGAAACCCTTGGTATAGGTCTTTTCCAATGCTTTTCCAAATCGTTGGGATAGGTCATTCCCAACGGCTGGGGGAAACCATTAGGATAGGTATATATATATATATATAAGTTTCATTGGAGGTTTGAACCCACAACCTCCACATTATATATCAATGACATTACAAATATCCTATAGTTTCTTGTCTGAATATATATGGATAAATATATATATATATATATTTATAAGTAATTTATTTATTGATTTATTTGACGATATTAGATAAATGTTCTCATAAGAAATAAGGGTACCTATCCCAATGGTTTAGCCAAACCATTGGGAAAAGTGGCCTAAAAGTGAGATTTTCCTAATGGTTTGGCAAAATAATTGGGAAAAGTGGCCTCATAGTGGGATTTTCCCAATGATTTTGGAAAACCGTTGGGGAAAGTGGCATCAAAGTTGTCTTTTCCCAAGGTTTTAGAAAAACCATAGGGAAAATTGGACTCAGAGTTGGATTTTCCCAATTTTTTGGCCAAACCATTGAGAAAAGGGGACCTATACCAATGGTGTTTACAAACCGTTGGTATATGTCAGATTTCCAGTAGTGAAGGAAAATTCCTTTAAAAATTGTATTATTATTAAACATCAATTTAGAATGGTAAAAATATGTATATCCAAAAAATAAAAGGGTGTATTTATGAAATGTTATTTAAGGAACATCATAGGAATATCCATACTGAAAAATTCATGGATTATGGATAATCAAAACACAAGAAGATGAGATCAAGAATCCTCTTACAATAAATCCATTTTTATTTCATCTATCTTCACCTTATAAATTATAAAAATGGGACTTTTAAAATGGGGAAACAGAATTTAATTATGTTCATTTTATTCAAATTTTCAACTAAAATAATTATATTTTTTCATTAATTCATATTGTTAAAGGTGATGAATTCTGATATATCAATTTCCTAAAAATATCATGTTTTGTTTTGATTTCTCTTTTTTTATTCAAGATCATTTATACATAAGAATAATTAATTCATGATGTTTGGAATAAATGTGTCTAAATATATATATAAAAATATTATATATAATTCATGTTATGAATCCATGAAGTTTTTTATAATCATTGAATTTTAAATGTCTCCATATGTGGTTAATTGACCGTCAATGGGACATTGTCGAAAGAGCCATAAAAAAATTATGAAATGAAAATCTATCCTAAATATGATACTTAGAATAGGTTAAAATCATTAATCTAATGTTAAAATTACTATCTAATTAATAATAAAATATTTGTTTAATGGAATTGGGAAAAATGAAGATAATAGTAGAATGAGTGGATGAATTTTTGAGAACATACAGACTTCATGGTGCTACTTCTTCTATACGACACAAAACTCCGTTTATTCTTATAATTGGATGGCTAAAAAACTCTACTAGGTATTATAAAGGTCTTGATAGGGAGAATTTTTGAAAATATTTGTAATTGGTAGGAGAGGGAGGAGTGTTTATTCAAGGGAAATGTGATAGATTATTTATATCTATGGAGATAGATATTTCTAGGATAAAATATTTAATAAACTATAATATAATAGGTAAAAATTTTAATAGTTATATAATTGAAATTTTAAATAAGATATAAATTTAATAAAATGGTCTTATAACATTAAACCACCTTATAATAAGATTTTATTGGTTTATTAAGATGGAAGGGTGTGAAATGAAAAAAATGTGGAAAGAATTATTTTATCTTTAGACTTTAGAATACACTTTTTAGGTTTGGAAATTAATATTAATATTTTCAATTGACCCTTTTATATAATTGAATTTATTTGGGACATAATAATATGAGTTAAGAAGTATTTTTTTATTATTACATCATTATTACGTCATAAAATAAAGTGTCTGAAAAAAATATTTTTACTATTCATGAAAAATTTATTTTTCTCAAAATATTATAAACAATTTAAAATTGGGAAATTTAAATATGATGACACATAAAATCATGTTTATTGTACAAAAATAATTTTCTAACTAAACTAATTTTTATTTTTAATATGAAAATTATAATATTTATGAAATACATAAAAATAAAAAAATTTAAATATTTTCTTAAAGTTTATTGAGAATTTAATCGTGATATTTTTTATATGGCTTCATAATATTTATATATAATTAAATTATTCATGATAAATATTTTTTATTTTTATTTTTTTACATATTACTATACAAACGGTCTTGTAAATATTTCCAATAGTCATATGACATCCTATAGATACCACTTCACTACTTCATTCAACAGTCACCTCAATTCCTCTCGATGTTCGACAATTTTCGTTTTCAAATATTTTTGTCCTTTTAATAACATTATATTTCTATTTTATAAATTTTTTGGGGGCAATGATACTAGAATATTGTAATGATCAAATATTTTCCATTATACATTTTCTATTTTTATTTTCCTTCTAATTGTAATATTATTAATTTTCATGGAATTGTTTGTTATAATGTAACAATAAAATTAACTGTTTTTAATTTTTATATGTATTATATGTTTAAATAATATATAATATAATATTGCATTCATTTATCCAAGAAACAAATATAATTTATAAACTCAAGTTCAATCCATGAATCCACATGAATAGTTTCACGGTGGAATGTGTAAATCCATACATTCATATATATTTTTTCTTCATTTATATAATTTAATTTTTATATTGGAATGTTTTTATGTTTATTTTAAATTAACAATCATAAAATAGTTACCATTGGGTTCAATTTTCATAATTATAATCCAATTTAAATTATATTCAATATGTTGAAACATCTTGGAATTAACTAATTTATTTTTCTTGACAAAGAACATATTCTCATGATTGTTTGTTATTTCATTCAACATTTTAAATTTAATAATCATGAATTTAGTTTATGTTTGGATAATTACCTATTAAATTATTATCATGAATCTAGATTGGTGATTTTTAATACTTATATCATTTATAATTGGTATAGTTTTAAAAATTTCTATTTAACAAATTTTTTATAAGAATTATATTTAGAGTTGTTATATTGATAGTATCATAGATTTTGTAATATTAATATATAGTGTTTGCTGAGATAATTTTTTCAATTTTCAATTCATTTGTTTAATTATAAAATTTATAATTTTTAATT
Source organism: Viscum album (assembly GCA_963277665.1). Taxonomy (NCBI): domain Eukaryota; kingdom Viridiplantae; phylum Streptophyta; class Magnoliopsida; order Santalales; family Viscaceae; genus Viscum; species Viscum album. The sequence goes on from OY728145.1 coordinate 780,542,817, forward strand.
GTTTTGGAGATTTTATAATTGGGTTAATGAAAAATCAAAAAATAGGTAATTTGTAATTTTTCATTCCAACTTCATAATGGACCTCTCTTATCCCTTACATTTTGGGTTTCTTCCACGAGAAATGTACCAACAAAATAATTAATTAAATTTAATACCTTATATAAATATTTAGGTATAATAATTACATATATTATGATAAGGATGGAATTAAATTTTTTAAACATATTAATTATTCTAAATTTGGAAGGTAATGTAGATCCATAATTAAATGAACATTTACTTCAGTAGATTAAATCTCTTTCGAATATTTTTAGGAAACCATAGTTTACGATTTTTATTCTGAACTAATCATTCAAGTGGATTAATAGTATTGGAATGTAATTAAAAATATATTGATAAATAATTGGAGAGGTATGTCTAATTTTTAAACTCCTTGGGAGAAAATATTAAATATTTTATAAAACAAAATTATCTACAATTAAGTAGTAATTACATTCATTTATGATCGATTCCAAATATTTTGTTTATTACAGTACAAATTATTATCTCTGTATACTTAGTCTAATTTTCTTATGTCATAGATAAATTAAGTGGTTTTTATAATAATACAATAATTATGATAAAATAACAAGACTCGTGATTTATAAAGTCATTTTACCCATTTTTTTATATATTCAATTTGAAAATATCACTTATGTAGTTTTATTGAGTAAAATGATAATTAATAGGTCATATTTAAGTGTTAATAAATAAATTCATCAAAATTATAATATTTTATATTAAAAATGAAATTAGATAAATTAAATTTTCTATTATTCATAGAAATAAAATAATTAAATAGTGAAAGGTAGTAATTTTCCCATTTATTTCACTTCCCCAACATTAACAATATTACCAAAAATAAATTTCACATTAAAAACATCACTTAAAATATACATTCATAGATCCATGATCAAATATATTAATAAATCCCATTTATTGAATATAGATAAATGAAAAAGAAAAACTATAGTGACCATTAATCATTCAATGGTTGTAGCCTATATCCATGCATGTAATCTACTATAAAACATAACTCAACACACACATATCAAAAGATGTAGTAATTCGTTTTCATGTAAATGATAGATTGTTCTAGAATAAAATCAAACTAAATATTCCTTTCTAAATAAAGAGGTATGTTTTTAACACATTACACTAAAAATAGAATTTATCAAACTCTAAATATATTTTTTAAATTTTTTATTTCAAAATAAAACATAAAAAATCAAATAAATCTTAAATAAGGAATGAAGCTTAAAAGTAAAAGGAAAAGTCTAGTTCAATGTTAGTGAAGGTGGAACATTTTCATAAAATATACATATCTTTATATTTAATTTTATCCTAAATAATTGGATCTACACTTTCATTTTAATCCAATGTGTTGTCTCAAAATCATTCCTTAGATACACTCCCTAAATTAGTAATGAAGTTTAATAATTATTGGGCGTTTAAATAGGATAGAAATCATTATTTATAAAATTAGAGAAAACAATTTTCAGTGAGAAAAGATGATTTATCATTTGATTAATAATTTATAGAGGAATTATTAGAAATAAGAATATATTACAGACTATTAAACATCTTTTTGTATGATTCGAATGTTTAATTTTTCTATTCTAACATTCATATAAACGAATAATTTCAAAATTCCAAAACAATTCCATTTATCCTTTATATTTTTCAGTATGAGGACTTTAATGTGTAGGGATAGTAATAAATAATACAAAAAACATGAGAGGGGGATGAAAAATAATAATATTTTGTTAGCAGAATATTCCCCCATTACGAAATTTTGTCCAATATTTCATTAACAAGAAAAAAACTCAAAATTGATTGACAATAGACTAAAAAATAAAAAGGATTTATAAGGAATACAAGAGAAAGGGAATGAATCAAAAAAATATAAGAACAACTAGAACATTAAAATTTATGCACCCACTAAAAATAGTTAATTAAAAGTGTCTTTTATTTTATGAAACTAAAAGAGTATAATAAAATTAATATTCCTCAAATGTGGGTGATTGATATAATTAAAGGAAATAAATAATTTTTTTAAAAATGAAGAGGAGAAAAATTGTTTAACACTTTTATTATGTGGTAGCCTCCAATTTTACCTACTTCTCCAAACATGACAACTTTAATTATAGATTACAGGACTCTCAAAATATATATCTCTATCACTCATTCTCTCACTCTCTTGCCCTCACTTCATCTCTCCCTTTCTCTCTCCCACTCCCTCTCTAGGGTGATACATATAACATCCTGATATTTTAAGAAACACCATCATTAAAATTAATTTATATTCATTAATTTATTTTGTTATAAGAAATCCATATTTTAGACCGCATTTTACACAACTCCATGTTTATCTTCTATTTCATGCAACATCGAGTCTCTTGGACAAAGAGTGTTATATGCCAGAACTGTTTTCTTAAACCACAATATAATATTAATATTTAATAAAATATTTATCTTCTCTCTATTTAAATATATATAATTAATGATAATTAACATAATTACTGAAACATAGTTTATACATGTTAATAAAATCAATTCATAGGTTACCACTTAATTATAAATAAAAATAAAAATAAATTGAATATAAATTATGTGTTTTATTAAAAACTATTTTGTATAAACATAATGGAGTTTTATCTTAATAAATTTTTCTATTCACAATTAGTGAATGATATTAAGTAAATTTATATTTTATATCTTATTTTAAATATTTTTCAATTCATCTAATATCTTTTATAGGAATAAAATATGAATAATTTAAATTTTATGCATAAAATGATTAATTCATCTGAAATAAAGTTGTCCCACCTTGTAGTGCATACTTATTTTAGAAATAAACTTTTTTAAATTTATAAAAAAATTGAAAAAATAAACTTCATTTTTCATTTTTTAATATAAAAACATACTATGGATGAATTTTTGTTATTTTTCTTAGAAGATATATTTTTGGATGAATAGTATAAGACACATAATTTTAATTGAACACTTATTTTTCACCTTATTTATTTATATAGTAAAATTATATTTTAATTTGGTTTTGAAGACTAATTAGTTTATTTGTACATCAATATTTCTAACATAGTTCATAGGATTTTGTTTCAGATTTAAATTTTATTTAAAAACATTTAATTCTTTTAAATGTGTTACATTAAAAACCATAATTTTGTCCCATATATGAGATTTATTGTAAATTAATTTCTTTTAATTATTTTATTTTAATTAACCAAAATGGTCTCTATATTTTTAATAAAAATAATTTATAATTTTTAGTTAGGTATTTTAGTTTTTATCCAAAAATATTATGAAATAAATTAAATTAAATTATAGTTCTTAAGGGAAATATTTGTTTACTTAGTGGTTAAAAATTAATATTATTTTTTAAAATAATCTTGAATCATGTCAAAAACCATTTGTGTGGAAATATTTATACCATTAATACTCTAGGATATAATTTTTTGTGTTATGTATTCCACTTATTAAGTAAAAACATTGGAACACATAACATTATTTTCATAAATACCAAGCGTTTCATATCCCTCAATTATAAAAGGCCACTAACTAAACCCCTATCTTCACAACTCTAAATATCATTTTATTTTCTATAACCTTTCGAAATAATCTCTCATAATCCATATCCTTATCCTAGAGTCTTCATATAGTTTGTAAATAAAACCCATAAAGTCTTTTGGTGCAATTGAAAAGGTGTTACCTAAATAAGTGGTAACATTATTTAATGAGAACTTCTATTTTTTTATTCACCAATTTAATCAATATTATTACATGATTATATAATAAATTTTGTATCATTAATATACTGAGTAATTTTTTTAAAGGTTTCTTCCCACACCTAAACAAACTTCCATCAAATGGGTAACAGAATCAACATTCATGTGTACGGAGGACAACCACCTCGTGAAATGATTTCATTCATTATTTTCCTTTACAACATCTTATGGAAAAAAATTCAGATGTAAATAATGTATTTATAATATATATATATATATGATATTTAATTATTTAATTATTTTTCTTGAAAAAATATATAAAAAATAACTTCATGCATTCAATTTTTTTGAAATACGATAACAGTGTTTGTGGACATGTGGACTACCACCCCCTAAAAGTAATGGGATTCATTCATTCTTTTTATTGAATTTATTATGGAGTTTTTTTAAATAATAAAAAAATAAATAATTATGATATTAATGAATATTTAATCTTTTTTTAGATAAAATATTTCACTTTACATAATACGTTTTAACACCCTAAAAAGGTGATATATCGTTCATAAACGCATGGACTACCGCCTCCTTGAAGTGATGTGATTATTTTTTTATCATCCCAAAATACAAATAATAGTATATATGTGTATATATAATTATGTCATATAGAAGATAATATATAATATTCATTATGTAAAGTAAAATGTTTCTTACATTCTCTCTAGGGGTAATCCTGGGAGTTCTGGTTATGGTACGGTTTTCAGGAATCATAAAGGGGATTCCCTTGGTTGTTTTCAAGGTTATTATGGATTTTCCTCTTCACTTGAGGCTGAAATTCTTGGCATCATCATTGTTGTCGATCAAGCTATGAAACGTGGTTGGGATAATTTATAGATTTAGGGTGATTCTTCTGTTTTTGTTTCGGCCATAAGGATGGGTCTTCATCACTTGTACTGGAAGATTACTAATCATTAGATTAATTGTTTAGAGACTCTATTTTCTTTGAACCATATTATCACTCACATTTATAGGGAATCCAATTCTGTTGCTGATGGACTGGCTAATAAAGGTGTTAATGGAGTTGATTTTGTTTGGTATGATCAAGTCCATGATGATCTCCTTCCATTTCATAAAAAGGACTGTGAAAATTCTCCCATTTTTAGACTTTTGTAAGCTATATCTTATCCATGTTTGTGGCTGTTTTGTAAGGACTTATTCATCCTTGTGTCCTGCCATTCTATTTAGGATCTGTTTGTTTTAGTTTTATTCTTTTTTTCTTCCTTGAAGAGGCTTGTTTTTTTTCTACAAGTTGGAAGTATAACATGTTGTGTTGCATTGAGTTGCAGTGGTCTTACCAAATTCTGGTGAGCCAGCCATAATACCCTTGGGCATGAATGTGTTTTTTCAGGCCTGGGCCACTGGAACTTCTTCTGTCGTGGAGAAATCAGACAAGATCCGGCCTCTACATTTATTTTTACCACTGGCGCTATTGTATCCTACCTAAATAGTGGGGATGAGTATATAATTCCGAAATCAGTTAGATCCTCAATGGTGGTAATGGTGGCCATAGAGGAAGGGGTTGAGCGTCACTGGGTTCGTTCTCGGTGGACTATTTTTTGTTTATTTTTCTTTCATCCCAGACCCCTCCCTATTTTAATGGTTGTTTTTCTGCATTGGTTTTTTTCCTTTTCACCTTAACCATTCTTTATGGTTTTGGTGTTTCTTGTTTATATTTTTCTTGTTCTGTTTTCTTTTCTCCTTAAACAAAATTACATTATCATTGGGAAAAATGAGAACGTTACTCACTGTGCGTACAACCTACCATCTCCATGACTATAATGTTGGTAAATTTTTAATAACTATATTTCATGTTTGATTTTAAAATTATAATAAATTTTAACATTTTTATAATTATTTCATGTTATTTATTCTTCATTATCTAAATAATTTCCTCTTTTACCTTAATCACCTTACTAAATCGAGTTATGACACATAATCTGAATATGGTCAAAACATTGTACTAAATATTATTTTATTAATAATATATATATATATATATATATTTAATATAATTTAAGTGAAAGTAAAAATAAAATTATAATATGTTCTAACTTAGTTAAATAATTTTCATTTCATCATTATTCGAGAATATGAAGAATAAACATGGTGAATCGTATTCGAGGTATTGGATTTTCATCGAATATTTTACATATTTGAGATTAATGTCGTATTCACCCCATTGTTATTTTGTGTTATGTATCTACTAACAATTTTATATATTACACTATATTTTTTATATTCGTATTTTTTAAATGTTTCATCTAATGATTATTACTTCTAGGGTTTTTTTGTTTATATGTTTCCATAATTGTAAGAATTTTCATCTCACTTTCCAGATATGTGAGATAAATGTCACATTAACCACTTTCTTCTTACCATAATTATATATTATATAATTAAATATTTTAAATTCATGGTATTTAATTGTTTAAATTGATTGTTATTACATTTTTGGTTTCCTATTCAAATGTAACCAAATTTTTAAAGGATTTTCATCCCACCTTATTCATCTGTGAGATAAATGACATATTAACCATCAATTTTTTGGAGTGGTGTATCTAAAACCCCATTTTATATGTTATATAATGTATTATTTTCTAATTACTATAATTAAATGTTTTTTTGATGATCATTACTTTTTTGGTTTTCGATTCATATGATAACCAATTTGTAATGGGTTTCATCTCAATTTACATTCCATTGAGATTAATTTGTTATTATGCACTTAAATATTTGTATATTTTATATATTTCAAATGATGTTATGTTATTATTATTATAATTGAATTTACCAAGTTTCTATTTTATATTTCTGGATTTATCTTTAATGGGTTATTTGTTTTCAATGTTAACAAATAATTAATGTTCTTTTATAAACAATTTCCATCATTAAGACGCTTATTATGTTATACAACCATATTATTTTATGAGATATATATACTTATCCTTTGACATGAAATATCATGAATTTAATTATTTTACTTTTATTATATGTTAAATTTAATTTCATTCCTTCCTAGGAATTATGATCAAAATGTTTCAAAATCATATAGGAAAATTTGAAATGTTTAATGATTATTTTCCTTTGGAATGTTTTAATGAAATTTTAAGTAAATTTATATTCATAAATTTCAATAAACCTTACTATTACTGATTCTTGCCTAGGAATATTTTTATTTATTTCATCCTTATTCATTCTTTAGAGGAATTATGATTTTTTTCCTGGGATTAACTGAGAATTTACTTTTCTATGGGTTAACCATTTTTCAAAGATATTTTTATGGAAGACATCAATTTTAAATGGGTTAATCATTTTTTCAAATTGATAGTTATGGAACCCAATTATTTTAATAGGTTTAATTTTGTATCAAAGATATTGATATGGAGTCCATTTCATTTACATGGTTTTATCATGTTAAAAATAGATTGTTTGAAAACCCATTTCTTTTTCATGGGTTAATTATGTTTCAAAGAGATTATTATGGAACCAATTTCTTTTAAATGTGTTGACCATGATTAATAGATATTGTTATAGAACCCATTTATTCTCCATGGGTTATTCAGTTTTCAATGATTTTATATGGGACCCATTTCTTTTCCATGCGTTATACGACGGGTTTTCCTAGATAAAGATGGTTGAGCCTGTTATATCATATATGATGGGTACACTAAGATATCTCTTCATTTAATTTTTTCCTGGTTATTTTCTCCTTAGAATTATATTGGGAGTTTTTTATATGTATTCCAATTTGTAAGGGGTTTTTACATTTTAAATGTGATAATGTTCTAAGATACCAATATGTTTTATCAATCAGTTTATGATGTTTCATTCGATGAGTATTTATATCATATGGCTCATGATTATAGATTAATATGACTATTATCTTTCTCAAATCCATATTCCATGTTTTCATATTTAATGATCTAAGTATTCATATGTATTTATATTCATATGTTATACTCAAGAAATTGGATTATATCACCATACTCCTATGTTATTCTTATGCTCACTGATGACATTTATTTTCTAATGATTACATTTTCCATCACTGAGCTATTGAGATCTTGCTTATTATAATTAAGTTTCCCCCAGTTATAAAGAGAATTATTGAATTATTTAATTTGATAAATTATTTCTCAACAATGATGTTGGTGATGTAATATAAAATCATAAAAGCTGGGTTAAATGGGAGAAATTTTCATTTGATGAATTGAGAATTATTTATATAAGAGTTTTTCCTAATTATATAACATTATAAACCTAAAATGTCCTCCATAGTATAAGTGATCCATGATTTCATATTGACGTTATAAGGTTTGATGAAAAAAAATTAGGTTACAATTATCGTTATCATAGCCAAAAATGTAATGTTATGGATGTCAATATAGGACCTTAGTGTATAGGTCTTAGGATATTATAGTTGGTATCAAAGGATAGTTTGGATATCTTCTAGGATTAATAATTTTTTCATTTTAGGCTATATTAAGAGTTATGGATATAGTCATAGTCCAATATTGTTATGTATAATAATTTTTCAAGGTTTTAAACACCCATATGATGTTTTATTTAAATAGATTTTAAATTGATTAATTCCATTTTAAGAGATGAGGTATTTTTAACCCCTATTATTAAAATGACTTGTTTTTATGGAAGAACTATTTTTCAGGAATAAAGGAAAAATGGATGGATAACCCATATACTCAGTTACAACCAGTCACATCTTGAAAGGAGGTGAAGCTTGAAACCCTGATTAAAGGATAATGTGGTTTTCACACAGTACAAGAGTCCTTCATGATATCCCCCATTAGCATTACCTTTTTAAAAATGTTATGAATATGATTAGTCAGATAACATATGGTGTTTTATTTAAGGAATAATGGTTAATTTAGTTTGGAATAATATATGATCAAATCCTTCAATTCCACGCGTTTCAAACATAGATAAGATATTTTTGAAGAATATTTAGTATAATTCTTATAGAATAATTTAGTTTCATCTTTGAGTATTAATTTTGATGATTAATGTATCATTTTATGTTTTACTCATTTTCAGAATTATCTTTCTATGTTATAAGCATTTTTATTTTGTTTAGGGTCTAAAGATAAATGTAAAATCTTTACTATCATTTTTATAGTAATTAGTTCTATAAGAGTTTATTTTTGTGATTTAAGAATAAAAAAATCGTCTTGAATTCTCATAATTTAGAGAAAATATGATATTTTGGTTGAAATTTATGAATGGATAAAATCCTACTCATCATGTAAGTATATTTCAATATTTTTTCAATCTATAATGTTAAAAAATCATTCAATGTTAGGAAAAGTATTTGGAAATAAAATATTATCTGATTACCATATTTTATTAAGAAATCATTGAAATTTTCCAAAAATATTTTGTTTTGTGTTTTAATTTCATTGACTTATAACAGAAAATGGTCACTATCACTCTTTATTATTCCATGGGATTTGTTTTTCTTTCCAAATCAAACTTTTAATATCCAACTAATATTCTCCATATGGGGAATCTTATTTATGCATAACTTATCGTGACCTTTTTATATCTCAGTATACCTTCTTAAGAGGATGTTTTATTAAACATTTGTATAATTTGGGGTTCTATAAATTAATTCTATAAATTTTAATCTTTTGATAACGGAGACATATTTTCTAGGTGAAATTCATTTTAAGGTTTGTAAATTGAAAAATCCTAATATTTTATGAAATATCTTCTTTCAAATAAATTTAAATTAATTAGTATATTTTTTAAAATAAATTGAATAGTTTTTCTTGAATTATACACAACACCATGTTTATCTTGAAATTCATGTAACAATTTCATTGATTACAAGTGTTACATGCATGCCGATGTTTTCCAAAACAACGTACAATAATAATATTTAATATGATAGTTATAAATGATCCATTTGAATAGAGGTATAGAATGATAATTATATACATTATGAAATTATACTTTATAAATTCTAACAAAATTAATTCATGGCTTACCAATTAATTAAAAATTAAAATAAATAATTTGAATACAAATTATGTGTTTTGTGAAATATAATTATCATTTCCACAAAGATGTTTTTTAAAATAAATTAAACTAATCACTACTATTGAATTATATTAAGGTAATTTATATATTATATATCCAATAAAATGTTTTCCAATTCATATGATACATTTTATAGGCATAAAATATAAATAAATCTTATTTTAAGCATAAAGTGTTTTATTTTTCTAAAAAGGTATTTTTACCACATTTTAATAGAATACATGTTTCAAAATTAAATTTTTACACTTTTATTATTTTTATTTAAAAAATTATATTCATTTTTTTAATGAGAATAAAATAATTTAATTTTTTAAAAATTTTGTTATTTTTTTGAGAAGTTTTGTTTCATGAATAGTGTCAAATAATGAATTTTAATTCAATACTTATTTTTTGTATAATTTATATATATAGATAAATTATATTGTATTTTTTTAAAGTAAAAGTTTTTCAATTATAAATAAAAAATAAATTATTTCATTGTAATTAATTTTACAATAAAATGTGATATACAAATATTTCAATATTGAGAACTTTTTTCTTTAAAAACATGTTGTTTCATCTCGTCTACAAGATTAATATTAAATTTATTTCAGTCACTTATGTGATTAGAATTTTGAGATTTTGATCCAGTATTTGGAATAAAAATAATTAAAAATTTATTGTAAGATCAACAAAATTTTCTATGAAAATAATTACTCAAGGTAGTTAAATTTAATTACACTGAATAATGTAAAAATGTGCTGATATAATAGAAAAATATTAATTGTAAGAGTCAAAATAACCTATAAAATTTTAAAAACCCCATTTAATGGACATATTTTTACCATTAAACTTTTAGGATTGAATTTTCTATCTTATATAAGACTCTAATTAGTTTAAAACAGGAGTGCGCATAACACTTTTTTCAAAATCATCAAGTGTGTCCTCTCCCTTACTTATAAAAGGACATCATTTATCCCACTCTCTACACAACAATCAAGACATTTTCCTCACCCGAAAACCTAAAAAATAACATAAAAATGAACCTCCTCTAATCCTTTGAGTCTCAATTTTTTCTAAAATTCATCCAAGGTAGTCCTTTGATCAAACCAAAAGGAATTACATATAGAAGATGCAACATTAATAAATGAGAACTTCTGTTTTATTTCATTCTCCACCAATTAAATTGATTTTATTACAGGATTATATAATAACCAAAGTATTATAAATTTTATTATATGTTGTTTTTTTAAGTTTTAAACCTAAAATAACTCACAAATATTTCAAATGGGTAATGAAATCATCGTTTGTGCCTATGGCGGACAACCACCTCACAAAATGATGTTGTTTGTTTTTTCTTTACCGCCTAGTATGGTAAAGAATTATAATGAACATACTATTGATATTATATATATATATATATATATTATATTTATGATGTATTTATGGTTCTTTATTTATTATATAATATATACCATTATGGTTTGCATTGCGAATATGATAAAACCAATTGTGGAAGTGTGGACTAACACATTTTCAACGCAATTTTATTAGTTCACGCTATACAAGGATTCAATTAATGATGTGTTTTAGTAAAAAAAAAATTATAAATTAAAAATATATTATATAAATAAAATAATTAAATTTATATAAATGATATATATTACTTTATTTCTTACCTTTTCACACACCAAAAAATTCATAATGTTGTTCATAAACATGTGGACTACTACCTCCTCTAAGCGATGTGATTCTTCTTTTTTCAACACCACATAAAATTAAGAATATATATATATATATAATTTTTTTAATATTTTATTTATTATATAATGATAAATATTCAAATATTAATGTTAGTTATCTTTTTTCCATAACAATCATTGAATAAAATGAGAACATCACTCATGTGTATGTACGACACACCTTCTCCATAGTTGTAACATTGGTTCATATCTTGTAACTATCTTTCCTATTTGATTTTAAAACAATAATTTCTGTTAATATGTGATAATTATTCAATGTTTATTGTTCTATATATTTTTAAATATGAACATTGTTGACCTTTGTCGACCTACCCAATCCAATACTGACACATAATCGGAATATGATCAAAACAAATGACTCAATCTTATTTGATTAATTAATTATATATATAACATGTTAAAAGTGAAAAACAACTATTAATAAAGTTATAAAAGTTTATCAAGATATTAATAAATTTATAATATATTACTATTCTTGAATATAAAGGACAAGCATGACGAATTAGACTCAAGGGAGGGGATATTCATCTCAATTTTTTCATATGCGAGATAAATGTCATGTTCACAATATATGTCATTTTTATGGTGCATCTAATGAAATTTTCATACAATATATAATGTTTTATTTTATATTATTTTTATTTATCTATTTAGATTCGTGGTTTTTACTTTTTGGGTTTCTGATTAAGTTGCTTCTATAATTTTAAAGGATTTTCATCTCACTTTTTATATCTCTGAGAAAAAATGTCGTATTCAACACTTTTTACATCTGTGAAAAAATTTATTATCATTTATTTTGTAATCATAGTATTTAAATGTTTCATTTTATTATTAAAACATTTTTGGTTTCTAATTCATATTTTACAATAGTTGTAAGATATTTTCCTCTCACTTTTTTCATCAGTGAGATAAATGACATATTCAACACATTTTTATTTTTGGTGGTATATCTATATGAGCTTTATATGTATAATAACATTAATTATTATATATTTAAGGTATTTAATTGTTTCATTTTACAATTATTAGTTTTGGGTTTTCTGATTCAAACATTACCACTATCGTAAGTGGGTTCATCTCAATTTACATTATATTTAGACTTATTTATTATTAGGATTCAAATTTATTTTGTATGGTGTATATACTTCCAATTAATGTGTTATATTATTTTTATAATTTAATTTATGGTGTTTTAAATATCTATTTGAGTATTTCTCTTTGATAGTGTTTACAGGTTCAAATTTACTAATGTTGTTATGAAATTTTTTCACGATTTTCCTTCTTTGAGGTCTTTATTATGATATATAACTATCTTCATATATGTGTTGTATATTTTTATCCATTGAAAAGATGTATCATGAATATTCTAATTCTAATAATATTTTAACTTTCATTTTATGTCCTTCCATCCTAGGGATGATGATTTAAAATTTTCAATTTGGTGTCGAAAACATTATAATGACTAAAGATTATATTCCTCAAAAATATTTTAATTATATTTGAACAGAATTTCTATTCCACAACATAAAAAACCATTATTTATAGTTATCCTCCACTACTTACTTTTTCATTTATACCATTATCCTTATTTTTCTTCAAGGATTGTGATCTTTTCAAAGGGATTTCTATGAACATGTTTCTTTTCTATTGGTTAATAATTTTTAAAATATATTTTTATAGAACCCCTTTATTTTATGTGGGTTAATTAATTTTTGAAGATATTGATATGCAACCCATTTCAATTCCATTGTTTAATCACATTTCAATTACATTTTTATGTAACCAATTTAATTTACATAGGTTAACCATGTTTCAAATAGTTTATTTGGGAACCAATTTCTTTTCCATACGTTAATTATATTTCAAATAGATTTTTATGACACCCAGTTCCTTTCTATCAGTTGATAATGATTTAATTATATTGTTATGTTAACTATTTCTTTTCCATAGGATAAAAATGTTTCCAAGAATTTTTTATGGACCCCATTTATCTTATATTGTTTAATCATGTTATAAAAGGAATAATTATTTTTTCTATGAGTTTTATACATGTTGTGGTTCATAGAAATCTTATACAATGGGTGGCCTAGATAATTTCAAGTTAACCTATTATATATTATATGATGGGTGATCATAGTTGGTTCTCCAATACATTGGGTAATGATTATTTTCTCCAGAGAATTAAATTGAAAGTCAGTTGTACAGTTATTATAATTTTTAAGGTTTCTATAAGGTTTATTCAATGGTTTTATATGGGTTTTATGAGATGATGTTTCATGATAACAATATGATTTAGGTATGGTTTTATAATGTTTCTTTTGATTAGTATTGATATCACATTCCTCGTGATTGTTGATTCTTATGAATATTTCATTTTTAAAGACTTTTTTCTTGTTTTAATGTTTTATGACATTTAAATTTATGGGTATGAATATTATTATGTTATACTCATTAATTTAGATTAATTCATCATACTCTTGTTCTCTTTTTATGCTCATTAGTTACATTATTATTTTTAATGCTAATATTTTCAATTACCGATAATTTGATCCCACCCTTATTATTTTACCATTTCCCTAGGTTATAAAGAATGTGATTGAATTATTTATATTTATAATGTCTTTTAGAGGGATGTTGTTGATGGACTAATATTAAATAGAAAAATATAGTTTAAATGGAAGAAATGTTCATTTTATGACTTGGGAATTGTTTCTATAAAAGTTTTACATAATTCACTAAAACACGAGATGAAAAATATCCTCTAGAATGTAACGGATACATGTGTTAATTTTTTTGTTATAAGGATTGACTAAAAAAATAGATCACAATTATTATAATCATTGATTAAAATATTATGTTATAGATTGCAATATTGGATCTTGGAGTGCTCCTGGTGGCCTATTATTATACCACATGTCCTCCCTCTTTTGTTAATGTGGCATGGTATTTTCGAAGTGGGCCGGTTTGATGTATAGTTAGTGGTTTTTTATTTTTTATTATGGAAATAGTTGTGGATTTTAATTTTATGGGGTTTTACAAGTGGTAGTTCTATTTTAATAAATGTTTTAATTTGGTGTTTGGATTTTAGAATTATTAAGAGGGTGTTATTGGGAATATATTTTTTTCTTCAATAGGTTTTAATAATTTTTTAATAAAACTATTTTGGTGGGTTATTCCCTTGTAAATCTATTCAGAAGTTTTTTCTAACCTATTATACACCATACTTACAAGATAAGGTGATTCTGTAAGGGAGAGATACATAGATACTCCTTACTATTAGAGATGGTGTTGTAATTTTCATTTCTTCTTATTGAATGTTGGGAGGAGTATAGATACATGGTTGGACCTCATGGGTGATATTTAGTAATTTTGTTCATTTTATGGGAGAAAAAATTGGATTATAAAGGAGATATATAACAAGAGTAAGGCTTGAGTCCCCTAGATAGTTCTAGAGTGTCAATTCCAACCCTGAAACTATAATCAATTTTGGAAGTGAATTCACCTATAATATTCCCCATAATTTAACATCAAGGTGAAATAATTATCAATTAGTGATTATAATAAAATAAATCACTATTTACATAAAGATTCTATAAATATGTTCTTTATTGAGTGTTTAGAATTTAATACAACAACTATATCCCTAAAGGAATGGAGAATCATCCTAAGAATGTGGAATTAGTGGTCATGGAAATGAAGTTATAATTTCAATGTTATGCTATATACATGCTGGTGTAGATAGTGACTGTGGATCATCTTGTAAAGATTTAGGTACTGAGTTTGGTTAGTTATGATAGTGAAGGGAATTTAGTTTTTCTAGATGAAATATAATGTGGACATTGGTTGGAAACTGGCAAAGGAAGTCAGACAAATGAAGTAGTAATGGATGAAAAGCAATGTGGTGTATTAAATATAAGAGGTTTTAGGTGATTTAAAAATTAGTGGAGTTGCTATTTGTTTCATGAGATGATCATGTGAGATGGATCAGAATTGAAAAAACATAATTCAAAAATCACTGAAATTAAGATTATAAAAATGTGTGAATGGAATAATAGGTAATGGAATGAATTGTACAATATTATATAATTTCATTGAATTAAATAATGTATGACCTTTCCATCGTATAAGTAACAAAGTAATTAATTAATCAATATTTAATTATGGTGGAGGAGGATCCAAATAACAATTTAATGGATTATAACAAACTAAAATAATGGATTTTTATATATATGAGTTCTAATAGATATCCTTGTGAATCTAAAATGTTTATCATAAATGGTTTATGATTATATTAATCATTGGTTAGAAGATAGAGATATGGACCAAAGTATTGAAGCATTGGCTGTAAAATATAGAAAAACAAATTGCTTTGTCTGAAGGTTACAAATAAAGCTACTGTTGAAAGGCATTGTTCGATAGCTAGAGGTTTGAAACCCAAATTCTTCATATTCAGTGGTTGTGAGAACGAGAACAGAAATAAGGAATATTGGATTGGATTATCAAGGAAAAATCCATTTGATGATTGATCGAAATCCCTATAGGAATAAGAAATAACATTATGAGATATATATAATACTACAGAAAAAGTAAGGAAAATTTACATAGAATACACACTTTTTGTTGGGATATAGAGCACAAGTGTAGATGAGAAGAAATTTATGATCATAAAGTATTATTGTTGATAATAGTGTTAAGGTCACTTGATATACTTATAATGGGTTTATTTATGATGTTAAATAAATTCATGAATATTCTAGAACTAGTACGAGGTCAATAATGTTAGTGGAGACCATCTAAGGGGATTTTTAACCATAATAAATGTTTCCTCAGACTGCTAGTATCGAAGCCATTATGTAGTCATCAGCTTCCACTGAGTGTGTATCCTAGGCTCGAGTGACTCTGAAAAACCACCACTTTCTAGATGATTCAATCCACCAATAATTTTGGGATCTTCTACCATTGATGTTAGTTTTTTCTGCTTTTACAGGTTGGTTTGTGCCTTGTATTAGGTAAAAATTGGCCTTCCTTCCACAATAGAGTTTCTATTCTTCACCACCAGGTAGCTCATTCTATACCAGTGGGTAGACAGTGCTTCCTACTAACATGGTATAATGAAAATTTCATACATGATTCATTTTAAGCCTTCCACATACCGTGTAAACCCATTTAATAATTTTTGAATTTAATAATAGAAATTATTTGAGTAGAAAATACTCGAACATTAATGTGTGTTTGTTATCATTAAAACATGTAGTGAAAGACACAATAATATCCACCATTAATACGATAAATATAACAAGATTATAAAATAATGTATCAATTATATCATGATACTTTTTATCTAAAATAAGAAACTTCAAAACATAAAAGTATTTCATTAAAGACATAACCATTAAAACAATACTCCCCTCTTTTAAAACAAAAAATAATCACCCCTTTGTAAAAACATTATTCTCAAAAAAATTATAAAAATGAAGAGAGTTCCACACACACCTTTAACAAGAATTTATCTCACAATAAATTTCAATTAGAAATATGGTCTCTCACTTTTGGATTATCAAAATGAACATTTAAATGCGCTAAATAAATATTTCATAGAAATAAAAAATTCCAATGAATAAAAAAAAATTTGTTTGAAAATTTTTTATACCCATCATTTATAATCCCCAAAGAGAGACAAAAACTATTTTAAGGATATAAATATATTATTTTATAATGATTTTTTACAATATGATACTCTCAATTTTCAAAAACATTATCCATTCTTATAGCATCAAAAAAAATTGAAACTATATTTTCAATAATATAATTATTTAAACAAATATTTGAAGAGTAAAATAAATTTCAAATGAAAGTAATTTTAATAATGATAATGATTTGAAGAATATATTTTAAGTATAAAATGTATTTCTTTAAAAGAACTATCAAGAATAATATAAAACATTTAAAAAATAATTAAATATGATTACGATTTTAAAAAATAGTCTCCTCTAAAAATATTTCAGTATTTAATAATATTATACCCCCTAATTTAAATAATTATATATATGAGGATCCACTAAACAATTTTTATTATGAAATAAATAGTTACATAAAATATTTAAGATCAATATAAAATATTAATAATGTAGTATTTTAAAATCAATAAATATGGCATAAAGTATTGCAATTTTATTCCATCAATAGGGGTTTACAAATATTATTTTAATGAAGTATAGGAAATTCCTCAAGACTATCAAACTAGGTGGGTTGTAATGTACCATGATTCATGCTTAGTGTGAAGATCAAATTAAATAACAAATTGGCCCTTTTAATGGTAATAAACTCTAGGTTTATCTATTATGGAACAATATCCAATTATTTGTATCCCAACAAGAAAATTTTTCTTGGATTATACACTACCTTTTCATTACCAAAATTGTGGAAATTTTGAAAACATTCTTAAAGATAGTTTTTAAACAATATTTACTTTTTAAAAATTTTTAAAATATTTAACATCTTATAAATAATTATGACATTAAATATTTTTTAAATTGTATAAGAAGATAACCAAAACCACATCTATATTGATAGAGTAAAACAAGTCATGTATAAGTAGATTACTAAATATATCATCTAATTGAATTTTGGTTAAAAAAATAATAAACCATGATGTCAATTTTTTTAAAGTGAAATATGAAAAGGTTGAATCTCATATCAATGTTATTATTGGGATAATATTTACACTATTTCTTAAAACATGATTGAGATGTGATCATATAGAATCCCATAGTCTAGGAGAGTATGTTTCATCCATATGATTTGAGAACAATTTATCCCAATTATTATTTATTCTTCTTTGTTTGTATAATTATTAATATAGTTTTCTTCACAATACAACATGAGAAAAGTTATTTCTCTATTTGGTTTCAAGTCCCACTAATAACTTTTCTATCTATTTGGCATCCTCCAAAATTAGAATCGGGAAAATAACTAAGGTTAAAAGAAGAATCCATTGGACTAAATTATCCACATTTTTATTTCCCTTCAAATATGAGAAAATTATTTTGACGAAGTTTAAATTTTATTCCTATAGATCTGATATAAAATGTGAATAAATGAAAACACCAAAATTAATGTTTGTTCGAGTTGTATAATGTTCAAGATGGATTTAAATAATACTTATATTAATATTATTATCAACCAGTTTAATAACATTATCCAACATTAGTATATAAGAAGTATTCATGGGTGAATATATTTTCAAATTCATTTTGTTTATGTCCTTTAGGAATATGTCTAGACCCACTCCAATTCATTTTAAAATATCATTTTTATATTTATTTTTTTTTAAAATATCCATCTCTATTTTATGATATTTGAAAACAAAGGAATAATTTGAGTTCTACTATAAAACTCATTTCCAACTCTTTATTTATAAAATATGAAAAATTATATAAAATGTGACTCATTAGTTATGTGAAAATAAAATCATCAATTTAAATTTCTATAATTAATAAATCATTTGAAAAAGATTTCAAAAAACCATTGGAATTGTATTTTCTCATTTTAAAACCATTTGATAACTGAATTTTTTTTAACCATTTATAAAAATCTAGACGAGAATTTTTTAAAGTAGAGAAATATTTGGTTAACTTGACAAAATAATGTGGAAAATAAGGATCTTTAATACATTGTTTTTGTCTAACAAAAATAATTTCATACATAAATCCATATAGAAAATAACGTTTTTCATCCATTTGAAAAAATTTAAAATTAATGTTAACAGTGAATTCTAATGAGATTCTAATTAATTCTAGATGATAAATGTGTCAAATGGTTTCACCATATTTAATACCCTCATTTTGTTTATGTCCTTCAGGTATATGTCTAGACTTACTATGAGTGACATTACCATTCCCATCTAACATATTTTGAAAAATCAATTTGGTTTAAATAATGGGATGAATATTGGTTCTATCCATATGAGTCAAAATGTCATTCCATTGAAATTAGATCAACTCCCCTTTCATCGATTGTAATGAATAATCATTATTAATTGGATGATCAAGTGTTTCAGGATAATGTACAATATAAAATCTTTATTTTCATCCTCATTTAATGTGGTTCATCAAGTATGAGTTTTGAATTATAATTCACCAATAATATTCTGGAAGGGGTGGTCTTTTAATTAAACCCATTATAGGGGTAATTTAGTTGAAGGGTTTTATTTGATGAATAAATTTCTTTAGAAGGTTTAATTCTAGGTAAGGTAAAAATATATTGGTCAACGTAATCTTCATTATCATGATAATAATTTGATAAATTATTATCAAACATGATGTGTGTAATGACCCTGACCCCATTATCGTAGAGATGGTGAATTACTTTATTGTATTGGAAAATATATTGGACTATAATCCCAAAGGACCGACCAGTTTAAAAATTTCGGATACCAAATTACATACTTGAATCATACATTAAAATTTGAAACTATAAAATACAACAAAGTCAATACTTTAAAAGAACCAAGATTCACCTTTCATGACCATGATAATC
Organism: Viscum album; assembly: GCA_963277665.1. NCBI lineage: Eukaryota > Viridiplantae > Streptophyta > Magnoliopsida > Santalales > Viscaceae > Viscum > Viscum album. The sequence continues at coordinate 780,562,996 of OY728145.1, forward strand.
AATCATAATATACATCATGGAATCCTAGAAAAAATAAAACATAATAAAGGGGTGATCTTATAAGATTAGTTAGGGTAAGAGTTCATTGGAAGATATTATGAGAAAATATTATGGAAATGTATATAAGTATAACGCATTCTATTTAAACATACTTCTGATCATAATATGAAAAGAATAAATTAAAATTAAAATAATTCCTTGTAAATAATCACATGTATATTATACTTTTCAACTAATCACATGTAAATACCAACAATTAATCTCATAATGAGGGAATTCATAATGTTGGACATCATAAACATACCATCAAGGATTCATCCAAGACACCACTTGTAAATGGGTAAGACATCAACCAATACCAAAACTAGTTCATCTCATGAGACCTACTGATGAATCGAGGTAATATAGAAGGCCTCTCCCATCACTTACGAAGCCTAATTCATTCCTCGTATGGAATAGTTGAAATAAAAACCACATAAACATTTGTACTGAAAAAATTGAAACAATATAGTGAATACATAAACCATAAAACAACAATAGATTTCTAAAAGTACATACACAATCAAACTGATCATAAACTATTCAATAAAAAAATTTCAATTATATTATAAGATATCAGACTCGAAAAATAAAATAATCCAACATAGGATGTAAGAATAGATGAAAATAAGATAATAAAATCATTAAAAATATCATGAGATAAATACTAATTTATTATTTGAAAACATTTATTTAAAAGGATGCATAAAAATGAAACATTTTCTTTCAAAATAATTTGTAAACATTTAAAGTAATATTCAAAACATAAACCAATCATGATGGTGGAAAAATACTCTCATGTTGTATAATCTAAAAAAATATTTCATCTGTAGTTTTTTTGGATAAACCTCAATGTTCCATATTTATAAAAGGAAAAAAAATATTTTAAATATTTTATAAAAAGTTATAAAAATAAAAATGACCTTAACAATTATTGTAGAAAAGTAAAATCATTTTTTTTAAAACATTGAGATAGATATAAAGAAGTTATAATTATTTCTTTGAACACTGAAGGTGTCCCATACCATTTCGAATATTTAACTCTTATGACCAATGAAGGAATAACATTAAAAAAACATTAAATATAATGATAATAACTAAATTAATGGCATGATATGTCAAATGTGATTTATATAAACCTCATCAAATAATATATTTCTATAAAATCAAATTATTCTTCAATGAATGGAGATTGAGAAGAAGTCCCTTACCTTACACTTCTTTTAGTCGAATGTGTCTTATCTTCAGGTATAATTGTTTAAATCAAGTTACTAAATTATACCATAACCATGACCATATTTATGATATCATATGTGATATTATTAAATTTTTCTATTAATAATATTTCATTCTTACCCTTGATTCGAGTGTTTACAACTCCATATTATAATACAAGTTTTGTCACAAATGTCTCCATTATTTTGAATAAGATATAAATCCAATATATCGAGAATTATATTAATGTTTTTAATATTATATTTAGTCAATAAATACATTTCTATTATCATTTTTGAATTAATAACAATTGAAATAAATCACATTGTGTTGTGGAGAAATTTGGTTATACGTACACACGAGCTACAGTATTATTCCCTTGATAGTAAAAGTGTAAGGAAGTTGTGGACATGTTAATTTTTATAAAATCAATATAAATTAATATTTATCATATATATACCCATTATTCCTGTAATTATACCCATCCATGTAAATAGGTGATGAAAAATAGATTACACCACGGCTGGGAGATAGTAAGTCATACATATACACATGTGGTGTTTTTATTATTATTTTTCCATGATAGAAAAATCCTAGAATATGGTTGTAAAATAATCATAATAACATCTCATCAGATACATGATACTAGTTTTATTACAATATCCTAGAAAATATTTCTTAGGATAATGTAGAATAATAAATGAATGTGACTACGTAAGTAAAAAAGTATTAACTCTTCTTTGATGAAATTCCATTAGATCTCTTCTCAAGGGATCTAGATTAGGTATTTTTAGAAAATTAGGACCTTTAGGGAATGGATATGGATTTAGGAGGATAAATGATTAGGTTTTGGTTGATATATAAGTCTTAATGTGGTGTGAATAATTGAGAGAGGAGGTGCAATTTTATAGTTGAGGTGTGGGAACTTTTTGAAACTCTCAAAATATTAAATTAATATAAGTTAATTTCCAGTTCTAAAATGGGTCCAAAGTGATTTATTGCAAATATAAGGTGTTGATCCATCTAAATACGCTCACCAGAAAAATGATACATGTTTCGTTCTCTTTCTTACACTTATCTTTTTGTTTTGACACTTATTTAAACCTTTTATCACTTACTGTGACAACATTTGTTTTCACACTTTAAGGTTAATATAGTTATTATAAAATTATAAAAGATCCATAAATGAGTCACAGATAAATTTTTTAACTTTATACAAATAAATTGGTGGAATATTGTATTTTTATGATTTTTGTATAATTTCAAAAAATATTATTTATATTAAAATATTATTTCTGTCAAAAAGGACATTATTCATTACTTGACTTTTTAAAAATATCCTTAGAACATGATGACTTTGAAAAAACCTTAAATACCTCAATACCATGTCAAGGTCATCTATAAATTCGTAAATGATAATAATTATAGAGATTTATATTTATTATAATATTTCGAATAACATTTATTTCAAATTTTTATAAACTAAACAATTACCGCATTATCATTTTGAAAGCCTTTAATTTATCAATTTCTATTATAAAAATTAAAAATAAATTCTCATCATAAAGATACTCATTTATCATTAAAAATACTATTTATAGTCAAACATATTCCCTGTTTATACCCATATTAAAAATATTTCACTTGTTAAAAACAAAAGCGTGCCAAAATTTACTTTTCATTGAATATAATATTATAAATATAGGAAATTAGGACATGTTTTAGAGTGTTTTTATAGACTTTATAATATTTTAAACCCATAATTATTTGATTTACACTTAACCATGGTAAATAAAATATTAATAAATTTACTATTCATATGCCCAAAAATAAAATAAACTGATTTTCATAATTTTTACCCACTAATTATGAATATGTAATATATTTTTGAGAACTAAGAACATGGATGTTTTTAGTAATTGATTTAATATTAATCTCGTTGATGTAATTGTAAAATTGTTTATTACAGTGAAAATGAAAAAAATATTGTAATGTTTTTATATTCATAGTCAATGTAAAATTGATTCCCATAACCTAAATTATGTTAACTAATATAAAAATAGTTTAATTATATTTTAAGAAAAATTAAAAATATTATATGGAACTATAAATTATTTAGATAAAAAATCATTTTTCAATTGAAATGTAATATTTTATCATTATTCATCAAAACATGAAACTTATAAAACAAATTCCAAAAATTCTAAAAAATTATATTTTTATATTATTTTTTAAAATAATAATTTTATAATTTAAAATATAGTATAGAAAAGTGTTCGAAATTATATTTAAAATTTTTTTTCTATTAAAATGCAGTAAAATAGCCTTCTAAAAACATATAACCTTTTATGCCTAAAATTTGTTTTATTATTATCTTAATCCTATAAAACTTATTTGATGAATTTAAAAAAAAAATTTCTTAATATATAAAATATATATTTCAATAATATATTTTTTTGATAATGATTAATTTAATTTATTATTATAAAATTCCATTGAGGCATAAAAATTGTTTTTTAATAAAAAAATTCTTTATATTCAATTGGTTTTTATTGTACTTTCCAAATAATTGGTACTAAATCAATTAATTTTTAGAACATGTGTAAACTCTACTTTGATACATTATTTAAACCTATTAAGAACCTATAATTTAATGGATAGTGTTAAAATAATAATATTTAATTGTGTATCATGATTTTTTTAGGCTCGATGTTGGGTGCAACATAATATATCAAAGAGATTAAATTAAAAAAGATAAAATGCATATAATATTGTATTGTTACATTCTAAACCCCTTAGATATATTAAATCCTCACAATTTTAAATTTCACAGAGAAACAAATTCTCATAATTAAAAATTCATTTATGGGAAACACATACCAAAAATTTGATCAATAAACCATCCTATTAATAAGGGGGAATGGAAATGTGAAGGTTACCAAAAAAAACTTCTTTAGAATAGGATAACATTAGTGTAGATTTAAAACCACGACATGGAAGAGAAATAAAACCATCATTTTTTTATAGTGTGTTAGGGAACAAGGTCATAAAAAATTCTATGATCACAAAATCATAAAACTGTGATGGGTTAAAGAGGCCATTGATTTCATGGTAAGAAAACTAAATAAATAGATTTTTCATTCTAATTTCATTTTATATAGATAAGGTATTATTTTTTATCCAAATAATCAGTTCATAAAATTACGTTCCATAATTACATTCCATGATCTTATCCTTTTGTTGTGCTTCAATCATTTTTTAGTTTATCTCTTGCACCATGAAATGTATATTCAAGTTGAATTCTTCATACCTGAATCACATTATTAAATCATAAAATCCATTAGTCAATATTGCAGTTGTTAAATGATTATTAAAACTAAAATTTATATCCCATGTTATACAATAGTGTGAATTATAATTTAACCTCAAAAAATAATATCTAATGTTCACCTTAATAAATTCCAACCATAAGACTTATCTAAAATACTTCTTGTACAATTTAATAGCCCAGAAATATCACTGAATTTCTAACCTAAATCATAGCATCATGTTCTCCCAACTATGAAATTTAGATCATATTCTAACTTAAAAACTATTTTAATACCATGATCACCTTAAAACACTTAATGAAAATGTCCATGCTTCCAAATCCTTAAATAGAAAATTCCTCACTATTATCCTTATTTATTTTCATAATTCATATAAACAATACATCATCGAATAAATACTCAAATGAAATAATTTATTTAATACAATTATATTTATATTATTCATTCTTATTAATCTATAGTAAGATCATAAGATTTTTAACGATTCATTAACTACTCATGTGAAACATTCCCTTGAACCTTGTGGAATTTATTTGCATAGTGTCCCACATCACTAAAGTTGAGTCACTAAATAGTAGTCTTTTATTTCTTCCCTTTGTATTATTTTTTTAGTGAACCTTTTCTCTTCACTTATAACAAACATCCCATCCTTTAAATCATTTCATAGAGTGATTCTTTCCAAAGTTATCACATGTGAAAAAATCCCTCTTTTTCTTTCTTTCCTTTATCTATATTTTCACCTGTTGTGCTCTTATTCTCGTGCTTTCCTCCAAAACCATAATATATGTAAAATTATTTATTTTACTCATTTTCAAATAATATTATGTCTTCATATGATGAAAATGTTTGGGAGACTAGTTTCCTATAAATATTGTCTAAATAATATAAAATATATGATCATTACTATATTTGAGATCACGTGAACTAGTGAGATTTCCAATACTTCCACTTAGATTAATTTCTAAATAATGGAATACACTTTATTATGTTATAAATAATTATGAATTACTTTGAACTACTAAAACACATAACATTTATTGAAATATTTAGGCTTATCTTATATCATAATCATAAACATGGTTTCATTGGGGGAATATATACTTTTAAATCCTTTTTAATGGTTTTTATATAAAATTTGAATTATCCTAACATATCCCAAGAAGTGTCAAAACAGGTGAGTAGTAATATCTATTTTCATGTTCCATGTTACGTCGAGTCAGGCCCACACATATTTTCAGAGTTGTTACCCCTAGGTAAATCTGTTTCAGAACCATATCCACTTATAGTATCTAGACATTACTAGAAGAAACAAAATAACTTATACCATCGATTTGGAACCATTAGTATTGGTCCCCAAGCCGTAGGTATAGCCTATACCAATGGTTTGGAGGGCCGTTGGTTGATTTTTGGTCCTAATATATCTATCTCTATGGTCTTCCAAAACCCTCTAGTATAGGTTTATACCAATAGTTTTCAAAACAAATAGGATAGCTCAATCCCAAGATTTTCAATCATTGGCATAGACATATAACAATGGTTTCCAAACTGTTAGGGTATGTAATGTAAAATTAAATATGTAGTGATATTTGAACCCATGACCTCCCGCTTATATATCAAAGGCCTAACCACTATGCTTCAATTATCTTTGTGAATGTAATTAGATAAATATATACCTATATATTTATAAAAAAATTATATATTCATTTATTTGATGATATTTGAAAAACTAATTGATAAAATATCTAGGTACCTATACCAATACATTTAAAAAATGTTGTTATATATCTATACAAATGGTTTTTAGAACTATTTTTATAGGAAACTATATTATTTAGGACTTATACGAACAGTTTTTCAACACCATTGGTATAAGGTAATACAAATAAAAAAGGTTTTTTCAAAACTATTGGTATATGCTAATTAATTGGATGTTATGTGAATGGTTTTGGAAATACCATTGGTATATCCATCACCTATTGAAATGGTTTTCCGAAACTATTGGTATATGTTCATTTTATGTTACCTATATAAATGGTTATTTCAAACCATTGGTATTGGTTTAGTTTCCAGTAGTGAGATAGGGATGAAATGTTAAGAAAACAAAAATAATATCTACCTTACCAAACCCTAGGACATAATTCTATACTTATCCTTAAATTCTAACATAGGGTTTTGTTCCCTAATCTTTGTTTTCGAAATCTAGTTTCTATGGTTTCTACTAAAATTTCTATGATACCAACATTAATGACCCCTACCCCAGTATCCCAGAGGTGATTAATTTATTTATTACATTAGAATAAATAATAAACGTGAATCCCAAAGTATCGACCAATTTAACAGTTTTGAAAACCAACTTATATACTTTAAACATACATTATAATTGGAACAATAAAATATATCTTAATTAATCCAATTAAATCCCTAATGGTATCAAAGAATAATGTTGAATATAGACCATTATATACATATTGAAATCATGATAATAAAAAAGACATAAGAAATGGGAGAGCTTAGATACTTAGTAGGGGTAAGAATACATCATAATCTATTATGAAAAAATATTATAGAATGGTATATATCGAAAACCCATTCCACATAAAAATAATATTGAGCATGATATAGAAAGAATAAATGAAAATCAAAATAATTCCGTATAAATAATAAAATGGATATTCTAATAGTATAATAATAACATGGAAATATCAATAACTAAAATTATAATTCCAGAATTTATAATATTGGGATTCATAAACATTCTGTCAATGCTTCATCCAAAACATCATACATAAATGGGTAATACATAATCTATTACCCAAACTAGTTTGTCTCATGAGGCATAATATTTTATTGAGGGGATATAGTTAACCCCAAAAAAACTTAGTAAGTCCAATTAATTCCTCAATTTAATGATGTAAAACAAAAATAACATACAAATTCCTATTCAAAAACTAGTATATGAATTGTGAATACATAATACAGAAACCCTAAATCAAATCGGAATAGAACATCTAAAGTTAAATTGATAATACACCATTCAATAAGATCCATAATATGATGTCATACCAGGTCAACCTCAATAAAGAATAATATCCAACTATGGATGTTTACAAAGATAAAATACTCTATTAAAATCATTAAAAATTTCACGATAGAAATACCCATTTTTACTTTAATACGTTGATTTAAAAGGACACATAATTAAAAATGAAAAAAAATCATTAAAAATAATTTGAAATATTTAAAGGAATAAAAATAAATTAAGGAGTCTTGTTAGTGGAAAAATCCGCTCATGACATATATGTTTAAAAAACATTCATTTTGTGTTTTTTAACAGAAAATTCTCAAAGGTAATTATTTTGATATAAAAAATAAATATTTTAAAGAATTTTAAAAAATAAAAAAATGGAGAAAAATGAATTTAAAAAATAATTTTAGAAGATTAAAAAAATTGAAATCATTTTTAGAAATTGTGTTCATAGAGAAAAAGATGTGACAATTAAATCTTTAAACATTCAAAGTGTCATGCACCCCCTTGAATATTTTAATCATAAGATAAATGGGGGAATAAAATTTAAAAAAACATTAAATATCATGATAATAAATTAATTAATTACATGATTAGTCCAAGGAATTGTATATAAACCTCATAAAAGAAGGTGGGTTTAAAACATCAAATTATGCCTCAATGAAAGGATATTGTGATGAATTCCCTTACCTTGTGTTTCTTTTAGTCGAATATGTTTTAAACTCTTGTATAATGGATTAAAGAATATTATTAAATTATACTAGAACTATAACCATATAAATATTTAGGATATCAAATATGATCTTATTATATAAATTTTTTAATAATATTACATTATTACCCTTGTTTCAGGTGTTAAATGTTTCATTTTTCTATGCATGTTTTGTCATTAATGTCTCAATTATTTTTCATATCATATAGATCGAACATCTATATAATGATATTAATGTTTTATATATCATATTTAATGTTTAAATAAATTTATATTTTCATTATTTAATGGATAACTTGGGAAATGAATTATGTCAAGTCGGCGAGATGGTGGGACCTACATATGAAAAAGTGACGGTATCATTCCCTTAATTGTGAAAGGGAAATAAACTGGATGGTATATTAATTTTTCAAAAAATCATATTATATTTACCATATATACCAATTATTTCCATCATTATACACATCCATGTAATGTGCTGATGAAAAATAAATTATACCATGACATGGAGATGGTATGTCGTATCCACGCAGGCACGATGTTTTCTTTTTTCATAGGATGGATAAATCAAGGAATATGGTTGTCCCATAATAATAATAACATATCATAATATAGCTGATACTGGTTTTATTTCATTATCATGGAAAATCTAGACTAGGAAGTAGAAGAAGAAACAAACTTGAATGATTTAGTAAAAACAATTGTATCTTCTTCAATGGAATTCCTTTAGATCTTTTCTCAAGGGATATAGTGTTGGTCTTTTTTGAATACCAGAACATATATAAAATAGATAAGGATTTTATTTGATGAAATAGGTAGTTTTTTGTAGATCTATAAGGTTCAAAGTAGTGTGAATAAGTGAAGGAGGAGGTTCCCTTTTATAATTGAGGTGAGGGGAACTTTTGAAAACTGTAAAATATTAAATAAATATAAATTAACCCTTATTTAATTTTTTTTCCTGTTACCATATCAACATGTGTTTTTACACATTGAAAGGTTAATATAGTAACATTTGAATGAAAAATAACCTCAAATGACTCATGGGTGACATATTTAACTATATAATAATAATTTTTATGAATTTTATATTTTTAGTTATTTTATAACATTTAATAAAATATTATTTATTTTAAAATATTGTAACAGTAAAAATTCACACTAATCATTACATGTATTTTTAAAATTATCATAACAACATTTTAACATCAGAACATATCATTGATACACACATAATTTTTGTATATAATCTATAATTTTTTATGGTATTAATTATTTCTATTTATATTTATTTTATTATTATTAATACCATTAATTAAATATTTTATTTTATTCAACAATTACTAAATCATTATTATGGAAACCTCCAACTTAAATATTTGTTATCTAACATTAAAAATAAATTTTCAGGATGAATAGAAAAAATTTATCTTAAAAAAATACTAATTATATTCTAAAATATCCCTAGTATAACCCCATTTTCAAAATATTTCACATTATTGAAAAAAAGTGTGAACATTTTACTTTTAATTGAATATAATATTATAAATGTGATACTATCATCCAAGTGGCTTAAAAAGTTTATAATTTAATCATACTAATGTTTTTGGTCAAAACATAATAACAAAATTAAATCAGTACGCATGTTAGGGTAATTTTATATTCTTTATAATATTATTTTTACCAATAATTACACGATTTACCCTTAACCGTGGAAATTAAAATATTACTAAATTTACTATTCATATTCCCAAAAAATAAAAGAAAAATATTTACATAATTTATACTAAAATATTCCAAATATGGAATCCATTTTTTTAAATTCAAAACATTGAAGTTTCAAAAATTAATTAAAAATTAATCCTGATGATAGAATGAGAAAACAAGTTATCAAAGTAAAAAACATAAAAAAATATTGTAATGTGTTTATATTCGTATTCAATGTAAAATTGATTACAATGACCTAAATTCTATAAAATTATATAAAACTTATATAATAATTCTTTAAAACCAATTAAAAATATAATCTAACACTATAAATTATTAAGATGAAAATATTTTTGGAATTAATATGAAATATTTTATCACTATGCGTCAGAACATGAAACTTATCAGAAAAATACCACAAATAAAACCAAAGTAAATTTTTATATTATGATTTAAAATAATCAGTTTATTTATTTACAATATATTATATAAAAATGTCGAAAATTATATTTAAAATGGGATATCCATTAAAAGGTGGTAAAACTACCTTTAAAAAAATATATCCTTCTATACCTAAAATTGGTTTTATTCTATTCCTAAGACAATAAAACATATAAGATATATTTTAAAAAATTTGTATGAATATATAAAATATATTTTTTCTTAATATTTTTCACTAATATTTATTTATTTAATTTATTATGATAAAATTTCCTTATGGGCCTAAACTAGTTTTTTTTAATAAAGACATATCGTTTATATTAAATTGGTTTTTATTTTAAATTAAAACTAATTTTTAATTAGTGAATTCATTATATAAACTTTTATAAAATATATTTTATGATTTACATAATCATATTTACAACCGGTAACTTAACAGCTCGTGTTAATATAGTAATATTTAATAGTATATCACAGTTCTCTTAAGCTCTTTGTTGTGTGTAATGTAATATGTTGAAGAGATTGAATTTTAGAATATTCAAACCAAAAATTCATGGTGTGTTACAATGTGAGATTTATTTTATATATTTTTTATTCTTATTGATGACTTGGATGTCTTTACTTGATTTAGTGTACAAAATAAAAACACCCTCCATAGATTTTGGGTCCAAGAATCATAGGATATCCTTGGTGTTAAAGATAAAATCTCTACACCCAAATATATTAAAATAGATAAGTTTATTGTGGTTTCCATTCCAATTATCAAAAGGGGTTTTCCAAAATATGGGCCTTTTGAGAACATAGTTAATAAAATATTGATAAGTATTGACCGCTTCAGTCCAACATAATTGAGAGATATTAAATACATTTAAAAGAGTCTTAAAATAATCTTCAAGTGTTTGATGTCCTCTTTTTACAACCCCATTTTGTTGATGTGATCCAGGAGTTGAGAAGTAATGGGGATAACATTGAGAAGCACATTATTGATCGATTTGTTTATTATTTAAATCCATACAGTGGTCACCTATAAGGAATATGATCTTCTAAAAAAATTATTTTCAATTTTTTTGAATATTTCATAATGACTTTGCAAGCCTCATTTTTATGATCAGAGAAACAAAACCATATATATCTTGTATAATAATTGATAATTATAATTTTTTAATAGTTTACTCATAATATAAAAATATTAGTTTTACTAAAAAGATAAAGTTGGAAATGTTATAGGAATTTATAGGGGTGACCCTTTTAGATTTAAAGGAAAATATGAGTTTCTTATATTACTGTTATGTTTCAGAAACAAAGTTATATTAGAAAGATAAATTTGATAAATATCAAACTATATGATTACATTTGAAGTTTATTTGGGTGAATGTGAAATAATAAAAAATTCATCAATGAAAAATCAATAACCAACTAAAATTTTCACATAAACACTTAGCATTTTCGATTTCATGGTGTTTCCTGAATAAAAAATATACAATTTAAAAAAGAGATTCTATAAATAATTGTTTTCCTATAGAATATAAAATTTTACAAAAACAGTTTTCAAAATTAATTCAGAAACTATGATCACATAATTTAATAATAATTAGATAATAATGCATTCAGATAAAACATGTTTAATTAGTGTAGAGTTACGGAAATTGATCACACCAGTATAATTGATGTCATTTTTTGAATAAATTATGAAATTTTCATTTCCTCTGTCAAATTTCTCAAGATGACTGAATTTAGAAGGATCACCATAAATGTTCCTCATAAACCCACAATACATATATCATGTGGCTTCTCATGTTTTTTATTGAGTCATTTTGGCAATAAAATAAACTTTTTTTAATTGATCTCTAAAAATAAAGACATCATCAAAGTTTATAGGATCAGATTAATAAGTAGAATAAAAATTAGAATATATATAATTAATAGAATTGACTCTATCACATTCCATAATGTTGTCTATAAGGAAGTTTCTAGGGTGGAACCCGAATTGTAAACACCATAATCATACTTCCAGAAGGCCCAAGATAAAAATTTGGAATGAAATAATTTTTTAGTATGTTAGTAGTTACTATAGTGGGTAATGGAGTATAAATTATAGAAGTAAACGTATCCTGATAACTATTCACCAATGTTTTTAGTATGATCCACTAATATTAGCCTTTGGGCCATTGTTCCCTCAGAACCCCATTGGAATTCGGGCTATAAGGCCTTTAAGACACATTAGGGATTCATGTTATGGGTGTTTAGGGCATCGGGCCTTCAGTCTATGAAGTAGTCAGATCATACCTAATAGGATTGGGCCCTAAAAGAGGAAGATATCATGTAGATACCTCCAAAGGAAGAGATAACTAGATTTTGAATAAAGAGACTGTATGGAAAAATCCATCCATAACAGGAACTATGTAGCTATGTATGTGGAATTGCCAGTTGATTATCTATATGAGGTGTAGATCCTTGTGATATCAATGAAGCATATGATGGGGTGGGATAGTTCTTTTGTTATTTTATAATTGGGACTTTGTATAATATATTAAGCCTTATTCCTTTGGGATTATAGTTCATATAAGGGTTCCCTCTCAACCCAATTTAGAAGATGATATTATATAAATATCTACAAATATAATTCCCTAAAGATATTCCAACCAGAAATAAGGTAGTTTGCACATTGATCGTTTAATTCTAATGAAGAAAGAGTGTCATCATTATAACTCCAAATATTGATATTTTGTGATCTCTTACCTTGTTATTTTTCCATATATTTTTTTATTAATGAACATATAATTTGACTTGGTAAGTTCCATATTTTTGAAAATGATACATGTAACTTAGAATTCTTGATCTTATTTTTTTGTTTTTTAGTTAGATATTTAATTATTTATGAACATGTTAATATTGTCTGAAAGACAAGAGATTTTGGTGTCACCTCCAGATGAATGTACCTTGATCATCAGGAAATCAATTGGATTTATATCCTCCTTAAAATCCATTTCCTTTTTCTCTTCTTTTCTCATAGTTGATATTTCATAGTTTAAGAGGGTTATGATATGCTCCCCAAATGGAATTCTCATTATGTATTTAGATTATTAGATCAACTTATCTTTAGATTCCCAATTTTTTAGAAAAATACAAATTATTTTATTAAATAATGTTTCTATAGGAATTTTTTCAAATAAATATTTTTTATCCTTTCATATGTCATTAGAATGTGTAAGATTATCCTTAATAATTTTATTTGGATTCATTGAAAAACATTCAAAGAATTTTCTATATATATCTGGTCTTCTATCTTTTCTTTTCATTATTCCATCATGAATGAAATTTAATAGTTTCCATATATCATGATAATTTTCCATATAGAAATACAATTACATACATTTTGGTCTAAACCACAATGGTGGGTTTTCATATCTTTACCATCTAGTTGAAAAGAAGCAATGTCATTAGGCATCCATTTTTTTTATTTTTCATTAGGTGGATCATAACCATGCATATTAATTTTCAATTCTAGATAAATAGAACTTCTTTGAAATTAAGACATATTAATCATCAAAAAAGTATTATTTAAAATATCAAAGTAAGGTTTATGACCCATATATTTCCCTTTGGCTGTACTGTGGTTATAATAATTAGATACCCTTTTAAGAAATATTTCATCAAAATTTTTAAAATACTTTTAAATTGAATTTATATTTTAATAATTTTAAAAAAAGAGAAAATAAATAATGAAAAAATAAAATTTAAGATTCACCATTTGATATTGAATACAGGTCGGAGTATGATTAATATCTTGAGGGGTTGAAATTCCTTTTAAAAATAAAATGGCAACTAACCTTAATGGAAAAAACACTTTCCATAAATTATGGGGAATAATAAAATATTATGTTTGTTAGATTAGAAATAAAATTATAAGATATGACATAAATACATAAGTGTATTAAAAATAATCCTAATTAAAGACAAATGATTAATCATGAAAACATTTAATAAATAAGAGATCATATCATATGATAAATAAGGAATATGATTTCATAATGGAGTTTCATTCAATCCATTTAAGTATACACTAAATTATCTACCCCAATTTCTTGAGAGTTTAATGTGTTAGCCTATTTCTTTAATGATAGCCTAGATACCAAAAAACCAATGGTATTTTAATTGTTTATATGAAGAATCAATAATTAAAATTTATGTTGGATTTTTTTAAAGTTATAGATAGAATCTGAATAATGAATTAAATCACTGTTATTCTATCGGGTTTGGAAAGAGACCATAATTCACCACTTTAAATTTTTTTAGAATAATAATATAAATAAGGAAAAAGATAGATAATTTTTACTGCACAATCCCTTTTAATATTAATATCAATATCTTTAAAAATAAGATAGACCAATGTGATATATATATATATAATATAGATTAAGTGATAATTATTATTAAAGAATGAACACTTCTAGTTGAAATAGACAATACTAGAGTGACCGAGGAAAAATTGATGATCATGGAGAGTAATCATTGACAATTGTGTGGAGGAACATTTTAATGCTTCCATGGGGCCTATTTATAGGATCTAATAACTCTGAATCCTCTATAATTTATGTAGGGTCAATGAAGGTGGAGGAAACCAATCCAATTCAATTTTTTACCATAATCAAAATTTTTTGGACTACCAGTCTCAACACTACTAGGTAGCAAGTGTGCTACCCAAGAATTAATGTCTTTAGAAAATAAATATCATCTAAAAACTATTTCCCACCGACAAGTTGGTTTTATTTTGAAAGTGTTATTGGTTCATTTCGACTGATACTAACTATTTGAATCTTTGTATTCGGTATTTGGTTGTATTAATAATATATTTATTTTTCCTTCATTGTTGGGGATTTGGTGTTATACCATTGGGTAGCTACTGCACTCTACTAGTGTGTGCTAATAAAATTTCATATATAATTACTTTGAAGCCTTCTAATTTTCTAGAAAATATTATAACACAATGAAAAAAATTTAATAACTATTATTATCTTAGTAAAAAATATTAAAACACTAAAGAGAATTTTTTTATCCCAAAAATATTAATTGATAAGCACAATGAGTGTGTGTTTGTGTTTATAAAATTTTTCAATAATTTAATGTTGAATCCCCTTTTTATTATTAAAAAATTAAAAATATTTATGTTTGTGTGTAAATGAACATATTAAATGGTCCATAGTCCTATGACTAGTATGCCTAAGTACATAGAACAAATTACCCATGACCACATTCACCTACTGCAATAATTTCATATGCTTGATCTAGAATCTAAAGGTCACTCATATAGCTGTCCTAGGTATAGTGGTAAAAATATTTCATAATAATTAATAAAAAATATGATCAAATTTCACCTTATGTATATTTATTCATAATTATGTTGTAATAATTAATGAGTAACTAAGTGGATTAGGTGTGTGAAGTTATTGGACATCTTTTTCATCCAGATCCCAATTGAGTTGTTCATGGATCTCATTTTATTATCACTATCTCAATGATTCTATAATTTCAGTATGAATGTTAATATGATAAATAGTGAGATGTGAATCCTGAAACTCCTTGACATAATTCTCTAAGTTGATAATGACATGATCCATCAAGAACCTATAGTGATTATAGAGAACAAGAGTAAAAACTAGTAAATGGGATCCAAGACTCACTACATGTTTAAGGATCATGACTATTGTCCATATATGAAAATGATTATTCAAATATAGGTAAAGGAATAATATGAATTGTTTTTTATAGTAGGAAGACACACTATAAGAAGAATTGAACCCAGTTTAATATGGTCCTACCTGTGTTTTAAATGTAGTTTTGATATGCATATGGAAGGATTCCCTCATTAGTCTTTAAGGAATTTGGCCAGGACATCCTGTATTCTAGGAATACTAGAAAATTTGAGTTTTTAATAGAGGTATAAATAATTACTCCTAACTACCAAGGGTATTTTCTTAATTTTCATATTAAATAGTTATATGTCGGGAGGGGTACATATATAGGTGTTGGTCTGGGGGGAATTCATTTATTTGGACAGCTAGAAAGCAACACGCCTTGGCATGTAGGGGAGCTTAATGACCCATACATTTTGAAATGAAACATCCATCAGAATGAATACATGACTTATTTAGTAATATATATATATATATATAATTCTTGAATTATATTTTATTATTTTTTGGACCATTATAAAATTTATCCAAAATATAAGTTTTGGGCATGCTGACCATTAAGAGTCACGACTATTGATTATATATTTTATATATAAGGACCACTATGATATTTTTATACAATAATTTATAATAAAATATAATTGATAAGGAAGGAATAATGGATGACCACTTCCTATAGGATTATACCTTATAAGGCTCATATATTGGTGCTTCTGAGAGAGTTGGATTCACTAGGATTCTCCCATGACCAATTCTAATATGAAATTCAACAACATAAACTTGAACAACACCATTTATAAGTGATGATCAACCTTGGAGAGATATCTAACTAAGTTATGTTCACCAAACCACACTAATAAAGAACTAAAATCACACACCTTTCCCTTAGGGCTTATGATTTTGTGATAAGTGGTTTGGTATCTTGATCATAATTGTTTGTAAAATTAAATTTTACATTGAATAGTGCTTAACTTATTTTTTCGTTGTTAATAACATGATAAATAAAATAAAATGCACATTATCAAATTATGGAAATGACTGAATTGATTTTTAATAAACAAAACCAAAAATAGAATTTTTAAAAAAAATATAAACGTTAATTTTTTTAATTGCCTTTTTCTAATCAATTTAAAAAATAGAAATAAGTTTTTATTTGTATATAATTTTTAAAAAAATAATTATTTAATCAATTACATGTTATAAAATCATTTCATCCTATCATAAGTTATTTTTATAAAGATTGGAAATTTGATCATTAATAAAATTAATACTTTCTAATAAATAATATTTCTAGTTTAAAATTTAAAAGTTTAATATTTATACAATAATTTTAATAAAATATTTTCCATTTTTTAATAAATAATGACATAATTAGCCAATTGGTAATTTTTCATAATTTTCTAATATAGCATAATTTTTCTTTATAAATTTAAAACATTATAAATATCTGATATGTATTATGTCATCATAATGGCCCAAAATGATGTAATAAACTCTTTAAAGGGTTTTCTAAACCAAAAATAGTTTTTTCATTAAAATGTGTTTTTTTGTTGTGATAATATTATTTTTACAAACCTATAAACAATATTCAAAAACCTAAAAGATGTTTTATGATTTTTTTAAACAATTCTTTTTTAATAGGACTCACTTTTACATCATTGATGGTATTATTTTAATAAGTTCACCCCATTAAACAATAAAAAACATCAAAACACATCCCTTTAGAAAAACATGGGTCATGATAATGGTATTTAAAATAGGTTAAAATATTTTATATTTTAGAGTCCAAACCCAATGTTTATAAATTAATAAAGAACCTCGCTCACTTTTCTATAACCACCCACACATTCTTTCGTTTATCTCCCTTTAAAGCCCATTTATCATGAATTTAATATCCCTCTTCCTCTATAACTACCCCTAATGTGTTTATAAGGTCCTATGTAGATCATCCCAATCATTAAAGATCATCTTATCATGGTAAGGTAGTCTTTTCTTCTTATACTTTCCGTATGCAATTCAATTTAATAAGCCTTTTGAATCTCCATTGATTATGTTATCATATACATAAGTCTATCTCTTTAATTTCCCATTTTTTCTCTATGAGTGATATATTATTTATCCTATATCTTTATAACCTATACCTAAGTTGTTACTATACTGATGTAAGGGATTCTCTCCCTCCCCTTTTCAGTACAAGCACTTCCTTTATTACAAGCTTTTTGATTTGCAGGATTTTATGTAATCACGTGTTCAAAATCACCCATTACTATCCAAATTATTCCCTCTTAATGAGATTATAACCTTATCTATCATTAATTCCTTCATAAACATTTATATACTCTCATTTTGATTCCAAAATTATCCCATGATTTCATAATACACAACCATGTGTTGTGAATACCCAACCCCATTTTTATTCAAGTGTATCCACGTAGATATAAATCTACCTCATTTATTTGGGACCTCCATTTATCACACAATAAATCCTTACTCGTGGGATTGAAATTATGAAATATTACCGTATTCTATATAGTAGTTGTGGCACATGTAATTTTAGACATATAAAGGGTGTTCCCTGATAGCACTCTAATGTAGTGGGTAATATTTTTTTTCTCATGAGGTAACCTATATTGTGTAACGGTTCTTATCCTAAGAAAACTATGTTATGATGTATTCTTTTTTAACCTTAACATATTCATATGATGTTACGTTTTATTTTCCTTCCACATTTTAATGATACCATGATTTTATGATTATGTTTTCACATACCATGCCTCCATGTGAGTATGTAAATTTTTTAATTATTTATGATATGATTGCATGAGTCTTAAATATCCTGTATTGTTTATCATATTTCTTGGAATTTATTTCTCAATTACTGAGCTTTATAGACCACACCCATTTATTTTTATGTATACCACCTCAAACCCACACTCCCAGATCTAGTTTCATAAACACATATTTTACATACTGACTTATATTCCAAATGTACACTATCATATATAACTAACAAATAATTAAATAACCTAAATAAAATATTGACTATCATACATTTTTGAGACCATTTAGGTTTATTGATTTATATAATAAATTTCTTAAATTTATTTTGAAAAAAAACTTCCACGTTACATTGAAAATTATCTTTTCGAATGTTGATGTGAATGATTTTGAAAAAAAAAATTAATTTTTAAAAGAATATCCAAAAAATTGATACTTGATAATGACATAAATTTTTCAATTGTTCATGTGGAACCAATGATAAATCAATTGATAATTAATATAAATGAACCATTTTAATACATTTAATGTACATTTGTTCAAAATGCATATTGTAAAATGAGTAATAAAACATTTTTTATATTAAATCATTATTTTTCACAAGATGATTATAAAATATAATATAATAAAATATCATTGTGGGATAACCCAATAATGGAAGAATTATTTTGGAGATAAACATTTATATCTCAAAGATTTTAAATTTGAGCATTCAAAATCCCTTACATGAAATATACTCTATATGGGAAGAAGTATTCAACATGGATTTACCTAATAGAAATGAAAAATCTATATTAATAATTGATCGAATACACCATAATAAAATTAAGGGTAGAATATTGCCAAAATATATGAACTAAACTCATGATAATAACTGTAAATTAGTTTAAAAAAATTGAGTTACCAAAAATTAATTACTATTATGGTAAAAATTGAAAAATAGGCATTAAAAAAAGAAATATGTTTTGGATTAAAAAATCCTCTAAATTAAATCTTTTTTGATAAAATTAGAACTTTATAAGTAAATACACCATATAAGGATAACAAAATGCATAGAATTTATTATGTCTTAAAGAATTATAAATGGGACAACGAAAACTTTAAATACATTAGAAACATTAAAATGAACCCCCATTTAAGGATATAATTTCAAATAAAAAATTAAATATCATAAATCATGGAAGAATCGTGATAAAAAATAAAAATGGGTAAATTGATAACCCATTCCAAAAACACATAGTGTATAATAATAAGTGTTTAATAATGAGTGAAAAAATGAGATAAGAAACCCTTACTGTAATGACCTATAATTTTGGTAAAGAAATTTCACATCTTATAAAGTTGTGTCATATCTAAAAATGTAGTTCAAATCATATGAACAAAATAATAAAAATAATAAATTTTTATTACATTAATTTTTACATTATATTTATAGAATAAATATGACAATAAGAATGAAATGTGTTATAATGGGATAATAAATATAAAATAAGATAACAATTATAGTAAAATTTATATTTTCTTGATCCTTGAGAATAATCCTAATCATGAATGACACTATAGAAATGAAGCAGAATATTAATAATGAAATATACATTTTGAAAATGAAAATATATAACCTTGAAATAAAATCTAATATATTTTAGAATGAATGAAATAGGAGGTGTTTATAAAAAGTGGGGAACCCATATGATCAGTGCAAATATGACCATTAGAATAGTAATCGTACCATTAAAATAGTAACCAGACTGTTAAAAAGTAATCTAACTGTTAGGAATAGTGAAATGAATATTTTAATTTCATCCTAAACCATGTAATCAAAAAATAATATACATTCATCGTATAAAAAGAAAACACGGTATATTTATACTATGTATAATTAAATAAATGTTTTAAAATTGATAAATTAAGTTATTATATTTTTCTAAAACATAAATGTTTTAATTTAACATTAATAATAAATTTAATTATTTTTAATTATTTTTATTTTACTAAAACTTATTTAAAAAAATAATAATAATAACTATTTTAATTATAAGATAATTTTATGTGACCATACATAATTTTTTAAAAGATTAGAAAATTGATAGAAAATATTTAAATTCAAACTTTACAAATAAATGAGGATTTTATTTATAGTAAATAAAATTCACATTTATAAAAACTATTTTCATTAAATGGATTTTATTTTTGGAATATTAATATTAAAAATAGTTGTCTTTAAATTTTGGTATTTTTCAAAAATAGTTGTTTTTTGTGAATAGTGCTATATGGAAAAAATATTATTTTGTATATTATAAACTAAATACATGAATTTTTTAATCATGGATGATCTAATAACCCACTAGTTGTAACTCAAATTAATCATTTATTTTATATATTCATAATAATAAATAACATTGGTATTCTTGAGAAACATTTTCAATAATTAAATATAATATTAAAAAACACCCCTCTCATCGCCTTATAAATACCACTCATATGTTCACAACTTATAAACCATCTATTTAGAAAAATTTCATTAAATTTCACTTAAAAATCCTATAATACATGTCCTGGTTATTATATTCTCACTATAAGTCAAATTCTATGTTTCTTAATGATTATTCAAGAAGATGACATTCTAGAGGTAACATTCTACAACTATTGCTTTTAAATTATTTTTTTATCCCAATTTATCCTCACATACATCATAAAAAATTGAATAATAACTAACTAATATCATATATACTATAATTTTATAGTGATATTTCAATATCTACACTCCATCCTCCTCTCTTCATCTTTTCTTTTTGAAAAATGAAATCCTTGTCCATATTATGTAGGTTCACATCCTTTATGGATGATGTGTTATCATTTTCAATTACCCCGTTTATAGTTAGTTTAATTTTACTTGTAATGGTTAAAATTTACCAATACATGTATTATTATTATTCACAATCCATAATGAATATATTTCCATAATTTTAAATAAAAGGAACATAGTTCTTGATTATTGATAAACTACAAATTAAACTAACCGTATAACATTAATGTATTTTAGAAATTAATCATCCTTATGTGAGAAAACATATTGTTATAGGCGGACATTTAAATTCTAATATGGATATTAATATAATTTCATTTCACATCATATGTTATTTTCCCATTTGATAGAAATCTTCATAACATCCTAAATTGATCTGACCCTGGAACCCTGAAAGAAATACACTCAGAATAGTGATTTTAATCCTTTCATATTTTTGAAATGGTTATAAGTGAAAAAAATATAATTATATTAAATAAAATATACATGAAAAATATTTTTAATTAAATAATTATTTTATTTTATTTTATTATTCAAGATATTAAGTCCAAGTATATAGCGATTCTAGAACATAAGTTAAAAAAATCTCTCTGATCCTTCCTATTATCTTTGGGTTATGATTTAAATCCCTTTACCTCAATTTTATTCACTATTTTATTATTTAATTATTTTATAATTATTATATTTTTCCCTGAAATATATATCTAGTCAAATTTACCATTATTTAATAGAGATCTACATGTTTTAAAATTTCCCTTTCTAAATTCCATTCATTAGGAAAACCAGATAAATGTAAGCTTCAATGTCTCTAACCCCATTTCATGTAACACACCATGAAATGTTTTAAAACGTCATTGGTTTATAAAATTTCTTATTTAATTATAAAAAACAATTTTTAGTTTATTTTTTATGGAAATAAATGTGCATTTTCCCTTTTTAATAAATCTTTTCCCTTTTCTCTAAAACCCCCCAAAAGAGGTAAGTTGACAAACTAACCTATCCACTAGTTTTGAAATATTCACTTCACATGGACATTATTTGAAATGAATAATACGTATTTTTAATCTATTAATTTCAATGAAATTTTTCCTTCCATATTTCTTGGAAACAATTATTTTAGGCCATTATCTTATAAGATATGACAATGCTACCCTTTTATTTCCATGGGTAATATTTATGTTTATCCTTTTGATTCATTCACTATGTGGAAAACCTATGTATGTACATGTTTTTATAGGTTCACCCAGATAGTGATCCAATTCATTGGGAATTGTTTATGTATCATAAGATAATTTGTATAGTAATAATGAGTAAACCTAATACATGATGACACAATGTCCACCATGTGATAATGTCTTGGAAGGTAACCTAGACTTATGATTATGTAATTTTGTATATTGTTTCAACATTCCTATGTTAATATTATCCTATGATTCCATGTTCTTTATATAATACCTCCATTTTATTATTCATAAGACTTTTCTTTAATGATATCATGTTATGCCTTTTGATTCATTTGGTATTCCTTATTATAGTGGTTATTCCCTTAGTTGTATTTGTAGCTAACCCATTTTGTTTAGGTATTCCCTATGTTATACTATGTAGTTTTAGAATCTCAGTTGGATTTACGGGATTACTATAGAGGTTAAAATAATGAATATTTATTTTAGCATCATGTTATTTTTTATGTTTCTATTTTCCCAAAGACGATAGGCCTCCCTATCTATGGTTTTTATTTACTAGATATATATTTAAATAATTTAATAGAAAGTGTTAAAGTATTAGGTCTTTATAGATGGGATTAGTGAAAAGACTGGTTATTTTTTGGGATTCTCACCATAATATCATATTGATTACCCTTGGTAAAAGATTTTATGTTGAAAAATATACTGAAATATTGGTGATGTATAGAGTGAGTGGATTCCCTGAAATTGATTCCCTATCTTGATATTTTCATGGGAATCTAGATCTATCACTGTTTTACATAGGGTCAATAACCCTACAAAGGTCATATTGGGTATTAAATGAATTTACACAAAGTGCATCACAAAGGGGTTTTATTTCACACCTAATCTGACACTCATGGGAGATATTATTTAAAAAACTCAAAAAATCATTAATAATTAGTTTTATGTATTTCAATAGATTATAAGGATAAAAAAATAATTGAGAAATTACCAGGGATAACCATGATTTATATCATTGGGCACAAAATATTTGATTTTCTTATTATATATAAGTTATTCCTTCCCTTATCATTATATCCTCTTTTATGTTATTTTTATTTTAAGTATTCACATCTAAATTTTTTGTTTCCCTCATTTTATTTAATAGAGGGAAATATGAGAAACCATCCCAACAACTATTTTGATAGGAAATATGATGATTTCCCTAATGATATTCCTAACATTATGGGACTATAAGATGATAAATTGAATTATATAATAGCTCAATCCACCCATTTTATGAATAATAACATGAATTTTATGGAATATCATCATTCATCTAAAAAAGAGATTGTTGTGGTCGGGTACATTATGGGTAAAAGTCATCCATCCTTTATTGGATATTTGAATACCCCATTCCTAGAAAAATGGATAAAATCCATTTAGAATATATTCTATATCCTCTAATTCATAGAAAAAGAAAATACTATTATTTTTATTTATAATGTGGAGGGGGTTATGATTAGTGGTGTAAACATAACAAGAAAATGAAATCAAAAGAGGAAATTGATTCCATGTAATAGAAAGGATTCAAGAAAATTGTTTTCAAAACATTTTTTACAGTAAATATATATATAAAATGGATAGGGTGTTACTTATAATGAATTAAAAGGAATATGTGTCTACTGGGTCGTATGAGGTAATCTTCACAAGGATCTCATATTATTCATATGGATTCATAATCATTAATTAATGTAATTTGGACCCAATATTTATTGGACTAAAATCAATTATAAAATCTATTTGGTGATTCAAGGTAATGAAATTTGTGTATAGATTTTTCATTGTGCCTCAATGCTGATATGTATAATAGAGATTCTAATTGGTCTTGTGGGACTAAAGAAAAAAATGTAAAATAATGTTTTCCTTTGGATGATCAATATGAAAATATCATTGAGAAACAAAAACTCAACTGCCAAAGTATGAAAAAATGTGGGAAGAAGAATCAGGAAAACCACCTCAACAAAATTGGGAGATGCTTAAATTATAGAAAAGAGGGGAACTAGGAGAATCAAGGACAAATAGAGATGAAAAACCCACTAATGTGATAGAAGAGAAAAAGGTTTAGATCAGAACATAGCTTTGGGAACCATGTTTCAACATTACAGGAAATATTATTTATGTGGACTAATTCCCTGGGATAGGGGTTCTTAGAAACAATCAATAATAAAAACCTTTTATTTCTACAGATAAAGGAAGGGAAGATTATACCACTTCTGCTACGGTGGATCCCGATAATGATGTGGTGACATGTACACTGGTTATTTATTAAAAAAATAGTAAATGCCATTCTTTAATGTAATTTCACTCATTAATTCATATCGTTCATTTTTAGATGAATAAATAGAAACCCACTTCAAAATATAGTCGTTGCGTAATATATTAAAACAAAAAATGGGTGAATTATATAACCCAAAATATATAAGTCCTCTATAGTAAATGTTTATGAAATGAATCTCTGAGTAAATAAGGTCATACAACTTTTAGATTAATTTGAAAATATATTTGGAATGGATTTTCTATCCTTATACCTATATTTATGCAAGACAATGGTATGACATTAAAGATAACTTGATTTTCTTAACTTCTGCTGGGATCACTTCCTGGGGACACAAATCATCTCTGAACTTATCTTTGAGCTCTTACTTTTGTAGGGACTAAACATGTCTGAGAAGCATCATCACTACTCCATCTTGGAGATCTAAGAATCCATGATATTGGAATCCCATTTTTGAGCTATTTTGAAGAAAAACGAATACCAATTTGATTATATAATAATTTTCTAAACATGAACCCAACAATAGTAAATTTTCTTATTAATTAGAAAACATTTTTAGAACTTGTTTGGATATAAATTAAACATGTACCATTTATCTGAACTCTTAGATGCCTCCTCAAGGTATTAAAAAGGTTAAACTCTCTATTATAGGCATTAAAACTCTCCCATTAACCTATTTTATATGTACTTGACTCCTTATCTAGTCTATGATGGCCTGTAAGAACCTTGTAATAGAATCCTTAAACCCAATCAATATCTAATTATAGAAAATTTCTTTATGTCCCCCATATAGTAGTATGGGAATATTTAATTTTTCCGCTTGTAGAATTAAATACACAACTACTATGTACTCAAGGTGTCATAACCTCCTGATCCTTCTATTTTGAATGAAAAATATCTCTAAATTATCTCCAGATGTGGTATGAGACAATAAAATTTTATATCACCCATATGAACTAGTGAACTCTATCACGAACACTTGAGATTCCTTCTCAAATGACAAAACAAAATCATGCTGGTAGAAAATGGATCAACTACAAAACATATTCAACTAAACAACTCTATATGTATACCTCAACAAGTTGATATGAGCACCAGACCACAACTCATTGTTGGAATAAACTTGGTTAGTTAAAACATTATCATATTCAAATTTACTTCAACAAACCATCACTGTATAAAAATTACAATTCATAAAAATAGATTTGTTTGGTAGATAAAATTTCTAAATGAATTATAAAAAGTTTAATATAATAAATTATTTTAATATTTATTAAAAATTGAATGATTTAATAAAATATAATTTAAATTTATAATTTAATTCATGTATTTTTCATCTAATTTCATGCAATAAATTTTTTAGAGGAAAAAAGATACTTTGAGATAGTTTACATGAATTTAAAAAATGAAATACATGTCTCATGATGAAGCAAAAGTAAATTAAATAACAACTCCAATGAATTCTCAATTTCATTAAATATTTCATAATTATAAATTTAACTATGTATGATTAATTCAAATTTAGTTTTCTATGAATATAATAGAACATGTAGATTTTTACATTTTAACATCAAAGATATTATTCCAATTAGAATACAAAAATTACATGAAATAATACATCATTTAAAATAAATAAAGAATACAAATTAATTTATTTACATAGTGGTCACTAAAAAATTTACAACCAACAATAAAACCCCTTTAATATGGGAATTTTACATTTGAATGACAAAATATTTTCATATGAAATTCAAAAAAAAATATTACAAATAATAAGACATCAATACCCCACACATAAATTTATCTATTTAAGAAAAAACATCCAAACAGTTTTTAAACACTATGAAATAGGAGGTATCAAACCCTATCCTCTTATAATATTATTCATTGTTCCTCTTTTAATCTCATCCATCCAAACAAACAAAAAAATTTTACAAATCATTAAGGTGATACCACCCAATGCGAAGTGCATCAAGGAAGCCCAAAATTATGTAGCTCAAGTGAATTATTACAAACCACCCTTTTAATGTTAAGAGGGGGGCCCTAGGGAAAAATACATTAAAATGATCTCCTAGGTTTCCAATAATTGTTATTCAATTATCCTCTATGAACCCTACATGATAAAGTTTTTGAATAGAGATCTATGTCTCAATAAATATTTTACAGGATATAAGAATATAAATACCTAACCAATGTATTTTAGAAGGGTTAATCAACAACGTGGTTTTCAGTTTTGAGACTGATTCATTGGAAGATAAAGACTATTTGTATTCCTTGAAAAATTAATGTCTTGTGAGGAGTGATCAGGATTTTAGTATTAGTGACTCCCCTTCATAATAGAATGAAATGAAGTGCAAATAAACTAATCCTCAATTGGTCCAAAATAATACTACCATATGACATGAACTATTAAGTACTTGCAACATCCAGATGTTACTTGAACTCTGATAGATATGGATCCCAAAAAATACATTGTTTTCTACAAGTAGAATGTACATGACATAAATATAATTGATAAATTCCAAGATCGTATAAATTAAATGAAGCATCCCACACCCATGATGAAATATATAAGATCAAATGAAAAGTGTATCCTCACAATCTATTTGTACGGATTCTTGTGGATTGGTTTCTCAAAGTGTAACTAGAATCCGTGATAATATATTATACATCAATCAATATCACCATCAAATCTATCCTTTTGAATATGATGTTTCCATACCATCAATACAAAACATAAATATGTTTTCAAATGATCTCATGTTGAGGGATATACAAATCGAGAGTCTAGTAAGGTCCAACCCAAACATGGATCACTCACATTCCAGGAAAAGTAAATTCACACTTTCCCTTCTTGAGACCCTATGGAATAATAAATATTATACAAGTGGTAATTTAATTAAAATAAATTTTAATAACCTCATATATATTTTTCAAAAATATAATGGGATTTAATTCAGGAATATTGACATCATTTTTACCTATCATGATTAAATGTTCTTAATGTAAAATGGTTGCAACCAATGGTTTTTTGGGGGATTTTTATTTTTTTAATTCGAATCTGAGACTCTTAATGATCCTTGAATTTTATTGATGATTCCAAGATAAATATTCCAAAAATATATAACGTAAAAAGTTAATGCCAAAATGATTAATTTCACACCACAAAATGCATTTGAGGATGAATATTTTTGACAATGTCCAACATCACAAGGTTAAAAGTGATTAATCATAATATTATTTCATGTCTTAACACCTAAAGTCATGTTGTAAAGATATATCAATGATAATTATTCATTTTGGAGATTTTTAGTTTCCAACACCCTAGAATATACACCACACTAGGAAAATATCCTAACATATGTTTAGTAAATAAAAAATGAAGATTCTTATGACATGGTGGTTATAAAAAAGTTCATTAATGTTACTTAGGTATATTTATATGATTTGGATTTTTAGTTATCCAAACAAGAAAAAATGAGACTATATATAAAAGTTACAAGGATTATTTTTAGTAGATTTGTGTATTTTTTTCATATACCATGGAACATGCATCATGTCACAAAGAAGAATAATCCATATCATGGAAGAAATACCACACTAAAAATAGGAACTTGGTGAGATTATAGTGGTTATGGATAGGTGTGTTCCTCAATTCCAGTGAAGTATGTTCATGATTAAACTTGCTGACATTATTAGAGTCCTCTTCCCAAAAGATTAAATTGTACTACAACTTATCTAGAAACTAAGAGAAGATAAGGGAGAAACAAACCCATCATGCTATGAAAGTATCAGTCACACTATGATTTATGAATTTTCAATTGATCCAAAAATAATTTATTAATTGGATATCCTTGAATGGTTTCGTATTTATTCAAATTACTATTAACTACCCATTAAAAATGGAATGGCATAGATCAAATATGTTTTGATTTTAGGGAATCATTTGAAGTAGATGTTAAGGGTAGTTGATCATAATTTCAATTTAAAATTTAAATTTATAGGATATATTATATACAGGATGCACAGAATACAAGAATTCTATAGAAGAGTTATATAGATAGGGAATTTAGGACCATTATAGATGATAACAAATATAGTTTCATCAAATATATTGAATTCTAATTGGATGTGTGTGTGAAAATAGTACCTTGAATATTTAGATGAAAGAAAATTTTATTGTGTGCATCATTAATGATATAGAGTTTTAAAATTAGAGAATCATGGAAAACACCCTAGTTTTTTCCTATTGAATCATTATATTATATCATTTTTAAAATAGACTTCTTTATCAATTTTGTCATATCTCTCCTGAAATCAGTGCATGGAACAGATGAAGGGTTCCAAAACCTTTCTTGTGTAGATTTATATTACTAAGGTTGTAATCAAAGACTAGATATGTAGTGATCAATTGGAATATCAAGACAACATTGATATCTAATCCTTGTATGTTCCCCATTTTTTGTGAACCATGTAAATTCGCATTTTGATTCCCTTTATGGTTTTTGAATTATGGTTTTTTCAACAAAAATATGATAAATGTGACTTTTAAAATAAAATTAAAAATTTCAATCAGTTTAATGAAATAAAATAAATAACATCACACCCAAATTCACCCTCACTCCCACCCCCTCCTATAGATTTTAGTGAGACATTTAGACATACCATGTAGTATCAAAGCCATTGATTATTTCCAATAATTTGTTAAGGTTAAAAAATATATTATGAGAAACATCATGAATGCAAAGGGAGTAACTCTATTTTATGGATTTAATTAACCAGACATTTATTAATCAAATTATATCATATTTATGATATCTTAGGCTTGATTTCTATGCAAATTTATAGCATGGAATTCATATTTGTGATTCCACTAGTAAATCACTGATAAACCCATATAAAAAGTTGTTGAATGATATTTGAAAGTCATAAAATTTATTATCATGAGTATTGTTCAATAAAATTTATAATATACTGATATATTTTCTTATATCCAAAGTATTACAGGATAAACTAGACATCATTAATGAAGTTGATTACAAAATGAAAGAATCAATGATGAATCTCTTACAAGGCTTCTTTTATGATCTAAAAATGGGTACAAGTGAAAGTGTTACTGGTTTCATTAATGATATTAAATATTTTTTCGATTACACACACGGAATTTGTAATGAGATAAAGGAATATAATATTATAAATAAGATTGTCCTATTATTACCTGTAATGTATAATATAAAATTATCAACTCTTTAAGAGATGAAGCTTTATTTTTTATCCACTAATGAATTTCATAAAAAATTGGTTTTATATGAAATGAGGGTAAATATAGAGAGCACATTGGATCATTATTTTAAATAAATTTCATTGAAAGCTATTAAGAAATAGGAATTTTAGGTAAGTGATATTTAAGATGACATCTGTGATGAGTTATAATCACTCATTTTTGGAAAATTTAAATAAGGAAAACAAGTTTCTGAGGTTGAATTACCCTTATCTTATTTTCAATATAGAAAGGTCAAAAAAACAACTCTATTCTATTTCAGAAAATATTATAAACAATATGGTGATATTGAGTATTCAATAGAAAGTAATAATAAGTTTCCTCTTTAAAGGAATTCTTATACTAGTTATAGAAATGGAATTAAATTCTATATGAAGGTATTTATGAGTAATGTAGAAGAAAATGGCAAGGAATATTCATTGGAAGCTATTTATATTTATTTTGTTTAATAAATAGAATATGAAATTATGGACTATGTGTATAAGTATAAAACCTAAATAGAAGACAATGATAAAGAAGAATGTGTTTTTCATATAAAAGTTGAATTGGATAGTTCGTTAAATGAGCCTGATCTTTAGATAAAGAATAACTAAAAAATTAGATGTTTGTATATGGAAGATTCAGGTTATATTAATGAATATAGTTATGATATTTATCATATTGAAAATATTATGGAATAATATATGATATATCAAATATATAGAAGGCAGATATGGATCTTAGATTGACGATTGAGTGGTAGAATAAGATCATTGATGACCATATCATGTCTTTTAATGATAAATTCATAATGTTAAAGAAATTGAGGGTGAAGTTGTATCATCAAGGAACAATATTGAATATGTTATTAAAAATGAATATACAAAAAATATTCATTTGTTTGAAAAATTCCCAGATGATTCCCTAAAATAATGGGAATATCTTGGTAGAAAAAAATTAATGAATTGATAAGAAATCAAAGACCAAGAAGATAGGTATAATAGGTCTTCAATATGATGGTGAAACATTTGACATAAAGAAATCAAGATTTGAGATCACAATAATATAGTCTAAGGGAGAATTTTCCAATTATTACAAAACATTCAATAATCAAATAAGTAAAACCCTATTGATATGTAAAGATACACTGGTAATATTATTTTTTAACTTCTGATAGAAATTTCTTCTAATTTTAGGACATAGTATTCAATATTGTTCAAAAACTAAAGTTTGTCCCTAAGATGAACCTATTTGGAATCAAAAAAATGTGGTTTGGAACATACACTTTATATTTTATCACGAATATATTATATGGATTCTGTTTTTACTACTCAAATATTGCTAATAAAGTTAAGGGTTACAAGAAGATAATAAGCGAGGCTTCTCCAAAAATTAATGTGATTTTTTATATGAATAAATCTAAATCAGTTTAATTAATGAAAAGTTTTTATCTACTTGAAGACAAACGATTCAAATTGAGCACTTGTGTTGAAAAATTGATAATAGATAAAACAATTCCTCAAATCGTGTTGGTTTTTACTAAATGGAAATAAAGATGATCAAGAAGAAAAACATGACTGAAATTTCATTGATACAATCAAATAATATTTTCAAATAGATTTTAGATAGTGGAGGATTATCTCATTTTACATGTAATATAATCATGTTGAAGAATGTTAGAGGTAGAGTTGATAGATTTGTGCATTTTAAAAATGAGGGTGATTTAAAGAAGAATATGAGTGGTAAGACCATTTTGGGTGCAGATAAATAGAGAGAAATAAAACTTCATTATGTTATTAGACATTTCCATAAGTTATTATGTGTTTTTCAACATTGTGACACATGTTTGGAGGTCACTATTGTAGGAGAATTTTCTCTTCTAATATATCATTGTGTCATGTGTTTTGGTGACTCACAAAATACCTAATTTTATTTTAAAAGTTTATCACTAGTGTTTCAGATAATAATTATCTTACTCCAAGTGTCCATGTATTTTTATAATGACATGAAATAACATTATCTTTATAGAATTGAGGACTGTATTCATTTTCTCAAAATCCAAAATTATCACATAATGCATTATCTTATGATGTTCAACTATGTTTCTTAAACCAGATTCTCAAGTTAGAAGATATTTATAAGAGGATATTATCTTCTAAAAATAATAATCTAATAAAGAAGATATTAAAGAATAAAAATTTTACATCACAATAAAACTTTATAATTTATGACAAAGAATTATCCTATACTTCATTGAAGTCAATTTATCTTACAAGAATGGACACTTTATTATTTGAAAGTTGTATTATAGTGAATAGTGATTTCAGTTTATATCCTATGAAGATCTAGTATGACAGAACATCATGATTACTCTTTTAATCTCGTAATAAGTCACTTCAGGCCTTTGGAGTGCTTTTAAAGAAGATTATGCATTTTAGGAAAGATTGGTATGCATAAGACTAACTCTTAATATGATGATCTGAGGAATAATAAGATCTTAGTCATCACTACTACAAAATAAATTCCTATATTTGGAAACATATACATAATAGACTATCTCATCAAAATCACTCTATAATCATCCCTCGACTATTATAGTTATCCATTGATCATGTTTAAATATCATATAGAAAAGATACGTTAGTCACTTCATAAAAAAAGAAAATAGAAAATATAGAATACAAAGGAGAGGATGAACGAGTTAATCACAATTGAACATCAAAACAGAAACACCCTAAAGACCTATACATTTTCATGAAATCCATTCATTAATGGTGAATATATTAGTTCTATCTATTTCAAAAAATATGATTGTCCTAAGTTACACGGAAGTCTATCATTCCCTCAAGTCGAATATTCATCTAATGTCACTTTCTACTTAAAATTGTTTACTGAAATTGATTCTCTCAAAGTTTCTATTTATTTTATAATATTTAAAAATCATGTAAGAGTTTGATTAAGAATATAGATAGGTCTTATGAAGGGAAAACCTTATTGAAATCTATCATACCACTGTATTATGTGAAAACTACTTTAACTCTACTTGGATCCCCCGTTAAAAGGGTTGTTATAGTAAAAATCATCAAACTCATGGAGAAGAGTTTTGGTTGAGTAAAATAGGGTATTTATTTTCACTAAAAAAATATAAATTTATGTTTATGATTTCCTTTATGTACATTTTATTACTTCCTCTAAATATATTCTTAAGGAAATACTTGAATGTTCATATATTGTAGAGGGTGGTTTATTAGTCAAGAAATGTTTTTAGAATTGAACTCACCCCCTCCCCCCTAGAGTTATTCAATTAGTCATTATACTGAAAAAAAATTAGTATCAGAGCATCGAAGTTTTTAATTCATAATTATCAAAGTTTGAGGTCCAAATATCTATCTTCAAATGGTTGTTAGGATAATAATAGAGAATATATTTCAATGGTTAGATCATCATACTTCAATGGTCAGAACCATGTTTGGTGGTAAATTGCGTGATCATTCATCTAAAAAATAATTCTATAAGATTAGACCTCAAATACTATAATCCCAATAAAATTACTAAGAGAGAACCTGAAACTTGGGATTCGGCAGCAGAATCAAATTAGGATCTGAACTCCAAATCTATGAATGATGTCATCTGTAAGTTAGAACTGGATGAGTTAAATAGAGCTTATAAATATCAAACAACACATCAAATTTTAGACCACTAAATAAGTTTCTAATTAATAAATTTAAAATGTGAAATCTATTAGATATGATATAGAAAATCTTATGTTTAATTCATTCAAAATGGTTAAAGTGGAGAGTATTGATCAACTAAATGAATGACTCACTGATATCATAGAAAAAATTGCTTCTATAGAAACTCCTATCACTATTACCTGACATGAATTGAATGTTCTTACAGTATTACCAACTAAGTGGAGTTAAATATCATCTTTTATCAGAAAATATTAAAGAGTTAAGGGGTTAAAAATAATAGATCTCATTAGGAATCTCATTATTTTTGAATCAGAAATAGAAAATATAATGGAATAAAATAAGTTATTCTTGAAGGAAAATGTTATTGTGAAGATTTCTACTTCTATAGATGGAGTAAATAGAAAAAATTTATAAATCCCTAAAGCATATGAAGAAGAATATTTCTCAAGAAAATATAAATCAAATGATGAGGTCTCCAAATTTGTTCAAATTTTCAAAAAGTTCTAAAACAAGTGGTGAGGTTTCGTAAGATCCATCAACAGGAACATAAATCATAGTGACAACTCTAAAGAGTTGAGATGAAATTATTAAACAAGAGTTGGACATATTAGGCCTGATTTTATGAGAATTAGTTATAATAATAAGGCACAAAAAAATACATCAAGAATACAATGAATAAGAAATATAAGAAATATATAAAGGCCACCTAGAGTGCTTCTGCATATTTTAGTGAATTCTTGTCATCTGAATCAAATGTTGTAGATGAAAATTAAAATTCCAGTATATGTTTCAAGGAATAATCATATGAGGTACATTATTATTAATATTTTGGCAGGAATGTGGATTAGAAAATGAGAATTTCTGTTTTGAATAATTAAATTTTAACTTCTCCATGTTGGAAATAAATTCTGAAAGTGTAAAAAAGAAAATTAATTTCCTTATAAATTATTAAAATAAAATTGTTAGTGAGAATAAAATATGAACAATAATGTTTTAGAATTAAAGAGTCATCTAGATTAATTTATTGTCGCAAAGACTGAATAAGTCAAAAAAATTGAGAACCCACAAAAGGAGGTTGACATTTTCAAATATAGGGAAAGTGTCTTTACAAGAGGGGAAGATTATTTAAATAAAATTCATGGTCAAAATAAACCTAGAGAAGAAATATTTTGACTTGGGAGATAAGGTGAAAGGCCTAAACATTATAGAATCTCATTTTTCCCTTATTCCAAAAACAAACCTTCCCAAAGTGACTAGTTTTTTATTATATTAAGATATAATATTTTTTCAATATTTGTAACATGAATAATTCTAAAGTTTGTGGAATCAAAAAAATCCTTCAAACACATTAAAAAACATGATGCAATGTTTTTTGGAATAGATAACAATGTCTAGATTCCTATATCTCTTATAGTTAAAATTTCTGGACCCAAATTAATTTGGATACCAAAGAATTTTGTTATTTTATTTCTAATTATAGGTTACTAGACATATGAACAATAATAAAAATGGTTTATTTATCATGGTTATTCAAGTTTTATTAATGTAGATTACTCCAATTTTCATTTTCAATCCAAATTGGATGAAGGAATTGTCATGTTGGGAGAAATTACAAAAGGAATGATTGTTGACATTAGATTACTTGGAAATCCTCTATCTATTCTTATCACCAAGGTACATTATATTTAATGGTTAAAGTAAAAACTAATAAGTATCTCTCAAATTTGTGAAGATGGATATTTTGTTGATTTACTAACAATGTATTTTTAGTTTTGAAATATAAATGGATCAAGTTTAAAGAACACAGAATAGACAATGTTTACATGCTAGATCTTAATTCGTTGGGTATATAGAATTAAAACTTTTTAAATGTTGAAATTTTTGAATTATGGATTTTTTTTCTAAAAGGATTGAATGTTATAGTGTTCGTTCCTTGAGAAAGTTGTGTGTAGTAAATTTAATTTCTGAAATACCATATCATAAATTAGACAAAAAGAAGCTATGAGATGCATGACAAATAGGTAATCAACACAAGTCATCTTTCATAACAATTAATGATGTTTCTACTTATAAGCATCACTAGATAATCCATATGGATTTTTTCAGACCAACTAGAAATACAATTATTACTAATAAGTCATTTTTTAATGGGTTATTTAATGATTTTCAGAGTTTTATATGGGTTTAAATTTTAAAACTTCAAAGTGAAGCATGTTCCATTTTTATTTCATTTTGTAAACATGTGAAAAGTAAAAAAGATGTCAAAATCATTTATTTGAAAAGTGATCATAGATGTGAATTTGAGAATCATAAATTTAATTATTATTGATTTAATAAGGGAATTAATGTTAGATTCTCTTCACCTAGAATAAATCAAAAACAAATTATGGTGTGAAAAGGAGGAATAATATATTCCAAGTAATTTCTAGGACTATATTATGTGAATATAAAATTCTCGCTCATTTAGGGGATTAGGTTGTTAAAATTGTTTGTTATATCATTAACATATTACTAATAAGGCATGTCTTAAAGAAGAAAACCCCATGAGGTGTGGAATAATAAAAAACCGAAGGAAGGAAACTTTAATGTATGTGGATGAAAGTTTTATATCTCAGACACGAAGGATAATATTGGAAAGTTAGATCCAAAGGTTATTGAAGGTATCTTCTTAGATTAATATATTGCTTCCAATGTATATATAGATTTCATCAAAATGTATAGGGTTATTGAAGATTAATCTCATGTAATGTTTGATGAAAGTGATCCTTTTGATAACAAAATGATTCAAATTGATCACTAGTACAGAAAATGTTATTTACATCAGTTATTTTTCATTTTTTACGTCAGTTTTAAGCTGAAGCTAATACGGACGACGTTATAAATAACATTTTTTACATCAGTTATTTAAAAACCGACGTAAAATACATAACATCGCGGTTTTTATCACATCGGTTATATAATGAACGATTTTATAAACTCATTCAAGGGATGTTTATCACGTCAGTTATTAAATAACCGATGTGATAAACCCTTGGGGAATGGTTTATCACATCAGTTATATAATAATCGATGTGCTAAACAAGTCCGGGGGGGTTTATCACGTCGCTTATGAAATAACCGACGTGATAAACCATTTCCCATGATTTTTATCAAGTCAGTTATTTAATAACTGACGTGAAAAACCATTCGAGAGGTGTTTATCATGTTGGTTATTAAAATAACTGACATGATAAACCCTTCCCGTTTTCTTTATCACATCAGTTATAAAATAACCGACGTGGAAGACAATTTTTTAAAAAAAAATCTAATACATTCCTCTACTCTCCCCCAGAAACAACTAGAAACCAAATCAAGAATTTTACCACAAAAAACAAAAGTAGATCAAAACAAGAACTAAAGAAAAATTAAGCATTTATGTTGATAACATATAAAACTTACCCCACTGGACAGCCCCCATCACACCCCTGGACTGCCCCCCGACCACCTGGACAGCCCCAAACACCCCGGGACAGCCCCAAACACCCCGGGACAACCCCCCCCCCCCCCCCTCCCCACAAACTAGACTCCCACCACCCCCTGAACAGCACCCCTTCACCCCACTTGACAGCCCCCACCACACCCCTGGACTTTCCCCCAACCCCCTGGACATCCCCAAACACCCCGGGACAACTCCCACCCTCCTGAACATCACCCCCTCACCCCCTCACCCCACATGACAACCCCCACCACACCCCTAGACTGCCTCCGACCCCTGGACAGTCCCAAACACCCTGAGACAATCCCCCAACCCTCATGTATACCCCCACACCCTGGACAGCCCTCCCCCACCCCATTGGAGCCCCCACAACACCCCTAGACTGCCCCCTGACCCCCTGGATATCCCCAAACACCCCTGGACAACCACCCCCTCCCCCCCTCATGTATACCCCCACCCCCTAGACAGCACTTCCACAACCATGGAAAGCCCTCTCACACCCCTGAAATAGACCAAAAAGATACTGAAAACAAACCAGAACCCCCTCACTCCACTAGAATTCCCCCACCACACCCCTAGACACCCCCCCCCCACACCCCTAGACATCACCACCACCCCTTGGACATCCCCCACCCTCCTGTAGACCCCCACCCCCTGGAAAACACTCCCACATCCCTAGACAGCCCTCCCACACCCTTGAAACAGATCAAAAAGTCACCAAAACAGACCAGAACCCCCTCAACACACTAGACATCCCCCACCACACCCCTAGACTGCCCCCATCCCCATGGACACCCTGGAACCCCCCCCCCCCCCCCAATGGACACCCCCCCCCCCCCTCGAACCCCCCCCCCCCCCCCCCCACTCCACAAGACACCCCCACTCTCCTGGACACCCCCTGGACAACCTCCCACACCCCTGGACAGCCCTTCCACCCTCCTAGAAATGCTCCCACCATTTGGACTACCCCCCACCCCACCAGACAGCCCTCCCAGACCCCTGGACACCCCCAACCCCAATGAACACCCCCCACACCCTTGGAACCCCTCCCCCTAGACAAGAATACATACCATAAAAATCATCATAAGTAGACCAAAACAAGAAGTAGAGAAAAATTAAACATTCACATATATAACCATCAAAACTTACACTCTCAACTTCAAAAAAAACTAAATCCAACCTAAACGACTAACAAATACACAATTACAACAACAATATTCAAAATTATATTTTACATTAAAAAAATTAAAATTCAATCAAACCTGTAAAAAAATTTGACCGCTCCACTTGTAAATGTTTGATGTCTGCAGCATTATAGGCTTGAGGGTCATCAAAAAGCTAAAAATTAAAAGGATAGTAGTTAACATGTATAATTAATAAATCAAATTGAAATATTATAGAAAAGTTTAAGAGGAAATCTTACTAGGTCAAAATTCACAACTATCCCAGTTGTTATTATTTCGAACAAAAATCTTAACATATAATATCCGCATTCGATGGCACCTTGTTTTTCATGACAATTATGTTTGAATTAGTGTAAATTAAAAATATTATTTTTATGTAATAAATAAAAAAGTACTAATTATAAATTGATATTTTCCTTCTCATTTACATATTTGTTCTTTGCGCTCTGTTTCTTTGTGTTTTTTAAAAATTTCACCGATGCCCTGTTAGAAAATAATACGAATGGGGTAAATTTAAAATTCATTATAATATATAAAACTATTGAGAAATTGAAACTTACTTTTCTAATATATTCTTAAAACTTTCCCGCACATCATTATGGACATAGCATATCCAATAATGTGCTTTCTCCCTTGGGGAAAACCCCTAACATCCAATGATCACTGATTAAAAGAAATTTAACATTAGTGGTTTTTTATGTTAACAGATAATGAACTCTTTGAGAGATATGTGTTTCATACCTCTCACAAAAAGGCATCATCCAACATTGTGTGAATATATTCTTTTCAAGTCTTTCAGCAATATAAATCATTCTTTGTTCCTCATCCAATGCACATGCTTCAGGGGAAATCAATTGTGGGTCCGTGAATCCATATACATCTGTCATCTCATTCCTCTCACAAATTTTATAAAGATACCTAATAAAAAATTGACATAAGTATACATTTTTAATAAATATAACGCAGGGAAAAGGTGTTAAGACTTACATGGAAAAAAAATTCACCACATTGATGCCCAACTTATCTCCAGTAATAAGATCCCTGATATCAGTTTTCATAATACCCACATTTATTGCGCGTCCACAAACATGAGCTTCCATTGGAAACTCATAACGACCCGCCAAAAAATTTGAATATCTTGACAATCTGTCAAGACTACTAGAATATGTATCTGATGTCATAGCCATTTGTCTTTGTTGTTGTCTATATAGTATTTCTTTACCTTTGAAGTATTACTATAAAAATAAATAGAAAAATATATTAGTTTTCAAATGATAAAACAACTTTAATAAAAAATAAAATAAACGATATAACATTCATACCTCTATGGTAATGAGTCGAAGAAGTCTGGATGGCCAAATTAAAAAATGGTCGATACTATGTCCAACTTTCATCACCTCATCTATGGGAAATGGTACTCGAGCTGATCTATCTATAATATCATGTACAGTGACCCTCTGATTCCATACCTCTAATTGTTGATGATGAACTGTATCTCCTATACAATATACCAACCCATATGAAACTATATGATGTTGAGGATCATCAACATACAACTCACAATAAGTAGGATGTTGTGGTAGAGGAGTAGGATAAAAAATGGGGTCTGTAGGTTGAGGTGGGGGAGTGGGAGATTCTGGCAGAGGTGGAGGATAAATAATGGGGTCTGCAGGGGGAGGTGGAGGAGTGGGAGCTGTAGTCTAAAATTGTCTTTGCATGTCTGCAAACATAGACTGTATGGACACTCTAATCTTTTCCTCCATCATCGCATTAATATTATTAATTTCAGCCTCCAAGGATTTTATTTTTTTTATAAACCCCCTCAACGTTAGATTTGAAGAACGTGGAAACACTTTTCTTACCGATACACCTGCTGGATATCCTCTTACACAACTAGGATGTTTTGGCTTTCCCAATGTTATAGATAAAATATCTTGCCTCCTAGTAGCTGTAAATGCCCCATGTGAACTATTCTCCTCAAGAGAGTCCTATATTAATTAATTGAACATTATTTATTTAATGATTGAAATTATATGAAGAAAATAGTTAACTTAAATAAATAAAATAGATATCTTACAATCCTCTGAACTACGATTCTCGATTATTCTGAAAGATATTGCCCTTTTTTCAACCTGAGCTCTCTTCCATTTATCATGTCTAGATGAAGGGGATGGAGGGGCCACCTCTCCAAAGCATGAAGACTCAGCTCTTAGTTGTTGAAATTTTTCTGCCATCATTTGTTCTTCCAAAAATGCATACCTTCTCCAAGATAAACTATGAGGGTATAAATTTTTAAATTGGATCTCCTGATGAGATTTACTTGTTTACTATAAATAAAGAATAATAAATCATTAAAAAAACATTAATAAGACCATTTATATAAGAAAGATTGTAGAACTTTACATTGACCTTACAAAAAATGACCCTTTTCTTATACTTTCAAAAGGTTGTCTCCATGTGTCTTCATCTATAAAAGGATATATACGACATTGATTGTCATGACTCCTATGACCATAAATGAAATCCTATGAGAGGGTTGATTTGAAACCCTCCATCTCCTGGCAACCAACGATAAGCATTTCTTCCCAACTCCTCCAGTGTCAGGAATATCAAATGTCATCTGATAAATAAGAGGTTAAACATATTATATATACTAGAAACATTTAAAGAATAGTTAAACAATAGAAAAATATCTTACCAAAATCATCTCCCACAACTGAGAGATTATCACTTTATCCACACTTCTCCAGTCATCATACAGAATTCTTACTTTTCTCTTAGCCTGAGTTGCTACAAAACTCTTAAAATCTTTTCCATTTGTACCTCTAGGAATATCATCATCATCAAACTCAACGGGTATCCTTTGATCCTACATACGATCAAGTGCTAATTTTGGTAAACGTGTGCACCCACGTTTACCAACCTTTGAACTCTTTGTCATAATAGGTGCACATGAGGAATATTGGGGAACATAAAGAGGAGCATGTGGATGTTCTTCCCCATAGGTATGACCAATATTCTCATCTCCATAATCATGTGGTTGATCAAATGAATGATCTGTCATTATCCTTCAAATCAAAAAAAATAAACATTATTTCACAAATATACAAATTCAAATATTTTAATACTGCTGTAATCAGAATATAGAAAAGTGTACTAAGTTACATAATAGTAAACATTGGTAATA
The DNA here is from genome assembly GCA_963277665.1 of Viscum album. NCBI lineage: Eukaryota > Viridiplantae > Streptophyta > Magnoliopsida > Santalales > Viscaceae > Viscum > Viscum album. The sequence goes on from OY728145.1 coordinate 780,605,043, forward strand.
TAGTAAGCCTGTTAAACAATGGTAAAGATGGTCAAGATAGTAACATGGTAAACATGGTAAACATGGTACACCTAGTAAACATGGTAAATTAATTGTCACTGATCAAAAATAATATATATATAATTCATGTATTGGTAAACATGATAAAGTAAACTAAACAATCTTAAAACAAACAAAAACTTATACTTAATTTATTTTAATACATGTTTTAATAAATAAAAAACATACAATATATAACATTTTATGAAAAAAATAAATGTAAACAAGAAATAAACATATGTTACCTGTAATTTTAGGAATGTACAAATGGATTGTTTTCCCAAATTCCTTTGTCGTGGTCATTCCTTAAGGCACAAACCATGTCTTCAACATGCTCATCATTATGTTATGTTAATATTTCCATGGAAGTAGGGATCTCACATAAATTATCATCTTCATTAAGTTCATCCTCACCAACATATTGTTTTTTCCCTTGTAAAACAATATCCCACTGCATATCTTATTGATCTACTACATAGAAATTTTGTTTTTTTAAGTGTTTCCATTATAAAAGAATCTGTTGTGTCTTCCAATCTATTCAGATTAACAAGTGTCATTCCAAATTCATCATGTCTGACACTGTTGTTACCGATAAACCATTTACAGTTAAAAACATGAAATTTAATTTTAAAGAAATCAATCACCCATATGTCTTCAACCACTCCATAATATGCACTTGATGGAGAAATTGGGTTTTTTTCCTTAGCACTCGAAAAATGCATTGCTTCTACAAACACCAATACACCACTATTATGAACTGCACTTATATTGTCCTGAGCTTTCGTATGAAATGTATAGCCATTAATGTCATAACTAGACCATGTTATCACATTTAAACATGGACCACCCAATGTCCATTTTAATGTCTCTGATACATATGATCTACCGAGAAAGGTCTTTTTAAACCATGAAAAAAAAGTTTATTTGTGGTCATTCAAAATCCACATTTCATTCTTCTTTGAATGAAATTGTTTCAACTCATTCATATGCAATGTGATATACGGTTGAGCATCATCTATGTTATTCAAGATGCATGATTCTAACTTCTTCATCTGTTTAGCTGACAATGATTTGACTTTCAAGCCTCGAATCCCCATTCCATCATTATTAACTCCTTCATGGCTAGATGGAGGCAAAGCTATGTGTTGCGCCACAGCCAAGTAGCTCGTACAAAACTCTACTACCTCCTCAAAAATATACATCTTAATAATGGAGGCTTCAGGTCAATATATATATTTAACATAACCCTTTAATATTTTCATATAACATTCAAAAGGATACATCCAACGAAGATATACAGGTCCACAAAGCTTTATTTCTTGAACCAGATGAATCATTAAATGCACCATTATATCAAAAAAAGTTAGAGGAAAATAAATTTCCAATTGACAAAGTATAAAAATTGCATCCTTTTCCAAAAGGTTAAAAGAATTCACATCAATCACCTTGTTATAAATTGAATTGAAAAAATAACACACCTTCATTATAGTCTTTCTAACACAGATAGGCAATATTCAACACAATGCAACTGGTATAATTTGTTGCATCATGACGTGACAATCATGTGATTTCATACCTATAAACTTCAAGTCCTTCAATGAGACAAATTTTTTTACATTTTAAGAATAACCTTGAGGCACTTTGATATCAAGAAGACACTGAAAAAAGCTAATTTTCTCCCTCTTCGATAATGTATGACAATTTGGAGGAAGAAATGTTTGTATTCCTTTAGGAGTGGGAGCTAACTTCAAACGTATTCCCATTGATAGTAAGTCTAATCATGAATTCAGCCGATCTTTTTTCATTCCTTTAATATCTAAAAATGTTCCAATCAAACAATCACAGATATTATTATCCACGTGCAAGCCATCAATATTAGGTTTAACTTCATGATACTTCCAATATGGTAGCTCAAAAAATATTGACCTTTTCTTCCAAATATGTCTATCATTACCGGATTTCTGTGTATTTCTCATTGTCACATCAAAGTTTTTCACCCTCTCAAAATACAGATCATGGGATAAAGGTTTTGGAGAAGTATCAAATTCTTGTGAGCCATTGAATGAATTTTTTTAGTCTTCTATAAGTGTAATCTATAGGAAAAAACTTTCGATGACCCATGTACACTATTTTCTTCCCATGATGCAATTGACAATATGACGTCTATTGTTTGAAAATTGGACGTTCTTTATGCCCTTTAACACTATATCCAGACAAATTTCCATAAGTTGGGAAGTCATTTATAGTGAACAGAAGCACTGCATGCAGTTGAAAATATTTTATTTTATAAGAATCATACACCCTAATACCATCAGTCCATAACAGTTTCAAATCATCAATCAATGGTGACAAGTAAACATCAATATCATTGCCGGGTTGCTTTGGACCAGAGATCATTATACTCAACATGACATATTTTCACTTCATACAAACATCAGGAGAGAGATTTTAAATTACCAATGAAACAGGCCATGAACTATGTGTGCTACTGAGGGTTCAGTATGGATTCATTCCATCTGTGCACAACCCTAGTCTGAGATTTCTAATTTCATTTCCAAATGTATAATACTCCGCATCAATTTCTTCCATTGTGGACAATCAACTGGATGACGTATTTTTCCATCACATACCCACCCATCAGTATGCCATCATAAGCTTTTTTTATCATGTGAATTAGTAAATAAACATTTGAAATGATGAATTATAGGAAGATACCAAAATACCTTTGAAGGGATATTTGTAATCTCTACATCATCTTGTGATTTTTTTCACCTTATATCGTGATGTCCCATATTTAGGACACTCTGATAGAAATTCATATTCCTTCCTATATATAATGCAGTCATTCGGACAGGCATGTATTTTCTTGTATCCCAATACCATCAGGAATAATATTTTCTAGGCCTTATAATGTGAATCTGGAAGATCATTATCTTTTTGAAGAATGTATTTCATCAATTGTAGCAGCCCTGTAAAACTTCTATCACTCCATCCATGATTTTCCTTTATGTTAATCAATCTTAACACCGTCGAAAAAACCGTAAAATCTGTAAAACTAGGATATAATGGTTTTTCAGCATCACCATATAGACGTGAAACTGTCGGTTCTATATCAATTTGTTCTCCTACAATATCTCGAATCATTTCTTCAATTCCAATGGAGTTACCATCTTGCGAATCATCATCATCAGTGACATTTCGTCCAGTTTCACCATGCCAAATCCAAGGGTTGTAACTCGGATTAAAACCATGAAAAATTGGAAGATCTTTTATCTCTTTACTTTTAAACTTCTTCATATTCAAACATTTCAGGCATGGACAAAAAAAAATTTAACTACTTGGAACATTTCATTTAGCAAATTCCAAAAATGCATCAACACCTTCCTCATATTCATTTCTTATTCGATGTTTCGTAATCCTACTTAGAATCATTATTACCTATAACAAATAACAAAAATATATATTTTTAAGATAAGACAAATATATTTTTATATGAAAAAAATCATAATTTGAATGTAAAATAATTTTTAAATATAAAACAAATCTATGCGTATTTAAAAAAATATGCTTGAATATTATTTTAAAAACAAAATATAGTTAGATATAACAGTTTTAAATTCCATTGAATCAAAGAAAACTATGGGGCCTACAGTGGTTGATTATAAATTGGAGATAATGGAGTAAATCTGAGAATCAAATCAAATTTAAAATAAAAATTCAGATTGAGAAAATCACAATGTAAATCCAATCATCATGGAACAATCATCATGTCATAATCTCAGAAATAACAATGTAGTAGTCAATCCCATCTGACACTTATCCCCCACCCCCTTGGACACCCCCTGGACACCACCACCCCCTTGTACAGACCCCCCCCCCCCCCCACCCACTTGGACACCACCACAACCTTGGACAGCCCCACCCCTCTGGACAGCACCCCCACCCCTCCTGGATACCACCCCCACCCCCTACCCCCTTGGACACCCCCTAGACACCGCCAACCCTCTGAACAACCCCCACCCCCTTGGACAACCCGAAAAACCCTCTAGACAGACCCCCACCCCCTTGGACAGCTCCCACACCCACCCACCCCCTTGGACACCCCCAATCCTCTAGATAGGCCCCCCCAGACAACCCCCCAAACCATCTGGATAGGCCCCCACCCCTGGACATCCCCCACCCTTCCTGGACACCCCCACCCCCTGGACAGCCCCCCACCCCTCTATACAGCAACCCCACCCCTCCTGGACATCACCCCTACCCCCTTAGACACCCCCTGGACAGCAACCCACCCCTCTAAACACCACCCCACCCCTCTTGGACACCACTCCCACCCCCTACCCCCTTGGACACCCCCCTCCCCCCAACCCTTTGGATCCCCCCCCCCTCCCCCTGGACAGCCCCCACTCCTCTAGACAGAAGCCCCCCCCCCCACCCCTCCTGGACACCACCCCTACCCCCTTGGACACCCCCCACCCCACCCCACCCCCTGGATAGACCCCACCCCTCTAGACAGCACCCCCACCCCTCCTAGACACCACCCCCACCCCCTACCCCCATGGACACCCCCTAGACAACCCCCAACCCTCTGGAGATCCCCCTGGACAACCCCCAAAACCTTCTGGATAGGCACCCACCCCCTTAGACAGCCCCCACACCCACCCACCCCCTTGGACACCCCCTGGACACCACCAACCCTCTGGAACCCCCCCCCCCCCCATACAACCCCCCAAACCCTCTGGACAGGTCCCACCCCCTTGGACAGCCCCCACCCCCCCCCCCCACCAACCCACCCACCCCCTTGGAAACCCCCTGGACGCCCCCCCCCCCCCCATCCCTCTAGACATCCCCCACCACCACGGAAACCCCTCCAAACCCTCTGTACATGCCCCCACCCCCTTGGACACCCCCCCCCCACCCCCTTGGACACCCCCAACCCTCTGGACAGCCCCCACCCCCTAGATAGCCCCACACCCCTCAAGACAGCACCCCCACCCCTCATAGACACCACCCCTACCCCTACCCCCTTAGACACCCCCCTAGACAGCCCCCAACCCTCTAGACAGCACCCCCACCCCTCCTGGACATCACCCCAAAACCCCACCCCCTTGGACACCCCCTGGACACCCTCCAATCCTCTGGAAAGCCCCCCCCCCCCCCCCCACGCCATAGAAAGCCCCCCCCCCCTCTAGACAGCACACCCACCCCTCCTGGACACCACCCCCACCCCCTTGGACACCCCCTGGACCCCCCAACCCTTTCGACAGCCCCCCACCCCCCGGAAAACCACCCAAACCCTCTGGACAGGCCCTCACCCCTTGGATACCCCCCCCCCCCACCTCCAAGGACACCCTAGAGAGCCCCCAACCCGCTGGACAGCCACCAACCCTCTTGACATCCCCCCAAAAACATGGTATTTTAACATCAAGCTACTAGTTTTGGCATATCTAGATATTTTAACCTCAAGCTACAAGTTTTGGTATCATGCCATTATTCAAAATGAGAACCATGAATTGTATCTCCTACTAGTCTAAAATGATCTATTGTGCAATGAATCGGTTTTTAATATTATATGAAGACTTATAATAGTCCACGAAAATAACCGACGTAAATATATTATGGAACAACAAAAAGTGATACCCAAAATAGAAACAACCAAGGATCCAAAACAAACATTTTCCCATGAAAAACCATATATATACTTACAAAATAAATCACTCTAGTACACAGAAAGGGTGTATCAAAATGTTTTACATATAAATTACAGTAATATAGGTGAATAAGATCATTAGTTGTCAATGACAACAATAATTACCATCAATGTCGGGCATTCGCAAAACAAAAACAAACTAAATAGAAGTAGGTGAGGCTTACATGAATATTGTGAGTCAATCTAATAGATATGGGGATAATAAATAATATGATGATTGAAAACTGAGGTAAGAGGGTTCGAAATCGAAGAATCTTACCTAGTTTAAACAAAAAAATTGCAAAACATAAATATAGACTATCCGAGAAAAAAAACGAACGAAATAAAGTCATGGGAGGCTTACCTAAGTGTTGCGAGTTGAGATGATAGATCTGAGGAGAGTAGAGATGATAAAAGATGATGGAAAAATGAGTTTAGTGCAACAAGATCGACGAGTCGATTAGGGTTTACCGTGCAAGAGAGAAGATTCGTCGGACTTTCGATCGAAAAATTGTAAATGATAATCCACGGTGTGGGATAATTTTTTAAATGATTTATAACGTTGGTTATTTAATAAAAGACATTATAAACTATTTTTATTACATTTATAACGTCTCTTATTATAATAACTGATATTATAAATGGATCCGATACGGCTTTTTTTACGTCGGTTATTTTATAACTGACGTAAAAAAAATCCGTGTATTGGTTTTTTACGTCAGTTATAGAATAACTGACCTAAAAAATTCAAAGATACCTCTTTTTTTAGGTCGGTTATCAAATAACCGACGTAAAAAACACCACGCTTTTTTTATATCGGTTAATTTATAACCGACGTAAAAAATGAACGCACACAATTTTTAACATCGGTTATTAAAATAACTAACGTTAAAAATTGACTCACTGCATTTGTTACGTTGGTTATAAAATAACAGATGTAAAAAACCACATTTCAAAGATTATCACATTAGTTATATATAACCCACATAAAAATGGTTAAGTAAATAACTTTTTCTGCACTAGTGTGATGATCAAAATGATTCAACAATTGTATAAGACCTAGACCTCTATTTAATGAAATAATGATGATGATTTGGAACTAGATTACTCTGAACCCAATCCAATAAGGGAAGAAAATAGTGAATCTGAAAGTGTGTTTCTTAGAATTCCTAGAAACCAAATGACCATATTTTAGAAATAGTTATAGGAAACCTAGATGAAGGAGTAAGGACAAGAAGAATCTTTTTAAATCTAGAAGAATTTTGTCCTTTCTTTCTAAATTATAACCTAAATCTATAGAATAATCCTTATTTTATGAAAGTTTTTTATTAGAAATTAAAGAAGAGATAAATCAATTAAAAATTGATAATGTTTGGGAAAAAGACGAAATAACCTTTTACTATTATGTTATTATAACTAAATTGGATTTTTAGATACAAAAAATATGATCACTGTGTAATAACTCGAAATATTTGTAAATTAGTTTCCAAATGAAAAAATTATGAATAATGAATAGATTATGAAGAATCGTTTTGTTCTATATAAATATTTTAAGCTATTAAAATCCTTATAGAATATGCATCATATATAAATTTTGAATTATATATAAATTTGGAATTATATATAAATTTTGAATTATATATCACGGATAATAAATATTCTGGTTCAATGGTTTTTAATAGAGAATGTTTACGTAGAACAACCTCCTCGTTATGAAGCTCCTTATTTTCAAAATTTTGTGTTTAAACTTACCAAATCTCTATATTGACTTAAACAATCTCAAAGTTCATGGTTTGAAAGATTAAGTTCATTTATTTTATTAACTATTTTTATGGTAGGAATAGAATATCCTACATTATTTAAGAAAACTTTTTTCTCCAATATTTTGTTTGAATATATATAAGTAGATGATGTTATTTTCAGATCAACAATTATAAAATTGTGCAATAAATTTTTAGAACTTATGAAAAACATAATTTGAGATGAATATGATGTGTGAGTTAAATACATTTCTAGGATTTCAAGTTTATAAAAATTATTTTTGAAACATTTTAAATTCGAACAAATTAATTATAAATTTAATAAATAATTTTGGTCATGAAAACAATAAGACCTACTCTACTAATATGAGTTCCAATATTAAACATTACTTGGATGAAACTAGAAAACCAGTTGATAACAAGTTGTATAGAGGAATCATAGGAAGCTCGTTGTACCTTACTACAAGTAGATAAGACATTATGTTTTTATTATACCTTTATGCATGATTTCAATCTAATCCAAAAGAATAACATTTCAATGTTGTGAAAATAGTTTTAAGATATTAAAAAGAAACTCTATCTCTTTAACTTTTTTTTCCAATGACCTTATATTTTAATTTAATTTCATAATCAGATGCTGATTTTTCTAGATGTAGATAAGATAGGAAAATAACCTCAGGAACCTTTCCTTTTCTTGTTAAATCCCTAATGCCTTGGAAATTATTAAACAACATTCTATTCCACTCACAACTACAAAATATAAATTTAATTACAAAGAATGTTTTGGTGCATAATATTTTGGGATGAAATACACTTTAACAGATTTTATATTTAATTTTTCTTTTTTTCCAATCAGATGTGACTACACAAGTGCTACAAACTTCCCAAAAATATGATAAAATATTCAAGAGTGAAGAACATTGATTTAAGAAATCATTTATGAAGATATCATGTAGAGTAAAATTAAATCCCTGTATAATTTTTTGAACAAAAAATAATAACCAGACATTTTTACTAAATTGTTTCCTGTTGAAAATTTTGATTAAATTAAATTATAAGTTGGTAAGTTTTATATTACTAAATAATATTTTAGAACATATTTCTCATATTTAAAAAATATGTCAGTTTTTTAAAATTTATTTTGGAGATGTAGTTTTGTGTATTCATCATATCCAATAGGCCACATTACCTACTATTAGAAATAATTACCATGTATATCACTGTGTGACCCCTTAATTACTATGAATGAATAATATTGTGTATCAACTCAATGCATGAAATATCTTGAAATTTTTCGAACCCTCTTTCTCTTTTCCCAAACCTATATTACACTAACTATCTAACCCTCAAACCTTCCAAACCCTCTGCAATAGTGATTAAAAAGGTTTGATGGTGCCTCATAAATAAAAGTTAAGAGTCATCAGATTTGATGAAAATTGTTAATTGGAAAGGAAATAAATTTCCAATGGATAGATAAAACTAATATGATTTTGAATAAAGTCATAAATAATCAATTTTGGGAATATTTTTTTGATGATTCATGATCATTTTTCTTCTTCAAGATGTAATTTCATTAGTTATATGAATCAAAAGTCTTTCCAATCAGCAACAATAATGACATGTTTACTGAAACTGTTTTCTAAAAACTTTTGTTGAAAAATTTAGTTGAGTTAGCTAGAGTTCTAAAAATACCTCATGAAGGATATATATTCTTCAACAACTATTTATCTACAATTGATGGAGTCACCCCTATGAAGATAACGAAGTCAATGTTTGGAACCAATTTTGTAGACAAGAAGCAAGTAATTAATATGGATCATGAATGTAATTTTTTCACCAAATTCATCAATTCTGAAATCTCTTATAGAGATGGTTGGTTTTAAAATATTATTTTTAAATATTTCACTTTTCTTTATTCTTTGATGCTATAAAATCCTATGAAACTACAATGATATCGTCTAGTATATAAGGGTCCCATTGAAAATATGTCTCTCAACTTCTATACTTTTGAAAATATCTTGACTATTATCTATAGGAATACTGGAGTCATCTTTTAGGAATGTAACACTATTATCCATCCTGGATTGAAGACCTTGATTTTGATTATTTTATAAAAAAGTTGAATGTTTTGGAATTTTAAGTTAAGTAATATGGTTCCCTTATCCTAGAATGTTAATTTAGACCATGAATAAATTCCTGGGATTCATCTTGTGTTCATGAGATACCAGTGATGGTAGAAGAATCGCCTCATCACACTGAGTATAGATAAGGTAATAAGGATAAAGAAAATAATAATAATAGGTAAAGAAGAGTAACAATTAGTACTCGAAGAATCCGACTAACCGATTATCGAGAAAGAACACATATTTCTCTAACCACTACACCTTTTAATTTTCATATGGAATGGATATCCTCGGTTATCACTGGGATGTTTTTAGTGACTCAAGATATGATAATTTCTATGAGACAGAGTGTGTTTCCTGTCTTAATTGAATCTCATTCTCAGGAACTAAAAAGAATGGATTGAATAAGAATGTGGAGGAAATAATCCCAAGAGTCTCATCATGTGGATGAAGTATCAGATGCTAATGATAATAAAAAAAATTTAGGATAAATAATTGAGGTCCAATAAGAGAGGAATTATCATATTATTTAGGAAGCTAGAAATGAAGAACTATTACATTTTGATAACAGTTCTTCTTAGAAATATTAAGAGAGTTACTAAATGATATTTTCTAATGTATAACTTTTAAAATCACAAGTCCTTATTTACAATCAAGAAGTGAAAGTTATTCATGATCAGATGGTGTCGAATTCTGATTTTTAAGAAGTGAGATTTTTTGTTCAATTAATTCTAGAAAAGGGTTCAGAACAACCCTATAAATGAGCTATAGATAGTTATTTTTTTCAGTTAAAGATTGTGGAATTATCCCAAGAAGTTAATATAGTGTCTACAGCTATTGAGTCTCTACAATTAGAACTTGTAATAGGGGAAATTTTCCCTAAAATTCATAATAATTTTTTTTAAATATGTTAAAAAGATAAAAGTCCCTCCAAAGTAGACCGTTGAAGTAGTTGTAAAATAAAAAAAAGGATATTGTGCCTATGTTGACACATAGAATGCCTAAAATGAAATAAACCTTTTCTCTAGTGAATAAGGATTTTTGATTCATAATCATAGGACTGCAAAGAGTGACTTCTCTATGGAGAAGAATTTTTATTTTGATGAAAAGAAAGTGGAAGAGTTTCATCAAGTTTTCATTAACAATTTCAAGAACAACCTATCAGATTATTATTATTATTATTAGGTGGATACTGATGAATTTATAGAATACTCAGACATACATCCACCCTCAAAAGAAAAATAAATTGTTTTTTTCATTAGTATGAGAGAAAATCAGTTAAAATATTTGAAGAGTTTTATTTATAATTTTTAATTTAAGGGAGACATAAACAATTTCATTAGGAACTTCTTTCAATGTCTATGGAACAATTTTATAAGTCTTATTTATTATTTGGAAGAATGATATAGTGAATTTGATTGATTCAGGTACTGATTCACATTTTCACATTAGTGGATGAATGCTATTTTGGCCAAATATTATTGTACATGAACTATCCACATATTAGTGACAAAAAGAGATATTTAATCCCGTTTTGGTTCAACAGAGTGAAATATAATGTTTTATCAAGTAGAATAATTTTCATTCACTTAACCAATGTCAAAATTAACATTTAATCATGTAGATAACTTCTAATTAGAGAGGTAATATCAAGATGATCTCAACATATAATCCACACTTGTACAGTATGCTCATGAAGATCGAGATAGTCTTGGAGCATCCCTACTAATGTTGCTTAATGTTGTTGGAATAAAAATTGATGCTTATTTACCATCATCTACATTTCCAAATGATGAACCCTTATCATTCAAGAAGTTGTCTCCCAAAAATCATTTTCTGACAAGTAGTTGATATTCAGTTTTTTGGTTCGTGGAATGGCTGCTCAATGGAAGCGCACTTTCAAAAAAATGAGTTATTCCACATTTATGGAATTAATTTTTTTTAATAATTTTACTTTTAAATCAATTTGTAATGATTTTAATTCTTTACCACCAATAAATTATTCATTTTTTAACTGATCTTAATGTTTTAATAATTTTAATGACCTTTCAACTGTGATTTTTTTACTATTCTCTTATATCTTTTTCATATATATTAAATTCCCTTGTTTTTTGTTTCTATTAAATAAAACTATCTATAATTTCCTTATCATATAAAGATTTAATGTTTCATTATCACTTCTATTTAATGATTAATCATGTTCATCAGTGATAGCATTAACTAATTACTGATGTCTGTGTACAATATAAACTATATTTTATATTATACTTCTTTTTTATATCAAAAAAGGGGGAAAAGGAAACAAAAATAAAAAAATTCAACATATTTTGTATTTTAAAAATGAGAGATAGAGAAGAATTTTTTTGAAATAAGGAATGGAACTGTAGAAGGATAAAATAAGAACATTTATTACTGAATGTTTAATGTTTAATGTTTAGTAAATAATTTTTTTTGGTTTTTACATATCATGGGTTTTGTGGTCTTAAAAAAAGTGGGATATTGTTAGAAAATATGTTTTCCTATATATCTTCATTTTATGTGTTTTGATAACTCAAAAAATAATAATAAAATTTCATATTTATCTCAAGTGTTTCAATTATGTTTATCAAAGGATGTGTGTACAAGTATATGTCCTATGAAATGCATGCACTGTTTCATACATGAATTGATGAATATCTTCAGTTTCCCAAAATTATAATGGATCTCATAAGACTATATCATATAATTTTTTACTAAGTCTCTCAATTTAGATGCTCTAGTTAGAATAATATTATAAAAGGAATTTATATTTTGAAAATAATATTCTTATCCATATGAAATTGAATAAGCTAAATGTTACATCATAGTAACACATTATATTTTATACTGTAGATGTATCTAATATAGAAATGATGTCAGTTTATCACTTGGGCATGACCTTATTTATAGTAAAAAGGTTGTATTATGGTGGACATTGCTTTCAGTTGATATCATAAGAAGATCTAGTATAAAATAACTTCATGATTACTTTTCTAATCTCACGATATGTCACATCATTCATTTTAAGTGAATAGAAAAGAGATTATCCATTTAAGGAATGATCGATCCATTTCAGAAATAGCCCGAATAGGATGATCCAATGAATGATAATATTTACATCATGACTAATTCAAATTTGATTCCTATCTTTGGAAAGTTTGGTTGCATATCCTTAATATCATGTCTTATCAATATTTCTCTCAAATCCTCGCTTGACCAATAGAGTGACCCGATGATCATGTTTAAACAACATATATAAAATATTAGTTAGCCACAAATTATACATAGAAAATAGAGAATAAATAACACATAGGAGAAGTATAATGGCCTGATCACCTATGAACATAAAAATAGAAACACACTGAAGAACTTTACATAGTTCATAAATCAAATCTTCCATGTTGATTTTATCAGTTCTATCCATTGCATATAATATTATCCTGATCTTCTTTGATGTTTATCATTCTCTCTATGATAATTTTCATCTACTATCATTTTCTTCTTGATACTATATGCTATAATTAATTCTATCAAATTTTATATATATTTTATCTTGTTTCACTTTTATAATAGTTTTCTTAAGGCCATGGATAGGTATTGTAGTGGGATAGCCTTGTTAAAAGCTATTGGATCATTTTATAAAGTTACAGCTTCTTGTACTTAGCTAGGAGGCCCAGTAAAAGAGTCGTTATAGTGATGATCAATAAACACATGGAGAAGAATTTTAGTGGAGAGGAATAGGTGATTTATCTTCCCTGAAACACTATAAATATCTATGTCCAACTTATTTTCCATATGTTTTTATATTTCTGTCATATATATTCTTAAGGGAACAATTGAATGTGCATACTTTGTAGAGGGTGTCCAAATGCTCAATAAATTTTTTAAGAATTCAATTCACCCCACTCATGAGTTATTCACTTAGACATAGTCTGGGAAAACAACTATCAACTATAGAGGATAAAAAATTGAAGGGAAATAAGAAAATTATCTAATAGAATGTTAGAAAATAAATTCAATCCTATATTCGGTCAATGGAAAGGAGACAACTTGTTTGATTTTAAAATAATAATAAAAAATTGAAACCAAAATATCATGCATATAAATTAATTATGTTTGGAAAATCATTTAAATATGAATGTTTAAATTCATATTACTAATATAAAACAAAATTATGATAAGATAAGTGATATTGTATAAGATAAAAGCTAATAATAAATCAATATCTACCAAAGAAGGTGATAGGGAGAAATGTTCCTAACTTGATACAAAAATTATGTGTGTAAACACATCTAGGTTATATAAATGTTTTGTGGAAAATAAAATATTACCTTTTTTTATAATTATAGTAAAATTGGCTACATCATGATTCTCCATGAAATGACTGATGTGATAGAGTGAATTTCGTGGCTTTGGAGAAGTGTAAAGAATGAAACTATTATAATGATCAAGGTTTATCAACTAAATAATGTTACGTGGTACACTTAATATGATTTAGATAATTATTTTTGGAAAAAAGGAATTGAGCACGATGTTTCATCCATGAGAACACAACAACAAAATGGGGATGCTGAAAAGAGGAAATTGATGGTGAATGACAAGTATATAATAATACATATCTAGAGTTTAATTTCAAATCACAGTTATAAATAAGTTTTTCATGTGGTGATTTAAAATTATACCCAAGATTTTTTAGTTCATAGATAATAAAAAACACCAAATGAAATGTGGAATGAAATAAATCTTACATTGAAACAATTTAAAGTTTTTGGTAAGAAGTGTTTCATTTGAAATAAATAAGTTAATGAAGGATAATATATAGATACAATGGAAAAATAAATAAATTTTGGATACCCATTTATAAATAATGCTAAAACATGTCTCCAGACATGGATACACATTATTTTTGAATACAATAATGTTAATATTGTCGAAGAAAAATATATAACAATTATAGACTTCTGGATTTTAATGAAGACTGTGAATAAGATAAATAACATGGTAAAAATAATTTTACTACATAAAATTATTCATTTAAAGAAGTAGATTTTGAAAACCAATCAGTGGTTGAGGATCATGATAAATAAAAACAACTTATCATGCCATAAATAATAAGATGGGATGAGGTCGAAAAGACTGATATTAGTGGTAATAAAACGAGTCATAATCAGACCCAACGAATTTTAAATTTAAATATTAATACTATATTTTATTAATTGGATCCTAATTTATTTGAATAAGTAAGGAGATATGTGCCTTCAACAATGTCAATGAATGAGGAGTTAGACAAAATTGTGAAAAATCAGACATGGAGTGTAACACACAGTGTTTTTGTGATTTTTTCAAATAATTAAATATTCACTAATGTCTTTCATTGTAATAGATCAAAAATTCATTTCACATGAAACAAACTTGGATTTCACTAAATGTAACACTAACATGGAGTTTATTACACGCAACAATGATTTTTCACAAAACATCATTTTATTCTTTTAATTATTTAAATAAGATGGTTATGACCTAGCCTTAAACATAATAATATAAATAGTAATAATTATATTTAAAATGTTTTTTTATAATTATTTTAAATAAATACAACATTTTGATAGTGAAAAAATTTTTTTTTGTTAAAGTGTTTATATGATAAAAAATAATATTTTCTCAAATGAACTACTTTTCAGGTCCTTTTATGAAAAATAATTTTGAAAAATATCAGAAATTTAATTTGAAAAAAGTAACATAATTTTTCATTTTTTAATGTCAAAATTAACAAAGGGTGAATTTTTAGTATTTTTCTATGATGTTTTATATTTTGATGAACAATGAAAAATACTATATTATAGTTACAAATAGAATTATCATTTAAATAATTAGTACACATTAAATTTATTTTTAAAATAAATATAGATCAGTTATACATATATTCATCCAATTTAGACAATTCAACTATTTTTTATATTGAAATTACATAAAAAAGTTATTGTACTTTTAAACATTCATTTTACCTGCCTTCTCACCACGTTAGTGAGATTAGCATTAAACTTAATTTTTCCACTTTTGTAAATTGAATTTGAAAAAAGAGACATATAAAATTGTAATCGGTATGATATTTAAATTTTAATTGGTTCAATTTAATTTTTTTTATTTTATGAATAGTAACTTTGGTAAATTTTTATTTACCACAGCTAAGGGTAATCAGGTAATTAAATGTAAAAATATTGTTATAAAATTATAAAATTACACTAACACTTGTCCAAATTTCATTGGACGAGTCGGTTTTTACCAAAGTCAACCTTATGATAAAATTATAATTTTTTAATCCACTTGGATAATAATATAACATTTATTATATTTTATTTAAAGATTTGTTAAAAATTTCATACTCAAATTTTTAAAAACTATAACATTTTTCATGAAGGGTTATTAAAAATATAAATTAAACTCTAAATAGTCATTTGAAAGGGGAAATGTTAATCTACATCATAATAATTTATTTATAGTTCTTATTAATAAAATAATTAACTTAAATGGAGACACAATGATGATGGAGTATTTGTTTAATTTATAAAATTATCAAATAAAGGATATAAAAATAGTAAAATAAATATTATTTAATTAATTGAAGTACTCCATGAAATTTATAAATAACTATTAAAATTTATTGAGATATTAGAATTTATTTTCTAACATCTCATGTTAATATGATATTTGTTAAAAGAAATATAATGAATGGTATCAAAATGGACATAAATGATACTTTAAAATAAATAATATTTTATTAATGATATAAAATTCATAAGAATCTATAATTCTTCCAAAAAAATATATTAAGTACAAAAATTTCACCATTGATCTATTTAGGTTTTTTGGAATTTTCTAGAAAATATATTAACCCTATGGATAAAAAGTCATGTTGTCATGGTAAAAGTAAAAGGGTTTAACTAAGGGTTAAAAGCAAGAAATAATGATAATATTGTGAACATAACATGTCTAAAAATAATTATTTGCAAGTATTAAGACACATCATCATCTTATATTCAAATTAACTCACTTTGGAACTATTTGAAATTGAAAATAAACTTATATAACTTTAATGTTTTGAGAGTTTCCAAGAGTGCCCCACCTCTCTCTTATGAAAAGGCACATCATCCTTCACTTCCTCACACAACCTTGATCCTTCTAACTAAACCAATAAATGAAAAATTCTCTTAATAACATCCTTTTTCTAGTTATATAGCTTCTTAGCTTCTCAAAATACCAACTCTAGTGTCTCTAATAGAAGATATAGAGGGAGCTCAATGAAAAAGCGGTGATCTTTTTTACTGACTCTCTCAAGAGTATTTATTCTTCCTCTTACTCTTCATGTGATTATTCAATTATAAATTAATAACTATAGAATTTTCTATATTCTAATATGTTATTATTATTATTTAATATTCAAATTCATCCTTTTATCCATTCTATGAAAAAAATCACCATGCATGGGTACGTATGACCAATCATCCCAACGTCGGCATGTAATCCTTTTTTTCATCACTACTTTACATCGATGGGAATAATTATGGAAATTATAAGTATATTTAAAAATTATAATCGGATATTGATTCTTAAATAAAATATATTCTATCCAATCCCATACCATATGACATTTAATGGAATGATATTGTCAGTTGTGCGTACGTTTGACCTACCCTCTCCACAATGAAATATGATTCATTCTCTCTAATAACCAATAAATAATGATCATATAAATGTTTATAATTCATAAATATGTTATATATTACCATATTATTATACTTTAAATGACATAAATATGACCTTTTTCATAAATTGAGACTTATATGACTAAAAATACATAAGAAAAAGAAATAGTTAACACCTGAAATAAGAGTAATAATGAAATATTATTAACAAATGGGTGATAATATGATCATATGTGATATCATATGAATAGGGTTTTGAAATAAGATTATAAAATTATTTAATCCATTATATATGAGTATCATATGTGTATGAATGAAATCATACCTAACATAAGGGTTATATCACAGTCTCATTATTTTCTGAGATTGTTTACACATAAGTATTTACTGGGGTATATTTATCATCCATGCTCATTTTTCTTCTAATTATTTTCCCGGATATTTTCACTATTGATATAAAAAAATTTAAAGTCATATTTTTTACCCATTTATGACTTTTAATTAATCATTTTGAAAGGAATCTTTTATCATTTTCCAGATGACATTCTTTTTACATTTTCTAAAAATGATTGAGAATAATGTTATGTTTTAATCTTATAAAGAATGAATGGATTTTTACACTTTCATGACACCGTATTTATGCGAAGATTATCTTACAATATTACAATTTTAATTTAAAATAAAATGTTTTATTTTAAAATAGTGTATCATTTCAAGTAAAGAAATTGTTGTCAAATAAAAAATGGTATTTTTCTCAAAAAATGTTTTCAAGAGATCTCTAAATGTTATTTTCCCTATAAGATAACATTGTTTGATGTTAATTATGTTTTCTTAGGGATATGATTCAATTTTTCCTTCCTTATTCATTCTATAAATGGTTTATATTTATTGTGGAATGATATTTTTGAAACCAATTTTTTTTCCATGGTTTATGATATAATTGCAATATGTTTATGAAAACCATTTAATTTCATGGGTTTTGATATGATAGATGATTTATGTTATTGTACAATAAATATTCATTATTTCATTATGAGATTGGTGGGACCTATATCTCCCTATAATTAATTGGGTAAATATATATATCTCATGAGAGAGATATAAAAGAATTTTTCTACTAAGATGGTCATGGGAGTGAATCATGGCAACCAAGATGGTATGGAAAATAAACCCACGGTACCAAGATGGCCTTGGTAGAGATTACATGACTATCATGGAAAGAATTGATATATTCTCAGGTCACTTTCATAGTTCCATGTTTTATTTATTTGATATTATTTTATGGCTCATGTTCTTCATGTCCTAATGATTCATGTCTTATGAGCTGCCAATATTTATGTCGTGATTCATGTTTATGATCTTTCTTATACAGGTTATAATCTTATATTTTCATGATCATGTTCTCATACCCTTATTCTCATTATTATGTATACATATCTTCCTTATTTACCCTTATAGAGCATCCAAGATCACCACTTATTATGTTTTCTTTCACACATGTTATGAAGATATGTATTATGTTTGACCAGTCTAAGAAGGGTTCTAGTCAAGAATAACCAAATGGGAGATAAATTAGCTCAATTATGTACCCGAGTTTATGTTTCCATGTTTCCAAATTCATAATACTAATACGTTCTTTTGGAAATTTTTTCAATATATTAAGTATTCCTTAGAAGTAATGAAACGTAAATGTTTGAAATATGGGGAGATTTTTAGTAGCTATCAGTGAAATATATTAGTTAAATTTTGTAATATAGGATGAGAAATCCATAGTGAGGACCCTAAAAACATGTTTAAATAAAAGTATAAAGACAAATATACCTATAGGAAAATGTCCTGGAATTTTGGTAAAGGATAGAATGAGTGGTTTTATAGAAATACTTCCATGTCTGGTTACTAAAAGTTTATGTGGATCTGGGAAAGATGTACTTAAGGGAAACTAATCCAACATGGTGCCTCAGGACTGACTCAATCATGACCTAGTACATGATAATGGGCCTTTTCACACACCTAGTTTGACACTCTCAGGGGATAAGCTTTGGGATTTCACACTCTTTATGATACATTATGAAGAATTTAAATATAAATTGTCTATAAATAACCTATGATGATCTTAAGGTGTCATAGATTAAGGAAGGTTTTATAATTTACATGTCCTATACATGAATTTTTCTTATAATATGGTTCCTCGATATAATAAATATTTCTTAATCAATGATTTTTTAGTCAATGGATGAAACCTAAAGGAACCATGTTAATTGTGATTTTGATGGAAAATACAATGATATTCATCTTAAGAAACAAAATGATTTTCGAACCGGAAGGAAAAATCATGCTCTTATGCTAACAAAGATTTCTCAAGCTATAAATCATAGTGGAATTCCAAATGTGAAAAAGATGGAACAAAATTATGTTGAGTCTTTCATGAGGCAATGACCACCTAATTTTAGTGGGTATTAAAATCCACTTGTTACTGAACAATCGATCGGTTCTATCAAAAATATATTATCCATTTTTGAGTATTCATAGCATGACTAATTTATTGTTGTTATTTATCAGTTAGAAGATGAAGAGGGATAGTGGTGGACTCTAACTAAGAATACGAGGCAATAATATGATATTTAATACATGGATTGGGAGGAGCTCAGAAAATTATATTTCAATAATTATTGTCCTCATAATATTTATACCAATATGGATAAAGATTTATTTAATTTGAATCAATGGTATGATTAATCTATCAGTACCAATGAGGCTAATTTCACAAGTCATGTGTGGTACACTTCTAGAATTATCATCCAACTCGAAAGTAAAGTTGATAGTTTCTTCACTGGATTAAAGCTAAGTCTCATAAGGGAGTTTTCCATAAGAGACAATAGTATCTATGAAGATATTCTACACTATGAAATCAAGGTTGAAATTGAGGATGGATTCACGTACCAATCTCATGGTTTTTACAAGAATAATAATAATGAAAAAGAGAAAAAAGAGAAAAAGAGGATCATTCCTTTATGCTCTATATGTGTGATTTAGCATAGAGGAAATTGTATTAAATGGTATAATAAATGTTTTAAGTACTGAAAGGAAGGTCGTCCGGATTTTTATCACTATATTGATGGGAATAAATTTAGCCAGTGGTGTGAATATAAAAAAAGCGGCACAAAACTAACCTCTCTTTCTTTAGTGCTACAACTATAAGGATAATGGGCATTATGGTAACCAATTCCCAAACCCAAGTTCTGGGGTTATTGATTGACATCAGCAACCTCTTAAGCTGAGGGACAAGGAAAAATCAAATTTAATCACTATTTATGATAAGGGATGAGATAATAAAATGATGAAAGTTACACATACCAACCTTTCTAGAACTATTATTATCTTATTTTATTCTAGATATACCAACTCTTTCATATCTAAATAATTTTTTTAAGTGTGTTAATAATCCACCCAAATGATTACAAGTGGCATTAGGAGTGAAAAAACTAAATGGTATGATTGTTTCATATAAATTTTATGCTTCCTCTCATGTTGACTTTTTTAGGAAAGTGTGTCGTACAAATCTTATCATTCTTCCTCTGGATGAATTTTATGTCATCTTAGGAAGGAATTTGATTTCTATCTATAAATACAACATCAATTTTCATATAATAGAAGTTTTATTTGATGTTTCAAACCAACCTATGGTTGTATATCAATTTTTCGATAATTGTGGACTTCATATGGATATTTCATACATTTTATGGGTATTAATTCTTATTCAGAATGGATCTATCCTGAATGGTTGGGGAGAAAATTGACATTAAAGACATGCCTATTGTTTTTGAATTTCTTGATGTATTTTCAGAATATTTTCTTAATATTCCATCTAAATGTGAATTTATGTTCTCTATAGATATTATACTTGGATCGACACAAATTTCAAATACTCCCTATATAATGGCCCCAATTGATTTGGAGGAATTGAATAATCAACTCCAATAAAACCTTGATAAGGGATTCATTCAACAAACTGTGTCTCCTTGGGTGTGTTGGTTTTTTAAAGAAGAAAGATTGTTCAATATGACTCTACATTGATTATTGGGATTTGAACAAGATCACAGTCAAGAAAAATTATCTTCTTCCCTGTATTAATGAATTATTTGATCAACTTTGCAGAGCACAATACTTTTGAATGATTGACCTTCATTCTGGATATCATCAATTAATATTCGAAAAGGAGGATATACCTGAAATAGGATTATATGAAGGGTATGGACACTATGAGTGAATTTTTATTCCTTTTAGTCTTACTAATTCCCCTTCTATCTTCATGGATTTGATGAATAGAGTATTTGCAGATTACCTATATCAGTTTATGGTAGTATTTATAGATGATATTGTTATATATTCAAAGATAAATGAATTGCAAGAAGACAACATGAGAATTTTACTATAGACCATAAGGATGGAAAAACTATATGAAAATTTTACAAAGTGTGACATTTGGATATAAAATGTTTCAGTTTTTGGGTCATATAATATCAATAGAAGGTATGGAAGTAGATTCATTAAAGACAACGGCAATTGAAAGCTTTCCTAGAATAACCATGGTGCCTGAGAAGTTTAGTTTTCTTGATTTAGTAGGATATTGTTGACAGTTTAAGGAATATATCTCACAACTATATAATCCGTTGACAAAGCTAAATTGGTATGGTGAAAAGTACTTCTAGACAGTTGAATGTGAGGATATTTCAAGGAACTAAACAGAAGGTTATTCAGTTCACCTATGCTTATAATACCTTGTATTGGTGAAGGGTTTTTAATCTGTAGTGATGTATCGAAGAAATGATTGGTATTTCTTAATAAGTATAACAACAATTTTATCACTTATTCATTGTGCGATTTTAATATTCATGAGAAAAATTGACCAACTCCAGATTTTGAATTTAAGGTGAAATTTTTTCATTTAAGATGTAGAGGAATTATATTTATTGTAAATAGGGTGTTTTATATACCGATCATAGAATAATGAAATATGTATGCACATAGAAGGAGTTTAACATGGGATAAAGAATATGTTTAGAGATGATAAAAGATTATGAATTATCAATATGTTACCACCCTATTAAAGAAAAAAAAGTAGAAATTTTTTTGATTTTAAGTGATCATGCTAGCTTTTCCCCAATGAGGATAAAAAAAAGATCCAATATAAATGGATTTTCAAAGTATAGACATAGAATTCATGAAGTAAGTGTAAAATTGTGTCTTTATCAATTGAATGTTCAACCCTAAATCCTTATGATTATTAAATAGGAACAAAAGAAAAATGTGGAGCTATAAAAGATGATAAGAAATGTTCTTAAGTTTAACCATGTTCATGATGGAATGATAAGGTTCAGGAATTGTGCATGTATTCCTTCCATTCCAGTTTTGAAGAAGGATCTGTTAGACTAAGCTCATAACTGTCCATTCTCTATTCATCTTGTAATTTATAATATGTATATTGACTTGAAATAATACTTTTGAAGAGATGGAATAAAGAGAGATATTTCAGAGTTTGTATATCAATGCTTGGTATAATAGAATGTTATGGTCGAAAGTAAAAATTTTTAGGGGATGTTGTATCCATTACCCATACCAGAATGGAAATGGTAGAAAAAAACCGTGGAATTTTTTATTGGACTCCAAAAAACCTATAAAAGGTATAATGCTGTATGTTTTTTATTCAATCACCCTGATAATCTAGCACACTTTATTTCTATTATAGAATACTTATCTGTTGATCAAATTTCTAGGATATAAATTAAGTATGTTGTAAGGATGCATGGAGTACCACGTTCTATTGTATCTTATTAGGACCCATGATTTACCTCAAAAGATTGTTGAAGTCTTAAACAACCACTTGATACTGAATTAATTTCAATACTACTTATTATTATTTGATGGATATTCAGTCAAAAAAATAATTCAAAACCTATAAGATATGTTGAGATCTTGTTATCTAGATTTCAAAGTTGGTTGGGTCAACACCATCCTCTAGTTTACTTTTATTAAAACAATATATTTCACTCAAGCATTAGGATGTCTATTTATAAAGACCTATATGGGAATAAATATAGAGGTCCAACATTATTGTATGAATTTGGATAAATAAAACATTTGGGACCTCATATTGGTTATGGGATGACTAAGAATGATAGAACTATTTAGTAGTATATCAAGGAATAAAAATGGTGGAAAAAATATTATGTTGATAACCAATGGAATGATATATAATTTGATGTTTTGGAGAATATTTTTTGGATAAATTCTCTATGTAATAAGGTTATGAGATTTAGAAACAAAGGGGAAAAAATCCCCAGATATATCAGTCCCTTTTAAATTATTGATCATATGAGGATAGTATCCTATCACTTGGAACTTCCTCCAAATATCATTCAAGTCAATGATGTGTTCCATGTATCTATTTTTAAGAAGTACATGCTTGACCCTTAAAATGTAAAAAACTAAGAGGTCATATCATTGGAGCATGTTCTCTCTTACAAAAACAATTAGTTGAAATTATAAATCGTATAGAGATATTCTCCAAAATGAGACCACCCACCTAGTAAAATTTTTATGAAGAAATCACATGTTATAAGAAGCTAAATTGGAATATGAGGATATGATGAAGTAAACGTATCCTCATTTGTTTCTATCAAAATGGTGAATTCTAAGGAAAAAATATTTTCAAGGGTGATAGAATCTAACACCGTGAGTTTTTCTGGACTTCTTTTAGAATAAATAAATTTTCATTGATGTATTTCATTGCACTCAATAAAAAATAACTATCACATACTACCAAATTTTCTTTCTCTACAAACAACACATAATTGGAATAAATTACTCACAACATTTATTTTATATGAAATATCATTTTATTATTAAAATTATTTAATTAAGATGGTTATTGTCATGACCTGACCCGTACCAGGTATCGAGCCGCAACTAGCCCAATCATGCATCCATAGGCCTGATGCTGGAGACTAGCATTGAAGAAATAAGAAACTCGAAGGGGCCTTTTCTTATGTACCTGTACACACACATGTAGCTAACTCAATGAAAATGTGTAGAGAGAAAGGAAAATAAGACACACAACTGTAATATATATAAACCAAAAATATTCATCGACCTCTAAATATTACAATTACTGAAAAGTAAGCTGAAAGGAAAATGGAAAAAATACATGCCCAACCAGAAATGATCCATAAACTGGTAATAGGTGGAAAAGTAAAATAGATAAGAGAACCTCGCTCCTGGATACCAAGCAATGACCACCGCATGCAGTCCAAGAACCTCGTATCCCTTTGCTCTTATGAAGTCATGATTGGCTTCTCTATCATCTACAAGGGCACACCGAGTGCGATCGAAGACAAAGTTGGGGTGAGTATAAAAATACTAAGTATGATAACCTAAAGTCTAAAGGAAAAGGTGAACTGAAGAGAGAAGCATTAGATTGAACAAGGTACAGTAAAATATTACAACTCAACCCAAAAAAGGAGTGAAGTAATCTCATCTAAATGTGCGGAGATAGAAACGTTGAGATGATGAACTTATCGTCAATTCTTATCTACCAATAGTAGGAGATTAGACTTTTCCAATCCAAAGAATCTAGTCACAGAAAGGACAGGGCATTTCCTACACCTATTTGCCTCTCTATGAATTAGAGTAACCAAAGACCAAGGAGTGGGTACTAGAATAAAATATATATATTTATATGATCAGTTAGATAATCCCAAATGAGAGAGTAAGGGGATCTTTATAACACTATCTCAATATAGGAAAAGTGTCACCAATTATTCTATAAACACCCCAATGCTCAACTTCCAACACATCTTTTTTGAATGGAAAGTCAAAGGGCTTCAATCGTCGCACCTTTATACTATTTGTTTTTGTTAGGTATGTCTTGCACGCATGGTTTTAGGTTTCATCCCAAGGATTCATCTTGGTGGGAAAAGTGGCCATATTTCTTGACATTCCAATTTCATGTTAAGAACAGCTCGTTAATATGCCTCAAAGCCAATGGATGATGTCAAAATGTCATGAACCCACTACCCAGCCCCACTAAAGGGTATACTCAGAAGATTCATCGATGAACCCACTACCCAGCACTGCTGGAGAGTAATCCCCAAAGAGTAAACAATGAACCTCACTACCTATCACCATTAGAGGGTATGTCCTGAAAGAGTAACCAGTGAACCTCACTGCCCAGCCACACTGGAGGGTAATCACTAAAGAGATAACAGAAAACATCATAGCCCAGCCTTGCTTGAGGGTAAGCCTGGATGAGAGAATGATGAACCTCACTGCCCATATTCACTGGTGGGTAATCTCAGAAGAGATAACAATGAACCTCACTACCCAGTGGCACTGGAGGGTAAGTTGGTACTACTTTGGTGATTCTGAAAACATCACTTCTATCACTGTCCTCATAGACCATCACCTTTGACATGTGTCATACCCAGAACATCAAGAATCACCTTAGATACGCATTGTTGATGGAACATCTTTCATAGTACCTCAAAATCAACTACTGAGGGAAGAATCACATTCTACGTGGAAAAACACTCAGAATAGGCTTCCTAAAGTCCAAAATCAGAGTTCAGAAAAATGAGATACGAGAGTTAGAAGATTCGTAAGGTGGTAAATGTCAAGTGTGGGGGTCACATGATGTGTAACCCTGCCTCATCATCAGGCCATCTAACAAGACATACTTCAGTACAAAATTTGAATTAGGTACCTACATGTCATGCCAGTGTACTCATAGATTACATGACACCTCTAGCAAAAATTTGGACGAGCACACATTTCTCGTTATTGATCCAAAGGTAGAAAATAAAATTCTACTAACATTCCACTTGAAAATAGCCTCGGATAACCAGACAGATCACACTGTTGCGATACTTGTATAAAAATGCATTGGATTGACTATTCATTCACCTGAAAAGGACTCCCGGGGAAGAAACTACATTCCGATATACAGTGCACAAATAGTTCCCCTCATATCCCAAACCTCAATCCCAAAACACATCACCCAAATGATTACATTTCGATCCCCTTGTAAAAATACACGGGATAAGCTATTATTTCTTCCAAATTGGACAATCAGTGAAAAGGGTGTTTTTCAACGCAAATGCGGGATCGGTGCTTAATTACTACTGATAAAAAAAGGCTCTTCACATACAAACGGATTGCACCACTATGATCCTTGTGAGAAAACATGCAAGGTAGACTATTCACTTTCACTAAACGGACATTCAATGTAGAAGTTGTAAAAACTGCATTACACCAGAAAAAGACACCCTGTGGGGCCCACACCTCGGCCCCAAATTTAGCTGGGTGGATCACGCCATTTGGATTCTCACTGGAAAACAAAAACGTTTGACAAATCGAACATCAAAAATGCATACCCAGTGAAAAATTCACATTCCACCACAAATGCCACAAATGGGCCTCATGGGGATCAACGACTATTTCATTTTAAACACCCTAAATCAGCCTTAAAAATTACATCTCCACTCTAGGGTCAAAACGCCTATGACAGTGTGTCAGTCAGACGTCAGACACAAAAGATATATCTGGTACTAGAATCGTCAAATAATAATAATAACGATACTTTTATTATTTTAAACAGACGATTCACTTCACTAAGCCACAAGCCCTAGATAAAAATATCTCAAAACAGACTCAGAAGGCCCACAATGAAAAAAGGATCATGTGGCTACAGATGAGATGCAAAACAGACTGTAATATTTATAAATATGGGGTTTTTATTAAAAATGCCACTCTGAACCGGCCTTGACTAGCTGGATCGGCTCTAACTGTTGGCCACTATCGTGGATTTGTTGCCTGCCTCCATGCTCCATTTCCCACCAGTGCCCCTCGCCAAAACCCAATGTTGGAAAACTTCCACGGACCACTATGTTCACTCTGATGGTTCAAATTGCAATTCGATAGTAGATCTGGACTCCATGGGACAAGACCTTCATAGTGTTGGCCTTCACTCGATGAACTGTCAAAGGTTCCATAAGGATAAAAGTAATTATCACTTCTTCTCAATGACACTCTTCCTCTGGCACCCAAAACACTAACCCAAGTATAGATCAGGGTTCCTCGGGTCGAGGGATTCACAGATATGGGTCTAACTCCATGATCAGAGATCATTTATGAAACATGAAAAGTTTTGCGATGAAGAATTAAAAGAACACAAATAATGGGAAATTGTAAATTGAAACATACAACGGTCATTGTTTTTTTGTCCATTGTTAAAGGATTCAAAAGTATCTAAAATGAACAGAAGTCAAAAATTATGAAAAAATATTCAACCACGGGCTGTATAATCCAAAATAGAAATACTACATTGAATCTAGTTTCGTCATTATGTTCAATGCGCTCTGATTTACTAGTTCCTAAGGTTTCATCATGATATGATGTCATTCGGATGTAAATTTGCCTTTTCCTAGAGTTTCGCCATCCGAGGGGAAAAAATGAGAAAACTTTGGCTCATTTCCCTAATTTCGTATTTAAAAAAACTGCCAATAGTTGTGAAATCTGAACCACGCACACCCTCACAACTGTTGTCACCCCTATGGTAAACACCATTCTACAATCTCCACGATGGTTTCAGACTTCCAATCCATGTCTCTGTTTGGAAGTTATTCAAAATATTGTTTCAAAAAAATCAATTTTATTTAATTACATTATTTAAGGATTTTCTTTCTGGCACTTTTTATACAGAATGCATGCACTCACAAAGCATATACCCCACCTAGGGTAAAGACATGCTCCAGACCCAACCATAGCCTCATATTTCTGATCCATGTTGTTATTTGAGAGTTATTTTGGTTTGACGTCACAAATCATTGAATTAATAAATTCATTCATTCATTTAATATACAGATAATGAGTGAGGGGTCCAAACTTCCTATGCCTACATATTTTATGTCATGTCTAGGGTAAACAACTTATTCTAGACCCAACTATGGTCTGAAATTCTGATCTTATCAACCATTTAAGAAATAACCCATTTCCATTGTATGAATAGTACAAAAACAATAATTATTTTTGTATAATTTATTTTGGGCACATTGGGCCTATAAATTTCATGTCTTCTCAGCCGTAGCCCTAGAAATATATCTAGAAATATTCCAAAGTCTTACACGGTGAAAACTGGGTCTCTACCATTATGACCTATCTATTTAACATAGTAATATGAATTTTAATACATACTTTTCAAATATTATTTATAATGTTTTTCTATATATAAAACATTTTTATAAGGAAGAACTTATTTATTTGGTAGTCTTTTTATTTTTTTAAAAATATTTTCTCAAATAAACTTCTTTTCATGTACTTCTATAAAAAAAATTAAATTTCAGCCCTATTAGATATTTAATTTTAAAAAATAAAAATTATTTTTTAATTTTTACTGTCAAAATTAATATAAGGTGAATTTTAATTATTTTTATGTGAATATTCATTTTTTGATAAATAATGATAAATACTGTAGTGTAGTTGTAAACTTCCATTTTTGTTTAATTATTTAGTATACTTTAAATAGATTTTTAAAGTCATAATATATCAATTATACTTATATTAATCTTATTTAGCTCATTGAAATCATTTTTATATTGATATTTGATATAAAAAATATTGATATTTTGAACGTTCTTTTTACGCACCTTCTCACAACGTTTATGGGATTATCGTTAAAGTTAATTTTTCCACTTCTATGAATTTAATTTAGAAAAATGAACATGAATGGTTGTAATAAATATGATATCTAGAATCTAATAGTATCAATATAATTTTTTGGATATTATTAATAGTAACTTTAGAAAAATTTTATTTACCACGGTTAGGGGTATGTCGGGTAATTAATGGTAAAAATAAAATTATAAAATTATAAATTTACCATAACACTTGTCATAATTTCATTTTAAGAGTGGGTTTAAACAAAAACTAACCTTAGGCTGAAATTATAAACTTTTTGAGCAACTTGGATAAGAATATGACATTCATTTTATTTTATTTAAAGGTGTGTTAAAAACACCATATTCATATTTTGAGAAACTATAAAAATTTTAATATATGGTAGAAAGAAATATAAATTAGACTATAAATATTAATTTGAAATATAAAATGTTTAGATACATAATTATAATATATTTATTATTTTTAGTGATATTATAATTAACTGAAATGGTGACACAATAAAGATGGAATAGTTGTTTAATTAATAAAAGGATTAAAAAATAAGATTAAAAATATTAAAATAAATATAATTAAATTTAATTAACGTCATCCATGAATTTTATAGATAACTATGTCATATCAGAGATATATTAGATGTTTTGGTTTGAATTTATCAAGTTAATATGATATTTGTTGAAATACAAATAATGAATAGTATAAAAATTGACATAAATGATACTTTAAAATATATAATAATTTATTAAATGAGATAAAATCCATAAAAATTTATAATTCAGCCAAATAAATATAATAGGGTTATATATTTCATCAATTATCCATTTAGGGTTCTGTTGGAATTTTATAGTAACTATATTATCCCTAATGAGTAAAAAACCATTTTATCATTGTAAAAGTAAAATGGTTTAACTAAGGGTTAAAGCCACGAGATAAGGTTAATATTGTGATCTAAAATTTTCTAAAAATAATTTATTGAGATTATTTCTTACCATAATCAACTTATATTCTAAATAAATCACTTTGTATATTTTTTAAGTATGAAATCAATTTATATTACATTAATATTTTTTTGAGTTTCCAAGATTTCCCCTCCTTTCTCTTGTAAAAAATCACCTCCTCCCTAACCTCATAAAAACACAATAAGACATATAGATTAACTATGCCCTACAATTTTATTCTAATAACATATTCATCCAAGTTTTAATTGTTATGTTTTTCTCAAAATACCATCTCTAGTGTCTCTAAGAGAATAAGAATAGCGAGCTCCCCAAATAAGAGGTAATCTACATTACCGACTCTCTTAAGAGTATTTATTATTATAATTTCTCTTCATGTATTATTTATATTATAAATTGATAATTATAGTATCAAACATTTTCTAATATTTTCATATTTTTATGTAAAATACATATTCCATATTTTTATCCACCCTGTGAAAAATGAAATAACAACGTGTGTGTATGTAAGGCCTGCAATCTCCACATTGCGGGTAATTTGTTTTTTCATCACGACATTACATAAATGAGTATAATGATGGAACTAATGAATTTGTTTTATAATTATAACAGGATATTGGTTTTGGAACAAAATATATTACAACCACACTAATACCATTTGACAATTAATGGAATGATATTGTCGTTTGTGCGTACGTACAGTCAACCATCTCCACGATGAAATGAGATTAATTATCCATGATCACCAATAAGGAATGATTATATAAATGTATATAATGAAAAATATGCTATGTATTAGCTTATTAATACTTTTTAAATGAAATAAATACATCATATCTACATAAACTGAGACATTTATGAAAAAACATGGATAAGAAAATAAAGCATTTAACACCCAAAAGAAGAGTAATAATGAAATGATATTAACAAAAGGGTGGTAAAATGATCATATGTGATATCAAATGAATATGGTTGTAGAATAATTAAAGAAAAATTAATCCACTATATAGGATTTTCTTATATGTATGGAGGTAATCATACGTAAGGTAATGGTTAATTCCACAATATCATTATTTTCTGGGATTTTTTTTACGAAAGTGTTTACTCGGGTATATTTTCATCCACGTCCATATTTTTAAAAAAAATCCAAAATATTTTTACTATTATTATAAAGTAATTTAAATTAATTTTTCGACCCAAGCAGTGCATTGTATTTAACATTTTTAAAGTAATATTTTTTCTTTTTTTTACAAGGTACATTTCGACTTTCCCAGAAAAGGTATGAGCGTAATGTTTTTTTAACTTATATGGAATGAATGGATTTTTACTAATTTAGCATGCCTTATTTCTGTATGGTTTCTCTTACAATATTACATTGTTTAGTTGAAATATTTTTTTTTTACAAATTGTCTCATTTATAATTGATTTGATATATTTTCATATTTAATGGAACGTGTTGTTTATTTCCTTAGGATTATTGTCTTATGAACAACCAAAATTTATTCCATGATTCTAATTTAAAAGATTTTTTATGCAGGGTATGATATTGTATTGTAATTATTATGCTCTCATGCACTTATGCTCATGATAATTTTTACTTATCTCCCTTGTTTACACTTACTGAGTATCAAATCTCAACTCTTTTTATGTTTCTTTTCACCTAGGTTATGAAGACATGTATTATGATTTATGTTTCTAAGAAGGGTGGTAGTCAAGAAGAACCTACTGGGAGATAATCTAGCTCTATTATGTACCAATGTTTATGTTTCCATTTTTCAAAGGGCATAAGACTAATATGGTATTTTGGGGTATGTTTGGGTAATTTATTAATTATTACACAACTATAAAGAAATGTAAATTTATTAAAAGTTAGGGTATCTATATAAACGTTGTAGAAAGAATTATATATCATAATTTGATTGGAACATTGTGGAATTTATAGAAAAATCATGATTAAATAGTAATTTAGTTTAAAATAAATCAAGGTAGTGGAAATGTGCTCTGATCGAGTTGTAGGAGTCAGTGTTTACGGTAGATTCACTGTAGTATAAATAGTAATGTCTATAATAATTTACATTATATTTTATATTTGATTAAATATTAAAATATATCAAATCAATTTTAAGAAAACAATTACTGAATGGGGTATTCAATAAAATGGTTTACATAGAACAACTAGTTGAATTTATTCTTGAAAATGATTATTCTAAAATAATTAGTTTGAAAAAGTATTTAAATAGGCTAAATAAAGAACATTGTTCATTTATTTCTAATATAAATAATTTATCAGAATGTTTTAATTGAATAGAGGGGTGTTGATCAAAACCTCCACGTGAATAATATAGGCAAATAGCAGTTTATTGTGATTGTGTATATGTAACATACTATTTTTGGAGATGCCAAATCGAAATATACATGAATTGTTTCTCAGTTGATGAGTTCTAAACATTAGATGTTAATGAATGGAGATTTTTTATATTTTATTTGGTTTGAAATTCTTCATGATGAAGTAATAAAATTTATCTAATTGTTGATGATTAAAAAATAATTGGTGACGAAATTAAAAATGGGCGAATTGAAGATAGTGTCAACTCAAACAATAGTTAGAAAAAAACTCACATAGTATGAAAACAATGAGGGAGTAGAAGTTAATTTATATAGGGGATTCATTAGGAGATTGAGATATCTTATTGTTACTATAATGGATATATTTTTGGCTACATGATTAGATGCATATTTATAGAGTTTTATAAAGATGGATCATTATTAAGATGTGATGAGATTTATGAGGTTGGCTTTGGGAACTCTACATTTATGTTTGTTACTCAAATATATAAAGAACACATATTTATTATTTTTTTCAGATGCTAATTAGGATGGTGTCATTGATGATAAAAAACCCACATGTCAGTGATAATTTTTGATCATATGTTAATTTATTTTATAGATAAGAAATAATTAAGATTGTGTATCATTGAGAATAATAGAATTTCAAATTATCCAACTACTAAAGCCTCTATATAGCATATGTGGAGAAATAAATAGTTGTAAGGCAACAAAAAATTTCTAAAATAACACTTGATTATTCTGTGAGACAATAAAAGTATTATGGAATTGAAAATGTATTTGGTTCATCACTCTTTCAAGAATCACATTAATATTTTATATTATTACATTAAAGTGAAGGTGGAGATAAATTTTGTTACTATTGTGTTTTTTGGAACTAAAAAAATGGTTGAAGATATCCTCACCAATCCCTTGGTGGATCATTTGTTTGAATTGTATATGTCATACCTCGAAGTTAAACCACACACCATATATTTTATAGGTTTGGAATACCCATATCTCTATTTAACATCATGAAATTTTTTTATGTTGTATATTTCTATAGGTTTATATCTTTT
Organism: Viscum album; assembly: GCA_963277665.1. NCBI lineage: Eukaryota > Viridiplantae > Streptophyta > Magnoliopsida > Santalales > Viscaceae > Viscum > Viscum album. The sequence goes on from OY728145.1 coordinate 780,638,465, forward strand.
TTTAGAATAAATTTTATTGGGAGAGATACTATCCATGGGGTTGTAAAAGTGTAATGGATTCTGTCAGAAGAAATTATGCGAAACAATATTTCATTTGGTTAATTTTATTATCTCTAATACTGATAATTTAATCACAAATGTTTTGATATTAAATGAATTTTCAATTCATAAAATTGGTATATTTGATATTTCAAGGCATTATGAACTCTAATTGGGATATTGTAGTCATATCCTTTGATTTGTATTATCAAAGGGTTGAATAATTTCAAAGTAATGTTTCTAAAATGTAGAAAAAATGGTAAATCTAAATGATTTTGTTTTTGAGAAGGATAATGAGAACCCTAATCTAATGGGGGATAAAGAAATAAAAAAATAAGTGTTATCATAGGGGGGCTATATATCATAATTAGGGGAGGGTGTCATATATGAATGTCATGTTTGAGCATGGGGGGTTATTTAAAAAGATAGTTGAAAACTAATAAAGGGGAAGATTATTGATATCATATTTTGTTTTTGTTGAATTTAATGTCATGGTAAAATTACTTTGGGGTGTTTTTTATATCAGTTAAAGTATTGTTAAAGGGAATTTAATTGTGAAATAAATTACCATAGAAAGATTGTAAAATTTTCAAACTAACCTAGTTTATGAAATAAAAACAATTTAATTTACACAAAAAGTTGTTGAAGTTAATGAATTTGGATAAATTCATACTATAAAATGATAGAAGTGGGTAATTTGATTTTAATTCTAGACATGACACCTATATTAATAGGAAAAATATGGATAAGTTAACATTAAAAATTATGGACATGTAGTGTTTCTCATTCCATGGAATATAGACAAATTCTTGATGGTCTCCTAGAATAAATTTAGTAAATCTAGAATGAAGGTTCTCACACTATAGGGATTATGGAAACTAAAGAATGGATACAATGATAGATTTGATAGTTTTGGTTTTTTTAGTTCACCATGTTGAGTAAATGAAGTCACATCCTAAAGGGGACCTATAATATTTTCATTAGAACTATATAATTTCTTATATTATATTAATAATATTTCATGTAAATAATAATAATTGGTTATTTAATTAATGTAATACCTTGTTTTAAAGGGGAATTGTATAGGAACCTGACTTTTTCATAGATGATGGTTACATTATTTTTTAGATATACATCATAATAGTGATACAATCTGGGATCCTAGGGAACTCGATATATCAATAATAAGACAATTAGTCCTATAACCCTGAGTCTATTCTATCATGGTTCCCTAGAGGATCTACTTATATAAGGTTTCCTTACATTGCCTTCATGCATGATATAAATCTTGATGTGGACTCTAAATCCTCTCCGTGATGTTTTTTAGGGTTTTATCACTTCTTCTAGCTTGTGTTTATTTTCTCATTCATCATCAATGTTTTTAATTTATGTTTTAATGGTTCACTATTCTATTTATTCTCGTTCCACTTCAAGTCTCATTCCTACTCTCATCATGGTTTTGTGTCTCCTTTTGCATCAACTGGATTCATCCTTCCCATCCAATTCATGGTTCAAAGTCAATTCCCACAGGCTTCCTCAGATAAGGGTCCTTTCTAATTATGTCCACAGTGTTCTATTAAGGTTTTGGAGGTGGTCCTTCAAGACTAAATAGGCATTGGTATGTCTCCATAAACATCAAAATGACCTAGTATTCTATGATCACATATCCATGGTAGTGGAGTAGGATGAGATAGGTTTCGGGGATTATTCATTTGACAACTGGTTTCCTTAGACACAGTTTTGGTTTTTTGGGTGATGGTTTTTAAAATAGTATTTAGATATTTTATTATTAATTATTAGGTTTCCTAGATTTTGGTTATAACTTATCTAGTGGGTGTTTATTCTATGGGGCCTCCTGGGTAATTTTATTGGGATTTGTGGATTTTATACATTAATTTCATGTTGGTTTGGTATGTGTCACAAAGGATGAAAATAAAACATTGTGGGTATGGTTAGACTCCATAATGGATGAATTTAAGGCTTTTCTTGTTATATGAATGATGGTTATAATTATTTTGATCAATTTATTTATCATTTATGGTTGTTCTTAGTGGTGATTGATATTTTTTTATCTCCGGTTTTGTGATCTATTATCATTTAAAGAAATAGTTGGTGGTTCTATTTTCCATAGAACAAGTATGGATTTTATTTTACATATGGGTGAAATTTATGTGCTATTTCTAGAGTTGGTTTGGTCCCGTATTTCTATGGGCCATGGAATTTGGTTTTTGGTACCATCTAGCAACGAATATCAGGATCTCGTTGGGTTCAAATGTGATTCTATTGGTGGAACATGGCTCGAGGTTCCAAAACATTTTATTTTAGATATTTGAAACATTTTTATCTTTTGAGCTAGAAATTTGAGGTATTTGTATGGTTAACTCTCAACTAGATTAATTTTTGCATGATAAGCAAAGTGTTATGCAGGAAATCCAGGATCTATATGTTTAGTATCTAGTGAAAATTAGACTCATACCATACACTCACAAAATAAAAACTAAAATACTTTTAAAAAACTTCATTAGTATCCTCATAAAATATATCATGTTCTCCATTTTAAATTTAATCCCTTGAGGATAAACATAACAGAATGGGCTGGGATAAAATCCATGTAAGGGGGTCCATAATAGAATAAATAATTTACATGAATCAATAGTATGTAGGTGAGCATAATCATCATAAAAAAGTCATGATCATAAGATAATCAATTGTATTATAAGGGTAACCTTTTTATAACACATGGAATGTGGAATTTTCATTAAAATAAAACATCGCATCACAGTGTCTATATACCACACATTGTTTTGAAAAAAACAAAATGTTCATGTATAACATGTGTTCATAAATCATAAAATCATAATTATGAAAAAAATAGGAATCATTTTCGTGAATAATATATATAATATCATGAGATATATCACATTAAATATTACATTTGAGGTATACATAATATTTTCAACACAATCGACAACATTAAATTTCCAAAATATTTCATGACACATAGAAGGATAATTAAAAACAATGTAGTCATGAAATAAAGGAAAGGAATGAGTTTTAGAAAGAATTTATAAATAATTATTTTGTGAATAAATTTTATGTTCCAAAATGAATATAGAAAATAATACATTTTCCTTAAACATAATCACTATTTTTAGACAATAAATAACTTGAGAATATTTAATGTGATTTTTTTTGTATTTAATGTACATTCTAAAAATATTTTCAAATGTCTTATAAATCATTTTGAAACAATTATATTCCAAAACAATAGATGATAAAAATAGTTTTATTACATTTAAGGACATTATATGAATATCCACAGAGAAAATAATATGAAGGAATAGATAAACCAAAAAAAGAGTTGTATTTGATAATCCCCTAAACTAAATTCCCTATTTATTTCATTTCATTTTTTTATCCTATTTAATAAACATAGGATTACTACCCCACATGAGAATAAGGGAATTATTTTCATTTATGTAACTGTTGATCCATTATAATTTTGGATTCCATTTTATAAATTTTTTTGTTAAATGTAAATTGTTTTGATGTCTTATTTTCATTTAAATTTCATGTTCTGTTTCAATTTCATTATTTTTGTTCAAGGCCATTTATACATAAGTGAAATTAATTCCAAAAGATTAAAAATAAATATATTTATAAATTTATATATAATAAATAATATATAATTTCCATCCATAAGGTTGTGATAGAAATGGATTTGGAAATGTCCTCTTTGGCACTTAATCGGCCGTTAACAGGACACTTTCCAAAATGGAGGTGGGAGATATATACTACCTAATTATATATTGAATAAAATTTTTATAGGAAATTAACATTATCAATATCATTTAAATGTACTCTTTAATTGTGTTAGGATGGGTTGGATTGGAAAAAAGGTTTATAAGGAATTTGAAAATGATAACTAAATAAAAATACTAAAGGACATTACCACTTTCTTGGAGTTGTTCATTTTATATGGCCATTGAATTCTTGAAATAAAAGAGTTTTATTACTCCAAAATGTATCTATTCATCATAAGGGTATTATGTTGAATTATTTGGTTAGTATTTTCCCTTTATTAATTGAAATTGAAATGGTATTCCAATGGAGTGAGGAGAAGTTATTCATACTTGAATAGTTGGGTATTTTTAGGTTATAATATTCAATAAAATATTTTTTCCATGTTAAACCTTTCAATAGTAATATTTTAAAAATTATGAAATATATAAAAGTAAAATAAGAATAATTTAGCACATTAAAACACCTTATAATACAAATTTATTAGTTTAATCGAATGGAAGTGAGGATGAAAAGAATATTATTTTAATGGAATACATTAGACTTTAGAGTATGGAATACATTATTAAATCATGAATCATGTAATTTAAAATAAATACTTAGGAAAAACTATATGTTTACTATTCACAAAAAATTGAATTATTTTATAAAATTAAAGTAAAATCACCATTATAAATTTTTTTTCATTATAATTGTAAAAATAAAATTAATTTTCTAACATACATAATTTTTATTTTCAATATAAAATTTTAGGATTTTATAAAATATAAAAAAGTACTGTATATTTTAAATGTGTTTATATTTTCTTATAGATTTTAATTTTGATATTTAATTTTTCACATTATTATATTTTTATTTTCTTAAATTAGATATGGTAAATATTATTTATTTATATTTTATTAGTAAGAGGTAAATTTACTATTACAACATTTATGTTACTATTCCTAATGATCATGTTACTATTACTAATAGACATGTTACTATTCCAATGGTGAACTTATTATTTCAATAATCATATTACTTCATATAAATGACACTTAATTCATTCAATATTCTCTAAAATTCCAGCCAAGATTCTATATTTTCATTTTATATGATATTGACTAGTTTATTAATATTTTTTGTCTTCAAGAGGGTGTTCATAGGGGAGATTATTCTAGTATATCAGGGTGATCGAAATTTTATAATTTTTGTTTTTCTATTTTTTATTTTTTATCCCTTTATTATATTTATCATTTTAATTGGTTATTCATTGACTAATGTAATGATATTCATTAATGAAATAAATTGTTCATGTTTTCTCTATGTGTTGTTTGTGTATAACAATATATAATAAAATTATATCTCACATTAATTTAGAAAATAAATTTTTCTAAAAATTATGGGTCATTACATAAATCCCCCTATTTAGAAATTTCAACATTTAAATTTCAACTCTTATTTTCAGTTGAGAATAATTGTGGGTAATTTTTTTCATCAAGTTCCCATCACGCCTCTTCATATATATGGTTCTTCCAAAACACATTGAAAATGTGTGTCGTCTTAGTGTGTAAAAATTTATCTCTATGATCCAAGATCCTCACCAGATGATTCCTAAAAGAGATATCATACTCTATTTATACCTCTTCCAGATTCAATATAGGTGATGGACCAGGTATTTACTTACTTAGAAGAGATATGGGTAATACATCTTGAACATAAGTAGTGTTTGGTGGACGTGTTATCTGGTATTCCACTGATCATATACGATCGAGGATCATAAAGGTGCCAATGTACCTAGGGATAATATTTATATTAATTTCAAACTGTATTACTATCTTACATAGCGATATTTAATGGAAACAATTCGCCAAATTAAAATATTAATTCACTATGATGAATATCTATATAGATATTCTGCTAAATTTGAGTGTGTTTTATATGCTCTCAGATGGCATGAAACCACTCAATCATCTCTTTTACAATGTCGAGTGAAATTACTTTCTTTTTACCAACTTCATCCATAAATTTAAGAGTTCCAAATTTCTTCCCATATATAGATTCATGTTAAAGCGTTTGAATATCATAGTAGAAGCAAATATTGTATGATCACTCAACAAATGAGATATGTTGACCCAAACTGCCATTAAATTCAATTAATAATAATCTTAGGATTTCCTCTATTATCTATGTGGAAATTTCTAACTATCCATATGTGTTGGAGTGATTTGATGTATTATAATTCAATTCAATATTCTGATCAACTTAAATAATTTTCCAAAATTTATAGGTGAATCATAGATCATGATCAAAGAAAATTGAAAGTAGTTCCCCATGCAGCCTCACAGTTTCCTTTTCATATATCTTAATATGATTTTCATGGGGTAAATATTCATAAATATCATTAATTTTTGTAGTAATGGTGATTCAATCAACCACATCCCATATCACTTTGATTCCTTTTTATATCTTATAGAGGATACAGACAGTGTCCAAGATGATGTTTTACCATTTCCATATGGGTATGGGAAAGTTTGGCATCATCCCCATAGACTTATGTCACTCTACATTAAACTGCTAACATACAAGAAACATTGTGGTGTACTCAATGATTTTTTTATTCATGTTTTTCTAACGGAATTTATCACGAAAATCAAAGTACATGTCAGTAATTCTAGTATGGATAGGGAAAGATTATCTTTGATCATTATCCAATAGATCTTTCTTAATATCTGGTGATGTAGGCTAACACATCATATTTAAAAACTAAATGAACCCATCTTCATCAATGAGGAATTCATGACTCTTCCCCACCTTTATTATTTCCTCATTTGGATTCTACATAACATCCCACTATGCCTCTTTAATCATCTCTTGGATATATGGTTAAGGAATAATTTTGTTAAGGTAGGATTTATTCCCTACCGTTATGATTTCTAGATCCATCCAATGCATGTCCATGAATATAGGGTTTTACACCATCCAAATCATGGATAGTTTTGAAAGATCCTTTTTTCTAAGATCTTCCACTACCTTATTTACCCTTACAAGATGGTAGTGTATAGAGAAACTCCAGCCCTTGATTATATTTATCCATATTTACTAATGGATGTTGTCCTCCATTAATGGGACTATATACATTAGGCTCTTGTTATCATTATATATGTCTCATTTATATCCATATAGGTAGTACTTATAAATATTCAAAGATAGGATGTCAGCTAAAAACTCTTAATAATGTGTCGTGAAGTTCTTATTAAGGATATTCACATTTCATGAGTCATATGCTACAAATTTATCATTCTGCATGAGTACACAACCTAAGATTTTTTTGAGGCATCACCGTATATCAAAAAACCCATCTCCTCATTATAGAAGGGTGAGTGAAAGAACATTGATTAACCAATTCTTTATCTCCTCAAATATTTCATCACATTATTTTATCCATACATACATTTTAGAATTCATTGTTAACATAGTTATTGGGATTGACATTCAAGATAAATTTATTACAAAACATTGGTAGTACAACGATAATATAATAAAAACAAGAATTTACATGATACATGAGGGTCTAATTAATTTCTAAATTTCTAATATCTATGAATGGTCCATAGAAATTCCATCAGATGGCATCAGGTTCCTAAGAATGAGACTTACTGCAACCAAAATTCACACTTTATGAAATTAGTATATATTTTCTCCTTTTATAATGTCACCAAAACAATCCATATATGATCTTCATGTTCCTCTTTACTCTTAGAGTAAATTTGAATATCATCAATATATTACTCAAGGAAGTCCCCAGATACTATATTAATCAAATCAATGAAGATAATTGGGGAATTGGTAAGTTTTAAGGGAATCACTATGAACTCCTGATGTCCATACCTATTATGAAATTCTTTGTTCAAAATATATTCCATCACATTCAGCATATGATACTCAGAATTAAGATCCACTTTTGAGAAATACTGATATTCTCATAGTTGATCAATAAAAACAAGGATCCTTGGAAGGGGATACTTTTTATTTCTGGTTATCTTATAGATCTCCTATTAATGGATACATAGCCACATTGACCCATCTATTTAAATGAAAAGGGACACCATCATGCCCCAAGCTGATGCAGGAGGTAAAATGAACCCTTTTTATAAATTATCTTGTATCTACTTCATTAACACCTCTAGTTTAATTGGGGACATCATATTGATTCATTTTTAGATAAGTGTGGAAACTGGTATAAGATCTATTGAGAACTATACACCATTATCTTGTGGAAGGTATGGAAACTCTTCAGAAAATACATCATTGTATTCCCTCAGAATGGGTGTTTTTTAAAGGATGACACTTTCCTTTGGCTCACCCAGTTGGGAAAGAAATTGTTTTTCACTAGGTATCAACAACCACACCCTTGAAAAATTTTATAGACGATATTCATGATCATTCTTGAATTTTTATATGAGTATGGGTTAATTCAATATAAATAATTACATTTTCCTTTCTTGATAGTAGATTTTAGCTCTATATGATGATTCTTAATCCACACCCAATATAGAATCAAATTACATGATAAGAATGATTATTAGATTCTATGGAAAAATATATATAAAGATTCTAAAAAGATAATTTTTTAACATATGGGTTGCATTGGTTGAATGGTTTTGTGTTTTTATGGATATATCAACATCAAGTTATCAAAATTGTGACTCAATTGTTTTATGAAACAATACAATATATAATGGAATTCTCAATCAATAATCAAATAAAAAAATTCCAATTCTTGATTGAATAGTAAGTGTACCTTGAATAAATTAATTTTTATGTTCTATATTTTTTTATGGAATAATATATATCTTTCTCCTCCATATTTCATAATTGTCCTCACTGGTTACCATAAAAGTCCCATGGTTTAGTTTATTGACTTTTGTAACTTTATTTCATCATATAGTAAAATAATTGAACATGGATGTTTCCTTCCTTCTCTCAATTACATTTTATCTCTTATTATTGTATCTTCAACATCCATTAGCTTGGTGGCTTTAGCTTTCTCATTTAATGAATTTCCCAGTAACTTTTTATGTAATTCCCATTATGCCTCTTCTCAAATTTTGAATATATGGGCGGTTGTATCTTCTTTCCTCCCTTTTTATTTTAACTACCATCTTAAAATTCCATTATTCACTTGTTATCTTGATATCCATGGGACCATTCTTCAAAATAACTCAAAATTGATATCACATCAACCTATTTCTTCATAAACCCTAGTGTCTCAGATAGTTGGAGTGATTCAAAGGGGTTCTTTTAAATAAGTAATGAATCTATATATTTTTCAATCATTGCTTATAAAAAGCATTAGTCATATCGGTCATTTCATGTGAATGTTTTCCTATAAGTCTTGAAATGTCTAACGTACTATTTCTTAAGATCTAGGAATACTATTTACATATTTTTTCTATGTGTTTGAAAGAAATAATTGTTATAAAATAACTTTTTAATGCCTTCCCACTACATTTCATTAATTTCATAATTTGGCTTTGTATTTATTATCAAATCACACCATTGACCAGCCACTCTATATAAATGGTAAACATCTATAGTAACCTAATACATCTCAAAATAGTGTAGAAAAAAATTCTCTTAAACATTGATTTCAACCACCATTCCCAGAAAAATGGAAAAAATATATATTCTAAACATTGGTTATCATTGTCACATAAAGGACTCAATTTCTATTTTCTCTATCTTGGGCGCATGCTGACATTCCATGTTGTTTAAGATATTGTTAATTTATTGAGATAATTGGGTAATAATCACCATGATGGTTTTTACTCTGCATACAAGTGCATTAAGAATGTAATTTAGAGATCCATTAAATTTTCCCTCATATAGATTTTGGTTCAGTTTCTCCTAGTTCCTACCATTTTCGGAAATATAAAAATTTTAAATAAAAAATTATTAAATAAAGAATGAATAAAAAAATTATTTTGTGAAAATTAACTCTAAAGTAATATATTATGGGATCCCTATATTTTTAATTTTTCATAATTTATACTTCTTGGAACATGTATTATAATCTTCAAATATTCAATTACTTTAGTTATATATACATCAAAATGGTTTTTATTAGATTTTTTGATTAATTGAAACATATCCACTGGGAGTGTCAAATAAGGTGCATAATAATGACTTATTTGATTCACCAAGTGATGATCATGTTTATACCCAATACACCCTTTCTAGGGTTATTACCCCTAGGTAAAACTATGTCAGATCCATATCCACTAGTAGTATCCAAACATTTAATTCATTGCTCATAAAACATATTTTATTATACATTAAATAATATAGGATGTATACCTATTGCTAGACTTATCCTTAAGATTTTTACTATTGATTTATATACTTAATTCCAAAATTAACTAAAATATTTACTAATATAAACTATATTAACCAAAAACATTCATACATGAAAATTAAATCTTTTTAAGATAAACAATATAATAGTTATACAATCTATGATAAAATTCCTAATTCATTAGAAAAATTTGGATCACGCCTTAAATATACATTATAAACATAGACATTATTTAAAATCATTCTTATTTATCCTCATAAAAATATCACATTCTCATTAGTACATGTAATCACCTTATGATATATTTCTATGAAAGTGTTTAGCTAAAATCTTATTAAGGGGAGGGATATAATTGATAGATTAAGAGACATGAATCGATAGTAAAAATTTGAGAATAATCATCATAATAATGTCATGATAATAGGATAATAGTTATAATCATATGGGAAATATATAAAAAGGAATTTAATGTAGATGATTGATAATAATTAAATATCATGTCATAGTTTTCAAAGACCACACATAGTTGTTAAGAGAGCCAGCATCATATTCATGCATAACATATGTACAAAAATCATAAAATTATAATTATGAACAAATATTGCATCATTTTCATGTAGAATACACATTATATCACAACATATATCACATTACTGAATAAATTATAGGGATATATAATTTTAATCTCTCCCCTTATATTATAAAATGCACATAATCATTCATTCCACATGGAAAGATAACGTATAACAATCTTAGTCATGAAAAAAACAATGGAATATAATTAGTTTTATAATGAAATTGTGAAAAATAATTTAATAAATAACCATTGGGGTTACAAATTTAATAAGGGACATCGTAATTTTTTTAATACATCAACACTCATTTTTTTAGAAGAAACAACTCATGAGAAGAGTAACATATTGATATTTTAAAAGAATAAAATAATGTTGGATAGTATGGATGAAAATAAATAGTAAGATTAGATGAGAATATAACACCCTAATACATTATGATATATATATTTTTAAATAAGTTCAATCCCTTATGTATATTTTGGTACATAAAGCTCTGATATTTTTGTGGTCGATATCGTATATTACAAAAAAACACTAACCATAAACAACCAGTGGAATATATAACTTTCATAAAATAGCCATGAAATTGACTGGAATGAATAGTATTAAAACTATATAATATATATAAATATATATATATACAACTCAAAATAAATTTATTGATAATTTTTTTAAAAACTTCAATCCATATTTTGTAATGTAATTTGATTCTTCAAAAAATTCTTAAAAATGATTTTTTTCTTTCAGTGATAAAATATTATAATTAATTTCTAAAGATTCTAAAAAATGTATTAAATAAGATTTAAATAATTGTTAAAATCATTATATCAAAATTAATATTGGTTTAAATTTTGGTTTTTTCAAAAAAAATATTGATTTTTGAGTGAATAATGAAAAATTCTGATTTTTTGTTGAAATGTCGTTTTATTTTAATAAATTATTTAATTTAAAATTATGATTATATTTAGAATATTATTTAAAATAATATATTTAATAATTATTTTTATTTTATATAAATAATTAAATTTTAATGATCATTATATTTTATTTTAGTATAAGTTTATTTTTGTGTTCAAAGACAGGGTTTTCTAAAAAGAAAAATTAAAGTGCATAATATTTAACCATTTTAATTAATTAAACATAACACTATTAAGGATTGTTTGAAATGATATTTTTATATTATATATCTATAAATACTCATTTATATTTTTGAAACTATTATTATTAGTCCTAGAGTTAATAAGAAATCATTATTTTCTTGACAGATACACTTCTTGAAACCCCATATTTCGCCATGTCTGTGGGTTCAATTATAAATTAATTTTTTTAGAATTACATGAACTTAATTTAGAAAAATATATTATATATTATTTATAATAAATAATTATATTATATAATATTTTTGATTTAAATTTTTAACATAATTAATAGTGAAAAAAATAAAATAAAAATTACCGCGGTCAAGGTGAAAACTAGTTAACCGGTGAAAACTAAAAAGATAAGGGTAAAATGACTATAAAAAATTTTTAAATATATTTTATTTCTATATTGAGAAATTATCATGTATAAGTCTTGATAATGGTCCATTTTGGGTTCTTTTTCATATAAAATATGTGGGCACACCTTTTTCTTTTCAAATATTACAAGTGTTTCGCCTACTTCAATTATAAAAGGTCACCCCTTCTCTTCTCATCTTAACACCTTAAAATCAATTTTTTCGTACTATTCCTTCCCATATAACATACTTAATTCCATATCCATTACCTATATCATTGTGTTATCATAAATCAATCCTATGAATCTTTTTGGTTCATAACTATAGAGGTTTTCTGAATAATAGATATTATTCATAACTGAGTATCTTAAATTTATTTATTTTTCAAAATACTTAAAATATTAGTAAATTTGTATTATAAAATAAAATTTTTATCTAACATATAATTATATGTTATTATTTTCTATTAACAAACTGTAGTGACCCAATCACAGTAAGCCTGAAGCCAGTGTCTGTTTTCAATTACATTGGCATAAGATATAAGAAAATCATGTCCCAATGGACTGAATAGTTTAGAATCCTTGGTAAGATAAAAATAGACATGAGAAATTAATAATATAATTACAAAAAAAATTCTTATTTCTAAATAACATCTAGGATATTATCTTCATTTCATCTATCATATTCTTACATATCTTTCTAAGTATGCATCTTGAGTTCCTGGGAAAAGGAAACAAATAAGGGTGAGTTGAAATGCTCAGCAAGTGCAAATACAGAAGAATAAATAATTGTACATTATAAGTATAATTATTTCATCGTAAATAAATTAAAACAGATACAATGTAAACAACAAATTGAGAGGGAAACGATAAAACAATATGGAATCATAACAAATGGAATCACATGCCATAAAAATAACTAGATAAGGAAAAATAAATATAGAAAGGTAAGAAACTGAAAACACATTCCACGTAATCAATAAATTGAGAATAAAATGAATCCAGAGACTTTATCATATTAAAATACCATGGAAAATAGCAATGAAAAATGAAATTTTTATAAAAGAAATGATTATTTACTAGACATCATTTTTAAGGACATGTGGACCTATATTGTAAATATTTATCCTCTGAATAGTTTAAAACTATGTATTGAAACCCCGTTAATTTTCACAAGTTATCTATCTCATGAAAACCTATATATTCATCGAGGATCTATATACATTTTGGGATCCACCTGTCATCTTGTTCCTAAATCATTTATCATATCGAGAAATTGATTTAATAAACAAACAACATACCTTATAAAATATCCATGTTGAATAAAGAAGGAATTATCAATATTTTACAAAATAGTAAAATAACTATAAATGTAGACACAGTATGTAAACTGGTATATAGTTTAGTAAATAGTAATATTCATGAAAAATCAAATGGATAATTTAGTGGAAATTCAATGTTCAATGATAATAGAAGTTTGAATGTTTCAAGGGGGTCAACAAACGAATAAAGGAAGTGAGTGTAAATACTATCCGTTCCCAATTTAATAAAAAATATTTTGAGGAAGAAATAGTATTGTATAAATACAATATATCCCGAGTGGATTAAAAATAAAGGGTTGTCGTCGTTGATGTTTCAAAATACTATAAAAACATCTTTTCAAAACACTCTTGAGGAAACTATCATTTTATTTTGAAAATAACTCTTTGAAAATAACATTAAAATAATTTATTTAAAATTTAACCTTTTGAAGAATTAAAATGAATATGTGAAGGAATTATGGTGGTTACGTACATGTCCTACAAGGTAAAAATAAAATTCCCTTTGCATAGTAAAACGGTTAGAAAAATGACTTGTTCGCAAAGTGATAAGAATATTCCATTATAAAATTTGGTAAAAGAAAAAAAGTTAAAAATATATTAACTAAATAATTTATAAAAAATTATTGAATAAATTTTAATAAAATAATGTTTCTAGGAGAAAATAGGTTCTCTTACTAAAGAAATACACGATGTCAGGTTTTCTTAATAACATTTTCTAAAACACCTTGAGTAACAAATAGTGGGAAAAATGTACTAATACTTGAAAAAGGTTATGAATAGATATATTATAGTAAAATTAAAGGTTTTATTGAAAAATGATAATATAATTTCCTCTAATTGAAATTAAAGACCAGTAAAATTATTCTTGAGGAAAATAATTGTTAAACATTCCAAAGTATCAAAAACCACTTTGAACAATTTTAACTCATAATCCCCATGTAGGACTAACATTATATGGATGGTTTAAATAACATGAATATAAATTTTTTATTGATATAATATTTCAAAATGGTTAGTAAATACACCAAAAAAATAAATAAGTGGTGAACATGGAATTTATCTCATGGATGTAAGAAGCGAGATAGAAATAACATAACTTTCATTTCCTTTGATGTGCACATAATTTAACCTCATGTGTATGCAGATTCAACATGATAATAACTTATAAAATAACCATATTAATACACATTATATCTTATATGATCTTATTATAATATCTTATTACCTATCTGTTAATAATATTTCACTATTTTCTCTATTCCAAGTGTTAATTGCCTAATTTGTCTCGTATGTTTTAACTTGTTATTTTTTTCTTCTTATGTAGATCATGATTCCATACTCTATATAATATAAAACATTTTTTAATTATAAAATATATTTAGTATATATGTATTTATAATAATCTAAAATATTTGGTGACAAGAAATAAAATGCACAGTTCATGGAGATAGTAGGCTATACGTACGCATAAATGATACATTAATTTATTTTTCAAATTAAATTAATTAAAAGTAAATTATATATATGTATATTATAATTATAGTATCATATATATTTAAAATATTTTCCATATGTTTTTTAAAATCATCATTTATATGTTCTATGTATATTTTTAATGAGTCACATTTCATTAAGGGGGAGGTAGTCTATACTTCCACAAATGATGTTATAGTATTTACACAAAAAGGAAAGTGTAATTGTATATGTTATAAAAGTATTAAAGAAGAATAAATTCATAATAAATATCATATATAACATATATAAATATATTCTCCCTCATAATGACCACCATGAGAGGCAGTAAAGGAAGAAATAACAATCATCCTTTCGTGAGGTGGTAGTTTACCATTCACATAGACAGTATGTTCATTACCCATTAAATGAAAGTGTGTGTAAGGGTTGGTTGAAGCCTTATAAAAAAAATCCTATTATATTTATTATAATTTTTTATATATTTATTTAATAATAATATTTTATCAGGTGGCGAATGGAAATTAAACTAAAAAGTTTAAGGAAATATGTTACCTCTTAATTAGGTAACTCCTTTTGGTTTTCACCAAAGTGCTTCATTGGATTGATTTCTTCCCATGGGTAAGATTTTAGGATGAGGGGATGTATTTTGAATATTTATTTTGGTAGATCTTGGCCGAGAAGAAGTTTTTTGAGAGGTGTGAGGAAGTGGGACGAGTGCTGGCCTTTTACAAGGGAGGAAAAGGACTTGCTTGGAATTTTGGAAAATAAGATAGGTGTACCCATGTTGTTTCCAAACAAAAGCCATAAAAGACCCAAAAATAATAATTTATGTTTAATCTTAGAATTACGGTAAGAAATTTTTTTACAAGTCTCTAGGTCATTTGTGCTCGTAACGTAAAGGTTTAGTCATTTGTTAGGCTTAATTTTTCCTTAATAATTAATTTTTATTACTTCACTAATAATTTTTTGTTAAAAGTAAGTTGATATTATTAGAAATTATTAATTATTATTATTACAAATATGAAAAAAATTTAAATTCCAATTACATAAGTTGTGTAAATTAATTTAAATTTAATCCCGTAGATAGGACACTAATGTGCGATTCTAAAGTAAAAATATCCCAACGATTACTATGTTTTTATTGTCAATTTCATTGTGAAATTGATTTCAAATACCTTAATTGAATAAATTGATAATAATATTATCTAAATAATGATTAAATTCAATTAATATTATAATTTATCCTTATAAATAAATAAGTTGAAAATTTAGTTTTGAATTAAATTTTAGTAATTTTTACTATTTATTACTAAATGAATCTTCACCAAAAATACTAAAAAATTACTCTAACATTGTTTTTATGTTTATCTTACAAATTTTGAGTTTATTTTAACAAAAAATATTTATTAAAGTTATAAAAATTGTATTTTCAATTGGTTCTCCATTAAAAGGTCATAAAAATGCCTTAATAAAAATATAGTATTTTAGGTGTAATATTAGGCTTGTTATAATCATGTGTCAATCAAATATATTGGATTATTTTCAAAAATATTTTAATTAATATAATATATATATATATTAAATTAATATTACTCACTAATTTTAATTTATTTACTTTATTATGGTAAAACAGATTAGTGAGCATAAAAATAGATTTCCATAAGAATACACGCTTTATATTAAAGTGGTTATTATATTTATATATAATTAATGAGTAAAAAATGATTTCATTTAATATTTTTGTCAAGCATATATTTTCATAATTTAGTTAATATTATTCATAATCACTAATTTAATGTTAAGGTTAAGTCTTATTATATTAACTAATACTATTTTATTAATATATAATTTCTCGAAAAGACTCGGTTTTGCGGGTATTGCAAGCCATTGAAGAAACTCTTCATTTCATATGCTACAAGATACCTAATTACTGCATGCATTGGGAGCTATAAAATATATTTCATTTATTTAAAATATTTAATATATTATAAATTCTTGTGATATTATATTCGCTTGAATGCTTGGTGTTGTGTGTTATATACACCATAGAATGCAATGTACCTACTTTAGATTTTTGTGGTGTTGCATTCTCCACTCCTTAATTAAATTTCATCATCATAATTTGAACATGATCTTCTTGATTTATTGTTTGATATTTTCTATGTTTTAAATACCACATCATGAGAAGGGTTCTTATGAAATCCTCTAGAAAAGAGAGAATGGGAAGTTTAAACGTCACATGGAATAAAATATAGCAAGGTATATAAGTACGTAAGAGAACATTAGTGGAATATAAATATACATACATAGATAAAAATCATAAATATTTATAGGGAGTTATTGAGTTCATTAATTACAATCAAGTGAATGATCAATTGAATTTTTAGGGAATCAAATTTGTAAATCCATGCTGATTTAGAAGACCATCGGTTCAATAGAATTTAAGGTATTATGACAGCATTATTCTAAATTTTACTATTGTTGAGTAATTATTTTATTTCCTAAGTATACTTATTGATATATTTCTATAAACATAATTTCATCCTTTGGTTGTTCTTTTATCAATCTTCCAATTCATCCAAACATTAATTTTGAATCATGAAGCACTAAAATACATTACTAAAGAATCATAAGCCCTATAAAAGACTGAAAAGTTGAAAAATTTGTCTCTAACTATTTAAAACACTAATATGGTTAATAAATTATTCTATAAACCTAAAAACTAATTGTGGGATCGGTTAATCTCGGCCCACCGATATTGTCCGCTCTGGCCCAGTTTCTCCCCTGGGCCTCACGGCTTTAAAACGCGTCGATGAGGGGATGGTAGGCACGGGATTTTAAACACCCACCAATCTCCTTCCACAACCGATGTGGGATTGGTTCAGTCGGGCAGCAGGCTAACAATCCTAGCCAGGGACCACAACAATCCCCCACCCCCAAAAGAAAGAGGGGATGAGAAAAGTTTGGGGTTTGTAGGCACAAACCCAATTTTAAGCTCAAAATGAATAAACAATAAAAACCATATTTGGAGAAGCCTTGGGCGCCAAAGTATGATGGAGTTGATGTAGCGTGCTCTCCCAAGCTTCTTGAGGTGCTCCTTGGATTGGAAATTGGTTGGAGCACTTTGGGTTCCTTGAGGAAATCCGCCGGAGGTTCGCCAAAAATGATCAACAATGTGTCCGGTGGCTTAGTTTTCGTTCCGGGGCTTCCTAGGCCTTTATTTTTAGGCTAGGAACCTTCAAGTATCCGTTGGAGGGCTTTGGAGCCGTTGGAAAAGGCCTCGGAGCCGTTGGAGGCCAAAAGAGGGTTGACTGGTCAAAGCCAACGGCTAGTTTGACTGGGCTACCGGCTGGCCGGTACAGCTCCACCGGCTGGCCGGTGCCTTGGAAAAGGTGGATGCTTCTGTCCAGACTCCACTGGCTGGCCGGTGGTGAGGCCACCGGTTGGCCGGTGGCAAGACAGTAGCAGACACTATTTGGGCTGGGTGCCACCGGCTGGCCGGTGGTCAAGCCACCGGCTGACCGGTGGAGCCTGGCAGTGGGCAATGCCTCTGCCAGGTCCACCGGCTGGCCGGTGCTATCACACCGGTTGGCCGGTGGACTGAATTTCAGTCCACTTTGCCAGCTTTCTTGGGCCAATCCTTTGGCAATCTTTTGCCTATCATCCACAACACTTAAAAAAAATGTTAGACAAATAATAAGGTGATTGTGATCATGAAAATCAAATAACGAGGGGAACGAGAGGTACAACAATCTCCCCCTATTTTGATGATCACAATCACCAAAACAATTAATGTAAAAACATAAATGAGAGACATGCTTAAAGAAAGTAAATGCTAAGAACGATCAAAAGGATTCTCCCCCAATCAATCAAGAAATTTCTCCCCCTTTGTGATTATCAAAATAGAATGGGGCATAAAACTTGATTGAGGGAAAAGTTGAAAAACAAGATGGAGATTTGAAAAATCAATTGAGATTTTTGAAATTGAAATGAAAATTTGAATAACAGTTTGAATTGAATGTTTTGAATCAAAAACCAATTGAGATTTGAAATTTGAAACCAAATGAAATTTTTGAAATTGAGAGTTTTGAATCAAAAATGAATTGAAAATTTAAATTGAAAAATGAATCGAAAATTTGATACCAAGAGTTGAAATTGAAGGTTTGAATTGAAAATTTTGAAAAAGAAATCAAAAGGGCTTAATTTGAAATTGAAAGTTTGAATTGAAACAAAAAGTTTAAACAAACCTAACTCCCCCTAAATAAAAACAAAAAGTCACCGGGGAGAGGGATTTTGAAAAGAGGAAATTTTAGGCCCGGAGAGACTCGCTAAGAGGGATTTTTCAATCCACACTTGCCTTGTAGCGGGTCTTCTCCTATAGAATTCATCCGAATAAAAAATCGATTTGGGCCTACCATACCGGGCGTTTTTGCAATTACATTCATATATCATGTGCCCGGGTTTTTTACAATAATTGAAAAATTTATAACTAGAGCTCCCCCTTACAAAAACAGTGGGTGCATGGGAGGAGGAAGCTATATTGGTGTAGCCTAGCCCTTGGGTGGTTCGAGAAACGCCTTGGGAACCTAAGAGTTTGGTCAGATTCTGTTCCCCTTGGGTGAATTTAGCTAGTGATTCCCTTAGATCATTGATGGTTGATTCCAAAGAATCAACATTAGGGAAATTTTGGATTTTTAGGGTCAACTCTTCCTTCTCTTTAAGAAGTTGTTCTTTTTCGGAAGAGAGTTTTTTGAAATTCTTTTTTAAAGAAACAAATTTGGAAGAGAGCTCGTGAAAGCCTTCCTCCAATTGATCTCTAGCATGTTGGAGATCCTCATAAGACATATGATTGAAAGAATTTGAATTTGAAGAACAAGAGGAGGTGTAGTCGGAAGATGTTACCTCGTGAAATGCCATTAGGCATTTTGTACCTTGGTCGCTTGAGGAGGAGGAGGATGATGAAGAGGAGGTGTCACTCAATGTCGCCTTGAGGACCTTTTTCTTTCCTTTTTCCTTTTGCGTGGCCCGTTTCTTGTTGAGTGGGAAATCGGGCTTGTAATGGCCCTTTTCGCCGCACCCGTAGCATTTCACCTTGGGCTCGGATCTTGCGGTGGGTTCTTGCTTTCGCGCCTTGCGAGATTTATTCTTCTTGTGATTCTTCATAAATTTGTGCATTTGGCGGGCGAGATTCGCCATTTCCGAGTCGCCGCTTGATGATGAAGAAGATGAAGATGGTGATGATGAGGAGGAGCTTACTTCTTTTTGTACCTTGAGGGAGATGTTCTTTGGTGTCTTGATTGGTGTGCCCTCCTTTTGAGCTTGCCTCCTCATCGTGATCTCGTACGTCATTAGGGATCCGATGAGCTCTTCGACCGGCATGTTTTTGACATCCTTAGCTTCTTGGATTGCCGTCACTTTAGGTGCCCATGAGCTCGGAAGGACCCATAGGATCTTCTTGGCCATTGTTTCTGCAGAAATGTCATCTCCAAGAGATTTTCTACCATTGCACACATCAGTAAATCGAGTAAACATTTCAGAAATTGATTCATTTGGGTGCATTGAAAAAGACTCAAAATCTTGTCTATACATGTCTAACCGAGTATCCTTAACTTTGTTAGTGCCCTCATGGGTCACTTCTAAAAGCTTCCATATTTCATGTGAAGTGGTGCAAGTGGATACACGATTAAATTCATTTCTATCTAACCCGCAATGGAGAGCATTCATGGCTTTTCCATCAAGCTCAAAATTCTTAATATCGGCGGGGGTCCATTTGGATTCGTCGGGGGAAGACAAAGAATAACCTTGCATGACAATCTTGTAAATAGGATATCCTATGCTTCTTAAAAAAGTGATCATGCGGGTTTTCCAATAATTATAGTCGGTCCCATCAAAAAATGGAGCCCGACCCAAAGAGTAGCCCTCGGGGGCGAAAGAGGTAGATGCCATCTTAATGGATCTTAAATTTGAAACCGGGTTAGGGTATTACTCAAAATTTCCCTTTGATAACAATTGTTGGGTCGGAACAAAACGGGAAGGATGTCAAGAGGGGGGGTGAATTGCCTTTTAAAAAAAGATTAACAAATTAAAATCAAAGTTGAAATGCAGCGGAAATAAAAGAGGCAATCACACAAGAAAATGTTAACGGAGTTCGGCCAAAACCCGGCCTACGTCTCCGCTCCCAACTCAACTGTTGAGAGATTCCTACCGCTTGCTTTTCAATGGTTTTAGCAAGAAACCCACTAGGCTTTGAGGTAGCACTAGGACCTATTACAGCTTGCTTTTGAATTGGTTTAGCAAGAACCCACTTGCTTTTAATGGTTGAGCAAGAACCCACTAGCCTTCTTACAGGTGAAGGCTAGCTCACCTATGACACAAGCCTTTTAAAAGGAATGGCTTGAAGAAACCTCTTCACACCTTAATGGTGATGTAAAACCCAAAAGAAAGAGGGGATGAGAAAAGTTTGGGGTTTGTAGGCACAAACCCAATTTTAAGCTCAAAATGAATAAACAATAAAAACCGTATTTGGAGAAGCCTTGGGCGCCAAAGTATGATGGAGTTGATGTAGCGTGCTCTCCCAAGCTTCTTGAGGTGCTCCTTGGATTGGAAATTGGTTGGAGCACTTTGGGTTCCTTGTGGAAATCCGCCGGAGGTTCGCCAAAAATGATCAACAATGTGTCCGGTGGCTTAGTTTTCGTTCCGGGGCTTCCTAGGCCTTTATTTATAGGCTAGGAACCTTCAAGTATCCGTTGGAGGGCTTTGGAGCCGTTGGAAAAGGCCTCGGAGCCGTTGGAGGCCAAAAGATGGTTGACTGGTCAAAGCCAACGGCTAGTTTGACTGGGCTACCGGCTGGCCGGTACAGCTCCACCGGCTGGCCGGTGCCTTGGAAAAGGTGGATGCTTCTGTCCAGACTCCACCGGCTGGCCGGTGGTGAGGCCACCGGTTGGCCGGTGGCAAGACAGTAGCAAACACTATTTGGGCTGGGTGCCACCGGCTGGCCGGTGGTCAAGCCACCGGCTGACCGGTGGAGCCTGGCAGTGGGCAATGCCTCTGCTAGGTCCACCGGCGGGCCGGTGCTATCACACCGGTTGGCCGGTGGACTGAATTTCAGTCCACTTTGCCATCTTTCTTGGGCCAATCCTTTGGCAATCTTTTGCCTATCATCCACAACACTTAAAAACAGTGTTAGACAAATAATAAGGTGATTGTGATCATGAAAATCAAACAACGAGGGGAACGAGAGGTACAACACTAATAATATTTGTTCATAATTAATATTTATTGGTCAAAAACAAAAAATAATGGCATATTAACTAATAAATTATGTAGGTAAGTGGTTAGTGTGAAACACTTCTTGTCCTTCAATCATGGGTTCAAGTCCCATGACCTTGCCGAACTAGATTAGTTGTCACCTAATATATAGGTTTTCCTTTTATAATAACAAATTAATATAATTTTTAAAATAAAAATTATTGAAATCCATGAAATAAGGTTGATCACTAAGTATACTTTTAATAATGGTTTTCAATAAAACACTAATACATAAATATTTCATCCTCTTATTTTCACATAGATATTTCATCGGTCTAGAGATTATCCTTAAAATATGGAATTGAATTGTGTAATGTCTAGGTTACCGAAATTTATGGAAACAAACTATAAAATAATCCTTGTGAGGAGATTTATTTCCTTCCATTGTACTCATAATTTTTCCTCGAAAATTATTTTCTCTATGACCTTTATTCTCCCACATAAATCATTTTTCCAATTAATTGAGACACTTTCCTAGGTTCCTCCTTCCACATTCCTTGCATGATAAAAATTGAGTCTTCTTTTATTTATTTTCTCCACCACTCAAGTTCATTGAACCCTCTAAAATTCACTTCTTTTATGAGTTTGGGAGTTGATTAGGCTATATGTTGTTTATTATATGTTTTAAAAACAAATTATCCATAAACATGATATATTTCACTCATATAGAAACTTTATTTGGATACTAATTATCACAAAATTTTTATTGATTTTCAATGTTAACTTGACCCTTTTCGGTTTAATCCATTGACAAAAACCAGATAGTATAATGTGAGTAAAAGCAGTCATAGTGAGACAACAATATGATCATTTATAGTATATCTAAATTATATCACCATATTTTCAATTTAAAAAATATTAATATTATCTCATTTCATTCATTTTCATTAAATATTCAAATACTTCATAATGCTTTATAAGGAAAATAAGAATTACCCCAATTATATACCATGGGAGTGTCAAACCAGTTGTGAACTAAGGCTCATTACTGTATACTAGGTTACTCCAAGTATGTCCCAACACACCTTTTCAGAGTATTTTTTCCTGTCTACATATGTGCGAGGACCACATCCACTGATAGTATCCAGAATGGGATGTATTACTAGAAAAACCCACATAATTTATACTATACCAAAATTCTAGGGTGTTCTTCTATATACATATCCTCAAATTATACATTAGGTTTATTTTCCATATTCTATGGTTTCCTGAATCTAGTTACCAAGGTTTCTAATAAACTTGATCTGATACAAAACTGTAGTGACCCAAAACCAGTAAGCCAAGATCCAGTGCATTCTATCAATTACATTGGCATAAGACACAAGAAGATTTTGTCCTAGAAGGCCTAGTAGTTTAGTAGTCTTGGTAAACCATATACAAACATGAGAAAAGAATACTCTATTTACAACATATTTTTTTCTTATTTCTAAATAACTTTTAGGATAATACATTTATTTTGTCCTGAATATCCTTTTATATCCTTCTTAGTATACTTATTTAGTTCCTAGGAAAATGAAACATGATAATAGTGATCTCAAATGGTATATAAGGGTAAATACATTTGAATAAATAATGTATCAATGAAAATTATAATTATGGAATGGTAAATAACTAAACACACATACCATATAATTAAAAAATTTAGAAGTAAGTGTATAACAGTATGGAAAGGTAATAAATAGAAACACATGCTACCCAAATAACTATATGAGGAAAAATAAATATGTCAAGGTATAAAACTGAAAACACATTCCATTTTTTAAATAAATTAAGATTTAAATTAATGCATAGATTTTATCATATGAAAATATCATGGATAATAACAATGATAACTAACATGTATATTAATGAGATGCTTATTTATTGGACATCATGTCTAATGAACATAAGGACTAATACAGTCAAGATCCATCCTATAGATAGTTTAAAACTACAGATAGAAACTCTTTTAGTTTGTGTAACTTATTTTTCTCATGACAACATATCGATGTGTATACAAGATATGTAAATTTTGGGCTCCAGCCGTCATTGAATGTCCAATGCATTATTCATATCGAGAAAAAAGTTTAATTAATAAACAACATACCTCATTAAATATTTATATTGAATAATGTATACAAAATTATTTATATTTCGTCAAATAATAAAATAACTCTCAATGTATACATTGTATTTATTGTCGTATATGGTTAAAGAAATAGTAATATACAAGGTAAATTATAATCATAATTTAGGGGAAATTAAATTTTCAATGATTCTAGGATATTGAATATTTCAATGGGATTAACAAATGAATCAACAAAGTGAAGGTTAATAATATACTAGGGTAAATAAATCAAAAAACTATCCAGAGGAAGAATCAAGATTGTATCAATACAACATATCCCATGTGGATTAAAAATAAAGTTTCTTTTTGTTTTTAATGAATATAAATACTATAAAAATATTTTTAAAAACATTCTTGAAAAAAATATCATTTTTTTGAAATATATTATGAAAAATACTTTGAAAATATAGATCCTTACAAAATAACATTAAAAAAATATTAGAAATTTCAACTTTTAAAACATGAAAATGAATTGTTGAAAGAATAAAAGTGGTTAAATTCATACTTGTTATACAAGGTAAAAACAACATTTATTTTTCATGAGAAAAATGTAAGAAAATTACTTTCTTTAAAAGCAACAAGAATATTTCATTAAAAACATTGGTAAATCGAATAAAGGGTAAATATGTATTTACCAAATCAATTTAACAAATTTTTTGAAAATAATTTAATAAAACATGGTTTTTAGAATAAAATAGGTTCTCCAACCAAAGAGATAAATGAATTTTGTTTTTCTTAAAATCATTTTCTAAATCACATTGAGTACCAAATAGTGGAAATGGTACTAATACTTCAAAAATATCAAGAATAACCATTCATTTAGAAAATTAATGGGTTTATTGAACAATGGTAATATATGTTTCTTGAATGGAAATGAATGATTAGTGAAATTAATCTTGAGGAAAATAATCTTTAAATATTCCAAAGTGTCCCATACTACTTTGAAACATTTTAAATCATAATATTCATGAAGGAATATCATAAAATGGATATTTTAAATACCATTAATATAAAATTATTAATGATATAATATATCAAAAGGTTCAGAAGATACACCACTCAAAATAATTAAGTTTTAAACATGAAATTTATCTCACAAATGTAAATAATGATGAAAATATTTTACCTTGCATTTCCTTTTGGGTACACCTCCTTTAACCTTATGTATAAGGGGTTTAAACATGTTACTAAATTATACTTGAACCATATTAATAAATATTGTATCATATATTATCTCTTTATAATATCTTATTTCCCATTTGTTAACATTATCTCATAATTTTATCTATTTTGGGACTTAATTGCCTAATTTGTCAGGTATGTTTTAAATTTATTTCCTCATAAATTTATAATGATGTAATAATATAAATTATTTAAAACTTTATTTAATTATAAAATATATCCAGTATATATGTATTTAAAAAAACTATAATATTTGGAGATAAGAAATGAAATGCACCGTTCATGGAGACGGTAGGTCGTACGTATGTAAGAACGCTGCATTATTTTATTTATAGAATTAATTGAATTAAAATTAAATTATATATATATTAATTCCAGTATCATATATGTTCCATATATGTTACATAGGTTTATTAAAATAATATTTCATACATTCCATGTATAGTGTGGATGAGTCACATCACTTGGAGGGGGCGGTAGTCCACACTTCTAGAAAAGATGTTATCGTATTTGCACAAAATGTAAAGTATAAATTTACGTGTTATAAAAGAAATAAAGAAAAATAAATACATAATAAATATTATATATAAAATATATAAATATATTTTTTATCATAATTACCACCATGAGAGTCGTTAAAGGTAGAACAAACAATCATGGTTTAATGAGGTCGTAGTTCACCGTTCACATAAACAATATGTTTGCAACCCATTAGATGAGATTTTGGGTAAGTGTAGGTAGAAATATTAAAATAAAAAAGTCATAAATTATTTAGGATACTATTTTATTTATATTACTATGGAATAAAAATAATTAAGTGGGTGTATAATGGAAATGAAACTAAAGAGATTAAGGAAAGATGTTACCTCTTAATCGGGTAACTCCATTTAGTTTGCACCTAAGGGCTTCTTTATATTGATTTATTCCTAATTAAAATCTTTTAGTATGAGGGGATAGATTTTAAGTTGTTATCTGGTAATATGTTGGTCAGGCCAAAATGTCTTGATAGGTTTGAGGAATTTGGAGGAGTGGTGGCATTTTATAAGGGAGGAAAAGCCCCAAATTGAAATTTTTGAAAAACAATGTAAGGTGTGCCCATGTTTATACCAAACCAAAGTCATCAAAAACAAACCAAACAAAATATTTTAAGTTAAATGGATTATATATTTCAATAAAATGGGTTTTTTACTAGTTTCATTATCAATTGGACCCCTAAGTTAAAGATTTTTTCTTTTGTGAAGCATAATTGTTTCTTTAATAATTAATTTTTATTACTTTCACAAATATTTTTGTTCAAAAACTAAGTTGAAATTATTATAAATTATAAATTATTCAAGTTATAAATATATAATCCAGTTTTCCAAATTTCAATCACTTAAGTGGCATAAATTATTTTAAATTTAATCTCGTAGATATGATGACAATGTGAGATTTTAAAGTGAAAACCTCCAAAAGTTTTATAAGTTTTTATATTCAATTTCAAATTAATGATGATTCAAATTACCTAAATTGTGTTAATTGATAAAACATGATCTAATTAAAATTTAAAATAAATTATAATTACATGTTAACCTTATAAATAAATTAGATGAAAAAACTGTTTTGAATTAAATTTTAGCATTCATCACTATTCATTAAAAAATGAATCTTCACATAAAAATACAAAAAATAACTTTATATATATATATATATATATTTCAAAGTTTAAGTTTATTGTGACATATAAAATTTATAAAAGTTAAAAAATGGATTTATAATAGGTTCACCATTAAAAGTCGATAAAAATGCCTTAATAAAAATATAGTATTTATGTTTAATATTTGGTTTGTTCTAATCATATGTATATAAAATATATTATATGATTATCAAAAATATTTGATTTAATGTAATATATCTATATATACACACACATATATATAATTAATATTACTTAATAATTGTAATTAATGTAATTTATTATCGTAACACAACTTTCTAAGCATAAAAACAATCTTCTATAAAAATAGTCACTTTATATTCAACTGGTTATTATGTTCATTTATCCAAAATTAGTAACCAATTAATTAATTTAATATTTTGTTAAACCATATAGTTTTATAATTTATTTAACACAATTCATAAACATCAATTTAAGAGCAAGGTTATGTCATATTATATTAAATATTAATGTTTTATAAATATATCATTATTTAGAAATACTCAGCCTTTCATGTATTGCAACCCATTGAAAAACCGCATTGTTGCATATGTCAAATGATATATTAGTATCAAATGGATTGGAAGAAGTAAAATACATATTATTTTTTTAAAATAGTAAATATATTATAAATTCTTGGAATATTATATTCCCTTACATGCTTGGTGTTGCGTGTCATGTATGCTATTGAATACAACATTCATATCCAAGATTTTTGGGGTGTTACATAAACTAAATCCATATCTAATTTCATAAAATGGGATAAAAAATCATCATTCAGGTGTATGACATACTGCCACCTTATGAACCGATTTCATTCATTTTCCATCATCATTTCTAATATATTGGTAGGAAAGAAGTTGATCTATTGTAAATATTCAAAAAAAATTAACGTAAAAAAATATTGTGAGTACCCCATGAGACTAGTTGTAGTAGATGGGGGTAAAACACTTTTGAAGTGGATTATTGAGCTAGTAGGTGAAGTTGAATTAGCCATTCAAGGATAACTATTAGAAGAACAAGAAGTGAACCAGGGCCAAAAAAATTAACCAATTTAAATTTAATGGATTTTAGATATAATTCAGCCATAGAAACAATCTTATTATAGAGTAATATCATAATCATCATCCAAACATAACATTCTGATACAGTTGGACTTGATTTAGCAATTTATTGGTTCTAGACACTACCCCCAAATACATACTAGAACATCAGTATATATATGATATTGGTAACATATTTATTCTTTTGGACCTATGATATCACATATGTATTCTTAAATTATATTCTATTGGGGATATTATAACTTCACTCAAGTGTACTATGGACTGTCAACTCTAGAAGTGATGTGATTCATTTTTCACTAACAATTTACATGGATCGTAATATGGAGAAATTTAATGAATATATGTGACATAAATGAAATCATTATGATATTGATGTCATATTTATAATTCTTAAAATCTAATATATCATTTTTTTATTACTATTTCTACTCACTGAGAAATGATAACATCATTCGTGTGT
Organism: Viscum album; assembly: GCA_963277665.1. Taxonomy (NCBI): domain Eukaryota; kingdom Viridiplantae; phylum Streptophyta; class Magnoliopsida; order Santalales; family Viscaceae; genus Viscum; species Viscum album. The sequence goes on from OY728145.1 coordinate 780,667,326, forward strand.
ATGTGTGGACCACAACCTCCTGGAAGTGATGTGATTATTTTTTCTTCACAACTTCACATGGATGATATACATAAGAAATATTACGTTAAATATGAGATTATTATAGTTTTTAAATGTTAAAATTATAATTACATTCTTTCCATAAATATAATTGAAATAAAGAAAATGTTACTCATTCGTACATATGACCCGCCATCTCCATGATTGAAACGTATTTCATTTTTCATAAACCTCTTTCATTGTTGGTATTATAATTATAATATAAATATAAATTTGATAAATATTTCATGATTATTGTTCTAGAGATGCTCAGATAATCACCATTCTAACCACTATCAACATGCTGAAGCCATTTTGAAAATACGGATCAAACATCTTGTAAACACCAGGCATCAAATTAACTGATTAAATGTTTTAATTTTTAATAAAAATAAATTTTTTATGTTTAATTTATTAAACATATAATGTTTTATTATTAAATAAAATATATAATTTAATCTTCTTATTATTTTCTTAAAGGAAATTCTTGGAATGTATGGACTCGAGGTAAGGGACTATGTCTCGATTTCTCTATATTGAGGCATATTTTAGTGTTATGCACCAAATTTATTTTATATAGTGTATATAATACCCCATTACATGTAATATCAATATTCATCCATAATTCATTTAATCTTATCCCTCAGTTTGAAATATTTCATCCAAGGGGATTTGATTTAAAATTTACTAAGTGGTAAAGTATTTTTTATCTTAATTTTCTTTTGATGGGTTGTAGCTATTTTTCATTAACTTCATTGTGATAAGATTTTGGGTGAATTGATATCTAAATTTATTTATCTTATATTTAATTTCTTTGTGGATTTATTTTTGTTAAATAAAATATCTCCATTGATAAACTCTCAATTCTTTAATATAATATGTTCAAGGTTTAATAATCTCAAATTCATTTCCATGGGACATATGTATATGATATTCACCAATATTATTTTATGAGGTGTACATGCTTCAATTTGATAGGTTATATATATAATATCACTGATTAAAGGATATATATTATTTTATTTTATGTTATTATTTTATTGGGATTATGATTGAAAAGATGCCAAAATAAAAAAGGATTTATTTTACAATCTTCTTTAATTTCAAGGTTTTTTATATTCCAAGTTAATTTGGATGAAATTGTATGATATTATATTATTGAATGATGAATAATTTTTTCCCCTTTTTCTATTCCTAAAATTCTCAAGTAACAGTACAATTTTCTACTATTTGGTTTTGAAAATGATTTATAAAATATGTTCTAAAAAATCCAACTTCATTTCTTTCTTCGAATGGAAATCATTTTTCTTACAAATCCATGTTTTATAAAATTATTTCAAAAAATTTCTACTATGATTGTTTAAAGTAATTTATAATAATAATATACTTTTGACAAAAGTTTGTAAAATTAATCTTCAATAGTCTTCCCAATAAGGCACGTTTTCACTTTTACAAAAATATTACAGGAATCATAATTTTAATATGTAGTTCGTGAACATACTTTTCCTTCAGTTATGAAAAGAATTTACATTAATTATTCAATTACAACTATCCGTGGTTATTTAAAAATAAATTAATTTTTAAAATATTTGATGAATGGTTTTATTTTTTAAATATAAATTATATTGAAATTTTTATTTTCCTGAAAAATGATTTTAATTATACTTTAATTGGATTTACATTCATCGACATTAAAAACAATTGTTGTTACATATCCACCACGAGGGATTTTTTTATTAATACCATTCACATTATTTATATAGATGGATAATGATTGATTCAAATATATTTTATTGAACATGTTCTATTTATAGGGGATAATCATGTTATGAATGAAATAATTATTATTTTTAGAGTTTTATAATGAAATGAAATATCTGGGTAATTTATTCATGTTGTATTTATTATATATTATAAATGATAGGTTCACCTAGATAACACCGGGTGAGCCCGATATAAATTATATGATGAGTGAGATCATAAAGGTTTCTAATGAATTAGCTAATTATTATGTTATATGGAGAGTAAAATAAGATGGCCATATATGTTTATTCTAAATTTATGGGTTCTGTATGGGTTCTATGATGATGATGTTCCAAATACCAACACATTTTATTATGCTTTTATGGGCTATAAATGCTTCCTTTGTTCAATATTGATATCACATGGATCGTGATTATTGATTCTGATTTCTCTTTCATTTTTTTTAAAAAATATTTCATATTTTCATATTTTATGATATAGAATTGGTATGAATATTCTTATGTAATAATCCTCCACTTTTATCATGTCATCATACCGTTAATAACTTCTTAATATCATTGAGAAAATTCAATTTTTAATGCATAAGTTTAACCTTGAGAAAAATTTGAGATCACGCGTTTTATGTTTCCTTTCCCCAAGTCATGTATAATGATATTAAATGATTTTTAAATAGAATGGTTACTAAAGTGATGAATTATGTGGGAGATATTGATGACTAAATATAGAATATGTAAATTATGGTATATTTGAATACATACTTCTATGAATACATGAGTATTGTTTAAGTATGAGTTTTTCCTAATTCACTAAAACTCTAAAACTACTAGATCAATGGGTATATAAGTAAACATTTTTTTACATTGGATTTTGAAAGGTTTGAATGGAACAATATTATGTCACATTTTTTGATATAGAGCATGAAATTTAAAGATAATATTTTTTCACGGGATATAAGAGTGTGGTCTGGGGTCGTTATAGTTGGTAATAGATAAGTGTTTATTAGAAATTTGGATGTCACATTTAGATATGTCATTATAATTTATTTATTATTTTTAGTGATAATATAATTAACTAAAAGGGTGACACAATGAAGATGGAATAGTTGTTTAATTAATAAAAGGATTAAAAATGAGATTTTAAATATTAAAATAAATATAATTTAATTTAATTAATGTGATCCACAAATTTTATAGATAACTATGTCATATCAAAGATATATTAGAAGTGTTGGATTGAAGTTATCTAGTTAATATTATATTTTTTGAAAGACAAATAATGAATAGTATAAAAATTGACATAAATGATACTTTAAAATAAATAATAATTTATTAAATGATATAAAATTCATAAAAATTTATAATTCTGACAAATAAATATAATAAGGTTATAAATTTCAACAATTATCCATTTTGGGTTTTTTTGGAATATTATAGTGACTATATTATCCCCAATGAGTAAAACACCATGTAATCATGGTAAAAGTTAAAGGGTTTAACTAAGGGTTAAAGCCAGGAGATAAGGTTAATATTGTGATCTAAAAATTTCTAAAAAAAATTGTTGAGATTATTTCTTACCATCATCAACTTATATTTTAAATAAATCACTTTGGATATTTTTTAAATATGAAATCAATTTCTATTACTTTAATATTTTTTAGAGTTTCTAAGAGTGCCCCACCTTTCTCATATAAAAAATAACCTCCTCCCTAACTTCCTAAAAACACCATAAGACATATATATTTTCTATACCGTACCATTTTATTCTAATAACATATTTATCCATGTTTTAGTGGTTATGTTTTTCTCAAAATATCATCTCTAGTTTCTGTAAGAGAAGGTCAATAGGGAGCTCACCAAATAAGAGGTAATCTTCTTTTCGGACTCTCTCAAGAGGATTTCTTCTTCTAATTCCTCTTCACGTATTATTTATATTATAAATTGATAATTTTAGTATCAAAAATTTTCTAATATTTTCATATTATTATGTAAAAACATATTCCATATTTTTATCCACCCCATGAAAAATGAAATAACCACGTGTGTTTACGTAAGGCCTACAATCACCATGTAGCGGGGTAATTTTTTTTCATCACCACATTACATCAATGAGTATAATGATGGAACTAATGAATATTTTTTATAATTATAACAAGATATTGGTTTTGGAAAAAAATATATTACAACCACACTAATACCATTTGAAAATTAATAGAATGATATCGCCGCTTGTGCGTACGTACAATCTATCATCTCAAAAATGAAATGATATTAATTATCCATGATCACCGATAAGGAATGATTATATAAATTTATATAATGAAAAATATGCTTTTTATTAGATTATTATTACTTTTTAAATGAAATAAAAACATCCTATCCACATAAACTGAGACATTTACGATAAAACATGCATAAGAAAATGAAGCAGTTAACACCCAAAAAAAAGAGTCATAATGAAAAGATATTAACAAACGGGAGGTAATATGATCATATGTGATATCAAATGAATATGGTTCTAGAATAATTTAATAAAACTTAATCCACTATATAAGAGTTTCTTATAAGTATGGAGCTAATCATACGTAAGGTAAGGGTTAATTTCAGAATCTTGTTATTTTCCGAGATTGTTAATATATAAGTATTTACTAGGGTATATTTATCATCCATGTACATGTTTTTTAAAATTGTTTTCCAAAATATTTTTACTATTATTATAAAGTAATTTAATGTAATTTTTTCCCCATGTAGTACATTTTATTTTACATTTTTTAAGGAATATTTTCTCGTTTTCCTATCAGGTACATTTTGACTTTCTCAGAAAAGGTAATATCATAATGTTTTTTTAACTTATACGGAATGAATGAATTTTTATGATTTTAGGATGCCTTATTTATATATAGCTTCGCTTAAAATATTACATTGTTTAGTTCAAATAATTTCTTTAAAAAAATTGTCAAGCATTTCATGTAAAGAAAATATTTTCAAATACGAAAGGATATTTTCCTTAACAATTGTTCTCAAGAGATCTCAAAAAATTATTTTCCATACAAGAAAACATTTCTAAATGTTACATATGTTTTACTGGGGATATTATTTAATTTTTTCATTCTTATTCTTTCTAGTAATGATTTATGTTAATGATGGAATGATATTTATGAAACTCATTTCCTTTCTAGGAGTTATGTTTTAATTGCAATATGTTTATGAAACCCATTTAATTCCATGGGTTATGATATGATAAATTATTTATGTTCTTGTGGAACATATATGTATGATTTCATTATGAGATAAATGGGACCTATATCTCCCTCAAATTCATTAGGTAAATATTTATATCTCATGAGATAGATAGAATGAACATTTTCCACAAAACTGTGATGGGATTGAATTATGGATACCAAGACAGTATGGGAAGTGAACCCATACTACCAATATAGCCTTGGAAGTTATGCCTTGACTACTCTGTAAACCATTACTATATGCCTATGTGACTTACATAGTTCCATGTTTTATTACTATGATATGATTTAATGGAACATGTTCTTTATTTCCTTTGGATTCATGTCTTATGAACTACCAAAATTTGTTCTATGATTCTTATTTACAAGATTTGTTATGTAGGGTATGATATTTTATTTTAATTATTGTGATCTCATACACTTAATCTCGTGATAATGTTTACTTATCTCCCTTGTTTACCCTTACTAAGCATCTTATATCATCCCTTTTTATGTTTCCTTTCACAAAGGTTATGAAGACATGTATTATTATTTATGTATCTAAGAAATGTGGTAGTCAAGAAAAACCTATTGGGAGAAAATATAGCTCAATTATATACCAATGTTTATGTTTCCATTTTTCTAAAGGCATATGACTAATATGGTATTTTGGGGTTTGTTTGGGTAATTTATTAATTATTACACAACTGTAAAGATATTCAAATGTATGAAAAGTTAGGGTTTCTATATGGAGGTTGTGGAAAGAACTGTACATCATAATTTGATTGGAACATAGTGGGATTTGAAGAAAAAATAGTATGAAATAGTAATTTAGTTTGAAATAAATCGAGCTTGTGGGAATGTGCTCTGATCGGGTGGTAGGAGTATGTGTTGAAGGTAGATTCACTATAGTATAAATAGTAATGTCTATAATAATTTACATTATATTTTATATTTCATTAAATAAGAAAATATATCATATCACTTTTAAGAAAAAAATTACTTAATGGGGTATTCAAGAAAATGGTTTATAGAGAACAGCCAGTTAGATCTATTCTTGAAAATGATTGTTCTAAAATAAATACATTGAAAATTGATTTAAATATCATATATAAAGCACCTTGTGCATTTATTTCTAATTTTAATCATTTATCATAATGTTTTAATTGAATAGAAGGGTGTTGTTTAAAACCTCCATGTGAATAATATAGGTGAATATTAGTTTATTATGATTGTGTATATGTAAAATATTATTTTTGGAGATACCAAATCGAAATATATATGAATTTTTTCTCAGTTTATGAGTTCTAAAGAGTTGATGTTAATTAATAGAGATTTTTTATATTTTAATTGGTTTGAACTTCTGTATGATGAAGGAATGAAATTTATCTAATTGTTGATGTGTAAAAAATTATTGGGGAAGAAATTAAAAATAAGATAATTGAAGATAGATTAAACTCAAATAATAGTTAGAAGAAAACTCACATAGTATGAAACCAATGAGGGACTAGAAGTTAATTTATTTAGGGGATTCAATGGGAGATTGAGATATCTTACTGTTACTAAGATGGATATATTTTAGGCTACATGATCAGATGCATATTTCTAGAGTTTTATAAAGATGGGTAATTATTAAGATGTGATGAGAATTTTGAGGTTCGTTTTGGGAACTCTATTTTTTTTACTCGAATATATAAATAACTTGTATTTATTTGTTTTTTCAGTTGCCGATTAGGATGGCGTCATTGATGATCAAAAACCCACATGTGAATGATAATTTTTCATCATATGTAACTTTATTGTATGGATAAGAAATAATTAAGATTGTGTATCATTGAAAATAATATAAGTTCAATATATTTCTATTACCAAAGCCTCTATATATAAAATTTGGATAAATAAATAGTTTAAGGCGTCATAAAAATTTTAAAATAACACCTGATTATTCTGTGAGACAATAAAATTATTATGGAATTATAAAATTATTTGGTTCATCACTCTAACAAGAAGAACATTGATATTTTCAATCATTACATTAAAGTTAAGGTGGAGATAAATTTTGTGAATTTTCTATTTCTTGGAACAAAAAATATGGTTGAAGATATCCCCACCAATCCCTTGGTGGATCATTTGTTCGAATTGTATAGGTCATACCTTGAAGTTAAACCACACTCCATATATTTTATAGGTTTTGAATACCCATATCCCTATTTAAATTCATGAAATTTTTTTATACTATATATTTTTACAGGTTTATATCTTTTTTTAGAATAAATTGGATTTGGAGAGATACTATCTATGGGGTTGTAAATGTGGAATGGATTTTGTCAGAAGAAATTATAGGAAACATTATTTCATTTAGTTAATTTTGTTATCTTTAATATTTATTATTAAATAAAAAATGTTGTGATATTAAATGAATTTTAATTTTATAAAATTGGAATATTTGAGATGTCAAGGAATTATGAACTCTAATTGGGATATTGTAGACAAATCCTTTGACTTTTATTATCAAAGGGTGGAATAATTTCAAAGGAATGTTTCTCAAATTTATAGAAAAGGGTAAATATAAATGATGTTGCTTTTGAGAAGGATAAAGATAACCCTAATCTAATGGAGTGATAAAGTAATAAAAAAATATGCTCTATCATAGGGGGGATTATATATCATAATTATGGGAGGGTATGATAGATGAATATCATGTTTGAGCATGTGGGGGTATTTTAAAAGACAGTTGAAAACTAATATAGAGGAAGATTATTGAAATTATATTTTGTTTTGGTTGAATTTAATTTCATGGTAAAATTAGTTTGGGGGGTTATTTATATTAGTTAAAAGATTGTTAAAGGGAATTTAATTGTGAAATAAATTCCCATAGAAGGATTGTAAAATTTTCAAACTAACATAGGTCATGCAATGAAAACTAATTAATTGAAATGAAATGAAGTTGATGTCAATGAATTTGGATAAATTCATACTAAAAAATGATAGAAGTGGGTCATTTGATTTTAATTCAGGCTATGACTCAGATATTAAGAGGATAAATACGGCTAAGTTAACATTAAAAATTGTGGAGATGTAGTGTTTCTCATGCCATGGAATATAGACCAATTCTTGAAGGTATCCTAGATGAAATTTAGTAAATATAGAATGAAGGTTCTCACACTGTAGGGATTATGGAAAATAAACAAAGGATACCATTATAGATTTGATAGTTTTGGTTTTTTTAGTTAACCATGTTGAGTAAATGAAGTCACATCCTAAAGGTTACCTATAATATTTTCATTAGACCTATATAATTTCTTATATTATATTAATAATATTTCTTGTAAATAATAATAATTAGTTATTTAATTAATGTAATATCATGTTTTGAAGGGGAATTGTATAGGTACCATACTTTTTCATAGATGATGGTTACATTATTTTTAAGTTATACATCACAATAGTGATACAATCTAGGATCCTAGGGTACCTGATATATCAATGAAAAGACAATTCATCCTATAACCCCGAGTCTATTCTATCATGATTCCCTAGAGTATATCCTTATATAGGGTTTCCTTACATTGTGATCATGCATGATTTTAATCTTGATGTGGACTCTACATCCTCTTCATGATGTTTTTTAGGGTTTTATCACTCCTTCTTGCTTGTGTTTATTATATCATTCATCATCAAGGTATTTTATTTATGCTTTAATGGTTCACTATTTTATTTATTCTTATTCCACTTCAAGTCTTATTCCCCCTCTCAACATGGTTTTGTGTCTCCTTTTTCATCAACCAGATTCATCCTTCCCATCCAATTCTTCGTTCAAAGTCAATGCTCAGAGGCTTCCTCAGATAAGGGACTTTTCTGGTGGTGTCCACAGTGTTCTATTAATGTTTTGGTGGTGGTTCTTCAAGTATAAATAGGCATTGGTATGTTTCCATAAACATCAAAATGACCTACTATTCTATGATCACATATCCATGGTAGTGGAGTAGGATGAGAGAGGTTATGGGGATTATTCATTTGACAACTGGTTTCCATAGAAAGGGTTTTTATTTTTTGGGTGATGGTTTTTAAAAGTTATTTATATATTTTATTATTAATTAATAGTTTTCATAGATTTTGGTTATCACTTATCTAGTGGGTGTTTCTTCTATGGTTCATCATGAGTTATTTTATTGGGATTTGGATATTTTATACATGAATTTCATATTGGTATGGTAGGTGTCAGAGAGGATATAAGTAAAACATTGTGATGATGGTTCGAATCCATAATGGTCAAATTCTTGGATTTTATTGTTATATTCGTGATGGTTATAATTATTTTGATCAATGTATTTATCATTTATGGTTGTTCTTAGGGGTGAACGATATTTGTTTATCTCTCATTTTGTGATCTATTATAATTTAAAGAAATATTTGGTGGTTCTATTTTCCATCGAAAAAGTATGGATTTAATTTTACATATGGGTGAAATTTTATTGGTATTTATAGTGGTGGTTTGGTCTAATATTTTTATGGGCCATGGAATTTGGTTTTGGGTGCCATCTAGCAACAAATGTCTGGATCCCAGTGGGTTCAAATGTCATTCTATAGGTGGAACATGGCTCGAGGGTCCAATACATTTTATTTTAGATATTTTAAACATTTTCATATTTTGAACTATAAATCTGAGGTATTTGTATGGTTAAATCTCAACTAGATTAATATTAGCATGCGAACCAAAGTGTTATGCATGCAATCCAGTATATATATTTTTAGTATCTAGTGAAAATTAGACTCATACCACACATATACAAAATAAAAATTAAAATAAAATTAAAATACTTCATTAGTATCCTCATAAAATATATCATGTTCTCCTTTATAAAAGTAATCACTTGAGTATATACATAAAATAATGGGCTGGGATAAAATCCCTGTAAGGGGGTCCATCATAGAAGAAATAATTTATATGAATCAATAGTATATAGGTGAGCATAATCATCATAATAAATTAATGATCATAGGATCATCATTAGTATCATAAGTGTAACCTTTTTATAACACATTGAATGTGGAATCTGCATTAAAATAAAACATCACATCAGAGTGGCCATATACCACGCATAGTTCTGAAAAAAAACAACATATTCATGTATAACATGTGTTCATAAATCATAACATCATCCTTGTGAATAAAATTAGGAATCATGTTTATGAATAATATTTATAATATCATGAGATATGTCACATTACCTAATACCATTGAGGTATACATAATTTTAGGAACACCATCGACATTATAAAATTTCCCTAATATTTCATGACACATGGAAGGATAATGTAAAAACAACATAGTCATGAAATAAAGGAAAGGAATGAGTTTCAGAAAGTCTCTATAAATAATTATTTTCTGAATAAATTTTATGTTCCCAAGTGAATATAGAAAATTGTAACACCCCCAGCTTCCACGGTACGCTTTCCTTTGAATAATACAGTAGTGTGCGTTGTACGCAACTTCGAGTTTTAACATACTACAACAAATCAAACTAGCCGTTATGAATAGTAATACCTAATTTTTGAAATTTTATAAATTTTATCTCTCAAAATGGACTTCATTTTTGGATTTGTAATATCAAATTTATCCTAGGGTAAAATTTAGGAACTTTTCGGATAACATTAATATTTTGATGAATAGTGAAAATTACTAAATTTTAATTAAAAACAACTTTTTAATCAAAATAAATAATAGTGATAAATTATGAATTTGAGTTTTTTTAAAGTATATTTAGATTATATTTTTACCATTTGATACAATTTTGTTCATTGGACATAATTTCACAATTAAACCGGACATAAACAAGTATCAATCTTTTGATAGTTATTATATCTTAAAAACACGCTTTTTGTTTTGAAAGCGGGAATTAATATTAAATTAATTTTTTCTACTTCTGTGTTTTGAATTTGGAAAAATGGATTCCATATTTGTAATCAATATTTCCAAATTATGTAAATAGATAAATTTTATTTTTAGACATTTAGAAAAATTACTTCGGTAAATATTTTATTTACCATGGTTAAAGGGTAAATCCGGTAAATAAGGGTTAAAAAATAATATTATAATAATACTAAATTACCCTAAAACGTGTCCTAACCTTATTGGTGGATACGTGTCCGACCATGGGCATCTTTAAGTCGATTTTGGGACCCCATGGAGCCACTTGTAGGTGATAGGGACACTTTCTTTTAATTAAGTTAAAATGAATACAAAAATGACAAAAGCATATATCTTTTAGAAAAACAATTTTTACATAGGGTTATATATGTTTTATTTTCGACTATAAATATTAATTAGAAAGATAAAACGATTTCATAAATAATTGTATTTTATTTATAATTTTTAGACATTAAATAATTTAATTTATTTATGACACAATGGTTATGCAGTAATTACCTAATTAATGAAAAATTAGAATAATTGATATTATAAATACCCAAATAAAGGTAATTTTAGACTTTTTATAAATAAAATTAATTTTATAGGTTAATATGACACATTACGATCTATTTAATTAACTTTTTTTGAAGTAATAATTCTGTTATGAGTTTTACAAAAAAATCAATTATTGAATAGTGTCAAAATTGACATAAAATAGTTTTTAAAAAAATATTATATATATAATTGATATTAAATTCCCAAAAATATAAGGTTCTGCAAAGAGACGTATATCATGATTGGCGTATCATTAATGGACCACTTGTGGGTCTCTTGGATGTATATAGTATGTTTATTAACCATATAATATAAAAATACAAAGAGACATTGTAAAAGTGAAACTAATTATCTAAGAGTTAATACTTAAAGATAATGTTAATATAGTAACCCAAACCTATATAAATCCTATTGGTTGAGTGGTTTTTGACCTATCCCCACCTTAACCTTTAAATAATCAAATTTGGAGCCATTATAAACCGAATATAAATTTATTATAAAATAATATTTCTAGATTTTCAAAAGGTGCCCCCCACCCCTCTTATAAAAGGGAACTCCCCCTTCTAATTCATTCACACCTTCAAAGCCTTTTGGTTCAGACAACCCCTGACAAAATACTCTCTAAACTTCCCTAAATTCATCCTAGAGGACTTAGTTTGATCAGAAAGATAACCTAAGGAGCCCTTTTGATCAAATCAAAAGGAAGAACCCGAAGAAGAGATAATGTTTTCACCACCCTCTTTCAAGTTCTTTTCTTCATCCACTTCTTCTTTATTTGTTATTACCATTCTAAAATAATAAATCCAGTATATTATATATAATTGGATGTTATTATAAACATGGTATAACCATATTTCAGTATTCTATCCATCCTTTGAATAACATGTCACCATACATGTGTACGTACGGCTTACCGTCTCCACGTCGTGGTTTAATTGTTATTCAAAACATTATTATTTGGTTGGGTATAATAATGATGTGTAATTAATGTAAATAATAAATATAACATGATAATTATTCTTTATATATGATATACCATCCAATTGAATATTATTTTAATATCAAAATAATGATATTGTCGCTCGTGCATACGTACGGACTACCATCTCCACGAACGCGATGAGATTCATTCTCCATCATATCCATTCAAGTATAATTACCATTTTATGATTTAAAATTAATTTTTAAGGACATGATATCATTCTAGATATGAATAAGATACAACCTATCAATGAAAAACATGGCTTACGTAACAATACATATAAAAGAAATTGAGTAATTTAACACCCGAAACGACGATAATACTAAGATATTATTAACAAAGAAATGTTAAAATATCATATATGATATCATATTAATGTATATTATTCTTGTATGATTTAATAACAATTATTTAACCATTATACAGGAGGTTAACCTACCCTCAACCAAGGAAAAGTACAAGGTAAGGGTATATTTCGCAATCTCTTCATTATCCGAGGTTGTTTATACGTAATAATCTACTAGGACTTCTTTATTATACACATCCATGTTTCTTAACAATGTATATAAAAACATTTTTTTTATTTACTAAAATATTGTTTAAAGTAATTTATACCCTTTTTTGACATCTTATAAGAGGTTTATAAAGGAATCTTTCCATCGATTTCAAAACAAGGTCCTTTTTAACCTTTTCAACAGAATTAAGGTAAGAATGTCTTTTTTTAACTTATATGGCGGGTGCGGCTATTTTCTGCTATTATAAATTCTTCGAAGCTTCCCTTACAAGCTTTTAAGAATATTTTCAAAGTAAAAGTTTTATTTTATAATTATGTAACTTTCAAATAATTTCAAAAAAAGAGATATTTCTCTCAAATAGTTTTGATTTCATCTATGTCAACATCATTTGATGGATTTTAAGCTTATTTGAAGTTTATTTATTATGATACAGAATATCCATATTTTATTGAAGGTTTTGTGATGTCTTTGACTGTGGATGTTTTATTTTTATAACATTCATGTTTTATGTAGAAAGAATTGACATTTCGTATGCTTGTTTTAATATGAATGTTTATGTTATGTTTTAACCTAATCATATGAGGAATTAATTGGACTTAATATGTGATGGGTGGAGCCCGATATAGCTCCTCAATGCATCGGTAGGTCTCATGAGACAAACTAGTGTCTTGGAACAAGGCCTTGACTAAATCTTATTTGTAGTCTTGGCACAAGGCCTTGGCTATGTGGTTATGATTGTCTGGAATTATGCATTCCATCATTATGAAAGTGGTTATTGATATTGCATGTGATTATTCGACTAGTAGAATATCAATGTGAATAAGTAAATAGAATTATTTCATTTTATATTTTCCATACTATGATGAAGTTGAAGTTTAAAAGGCTTTTGTTTTAGTTATACATTGCCTTAAATGTTATGCTTATTTATGAAAGTTTCCGCTATATTGTTATCCTTACTAAGCATCCAAGATCACCCCTTTGAATGTTTTATTTTTCCCAGGATGTGAAGAAGTAATATATGAATGACCTTCAGGGACAGTATGATGGGATTTGAAGAAAAGATGATGTTGTAGTTTTTTTGAGTTTATGATGTAATATAAGACTTATGAATATATCTACTGTTTCCAAGACTACTAAACTCATCGGTCTTTCGAGACTTGATCTTTCTTGTGATCATGCCAATGTTATATAATAATGCACTGACTTTAGGTAACTTGGGTCGGGTTGTTACAGTTTCTATCAGAGGAAGTTTAGTACAAACCTTGGAAGCTAGATTTAGATAAACTCTGATTAGAGCACATAGACCTAAGGTGGACATTGAGGATTAATATAGAAGAACTTCCTAGAATTTTGGTATTGTAGAGATTTTGTGAGTTTTCTGAGTAATACATCCATGTCTGGATACGATCAGGTAGAGGCGGCTCTGGCATAGATGTACCTAAGGGTAAAACCCGAAAACACCGCTTTGAGCTAGACTCGAACTAGAACTGGTGCATGACAACGGGCCTTGCTGCACTCTTGGTTACAACACTCCCAGGGGATATGCATAGGATAACTCTCATTTTCTTTACAAATTATTATGAAGGGTTTATGAGTATATACATCCTCAAAGAAAACATTTTTATGATTATGTACTATATCCATAAATAGTTAAATTTATGTTGAGAGTTTTATAAGTATGGAATTATGTATTTTGATTCATAAACTGATCTAGTTTATGCCATTGTTTAGAAATGGATCCTAGTGGAAGAAATGGAAACCGTATAAATGCACGCACTACATGTAGGGATTTCCCTCCTGCTCATGAAAATTATAGTGGACCTAGTGATGAAACTGGTGGTGATCAACTAATCACCATACTGGGACAACTCACACAGGTTATGAATAATAACCTTACCCATATGGAGAACCCTGATCCACAGTGTGGAGGATCAATGTTAGATCGCTTCATGAGGCAGCAAACACCAACATTCAATTGGAGTACAAATCCATTAGTAGCTGAGCAATGGATAAGTTCTTTAGGGAAAATATTTTTGGCTTTGGAAAGTAGTGAAAGGGAAAAAGTTATCATGGTAGTTTACCACATCACTGGAGATGCTGATCAATGGTGGTCATTGATTCAAAACACGAAGGAAGATGATGAAGTATCAAAAATGGAATGGAGGGAGTTCAATGATCTGTTTTTAGAAAAATACTTTCCTCATGACCATCAAGAAGATATGGAAAGGCAATTTCTGAGTTTGAGACCAAAGGAGGATGATAATGTCACAAAGTATGAGGCTAACTTTATGAGGTTAGCATGGTATGCTGGAGATTATATATATAACCCAAGAAGTAAAATTGATCATTCCTTTTATGGGTTAAAACCATTTATTTCTCGAGCATTAGTCTCGAAATCCTTCTCGTCGTATGAAGACATTGTCTCATGTGCTATCAAGACAGAAAATGAATTCTCTAAGTCGTATGACTTTAAAGAAAAACAAGAGAAGAAGAGATATGCTGATCAATCTGGGAATGGAAATAAGGGGAAGAAGGGAAATGATGAATATCCATCCTGTGGTAAATATGGGAAGAAACACCCGGGTACTTGCTTAAAAGGAATGGGAGTCTGTTACAAGTGTGGTGAAAAAGGCCACCAAGCTCGTGATTGCAAGGGGAAGAAGGAAGCTACCAATGTCCAATGCTATAATTGCAGGGAGATGAGACATTATGAAAATGAATGTCCTAAGCATCAGGGGAACTTACCTCAGAAAAGGCCAAGGGATCAAGGCCAAGCTTGTGTTATCACTACTGCTGAGGTAGAAGCTCCGAAAGATATAGTGGAAGGTAATTTAATGGTTTCCTCATGTTTAGAAAATGCATTATTTGATTCTGGATCATCACATTGTTTCATATCTTCTCAGTTTTCTAAGAAAATTAGATATTTCCAATTTGATTTAACAAGGGAGTTGTGAGTTAAAACTCCTAAGGGAAGTATCATTGAAACAAAGTTTTGTGAATCAATCGCCATTAGGGCACATAAATGTTCTTTATCCACTGATTTCATCATCATACATATGATTGAGTATGATATAATCCTAGGTATGGATTGGCTTTCAGACCATGATGTGAAGATTTATTGTAAGAACAAGGAGGTAACGATTTTTTATGATGATGATAAGGAACACCTTATCTTTAGAGTAGAATCATCACCACCTAATTCTTATCTAGATCCACCCCTAGTAGCTCAACAAAATTAAATTATTAGGGAGGAAGAGAATTAAATGACTGTGGGTGAGGAATGGAATGTTCAAATAGAGGATGTACCTGTTGTGAAAGAATATGTAGATGTGTTTCTGAATGATTTCCTGGACATCCTCCAGAACGAGAAGTTGAGTTTTCTATTTATTTAATTCCTAGATCAAGTCCTATATCGAAGACCCCTTATAGAATGGCCACTGTGGAATTATTTGAACTAAATAAACAACTAGAGGAATTGAGTAATAAGGGATTTATTCTCCCTAGTGTTTCTCCTCGGGGATCCCTATTCTTTTTGTTAAAAAGAAAGATGGATCTATGAGGTTATGTATCGAATACAGGGAGATTAATGCTATAATAATAAAGAACAAGTATCCCCTACTTCACATTGTTGATTTATTTGACCAACTGCATAGAGCTCAATACTTTTCAATGATTGAACTTCGGTATGGATACCATCAGTTGTGTGTGAAGAAGGAAGACATTCCAAAGACAGCATTTCGAACCAGGTACGAGCATTACGAGTTTACAGTAATGCCTTTTGGGCTGACTAATGTGCCCTATGTATTCATAGATCTAATGAATAGATTTTTCATGTAATATCTATATTAATTTGTGGTGGTTTTTATTGATGATATCTTGGTATACTCCAAAAGCTACGAAGATCATGAAAATGACTTGCGCATTATCCTGAAGACTCTGAGATGACATGAATTATATGGGAAGTTTAGCATGTGTGATTTTTGGATTCAGGAGATTTCTTTTCTTGTCCATATTATCTCTAAATATGGAATCTATGTTGATCCTTGTAAGACCAAGGAAATTAAAGAATTGCCTACACCGATGAGTATAACTAAGGTACATAGTTTTATTGGTTTAGTAGGTTATTATCGACGTTTCGTCCAGAATTTTTCCCAATTGGATAACCCATTAACGAAGCTCACATGTAAGGATGTTAATTTTTTTTGGAAAAAATAGTGTGAAGAATGTTTTGAAGAACTGAAGAAGAGATTATTTAATGATCCAATATTGACTCTACCATCAGGGAATGATGGGTTCGTTATTTATAGTGATGCATCGAAGAAAGGACTTGGTTGTGTCCTTATGAAGAATGATAGGGTTATTGCCTATGCATCATGATAGTTGAAAATTAATGAGCAAAACTATCCTACTCATGATCTCGAGTTAGTAGTTGTGATATTTGCTTTGAAGATATGGAGGAACTACCTCTATGGTGAAAAATGTGAGATTTATACTGATCACAAGAGTTTGAAGTATATTTTCTCATAAAAATAACTCAACATGAGGCAAAGTAGATGGCTTGAACTACTCAAGGATTATTATTGCACGATACAATACCACACGGGGAAGGCAGTTAAGGTGGAAGACGCTTTGAGTAGAAAAGATCATGGAGTTTTGAACATGATGAGAATTGAAAGGGATCATATTTTCATGGATCTAGTGAAGATGGATATGGGAACTACCATGGGAGGTGAAACATCAATACTTTTTTAAATGGTTTCCAAACCATCTTTACTAGAAAGGATAAAGAGTTCTCAGACCGGTGATGAAGAGTTTCAAAAGAAGATTAAAGCTGTGAATGATGGAAGATTGAATGACTTTGGGTATGAAGATGGAATTTTGAAATTTGGGAAGAGACTTTGTATTCCCAATATACCTGATCTAAAAAGGGAGTTGTTGGAAAATTCTCATAGTTCTAATTTCTCTATACACCCTGGGAGCACCAAAATGTATAGAGATTTAAAGGAACATTTTTGGTGGGACAACATGAAGAGGTAGATTGCTGATTTTGTGTTAAGATGTATGATTTTTCAACAAGTTAAAGCTGGAAGTCATCGGCATGGTGGAGTATTGAAACCTCTTCCCATACCTGAGTGGAAATTGGATAATATTACGACGGACTTCGACATGGGGCTACCAAAGACCCCTATAAAGAACGATGAAATATGGGTCATTGTTGATCATCTTACCAAGTTAGCACATTTTCTTGCTATAAGGGAAGATTTACCACTTGAACAGCTAGCAAGAATATATATTAATGAAGTTGTGAGACTTCATGGAGTACCCCTATCAATTGTTTCTGATCGTGATCCCCGTTTTACATCAAGATTCTGGAAAAGTCTTCAAAAAGCCTTGGATACTGAACTTCATTTGAGCACTTCCTACCACCCTCAAACAAATGGACAATCAAAATGGACTATTCAGACCTTAGAAGACATGTTGAGATCCTGCTCATTTGACTTTCAAGGTATGTGGGATCAATATTTACCTCTAGTAGAATTTTCCTATAATAATATCTTACATTCGAGTATTCAGATGGAACCATATGAAGAGTTATATAGAAAGAGATGTCGCACACCAAACTGTTGGGATGAAGTTGGTGAACGAAAACTTGTAGACCTAGAACTGGTGGAGGAAACAATGTAAAAGGTATAGGTAATCCAAAACCACATCAAATCTGCTCAAAGTAGGTAGAAGAGCTATGCTGACAACCAAAGGAAGGATTTGGAATTTCAAGTCGGTGATCATGTTTTCCTGAAGGTATCTCCATGGAAGGGAGTTATACATTTTGGTAAGAAGGTTAAATTGAGTCCCAGGTACATCGACCCTTACGATATTCTATAACGAATTGGGGATGTAGCTTATAGTTTGGAAATGCCCCAAGTCTCTCCAAAGTTCATGATGTGTTCCAAGTATCACTGTTGAGGAAATACATGTCCGACCCAATGCATGTAATCACCTATGAGGAATTAGAACTAGATCTCGATCTGTCTTATTGTAAGGATCCCATTAGGATTCTTGATACGAGAGCACAAGTACTGAGAAACTGGACGACTCGTCTGGTAAAAGTTTTGTGGAGAAACCATAAGATGGAAGAGGCAACATTGGAACCCGAGGAACTTATGATGAAGAACCACCCAAGTATTTTCATGCGGTAGTATTCTAGAAATTTCGAGGATGAAATTATTTGAAAAAGTGGAGAATGTAACACACCATGTTTCCATTGTACGCTTTCCTTTGAATAATACAGTAGCATGTGTAGTATGCAACTTCGAGTTCTAACCCACTACAACAAATCAAACTAGCTGTTATGAATATTAATACCTAATTTTTGAAATTTTATAAATATTATCTCTCAAAATAGACTTTATTTTTGGATTCGGAAAATCGAATATTGCCTAGGGTAAAATTTTGGAAATTTCGGATAACATTTATATTTTGATGACTAGTGAAAATTAATAATTTAATTAAAAACAACTTTTTAATCAAAATAATTAAGAATGATAAATTATGAATTTGAGTGGTTTTAAAGTATATTTAGAATAAATTTTTACCATTTAATACAATTTTGGTCATTGGACATAATTTCACAATTAAACCGGACATAAACAAGTATCAATCTTTTGATAGTTATTATATCTTAAAAACACGCTTTTTGTTTTGACAGCGGGAATTAATTTTAAATTAATTTCTGCCACTTATGTGTTTTGAATTTGGAAAAATGGATTCCATATTTTGAATCAGTATGTTCAAATTGTTTAAATAGATAACTTTTATTTTTAGACATTTTTAATAATTATTTCGGAAAATATTTTATTTACCATGGTTAAAGGGTAAATCCAGTAAATAAGGGTTATAAAATAATATTATAATAATACTAAATTATCCTAACACATGTCCTAAACTTATTAGTGGATACATTTCATACCATGGGCATCTTTGGGTCGATTTTGGGACCCCATGGAGCAACTTGTAGGTGATAGGGACACTTTATTTTAATTAAGTTAAAATAAATACAAAAATGACATAAGCATATATCTTTTAGAAAAACAATTTTTACATAGGTTTATTTATGTTGTATTTTCAACTATAAATATTAATTAGAAATATAAAACAATTTCCTATGTAATGGTATTTTATTTATAATTTTTACGCATTTAATAATTTAATTTATTTATGACAGAATGGTGATGCAGTAATTACCTAATTAATAACAAATTCGAATAATTGATATTATAAATACCCAAATAAATGTAATTTGGGACTTTTTATAAATAAAAATAACTTTATAGGTTAATATGACATGTTAGTATTTATTAAATTAACTTTTATCAAAGTAATAATTCTGTTATGATTTTTACAAAAATAAATTATTGAATAGTGTCAAAATTGACATAAAAGAGTTTTTGAAACAAATATTACATTATTAATTGATATTAAATTCATAAAAATCTAATGTTTGGCCAAGATACTTATATCATGATAGTTTTATCATTAATGGACTACTTGGGGGCCTCTTGGATGTATATAGTAAGTTTATTAACCATATAATATAGAAATACAAAGAGACATTGTAAAAGTGAAACTAATTAACTAAGAGTTAATACTTAAAGATAAGGTTAATATAGTAACCCAAGCCTGTATAAATCCTATTGGTTGAGTGTTTTCCGACCTATCCCCACCTTAACCTTTAAATAATACAATTTGGAGCCATTATAAACTGAATATTAATTTATTATAAAATAATATTTCTACCTTTTCCAAAGGTGCCCCTCACCCCTCTTATAAAAGGGCACTCCCCCTTCTCATTCATTCACACCATAAAATCCTTTTTTTCAGACAACCCCTTCCCAAATACCATATAGACTTCCCTCAATTCAACCTATAGGACTTAGTTTGATCCGAAATCCAACCTAAGGAGCCCTTTTGATCAAATCAAAAGGAAGAACCCGAATAAGAGGTAATGTTTTCCCCATCCTCTTTCAAGTTCCTTTCTACTTCCACTTATTCTTTATTTGTTATTACCATTATAAAATAATAATTCCAGAATATTATATATAATTTATGTTATTATAAACATGTTATAACCATATTTCAGTATTCTATCTATCCTTTGAATGACATGTCACCATACGTGTGTACGTACAGCTTACCGGCTCCACGTCGTGCTGTAATTGTTATTCAAAACATTATTATTTGGATGGGAATAATAATGATTTGTAATTCATGTAAATAATAAATATAACATGATAATTATTCTTTATATATGATATAACATCCAATTAAATATTATTTTAATATCAAAAGAATGATATTGTCGCTCGTGCGTATTTACGGACTACCGTCTCCACGAACGCGATGAGATTCATTCTCTATCGTATCCATTCAAGTATAATTATCATTGTATGATTTAAAAATAATGTTTAAGGACATTATATAATTCTGGATATGAATAAGATACAACCTATCCATGACAAACACGACTTACGTAACAAAACATATAAAAGAAAACGAGTAAGTTAACACCTGAAACGACGATAATACTAAGATATTATTAACAAAGAAATGATAAAGATCATATATGATATCATATTAATGAATAAGATTCTTTAATAATTTAATAAAAATTATTTAACCATTATACAGGAGTTTAACCTACCCTCAACCAAGGAAAAGTACAAGGTAAGGGTTTATTTCGCAATCTCTTCATTATCCGAGGTTGTTTTTAGGTAATAATCTACTGAGACTTCTTTATCATCCACATCCATGTTTCTTAAAAATGTATTTAAAAACATTTTTTCTATTTACTATAATATGGGTTAAAGTCATTTTTACCCTTGTTTGACTTTTTATAAGAGTTTTATAAAGGAATCTTTCCGTCGTTTTCCAAACAAGGTCCTTTTTAACCTTTTTGACAGAATTAAGGTAAGAATGTCTTTTTTTAACTTATACGGCAGGTGCGGCTATTTTCCGCCATTATAAAATATTCGATGCTTCCCTTACAAGTTTAATAAAATATTTTCAAAGTAAAAGTTTTATTTTATAATTATGTGACTTTTAAATGATTTCAAAAAAAGAGATATTTATTTCAAATAGTTTTGATTTCATCTATGTCAACATCCTTTGATGGATTTTAAGCTTATTTGAAGTTTATTTATTATGATACAAAACTTCCATATTGTATTGAATGTTTTGTGATGTGTTTGTCTTTGGATGTCTTATTTTTATACCATTCATTGTTTATGGAGAAATAATTGACATTTCGTATGCTAGTTTTAATACGAATGTTTATGTTATGTTTAAACCTATTCATATGAGAAATGCATTGGACTTAATATGTGACGGGTGGAGCCCTCTATAGCTCCTCGATGCATCGGTAGGTCTCATGAGACAATCTAGTGTCTTGGCACAAGGCCTTGACAAAATCTTATTTGTAGTCTTGGCACGATTCCTTGGCTATGTGGTTATGATAGTCTGGAATTATGCATTCCATCATTATGAAAGTGGTTACTGATATTGCATGTGATTATTAAACTAGTAGAATATAAATGTGAATAAGTAAATTGAATTATTTAATTTTATATTTTCCATATTATGCTGAAGTTTAAGTTTAAAAGGATTTTGTTTTAGTTATACATTCCCTTAAATGTTATGCTTATTTATGAAAGTTTCTGCTATATTGTTATTCTTACTGGGAATCTGAGCTCACCCCTTCCAATGTTTTATTTTTTCCAGGATGTGAAGAAGTAATTTATGATTGACCTGCAGGGACAGTATGATGGGATATGAAGAAAATAAGTTGTTGTAGTTTTTTTGATTTTATGAAGTAATGTAAGACTTATGAATATATCTGGTGTTTCCAAGACTACTAAACTAATCGTTCTTTCGAGACTTGATCTTTCTTGTGATCATGCCAATGTTATGTAATAATGCACCGACTCTCTGTAACTGGGTTCGGGTCATTACAAAAATAATACATTTTCATTAAACATCATCAATATTTTTTAGACAACAAATAACTCGAGAATATTTAATGTGATTTTTTTGTATTTAATGTACATTCTAAAAAAAATTTAAATGTCTTATAAAACTTTTTAAAAGGTAGAAACATTTATATTGCAAAAAATAGATGAGAAAAATAGTTGGATTACATTTAAGGGCATTTGATGAATATCTATAGAGAAAATAATATGAAGGAGGAGATAAACCAAAAATGAGTTGTATTTGAGAATCCCCTAGACAAAAATCCCTATTTATTTCATTTCATTTTTTTCCTATTTAATAAACATTGGATTACTAAAAACCATGAGAATATAGTAATTATTTTCATTTATGTAACTGTTGATTCATTATAATTGTGGATTCCATTTTATAAGATTATTTGTTAAATGTAAATTGTTTTGATGTCTTCTTTTCATTTAAAATTAAATTACTTTTTCAATTTCATTATTTTTCTTCAAGGCCATTTATATATAAGTGAAATTAATTCCAAAAGAATAAAAATAAATATATTTATAAATTTACATATAATAAATAATGTATTATTTCCATCCGTAAGGTTGTGATAAAAATAGATTTGTAAATGTCCTTTTTGGCACTTAATCAGCCATTAATAAGACACTTTCCAAAATAGAGGTGTGAGATATATACTACCAGATTATATATTGAATAAAAAATGTATAGGAAATTAACATTATCAATATCATTTAAACATACTCTCTAATTGTGTTATGATGGGTTGGATTATAAAAAAAGGGTTATAAGGAATTTGAAAATCATAACTAAATAAAAATACTAAAGGAAATTACCTCTTTCTTGGAGTTGTTCCTTTTATATGGCCATTGAATTCCTGAAATCAAGGAGTTTTATTACATCAAAATCTCCCTATGCAATATAAGGGGATTGAGTTTTAGTATTTTGTTAGTATTTTCCCTTTATTAATTAAAATTGAAGTGGTATTCCAATGAAGTGATGAGAAGTTATTTGTACTTGAGTAGTTGGGTATTTTTAGGTTATAATATTCAATAAAATATTTTATCCATGTAAAACCATTCAATAGTAATATTTTAAACATTATGAAATATATAAGAGTAAAATAAGAATAATTAAAAACATTAAAACACTTTATAATACAAATTTATCATTTTAATCGAAAGGAAGGGGGATGAAAATAATATTATTTTAATGGAATACATTAGACTTTACAGTTTGGAAAATAAGTTTTACGTTTGGAATAAATTTTTATTGTTTTAAAATTACTCATTAATCAAATTAGATTTGTTTTTGGTAAATTGAAAAATTCTAGTATTGATCAGGTCATTATTAAATCATGAATCATGTAATTTAAAATAAATAGTTAGTAAAACATTATATTTTTACTATTCATAAAAAATTAAATTATTTCATAAAAATAAAGTAAAATCACCATTATAAATTTTTTACATGATAATTGTAAAAATAAAATTAATTTTCTAATATACATAATATTAATTTTCAATATAAAAAATTATGATTTTTTAAAATATAAAAAATTATAGTATATTTAAAATGTGTTTATATTTTTTTATTGATTTTAATTTTGATATTTAATTTTTTATATTATTATATTTATATATTCTTAAATTAGTAATGGTAAATATTATTTATTTATATTTTATTACTAAGAGGTCAAATTACTATTCCAACATTCATGTTACTATTTCCAATGATCATCTTACTATTACTAATGGACATTTTACTATTCCAATGGTCAACTTATTATTTCAATAATCGTATTACTTCATATAAATGACACTTAATTCGTTCAATATTCTCTAAAATTTCACCCGAGGTTCTATATTCTCATTTTCTATGATATTGACTAGTTTATTAATATTTTTTTGTCCTCAAGAGGGTGTTCCTAAGGGAGATGATTCTAGTATATCAGGGTGATGTAAATTTTCTAATTGTTGGTTTTCTATTTTTAATTTTTTTATCCCTTTATTATATTTTTCATTTTAATTGGTTATTCATTGACTAATGTAATGATATTCATTATTGAAATAAATTGTTCATGGTTTCTCTTTGCGTTGTCTGTGTATAAAAATATATAATAAAATTATATCACACATTTATTTAGAAAATAAACTTTACTAAAAATTATGGGTCATTACATAAACCCCCCTATTTAGAAATTTTAACCTTTCGATTTCAACTCATATTATCAGTTGAGAATAATTATGGGTAATTATTTTCATCAAGTTTCCATCACGCCTCTTCATATTTATGGTTCTTCGAAAACACATTGAAAATGAGTGTTTTCTTAGTGTGTAAACATTTGTCTCTATGGTCTAAGATCCTCTCCAGATAATTCCTAAAAGGGATATCATACTCTATTTATACCTCCTCCAGAGTCAGTATAGGTGATGGATTAGGTATGTACTTACTTAGAAGATATATGGGTAATAAATCTTGAACATAAGCAGTGTTTTGTGGACGTGCTAGCTGGTAGGCCAATGATCATATACCATCGAGGATCATAAAGGTGCCAATATACCTAGGGATAATATTTCTATTCATTCCAAACTATATGACTATCTTCCATAGTGAATCTCACTGCCCATATTCACTGGTGGGTAATCTCGGAAGAGATAACAACGAACTTCACTACCCAGCGGCACTGGAGGGTAAGTTGGTACTACTATAGTGATTCTGAAAACATCACTTCTCTCACTGTCATCGGTGACCATCGCCTTTGATAGGTGTCATGCCCAGAACATCAAGCATCACCTCAGATAAGCATCACACGTGGAACATCATTCATAGTACCTCAAAATCCACTACTGAGGGAAGCATCACATTCTATGTGGAAAAACACTCAGAATATTCTACTTGAAGGCCAAAATATGTGTTCATAAGAAAGAGATATGATAGGTAGAAGATTAGTAAGGTGGTAAACGACAAGTGTGGGGGTCACATGATGTGTGACCCTGCCTCATCATCAGGCCATCTAACAAGCCATTCTTGGTTACAAAATTTTAATTAGGTACGTACATGTCGTGCCAGTGTACTCCCAGATTACATGACACCTCTAGCCAAAATGCTGAAGAGTGCACATTACTCGTTATTGATCCGAAGGTAGACAATGAAATTCTACTAACATTCCACTTAAAAATGGCCTCGGATAACCAGACAGATCACACTGTTGTGATATTTTTTTAAAAACTCACATGATTGACTATTCATTCTCTTGAAAAGTAATCCCAGGGAAGAAACTACATTCCACCATACAGTGCACAAATAGTGCCCCGTAGAGCCCAAACCTCGATCCCAAAACACATCACCTAGATGATTCCATTTTAATCCCCTTGTAAAAACAGATGGGATAATCTAATCATTCTTCCAAAATGGAAAACTGGTGAAAATTGTGTTTTTCATCTCAAAGGTTAGATTAGTGCTCAATCACTACCGATCAGAAAATAGCTCTTTGCATCCAAACAGATTGCACCACTACAATCCTTGTGAGAAAACATGAAAGGTAGACTATTCACTTTCCCTAAATGGAATTCCAATCTAGAAGTTGTAAAAAATGAATTACACCCAAAAAATACATCCTCTAGGGCCCACACACCGGCCCCAAATTTAGTCGGGCGGATCATGCCATTCTGATTCTCACAAGAAAACAAAAAATTTCGACTACTCAATCATCGAAAATGGATACCCGGTGAAAAAGTCAATTTCCACCACAAATTCCAGAAATGGGCCTCATGGGGCCTAACCACTATTTAATTTTAATCATCCTAAATCAGCCTTAAAAATTCCATCTCCACTCAAGGGTCAAAACACCTCTGACGGAGTGTCAGTTAGACGTCAGACCTAAAAGCTATGTCTGGTACCAGAATCGTCAAATACTAATAATGATACTAGTATTATTTTAAACAAATGTTTCAATTCACCAATCCTCAAGCCCTAGATAAAAAGATATCAAAATAGACTCAGAAGGCCCACAAAAAAAAGGATCGTGTGGCTACAGATAACATGAAAAACAGGCAGTCATATTTATAGATACACGGTTTTTATTAAAAACCCCAGTCTGAATCGGCCTTGACCAGCTGGACCGGCTCTAACCGTCGGCCACTACTACGGCTTTGTTTCCTGCCTCCATGCTCTACTGCCCACCTGTGTGCCTCAACAGAACCCACTACTTTAAAACTTCTATGGACCACTATGGTCACTCCGGTGGTTCAAATTGCAATTCAATACTAGATCTGGACTCCATGGGACAAGACCTTCATAGTGTTGGCCTCCGCTCGATGAACTGTCGGCGATTCAGCAAGGATAATAGAAACTGTAACTTCTTATCAATGACAATCTTCATCTGGCACCCAAAACTCTAACCCAATCATAGATCAGGGTTCCTCGGGTCAAGAGCTTCACAGATATGGGTATAACTCCATGGTCAAAGGTCATTTATGAAACATGAAAAGTTCTGCGATGAAGAATGCGACGAACAAAAATAATGGGAAATTGGAAATTTAAACATACAATGGTCATTGTTTGTTTGGCCATTGATAAAGGATTCAAAAGTATCTAAAATGAATAGAAGTAAAAAATGATGACACAATATTCAACCACGGGCTGAAGAATCCGAAATTGAAATCCTACCCTGAATCTGGATCCGTCATTATGTTTGATGTGCTCTGATTTACTAGTGCCTAAGGTTCCATCACGATCTGATGTAATTCAGATTTCAATCTTCCTTTGGCTAGATCTTCTCCATCTGAGAGGAAAAAATGAGCAAACTCTTTCCCGTTTCCGTAATTTCCTATTTAAAGGAAACTGCAAGCTGTTGTGAAATCTGAACCACATGCCCCCTCACAACTATGGTCACCCCTAAGGTAAACACCATGCTTTAAAATCAACGGTGGTCTCAGACTTCAAATCAGATTCTCTATTTGGACATTATTATAATTATTGTTTCAAATAAATCAATTTTATTTAATTACTTTATTTACAGATTTTCTTTCTGACACTTTTTCTATAGAAGGCATGCACCGACAAATAATATACTCCATCTTGGGTAAAGACATGCTCCAGACCCAACCATAGCCTCATATTTATGATCCATGTTGTTATATGAGAGTTATTTTGGTTTGACCTAATAAATCAATGAATTAATAAATTCATTCATTCATTTAATATAAAACTAACAAGTGTGGTGTCCGAACTTCCTATGCCTACATATTTTATGTCATATCTAGCGTAAACACCTTATTCTGGACCCAACTGTGGTCTAAAATTCTAATATTATCAACCATTTAAGATATAACCCATTTCCATTGTGTGAATAGTTCAAAAAAACACCTAATATTTTTTGTATAATTTATTTTGGGCACATTAGGCCTTGAAATTTCATGTTGTCTCAGCGCATAGCCCAGAAAATATATCTAGAAATATTCCAAACTATTACACGGTGCAAACTGGGTCTCTACCATTATGACCTATCTATTTAACATAGTAATATGAATTTTAATAAATACTTTTCAAATATTATTTATAATGGTTTTATATAAATAAAACATTGTTAGGACCAATAGGGGCCTATATACCCTGAGAGGGGGGTGAATCAGGGTATGGATATTGTTTTTCAAAGTTCTTCCTGTCCCACTAGATCTTGACCTCTTTATTACAAGGGTCACTTTTTTTCACTTGTGTGTTTATTATGATCACTTATTTTCTTCTTTATCTGATGATGATGCTTTAAATGCAATTCAGGGAAGTAAGCAGGCAGACACGGAAATTTTTACTTGGTTAACCCTCACTGGGCTATGTCCAAGGAGCATACACCGATAAGTTTCCGGTAGTACCAGATTCAACTATTCCTCACTAGATGTGGATACAAAGATTTGGGAATAGTCACTCTATCCCAGTATCACTGCCTTTACAAGGATTAGGGTCAGCTCACTGCTTTCCCAAGGGTCATTCACTTTTTCTCTCTCTCTCTGGATAACTACCAGTGGAGAGGATCACCTTCTTCCTCTTCTTTTGCTCACTGATCCGGAATGGATCCCCTCACAGTTTATAGACTTGTAGGTCTCTTCATTATATCTAATAAATATATCCTCTGTTGTATGTGGATGCCCTCTTGAAGTCCAACTTTCACCCGTAGATGAATTTATCTTTGCACCGAAGGTATCGAGAAAATTTCAAGCTTCCACACAGCCCAAAAACATTGTCGGGGAATCAACCTTACTTAGCGCGCAGGTCTAACAAGGCGTGCAAGTATCAGTGCACAAGTCACAACTGGCGTGCAGGTCTGCCTCTACCACCTGCATGGCACAATCTTCTGCAACTCCAAACCTGCGTGAATCAATCCCTTTTACTCCCAAGCCAATATTGGCACACAACTACCAACTGGCGTGAAACTTCAAATACTGGCACACATGTCCACTTGCGCGACCACACACCACCTGCGTGACCACCACACCAGTGTAACGGGAGCTCTGATTTTTCTAAGTGTTGAACTATGTTAAAAATGAGGAGGGGTGGTCCTATATTTATAGGCATTTGGTCACCCTGCGCAGTGGCATGCAGGTCTCCCCTCAACGCACAAGTCCCGACATGTGGGTTTCTTCCCCTGTAAGACACTTGCACGAACCTATTTACTCTACCATATTTTGAAGATCTGATCTTGAAAAACATAAGGCGCGCAAATTTCCAACCCTCCTACGCACTGGCACACAGTTCCTTTCTCGGCGCGCAATTCACCCACACCACCACACCAATACATGTGCGACCCTCTTTCCTTTTCCATATTTTGACCTTCTGATCTTGAAAAACATTAGGCTCGCATGTTTCCACACCTTCAAGTACATGGTGCGCAAATCCCTTTGCCAAAAACAACTTTTCCTCATTTGTCGATTTTCAGGCCCAAAAATTTGGCAAACACTGGAAAACAGCCCCAACTTGTATCTATTCTTTTTGTACCACCTCCAGATCATCCATTCCATTGTCGACTTTCTTGAATCAAACATTGGTCATTGACCAAAGTTCTTGAACTTGACGTTCCACCATGAAATTCCCTTTGTCAACAAATTTTTATGTCATTTTTTTTCTCTGTCAACAATCACCACACAGTTGTACACTTTTTCAACAAACACAATCACCTCAAAAATGCTTCTATGATACCTTGATGGATTTTTACCCAACAATATCCCCCTTTGGGTTTATTGACAACTCTTCCACAAAAAGATACATCGTTAATTCTTCATCCACCATTTGCCTTTTGTGATTCTGATAGCGATCAAGGATTTACTCAAATAAAACTCTAAGCCCACATGAGTAATGCTTGGCATGAGAAACAAGAGTAAATGAAAAGTTCATCAATGAATCACTTCAACTCTGACATCCACTTTTGACACCAAACTGATACCAATTTTTACCAAACTGATACCAATTTTTGGAAATATTCTTACCACATTCCAACATCACTCTTCTGCTTTCATCACGATCCTCAACTGTTGTGATAACTATGCTTTGATCAATCACCTCTAGTATCATTAGATTTAAAATGCTCCCCCTTTCTTATTACTCTCCCTTTATCTCGCTGCTCCATTTGTCAGCTTCTCCCCGTATCATTCATGATTTATCAAATTTCCACACTGTCTCCCCCTTGAACAGTCACTATTTTCTCCCCCTTTGTCAATGAACACAAAAGTCACTCCTTTGTAGTCTGTAATAGAGTAGAGAACATATATCAGCACCTTAGGGAAAAGCACATCATACCTCAGGGAGAGGGGGGTTTCTGGGCCCACATCCACATTCTTTTAAGTGCGGGGAGTCGACTGAACTCCTAGAGCCAGATGATGCCTAAAAAAAGATTCATTGGGTAAGGCCTTTGTCAGAATGACTGCAACCTATAGCTCTGTAGGAACATACTGCAACTTCACGATTCCTTACTCAATTTTATCCTTGATAAAATGATACTTTATCTCAATGTGATTTGTCCTTTAGTGATGGATGAGATTTTTGCTGAGATTTATAGCACTTGAGTTATCACACTGGATTCTGATCGGTGACTTCACTTCAACTCTCATATCTTCAAGCTGTTATTTCCTCCCCAATAACTGTGTGCATGCTTGATTGGGCGCAATATACTCATCTTCTACGGTGTTCAATGAAATTCAATCTTGATTCTTGCTTAGCCAAGAAATACACAATCCAGTAAGATAGAAATCAACTCCTGGTGTTGATTTTCTTTCATCTGCTGATCCGGCCCAATCTGCATCTGTGTAACCCAGTAATACTGATTGAGATTTTTCATTATACATCAGACCAAAATCCATGGTGCCTTTGATATAGAGAAGTATTATTTTCACTGCGAGCATGTGGCTTTCCTTGGGATTACTCTAACATCTTCACTGCTTGGCATGTAGCGAAAACAATATCAGGACTTGTTGTGGTTAAGTACAATAGACTTACAATAATTTTCTTGTATTCTTTGATATTAACTGCCTTTCCAACCTCATCTTTTGATAATTTCATCCAGGTAGCAACTGAATTTTTCATATCCTTGGAATTTTCCATTCCAAACCTTCTTAAAACCTCCTTGGTATATTTGGATTGAAAAATTAATGTTCCATTCCTTCCTTGTGTCACCTATAGACCAAAGAAAAACATTAGCTCTCCAATCATTGACATTTCAAAATCATTTTTCATGAATTCATAAAAATGTCTGCATTGAGCTTTATTTGATCCACTAAATATTATGTCATCAATATAAACCAACACAATCATCCTTCCATTAATATTGTTGCTAAAATAGATATTGTAATCAACTCCCCCACGCTGGAAACCAAGATTATTTCAATTACTGATCAATCCTTGATAACCATGCTCTCCATGCTTGTTTCAGCCCATACAAAGCCTTCTTCAGCCTGAAATTTTTTTTCTCATCCTCATGAATGAGAAAACCATCTGCCTACTCAATATACACCTCCTCAATCAGAACACCATTCAAGAATGCGGATTTGACATCCATTTGAAACACTTTGAACTTTCTTTGCACTATTATGGCCAAAAATATTCTGATTGTCTCCAGCCTCACAACCGGTGCAAATGTCTCATCAACATCTATTACCTCTATCTGGGAGTATCCCTTGCACACTAGTCGTGCATTCTTCTGAATCACTATTCCATCTTCATTCGTCTTGTTGTGATAGATCCATTTATTCCTGATTATATTCTTGTCTGCTGGTCTCGAAACAATCTCCCATGTCTAGTTATTCTCAATTTGATCAAGCTCTTCATTCATGACCTGAACCTAGTTTTAATCTTTAGCTACATCAGCAACGCATTTTGGATCAACCTATGATGGTAATGATGTCTGCTATAGTAATTTCAATCTTCTTGTCTGAACTGGAGCTGACTGATCACCAATGATATTCTGCATATCAATTTCAACTCGACTCTTTGGCTTTTGTGCAGATAAGGATTTTACTTCCTCGCACTCACCATTTGTATCTACTTATGAGTCAACTTCATCCACTTCTGCTCTCCCTAGGTCTCTTACCGCTTCCTCAATTTTTATAGAAAAATTTTCACTGTGTCATTGTTCAATGACATCCTTTCTTTGAACATCTTCTCGCCTATTTTTGTTGAAACACCGCTGATTTTCTCTCGCAGATTATTGGTATCCTAAAAGAAGTCAGTTGATACCACATTGTTAGAGAAAAATAAATAAGCATGAAATGATTGATTATTTTTGCTTCCCCCACAATATGTCTTCCCTCTAAAGACAACACTTGAGCTGAGTTATCCAATTATTGCATTGATGGCACTTGCATCTGATTTTTTTATTGAATTCTCCCCCTATGTTATGAAACACTTCTTGGGGTTAGTCCAACTATTTAGACTCATAACCATTCTTCTCCTCATGAATCTTTTATTCTAATCTGGCACTCAACATCAAGCCATTAACCAAATCTCTAAGCCTACTGAGTTGGAACTCAGTGTAGAAAAAAATAGATAGAGTTAAGAACATGAGCCTTAGCCCGGTTGGCAAGGTCTCTGATGGTGCATCCAAGAGACCAGGGATCAAAACCAGGTGGAGGTAGGATTTCTGGGGGTACTATAGCAGTACTGTAGCAGGAGATAAACGGATTGCAAGAATGAGAGGGTATGGCACCTGCCATACCGTATGGCCTTCAGGTCACCTTCAGATATAAAAACTAGACCAAACTACAAGGAACACGCTCTACAAGGAGGATGAGCAAAGGAGCTTTCACCACAGCAGGAGCTAAACAGATTGCAAGAATGAGAGGGTATGGAACCTGCCATCGGGACAAGCCTGTGAATGAACGGGAATGCCTAGACGAACAGCCATGCAGATGTGAAGAGCTGATTTCAAAGATGAAGATGTCGGGGAGGAGCAGTTCCAAGTTGTTAGTATGGGTTGTATGGTATGTTTGTGCCTACGAGCATTGGTTCCTATATGGACTACGGGCATGTAATAGGGTTCCACCTCATCCCTTGAAAGGTGGATTATCAATCAATAAAAAAAATGAAGGCCTTCGGGCCATTGGAGGAAGAGTTTCAAAAAATAGATAGAGTTAATAACAAAATCACTTCCTATTGTGCTCTATTTCTCCCTTTCTCCTTCAAGTTTGGTACCTGATTTGAATCAATTGAATCTTTGGATCATATCACTTCTCCACTCTAAATCTTTGGATGCCACTTCTCCTTGGATCGTATCTCCATAAACCTGAAACACATTAATCATCAGTTAATAACATTTATATACATAGGGAGAGGGGTTATTCTAGAATCCTCAAGACGAGGATGGTGGTTGATCCTGATGGATCAACCCTTTGATTCTTTCTTGCCAAGCATCACATTTTTTCTTTGCTTCTTCTAGCTGCCTAGCCAAATTCAACTACTCTGGCCATATGACTATGCATTCATCCTCTACATGATGATTCTTTTTCTGATATGAAGATTCTACAGTCCTGGCCTTTCTCACCATTTGGGGTTTAAACCCACTAGTACACATTTCTATCTTTGATGTTCCACAAAAATTCCATTTTCTTTGATTCCTTCTCTGAGCAAGAATATCTTTTCTTTCCATCTTTCCATGCTCCATCCTCCATTGTGGGGATATTCCTCTTTCTTCCACTTCTTATGGTGGCACATGACATGCAAATTTTTTAATGCATTCTTTTTTTATTGTTCTTTTATCATATTTCTAAGTTACCACCATATTTTGCATTGGTGGTGGGTCCTCCATTAAACATACATTCTTTTTACTCACAGCTGTAGCGTTTCCTCCCCTTTTCTTCCAAATATGTTCATGTTCTTTCTTAGAGGGCAGTTGTGAGTGTGACAGAGGAGGTGACAGATACACCTTTCACTCAGCTCCATGTGATTCCCCTGAGGCTCTAAGCCTATTCTCCAACTTTCCACTTTGTCTCCTAATGTCAGATTTCTCTTTATACATCACTGGAGTCAAGAATATCCTTTCAAGTACCTTTCCTTTTCCTACTTTCTTATTTCTGTAATGTCTTTCCAAATTCCCATAATCAGAAAACATAAAACATTTTCCTTCAAAGCCATACTTCATTTCAACATTTCTCTATCGAGATGTTGATGCGGCTTGTGTTCCTCTTCTAAAAGTCATCACCTAAGCTTCCTGACACATACTCATTGTGTGTCCCTTTATTCCACAGTATTAGCATCTGATCAATGTTTTCCTCTGAGAGTCTCTTCTCTCTGATTTCTTATGACACTTCATCTTATTCTCAGATTTTGTACATTTTCTATTTTCACAATATGAAATGTATTCCAGAGTCTCTGAACAAAATCTTAATTTGTGTCCATGAATCCCACAAAAATAGCACATGCTATCATTTCTTCCTGAAAAATCTTTTTTAGGTCTATCTCTAGTACCTATAAGGGTTTTCTTACCTCTGGATATTTTCACTACATTTTTCTTACCACACATAGGAGTGGGATCATCATATCCAATTCCAAATTTTCCCAAAATGGATGGCCTTTGGTATGATACAATCCTCTCATGCTTCTCTTCTGATTTAGCATATTTGGATTTCATTTTATCATCACCTATCGAAGGATAATCAAATAATAAGTGCAGTGCATCCTTCAACTTGGGATTATCCTCAGATTTACATTTCTCCATTTTTTTATTGACTGATTCTATTTCTTCCTCCAGTTGCTAAATCTTTTTATCTCAGTATTCAAGTTGAGCATTAAGTTCTTTTATGAGATTCTTCTATCTACTCAACTCATCTTTAAGTTCCCGTGTGAGATTTTCCACCATGTCACTTTTCTCCATCACCATAAATTTTTCTTGAGCAAAATATTTAGAGACAAATTCATTATCTTGTTGTAGCCTTTGATTCTTCTAAACATCTTCAGACAAATGTGTTTCTATATCATCATTTCTAGCTTTCAAATTCTGAACTTCATCTGACTTTTTATTCTCTTCATAATCACTAGACTTTTGTTTTCCTTTCATTTTATCCATCTTTTATAGTTCTTAACCTTGAGAATCCTTCTTCTCCTATAGGTCAGTAGCCACATTAATAAGCCTTTGATTTAAGCCTCTTAGCTTGTTGACCTCAATTTCCAATACATAGATCTAGATATCTTTAGATTTAACTTCTTTATCCAATTTCATATCCAATTTCTTGTCATGTTGACAAAATCTACTAATGGCCTCCTTAAAACTTATTCATCATCAGTTGTTTCAGTATCACTTGGAATATCAGGTTCTTCACTCATTCCTACATAACAATTGAGTGAATCAATCTTTTCCCTATCAGATTCATCCAAGCCTTCCTTTAGTAAGTTGTTTGATTCTTTTATTTGAATCACACTTTTTCCATAAACACTTCCACACTAAGGGATAACTGACTTCTGATTCTTCTTTGATGTTTTTTTCTTTCCCATGGTACACCGAGATAAGAGCAAACTGATTTAGCCACACAAATCAACTACACCAAGTCGTAGCAAACAAATCTGATAAAAGTAACCTCCCCTCTAATACCAATTGTTAGGACCAATAGGGGCCTATATACCCAGAGTGGGGGGGGTTAAATCAGGGTATGGATATTCTTTTTCAAAGTTCATCCTGTCCCACTGGATCTTGACCTCTTTATTACAAGTGTCACTTTGTTTAAACTTGTTTGTTTATTATGATCACTTATTTTCTTCTTTATCTGATGATGATACTTTAAATATAATACAGGGATGTAAGTAGGTACACAAAGAGATTTTTACTTGATTCACCATCACTGGGCTACATCCAAGGAGCATACTCCGACATGTTTCAAGTCGTACTAGATTCCACTATTTTTTACTAGATGTGGATACAAAGATTTGGGAACAGTCACTCCGTCCCAGGCTCACTGCTTTACAAGGTTTAGGATCAGCTCAGTGCTTTCCCAACGGTCACTCCATGTTTCTCTCTCTCTAGATCACTGCTGGTGGAGAGGATCACCTTCTTCCTCTTCCTTCTCTCACTGCTCCGGAAAGGATCCACTCATAGTTTATAGACTTTTAGGTCTCTTCATTATCTCTAATGAATACATCCTCTATTGTATGTGGATGCTCTGTTGAAGTCTAACTTTCAATCGTATATGATTTTCACTTTGCATCGAAGGTATCGGGCAAACATCCAGCTTCCACGCAGCCCGAAAACACTGTCGGGGAATCAACCTTACTTGGCGTGCTGGTCTAACTCGGTGCGCATGTATCGGCGCACAAGTCACAACTGGTATGTATGTCTTCCTCTACCACCTGCATAGCACAATCTTCTGTAACTACAAACCTGAGTGACTCAATTATGTTTATCCACAAGCCAATATTGGCATGCAACTACCAACCGATGCACAACTTCAAACACTGGCGTACAAGTCCACCTACGCGACCACACACCACCTGCGCGACCACCACACCAGAACGATGGGAGCTCTGATTTTTCTAAGTGTTTAACTCCATCAAATATGAGGAGGGTGGTCATGTATTTATAGGCATTTGGTCACCCTTCTCGGTGGCATGTAAGTATCCCCTCGGTGCGCAAGTACCGGTGTGCATGTTTCTTCCCTTGAAAGAAACCTTCATGAACCTATTTCCTTTTCCATATTTCTATGATTTGATCTTGAAAAACATACGGTGTGCAACTTTCCAACCCTCCTAGGCACCGGCGCGTAGGTCCTTTCTCGGTGCGCAAGTCACCTGCACGACCACACCAATACCTGCACGACACTCTTTCCTTTGTCATTTTTTTACCTTCTGATCTTGAAAAACATTAGGTGTGCAAGTTTCTTCTCCTTCAAGTACATGGCGCGCAATTCCCTTTTCAAAAATCACTTTTCTTAATTTGTTGATTTTCAGGCCCAAAATTTTGGCAAACACTGGAAAACGGCACCACCATGTATCTGTTCTTTTTATACCGCCTCCAGATCATCCATTCCTTTGTCGAAGTTCTTGAATCAAACATTGATTGTTGACCACAACTCTTGAACTCGACATTCCACCATGAAATCCCATTTGTCAACAAATTTCTATGTCATTTTTTTTCTTTGTCAAAAATCACCACAAATATGTCCACTTTTTCAATAAACACAATCACCTCAAAAATTATTCAATGATACCTAGAGGGATTTTTTCCCAACAAACATTTTGATAATGAAAAACATATTTTTTGGTAGTTTTTATGTTTTAAAAAATATTTCTTCAAATAAACTAATTTTCATGTACTTCTATAAAAAACAGTAATATTAAATTTCTGCCCTATTAGATATTTAATTTGACAAAAAAATAATATTTTAATTTTTAATGTCAAAATTAACATAAGGTGAATTTTTAGTATTTTTATGTCAATATTAATTTTTTGATAAATAATTATAAATACTACAGTGTTGTTGTAAACTTCCATTTTTGTTTAATTATTTAGTATACTTTAAATAGATTTTTAAAGTCATAATATGTCAATTATACTTATATTAATCTTATTTAGCTCATTGAAATCATTTTTATATTGAAATTTGATATAAAAAATATTGATATTTTGAACATTCTTTTTAACCACCTTCTCACAAGGTTTTTGGGATTTGCGTTAAAATTAATTTTTTCACTTCTATGAATTGAATTTCAAAAAATGAACATGAATGGTTGTAATCAATATGATATCTAAAGTCTAATAGTATCAACATAATTTTTTGGATATTATTAATAGTAACTTTAGTAAGTTTTTATTTACCACGGTTAGGAGTATGTTGGGTAATTAATGGTAAAAATAATTTTATAAATTTATAAATTTACCCTAACACTTGTCATAATTTAATTTGAAGAGTGGGTTTAAATAATAACGAACCTTAGGCTGAAATTATAAACTTTTTGAGCCACTCGGATAAGAATATGACATTAACTATATTTTATTTAAAGGTGTGTCAAAACGAAATAATCAAATTTTGAGAAACTATAAAATTTTTAATATATGGTAGTACTAAATATAAATTAGACTATAAATATTAATTTGAAATATAAAATTTTTAGATACATCATGATAATTTATTTATTATTTTTAGTGATAATATAATTAACTGAAATGGTGACACAATGAAGATGGAATAGTTGTTTAATTAATAAAAGGATTAAAAAATGAGATAAAAAAATATTAAAATAAATATTATTTAATTTAATTGATGTGATCCATGAATTTTATATATAAATTTGTCATATCAGAGATATATTATAAGTGTTGGTTTGAATTTATCAAGTTAATATGATATTTTTTGAAAGACAAATAATGAATAGTTTAAAAATTGACAAAAATGTTACTTTAAAATAAATAATAATTTATTAAATGATATAACATTCATCAAAATTTATAATTCATCCAAATAACAATAATAAGGTTATAAATTTCATCAATTATCCATTTGGGGTTCTGTTGGAATTTTATAGTAACTATATTATCCCTAATGAGTAAAAACCATGTTTTCATGGTGAAAGTTAATGAGTTTAAATAAGGGTTAAAGCCAAGAGATAAGGTTAATATTGTGATCTAAAAATTAGTAAAAATAATTTTTTGAGATTATTTCTTACCATCCTCAACTTATATTCAAAATAAATCAGTTTTCTATATTTTTTAAATATGAAATCAATTTATATTACTTTAATATTTTTTTAGAGTTTCCGAGAGGGCCCCTCCTTTCTCTTATAAAAAAGAACATCCTCCCTAACATCCTAAAAACAAAAAAAAGACATATATATTAACTATAAACTACCATTTTATTCTAATAACATCTTTATCTAAGTTTTAATGGTGATTTTTTTCTCAAAATACCATCTCTAGTGTCTCTAAGTGAAGATCAATAGCGAGCTCAGCAAATAAGAGGTAATCTGCTTTACCAACTCTCTCAAGAGTATTTCTTCTTCTAATTACTCTTCATGTATTATTTCTATTATAAATTGATAATTTTAGTATAAAAAATTTTCTAATATTTCCATATTATTTTGTAAAAAACATATTCCATATTTTTATCCACCCTGTGAAAAATGAACTAACCACGCGTGTGTACGTAAAGACTACAATATCCATGTCACGGGGTAATTTGTTTTTTTATCAACACATTACATCAATGAGTATAATTATGGAACTAGTTATTATGGTTTATAATTATAACAGGATATTGGTTTTGGAAAAAATATATATTACAACCACACTAATACCATTTGACAATTAATAGAATGATATCGTTGCTTGTGCGTACATACAACTGACCATATCCACGATGTAATGAGATTAATTATCCATGATCACCAATAAGGAATTATTATATAAATGTATATAATGAAAAATGTGCTATGTATTATCTTATTATTACTTTTTAAATGAAATAACTACGTTCTATCCACATAAACTAAGACATTAATGACAAAACATGCATAAGAAAATGAATCAATTAACACCCAAAAGAAGAGTTATAATGAAAAGATATAAACAAATGTGTGGTAATATGATCATATGTGATATCAAGTGAATATGGTTCTAGAATAATTTAATAAAAATTAATACAATATATAGGAGTTTCTTATATGTATGGAGTTAATCATACATAAGGTAATGGTTAATTTCAAAATCTCATTATTCTCCGAGATTATTTTTACAAAAGTGTTTACTAGGGTATATTTATCATCCATGTCCATGTTTTTTAAAATTGTTTTCTAGAATATTTTTACTATTATTATAAAGTAATTTAATGTAATTTTTCACCCATGTAGTGCATTGTATTTAACATTTTTAAAGGAATATTTTTTCTTTTTCCTACGAGGTACATTTTGACTTTCCCAGAAATGGTATGAGAAAAATGTTTTTTTAACTTATACAGCATGAATGGATTTTTACAATTTTAAGATGCCTTATTTCTATATAGCTTCTCTTACAATATTACATTGTTTAGTTCAAATATTTTTTTTAAAATATCAGGCATTTCATGTAAAGAAAATATTTTCAAATACCAAACGATATTTTCCTTAACAATTTTTTTCAAGAGATCTCACAAAATTATTTTCCATACCAGATAAAAATTTTAGATGTTACATATGTTTTACGTGGGATATTATTCAATTTTTTCATTCTTATTATTTCTATAAATAATTTATGTTTATGATGGAATGATATTTATGATACTCATTTCCTTTCCATGAGTTATGTTTTAATTGTAATATGTTTATGAAAACCATTTAATTTCAGGGGTTATGATATGATAAATTAATTTTGTTCTTGTGGAACACATATGTATGATTTCGTTATGGGATACATGGGACCTATATCTCCCTCAAATTCATTAAAAAAATATTTATATCTCATGAGATAGATAGAACAGACATTTCCACTAAAATTCCATGAGATTGAATCATAGATACCAAGATAGTATGAGTAGTGAACCCATAATACCAATATGGTCTTGGAATTCATGCCTTGACTACTCTAGACATCCTTAATATATGCCTATGTGACTTACATAGTTACATGTTTTATTCCTATGACATGATTTAATGGAACATGTTCTTTATTTCCTTAGGATTTATGTTTTATGAACTACTAAAATTTATTCCTTGATTCTTATTTACAAGATTTGTTATGCAGTGCATGATATTTTATTTTAATTATTGTGCTCTAATACAGAGAGGATCATGATAATGTTTACTTATTTCTATTGTTTACCCTTACTGAGCATCTAATCTCATCTCTTTTTATGTTTATTTTCACCTAGGTTATGAAGACATGTATTATGATTTATGCTTCTAAGAAGGGTTGGTGTCAAGAAGAACCTATTGGGAGATAACCTAACTCAATTATGTACCAATGATTATGTTTCCATTTTTCTAAGGGCATAGGACTAATATGGTATTTTGGGGTTTGTTTGGGTAATTTATTAATTATTACACAACTGTAAAGAAATATAAATGTATGAAAAGTTAGTGTTTCTATATGGAGGTTGTGGAAAGAACTATACATCATAATGTGATTGGAACATAGGGGGATTTGAAGAAAAAACATGATGAAATAGTTATTTAGTTTAAAATAAATCAAGGTAGTGTAAATGTGCTCTGATCGGGTGGTAGGAGTCAGTGTGGAAGGTAGATTCACCATATTATAAACAGTAATGTCTATAATAATTTACATTATATTTTATATTTGATTAAATATGAAAATATATCAAATTAATTTTAAGAAAAACATTACTGAGTGGGGTATTAAATACAATGGTTTACATAAAACAACTAGTTGGATTAATTCTTGAAAATTATTATTCTAAAATAAATAGGTTGAAAAAGGATGTAAATAGCCTAATGAAATCACATTGTGCATTTATTTCTAATTGAAATCATTTATCAAAATGTTTTAATTGAATAGAGGGGTGTTGATCAAAACCTCCATGTGAATAATATAGGCGAATAATAGTTTATTGTGATTGTGTATCTGTAAAATACTAATTTTAGAGATACTAAATCGAAATATATATGAATTGTTTCTCACTTGATGAGTTCTAAAAATTATATGTTAATGAATGGAGATTTTTAATATCTTATTTGGTTTGAACTTCTTAATGATGAAGGAATAAAATTTATCTAATTGTTTATGTGTAAAAAATAATTGGTGAATAAATTAAAAATGGTAGAATTGAATATAGTGTCAACTGAAATAATAGTTATTAAAAAACTCACATAGTATGAAAACAATGAGGGAGTAGAAGTTAATTTATATAAGGGATTCATTTGGAGATTGAGATATATTATTGTTACTAAGATGGATATATTTTTGGCTACATGATTAGATGCATATTTATAGAGTTTTATAAAGATGGAGCATAATTAAGATGTGATGAGAATTATGAGGTTCGTATTGGGAACTCTACATTTTTGTTTGTTACTCGAATATATAAAGAACACGTATTTATTAGTTTTTTCATATGCTGATTAGGATGGTGTCATTGATGATCAAAAACCCAAATGTGGATGATAATTTTTCATTATATGCAACTTCATTGTATGGATATGAAATAATTATGATTGTGTATAATTGAGAATAATAGATGTTAAATATATTTCTATTACCAAAGCCTCTATATAGCATATGTGGAGAAATAAATAGTTGTAAGGCATCATGAATTTTTTAAAAAAACACCTGATTATTATGTGAGACAATAAAATTTTTATGGAATTGAAAACGTATTTGGTTCATCACAATAACAAGAAGCACATTGATATTTGCAATCATTACATTAAAGTGAAGGTGGAGATAAATTTTGTGAATTTTGTG
Source organism: Viscum album (assembly GCA_963277665.1). NCBI lineage: Eukaryota > Viridiplantae > Streptophyta > Magnoliopsida > Santalales > Viscaceae > Viscum > Viscum album. Next base: position 780,710,181 of record OY728145.1, read on the forward strand.
TTTTTTTGAACTGAAAATACGGTTGAAGATATCCTCACCAATCCCTTGGAGGATTATTTGTTCAAATTGTATAGGTCATACCTTGAAGTTAAACCACACTCCATATATTTTATAGTTTTGGAATACCCATATCCCTATTTAGCTTCATGAAATTTTTTTATATTGTATTTTTTTACAGTTTTATATCTTTTTTTAAAATAAATTGTATTGGGAAAGATATTATCCATGGGGTTGTAAAAGTGGAATGGATTTTGTCTGAAGAAATTATGTGAAACATTATTTCATTTGGTTAATTTTATTATCTCTAATACTAATAATTTAATCACAAATTTTATGATATTAAATAAATTTTCTTTTCATAAAATTGGCATATTTGAGATGTCAAGGCATTATGAACTCTAATTGGGATATTGTAGTCAAATCCTTTGACTTTTATTATTAAAGGGTGAAATAATTTCAAATGAATGTTTCTCAAATGTAGAGAAAAGGGTAAATCTAAATGATTTTGTTTTTGAGAAGGATAAAGAGAACCCTAATCTAATGGGGGGATAAAGAAATAAGAAATAAGCATTATCATATGGGGGCCTAAATATCATAATTAGGGGAGGGTGTGATAGATGGATGTCATGTTTGAGTAGGTGGGGGTATTTTAAAATATAGTTGAAAACTAAAAAAGGGGAAGATTATTGAAATCATATTTTGTTTTGGTTGAATTTAATGTCATGGTAAAATTAGTTTGGGGTGTTTTTGTATATTAGTTAAAATATTGTTAAAGGGAATTTAATTCTGAAATAAATTCCCATAGAAGGATTGTAAAATTTTCAAAGTAACATAAGTCATGAAATGAAAACCATTTAATTTACATGAAATTCTATTTATGTCAATGAATTTGGATAAATTCATTCTAAAAAATGATAGAAGTGGGTCATTTGATTTTAATTCAGGCCATGACACCTACATTAATAGGATAAATATGGCTAAGTTAACATTAAAAATTATGGACATGTAGTGTTTATCATTCCATGGAATATAGACCATTTCATGAAGGTCTCCAAGAATAAATTTAGTAAATATAGAATTAAGGTTTTCACACTATAGGGATTATTGAAACTAAAAAAATGATACCATCATAGATTTGATAGTTTTGGTTTTTTTAGTTCACTGTGTTGAGTAAATGAAGTCACATCCTAAAGGTGACCTATAATATTTTCATTATCCCTATATAATTTCTTATATTCTATTAATAATATTTCATGTAAATAATATTTCATGTAAGTAATAAGAGTTAGTTATTCAATTAATGTAATACCATTTTTTGAAGGGGAATTGTATAGGTACCTGACCTTTTCATAGATGATGGTTACATTATTTTTAAGATATACATCATAATAGTGATACAATCTAGGATCTTAGGGAACCTGATATATCAATAAAAAGAAAATTCATCCTATAACCCTGAGTCTATTCTATCATGGTTCTCTAGAGGATATCCTTATATAGGGTTTACTTACATTGTGATCATGCATGACATCAATCTTGATGTGGACTCTACATCCTCTTCATGATGTTTTTTAGGGCTTTATCACTCCTTCTTGCTTGTGTTTATTTTCTCATTCGTCATCAAGGTATTTCATTTATGCTTTAATGGTTCACTATTATATTTATTCTTATTCCACTTCAACTCTTATTCCTCCTCTCATAATGGTTTTGTGTCTCCTTTTGCATCAACTACATTCATCCTTCCCATTCAATTCTTGGTTCAAATTCAATACCCATGGGCTTCCTTAGATAAGGGTCTTTTCTAGTTGTGTCCACATTGTTCTATTAAGGTTTTGGTGGTGGTCCTTCAAGACTAAATAGGCATTGGTATGTCTCTATAAACATCAAAATGACCTAGTATTTTATGATCACATATCCGTGGTAGTGGAGTAGGATGAGAGAGGCTACAGAGATCATTCATTTAACTAATGGTTTCCTTAGACAAGGTTTTGGTTTTTTGGGTGATGGTATTTTAAAAATTATTTAGATATTTTATTATTAATTATTAGTTTTCCTGGATTTTGGTTATCACTTATCTAGTGGGTGTTTTTTCTATGGTGCCTCCTGGGTAATTTTATTGGGATTTGGGGATTTTATACATGAATTTCATCTTGGTTTGGTTGGTGTCACAGAGGATGAAAATAAAACTCATTGAAGATGTTTCGACTCCATAATGGATGAATTCTTGTCTTTTCTTGTTATATGCATGGTGGTTATAATTATTTTGATCAATTTATTTATCATTTATGGTTGTTCTTAGTGGTGATAGATATTTGTTTATCTCTAGTTTTGTGATCTATTATCATTTAATGAAATATTTGGTGGTTCTATTTTCCATAGAACAAGTATTGATTTCATTTTAGATATGGGTGAAATTTAATTGGTATTTTCAGTGGTGGTTTGGTCCCATATTTCTATGGGCCATGGAATTTGGTTTCTGGTGCAATCTAGCAACGAATGTCTGGATCTCGGTGCGTTAAAATGTGATTCTATTAGTGTAACATGGCTCGAGGGTCCAACACATTTTATTTTATATATTTGAAACATTTTTATCTTTTGAACTACAAATCTGAGGTATTTGTATGGTTAACTCTCAACTAGATTAATTTTAGCATGCTAACCAAAGTGTTATGTAGGAAATATAGGATTTATATGTTTAGTATCTATGGAAAATTAGACTCATACCGCATTTATAAAAAATAAAAATTAAAATAATTTTAAAATACCTCATTAGTATCCTCATAAAATATACAATGTTATCCTTTGTAAATGTAATCACTTGAATATATACATAAAAGAATGGGCTGGGATAAAATCCATGTATGGGGGTCCATCATAGAAGAAATAATTTACATGAATCAATAGTATGTAGGTGAGAATAATCATTATAATAAATTCATGAGCATAGGATCATCATTAGTATTATAAGGGTAACCTTTTTAAAACCCATGGAATGTGGAATTTGCATTAAAATAAAACATCACATCAGAGTGGCTATATACCACACATAGTTGTGAAAAACAACAACATGTTCATTTATAACATGTGTGCATGAATCATAACAACATAATTGTGAAAAAATAGGAATCATTTTCATGAATAATATATATAATTGTAAGGTCCTGAATAATTTGAAATGGAGATTGTACCCAATTCCCCCCAAAGAATTGGGGGGAAGAATAGAGAAAACTCAAAGGATGCACAAAGCTGAACCGGTCCATAGACCGTCCCAAATGATGACACCACACGGCCGGTTCTGCAAATCACCCCCTCCGTGGACTATTTTCGTTCGCGGAATGGGGGTGGATATTTTCCGTGGGCGCAAAGCAGGACGAGCGCTGGACCAGTCCACCGTTATGAATCACCCCCGACCGCGGACCATGTCAATTGGCCCGGACCGCATCCACTATCGTTCACGGAATGGAGGTGGAACCCTCCGCAGCCGCGAAGCACTCCCCAAGTTGGTTTGGTTCGCATGGGGAAGGTGTGTTCAATGCACCCGTGAGTCACCGATTGACCAAGTCATCCGTGAACCGGGTCTCTGATCATGGGTCTCTACAAAAGGTGCTACATGACCATAGTTATATCTCTTTCCCCACTCTATAAAAGGAGATCGAGGGGGAAGAGCCACAAGGGAGGTCGAAAGAAGAGTTGAAAAGGAGGTTTTGGAAGGAGGATTCAGAGAGATTGACCAGATTTGGGTTGAATGATTTCGAAGGAAGGAGCTTAGGATTTTGCAAACAGTGAAGTTCCAGTTCACAAACCAGAAGAGGAATGAACCTGGAAGCGAATTAATAAGTAACTGAAAATGAATAATAACTTGGTGAACCGAGAACATAAAATAACAAATAAAAGAAAACCGCAAACCATGGCCCCTCTGCGGATGCACTTCCCACAGACCAGGGAGTTTATGATCCTTTTTCGATCTGTCACACTGCGTAGAACCCTCCTACGTAGGCGAATCCCCGACAAACGAACCGCTGACCGACATCGCCCTTGGCCATCGATGCTCGCATGGATCCCATCGCATACCAACCTGGTGCGCGGGCCGAACCCGAAGCCGCAAACCACCCTGGTTCATGGGATGCCCACCAAGTCGCGAACCATCAGGGTTCACATGGTGCCCATAAGTCCGTGGACCACCCGGGTTTGCGGATGGCCTCTCCAGACACATAGCACCTCCCTACACGAAGGGCGCCACTCCTCATATACCCACGTGTCCCACCAAATCCTTCAGAGTTCCCATTCCCTGAGCCAAATAAAATCCTCTCAATCTGGCCTGATCATCCGCCACTCCATCATTGGCCCATTCATTGGCCCCAAGCCGAGGCCTCCACCGGAGCCATCGGACCCGTGTGATATAACCTTCAGGCACATCAGCGCGTCGTTTTGAGTTCACATACCCACATTAAGCCGGGAAGAAGGGGTTTTCCCGACCGTTGAGTGGATTTCCGAAGCATTCTTGGGTTCACATTCCCACGATAATGTGGATTCTGATCTCGGGATCCCCTTTTCTACCCCTCTACTTGTTGGGGCCAGGGCACTTCTCCCTTCTTTGGGGGGTAGTAAAATACCCATCAGAAGGAATCCCCCATGTGATTCCATAATTCCCCTAGGAACAAGAGAGGTGACGGGAGGAGAAGAACCTCTTTCCCTCTCCTGCTGCGCTTTGTCTCCATGGGAATCCATCTCAGAGTAAGCCCCAACCTGATGGGCACCCTATGCGTAATCCCCACTCCACTTCCCACAAACGCACCTTTCATGACATGATCGTCTGGTCCATGATGCCTCTTGTTTATCACACCGAGCATGACTCACGTGGTCTTAGAGTAAGCATTAACCATGACATCCTCTTATGGGACTCCTCATAGTGTAAGCCCCAGTCCATACCATGGGCCTCCTACGAGTGTAATCCCCAATCCATTGCCATGGGACTCCTCATAGTGTAAGCCCCAATCCACACCATGGGACTCCTCATAGTGTAAGCCCCAACCCATTGAAAACTATGAGGACTTTGATCCATGTCAAGGCATGGTACGTAGGAAGCCTCCCTGAGGTTCAAGCCTGATCACCATCAGACCCCTGGGTCCACATTCACATTGGCTCTCCAACACTCCTATTCTAACTACATGGAATTTGATCCCTGTCTCCCAGGTAGGGTACGTTGGAAGCCTCCTTGAGGTTCAATCCCAATGATTGTTCGATCTAACTACCTTCACATCGGTTCACTGCGCCACTCCTAGTTCCACCTCAATGAGACTAGACTCCTCGGGGTCATATATTCAATGAGGGATGGTAATCCTCGGGCATAAATAATTCTGCACCGCTAAGTCTAGCTGACCATTTCCAACCAGGAGTAATCCTTGGATACTATGCTTGGGTATAAACCAAAGATTCGCGAACATATAAATACGTCTTAAATATATAAGAGAGTCCCGGAACAGGAAATAATTCCCCCCCAAAAGGGTGCGATGAGCCTAACTTCCCATCCTCTCGACTAATGTGAGTTCTTAATCGTCACTGGTGAAACCACTCAGAAAACACATACCTTTGGAAACTAGGTCCATGTGTCATTGAATACGAAATAATTGGGCATTTTGAGACCGACCCAGAACAAAAATGGTGAACCCGACGTGAATCTTTAACCAAGCTTATGGATTTAACCTAATCCCACCATGTGCTCCCTTTATAATCACAAGTAGGGCCAATCAACGTCATTAATTATGCATGGTATCATGAGATGCTGGTTTTATGGGTTTTCTATTTGTATTTGTTAAAATATTTCAACTGGTACCACACAGAACTCCCTTCAATCCAATGGAGTCACAAAGGAACTCTCAAGCACGTGCTTCCAACAACACAATGACCAGACATCCTCACCAATGGAGGACCACGTCACCTACCCAGCGTCTTCAACGCTGGGTCTCAGATGTGTTAATCCAAGAGTACCACGTGAACGGTACTCTCCCGACGGTGGAGGCGACATGCACGCGCTCCAATCCCCCAGAACTTGCCTGTCGCTAGCCTAGCAGCGGCCACAGAGGCAGATCCAGACAGCCCCTGTTGTTGTCTCCAACCATTTTGGGAGTCTATCCCTGGAACGGGATAATGCATACCTCCCTTATCTTAGGGAGGCGGATGAGGTCGACATTAAGGACGTCATCCCCACCGAATGAGGGTTCCACTCTAAGGCCCCTGCCAGCAGACGTCATCGTGGTTACACCAGGACTCAACATACTCACACTAAGGTGAATGTCGCCCTGAGGATCCAGGACTACGCTCCCCGAGCTCCGGCCCCATGGACCGCCCGAAGAGGGCGGAAAACATACAACCGGGGACCGGTCATCACCCTTTTCCCTGAGGAGGAGCTCCGCTACCCAGTCATGGAGACGCATCACGAACATGCACATACAGTTGTTTTCTCCTCCAAATCCTGCCATCCAGACATAGAGGCATCATACGAGCAGGCACCCATCCCCGCCGAGCTATGTCAAGTTTGTCGCTCACACAGGACGACACCTACCCGGCAGGAACCTCTCCCTATCAAGTGTCATGAATCCCACCAACCCAACATGGTGGTGACCCAGTGCCTGCGGGACCAGCTCCTAGCAGATTCTCCTGACTCCTACTATCCCAATATGGCGGCGATCAACAAAGCCCACCACACAGATGTGGTGACAACTCATAGGCAGGCATGTCTCCCTACTAACAAAGGCCACCGACTCGATATGGTGGGAAACCAATATATGCAGGGCCATCTCCCTATGGATTCAAGTAAATTCCACCACCACAATGTGGTGGCAAACGGAGAGATAAACTGGCATATCCCGGGCCAGGGGCAGATTAGTTCACCTGCCCTAACATAGGAGTATTGTCAGTACCCACTGACCACCAGAGGACCAGAGCACGATATTCCCACTCTGATTCCAAAATGGGCCTTTTTACCTGTTCCAACCAAAGACGTCTCTTTGCATATCCTAGAAACGATAGAGGAGTAAGTATCGATCCTAGGTCATATCTTGTAGACTTTCCAGAATGTAATTTCATTAGCGGAAACAGCAAGGACTCAGGCCCTTGAGCCTATCTCCTCAATTTAGGTGACTCATCTAAGTGACGAGATAGACACCTCAGAGCATATCTGCATCCCTACTTCCACCCCGGAGGGTCGTCGACCATATTCCATGATGCAAGGGAAACCAGATCGAGCATCTTCACTCGTTCCAACTGGGGGACACCCGTCCATCACAGTGGATGCTCCAGATCAGGCATATATCCCTGCTAAAAGTCAAGATGTTCATCGACGTATCCTGACAGCATCACAGGACCCAATTAGACAGGGACCCAAAGGTGAAGGTCATTTTCAACAGCAGACGGTCCCCGCTGCCAACAAGAAAGCACCCCAAACACGCTGAAAGCAGCCAAAAAATAAAGAGTGGGTTCATGAATCCGCTCTACTGGAAGCTAGGGTTCCCAACACCTCTAAGAGCATATAGAAGGCTCCGAACCCTGCCCACCCATTGCCATATTATTGGAGTAGCAGTAACAGTTGTGAAGGCCCTCCATGTAATGTTGCTACCAGCAGCTCTGAAGGTCCTCCCCAGAGCACCCATGGAGGCCTCCCCCACGGTCATATAACGATCGATCACAAGAGCTCCTTTTTTGATGTGAGTCATGGAAACCCTCCATGTGGCTAGAAGATCAAGCAGCAAGAAGGTCCTCCACATGCTGCAGTCCACCCTGAAGGTCCTCCCTAGGGTATATGCTAAAAACACTCTCCATGCAGTGAGACCACAGATTATGATATTATTCCTCGCTATCATAGTCGCAACTGCGGAGGCCCTCCCCACAGTGACGTCTCTCACAACAAGAAGGCCCTCCCCTTGTCCTGTCCTGCCCTGAAGGTCATACCCAGGGGTTACGTGGCAACGAAACTCCGCGCAGTCGGGCATCAGATCACGGTGGTAGTCCTCACCACCCTGATAATGGAGGTCCTCCACGTAGAGATGTCAAGCAATGAGAAGGCCCTCCTCTTGTTGCGGTACATTCTGAAGGCCCTCCCCAGGGTGTACCTCATTGATATTCTCCATGCGATAGCAGTAATGGTAGTCCTATCCATTAAAGAATCTGTGATGGTAGCCATCACCACCACGACCGCCATTGCAATGGTTCTCCCCATAGTGGCCCCAAGCAACAAGAAGGTCCTCCCCTTATCGCAGTGTGTCTTGAAGGTCCTCCCCAGGATGCACATCGAACGTCAAACCATGATGGTCATCCTCGCCATGATGGAAGTTGTTGCGGAGTCACTCCCCATAACAACTCTAAGAATCTAGAAGGTCCTCCCCTTGTTGCGACATGCCTGGGAGGGCCTCCCTAGGGTGTGCACTGCAAAAGTCCTCTATGTAGTGAGACGTCAAGTAGTAATGCTAGTCCTTGCCATTACAGATGTCATTACGAAGGTCCTCCCCGCAACGACATATCATATCGACAGGAAGGTCCTCCCCCTGCCAAATCAAGCACAGAAAATCCCTCATATGTCGAGGCACTTTGAAGGATGGGATCGAGCATGTCAGATTCCCAACTTGTCACTAATGACACCCTTCTTCAATCAGGAGTCGTTCCGGGGCTACTTTCATCTTCTGAACCACCCTGGAATTGCCCATATGATAATTCAACACCTACCTGTCCTACTGCCTTCAACCACACTGATAGCGAGTGTCTCAGTTGGGCTGACTAGGTGGAGGAATAACTAGTCGATGAGTATGCTGACATGTTTCACCTGAAGAAATGACTAGAAAGGGATGATATACCAGTTATTTTTTGGCCCATGTCCACCTCTTAGTTCGACTTACCCAGATATTTTTCAAAAGAATGCATGCACGGCATCCACCATAATATATGGACAACCCTACGCCGACTGAAATAAATCTTCCTGCCCTAAGATGGGTATATTGAGCATGTCAAGACAATAAGACACCTCCTATATCACATCGACCTATAAGCTCTTCCGTCAGCACTACAACAGCGACCTGAGAGGCGTAAAGGCAACATGGAGATAGCTTGCATCCGTGTGTTCCACCAGTTGTGTCGCCTCATCAGGGACGCCCTACCAGGAGTCCATATCCAAGGATGGGGAGAACATGGAGATCTGCATTTCACTCTTCTCCCCGCCCAGAAGAACTCATTCGACATGGTGTCTTGAAACGTGATCACGTCAAGACATCAATCGTGTGGTCTCCCTATTCACAAAAGGCAACACACCCAACAGAGTTGGGCCTTGAGTATGTCCCAGAAGTGTCAGGCCAGACTGGAACAATCCATTCAAGAACTTTTGAATCAGGCCACCAAGAGCATATAACAGGCCTCTCGCCTAAGAGAGGCTAATCAACGGTCATTGACTACCTCCCCAGAAGGGATTGATTTACAGAAGAACTCAGCACTAAACCCAGTTCAGCCTCGAATGGGGGCACGGAATATCAGGCAGGTAGAAATAGCAGCATCCACCATCGCAATCTAGGTTCAACCCCAGCCTGCAGGCCTAGGTGAATTTTTAACAACAAATTCCCCCGTAAGACCAATAAAAATGGGAAGAGACTCAATGTCCATTGAATGGAGCCAACCCCAACCCTTAGGGCTGGGGGAATTATTACCTCCTCAACAACAACCTCCCCCACGAGAATCAGTATTCTCTCATCTAGGGAGGACATTTAGAAGATGAGGTTATTGCCCTATCCCATCATGTGAATCATCATCCCCTCCGAAAGGGAGGCGTACCGTAAGGTCACATCAGAGAACTCTCCATGTCACCCTTCGTCAAGGAGCCCGAAAGTAATCCTAGGACAGAAGAAGGAAGACTAGTGAAAGACGCAGGAGATCCTCTTCCTATTTGGGATATGACATCTTCTCTACCCCGCGATATGCATCCATCAATTCCATAGAGGCTAACCCCACAGGTAGCACTGAAGATGATGAAAATTCGGATGGATTGGGAGTCAATGGTTCCGGTCAGGCAGTGACTCACAATGAACCACCAGGAGTGCACACCCGAAACCAAAGGGCCCCTCTAAATATGGTCGCCCCTTCAGCTAACCTTTCTCTTCTCACCCTGCGAGATTCCAACATGGATAAGAATAAGGGACCGGTTACCCCTAACCCACCTACTTATCTTGATAAAAATGATCCACTTATGCTCAAAGAGAGATTCGCTCAACAGGAAGTGGAAATAAAAGATTTGAGGTGGCTTAACACTGAGCTACTCCAGAGGAACCATCTTATTGAAAGCGTGTCCCAAGAGGATCCACATCATGCACTCACAGTAAGTGCACCTCAAAGACCAAGGTTTTCCCCGGCAAACGAATCACGGTCAAGGATCCTGCCCAATGAGGCGCCCGGCCCATCCAATTACCTAAATGTGGATACAAATTAATACCAAGACTTTCCTCTACTCATTAAGAAACCGAAGTGAGTGCGCTTTAACCCTCTGAAGGTGTCACAAATGGCACATGCACCCCAGCTGCCAACCGAGATGGATCCTCAAGTATTTCCTCGAGCTACACCCACCCAGGACCGGGTCCAACAAGATGTAAACCAGGGTCTCAACAACACCATCGAGGCACTAACGGCTCAATTGGAAGCAATGGAAGGTCGACGCGCTCCGATACAGCCAGAGCGGAAAACTGACCCAGATTGGGTGAGAAACACACCACCTCCACTCAATTTTGGGAGCCATGTATTCCCTATATTCAATGGATCAAGCGATCCGGAACAGCACTAGATTCACTTTGCGTCTTATTGTGACCCTATGATGGGAACTACGGAATAACAAGAAGTAGTGAAACTCAGATGCTTCGTACGGACCTTGCAAGAACCCACCTTCATCTAGTATACGAGCCTGCCAGCCCAGTCAATAAAAAGCTGAGAGGACCTTCGGCAGTAGTTCCTGTTCCATTTCATCTCAACACTACCTAAAACAACGATCATCGACCTCATTACCTGCAAGCAGAGGGAGAACGAGAGGGTCTTAGATTTCATCGCTAGATGGAAAGGTCTAACCTACTGTCTGAACAATCCAACACCTCAAGATGATCTGCTCGCCATATGCATCGATAATCTTTGAGATTAGCTGCAGACACCGCTCATACCAGTGGAGTGCACCAGTGGATTTTGAATTCCCGAATAGCCTTGCAGGCTCCTGCAAAGAGAGAAGTCAGAGCTCAAGTGTCCTCTATCACGCTCAAGCTGGCCCCTATGCCTCCTCCACCACTTAGGCCTCCACCAAATCATCAAGGGCCCTCTATATATCAGTGGCCGCCTCCACCTAGGTGGGATGATCAGAAAGGGGTGAAGCAAAACCATTTTGAGGAATATAGACATAATGTATACTCGTTCCGAGAGGACCAAGTCCACGGCTACTTCATCACCTCCATGAATTGAAACTTTCTCTGCCTTCTAGAGTTGAGGAATCCCAAATAAGTTGCCCATGATGACAGGCCAGATTACTGTCCCTACCATCAAATATTGGGTCACAATATTTGGGAATGCTTCGTTTTCAAGGACCTCCTGCAAATGATGGTAGAATCTGGGCAAGTCGATCTGGGATCACCCCCAGCATATGTGACATATATTTCTACCATCGGCTCCGATGAAGGGGAGGGGTGGCAGGAAGTCACCAGTAAGAAGGGGCAGAAATTTGATAACTAGATGACTCGGAAGACTATAAATTGAGCCCAGGGCATACTCCGAGCTCAACTACAACAGCCAGTGTTTCCACCAACATCCCCTGATGCCGCACAACCAACAATATCCGCCTCACAACCCTCCATGATCCAGTTATCCAAGTGCAATAAAAAAGGGAGGATACAAGAACAAGAGGAGCAGTCCACGACGAGTCCAAAGTTATCCCCAACACTATCAAGTTTCATGCCCTTGAATTTGGTGCCACGGGCACTGACCCACCAAACGGCACCATCAGGGACAACCGACCAGGATTACCTGTTAGAGGATGAAGAGAAAATATTTGGTTCCATAAACATCATCCATCTTATGAAATCATTCCCTAACGAAGGGTATGGTTATGAACCCGAGCTCCAAATACGAGGAGTTGGGACGAGGAATCGCATAGGCAGGGTATAGCGACCCATACTTTACATACATGGTTAATAATTCAAAATTGATGCATACTTATTATAACATATAACAAAACCATGAAAGGACCATATAGGTATAGTGTCTTTAGAAATTGGGAAACATAAACAACTGGTTCATAAAGCATCTACATTGTCTCCCATTTATTTCATCATATCTATAGTCCCTTTTGGCATATCTTACTTAATAACCTTCTTCCTAACCTGGGGAAAGAAAAAATACAAAAGGGTGATCTCAAATACTCATTAAGGGTAAATAAAATATCAATCATGTCATATTCATAAGAACATAACATTTTGGAAATATTACCCTACAAAAGAGATCATAATTTCATAACATGGGATAAATCATGGTAGTGAAATGTAATCCCAATAATCATAACATAAAACAGAAAACTTTGTGGCATACACACGTAATCATATAGAATAATTTCATATTAGTCAAGACTCATTTCCAATACTATTTTAGTGGACAAAGTCCATTTCTGAACCGAGTTCACTCATCGTTTCAGTCCTATTTCACTGAATCAGTTTAACTTGTCGTTCCAGCCATGTCTATCTCATGAGATATAAAATCTTTACCCAATGAATTATAGGTAGATATAGGTCCCACCCATCTCATAATGATACCATTATTATGTGTGCCACAAAATCAAATATCATACATCATTGCATAACCCATGTAATAAAAATGGGAATCTTAAACATCGTGACATCATAAAACAATTCATATAAGATAAAGGAATTCATAAAAATATTTCCATCACAACATAATCAAATCAATGTAATAATAGGGATAGAAAAAGAACCCTATATTATCTTCGATGGAAAATAATTTTGATAAAACTCTTGAACTCCATTCTTGAGGAAAATATCCTTTCTACTTCAAAAACATTTTTCCTTTCTATAATGTCATACCATTTTAAACTAGAAGAATTTGATTTAAAATAAACTTGAAAACTTGTAAAGGAATATTCTTGGAAATAATGTTTTAAAAATCCTTTCATGTTGTATAAGTTAAAAAAACATTCTTCTCATACTTTTTTCAGAAAAGTCAAAAAGTATCTCGTACGAAGAACGACAAAAGATTCCTTTCATATATTTTACTAAAAACTCACCGAAGGGTAAAATTGGATTTAAAAACTTGTAATAGGATGTAAATAATATTAAATATTGAGGAAACATGGATGTGGATGATAAATATTCCCCAGTAAATTTTGAAGTATAAACAATCTCAGATAAAAATTGACATTGTGAGATTGTCCCTTACCTTAGGTCCAATTTGCTTCGTAAGTGTCTGAACCTCCTGTATAATGATTTAAATAATGTTATTGACTTATTCCAGAATCATAATTATTGTTATGATATCATATATGGTCATATTCTTAGCTTCTTATTAGTAATATTTCATTACTACTTGTTATTCGGGTGTTTATTACTTTTTGTTCTTATGCGTGTTTTGTCAAATAAATCCTTATTCTTCTCTTTAGGTTATTGATACCTCATTTCAAGAATGGTATTAGTGTACTATATATCATATTTATTCATTCAATTCATTTATATAATCATTATTAAATGAATATCATGTATAATTAATCACATCACATCGTGGAGACGGTATTCCGTACGTACGCACGAGCGATGATATCATTCCCATGATCGTGGAATTGTATTGGAGTGTATCTATACTATTTAGGAATCAATAAAACTTTACAATAATCATATATAGTTCTTTATTTTCACCATTATACCCATCAATGTAAGGTGGTGATGGAAAATAGATTACACCACGGCGTGGAGACGGTATTCCGTACGTATGCCCACGCGGTGATTTCGTTTTCCGTAGGATGGATAGATGGTGAAATAGGGTTGTTTCATACTTATAATAGCATATAAGTATATGAGTGATACTTATGTTATTAATTCATAATGAAACAACTAAAGAAGAAGAAGTGGAAGAAGAAATAAAGTTGAAAGAATCGGTAACAGACATTACCTCTTCTTTGAAGCGCCTCTTTGAGACCTTTTCTTAGGGCACTACAATTGGTCTTTGAAGAAGACTAGGACCTCTAGGATGTTTCTAGGGAAGTGGGGAAGTGAAATGGTCAGGGATCGGCCGATCTTTAAGGATCAAATTAGTGTGAGGAGGAGAGGGAGGAGGTTCCCTTTTATAAGGGAGGAGAGGGGCACCTTTGGAAATATAAGAAATATCCGTTTATATTAAATTCCAACCCCACTTAAAAACTTACAAAATGACTCATATCCGAATATTATATGAGATAGGGTTGTAACATCATCACCCAATAAAATTTAGACATGTTAGGAATTTATTTTAAACATTATAAACTTGATTTTTCCTTATTTATAAATTTAATTTTATTTGTGGTAGTAATATTCTAAATTTTAAATTATTATAAATAATGACATATGTGTTGTGAATTTTCTATAATTTGACACTATATGACATTTTAGTCCTTATAAATTTTAATTTATAATTTTTAAATATTTTTGTGATTTTTAAACAATTTTATAATATGTTATTTTTATAAAATAACAATAGTGTCAATTTTGACACTATTCATTTATTTAAATTTAAATAAAATATATACAGAAAATATGTTCGAACTAAAATTTTTAATAGATTCATAATTTTTCATATGTGTCTAGAAAATTAGTGAATCATATTAAATAGTTCATATAATATTTATTTTAATATTTTTAAAACCATATATTTGATATTTTAATTAATAAAGTAATTTCAACATCACTATTGTATCATAATTAATGATAATTATTTAATCCCTAAAAATTATAAATAAATTCCTATGATGTATATAGTTGCATTAGATTTTTGGAGACTATTCATGTTCGAAGTTTCAATTATGTTTATCACTAAATTAAAATTATTATACTTATAAGATTTAAGAAAGTGACATGTTGTCACATTCTTTGATTTTATAATAATTAAATTATTTTCATGGAAAAAAGTACATTAAATGAATATAATCAGACCCTTAGGTGATATGGTTCTACTTTTAGTCATCCAACAGGATTTTGGCAGGTGTTAGGGTAATTTTATAATCTTATATTTACCCTTAATTACCCGATTTACCTTTAACTATGGTAAATAAAATTTACCGTAGTTACTATTCATAATGGCCAAAAATAAAAAGTAGCCTATTAACATAATATGGACCCACTGATTCCAAATATGGAATCCATTTTATAAAATTCAAAACACATAAGATTCAGTAGTTAATTTAAAATTAATCTAGTTGTTAAGAAAATGGGGTTTAGAAGTTAAACCATTGCCAAAGATTGAAATGTTTTTACCTATGAATTCAATGTGAAACTAATAATAATGAAATATATTATATTAAATGGTAAAAATATATTCTATTTATAATTTAAAACCATTTAATATTATAATTTTACCATATAAATTATCTCAATGAAAAAAGTTGTTTTTAATTAAAAATTAGCGTATTTTTACTATTCATCAAAATATAAAATTATCAGAAAAATATCAAAAATTTATCCAAAGTAAATTTTTATAAACTGATTCAAAAGAAGATTTTTCTTTTGTAAAATTCAACTTATAAACATGTCAAAAAATAGATTTAATGTGGGTGCACCATTAAAAGGCGGCAAAACTGCATTTTTTTTAAAAATACTTATTTTACCCGAAAAATTTATTTTGTTCTCTTACCATGTTCTAGAAAATGTGTAAGATGAATAATAATGTTATAAAATTCAAAATTTAGTTAATACTATTCATAAAAGTTAGTCCATAATAATATATCATTGTTTAGTGAAACCTGTTATTGCGTACTACACACGCTATCGAGGAATCGCATGGGGGCTTCCTTCTAAATCGCATAAGACAATTCTTCCAAATCGTCTAAGTTAGGACTAATAATTTGATCACGCATAAGAAAATTCTTCCAAATCGTCTGAGTTAGGACTAATAATACTAGATATAGATCACAATTCATGTTTTTATACTCATGGGGTATTAATTTTTTTGACCCATATGTAATAAAATTATATATCTGCATCAACATCTAACCAATCACTTTTCTAAAGTCAGAACCATAAACTAAGTACTCCATGATCTCCTTAGATAGTCTAAAAATATGATCACTCATTAGCCTGAACTTCAATCCCTTGATGGATCTTTGGTACTGTTTAGTCTAGGAAAACTTCTTCATATTCCACATATGGGAGGTCAAATGAATTACAATCCTTGCGATGTGTGCCAAAAATAATTATAGTACCCTAGAAATCCATGAATACTATGTACCTCATAATCTTGGCGGTGCTAAGAGGGCTTGACCAGGAGGGGTCCGGTCACCATAGGTGGACTGGCCAACAAGGAGGTGTGCCGGAGGCATGCGCGCAGGGAGGGGAGGCAGCGGCTGGCGAGGGAGCACAAGGGAGGGGAGGTCGTTCGCCATGGGGAATCACCGGAGTGGTGCTGCTGGTGAGGGTAGCGTCGGGAAAAAGGGTCACGGCGAGGAGGTGTCGGGGAGGAGGGAGCGGCGAGGAGGGCGCGGAGAGGAGGCGTCAGGGAGGAGGAGGGCACGACGTGGAGGTGTCGTAAAGGAGGAGGGCTCGGGGAGGAGGAAACGCGAGGCATGGAGGAAGCCCGATGGATTGGGGGAAAAAACGGAATCGTGCGATTTAGCCATAGATTGGAAAAAAATCCATGGAAGTATGAAACCTATAGCCACGGACCTATAAAATCGTGGCTATAGGTCCGTGGCTATAACTAAAATTTTTAGTAGTGGAAAGACTCCTTTGGTGTTGTGTATAACATAAGACCTAAAAAAATATTTCTCATAAAATCTCAGGGTGTTACATTCTACCCCCCTTAAAATGAATTTCTCCATTGAAATTCGTCGCTACATTACAAACAGATGAGGGATACCTCTACCTCATCATATCCTCAAGTTCCCATGTAGCTTATTCTAATTGGTGGTTCCTCCATAAAACTTTCACCAAGCAAGTGGTCTTGTTCCGTAGGACTTTTTCGCTACGATCCATAATCTCTATCGGTTGTTCTTCATAAGAAAGATCTTTCTCCAGCGGTACAACTTCTGAGCTGAGTACATGTGAAGGATCAGGTATGTACTTTCTCAGGAGAGATACATGGAACACATCATGAACTTGAGAGAGATTCGGTGGAAGTTCCAATCGGTAAGCTACCTTCCCAACACGGTCCAGAATTTCAAAAGGACAGATATATCTAGGGCTCAACTTCCCCTTCTTTTCAAATCTCATGACCCTCTTCCAGGGAGATATTTGTAAGAACACTTTATCACCCAGTTCAAACTCTAAGTCTTTCTTCGGTTGTCGGCATAACTTTTTTGTCAACTCTTAGCTGCTCTAATGTGTTGTTGAATTGATCTGTCCTTTTCTACCATTTCATCAACAAGATCAGGTCCTAATAGCTTTCTTTCCCCAACTTCATCCTAGCAAGTTGGAGTCCTGCATTTCTTTCCATATAGAGCTTCATAAGGAGCTATCTGAATACTGGTGTGAAAGCTATTATTATAAGAAAATTCCACCAAAGGTAGGTGTTGATCCCAACAACCTTGGAAATCCATAGAGCAAGCCCTCAACATATCTTCTAGAGTTTGAATTGTCCTCTCAGGCTGACCGTCTATTTGAGGATGATAAGAAGTGCTGAAACTCAACTCTGTTTCTAGAGTATGCTAAAGACTTTGCCAGAACTTCGAGGTAAACCTCGGATCCCGATCAGATATAATGGAAAGTGGTACTCCATGAAATCTTACCACTTCATTTACATATATCCCGGAAAGTTGTTCTAGAGAGAAATCCTCTCTAATAGCAATGAAGTGTGCAGACTTTGTAAGACGATCAACTATGACCCAGATAGCATTATTCCCTTTGGATGTTTTAGGAAATCCAGTGACAAAGTCTATAGTGACGTTTTCCCATTTCCATTCTGGTATGGGTAATGGTTGTAACATCCCCTTATAATTCTTTCTCTCACCTTTAACTTGCTGACAAACCAAGCATCGAGAGACATATTCAGCAATATCTATTTTC
The DNA here is from genome assembly GCA_963277665.1 of Viscum album. Classification (NCBI taxonomy): domain Eukaryota; kingdom Viridiplantae; phylum Streptophyta; class Magnoliopsida; order Santalales; family Viscaceae; genus Viscum; species Viscum album. The sequence goes on from OY728145.1 coordinate 780,728,435, forward strand.
ATGTCATCCCACCAGATGTACTCTTTCAGGTCCCTATACATCTTCGTGCTTCCTGGATGAATAGAGAATGAAGAACTATGAGCCTCATCCAGCAACTCCTTCTTTAATTCGGGGATGTGAGGAACACAAACCCGATTCCTGAACTTTATTATCCCATCAAAATCAAGGTTGAATTCAAGAACATTTCTCACCTTCTTTTGTAACTCGACATCTTCTTTCTGTGCCTCTTTAATCTTCACATGTATAGATAGTTGAACATTCATTTGAGAAAGATATGATTTTCCCCTTTCATTATAATTCCAAGATCCATCCTTTGTAAATCCATAAATATTGGATATTTTGTGATCCTCATCATGGATAAGCTAGCATGGTCTTGCCAACTTAATGCATCTTCCACCTTGTTTGCTTTACCAGGGTGGTAATGAATTGAGAAGTTGTAATCCTTAATCAGCTCCAACCATCATCTTTGGCGCATATTCATCTCCTTTTGTTTGAAAATATAATTTAATCTTTTATGATCAGTATAAATGTCACACCTTTCTCCATAAAGATAATGCCTCCAAATCATTAATGCAAAGATTACCGTAGCTAACTCCAAATCATGTGTTTAGTAATTTTTCTCATGTATTTTCAACTATCATGAGGCATAAGCTATCACCATATCATTTTTCATAAGAACACACCCCAATCCCTTCTTGGATGCATCACTGTAGATCACAAACCTTTCCCCACTACAACGCAGTGTGAGCACAGGTGTACTGGATAACCATCTTTTCAACTCCTTGAAATTCTCTTCACATTCCTCCATCCAAACAAACTTAACTCCTTTCCGAGTTAACTTGGTGAGTGGATTAGATAATCGTGAAAAATCTTTCACAAAACATCGATAATATCCAGCCAAACCAAGAAAACTTCGGATCTCGGTTACTATTTTTGGTCTCGACTATCTTTCGATAACCTCTGTTTTTGCTGGATCCACAGTTATCCCCTCTTTTGAGATTATGTGACCCAAAAATGAAACTTTTTTAAGCCAAAATTCACACTTGGTAAATTTGGCATAAATCTTCTCCTTTATTAGGGTCTTTAATACAATTCTCAAGTGATCTTCATGTTCTTCCTTGCTCTTTGAATAGACAAGAAGATCATCTATAATGACTACCACAAACTAATCAAGATAGACTATAAAGACTCTATTCATTAGATCCATGAAGATAACAGGGGCATTAGTAAGACCAAATGGCATCACTATAAATTCATAGTGTCCATACCTTGTACGGAAAGCCGTCTCTGGTATATCCTCTCTTTTTACCCTTAATTGATGATACCCTGAATGAAGATCAATCTTGGAAAAGTATTGAGCTCCACGTAGTTGGTCAAATAGGTCATTAATGCATGGGAGAGGATATTTGTACTTGATAGTGATCTTGTTAAGTTCTCGATAATCAATGCAGAGTCTCATTGATCCATCTTTCTTCTTAACAAACAGAAAAGGTGCTCCCCAAGGTGATGCAATAGGGCATATGAATCCCTTATCAAGATTCTCTTGGAGTTGCTTCTTCAATTCCTCCAACTCAATTGGGGCCATTCTATAAGGTGTCTTTGAAATAGGCAAAGCACCTGGTACGAGTTATATTGAAAACTCTACTTCACGATTTGGTGGAAGACCCAGAAATTCCTACAGAAAAACATCATCAATCTATCGTACAATGGGCATATTCTTAATCATGAGTTTCTCTCTAGCCATTTGAGATAAATAACCCTCATTTAGTGGAATCAAGATCTATAAGATAGACGAAATTTACACTGGAAGGTTATGTTCATCCTTGCATCGATAGACGATCATAGATTGATCTGGAATATGAAATGTGACTTCACTTATTTGGAAATTGATATGAGATCCATATAAACAAATCCAATCCATCAAAAGAATCACATCAAATTCCACTATAGGAAGGATCACAATATTTGCAAGAAGAACCACTTTCCCACAAACTTCAATCGGAGAAGAATTGTAAACTTTTGATGCGACTGTTATTCCATTAGGAGTTGTCACAGCCAACTCAACATATAATTGTTGAGGTAATACGGTGTTACCCTTAGAAAATTCTTCAAACATAAAAGATTTGGTGGATCCAGAATCAAATAAAACATTTTCTACTTTAGAGTAGATGGTAAGTGTACCTCTCACCACTTTGTTGTCGTACACCACATCGCCGATAGTAATTGCATGTGACTTTCCTTTGTCTTTGGACTTAAGAGTTTGTTGACGTCAATCATCATCATCAACCCTTGGATTTGGGCATTGATTGGAATAATTCCCCATCTCCTTGTACTTTAATCATTGAAGTGTAGTGGGTTCATTCTATATATCCCTTCCTTTGTTTTCATCATTAGACATCTTCTTCCCATTATTTTGACATTCAATTGCTCGATGACCTTCTTTTCCACACATATAACATTTTCTTGTCCCCTTAAGAAAATTTCATCCATATTTCTTTCCACACTTTGAGCATAAGGGAAAACTCATCTTCTTTTCAGTGTGGTCTTTAGATTTTCCTTTGAATTCAATTTTCCTCTTCTTATCAAACCCATGTGACTAATGGGTTACACAAATCTCCATCTCAACCTTGAGAGCACATCAAAAAATTTCCTCATAGCTATTGAAGTCCCTTATGGCTAACGCCCTTCGAATACTTGGTTTTAAGACAATAAAGAATCGATTGATCTTACTCTCAGGTTGGATAATAATTCTAGAAGCGTACCTTGAAAGTCTTGTAAAATTTGGTACGTTGGTACCAAAATATTCACCATCCTTTTGCTTCATTTCAACAAAATCCTTCTCCATCTTTGTTTGAAGAATACGAGGGAAATACTTATTGAAAAATAAGTTCTTGAACTCGTCCCATTCCATGGACTCAATTTCATCCCTTTGCCTTATATTCTTAATAAGATTCCACCATTTATCAGCATCACCTTTTAAACGATACACTGCTAAGATAACTTTATCTTGTTCAGAACATTGAAGAACTGAAAATATCTTTTCAGTGGTGATGATCCATTGTTCATCCACTAATGGATCAGAAGACCCGCTAAATGAAGGTGGGCGCTGCCTCATGAAGGATTCAACAGAATTATGTTCCTTCCTTTGCTCATTTGGAAGTCCTGCATGATTCATAGCTTGAGAAAGTTGTGTGAGCATGGCTACAAGATTTTGCATTCCAGCTCCCATAATGTTTGGTTGCTCAGGGGGACAATCATTGCATTGCCCGTCGCATTCCATATTAACACAGTTCCTTCAGGTTCCATCCATTGACTAAAACCAAGAATAATAGTGTGAGAAACACTAATTATAATAGGAAAACCACATAATCAAGAATAAAATTTCACACTTAAGGTCTTATCATAGGTTTTTCATAGCCATTTCTAAAACACTAATATTTTTTTCTATGCTTAGACATATCCTTAGGTTTCTTACAAAGGATTTTTCATTTTAGTTTCCAAAGGTTGACTATACCATTCCTTTGATACCAACTATAGCGACCCATTCTTTACATACATGGTTAATACTTCAAAATTTAAGCATACTTATTACAACATATAACAAAACCATGAAAGGACCGTATAGGTATAGTGTCTTTAGAAACTGTGAAACACAAACAACTGGTTCATAAAGCATCTACACCGTCTCCCATTTATTTCATCATATCTATAGTCCCTTTTGGAATATCTTACTTAATAACCTTCTTACTGACCTGGGAAAAGAAAACAAACAAAAGGGTGAGCTCAAATGCTTAGTAAGGGTAAAAAAAGAAATATCAATCACATCATATTCATAAGAACTTAACATTTTGGAAATCATACCCTGCAAAAGAGATCATAATTTCATAACATGGGATAAATCATGGTAGTGAAATGTAATCCCAATAATCATACATAAAACATGAAACTTTTTAGAATACACACCTAATCATAGAGAATCATTTCTTATTAGTCACGACTCATTTCCAAGATTATCTTAGTGGACAAAGTCCATTTCTGAACCGAGTTCACTCCTCGTTTCAGTCCTGTTTCACTGAACCGTTATAACCTGCCATTCCAACCATGTCTATCTCATGAGATATAAAATCTTTACCCAATGCATTGGAGGTAGATATAGGTCCCACTCATCTCATAATGATACCATTCTTATGTGTTCCACAAAATCAGAAATCATACATCATTGCATAACCCATGTAATAAAAATGGAAATCTTAAACATCGTGACATCATAAAACAATTCATATAAGATAAAGGATTTCATAAAAATATTTCCATCACAACATAATCAAATCAATGTAATAATAGGGATAGAAACATAACCCTATATTGTCTTAGATGGAAAATAATTTTGATAAAACTCTTGAACTCCATTCTTGAGGAAAATATCCTTTCTACTTCAAAAACATTTTTCCTTTCTTAACATGTCATACCCTTTTAAACTAAAAGAAGATGATTAATATTAAACTTGAAAACATGTAAAGGAATATTCTTGGAAATAATTTTCTAAAAATACATTCATTCCGTATAAGTTAAAAAAAATTCTTCTCGTACTTTTGTCGGAAAAGTCAAAAAGTACCTCGTACGAAAAACGACAAAAGATTCCTTTCATATCTTTTACAAAAAACTCACCGAAGGGTAAAATTGGATTTAAATAATTGTAGGAGGATGTAAATAATATTAAATATTGAGGAAACATGGATGTGGTTGATAAATATTCCCCAGTAAATTCTAAAGTATAAACAATCTTAGATAAAAATTGAGATTGCGAGATTGTCCCTTACCTTAGGTATGATTTTCTTCGTAAGTGCCTGAACCTCTTGTATAATGATTTAAATAATTTTATTTACTTATTACGGAATCATACTTATTATTATGATATCATATATGGTCATATTCATAGCTTATTATTAGTAATATTTCATTTCTACTTGTTATTCAGGTTTTTATTACTTTTTGTTCTTATGCATGTTTTGTCGAATAAATTCTTATTCTTCTCTTTAGGTTATAGATACCTCATTTACAGAATGGTATTAGTTTACTATATATCATATTTATTCATTTAATTCATTTATAAAATCATTATGCAATGAATATCATGTACAACGAATCGCATCACATCGTGGAGATGGTATTCCGTACGTACGCACGAGTGATGATATCGTTCCCAGGATCGTGGAATTGTATTGGAGTGTTTGTATACTATTTCAGAATCAATAAAACTTTAAAATAATCATATATAGTTATTTATTTTCACCATTATACCCATCAAAGTAATTTGGTGATGGAAAATAGATTACACCACGTCGTAGAGAGGGTATTTCGTACGTACGCACGCGTGGTGATTTCGTTTTCCGTAGGATGGATAGATAGTGAAATAGGGTTGTTTCATACTTATTATAACATATCAGTATATGAGTGATACTGATGTTATTAATTCATAATGAAACAACTAAATAAGAAGAAGTGGAAGAAGAAATAAAGTTGAAAGATTCAGTAATGGACATTACCTCTTCTTTGAAGCGCCTCATTGAGACCTCCTCTTAGAAAACTACAATTGGTTTTTAAAGAAGACCAGGACCTCTAGAATGTTTCTAGGGAAGTGGGGAAGTTATTGGGCAGGGATTGGATGAGCTTGAAGGCTAATATTGGTGTGAGGAGGAGAGGGAGGAGGTTCCCTTTTATAAGGGAGGAGAGGGGCACCTTTGGAAATATAAAAAATATTAGTTTATATTAAATCCCAACCCCACATAAAAACTTCCAAAATGACTCATATCTAAATATTAGATGAGACAGGTTTGTAATCTCATCATCAAATAAAATTTATACATGTTAGGAATTTATTTTAAACATTATCAACTTGATTTTTCCTTATTTATCAATTTAATTTTATTTGTGGTAATAATATTCTAAATTTTATATTATTATAAATAATTATATATGTGTTGTGAATTTTCTATAATTTTACACTTTATGACATTTTAGACCATATAAATTTAATTTGTAATTTTTAAATATTTTTTCCATTTTTAAACAATTTTATAATATGTTATTTTTATAAAATAACAATAGTGTCAATTTTGACACTATTCATTTATTTGAACTTCAATAAAATATATAAATAAGATATGTTCTAAATAAAAGATTTAATAGATTTATAAAATGTCATATATATCTAGAAAATTAGTGTAACACATTAAATAGTTCATATAATATTTATTTTAATATTTTTAAAACCATTTATTTTATATTTTAATTAATAAAATAATTTCAACATCATTATTGTGTAATAATTAATGATAATTATTTAATCCATAAAAATTCTAAATAAATTCCTATGATGTAGATAATTGTATTATATTTATGGAGACTATTCATGTTCTAAGTTTCATTAAGTGTATCACTAAACTAAAATTATTATACTTATAAGATTTAAGAAAGTGACATGTTGTCACATTCTTTGGTTTTAATAATAATTAAATAATTTTCATGGAATAAAGTCCATTAAATGAATCTAATCCGACCCTTAGGTGATATGGATCGACATTTAGTCATCCAATAGTATTTTGGAAGGTGTTAGAGTAATTTTATAATCTTATATTTACCCTTAATTACCCGATTTACCTTTAACTATGGTAAATAAAATTTATCGTAGTTACTATTCATAATCCCCAAAAATAAAAAGTATCGTATTAACATAATTTGGACCCAATTATTCTAAATATTTAATCCATTTTTCAAAATTCAAAACACATAAGTTGCAGTAGTTAATTTAAAACTAATCCAGTTGTTAAGAAAATGAGTTTTAGAAGTTAAAACATTGCCAAAGATTGAAATGTCTTTACCTATGAATTCAATGTGAAATTAATGATAATGACATACATTATATTAACTGGTAAAAATATATTCTATTTATACTTTAAAACCATTAAATATTATAATTTAACCATATAAATTATCTCAAAGAAAAAAGTTGTTTTTAATTAAAAATTAGCGTATTTTTACTATTCATCAAAATATGAAAGTTATTAGAAAAATATCAAAAATTTATCCAAAGTAAATTTTTATATCCTGATTCAAAAGAAGAATTTTGTTTTGTCAAATTGAACTTATAAACATTTCAAAAAATAGATTTAATGTGGGTGCACCATTAAAAGGTGGCAAAACTGCATTTTTTTTAAAAATACTTATTTTACCCGAAAAATTTATTTTGTTCTCTTACCATGTTCTAGAAAATGTGTAAGATGAATAATAATGTTATAAATTTCAAAATGTAGTTAATACTATTCATAACGGCTATTCCATAATAATATATCGTTGTTTAGTGAAACTCGGTATTTCGTACTACCCACGCTATCGAGGAAGGTCGTGATTGCGTGTAATGCAAGCCAAGTCCGTATTGTGTGCTGTGAAAGATTACTTTGGTGTTGAGTATAACATAATACATAAAAAAAATATTTCTCATAAAATATCAGGGTGTTACACAGGGGATATCAGGGAAGATGCAGTTGAGGCCGAAACCAACCCTATGGTTGGAACTCAGTCTGAACCGTTAATATCGCAGAAACCTGTGGGAGAGCCCTTCAATGGACTCAGCATGAGAAAGATCATCCCTCACCCTCCATAAGCGGCCACTCTACCCCCGTCATTCTGTGGTACCCATCAGAGGAGAAACAAGGGTCTAGCCACCTAGTATGCACAAACGGACTGACCGGGCCAAGTCCCCAGAACTTGGGGACATCATCGGCATCTGACCCCGTAGTCGGTCCCTCCTCATCACATATTCCAACTCCCAAGATGCCCACTAAAGCTCCCCCACCAATGGAGAAGCGTCAGCCACTGGAACAAAAATACGACATCCTTAAGCAGATAGCGTCAGTACCAGCCAAACTGTCTATCCTGGATGCCCTGGGTTTGTCAGCCGACCTCAGGGAGGCACTGATAGAAGCCTTGCTCAACCCCCAGGAGTGTCATGCCGAGGTAGCTTCCACCGAGATTTACCAGACAAAGACTGGCTCGGCTGAATGCAACGCAGTGATTTCCTTCACCGATTTAAATGAATATGCCATCATGCAGGGACACATCAGACCACTATATGTGTTTGGCACACTAGATGATGTTGAGATCCTAAAATTCTCTATTGAAAATGGATCTAGAGTTATACTCCTTCCCCTATGGACACCCCGTATGTTGGGATACAGTGAGGGTGATTTAATACCCTCGGCCCCGACTCTGCTCGGTTACGACAAGAGTGAGAAGAAGCCGATGGGACATATTAAGCTAAAGTCCCATTTTGGCGACCTCGTGGCCTACTCGGAATTCATGGTGGTTCGACAAAACACATCATTCAATACCCTACTGGGAGGGTTGTGGCTCCATAAGCACATGGTCATTAATTCATCCATCCACCAATGTATTAAGTACTGCGTCAATGGGAAAAGTGGGACATTGCACGCTGACAAGACCCCTTTGGATCTCTCCGAGTCACACTACATTGACGTCGTGTTATATGAGAAAAAGATGAAGATTCCTTTGGCCGATGGTGTTGACTGGATCCCTACTCCAAATGGTCTGGAATTTGTTCCTGACAAACCCCTCAGGAAGCTTGTTAGAGACTACGTACTACCCATCAACCACGTTGAGAGAAGGGATTCAAGTTTGGACACACACTCAACTGTCTCCATGACTTCATCCATAACAGATGAGCGTGACAATGTAGGAAGACCCACCAACACTCAATCTGGGGAAGAATACTCGAGTGGGGATGACCACACTGCCTCACCCTCAAACCCCCGAGAGCTCGGGCCAAAAACACTCCCCCCGTCAGATCAAGAAGATGAGAATTTGGGAGAAGAAGAGGAAGAAGATCTCAGGTATGCACCTCCTGCATTTGAGGAAGGTACCTCCACCCCTGTAGACGAGCTCAGGGAAATAAACTTGGGTACCGAGGAAGACCCGATGTCCACTATTGTTTGTGCAGCCATGTCTCCTGAGGAACATGAGGTATATACCTCTTTCTGGAGGCAACATCAGGATGTCTTTTCCTGGAATTACACGGAAATGACGGGACTCAATCCCGAAGTGGCAACGCACCGCTTAGGTCTGCCAGAACACCATCGGGACTATAAACAAGCCACCATAAGGACACACCCCTCACATGCTACAAAAATAGAGGCTAAAGTCGATAAGATTATTAAAGAAGGCTTCATTTGGGAGGTCCAATACGCCATCTGGTTGGCCAACATCATCCCTGTCAAGAAAAAGAATGGGAAAATCTACATCTTCATTGACTTTAGAGATCTCAATCGGCACCTCCCGAAAGATGATTTCTCGGTCCCAATAACCGAGTTATTAATCGATGCAATGATTGGGTATGAGGCTCTATCCTTCATGGATGGTTATTCTAGGTATAATCAAATCAGGATGGCCTGAGAAGACGAAGAATCCACTACCTTCAGGGCTCCCCAAGGAGTATTCTGTTACAAGTTCTACCCTTTGGTCTCAAGAACACTAGATCCACATATCAACATGCCATGCATCGTATCTTTAAACCATTCCTAGGGAAATTCATCAAATGTTATGTAGATGACTTGGTGGTTATGCCCAGGCAGCACTCAGATCACCTGTCAGATATTGAGACAGTCTTTAACAAACATCGACAACATAGTCTGAAGATGAACCCCTTGAAGTGTGCCTTCAAGGTTACCTCAGGGAAATTCCTTGTCTTAATCGTACGCCACCGTGGCATCGAAGTCGTCCCTGAAAATACAAAGCCTATTCACAACCTTCCACCTACCCGCAACCTCACTGAGTTGAGAGCATTCCAAGGGCACCTGGCCTATATCAGGCGGTTCATAGCCAACCTGCCAGGAAAATGTTTTACCTTTACCAGGTTAATGAGGAAGGGAGTCACATACCATTGGAAAGATGACTGCCAAGAGGCATTCGACAGCCTAAAGAAGTATCTCTTGGGCCCGCTGGTGCTCATGCCCCCATTGAAGGAAGACCCCTCATCCTATATGTGACGTCTCTAGAGTGGTCACTGGGATCCTTCCTCGCACAAAAGAATGACGTCGGCAGTGAAAACAGTCTTTACTACCTCATCTGAATCATGATTGATGCTGAGACTCGATATTCAAACATCGAGAAGAGTTTTTTGGACTTGGTCTTCGTAGTTCAAAAGTTGTGACATTATCTGCAGCATCATGAAGTCCATTTGGTCTTGCGTAATAACCCACTCCAGTATATCCTCAACCGTCCGATGCTGACTGGGTGCCTATCCCGATGGGCGGTCATCCTACAACAGTTTCACATTTAGTTTGTGCCTCAGAAGGCCATCAAAGTCCAAGCATTAGCAGACTTCCTGTTGGAGCACCCTTGAATAGGGACTACCGCACTAGACATCGAGAAACCTGATGAATACATCTTCGTGGTTCAAGATGTGCTCCCAACATGGGAAATGTACTTCGACTGCGCATCCCGAAGACCAACTAGAAAAAGGATAGAAGATACCAAATTTAACATGGTGGGTCTAGGGATAATACTCATGTCCCCAGAAAAGGTAGTCTTTCCATATTCCTTTCTCCTGTCATAAGGATGTACGAATAATGAAGAGAAATATCAAGACCTCATTGTAGGCATGGAGCTCGCACTCCAAGAACAAGTACAACACCTTAAGTTCAAAGGTGATTTGGAACTGGTCATAAAGCAAGTCAATGGTGATTATGCTATCAAAAAGGAGGAGTTGATCCCCTTATTTGACCATGTACGAGGGTTAATGGAGGAATTCTCCACAGAACCAACATTGACCTATATCCCCCGGTCTCAGAATTCCCAGGCTGACGCATTAACTAATGCTGCCATAGCCCTATACGAATAGACTAAGATGAAATGGTCATCAGTATTTCTCACTGTTGAATGGTCCTACCGTTTTTATAGACTAAGATTGAAGAAATAAATGAATTCAGTCTTATCTCTGAGTTGTATGCTCCCGCCACTGGCTGGATGACCCCCATTGTAAACTATCTTCAAAGGGGAGAACTTCCATCAGATAGGACTAAACGAGAGCAAATACAGAGAAGGGCAATCAACTTTGTCATATATGGTAGCACGGGATTGAAAGAGGTCATCTACAAATGAGGACTCGGCGGAATCCTCCTTAGGTGCATTGATGGAGAGCAAATATCTACCGTCATGACTGAAGTGCATGCTGGAGTATGTGGGGAATATCAGCCAGGATCCAAGCTTTCCCATCAAGTCTGAAGGCTTGGGTACTGTTGGCCCACCGTGGCATGAGATTGCGAGCACTTTACTGCAAAATTCCATTCATGCTAAATTCATGCCAACTTAATACACCAACCCCCAGAGTTAATTCATCAGGCCAAGTACTCTGAGCCATTTGTCGTCTGGGGAATGGACGTCGTGGGACCATATCCCCCCACCACATCCAAACAGCTGAAGTATATCCTCACGGAAACAGACTTATTTTTTAAATGGGCAGAAGTTGTACCCCTCAAGGAAGTCGGGCTGAAAAATATTGTCAGCTTTATGAAAACCAATATCATCACCAAATTTGGTGTCCCTCATACCATACTGGTGGATAACAGCACCAACTTCTGCTCTACTGAATTGGAGAAACTATACAAAGAATATGGTATTAAGGCTAACCACTCATCCCGCTACCATGCGGCGGCCAATGGACAGATAGAGGCTTTCAACAAGACCCTGTCCAACATTCTCCATAAAATGGTGGACAGAGACAATAATTTGTGGCCAGATAAACTCCACCACGTATTTTGGGATTATCGAACCACAATCTGCACTGCTACTCGGGCTACCGAGTACTAATAAGTATATGGAACGGAAGTGGTCCTACCCATTGAGATCCAATTACCCTCACTTCGTGTTTCCATTTGTGATCAGTTATCCGATGATGAACAATCAGAAAAGAGGCTAGGCGAATTTGAACAGCTAGACGAGAAGCGGCTGTACACTTTGCACCATCTGGAAGTATACCAGAACCAGATTGCACGATCCTTCAATAAAAATGTCTGTCTTCGGTCTTTCATGGAAGGAGAATTGGAGTTGGTCCTCCAGACCCAAATGATACCCAGAAGGAAACCTCCAAAGCTAGAGCTTAAATAGAAGGGACCATATGTCATACATAAGGTCTACACCAACAAAGCATATTCGATGATCTCCATGGGTGGTTAATTCACCACTGCTCCTACAAATGCGAGATTTCTGAAGAATTATTTCACATAAAAACCAAAAGTATTCATCGTCCTTACCGCACGACGATAAACTGCATGGATAAGAAAAAAAGGAATCGTCCGAGCTGCATGACGTTAAACTACCAAGCACCCAACGGTCCAAAATCTATGACCATAAACTAAGAGTACTCCATCCTTTCCGCATGATGTTAAACTTCATGGAATACATCCTTACCGCATGGAGTTAAAATGCACGAAAGTCTTCTTTACCGCACGACGTTAAACTCCACATATTTCAGTAGAGAACTACGTGCATCTTGATTCCTGCCTTCGTAGGATACGTACCAACTCTAGGACCCCCTATCCTAGCTCAGCCACCCCCTAAAATAAAAAAACGAAGGAAAAATAAAAATGATACATCCCCAGTGTACGGATCAGACCTGCACTGGGTGTATTTTTGTCCTTACAGCATGACGTTAAATTGCATGGATTTTAGAGAACTGTGTATGGCTTGATTTCTTCCCTCGCAGGATATGTAGCGATTCCAAGGTTCATCATCTTGGCCCAGCCACCCCCAAATTAATGTTTAAAATGTCCTCTCTCCCCCATGTACGAACAAGACCTGCACGGGGTGTACCCCCCATCCTTACCGCATGAAGTTAAACTACACGGAAGTCGTCCTCACTACATGACGTTAAACTGCACAGATTTCAGAGAACTACGTATGACTTGATTTCTGCCCTCGCAGGATATGTAGCGACTCCAGGGTTCCCCGTCCTGGCCCAACCACCCCTCAAATAAGAGTTAAAAAAATGCCCCCATCCCCCGTGTATGAACCAGACCTGCACGGGGTGTATTTAGCAGAGAACTCAATACGGCTTGATTCCTTCCTTTGCAGGATACATAGCGACACTGGGATCCCCTATCTTGGCCCAACCACTCCCAAATGAAATAAAATAAAAGTTAACAATTTACCCTTCCCCCATGTACAAACTAGCCCTGCATGGGGTGTACTTCTTTCTGGGAACTAAGTGCGGCTTGATTCCTACCCTTGCAGGATACATAGTGACGCAAATGTTCCACGTCCTGGCCCAACCACCCTGAATAGAAGTTAAAAGGGCCCTTTTCCCCCCATGTATGGGTCAGACCTACACGGGGTGTATTTTTGCGTCCTTACCGCACGACGTTAAAATGCATGGATAATAAAAAAATATGCCCTTTCCCCCTGTGTATGGAACAGACCTGCACGGGGTGTCCTACTCATCCTCACTGCACGACGTTAAACTACATGGATAATTATATTTTAAAAAATTCCCTTTTCCCCCCATATACGGGCCAGACCTACATGGGGTGTATATTTGCGTCCTTACCGCACGATGTTAAACTAAAGGGATAAAAAAATTCCCTTCCCCCCCCCCCGTGTACGGACCAGACCTGCACAGGGTGTATTCCTCGTCCTCACCGCATGACATTAAACTGCATGGATAATAAGATTTAAAAATGATCCCTTTCCCCCGTGTATGGACTATACCTGCACGGGGTGTATTTTTACATCCTCACCGCACGGCATTAAACTGCATGGATAATGAAAGTTAAAAATTCCCATTTTCCTCGTATAAAGACCATACCTGCATGGGGTGTATTTCTCATCCTCACCGCACGATGTTAAACTGCACGAACCGCGTCCTCACCGCACGACATTAAATTGCACAGATTTTTTCACGAAGCACCTAATATGTATGGCCAAACAAGGTGGAAATACTCCTTGCACATTTGGATCTATCCTCCCCATACATCAGACTCCACGACTCAAAAAATATGGATCATCATAACCATTCATGGCCATCAGAAGTGGAAATTTATCGACTCGTGGACACCTTTGCATGACTATACATACCATTCCCTCAGTGGCTCTGCATATTGATAGCCCCTGGCCCGTATACCAAAGGAAATATTTCCACATGAGACACTCTTCCTAGCTCCGTACGCTTACCGGCCTCAGAGCCCCCATACCATATCTCCTGATCCAGAAGTTTATGGCGCAGTGGTTTACAAGCCCATCCCCTTTTCACATACAAAGGTCAACAGGGTGTCCCTACCTGGTTAGCCTATGTATCTTCCCATGGTTCACATGACGACCTGCATCTACGAACATCAAGCCAGGACTAGGCTACTTTGACTCAACAGACAATTATAGTTAAGATGTTTCTTGTATGCTCAGACACCATTATCCCCACATGTTGAACTCTATACTATGAGAAATCTTGTATTTTCATAATCATTCATGGCCATCAGAGGTGGAAAGTTATCATCCCAGGGATACCTTTCCATGACAATGAAAACCATGCCCTCAATGGCTCTGCATATTGATATCCCCTGGCCCATCTACCAAAGGCAAGATTTCCTCTAGTGGTAATCTTCCTAGCTCCGTACACTTATAGGCCTCAGATCCCCCACACCACACCTCTTGATCTGGGAAACCTCAGAGTTACAGTTTACAACCTTCATCCCCCACCCTGTTCAGAGTATATCAGATCATGGTAACTCAGTTACCCTTCAAGTGACTGCAGCAACAGTCACCCAATGGTATGTGCTCTATGACCGTTAAACTAGGAGTACTCCATCCTTACCGCACAACATTAAACTACATAGAGTAAAGGTACACCCCTGCGCACAAGATAAACAAGTGCAAGGAACTCTCTAATCTTTAATATCAACCAAGGAAGAACATCCCCGACATGTCCAGAAATTTCCTTACCAAATAATAGACTTTATGGCCTGGAAAATTGCGGATCCTCATAACCATTCATGGCCATAGGAAGTGGAAATTTATCGACCCGTGGACACCTTTTCATGACTATGCATACCATGCCCTCAGTTTCTCTTCATATTGATATCCCCTGGCTTGTCTACCAAAGGCAAGATTTCCTCGGGCAGTACTCTTCCTAGATCCGTACTCTTACCGACCTCAGAGCCCTCATATCATTTCTCCTGATCTAAGATGCCTCAAAACCAAGATTTACACCATCAATCCCTCTCTACATCTTGGGCATGCCGAGATGTTCAAGCCCAATTACATTCTGATGAAGAGAGACCTTTGCGACTATGTCCTTACTGCATGACGTTAATCTGCACTGAACATATTGGATGCTTGGCATAAAACTGCAAATACCAAGCATCAACCATCCTGGGAGATGCCTTTAACTATAAGCATTTTCACTAATTTAAAATTTCCCTCGTCCTCGCTACATGACATTAAACTGCACAGCATCTTTTAATAATGCTCCTCGTCTTTACCACATCACATTAAACTGCATGGAAGTTGTCCTTACTGCATGACTTTAAACTGCATGGCCAAACCTTTCATGGGTTCAGTAAGGAACAAAGCCTTTTCTTTGTCCCTCGGTGCACGAGTCAGACCTACAAAAACCACCCTCTCACACCAGCATGAGAAAGGATGAATTCACCCATTCTTGGGAAATTTATCATAGACGCTCCTCCTGTATCCAGGCACCCTCTCATCATAAACAATACTCCATACTCAGAAAAAGAATAACTCTCATAAGCCACCCCTGGTGGTCCCGAATCTCAACTTCCCTAAAGTTGCTCGGCTATCTGGATAATACAATCATTGACCCAAGGACACCTTTTCATGACTATGTATACTATACCCTCAGCGGCTCTGCATATTAATGGCCCCTGGCCCGCCTACCAAAGGAAAGATTTCCTCAAGAAATGCTTCTCTTTGTACGCCTCTTGGACCCTGAGCCCCCATGTTCATCTTAGAATTCAGAAACCCTTTGAGATATAGTTTACCAGCCTCTTTCACAACCCTTCCTGAGTATGGTGGAACATCTCTGACCAGATTACCGAGGACAAGGAGAAGTTGTTCTATTCTAGATAATATCCCAGCTGTATGAATTTAATCTGCGCCAAGCCCCAACCGTCCTTTAAGCTAGATAAATGCATAGCAAAGGAACCTTGGTTCCACACTCCTGATTGATATCGATGTTCTCAAAACCTTTCAGACATCACATACCCTTTCCAAGCCACCCCCGGTGCTTTTCATGATTCTCCATGCCACCCATGGTGGTTTCCATAAGTCGGACTTCCATTAAGTACTTAGGTCATCATAAATGGAGAATCACTGACTTAAGGACACCTTTGCAAGACTATGCATACCATTCCCTTAGTGGCTTTTCATATTGATCACTCCTGGCCCATATACCAAAGGCAAGATTTCCCTAAGCGACTCTATTCCTACCTCTGTACGCCGATACGGCTCCCATGCCTTGAGACATTCCCTTCATGTGGTTCAAATATAAACATGTTCCACCCATATGCGTCTAAAGGATATTGAGATATATTTTAATCAACCAAATATCATTGGGGCCCTCTCTCCACTATATCTGGTCAAAGATATCTGGCCTAAAACATCAGTAATGATAGTCTTGTCGGTGAGACTTTAAATTGCTCACAAAAAGAGGCACAAAGCATGTTAGGCCAAAAACCGAAAAAGGGCGACCTAAGAAAAAGTCGATCCATACCCGCTGGGTCCACACTAAATGGGTCCAGGCTATATTTGTCCATTAAAAGAAAATACAAATGGTTTGTGGGGGTTTTCTACAAAACCCTAGAAATTGTCAAACTACGCTCGTTGGATCCCATGGTCCGAGCTAAAGTCAGAGCATGTTTTCATCTTTCATCACTTTTCTGAATTGTGAGCAATTCTAATTAATTGAGTAGTTTTTTAAGAAATAATTCTTCAAAATTTATAGCAAAGGAAGATTGAAATAGATTTCATTCCGTTCTGACAAAAGGGAGGGTGTCCACAAGTTGGGGCATCTCCCTCACAACGACAAAAGAGTTAAAAAAAGGGGGGGAATGCACAAGAATGGCTCTAACGGTCACAAAGGAGCCTGGATCGCCCTCTCTACCAGATCAGTGACTGGGCGGCGAAGGTTGTTGCAGGTCTGATCCAGCACGGCCTTCTCCCTAGCCTCAACCTCGGCCACCGAACGAGTATGCTTGACTATTGTTTGGAGATCATTCATCCCTTTACTGGTGGCTTTAAAAAGATCATTCATAGTTGATAATTGATCTCTCAGCATCACTGCTCGTTCTTCGCACTCATGAAACTCGGAAGATAGGATGGCCGCTTGATCTCGAGAGCTCGCTTCCTGTGCTATCAGCTGATGGAGCTTTACCATGGATCCCTCCAGGGCTTGGGTCCCTCAATGAGAGGTAGTGACATGAGTAAGCTTGCGCTCACCAGTAGAAACCTCCTCAAGGGAAATGACAACCTGACAAGCGAGAAAATGAAACTGCTAATAGTCAAAGCCACCTGACCCCAAACCCAGGAAGAGTTATCAGAGAGCTTCGGTTTTAGTTTCCATCTCGGCTAGAGGAGTTTCGATAACAATCTCTCAAATCCAGGGCCATGCCCACCTACGCACAACTCGGTGGTCCTCCATGACACGAGGATCTTTGGAATCCTCACTGGATAGAATGGGATCAAAGTCTGGCATTGCAATCATCACAGGCTTGTGCACACCAGAAGACGGTTCCAAAGTTGGAAGGTCTGAAGCTTCTAACCCTGGTTCGGGATTGGGAATCAAGTTTCTGAGTCCGGTATCGGTCAGTAAAACTTTAAGAATTGTCTCTGTAACGACCTGAAATTTTGAATAAATCTTATTTCCTAATTTTATGTGTTATTTTATTTTATTTTTATACTCAACAAAAATGTTTCATTTGATAACATGAGTATAATTAAAATGAGACTGTTGGGTTTTGACTATTATTTGACCATTGGTCAATATGACCGCTGGAAAATAAATGTTTTCATTACTATCTCTAAATACAAGCAATCTTGGTTAATTAATATAGAAAGAAGATTCGATGGCCTCGCCCAGTAGTCTTGGATCGATCGAATCCCATCTAACAGAACTTGGGAAGGAGGTAGCACCACTGGGCTTTGCTCTGGACCAAACCCAAGCTGAACTTCATCGTGTGAAGCTAGAACGGGATCGCCTTCGCGAGAAGTTCAAACTAATAGAAATTACGACTCGTGCGATGTTGGCCAAGCCTCCCTCAGATTCTCTCACCTTATCACACCTTACACTTAGGTCCTATGATGGTGTGATAAGGGGCTATGTAAGGAGACCGTAATTTCCTTGTGTAATCCTTTGTTTTAAATAAAAATTTGTATTTCTTCTTATGATGAAGTTTATGAATTTTCAAATGTCCAGATAAATATAGTATGCATATTTTTTATAAATTTTAGAGAAATGATATTTTAAAAATGTTTATGTAAACCTTAAATAAATAAAAATGTGTAATGATTTTCGAAAAATGGTCTTCTACAATTATGTTCACTACGAAATTTCGAGTCTAATAAGACCAACTTGATTTTTGATGAATAGTAAATTATGAATAGTGATTTTACGCTTAGGATTAGTAATGTGACCAAATGGATTAGTAATCTCACTTAAATAAAGTATTAATATAATCTAGGCACCTTGATTAAGTAATGTGATTCAATAAAATGGTTAAATAACGGTTTCATAAATTATTATTCAAGTATTAGTTTTTTCGGGTGAATAGTGTTTTTTAATTAAAAATTTAATTAAAAATATTTAGAAAATTATTTTTATAAAACGGATTGCATTTTTGAACTCAGAGCACCGATATTATGCTATGGTAATTTTTGGGGTTTTTTCTGAAAAAAATAAATTTTTGGTGAATAGTGTTTTTATTTAAAAATTAAATTAAAAATATTTAGAAAATTATTTTTATAAAATGGAGTTCATATTTGTAATCAGATCGTTGATATTTGGTTAAGGTGAAATTTTGGGATTATTCCGAGAAAGTTGAATTTTCGATGAATAGTGAAAATACAGTTTTTAAGTTACGGGTGTCTAATGACATCATTAAATGATGTATTAAGTATATATTCAATATGGTCGAATTGTGAATAGTAAGATAAGGTATGAGGTGTCCCAAGTGGCCAATACCATGGGCAAATACCATGGGCAAGCCCATGGTTTTTCCAAAACCACTAATGAGGTGTCCCTTGGCCATTAATGCCTTGTCCCCTCACTTTCCCTATAAATACCCACCCATTCCTCATTTGGTTTTCACTCCCAACTCTCCCCCAACGAAGTTCTGGTCTCCTTACCTCCCAAGGAGTCCTCCCAAGGTGCCCCCAAGCCCTCAAGGTCCAAAACATTGAGTTTCAAGAGTCACGTTTTAAGGTAAGGGATCTGACCTCTCTCTTTTATTTCAAGTAATCTCTTTTATGTCATTCCTTTTATGCTACATGTTCTTATGTTGGAGGATGTTATTTTATACTCCTCTTACTTCCCTTTTTATGTTCATATAATGAGAGATCCCCTCTTACTCTCATTATTTCGTTTTATGATGTTTTAAGTGGCGCCGTTAGGCTGCCGAAATTTTTGTAATGGACTCTTTCTCCCTTCTCATTTTTTGCAAGATCTAATTTCATGTAAAGTATTTCAAGTTCCTTTTTATTTTTTTGGGGTATGATCTCTAAATTTATCATAATGATATTTTATGACCATATGATGAGAGACCCCATTTTATCTCTTCAATTCAGTATTTTGAAGTTTTAAGTGGCGCCGTTAGGCTGCCAAATTTTTAAGTGGTTCTTCACCCTTCTCGTTTTGAAGTTCTACTTTCATGTCAATTCTTTCAAGTTCCTTTTTTGTTATGTTGGGGTATTATCTCTATATCTATCATACTGGAATCTTATGTTCATATGATGAGAGATCCCATTTGATCTCTTCAATTCAGTATTTTGAAGTTTTAAGTGGCGCCGTTAGGCTGCCAAATTTTTATGTGGTTCTTCACCCTTCTCGTTTTGAAGTTCTACTTTCATGTCAATTCTTTTAAGTTCGTTTTTTGTTATGTTGGGGTATGATCTCTATATCTATCATACTGGACTCTTATGTTCATATGATTAGAGACCCCATTTGATCTCTTCAATTCAGTATTTTAAAGTTTTAAGTGGCGCCGTTAGGCTGCCGAATTTTTAAGTGGTTCTTCACCCTTCTCGTTTTGAAGTTCTACTTTCATGTCAATTCTTTCAAGTTCCTTTTTTGTTATATTGGGGTATGATATCTATATCTATCATACTGGACTCTTATGTTCATATGATGAGAGACCCCATTTGACCTCTTCAATTTAGTATTTTGAAGTTTTAAGTGGCGCCGTTAGGCTGCCGAGTTTTTAGGGGATTCTTTCACCCTTCTCATTCTTTTCAAAGTTCTACTTTCATGTCATGTCTTTCAAGTTCCTTTTTAATTATTTTGGGGCATTATCTCTATATATATCATACTGAACTCTTATGTTCACATGATGAGAGACCCTATTTGATCTTTTCAAATCATTGTGTTTGAAGTTTAAGTAACGTCGTTAGGCTGCCGAACTTTCATAAGAAAAATCTAATTTTTGTCTTTCTTCCATGTTTTTTATTTCAAATGGTATGTCCTTGAAATTTCATTACCATGATCATGTATTCTTCTTATTCTGTCCATCTACTGTTTTATGGGTCATTTATGAATGTTTGACCCATTTTCCCTCCCTTTTGAATGTCTTCTAAAACCTCGTAACATAGCCATTATGCTGCAGAATTTCCATCTCAAAATGTCTCTCTCTTTTTCTAAAGTTTGTTTATATTATTAAGTGAATACTCAAAGATCTTTCTTCTATAGGGGTATTCACATATATACCAAAATGTTCTATTTTAAATTATGGGATTTACATACATGAGACCCACCTTCCTTTTCTGTGGGTTTTAAAGTGATATAAGATCATGTCTTTAAAACAGTTTTTAAAACGTTATGATTACGAAATGAAACCCATTTATTTTGTGCTACATGGGTTCTTTATGAAATGTTTGATGATAATATATGTGTCTCACATGATAATAAAGGAAAATTTAAGGGTGCGCCCTGATAGCGCTCCAATGCATTGGGTAAAGACTTAATCTTTAGAGATGACCATTTTTAACGACGCCTTGGTGAATAACCTTGGTAATTTTTAATGACACCTTGGGGATGGACCTTGGTGAAACGAAACTATTGTCAATATTAAATGTTGCAGCCACATCTTCAAGTTATGAAAAATGTTATTTCTATTATGAAATGCCTCATGATTTCTTCCTGATGCCTTAAAGTTCTTTTCATGTCCTTATTGAAGTATCTCAAGTTCACATGTAAAATGTTCATCTTGTTTCCCTTACTGGGCCTTTTGCTCACCCTTTCTTTTGATGTATGTCCCCAGGTTATGAGATGCAGTAATGAACCTAGGATGAACATAAGGAGAATCCTTTCAAGTGTTTAAGAGGAATGTTTTATATTTTTTTCATGTATTATGTTCATAGTTTCCAAGACACTAAACCTTAAAGATCCTCAGTTTTGTGTAATGTAATGAAAGTTTATGTTATAAAAAGGCGGTATGCTATAGTCTCGTTAGGACCCGAAGCCACAGGGACATCCTTATCCACATCTAGGAGGGTTGGGTCTGTCTGAACTTCGTCTGCTGAGGGGATAGGAGAGGAAAATCCCCTGAGCCTTTTTGACTGACGTGCCATCAGTCGGTCCTCCCTCAGAGATGATGATGAAGGTGCGGTAGGCACAGCTGCCGTAGTGACTCTCGATTCGGGAACCTGCTGGACATTTTTCCCTAGGATCCCATTAGGGTAATGTTTTACCCACATCCTTGTGTACTCCAAGGATAGGTTGGCAGCTGCTCCCATACAAGGAAATAGAATGCTTGTATCAGATCCCTCCCGCATCAGCATCAACCATCATTGACAGAGAGTGGCTGGGTGTAGTCCTCGAGCCGGAGGAGGAGGAAGGGAAACTTGAAGTTGCATACTCCCAAACTGGTGGGAAAAATGATGTGGGGAATACAACTTTCACATAGAAACACCATTAATCCATGTAGAGAGAAACATATCCCATAATGAAATCATGTAAGAATGCTCCTCTAGGCTACCCATGTGGTTTTCAACCACGACACCGGAAGGGGTGGGTTAGGGAGCGATAGTGAACTGGGAGAAATCACTCAAGAGGTCAATGATTTTTTCGGAACTAGGAGACTTCAGACGAACCCCAGCTATATCAAGCAGCGTAGGCTGAAAGGTAGGAAGCGGGATGACTCTGTTATGACAATACTCATAACAACGAGAATGATTTTCTATCAAGCTGTATAAGAATTGTAATGGACCACTCAGACGATAGGGTGTCCCTCCCTCCTACATGTGGCTCAGTAGTTCATAAACACGAGCCAAAGTGGGCACGACCAAGTTCACCGGGCGACCCTCTGCCAACTCAACTACCATCATCAAGGTGCAAGCTCTGACGCCCAGGTTGATATCCTAAGAAGAAAATAGCCACCCGCTTAAAAACATCGAAAACATACCTACTATCCTGAGCATAGGTGACACACTAGGGTGCACCTCATAACCCCATAAAAGGTAGTCACCCGCCTCTAGAACCGCCCAGTAGGAACCTGGGATGGTTTGTGACTGTTGATATGGATGAGTCCTGGGCCGCTTGATCTTCGGAACAGGACCTGTGATGTTCAAAAATAACCCTATCTAGGTGATATAGGGAATAAGAGAGATGGCATGAAAGTCCTGACCCAGTGATTGATCCACCATAACTAGAAGATCCCTCACCAACGAAGGCACTTGTCCGACATCGCCCCATGCGTCAGGAGGGGGAAAAACTCATCATACATCTCACCGATGATCTGAAGCCCTCCCAATCGATGGATGTCTTACAAGCTAATGCCAAATTCACTATGGGAGAGGTGCAAAATATTACTTCTTGAGCATCAACGACTGACTAGGTCAGGAGGATCAAAGATGGTGGGTAGAGAGAAAACTGGGAGGACCATACTACAGAGTACAAGTTGACTGCTTCCAGTGACTTGGGAGATTCCCGACAATGATGATGGACCCAAAAGCCCCAAGCCCAGTCATTCGAGAAAATCCCACCAGACCGAAGATCCCACCTAGGAATCCACCCCGTGTCAGGATCCACCCAATTAAGGTTGATTATGGAGGGATAATTCTTGAAAACATCTTCATGAGAGAAGTCTTGAATGCACTAATATCTTTGGGTTCAAACAGATCCTCTCAAAATGAAAGCATCTTTCATATCAGAATCAGAGGTCATCTCACCCAATGGGGTAAGGTTGGGAAGAATGCACTTTGGTAACACTTCCAAGAAAGGAGATGGAATACCTGAGAAATTAGGGAGGATAGGGATGTTGTCCTGAAGACCGAATCCATAAAGTGGAAGACTATTTGATAGAGGATAACCCAAAAGATCAGGTGAGAGGAACTACTTCAAGACACCGTCATCAGGAATGATGGACTGACTAGGGTCCTCTATGATGCTTTCCGCTTAGTGAATCATAGCTAGAAGTCTCCATGAACCAATTGGGAGAGGCTCTGCAGTAGGCATGGGTGCAGAGATAGGGGGAACCATGTTTTCTCCCTACATTATGAAGATCAGGAAATAGTTAGTCCGGAATAATAAAGTCTGGACAAAAATACCAAATATATAGTCAAGGAACCTTCATAGAACAGACCCCGAGCAAGCCTCAAAATGTGGTTCGCGATGAATGCATCCCACAAACCAACCCTGCGCGGAAGCAGTCCGTGGTACCCTGGCCCACGGGGCATTGGTTAGAAAATTGCAAACCAAGTTGCTCCACGGAGTCCTAACCCCAGATTTAAATAATTATGATTCATAAAATTTAGGGAGATTTCATTCCACGGACCATCGAAACTACAAAGAGAATTCTTCCACGGCCCGTTGTGACTTAATTTTTAATTGATTAAAATTATTGGTTCACGGCTGGAGGTTTTTCTGTGGGTGGAGCCAACCGCGAATGAGGAATGGTTTTCAGAAATAGTAGCTGGCTCGCGGACGATTTGTTTCATGAGGGAATGAGCACACAGATACAAAAGGTGAGAGGGCTCTGGTTTCACGAAAAATTCGGTAAAAGACAAAGGAAGGGCCCGCCGTATTTATAGGTGTGGTCCGCTACTGGGTCCACTCCTATACTACAAACCATCCAAGTTTTAGGACCACTCTGCATTGAATGGCCTCCTCTTCGTTTCGATTGGACCCCATTCCGATGGGGGGAATTTGTAGGGTCCTAAAGAATTTGCAAAAGAGATTCTACCCAATTCCCCCAAAGAATTGGGGGGAATAATGGAGAAAACTCAAAGGATGGACAAAGCCTAACCGGTCTGCAGACCGGCCCAAATGATGATGTCAGGAGACTAGTTTCGTTAAGAACCCCCTCCGCGGACTATTGTCGTTCGTGGAATTGGGGCAGAGATCCTCCGCGGGTGTGAAGCAGGGCGAGCGCTGGACTGGTCCACCGTCATGAACCACCCCCGATCGCGGACCACGTTGACCAGACCGAACCACGTCCACTATCATTCACAGAATGGAGGCGGAACCCTCCGCGGCCGCTAAGCAATCCTTGAGTTGGTTTGGTTCGTGGGGGGAAGGTGCGTTCAATTCACCTGTGAGTCGTTGATTGACCAAGTCATCTGTGAACCGGTTCTCCGATCATGGGCTTCTGCAAAAGGTATCGCATGACCATAGATACGTCTCTCTCCACATTCTATAAAAGGAGATTGTGGGGGAAGAGCCATAGGGGAGGTTGAAAGAAGAGTTGAAAAGGAGGTTTTGGAAGGAGGATTCATAGAGATTGACCAGATTCAGGTGGAATGATTTTGAAGGAAGGAGCTTAGGATTTCTCAAACAACGAAGTTCCAGTTCGCGAACTAGAACAGGTATGAACCTGGAAGAGAATTAATAAGGAACCAAAAGTGAATAATAACTTGGTGAACTGTGAACTTAAAATAACAAAGAAAGGAAAACCGGGAACCATGGCCCCTCCGCGGATGCACTTCCCGCATACCATAGAGTTTATGACCCTTTTCTGATTCATTGCACCACGTAGCACCCTCCTACACGGGCAAAGCCCCAACCGATGAACCCCCGACCTGTGTCGCCCTTGGCCGCTGCTGCTCACATAGATCCCACCACGTACAAACCTGGTGCACGGGCTGAACCCGAAGCCGCTAACCACCCTGGTTCGCAGGATGCCCCCCAAGTTGCGAACCACCCGGGTTCGCGGGGTGCCCATCATTTTGAGGACCACCTGGGTTCGCGGACGACCTCTCCAGCAATGTAGAACCTCCCTATGTGAAGGGCGCCAATCCTCATATACCCACGTGGCCCGCCAAATCCTTTAGACTTCCCATTCCCCAAGACAGATAAAATCCTCCCAATCCTGCCTAATCCTTCACAACTCCCTCATTGGCCCATTCATTGGCCCCAAGCCAAGGCCTCCACCGGAGCCACCAGACCCATGTGATGTAACCTTCAGGCACATCTGAGTGCCGTTTTGAATTCACATACTCATGGTAAGCAGGGGAGAAAGGGTTTCCCTAACCCTTTAGTGGATTTCTGAAGCATTACTAGGTTCACATTCCCACGGTAATGTAGAGTCTATGCTTGGGATCCCCTTTTATGCCCCTCCACTTGTTGGGGCCAGAGCACTTCCCCCTTCTTCGGGGGGTAGTAAAATCCCCATCAGAAGGAAGCCCCCATGCGATTCCGTACTTCCCCAGGGAACAAGAGAGGATATAGGAACAAGAGCACCTCTTTCCCTCTCCCGCAGCGCTTTTTCACCATGGGAATCATTCTCAGAGTAAGCCCCAACCTTATGGGATGCCCTATGTGTAAGCCCCACTCCACTTCCCACGGACGAACCTTTCGCGACATGATCGTCTGGTCCCTACTACCTCTTGTTTCTCACACCGAGCATGACTCACATGGGCTTAGAGTAACCATCGACCCTGACATCCTATTATGGGCCTCCTCAGAGTGTAAGTCCCAGTCCACACCATGGGCCTCCTCAGAGTGTAATCCCCAATCCATTTCCATGGGCCTCCTCAGAGTGTAATCCTTAATCCATACAATGGGCCTCCTCAGAGTGTAAGCCCCAACCCATTGCGAACTATGAGGACTTTGATCCATGTCAAGGCATGGTACGGAGGAAGCCTCTCAAAGGTTTAATCCCAATCACCGTCAGACCCCTAGGTCCACATTCACATCGGCTCTCTGACACTCCTATTCGAACTTCATGGACTTTGATCTCTATCTCCTAGGTAGGGTATGTAGAAAGACTCCTTGAGGTTCAAGACCAACGAACAGTCGATCTGACTACCTTCACATCGGTTCACTGTACCACTCCTAGTACCGCCTCAATTAGTCCAAACTCCTCGTGGTCATTAATCCAATGAGGGATAGTAAACCTCGGGCATAAATGATTCTGAACCCCTGCGTCCGGCTGACCATTCCCAACCAGGAGTAATCTGTGGATACTATGCTTGGGTATAAACCAAAGATTTGCGAACATATGAATACATCTTAAATCTATAAGAGAGTCACAAACATGCAATAATTCCCCCCAAAAGGGTGTGATGATCCCGACATACCATTCTCTCGGCCAATGTGAGTTCTTAAGCATCGCTGGTCAAACCACCCTGCGAACACTTGCCTTTGGTAAGAAGGTCAATGTGTCATCAGATACGGAACCATTGGGCGTTTCAAGACCAACCCGGAACAATAAAATCATGAGATATATCACATTACATAATACCTTTAAGGTATACATAATTTTAGGAACATCATCCACATCATAAAGTTTCCATAATATTTCATGACACATGGAAGGATAATGTAAAAAAAACATAGTCATGAAATAAAAAAAATGAATGAGTTTCATAAAGTCTTTATAAATAATTATTTTGTGAATAAATTTTATGTTCTAAAAGGAATTTAGAAAATAATACATTTTCCTGAAACATCATCACTATTTTTAGACAATAAATAACTCGAGAATATTTAATATGATTTTTTTTGTATTTAATGTACATTCTAAAAATATTTTTAAATGTCTTAGAAAACATTTTAAATGATAGAAACATGTATATTCCAAAAAATAGATGAGAAAAATAGTTGTATTGCATTTAAGGACATTAGATGAATATACATAGAGAAAATAATATGAAGGAATATATAAACCAAAAAAAGGAGTTGTATTTGAGAATCCCCTAAACTAAATTGCCTATTTATTTCATTTCATTTTTTTATACTATTTAATAAACATAGGATTACAACAACACATGAGAATAAGGGAATTATTTTCATTTATGTAACTTTTGATCCATTATAATTTTGGATTCCATTTTATAAGATTATTTGTTAAATGTAAATTGGTTTGATGTCTTGTTTTCATTTAAATTTAAACTTCTGTTTCAATTTCATTATTTTTGTTCAAGGCCATTTATACATAAGTGAAATTAATTCAAAAAGATTAAAAATAAATATATTTATAAATTTATATATAATAAATAATGTATTATTTCAATCCATAAGGTTGTGATAGAAATGGATTTCGAAATGTCCTCTTTGGCACTTAATAGGCTGTTAACTGGGCACTTTCCAAAATGGAGGTGGGAGATATATACTACCTGATTATATATTGAATAAAACTTATATAGGAAATTAACATTATCAATATTATTTAAACGTACTCTTTAATTGTGTTAGGATGGGTTGGATTAGGAAAAAAAGGACTATAAGGAATTTGAAAATGATAAATAAATAAAAATACTAAAGGATATTACCACTTTATTTGACTTGTTCATTTTATATGGCCATTGAATTCCTGAAATCAAGGAGATTTTTTACTCCAAAATGTCTTTATGCATTATAAGGGTATAGAGTTGTAGTATTTGGTTAGTATTTTCTGTTTATTAATTGGAATTGAAGTGGTATTACAATGGAGTGATGAGAAGTTATTTATACTTGAGTAGTTGGGTATTTTTAGGTTATAATATTCCATAAAATATTTTATCCATTTTAAACCTTTCAATAGTAATATTTTAAACATTATTAAATATATAAGAGTAAAATAAGAATAATTTAGCACATTAAAACACTTTATAATCCAAATTTATCAGTTTAATCGAAAGGAAGTGGGGATGAAAAGAATATTACTTTAATGGAATACATTAGACTTTACAATTTGGAAAATAAGGTTTACGTTTGGAATACAATTTTATTGTTTTAAAATTACTCATTAATCAAATTATATTAGTTTTTGGTAAATTGAACAATTCAATAATTTATTAGGTAATTATTAAATCATGAATCATGTAATTTAAAATAAATACTTAGGAAAAAACTATATATTTACTATTAAAAAATGAATTATTTCATAAAATTAAAGTAAAATTACCATTATTAATTTTTTACATGATAACTGTAAAAATAAAATTAATTTTCTAACATACATAATTTTAATTTTCAGTATAAATTTTTTTGATTTTATAAAACATAAAAAAGTACAGTATTTTTAAAATGTGTTTATATTTTCTTATAGATTTTAATTTTAATATTTATTTTTTCACAGTATTATATTTATATTTTCTTAAATTAGTTATGGTAAATATTATTTATTTATATTTTATTTGTAAGAGGTCAAATTACTATTCCAACATTCATGTTACTATTCCCAACGATCATGTTACTATTACTAATGGACATGTTACTATTACAATGGTTAACTTATTATTTCAATAATCATATTACTTCTTATAAATGACACTTAATTCGTTCAATAATCTCTAAAATTCCACCCAAGGTTCTATATTTCCATTTTCATGATATTGATTGGTTTATTAATATTTTTTTGTCATCAAGAGGGTGTTCATAGAAGAGATGATTCTAGTATATTAGGGTGATCTAAATTTTCTAATTGTTATTTATCTATTTTTTATTTTGTTATCCCTTTATTATATTTTTCATTTTAATTAGTTATTCATTTAATAATGTAATGATATTCTTTAATTAAATAAATTGTTCATGGTTTATCTATTTGTTTTCTATGTATAACAATATATAATAAAATTATATAACACATTTATTTAAAAAATAAACATTACTAAAAATTATGGGTCATTATATAAACCCCCCCTATTTAGAAATTTCAACCTTTAAATTTCAACTCATATTATCAGTTAAGAATAATTATGGGTAATTTTGTTTTCGTCAAGTTCCCGTCATGCCTCTTCATATCTATGATTCTTCTGAAACACATTGAAAATGAGGGTTGTCTTAGTGTGTAAACATTTGTCTCTATGGTCTAAGATCCTCACCAGATGATTCCTAAAGTAGAGATCATACTCTATCAATACCTCCTACAGATTCAATATAAGTGATGGATCAGGTATGTACTTAATTAGAAGAGATATCGGTAATACATCTTGAACATAAGCAGTGTTTGGTGGACGTGCTAGCTGGTAGACCACTGATCATATACCATCGAGGATCATAAAGGTGCCAATGTACCTAGGGATAATATTTCTATTAATTCCAAACTGTATGACTATCTTCCATAGTGATATTTAAAGGAAAAAATTCTCCAAATTAAAATATTAATTCACTATGATGATTGTCTATATATATATTTTTCAAAATTTTAGAATGTTTTATATGCTATCGGATGGCATGAAACCCCCCCATCATCTCTTATACAATATCAAGTGAAATTAATTTCTATTTACCAACTTCATCCATAAATTTAAGAGTTCCACATTTATTCCCATATATAAATTCATGTTAAATTATTTTAATACCATAGTAGAAGCTAATATTGTATGATCACTCAACAAATGAGATATGTTGACCCCAACTGCCATTAAATTCAATTAATAATACTCTTAGGATTTCCCCTATTATCTATGTGGAAATTTTTAACTATCCATACGTGTTTGAGTGATTGTATGTATTGTAATTCAATTCAATATTCTGATCAACTTGAATAATTTTCCAGAATATATAGGTAAATCATAGATCATGATCACATAAAATTGAAAGAAGTTCCCATGCAGCCTCACGATTTCCTTTGCATATATATTAATTTGTTTTACATGAGGTAAATATTTATAAATATCATTAATGTTGGTAATAATGGTGATTAATTCAACCACATCCCATATCACATTGATTCCTTTAGATGACTTATCGAGGATAGTGACAGTGTCCAGGCTGGTGTTTTACCATTTACATATGGGTATGGAAAATATTTCCATCATTCCCATATAATTATGTTGCTCTATATTAAACTAAAAACATACATGGAACATTGATCTATACTCAATGATCTCCTTATTCATGTTTTTTCTAACAGAAGTTATCAAGAAGATCAAAGTACATGTCAGTACTTTCAGTATGGATAGGGAAAGATGATTTGTGATCATTATCCAATAGATCATTCTTAATATAAGGTGATGTAGGATCACATATCTTATTTAAAAACTGAATTAAACCATATTCATCAATGAGGAATTCATGACGCTTCCCCACCTTTATTATTTCCTCATTTGGATTCTACATAACATCCCACTATGCCTCCTTAATCATCTCTTGGATAGACGGTTAAGGAATAATTTTGGTAACGTAGGATGTATTCTCTACCGTTATGATTTCTAGATCCATCCAATGCATATCCATGAATATAATGTTTTACCCCATCCAAATCATGGATAGTTTTGAAAGATTTTTTTTCTAAGATCGTCCACTACCTTATTTACAAAAACAAGATGGTAGTGAATAGAGAAACTCCAGCTCTTGATTATATCTAGCCATCTTTACTAATGGATGTTTTCCTCCATTGTTGGGACTATATACATTATGCTCTTGTGATTATTATATATGTCACACGTATATCCATTTAGGTTTTCCTTAGAAATATTCAAAGATAAGATGTCAACTAAAAACTCTTAATAACGTGTCGGGAGGTTTTGCTTAAAGATATTCACATTTCATGAGTCATATGCTACAAATTTATCATTCTTCATGAGTACACAACCTAAGATTTTTTTGAGGCATCACCATATATCAAAAAACCCATCTTCTCATAATGGAAGGTCGGGTGAAGGAACATTGATTAACCTATTCTTGATCACCTCAAATATTTCATCACATTATTCAATCCATACATACATTAGATCATTCATTGTCAACATAGTTATTGGGATTGACATTCAAGATAAATTTTTCATAAAACATTGGTAGTACAAATATAATATAATAAAAAAAAGAATTTACATGATATATGAGGGTTTAATTCATTTCTAAATTTCCAATATCTATGAATGGTCCATATAAATTCCATCAGATGGCATAATGTTCCCCATGAATGTGACTAATTGCATCCAAAATTCACACTTTATGAAATTAGAATATATTTTATCCTTCTATAATTTCACCAACACAATCCATATATAATCTTCATTTTCCTCTTTAATCTTAGAGTAAATTTGAATATCAATAGTATATTATTCAAGGAAGTCCCCAAATACTCTATTAATCAAATCAATGAACATAATTAGGGAATTATTAAGTTCTAAGGGAATCACTATGAACTCTTAGTGTCCATGCCTAGTATGAAATTTTTTGTTCAAAAAATATTCCATCACTTTCAGCATATGATACCCAAAATTAAGATCCACTTTTGAGAAATATTAAGCTTCTCATAGTTGATCATGTAAACCAATGATCCTTAGAAGGGTATACTTTTTATTTCAGGTTATCTTACGTATCTCCTGTTAATGGAAACACAACCACATTGACCCGTCTATTTTAATGAAAAGGGGAACCATCATACCCCAAGTTGATGCATGGGGTAATATGAACCCTTTTCTAAATTATCTTCTAGCTGCTACATTAACACCTCCAGTTTAATTGTGAAAATAATATTGATTTATTTTTAGTTAAGTGCGGCACCTGGTATAAGATCTATTGAGAAATATAACCCATTATCATAGGGAATGTATGGAAACTCTTCAGGAAATACATCATTGTATTCCCTCTCAATGGGTTTTTTTAAGGTTGGTACTTTCCTTTGACTCACCCATTTGGGAAAGAAATTGTTTTTCAATGGGTATCAACACCCACGCATTTAAAAATTCCTAAAAATAGAACTCTAATAAATCCATTTTCTAAACAACTCAAATGATATAATCATATGTATAACCTTATAAACGGAAACATAAAAAATGGGTGGGTGTATCTGCTTAGTAAGGGAAAAATATATCATAATAAATCATATCATAATCATTAAGGATAACATAAGGAAGAGGAGAAATATAATATTAAAAATTGTAAGAGAATATAATTAAAACATAAAACATTATAGAGAAACATATAACATAAAAATATTATTAATGGTGCATAAAATTTATGGAATTTCTCAAAATACATCCCAATAATGATAAAACATTTATTCCTAATAAAATAGTGTGTAATACCTTAAAAATAATATGTAACATGAATAGTGGAATTTAAAGATCCTGATATTCCACTTCTAAATTTTTTATAACTTCAAAAACAACTTGGAAACATGGGACAACCATGACTCTATGAAAACCTTTGTGAGAAAACTCATTATACTCATACCTATGTGGAAAAATTCATTATGTCAACACCTAAACATGTGATAAAGATTATTATTCCCACACCCATGTGAATAAAACTAATTTTCCCATACATGAATATATAATGAAATAAAAAACCTATGCATTATCAGGAGATATAGGAACCCTATTTTCATAATCTATACAAATGTGTGCCACTTAAAATTAATCATCATAATATCATGAAGAACTAATAGAAAAAGAATGTATTTCTTAAACATTTTAAATACATCACATAACATGAACATAATAAATCATAGGATATCAAAAATATAAATTTATATATGTAATCCTATCATAATAAAATATATAGGGTGTCTAAATAGCACATATTATTAGATAACACTTAGAGGATAGATAAATGTGAAAATAGGAAAATATTCACAAATATTTTTATAGAAGTTAAGCATTAAAAATAAAATATCATAAGAGAGAATAGGATTATAATATTATTATGATCTGGATACATAAGAAACTTGTACCTAATAAAATTTTGATAATAACTAATGGAATAAGGCTTGGATTAATAAAATACATGAATCAAAGGAGTTTGTAAACATGTTTCAATAAACATGATCCAAGAGGTAATAACAAATTCATCATATAAAGTTAAACACAATGGAAAATATTTCAAATATGGGACAAACATTAGAACATGGAATCATTAATTTCATGATCCATGGAATCCTTACACACACATACGAACTACTAAAATGTACTAAAAAATGCATGTCTTGTGTGATTTAAACTTTTAAACAGTGCATTGGAGGGTGCTATTGGACCCCACTCATCATTAAAATATACTTATTATTAAATCATAAAAATTATTCACCTATCCCATCCTAAATAACATAATAAAATAAATTCGGTTTCTTAAAACATTTACATGAATATAATTTAATTTTTTTATTATAATGAAACCATCGAAAGAAAAAGTGATTGATTTAAAAAGTCATAAGGAACCAATACAAAAAAATGGGATTCATATACTTTTAAAATGATGTAATATAATGAAATAATCAATAATTCCATAAATAATCAAAAAAAATTAATCCCATGGAAAATTAATGGTCATCCAATAAAATCAAGAACATTACTAGAAAATACCATGAAAATAAATATAATATGGCATGTGGTATATACACTGTGTATATAATGGGTATATGATTATGATAATTATTTCCCTAATAATTCAGTAATAGAATATAAGTGAACACCAATCAATCAAAGGAATCAAAAAATAGATTACTCGTATTGGAAATGAATTGGGTAAAGTGTTAGGATTATACCTAGTGGATCGGTATGAAGGTGGTGTAATATTCCTACATAAGAGAATAACATTACCTAATATGTCAAAAATAAATAGTATAGATGTTATTAATTGAATAATGTCCTAATTCAAGTATAAGATATGTTTAATAATAATTAATTAGATAAAAAATTATTTTTTAATGATTTAAAAAACAAATTATGTACTAAGAAATATTATTGACCTTCTGAATGCATTTTAGAAGATATATTTTATAACACTATTTGAAAAATAATTTATTTTTAAAAAATGAAAACATATAGGGAAGGAATTATATAAAAATAAATAGGAATAAGAATAACATTTTCACACATAAAAGTTAAAAAGAGGTCATTTTAACATTTTTAGGAAATCCATGCTAAGAAAAATGATAAAAATTATTTAAATCATCTAAAAGAATGTAATTTAGAATAAAATTACCTTAACCATTTTTTTATGAAAAGTTAATAACAAATTAAAATTTATCCAATGAATACTGATATTGAAAAATGTAGGCTCCTAGTCGAGAAGAAGGGATGTTTCCAGTTTCATTTATAAGAAATAGTTTGGGTAGAGTATGAGTAAAGGTGACATGAGATTTTAAGGAGACATTTAAAAAACATGAATATAAAATAAAAATGATGAGGGATTTTATAATGAAAAAAATTCCCCATTTGTATTGTATTTTAGGAACAATCATGATTTTTAAAATAATATTTAAAATCAAAACCCTTATAGTATGAGTACCATTTTTTCAAAACCCCCTTCAACTTTTGAATAATTTGAATCAATGTACATAAAATAAAACTAAATTATGTAGATATTAAAAGACCTTGAATATATTAAAATTAATTAATTAATTAGTAATTACATCATACAAAAGGAATCATGGTGAGCATTAAAAAATAAGTCACAATAAATTAAATTTGAGATAAACAACCCCTTCCCTCAATTCTCACATAGTCTAAATGCTCTTTAACTAGAATCATAAAAAATTAAATGATATTAATCACCAATTAAAAACATTTCTAAAATCTATAAACCTTTATAAACTCTATTTAACATTATTATCTTCATTTACATTAGTTCGTAATTGTCTATTTTTATTATCGGGTGTGATTAACCTTGATCATTTTGAACTATTATTGTAATAATTGTATCATTATTCATTATTAGCCAAAATTTAGGCATTAATATATCAAATATGGAACCAAAGTTATTGTATTTTAAATATTTATAATGTTAAAATTTAATTCTATTGGTGTTTTGGTCACAATTATTAAATATTAATTTGATGATGAGTATGTTTCGATTATTCTTAGTTAATGAATTGTGTTTTCATAAATAATTAATGAAACAAGTTTTTCACCATTTCAAAAAAAATTATTTTTTATATAAAATATTACAATAAATTAATTTCCCATAGTCTTCCATGAAAAAAATTTATATCATTGTTCTAGTATGGGGTTAAACCAACACAAACCAGAACATACCACAAATAATTGATTATTATGAAGATATTTAGTTATAATATCATTATACAAGAAGAATAATGATCCTATTTGGTGTTCATTAATTTAATATATTATGTTTTTAAATAATTATAAGAATAATATAACCTGTATTTAGTTATTTCATAGTAATAAGAAATAAATATTTTCTCAAGGAAGATACTTTTAGAAGGTGTAATTTACCATGGTTGTTTTTTTGTCATATTGTTAATAGGTTATCCAATTTTTCCATAAAAATTATAATAATTTTATAAAAAAAATATTTATCAACTAAAACCATTCTTATTATAATCATGGTATTACACTAATGAAGGTAAATTTAGAGCTCAATTTTTCAAGGGAGGTTGTGGTCCACATGTACATATGGATGTTGATTTTTATTTTCCCTAGAATGTGGAAAATGAGTAATATGGCCTATAATTTAACAAATTAAAATATATAATTGATTTCATTATTATAGAATAAATTACCAATTAGGATTATTTGTTTTAGGGGTTTAAGGAATAAACATGTTTTTTTGTAGAGGTGGTGTTTTTCACAACACATTAATGATAGTTTCATTTTTCTTTTTAGAAAAGTGAATGGTTTTCAATTATTAATCAATCTTAATAATACCATACCAGTATAATAATGACATTTATTTTATAATTTTATGATTTTGAAAAGGAATTTTAGGATGAATAATTTCACATAATGAAATAGAAATGAGAATGAATATATTAGAAATGTATACTATACTACTTGGATTATCTCCTTTGCAATAGGTGTTAAGCATTTGAGAGCAGGTATTTTGGGAATAAAGGTTCTGATTTATGGGGTATAATAAATTTTAGAAGATATTTGGGTAGAATTTTGACTGATCTAAGTGAGTTTTTGTAAGGGGAATTGCGGACAGGAGTATCCCATTTTATAAGTGAAAAGAGGTAATATTTTTATTCATACCCAAAACATTTTAATAATAGGAAGTCATTATGAAAGAAATTATATTAAATATTTTGTAATAATATAAATTTTAAAGGATAAGTAATAAAACATTATAAATCATCCATTCACAAATTTTTTAAACATTTTTAAGGTTATTCCCTCTTCGTTAAACCCTTTTTACCCCTTTTGATATTTATTGAGGTAACTAGTTTTTTACATAGTAATATTTATGTTTTACTAAAAATATAAAATAAATATTATTAAGAAAATTTGGTATGATAAACCCATATTTATCTTATATTTAATCTAATTAAATTTCTATATAATATAAAATGTTCTTTTAAATTAATATATTTAATACAAATTGAAACTATTATGTAGAGAAATGTTGTTTATACCATTAAGTCTTCTTAATAAAATTTAGTACTGATTACTAATTGAATAATTGATTTTATGTTTATATTTAAATTTAAAAAAATTAAATAAATTTTCCATAGGGGATTGATTTATTTTATTATATAAAAATCACACAGTATTAATGAAACAAAATTTTGAAAATAACTGCTTCACTATTATCACAGTAATTTACATTAATCCTAATAACATTATATTTATATAAAAATAAAATTATCCATTATACATAATTCGGATATACAAATTCCAAATACAAGATCCATTTTAAAAATTAAATTTTCTTAATGTGACAAAAATTAATTTTAACATTAGCGCATAAAACCCATTTTTAGGAAAAGTGTGATTTCGTGCTTAAAATTTATTTGTAGCAAAAAATCATCAATGTAATTTATTTACATTATATAAATATATTTTTGATAAATTAAATAAATTTTTATAGGATTTTAAATTAATCCAAATATTAATTTTACAAAAAATACTATGTAGTTATAAGTAGTGCCCAAAAACATTTTATACTGGAAAATATTACTTATGTAGAAAAAAATAGATTTTATAAATTAATAAAATTATTTTAAAATGTATTTATTTATTTCATAAACATATATTTTTTCATAAAAACTCTTTTATATGTTTTTACATTATATTTATTTCTTTATATATTGATAAATTCTACCATTTTTATAAAAACTGTATTTTTAACTATTCTCTTAAGAACATAATTTTTTAGAAAAACCCAAAAATTTCACCCTAATATAATATCTACATTTTAAATTGAATAATTATTTTAATTTTATGAAATTAAATTATTTAATTTATAAAATTTACTTTAAAATAAAAATAACAGATATAATAAGAAATTGTTTTTATTAAAAAATGGTATTTTTAAACATTTTTGTTTGTAATATTATTTAAAATAAATTTATTATTTAAAGTATGTTAATATATTATTTCATAATCCATTTATAATGTGTTTAATTTAATTTATCTAGAAAAAATGTACAACAATAAAAATAGATTTATTTCGAAAATAATTACTTTTATATAAAATAATAAAATACCATTTATAATATAAAAATAAATTTTACTTATCCATAGATATTAATATATTATCACACACTATCAGTTTTATTGTTCTTTTAATTATATTTCTCTACTATTTAATTTATAAATTTATTTTGGTGTTGCATGTAAAACAAGTTATCAGTCATAATGTTCAATTAACATTATATAGTAAAACCATGGATCAGTACACTTATAAACATTTTTATTAAAGTTGAAGTGAAAATTACTTTATAAAAAATATTAATAAGGAAAATATAATCCATTTTAAATCCTTAATGTAAATATTTTCAAGTAAATAATCTTAAATAAGAAACAAAATCCTACTGATAAATCTATAATGGTCAACAGTGAAAAGAAATTCCCTTATTAAGTTTTTTAGTAATTTTAAGAAAACTACATCAAATAAACATTGAAAGAAATTTATTTCATAAATTTTGTAAATAAAAATTTTAAGAATATAGAAATAAAAAGTAGTTTCTTTTTAAAAGAAAATATATTCTATAGGAATATGTATAGGTGAATGAAAAATATCCATTGGTAAGAGTATTATTTATTCTTAACAATTCCATACTTTTATCTTGGTAAACATTTTATTAAATAAGTGGTTATTGACGAAGAGAAGTAATTTCATTAGAGAATAATAGGAAATACCATTTAAAATAAAGGAATGTAAATATAAAATAAATACCAAAAATTATATTCAATTAAAAGATACTATGACCCATTGAATTATAAATTGAGTCGATGAAACCCTTATAATATTTTTCATATAAGAATCAATGAATCTGGAGAGGAATATTATGAAAATGAAACTATAATCACATAAAATTTATGAAATTTTCATATGTAATATAAATAATGTATTCAACACACTATAAAATAAATGATGGTACAAAATTTTAAACATGACTCATGGAGTTGAAAATGAGACAAAGAAACTGTTACAACCATAAAAACATTCGAGTCAACACCCTTTGAACGATATGATTTAAAATAAAACCATAAATATAATGAATAATGATTGGGTAATGGTAAATATACTAATGGGAAAAAAATACAACATTAATAAGAAATCAAGGTTAGTATTAAGGAAATGTATCACATGGTGGAAATTTGATAAGAGAAACACATATTATGGTCTTGATTCATTCCACGCACGTCCCTGACCTCTCTGGTACCCTGAACTATCTATTTAATGACTCCATCAAAATTAAATGATTGGGATACTATATAGTGACCATAGGATAATGAAATTTGGTGAGGTTTTTCAGAGGAGAAAACAAAAAGTGATTGATGATGAAATTTGATGTGATGGGTGTGGAACGATGGGGTTGAAATGTCTCCATTAATAGATAAAGAAAATGAAACCTTTGTGAATCAACATTAATTTTTAATGAATTCATTTAATTATTAAATGATAAATGACTCCAAAAGTTATAAATATGGTAGTCTCAGGTGATATTAGTTCAAAAAATCCTCAACCAATAATTTTCACGCATGTCTTAATCAAGTTGAATGTTATTTCCCATCATATTTTTTACATTTATCATTTTTTTAGTTTTAAATAGGTTAACTAGCTTTTACCCACATAAAATATTATTTAAAAAAATATAAAATAACCCCTATAAAAAAATTTAGTGTAATGAAGAAAAATTTAATATCCATTTAATTCATTTCTAATTACAAATTACTTACAAGTAACTATTAAATTATAAAATTTTATATATAGAAACTGTTTTAAAGGATTTTTTAACAATTATGTGTTCTTAATCAAATTTGGGATTAATTACCAATTAAATGAGTGATAATATATTCCAATAAAATCTTAAAAATAATATACAATTCAATATAAAAAAGCATACCAGTTTAATCTATTAGATAAAAATTACACAACCTTATGAAAATAATTATTTGAAATAAACTTTTCATCATTATCAAAACAATTTCAAAGATATTTAAGTATTTATCCAGTTATGATAATGTGATAAAGCTGATAGATTTTGGAATAATTGATATTTTCATTATTCACCTAAAAATAAATTATTTTAGAAGAATATAAAAATTTAATCATATGCTAATTTGGATATTCTGAATTTAAAAACAAATTCTTTTTAAAATTAAATTTTCCAAAATAAAATTACATTTTAAATATGAAATATAATTCAATATTATTTTCATTAAAAATAGCCTTCTTTAGAAGTCAAAATGTGAAATTTTTAAAATAAATTTGATAAATAAATTATTACATTAATAATTATCTAATTATATCATCAGAATTTAAATTTACACAGACCATCGTGATCTCCAGATAAGATCTAATTATAATTTATACTATGATAGTAGTCGGGGATGGTTATTATGCTCTCATAAATCATGCGGTAATTTCTACAAGATTGAATTTATCTTCTGTATAATATTAATCATCGGTTATTTTTTCAATTTTTGCATCATATTAGTCTTTTTAATCCTTTGAAAAGCTAACTGCATCCCAATATTAAATAATTGTGCTCCAAAAGGGATTATTATATTACATGATGCCATTTATGTTCTTTTTGTTAATAGATTTTTTTAATTTAGTTACTTTATTTTATAACTGCATGTTTAAAAAATATATTATAACAATAAAATTATATTTTAATATATCATAGTATTTTTCTATTCATTGTTGCATGTATAATAATCTTTTAACATAATATTTACTAATTGAAAAAATATTGTGATGTTTGGGGTTATTACATTCCCTCCCCTTAAATAAATTCCATCCATATAATTATAATTATTCTATACTACTAAAATAGTCAATGGTTTACATAAGATATACATAACTATAAATTTAATTTATAATGAGTTTTAATCCTCACTATCCTTGTTAGGATGATTTAATTAATCTATTCCTTCATAATATTAATATAACTAATGTTGAGTTTTTTTATCTAATTTTGTTAAATAACCCATTATAATGTGAGTAATTTTTCTTTGGTCGTTTATATCTATAATTGTATTAATCTGTGAGTATGAGTTTATTTTTTATGTGAATTCCCTATTTTTGAGATTATAATGGCCTCTATGTCATGAAAACCAATCCATGTGTAATATCACATCACATTTGACTAAATGGAGGATAATAAGTTTTTATAAAAAAACATTTCTATAAACAACAATTAGAGGTGTGTTATATAATATGTGTAAAATAATTACGAACAAAAAAATTATTAATAATTCAACTACTAGTCATCGAGGTAGTTATTTTACATTCATAGACAATATTATAGGTATAATGCAGTGGTATTAATAAGATAGAAATAAAAACACTCATTATTATTGATTGGATGGCCTATGTTCTTAACTCAACATTATATTCATAACTCACTTAAATATTGGTGGTTTCATATGAATTCCCTTTTCATATATTTTTCTTTTTCATATAATCCTTATTTGCATTAGATTAGGGAATTGACATGGATAATGCCCATGTTCCCCACATTCAGGATAATGAATTGTTGATAGTACTTTTGGATGAACCCTTATCTCCATTCATCATGTCCACTAGGATATTCATTTTTCATCAGTAATTAGATGATATATGCCATCCTTTCCACACATAATACATCTACCAATTCAATTAATACATTCATATTTATTATTCACGACAAATTTTTGACGTCAAGGAAATTGAACATTGTATCCTTCTATATCATCATCACAATAACTTCCATGAGACAATGTCCTTCATTTATTGGTCAGTTTGGAAACTCACCTAATTTTACTCTTAATAAATATTATTGATAGTTTTTCTGGATTAATTAAATGGATATTAATTTTTAATCTTATCTTGTTATTTTTCAGATTGGGAAAATATCTTCTCTTTCCAAGGAACAATTCATTAACATGGAGCCTCCAAGATGTATCCATTAATAAAATAAAAAAAGGGATAATATGAGTGAATATAAATTAATATTATAAAATATCTAATGAAAAAAATAATCCTTGAAATTTTTTTATCTTCGAAACCATCACATTATCATTCAGTTACGCATAAATCACTCTTGTTTCAATCTAGTGTTCTTTATGTTAGTTTATCTCATACACCTTGAAATATTTACTTTTATAATAAATTATTTATAGTATATTTTAAATATAATATTATTGACCAATGTGTATCCCCTAGTAGTTTCAATCTAGGTATGTTGTTAAGCCTCATCATGATTAACTGGGTGACAATTCATTTAAAAACAAATATGCCCATTGCATAGTTAATAACCCCAGGTATATTTTTTCCAGATCCTACATCCACTTGTAGTATCAATATAATTATTTTATTTCTAGGAAATTAATACAATCAATACATAAAAAATTTTATGATGATATACTATACACAGACTTATACCTTATAATTTTCCCGTAATTTTCACAAATGTTATCTAAACTAATCCCAAAATGTTAAAAACAAAATATAAAAACAATAATTAAACCTACATCTAATATAAAAAAATCAACACATTATTAACATAACTTAAATAATTCATTAATATCATTATTTAGTTAATACATCTCACAAATAGTCACAAAACCTGAGGACTGAACGATTTAGTGTTTCTAAGATTATCTATATAAACATATTCTTTTTTAAAACCTAAAAATAGTTCCACTTAATAATTCACATAAAGTCTACTTTTATAGAGATCTCATATAATATAATAATATTCAAAACCTGTGCAATGGAAACATAAGAAAGGTGTTAACCTAGAATTTTAGTAAGGGAAAAGCATATCGTAACGTATCAAATCATAAACAAGAAAGATAAAATGAGGAATAAGATAATTATCTTATTAAAAGACTATAAAACCATAGATAAAAATAATTAAACATTATAGAGAAAAATAAGATCATAAAAATATCATTAATGAACAATAAATATTGTTTCATGGATAAAATACATCACAATAATCATAAAAAATGTGAGCATGATATAAGGCGTTACATGAAATAATAGAATATCATAAAAATTATATGAATCTTGTAAATTTAAAATAAAATTTTAAAAAAATATAAAATGTGGAACGACCATAAGTATAGGAAAACCTTCAGGGGAAAACACATAATGCATGCGCCTATGTGAAAAAACATAGTATGATCATGCCAAAAATATAAGGAAACTAATTATGTACATGCCTAACTATCACATGAGAGGTAAAAATAGTCTATTTAATTGTAGTGTGGTGTAGGAAAACCCCATAATCATCTATATATATGTGATCAATTAAAATAAATCATCATAATATATTAAAGAACCCCTCAAAAAATGTTTTCTTAAACTATTCTAAAACATCAAATTACAAGAACATAAAAAATCATCAAATAAAAATATAAAAATTATTAAAATAATCATATCATAATAAAATTTAAATGGTGATCAAAGAATAAAATCTGAGATATAAGAGGCTTCAATGAATATAGATGATGGATAGACAAGAAAGATCTCATTTTAATTAGAGGATTCAATGATGGGAAGATCATCCAAGAGGAGTACATACAGTCTTGGGAAAAGCAAGTGTGTCAACTTGAATATTTTGTAAATGAATATTCTGATACTTAGGTGAACACTCTAACATGGATGTTATATAGGGATGTTGATTTCGGTAGACTTAAGTTGTCATTTAATGGTTTTTTATTTCTTTTAGTGTCTCACCTTATAATTTATAACTTTTTATTTTAAAATGTTTTGATAATAAAAAAGTTAATTTTATTCTAGGGAATGGAAAGATCAAATAAATGTTTAAAATTATATTCAAGATATAATTCATATATAAAATGAATTATAAATTTTTTTGATGGAACTGTTATGGTATTCGTGGCACAAGAATCAAGGGATCGTGATAGGAAGATCCTAAAATGGACATTAAAATCTCAGGAAATATAACACATTTTCATACGTAAAATCAATTGGAAATTGAATACATTGTATAAAATAATTTTTGATACACAATATCAATCATGTATTATGGAGTTTAAAATGAGTCAAAGGGGCCCTTACATCCTAAGCAACATTCGAGTAAAAACCCATATAATGGTATGATTTCAAATGAAATATTAACTACCCTAAATAATGATAGGATCATGATAACAAATATTAATGGTGTAGTGGGTATAGTGTTTCAATGAAAACATAGTGTATTGTAGGAAATTTTTCACAAGGGGAAAATTTGAGATAAGAAACTCTTCATATAGTTTGGATTCATTTTATATGTGTTCCTAACTTCATTAGCACCATGATCTTTTTCTTAAAAGTCTCCATATAAGTGAATGGATTATGATAAAATATGGTGAAAAAAAAAGATTATTAACATGATTGAGATTTCTAGTTGTAGAAAACTAATAGATATTTGGAAATAAATTTAATGTAATGGGTGTGGAAGAATGGGATGGATGTTTACCCATTTATAAATGATGAAAATTTTACTTTAACAAATACCCTTTCATTTTCATTCAAATCATCACATTATTCAGGGATCAAAGACTCCAAAAGTCTGAAATAATTTTCATTGGTTTGATATTATTCCAGTAAATCAACATCCATGTATTTCATCACATGTTTTAAATATGATGAGGGTCGTTTAAATATATATTTTTTAATTTAACATTTATTGTTTCACTAGTGTAACTAGATTTTACCCAAGTAAATTATGTCTTTTTGAAAATTGAAAATAACCAATATTACTAAATTTGTGTGTGAAGAACCTAAATTTACTCTCTATTACTATAATTCAAAAACTAATTAAGAAAAAATTTATCTATTTATCAAAACATATTATATATTGATAAACTATTTTTATAGAAAAAAATGATGTTTAAAAAAATTTGTGTTATTAATATTATTTAGAATTGATTAAAAATTAAATCACTGATAATATATTT
This sequence comes from Viscum album, assembly GCA_963277665.1. Taxonomy (NCBI): domain Eukaryota; kingdom Viridiplantae; phylum Streptophyta; class Magnoliopsida; order Santalales; family Viscaceae; genus Viscum; species Viscum album. The sequence continues at coordinate 780,773,405 of OY728145.1, forward strand.
ATATATGTGTAAAAATAATATTAATTTTATAAAAAATAAAAGATTAATATATTTTTTTGTATTAAAATTACACAACATTTATATTCCAATTCATTGAAAATAACCCTTTAATCATTATCATGGCCATTAAATTTAACCATTGTAGTTTAATTTTTATGGTCCAAACATTATTTTACATTATACAAATATATGTACATTTTGATTTAAAATATTAAATCCATTTTTTATTTAATATCATAAAGGGATAAAACTTGATCTTAAATGAAAGAACATAAAAAATGTTTTTATTGTTAACTATTACATTACTTTCCAAAATGTTAAAATGTGTTCTATAAATTTAAATTTATAATTTTAAATACATTATATTACTATTTACATATATATCATGTAAATAAAATGGTTTATAAATTTTTATATTAATCTTATTTTAAGATAATGTGTTAAAAGTGATAGTTTTTAGGAAAATTGATATTTTCAATATTCATATAAAAATAAGTTATTTTATAAAAAAATAAAAAATGTATATTATGATAATCATATAAAAAATCAAAAAATATATTAAAATTAAAAAAATAGAATTATAAAATTTATAAATATATCATATAATATTTAATGTAGATAAAAACTATTTTCACAAAAAAAATAAACTTTCTTTAAAAGTAAAAACGTGAAATGTGCAAAATACATGGGATAAATAACATATTAAACTCATTAATAAATAATTATATCAACTTTATTTCTAGTTGCATAAACCCTCATGATATCCTTGTAATATCTAAAAATATGGTGAATTCGGGTGGTAGTCCATTGTAGTGATTTTGCTAGCATAGTTCTCATGAAAATTCACATAAGATTGAATTGGTCTCGCATCTCATTTTCTTTATGAGATATTTGTTTTATTTCTGATTGGGAATGGTCTAGAGAAACTCTTAATAGAGATAATGACTTTATTGTCTAATATAAATGAACTTCATTTGGTAAAATTCCACTACATGATGTCATTTATTACCATTTTGTTTATTGATTTTGTAATACAATTACTTTCTTTTGTACATACTACGTTAATGGATATACTATAATAGTAAAATTTTATTTTCACATTTCATTGTTTTAATAGTTTGGTTTATCATTTAAAATAATATATTAATATAATATTTACATAATAAAAATACAAAGATTTTTTTTTTGTGTTTTTATAGTCAATAATACCGTAGAGAACGAAGTAAAATTTACATAATAACAACCACATATAGATGCTCACTATGTAATATATTAATTTTTTCTTAATATGTCCAATTGAGAAGGTTTAAAACATAATTTCATCGACCCATGTGTCGAATTTTCCTTTCTTTTTCTATCTGAAATAAACACCTAAATGTCAAACCATGGCCATCGATTTTATCAGATTGTAACATTTCAATCAAAGGGCTCAAGATATAAAATTTCATAAATATAAAAGGGAAAATACTCTCAAGAATTATTCACCAATCCATATCAATATTTACACACCCAATGTGTCCTACTTTATTATGGGAGTATGTTATCACAATATTCATTAATACCTCAGGACACATACCTAAAGATAAATATTAAAAACAATCCTAAATTATATAGATTATTACACATGTTTAGAGATAGAAATATCCAATGACAAGAAGTCATTTGGAATTACTACATGTGGGTGTATCCTTATTATCAATCACATTTGATATTACCAACTGATGACTTCTTGAGATGAAGTCTCGTACACTTATGAGTAGAAATCACCTAACATCAAACATACTATGTATCACGTCATCTAATTTTATCCTATCCATAGCACTAAAATAAAGAAAATTTAATATAACATAAAGGATATCATCATAGAAAAACACTATTATTTCTTTTTATATAAGAAATTTTATAATTACATTTTCAAATTAATGTAACTCATAAGATTCAATCACTATTGGACTTTATATTTATTATTTTGCTATTTAATATAAAAAAATTTGTTGTTTCCAAATAAAAAATACAATTGATTCCTATTTTAACTATAGATAATTTTAAATTTACTTCAATATTTTAGCACTCAAATTTCATTCATGCTTCTAATGAAATAAGGCTTTAATAAAGGATTCATCTATGTTTTCCCCCATGGATACAATTCTCACTAAGACGTCTTATATTTGATAAAAATTTCTTAATACATGCCACTTCTGAAGTATATTATTCATCAGTTGATGTGATCTTGGTTCATTAGATAAAACCACAATTGATGTATTATTATAATACAATATGATAATTTCATTACTACTCGGTATGATATCAATATCGTGTATGAATTTGGTATCCAGTTGACCTGTTAATCTATATCAGAAGTTGAAATATACATAGACTCTTCAATTAAGTTAGTAAACAATAGATAATATAAACTTGTCCTTCTCACAAATCTTATATTGATGTATAATACATATCCTAACTAAGATTTTAGATCATCTTAATTTATCTAGAAACTATAACCATATATCCCCTGGTGAATATTTCCTCATATCTTATAAACACTAGGAATATATCCTTATTATACCATATATACATTAGTGTAGTCTGGAATATCATATGATGGTGATATTTGAGGACTACTTTATTGCTGACTATCTTGCTCAAAGTATAGGAAAATATCCAACCTAGTATAAATAATAATATAAACTACAGTTCTTATCACTAATGCATTAATGGTTCTTCTCATCCTTAATATCCCTTATTGTGTATGGGAAAACATTTTCATGGAGACATTAATTCCATGTCACATTTGAAAAAAATCCATTCTTATATTATTCCAATAATAATATATTCATTACCTTGTCTATATGTTTATCAAAAGCTAATCTACGAAACCACCTAGATCATCATGAAAAATCATAGTACCTAAAATATAAGATGATTCACGTATGTCCTTTATGGATAAGTATTTATTCAACAAAATTTTCATAAACTGATAAATTGATATCTTGTTTCCAATAATATAATTTCATTAACAAATACTATTAGGACCACTTGAGATATTCTCAACACATAGGATGGGGGGAGTTAGTATATGTGAAGCTTTAACACAACTAAATATTAAAATCCCTTTGCATATTTAATCACTTAAGAACTTTATTCTATCATCATCATGCCTCTCATTCATTCATTAAAACTCACATAATGGGGAATTAAAATTTATATGATTCACCTTCTGATAAGAGCGACTAGTCCTTAATGCAGTTGGGAAACAATCATGTTTCACATAGGCTAATCAAAAGAGATCCTTGTAATATTGGTTCATCCAAAAAATCATCTTCAAAATGATATTTGGTACCCTACAAAAAAGTGAGGGGAATGAAAAAAATTCTTTATTCCCATGATTGGTTATAACCTAGTATAACTATGACATATTTTTCGATTTTTTTACTACCTATTTACACAGTCTTAAACTTATTCAGGCTATTTAAAACATCAAGATATTCCTCCACCAAATGTTTTTTTTAAAGGTTGGGGCTGATGCCTCATTTTTATTATTAAATCAAATCAAAGACCTCTTTTTAACTGGGTAGAGGGAAACCCATTACATAGCCAGAAGGCCCAATGGGATTGTATCCCATTACATAGCCCGTAGGCCCAAAGTTTATGCCCAATTCACATTCTATGAATAGTAACCTACTGCTACAGTACCAGCATAGTACCACCGCCGCTACAGTGCCATGCCGCCGCTACAGTACCCGCTGATGAACAGTGACGCTGCTGCTATAGTACCACTATAGTACCCGCTGTAATTTTAGTCCTTGTTCTTTTATTTATACTTACACAGTAGCCTGAAAGACACTCCTCTCTATATTCTCTTATGATCACAGTAACAAACACAACCTTTTCCTTTATGTAACAACAAACAATAATTCTAATGTTATTACACAGATGAAAGGAATATAATTCTATTTTTTAATCTTACACTAGCTATAAGACCTATCTTTTATCTATGAAATATGGAATAAAAAACACCTTCTTATCGTTATCATTATTCAGTGAACTTGACAAGTCTTCACTAAATCACTCTTCCCTCTTCTGTTATTCATTTTTTCTTATGTGTATACAAATTTCCTATGTTCATTTCTATACTACTTTGAATCACATAATATAAGACAATAATATAATATTTTTATATCCATCTTATGGGAACATGTAAAGACCCGAAAATTCTGTGGAATATTTTTTAATACATTAGAATTTTACGAGTCCGTAGTTTCTGAAGGCACTTGATTTCTAGGCCTGGTGTGCCCGGAATCAATTTATGAAGTTTGGTTCAGGTATGTTCAGTAAACGTACATGAGGGATTTTATAACTTTTGAACTGGTGCTCAGAATTGAAATTCTAAAACACCGTTGAACTTGCAGCGCCGGTATTCGCTTAAGAAGACCTTTACCGTAGTTGTGTTTTATCTTGATTGGGAGTTAATTTCTTGGGGTTTCAAATTTAAATTAAATAAAAATGGGTGTAACACATTTTTTTTTGAATGGGAGTTAAAACCTCCAAAGGGAGGTTGGTGGTGGGGCTACCCACACATAACCTCCCTTGGGAGGATGTTATAAGGTGGGGCCCACATTAACATCAAACCTCTCAACTCCCCTTGAACCCCCTTTAACTCTTGAGATCCCAATTTATGGTGGAGCCTTTCCACCTTCCCATTAATGTTCCAACACTCCCTTATAATTAATTAATTAAGTCCCTTGAAATTCTTTCAAACTCCATTAATTTAATTAAGTGAACCAACTTAATTAATTTGAATTATTTTGAACTCCTGGAAACCATTAAAATATGGGATAAGATTATTTTATTTTGGTTGGCATAAGATTTATTGGGAGAACTAAGGCGAGGGGGAGATCTTGGTAGAGATTGGAGAACCCTTGGAGGAAGCTCTCGATGGAGAATCATTCATCCAATGAGGAACGCGAAGAACACGAAGAACACCCTTTCTCTCCAATGAAAAACGATGGAATTATCTTCCTCCTTCTTCAACCGGGGAAATATAGGGAAGCATCGTCATCTTTGAAGTACACCGACCGTGTCGACTCAACTCGTCTTCACCGAGATTTTCCCCCTCTGATATTGATGGAATGAATTCTGTCTTCCACGACATCCATCTTCTGCAACTCCGTAGTTGATCATCGAAATTGAGGTAGGGGAAATTTGGATTATTTTTACGTGTGAATTATACCCCCGTACATTGACATTTATTTTTGGATTGACGATGGCCAAATTTTTATCACATAATGTAGAGGGTACGAACTGAACAAACACGGCTTGATGACCCTCTATTGATTGTTGTTTGTGTTGACGACGGAGGCGGAGTCGGTAGGGCGTGGTGTCGTCGCACTGCGCCGAAGGAAGGGGGTCGTGGCCATGCGGGCCACGCCGGACAGAAGAGGTAGAGATGGTGGAAATCGAAGGCAGTGGCAGCAGCGTTGGCCATGCACCAGCCGTGTGAAGAGACCGGCGGCCACTCGGGCCGCCCGGTCCACGGGATGACCGGTCGGCCAATCTGATCGGCCGGCTGGAGGAACGTTGTGCCAGCAGGGGCCGCGTGGAGGAGGAAGAGGCTCGTGTCCATGGGCCACTCAGCTGGGCGAACTGTTTGGTCGTGTGCCGACTGTGTTGATGAACCGCGGTGCCCGCAGGTGCCATGTGGGAAGAACCGCAGCCAGCATTGCAGGCCCCGTGCGTCGGGCCAAAACGGCCGGCTACAGCTGGCCAGGCAGAGGAGGAGGCGGTGCCTCTTGGCACCTCCGGGAAAACCAGGATGGCATGAAGCGTGATCCGGGTCTGTAGGTGGGACGCGCTGCACCAAGTCGGGCCGACCCCTAGCCGGGTCGGACCCGCCAGCCCACTAGGCATGACGGGTCGGGCCCATCTTCACTTAAATGCGAACATCTCCTAGACTGCGCGTCCAATTAACGCGTCGTCTATGGTACTATGACCCTCGATATGAGGTAGTACTTTTGGGATACTCTAAGTGAGTTTTAGACAATTTTGGGAAATGGACGGGTTTAGATCGAACGTAAATCCAACCGGCCCCCTGGAACAGAAATGACAATAACTCTTAGACCGGGCGTCCGATTGACGCATCATCTATCATGTTGAGTTCCTTATAATGAAGTGGAACAACGGGATACATCAACTTTGGACTTTGTGATAATTTATGTATTGTCAAATGTCTTGAGGAGTGGACCCTCCTTGAATCGAGCGAGCTGTGTGCAGGAACCCTAGAGTTTGCTGCGACAATGATGATTAATGTACCAGAATCCTCTATGGGTTCGACAGTGATGACTAATTTACCTGGATCCTGTATGGGTTCGAAAGTTCTGACTCTATTTCTGGATCATATGTGGGTCTGACAGAATAGATTGTCATATTTCCTGTGTGGGTCTGACAGCTTAGCTGGTCGTATATCCTGTGTGGGTCCAACGGCTGAGATGAATTATAGCTGATCCTATATACGGTGTGGGTGTGACAATTTATATGAGATAGCTGGTCTTGTATCCTGTGTGGGTCTGACAGCTTAGCTAGTCCTGTATCTTGTGTGGGTCCTACAGCATAGATGAACCAGTGACTACATCTGATCATCTCTATCTCTCATCAAAAGATGTATATCTGTTTGAGATGAGTTATGTCTTTCATACATAATCATCATGGTGATTGAATTTACTTCCTTTGTGGACTGGGTTGTGCTTGGGGTCGAGAGTTGGAGCCAAACTATGATTGGTGACTTAGGTATATGTATGGGCATATACCTAAGTAATTTTGGTTAATACTTCGTGATTGTATCTTTCTTTGTGGGTTATACTTGTTGGATATTATGAGACCTTGAGGGTCACGGGGTACCTACTAAGTATCATTATACTCACCCCTGCACGGGTTATCCCTGCACTTCGTTGTGTTGGTTGCAGACGACGGACAACACTGATCAAGGTAGAGAGTTGTAGAGCTGGACAATACCCAGAGGTGGACCACTTGGAAAGACATACACGGAGCGATTGGATGGGCCTGGGGTGCTGAGGAGGCCATATGTACCCACCCTTTAGGTGGGATTTCTGGAGGATGACTCAGTAGTTGTTTTTTAACCTTTCTTCAATTGTACTAGTTTTTCTGTTGTTTGTACTTTACTGTTGGGATTTATTTCCAGGCCCTTTCTTTTCATCACTTTCTTTCATATACAGTATTACTTATTGTTTAAATCCAGTTTTGTACTCTGTTGTTTTTGGTTTACTTATTAAAGGAAACATCTTCCCTTTTTATCGGGATTACGCATTTGGTGCTAGTCGCCATCCCTTGTCCTATGGAAGGAGGGCTTGGGGTAGTCACGGTACGGGCCCCGAGGACAGGTCGTGAAAAATTAGTATCAGAGGAGTCAGTTCTACCGCAGAACTCTAGACTCTGATTATTCTTTTCTATTAAGAAATAGTTTTAAGAGTATGGAGTGTGGTTTTTAGTCCCAGGAATCCAGTATTAGTACGGTGGCCTATGTATCCATCCACCAAGACCTTGGCCTCTGATTTCCAACTCAATTTATGAAAACACTGATTGCGAGTTTGTTTCAAGAGTTTCCTTTGTGGTTGCATTATGTCAGCTCACCAGGTATATTGTTTTAACTGTGGAGCACCTGTTTCTTTTTAGGATGGCTCCACGAAGGCAGCCAGCTAGGGTTCCGAGTTACATATGATATGGTAGGCCACCGAGTGATGAGGCCTCAGTGCAGGGCCCCATCACAGCGTAGGTACCAGCGGTACCACTACCCACTGAGCCCCCAATACCACTAGCTCCAGTAGTAGAGAGTGCACACTGCCTGAGTGAATTGCACGAGTTCCAGTGCCAGAGGCCACCCAGGTTACAGGGAGAGATGGACCCACAGGCAGTTGAGGATTGGCTGGAGGCTGTCGTGAGAGTTTTCAGATTGGTAGGGATAACATCCAACCTCATGGTGATCTTTGTCACGAGTCTTCTATATGTGGCAGTAGGTAGATGGTGGAGACTGATTCTTTAGGTGCATGACGAGGCATCATTACTTTGGACAGACTTCGAGAGTCTCTTTCGCTCTGAGTTTGTTCCAGCCACCCTTCGTGCAGTGCGGATTCAGGAGTTACTTCATCTACTGTAGGGTACCATGAAAGTAGCTCAGTACTCATCGAGGTTCACTGACCTCTCGCGATACTCAACGGATATGTTACAAGACACATTCTTCAGGGCCCGGACCTTCGAGCCGGGACTCATGCATGAGATCAGGGCTTCGATGATTCCCCTCAGCATCCTGAAGCAGGTGGGGGTGCTGGAGCGATCCCTTCTAGTGTAGAGTTTTCTCGCTGAGCATACACCAGCAGCGAGACCCACTGTAGGGCAACACGTAGCGGAGTCTTCTATAGCCGGCCGTAGACAGATTTCACATAGGTCCAAGAGGACCATACCGTCAGGTGGGTGACCTCAGGATACAGGTTCAGTTGTGTGGGGAACATGAGACAGAGTCAGTTATACGAGGAGAAGGCAGTGCTAGGCATGCGGAGGTCAGGGTCACATGGCTCTAGACTATCTGAATCACCATTCAGATGAGCAGCAGACATTAGAGGAACCTCCCAAGCAGAGGTAGAGGTTCGACCGTGGAGGTCCACCGGGAGCAGGTGGACATGGCAGAGGAGCTGGCCAAGCAGCGGGTGGTGGACGACGTTTCGAGGCTCTACCAGCACCACCACCACCAGAAGGTCTACCCCGACCACATGGATCTGGTGGACAGAGTCGGGCTTAGCTACAGGAAATCAAGGCCTACGACCATGATGCACCTGAGATGATTCGAGGTACTATCTGTGCCTACTCCACCCTTGTTGAAGTACTTATAGACATATATGTGAGTCATTATTTTATTTCCACTTCCCTCGTTCGGAGCCTAGATATTTTGATGGAGTCATTGGCACGATCCTTACAGCTAGAGACACATACGGGAGCAGACTCGATGATTACGCACTTGTGTTAGTAGAGTGAGCTTAGACTAGGAGGCGAGAGATTTAGTTTGGATCTTCTTGCCGCGGATTCGAGGCCTTACAATGTCATCTTGGGTATGGAATGGTTATCTACAATTCATGCTCAGATTGACTGTATTAGGTGAAAAGTGTGGTGTATCCACATGGACAGGACCAGGTTCACCTCCACGGGTGAGAAGGGAGCCTTTGCAGTGTAGGATGGACTTGCACAGAGGAGGGGGTAGCTGATCACACATCAGTTTGACAGTCTCATCCTTGAATCAGTTGATGTGCGGAGTCTGGGTTTTCCTATTATGGTGGATCAGTACGCGGATATTTTCCCTGACGATGTTCCAAGACTACCTCTTAGTAGAGAGGTGGACTTCTACATTGACCTCTACCCTCAGACAGCAACGATATCTACTCCAGCATATCGGATGGCTCCCGCTGAGCTTCGTGAGCTGTGGGTACAGCTGGAGGACTTGCAGGGAAAGGGATTTATCAAACCCAGTGTTTCACCCTGGGCATCTCCAATTTTGTTTTCCAAGAAGGTGGATGGGAGCTTGCGACTGTGTGACAACTACCCTTGCCTGAATTAGGATTCCTTGAAGAACAAGTACCCACTCCCGAGGATAGACGACCTCTTTGATCAGCTCAAGGGAGCGTGATGGTTCTCAAAGATAGACCTCAGGTTAGGCTATCACCAGCTCAAAGTTTGAGGCGAGGATGTGTAGAAGACAACCTTCAGGTGTCGGTATGGCCATTATGAGTTCTTGGTTAGGCCATTTGGTGTAACCAACACTCCAGCAGTGTTCATGAGTCTCATGAACAGGATCTTCCTTCCTTACCTCGATTGCTTTGTCGTAGTCTTCATCGATGGCATACTGATTTACTTGACTACTGAGGAGGAGCATGCCTACCATTTGTGGGTAGTAATGGACACACTCTAAGAGCACCAGCTATATGGTAGGCTCTCGAAGTGCCAATTTTGGATTCGATAGCTTCAATTATTAGTACATGTCATCTCAGAGGCTGGAGTTGCAGTGGATCTAGTGAAGATCGAGGCCGTACTTTCTTTGGAGCTACCCAAGAGTGTGTTGGAGGTACAAAGATTTCTGAGACTGGCTGGGTACTGTTGGAGATTTGTGCCAGAATTCTCCAGAGTTGCAGCACCGCTTTCAGCATTGATAAAGAAGGGAAAACCCTTCATGTGGTCAAAGAGATTCCAGCAGAGCTTTCAGAAGTAGAGGACATGGTTTACCAGTGCACATATCTTGTGGATACCGGAGGAGGGTGTTGGGTACATAGTTTACTGCGATGCATCAGGGACCAGAATTGGGTGTGTTCTGATGCACGAGCGATCAGTGATCGCTTATGTTTCACGGTAGTTGAGATAGCAGGAGAAGAACTATGCTACCCATGACCTGGATTTAGAAGCAGTGGTCTTCGGCTTGAATATGTGGTGGCACTATCTGATAGGCGAGCGTTTTATAGTCTACTCTGACTATAAGAGTCTTAGGTATATTTTCTCGCAGAATGACCTGAACTTGAGACAGCGACGATGGCTTGAGTTCCTGCAAGACTATGACTTTGAGATAGTCTATACTCCTAGGAAGGGGAACGTTGTAGTAGATTCTCTCAGTAGAAGATCAGGCATTCAGCTGCTAAAAGAGGTGATGGAGAATCTGTCCACGTTGTCGATATCCTTTACGGATAGAGATGGAACAACCTTTCTACAGTCTCTCATAGTCACTCCTCCACTTCTTCAGTGAGTCAGAGAGGCACAACATGGGGACGTTGACTGTGAGACGCGACTTACTCAGATATCCTAAGGGCATGCACCTGATGGAATTTATGAATGTGGGGAGCACAACATGTTCTTTAGAGGACGTACCATGGTACCGGTTTCACTACAGGAGGAGGCGTTGAGGGAGTTCCAAACTTCCCCTCTAGCGGTACATCCAGGAGTGGAGAAGATGTATCAGGACCTCAGACAACAACACTGGTGTCCAATCATGAAGAAGGTTGTAGCATAGTTTGTCTCATGATGCCTCACTTGTCAGCAAGTGAAGGCAGAGCACTAGGTTCCAGCAGGCTTGGTTCGGCCCTTAGAGGTTCCAGAGTAGAAGTGGGATGTAATATCCATGGATTTCGTGAAGGGACTACCACGTACATCCAGAGCACATGACTCTATCTGGGTGATTGTCGACCGACTCAACAATTCGTCCCACATCCTACCGATCAGAGAGTAGGGATCAGTAGAGAGGTTGGGACGCCTCTATGTATGGGAGATTGTACTGCTTCATGGTGTGCCTTCGACGATCGTCTCCGATCGAGGTGCCTGTTTAACTTCCCGGATATGGAAGGGGTTGCCGGAGTCTTTGAGGACATAGCTTCTCTTGAGCCCTTCCTTCCATCCTCAGATGGATGGCCAGACTGACAGGAACATTCAAACTCTCTAGGACATGCTCCGTGCATGTGTCCTTGACTTTGGATGTAGCTGGGAGGATCACTTACCCTTGGTAGAGTTTGCGTATAACAACAGCTACCACTCTACCTTCAGGATGGATCCTTACAAGGCACTGTATAGATGACCTTGCAGATTTCTTATGTGCTGGACTGACCCAGGGGAGTCAGCACTTGTGGGACCGGAGATGGTGCAGGCTATGATGGAGAAAGTGCAGATCATCCTGGAGTAGATAAAGACTACACAGAGCAGACAGAAGTCCTATGATGATAGGAGATGGAGACCACATAAGTTTGAGGACGGATACCACGTCTTTCTACGGGTCTCACCTCGACGAGGTCTACAGATATTTGGCCAAGGAGGCAAGTTATCTCCACGATTCATTGGTCCTTTTCAGGTCCTCAGTAGGGTAGGCGAGGTGGCTTACCGCTTGGCTCTTCCACCTCAGTTTTGCTCGGTGCACGATGTCTTCCGCGTATCTCAACTGAGGAGATACGTGCACGACCCGTCCCACATCACCAACCATGGTGAGCTGGACATCGATGATGTGGAGACATTCATGGAGGTTCTAGTGGAGATTGAGGATCGAAAAGAGTGGGTCCTGCATGGACGGTCGACTCCTCTGGTGCGTGTTCGCTAGCAGCACGGGAACCTCCAAGAGAGCACATGGGAGCAGGAGGCTCAAATGTGTGCACAATACCCCCTTTTGTTCCCTTAGTGTGTGTTGTAGCTTACGGGGACGTAAAGCCCTGAGGTGGGGAGAATGTAAAGACCTAGAAATTACATGGAATTTTTTTTAATACATGGGAATTTTACAAGTCCGCAGTTCATGACGACACTTGATTCAGAGGCCCGATGTGCTCGAAATCAATTTCTGAAGTTTTTTTCGGGTACGTTCAGTAAACATATGTGTGGGATTTTATAACTTTTGAACCAGTGCTCAGAATTGAAATCCGAGAACACCGTTGAACTCGTAGCGCCAGCATTCGCTTAATAAGACCTTTAACGCAGTTGCGTTTTATCATGATTGGGTGTTAATTTCTTGGGGTTTCTAATTTAAATTAAATAAAAATGGGTGTAACACATTTTTATTTGAATGGAATTTAAAACATTCAATGGGATGTTGGTGGTGGGGCCACCCGCACATAACCTCCCTTGGGAGGATGTTATAAGGTGGGGCCCACAAAAACATCAAACCTATCAACTCCCATTGAACCCCCTTTAACTCTTGAGCTCCCAATTTATGGTGGAGCCTTTCCACCTTCCCATTAATGTGCTAACACTCACTTTTAATTAATTAATTGAGTCCCTTGAAATTCTTTCCAACTCCATTCATTTAATTAAGTGAACCAACTTAATTAATTTTAATTATTTTGAACTCATGCCAACCATTAAAATAATGGATAAAATTATTTTATTTTGGTTGGAATAAGCTTTGTTGGGAGAACTAAAGAGAGGAGGAGATCTTGGTAGAGCTTGGGGAACCCTTGGAAGAAGATCTCGACAGAGAATCATTCATCCAATGAGGAACGTGAAGAACACGAAGAACACCCTTTCCCTCCAATGAAAAATGATGGACTTCTCTTCCTCCTTCTTCAACCGGGGAAAGATAGGGAAGCATCGCCGTCTTTGAAGTACACTAATGGTGTCGACTCGACTCGTCTTCACCGAGCATTTCCTCCTCTGATATTGACATAACGAAATCCGTCTTCTGCGATGTCCGTTTTCCACAACCCCATCGTTGATCACCAAAATTGAGGTAGGGGGAATTTGGATTATTTTTATGTGTGAATTATACCCTCATACATCGACGTTTATTTTTGGATTGATGGTGTCCAAATTGTTATCACGTAACGAGGAGTGCGTGGGCCGAACAAACACGGCCTGACGACCCTCTGTTGATTCATGTTTGTGTTGACGACGGAGACAGAGTTGGGAGGGTGCGGTGATATCGCACCGCGTCGGAGGAAGGGGGCAGCGGCCATGCGAGCCGCAACGGACAGAGGAGGTGGAGATCGGAGGTGGTGGAAGCAGTGGCGGCCATGCGCCGACCACGTGAAAAGACCGGTAGCCGCTCGAGCCACCCAGTCCGCGGGACGACTGGCAGGCCCACTGGAGGAACACGGTGCCTGCAGGCACCGCCTTGAGGAGGATGGGGCCTGCGTCCACAGGCTGCTCAGCTGGGAGAACCGGCCAGCCGCATGCCAGCTGGGCTGAAGAACCGTAGCGCCTATAGGCGCTATGTGGGGAGAGTCGTGGTCTATAGGGCGGGCCATGTGTGCTGGGCCGAACCAGCCGACTACAGCGGGCCGGGAAGAGGAGGAAGCGGTGCCGCTTGGTGCCGCCGGGCAAACCGGACCGGCCCACAGTGCGGGCCGGTTCGGAAATTGGGTCGCATCCCACCAGGTCAGACCCGCTAAGACTGGTCGGGCCAACCCACCAGCCCACTGGACATGATGGGCCGGGCCCATCTTCGCTTAAATGTGAATATCTATTAGACCACACGTTTGATTGACGTGCCATCTACGGCACTAGGACCCTTTATATGAGGCGGCCCTTTTGGGGTACTCTAAGTGACTTTCAAACAATTTTTGGAAACGGCTGAGTTTGGATCGAGCGTAAATCCAACCGGGCCCCTAGAATGTAAATGCCAATAACTCTCAGACCGGGCGTCCGATTGATGCGTCATCTATCGCATTGAGTTCTTTATTATGAGATGAAACTATGGGATACATCAAATCAAGACTTCATGATAGTTTATGTATCATCACATGGATCAAGGAGCGGACCCTCCCAGAATTGAGTGTGTTGTGTGTGGGAACCCTAGAGATGGTTGCGACAATGATGACTACTGTATCAGAATCCTCCATGGGTTCGACTGTAATGACTACTGCACCTGGATCCTGTGTGGGTTCGACAGTTCTGACTCTGTTCCTGGATCATGTGTGGGTCCATCAGAATAGTTCGTCATGTATCCTATGTGGGTCTGACAGCTTAGTTGGTCCTGTATCCTGTGTGGGTCCGACAGATCATATGAATTATAGCTGGTCATTTATCATGTGTGGGTCCGACAGCTTAGATGAGATAGCTGGTCTTGTATTCTATGTGGGTCCAATAGCTTATCTAGTCCTGTATCTTGTGTGGGTCTCACAGCTTAGATGAATCAGTGACTACATCTGATCATCTCTATCTCTCATCAAAATATGTATACCTGTGTGATCTGAGTCATGTCTTTCAACCATTATCATCGTGGTGATTGACTTTACTTCCTTTATGGACTGGGTTGTTCATGGGCTCGAGAGTTGGAGCCGAACTATGATTGGTGACTTAGGTCTATGTATGGTCATATACCTAAGTAATGTTTTGTGATAATTCGTGATTGTATCTTTCTTTGTGGGTTATCCTTGTTGGATATTATGAGAACTTGAGGGTCTCGGGGTCCCTACTGAGTATCGTTATACTCACCCCTGCACGGGTTATGCCCACACTTCGTTGTGTTGGTTGCAGACGATGGATAGCACTGATCGAGGTAGAGAGTTGTAGAGATGGATGGTACCCGGTGGTGGACCACTTGGCGAGACGTACACGGAGCGGACGGACGGACTTGGCGTTCTGAGGAGACCATTTGTACCCACCCTCTAGGTGGGATTCTTAGAGGACAACTCGGTAGTTTCTATTTTACCTTTCTATAGTTGTACTAGTTTTTCAGTTGTTCATACTTTACTGTTGGACTTATATTTCCAGCCCCTTTCCTTTCATCACTTTCTTTCGTATACAGTTTTACTTAGTGTTTACTTCTTGTTGTGTACTCTGTTGTTTTTTTTACTTATTAAAGTAAATGACTTCCCTTTTATTGAGATAACTCCTTTGGTGCTAGTCTCCAGCCCCTGGCCTATGGAAGGTGGGCTTGGGGTAGTCACGACACAGGCCCTGAGGATGGGTCTTGACAGAACCAAAAAA
Source organism: Viscum album (assembly GCA_963277665.1). NCBI lineage: Eukaryota > Viridiplantae > Streptophyta > Magnoliopsida > Santalales > Viscaceae > Viscum > Viscum album. Next base: position 780,788,849 of record OY728145.1, read on the forward strand.
TTTCTTACAGAAATAATAGTTCAATCAACAAAAAAAACTTTTTCAATGACTTGTAAGAATATATATAATAATAAATAGCTTCAATATTGATTACTTATTTACTTTTCCTTCCCTGTTTCTATATTAAATATCCCACATGAGTGCATGATTTGAATTACTAATACTATCATTAATTAAAATCCCTTAGATCTTCAAAATCAAGGTCTACGACTAGATCCATAATATTTAGTTTGAAATTATTATCATAATGCTTGATGACTAGACTATAACTTCTCCCATGATAATAGACATCATCATGTAACATTGATAATAATCACGAATAATAATTGTATGCTAATATACAGTAACATATGTGGCTTCAACACTCTTCATAATTTCTCCCTCCATCCATTATAACTTATATTCATTTAAAAACATTCTAGTAGAATGGTTATCCAGTTAATGTAGTCATGGATCCTTATTCATTTTAGGTTATAAGATAATCCCATAAATACTTCATTAATCATTCCAAAAAATAGCTTCATACTTATTGGTATTAATGCATGAATACATGAACTTGAGGCAGTCAAGAAACTACAATATCCGCATAAGGCTCATTATACTTCTCTTGATTCATGCATGAGAAAAAAAACTCATACATTTTATAAAACATTATCTCTCACTAAATCATGTATTAAATAATATACTTATACTTATCCTTTCAATGAATGTCATCTTAATTATAATCAGATGAATTTTTTCCACTCATCAAAAATCCCTCATTAATTCCTTTACTTATGATTAATTTTTGTAGTGGAATCAAATATATGGCTAATTCAATTACATGATCGATCATGTATCGAATAACATATTCATAGATTATTTGGATACGTGGATATTCACATACACGAAACATTTATTCAAACATACATTAACAGTTTTTCACCACTTAAATGTGCTTATGAACTTTATCATTTTCCCTCTTCAGAACTTCTTCCTTACTTCACACTATATCCAAGAAACACATTGAAAAAATCATTAAAACAAATTCCAAGAAATTTTGTCATTGGAATAACACACCACATTACATAAATTGAATTTATGTTCATTGTACCTCAATCTATCAAAAGACACATGTTCATTAGATTTTGATTAGGCATAAACTCTATACAATGTTTGGTTGATCTATTCCAATGTGCAGTCACTCAGCCCCTTCAGGTGGTCTCAAAACTCCAATTTTGGGTTCTATGACCCTTCATGTGGTTGCACCATTCTAATATGTGGTCACAACACATAATGAACAATATAAATATTCCAATACATTGTTTCACCATATAATGTTCTATTAAGTTATTCTTATTCACTATCATGCCACATAACACATGGTCACACAATACCATCAAATGTCCATACCATATAACATACAGTCGAATGACATCATCTCATGGTATCTCTTCGAAAAATGTGGTTTAATGCCTTCATATAATGGAATCACTTATACCTTCCATAAAAAACTTCATCCAACACTTGGATATAACTTTAAATCAAAATTTATCATAGATATATATAAATGAATTCATTATAAATTTCATTCTCTTTGGAATACCTCAAATCACCCATAGATGTCTTCCATTAAATAATTAATATATATAAAATGTATCTAAAGGAATGAACCCAACTGATTTCTTCCAAGATGTGTTTCTTATGATTTTAGTTTACATAAAATGATTGGACATAAGTCTTGTAATATATTCCTTAACAACATTGTACTCCACATAATTCATTAATAATCTATGCTACTTATTAATTATTAATATATTGAAATGATTTGAAATCATACCTTGGTGACAAATACAACTCACACAATGTGGGGTCAACCATCTCTATCTTTGTGTTTGTCTGAAGTATGTTATAAATGATATGTTATTATATGTATTTTTCATTCCATATCTCCCAATTTATCATCAACATTTCATTTCAAATTATCTCCCCAATTATTATTTGTGTAATTTTATTACAATGAAAAATATCACACATCTATTTGGATGGTTCCTTTCAAATTATTATATTATTGTTCATGCTTGTTTCCACTCTGCTAAAATTGGGTTTCTGAAACATCTCTAGTTATACTAGGCATTGTTCAAGATACTGTAAAAATTAACTAGTTTATCTAGAAATAACTAGTGATGGATCTGATCCTATATAAGTCTTATGGTGATTGTTGTTTTCAACCTCAATAATTTTCATCAAGAAACTATATATTCTTGAAAATATCACCTCATTTGGGTCATTTAAATCTAGTTTGATAAGGGAAATTAATTTCAAGGTTTGTTGGATGACTCAAAAAAACTAAAATAATCTATAAGGTCATGTACCAATTAGAAGTTTTATTTTAGTTGATGTCAATTCATGATGTCTTCAATATATCTCAATTGAAAATGTATCATCATGATCCCTTAAATGTGTTGATTTGGAAAGAATTATATTTATGGAAGATGTTGTGGTGATTTAAAAAAAATTAGATATTTTATTCCTGGAATAAACTATTAAATGGAATGTTCATTCCATTAGTCTGGTTCACATAGAAGTATAGAAAAGATTCCCATGAAACATGGGGACATGGTTCTAAAATGAGGGACCAACAGCGTCACCACTTTTAAATTTATTAGTCTCTGAGTTAGCTTTTAGGGATTATAAATTGATATTATGTAGAGAATTATCAAACCCACGATGTAATTTTTAGGTATGAAAAGCATTATTTATTGATTTTTTACTTTATTTTAGTTTCAGGTTGAATCTTTTTATAAATTTGTAGAAAGGGGGGAAATCATTGTCACATTGTTAGAGAACTGTTAGTGATAACTATGTGATCTGAATCATGTGAGGGTAGAATCATTTCCAGATGTGTTCTCATGGATGTCGTATAGTTTCTTGAACAATGCAGACAAACCATGTGAACTTCCCGAAAACCATTTTTGGGGTTTTTCAATTTTTACTTTTCTCTAATCTAACCATCATTTAGCCTCTTTTAACCCCCATTAAATCATTTAAGGCTCCAAATGTTTTCCCTTTTCTCCTCCTTGTCCTTGGATTTTTATTTCTTGGGATTTTATCACCCAAAATCCAAGATCTCATCAAGTAAGTGTCGCCCCCTATCATTTTTATTCTTATCCACCCTTTTTTCATATTATCTTAATCATATTACCATGGTGCCATATGGATTATTCATACTTATGTATTGAGTTGGGTTTATTGTGTAGTAGGGTTTCTAATCATGTAATAAAGGTATTTATTCTTATTTTTTGTGTATTAATATCAACCATCAATGGTTTTAGTGATTAAAATTATGAAAATCTATGTGGCTGCCTAAATTTAATGAACATTGAATGCTAGATGTCTGAAATATCTATTTAAGTTTAAATTAATATTAATTGATTCCTATGAGGATTTTTATTAATTATATTTTAGTTATTTTTTCATTTAAAAAAAATTGCGGATGAGTTTCACTAAAAGTACATAATTACCATGGTTTTAGAATTTTACCACCAAATTATTGATAGAATGTCCCTTATGTTTTTATATTTGTAATTAAAGGAACTTTATAGTATTGTTGGGTAATGGTTTATTAACTTTGAATAGACATTTATTATTATTCTTGAATTAGTGAAATCACTTTAATTTAGACAATTACTTATGGGATTTCATAGGCATGTTGGTGGAAACCTAGGACACATGCTACATTAGGGTATGGGAACTCTCAACCTGTTGGATGTTATTTGTACTACCCCCAACTGGACTATTCTAGTGCATGGGAATTCATGGATAGTGGATATCACTTTATACTTCCCACTAAGGGACCAAACTAGGGTGGATGAGACTCTACCTAGTAGACCTTTGCACATAATAAATTGAGGATATGGATATCATCATTGTATAAGGATCGGTATTTTTCAACCTTATCCCACAGAAAACCTCCCATAGAAATTTCATGGTTTTAAAATTGTTAAATTCCCTTTGATTAACCCTTTCTAATTGTTATATTAAATGTTTTTAATGAATCCTCACTTGTTTACATTTTAAATTTTCCTTTTTCAAGCTACTTGGATTAAATTAAATAAAATAACTTATTTTTCATAATATTAATTCAAATTAATAATATATGGCATATATATTTTGCGTAACACATAAAGTACTTGGTGGGATCCTATTGAGATTCTTATTCTGACATTGTTCATACACCCTTCAAGTGTCCGTATACCTTGTTTTTATGGAAATGGGTAATGTAAAGGCTCCACATAGAGATGATGGTTACTCTTGTTATCTTGTAATATGTTCAAAAAAGGTTATATGAAGGGAGAAACCCCTCTTTCTACATGGAAATGGGTATTGGAGGCTAATTTTGATTATATCATATTTTTTATATTATAGTCTTATGTATAACGCCCCCTCAGCTTCTCATCCTATTCTTATTTTAGTTCCAAATCATTTAGGTTCATGTATGTACTTGGCCTTTAATGGTTATGTTTAATGGTTCAGTACATTTATTTACTTTAATTTTGAGGTTATTTTTTTTGTAATGATATTTGATTTATAAAATTTCATTTTTAGTATTGTGCTTATTTGCATATTGTTTATCTAGATGCATCACTTGCCAACATATATAGAGGTCATGACCAATTCATTTTTCAACCCCTATATTTTAATTTAATTAATTATTTGGAGAAATTATTCATAATGGATTTAAATTGATTCTATGGAACTAGTTTTCCACCTTGAGTGATTGGGAATGCACATTGGTGCTTTCAATGAGTCATCTTGGGAATCAGAATGTGGTAAATTGGTTTGGTTCATTACAGGTCATGACACTTTTGATCATGTATTAATTTATAACAACATGGGGTCTTGTATGACGGATCTAGTGATGATATTATTTCTTTCAATGGAGTGTATAAATCTCATAAATCTAGCATAATCTTTTTCAATTAGAGAATAAATTGATTACCTCTTAATTTTCATTATTTTCTCATTGAAGCATGCACGATTTTGGAAGACATTAATGTGGTGGTGTTTGATTTTATTGATGTATTTATATATGATGTGGTGACCCTTTCAGCACATTGGTAAGTATATTGTTATATCAGGTTTCTTATATGGAAGGATTTTGTGACAAACCTATCCTCGGACCCCAAATCACATGGACTTAATCAATGATCGCTGTATGGCCTCATGCATAATATCTGAGGATGGGTGGTTTTATTGAATATTTCATCTGATATTAACTAATATTATCCCATATTTTATTTTATTATCCATGTTTATATAAATTTAAATTATTTATTATGTTTTTAATAAATAAATTGAATTTGGTTATTTTTTGTGATTTTAATATGTTAAATGTTTATTTAGAATTCATTAATTAATTTTATGGGCTTTATAATCTATTTTGTGAATTTTATAAGAAATGTGTTATGTAAGAAGTTTATATACTATTTGGAAAACCATATTTAACCATATAATACCAATGGATTACTGATAAAAATAAATCAATAGATATAAGAGGTGTAATCGGACAATGAACTCAAGGCTGATGCAACAGGATCGATGACCAAATTATCCCTAACCTAAAATTTGATTTGTTGTGAGAATTTTAAGAAGGTACAGATAGAGTGTCAAAAAGTTAAATAGATATTCCATGTTTTAGAGTATTAAAATTTCCATATATAATTAAAATAATAAAAACAATTCTGAAAATTTTAAATTTTGATAACTAATTCCCGATCTAGAAACATTTCAGTCTCATGTACTTGAAATTATTTCTAAATTGTTAAATCTGTATTTTGAAAAAAAATATTTTTTGTTGTTTATATTTTATTTATATATTATTTCTTTAATATTTATTATTTTAAATAACTATTTATATGTTTAATCAATGTTTAAAATTTTAGTTAGATTGCATCTATGGTATTAATATTATAAGTTTTCAAAGTCACCTACTTGAAAAATTATTATATATCATGTATGTGACTTCGAAAGCTTATAAAATATAAAGTAAATATAAAATATAAATAAAATTTAAAAACATTGACTAAACACATAAACAATAATTAAAAAAATATAAAAATATTAACTGAAAAATAATTTACATGACACAAACAATATTGTTTAAAAACATAACATTTACACTAAAAAAATTATGCACATGAATTATATTATGTATTACATAATTCATTACAATTTTTTTAAGTATTACTAAATAAATTAATACTTTGTGAATTAATAATATAATTTATCAATTAATATTATCATTATTAATAAATATAAAATATTAGCAATTTTTAATTATTGTGTTTATTATATTATTTGATTATTTAATATATTTTTATTTATAAATATTATTTACTAATTGTTATTTTTATCAAATAATTTTAACATTCAATTATTTTTATATTTCTTAAGTGTATAACATAAATTTTATTTAGAATCTATTTGTAAATTATATTGTAGATGATTTCAAAGTCACCAACTTCTTTTAAATTATAACAATTATGTTTTGAAATAATAATCTTTTTCATCTAAAATTTTTATCGTATTTTTACTAAATTATTTTAATTTTAAATCCTTCTTTATATATTAAATAATTGTTTAAAACTTAATTTTTATTGCTTCTATGGTTTATATTTTATAATCATCTAAATTCACCTATTATAACATTATTATGTTACATGTAAGAGAATTTGAAAGCTTATAAAACATAAAGTATAGATAAAATCTAAATGAAATTTAAAACATTGACTGAACACATAGAAATTTATTTAAAATTAAAATAATCATAAAAATAGTAAACAAAAAAATTTGAACAACACAAAACAATATTGTTATAAAACATACCACTGATACATAGTTTTTTCCAATAAATTTTTTGTGCTTGGTGATTTTTTATAATTATTCTTTTGAGTTCACAAACTCAAAACCTGATAATGTTTCAAGAAATAAAATGTGAAATATTATAAAATACCAAATATAAATACAATGTATATCAAATTTTAAACACTAAAAATGCAGATATATAATAATTTGAAATAAAAATAATTTTATTAAAATCATAAGCATAAAAATGTTAAATGACACAAAAAATGATGTTTCCAAAACCTAACATATATACTATAAAAGAAAATTATATGCATGGAATTATTTGTGCCTGAATGATTAGTTATAATTAATTAAATTATTAATTATATTATTAGGAACAATTATTAGACACATACAAAAATAGATTTTTTTTGTTATTAATATTTTGGTAACAATATTTATTATATTATTATTAACTAATATTATTTTTAATTACGTTAAATAAGTTAAATTAATTTTTTTTAATATATTTAATGAATATTAATTATAAAATTAATGAATATTAATTACAATTTTATTATTAATTACATTATTTTTTTAATATAATATTATTAATTTGAAATTATTTATGTGTTGGAAAAACAATATTTTCCATCGTTGAGTTTTTTGGGTTATTTGCTGCACTAAATTATTTATGATTTCATCTATTTTTTATGTATGTAGTCAATGTATTATATTTCACTTGGATAGTATTTGTATTTTATATTTTATATCATTTAATAGTGACCAAATAGAAACATTATTATGTTTAAATTAGTTGGATTTAAAAGCTAATAATATATAAAATATAAATACAACAAAAATATTATCAAACACGTGGCATTTACAACTAAAAAATAGTTTTAAATATAAATAATGTGGTGAAAATAATATATAGAAAATAAATTAATCCAAGAAATATTGATACATGAGTTTGTCACCCAACACAACCCCCCCCCCCCCCCCGATTAAAGTAAAAGGAATTTACATTGTATTCCTAATGCGCAATGAGTATACAACATCTAGAAATTGAAGGAGAGTACAAACACATTTGCCATAATACAAACATCAGTTAAAATATGAGATATCCTCAAAAGAAAAATATTTTCATGGAGTCACATCTAATGCTAGGTTTCCCTCTATTTCACATATACATATCCTTATCTCTTCAAAAATTAAAAAAAACTACATTAACTTCCTATTATTTCAAGCTCCAGTTGTAACCCCTCATCCCTTATAAAGATGAAGTTAAAATATGGTACAATAAATTAAAAAATCACTAGTTTCTTTATCCATCATTAAATAAGTATAGGAACATATTTTCTAAAAAATAAAAAAGGTGTAACGTGAATCAAAACATTAGAATATGTCATTTCTTCCACAAACAGAATCATAGCCCCAACTTCTAAAGATCACCAGCTCCTCCTATTGATGAATCCTTCACATTAACACACCCCAAATGTAATACCAACAGTAATGATATAAATATCATATGAATAGTTTATCCCCACAATAGAATTGAAATCCCCCTACACTGAAATAAAAAAAATTAAAACATGGCTAGTTTTGTAACCATCTTGTTTGAAATTGAGACCTTTTTCAACATCTAGGGTAACCACTGACCAAATTACAACCCATATATTCCCACATAGTTACTAATGTATAAAAACATATAAATAGACCAATAAAAATAGTGGAACTAGCTTCAATTCAAATCTATTACCAAAATAATCTAAGAAACATGCAAAATAAAATGTCAAAAAGCTGTAAGAACTGTAGAGGGTAAATTATTAACATTCGAGATTAAATAAGTATGTGGAGGTAAAGCCCAAAATTTCTTCTTCAATCCTTGAAATAATTCTATCTTGAAAACCTAAAATATCATCTAATATAGCACTACTACAAATAGGGCTTTTAAAAGAGCTAAAAACTGCCTTCAACAGCACAAGAAAAGTGTTGTTAATCACAGTGATGATAAAGGGGGTACCATTTAATAGAGAAAAAAATGTTCTGATAAAGGGTTCCCATTATACACACTAAAAAACACTGATAAGGGTCCCCCTTTATCAGGATTAAAAAATTATGAATAAAGGACAACCTTTATCTGCGCTATTTTGGGCACTGATAAAGGCCCCCTTTCTCAGCACTATTTTGAGCACTGATAAAGGAAACCACTATCAACGCTATTTTGAGTGCTAATAAATGCCAAGTTTCCTAGGAAAACCTAGAACCTGCATAGGCCCTGCATGCCTGAGATATAACATGCGCACACAACACAAAATAGAACCTAAAAACACAAAACAGTTACACAAAACAACACCCACACACAAACAACCATATAAGAACAAAACAGCGCACACAATACTTTCATAAAAAATGTTATATACATTTACTTGAAATAATGAATACAAAAAAACACACTGCTATATACATTTCAAACAATGTTTTATATGGATAAAATCACAATTATCCAACAAATAGTTAAAAACATTAATGTTTCGTCATTTTTTTATCTGTGATACGCTCTCAAAAATAGTTTTCCATGGTATTAGTTTCAGAAAAAACCATACAAACTCCGAAATGAAATTCCACGTTTATAAGAAAAAAAAAATTATGTTATTAATATAATAATGAAATAAATTAAACATTAATATGAAATAATACATCAATAAAATGTTAATTTTTTACAAAAAATACCCATTTGGGTAGGTGGGGGAGATAATACAAGATGATACTTGATATCTATCCTTGATATGGGTAGGAAAGTGACCATGATAATCTACTAGAGTAATTAAAGGGAACAAATTCCACAAAGTACAACAATTAATGATTTTGAGAGGTTTTTTAGTGTATGGAATTTCTCACTTTCTCTCCTTGTTCCTATTAGAAAAAGGAACATCGAAAGATAACTTGAGGTTCCAAAGGTGGTGTTGATGGATGCACAAATGGTGTTTCCTTTAGATCAGAAACAACCACATCTATGAGCTCCATTTGACTTGGACAACCCTGATCATCAGCCTCTCAGTCACTTTTTGAACAAACTATGGCCACCATGTCCCTGGGAAAGTAAACTTGAGAGGTGGGAGGTGACCAAATTTTACCAGCCTTTTGAAATATCCAAGAGAAAAGAAAGTTCACCATTGTCCTAAAAATATCAAATAATATAATAAAGTGATGATAAAACTCATCTTACCTCTTTACTAGAGATAACCACTCTCCCTTATCTTTACTAGTTACCATTGTGCTAGGAATTGTCATTTTATAATCTAGGGGTGTGTAATGGACTTAGAATTTGACAGAATTAATCACCACACTAAGTTCTTGGAGAAGTGATTTAACTTCAATGGGTTGTTGTTCATAGAATATTTATTTGGGAGCGATCACACTCCCAAATCCCTCTAGCACTATTTTCACTTGACACAACACTATCCAGACCTCTATAGTCAATGTATTCCTCCTTTAGTTGTCCCAGTATTGCAATGTGATGGGAAACACCACCATAATTAGAGAAGATCCCCCACTGATTGAATCTTATTTCATAGGAACCCCATACATATTTACCAAATCCTTTGGCACCCTCCATGTTTATGGTGTTGGATCTAAGTACCTCATTTTCTTCCAAGATATCTAGAGAGTTTTGGGTCTTCTGGAATATTTTTTTTTCTGAAATCCTATTTTTTTATGATTCTAGAGCCCATGTGTCCTCCTCATCCACTATTAGATGATTTATATGCTTTATCACCAATGGAGACAACAGACCATTTTGGTATGATCATACCAAGGTATCAATATAAGCATTGGAGAGGCAAAAACCCACACTGTCTAGAGGGAAGGTCACCCGAACCTATGTTTTCTATCAGGTGAACATTATACACAATTTTTGAGCCACCATAGTATGAATTTCTAAATGGATATGGGGAGGAGTGGGTAATTTCATCTGAATGCACTAAACTATCTCACAAAGTGGTATGATTCATACATCTCATAGAATATATTTCAGTTAATCCAATTGGATAAATCACCTTCACATATGTATAAAAGATAGGCTTACTCTATAGGATCACCATTTACATTATTGGTTATTTCATAGGTTGGTCCTTCATATGGTATAAAAAAACTAATTATACCAGTTCACTTTTCTCTTGATCTTATAGTGGTTTTGTGTGATTATCCAAACCCCAATGATACTTTATATAAATTTCTTGAACTACTAACTTGGAATGTTTTGAGTATTATGTAACTCATATCCACCAATGTGGCCCCCCATCCAACCCCACTGCAGTTATAAGGGGATGAATATTCTGAACGGGGCATACCCATGTAGATTTGGTGAAGTTGGAAATATAATGTAGCCAACCAAGGAACAAACTAGATGATAATCGTACCACCTGAAATCACCTCTACCATAAATAAGGTGGAGACCATAACTCCACCTTTTTCTGCATTGTGAATAAGTACCTCCTTACGTGAATTGCTAAGAAGTTTACTAGATGAGGATGGTGATGGTCCTTGGAGGTGACTAACCATCCCTAGTCATTGAATTGGCAGACTTAAATTATTTTAATATGATAACCCTCTTTCCCAAAGGATTATCATGATGTACAAGCCCTTTGATTCTTATTCAAACACTCATGTCGAGTCTTCTTGATGAACAAGTCATCCCACTTCTTGAAGGGGATGTCAACTAATGGATATGGGTACTTCCCAAGGGATGTTCTAGCCAGATTGATGAGATCCTTCATAATGGGAGGATTCTATTCCATTTCATCCCAAGTATATGGGGAATGAATTTACTAATCATACTTGTCTCCTAAAATCATCACTCTATAGATCATCTTAATGTCTCATATACTAATGTCGAACTCACCATACATAAAATGAAATGTGTTCATGTATTGACTCTATAAAATAAAAAAGTATACCATTAGAATTTGTTTTCAATAAGTAAGGGATTGGTAAGCCTAAATAGATTAAAAAAATCCTATCTTTTTCAGCGCAGCCATAAACTCTGTGGCCGCACACTGAACCAAGTAGGGACCACCCCAGTTCATCCCAAATCTCCCACCTGATAGAATAACCCAGCCAAATAACCACCCAAACTTCTAATTTGATATAGAATTATACATTTTTTATCTTTAAATATGGCTTTAAAGCTCCAAATAATATTAGAAATATTTAAAATCAATCCACATAGGCTTCAAAATTAACCGTTAGAGATGTCTTCTTTGTAGATGAAATTACCCACATATGAGACGTTCTCCCTAAACATATTCTTAGTCTTAAGGATTTATGATGGAGTCATGATCCATTCATGAGGTGGAGAGATCATAGTATCATTTCAAATAACAAACCCATATAAGGGAAACTAAATAGAAAATTTAAAATCCAAGATATTGGTTCTCATCAAGCTTTTTGGATGCTCATGATTAGGCTGAAAGATTATGCACTGGTCGACTTCCACACTATCAACCATTGTAGTCCCATGAACTATAGCCTCCTCAGCTTCAATTCATGAACTCATTTGTATCATAAGAAAGAAAAATTTAAATTAATTATGAAAATGAAGGATTTTTGGTTAAAATTGACTTCAGTAAAAAACGGGTACATGACTAATTAGAAATATCATATTATGTGCATGACTTGTTCAAAGTCATGTGATCACATGACCATAATAGGACTACTTGATCAAATGAACCTGAGAGATGTATACGATTACACAACCCTTGAATATTTATGTGATCTTGTAAATAATAGAAGAATACACGAATCATGGTTTGAGTGAATTACTTTGATTATGTAATTTATTTATGTGATTTGATCATGTGATGAGATCACATGATTAGTTCACATGAAGCATTCATACAAAGGAGATTATGTGACATGATCACATGAAGAGTATCATGTAAAGTAGAGAAAATAACCTAAGATTTCTTATAGAGCTATGAAATATTGAGTCATTAGTGAAATAGATTTCATATTACTCTCCTATCTATAAGAAATTTCATGGAATACCTATAGTATCTTAGAATACTAAAAGAAAAATTGAATCCCAAGGGAATCAGTCAGGTCTTCACATACTTATAACAAAGTCCTTTTTTCTTCTTCTAGAATTTGTATGTGAGGGGTGTATGTTGGGCATTGATGTGATGAAGGTTCTATATGAGGTGAGTAGGCATCCAAATTTTGATGCGTATGCATATGTATATATTATCTGCATTTATTTGAGAAATTGTTGATATGTAAGTTCTATGGACAAAGATTTTACTGTGAAAACATCAAGAATACCTCTGTGATTTAGTAGACATAGAATCATTTCTCTTCCTACAAAGGAATGTCACATGGACCGGAATCTTATAAAATAAACAAACCCTATAAGGAATAATGAAAATAAAATAAATGTTTCATTATTTAATTTTTCATTAAAATAGACATATTATATCGTAACACTACCTTTATATCTTTCCAAATGGTTTAATTGGTCCAAATATAAGTTAATAACAAAACTAATGATTCTTTGTGCACTTTACTATTGTTGGTTAACAGCTGCTTAGCATAGCATTTGATCTGAACTTTTGATTTGGCATCCCCTTGATGCTCTCATCCGACACCATCTCTCTGATATCAAAATTCAGCATTCACTTTTTGTTCTCTTCGTGCACCTATTTACCTAGAAAATGGGTGCAGGAAGAGAAGGAAAAGTGAAGCCTGAATGATGATATCACTGAGATGGTTTCAGATAAGAGCATCATGGGGATTCCCAATCAGAAGTTTAAATAAGATGCTATGCTAAGCGGTAGTTAATCAATAGTAGTAAAGAATCCTTAGTTTTGTTATTAAATTTTTGAGTGGTGAAAAATCATTATTCTTCAAAAACTCTACATCAGTAGAAACATCTACATAAATGACCAAAATACAAAATATAAATGATTCATGTAATAATAGTTTCGGTCTGGTGCTTTTGGAAACATGGAAACATAAAGAACTAGTTCATAATAGTCTCTCATTAAGTTGTGATTTACTAGAAACACAAATCATTTCCTAAACCATTTTTCATAGCCTAAGGATATAATACATAATAAAGGTTGATCATATATGCTCAATAAGTGTAAAAAAGGGAGATATCAATGACCATAAAAAGATAACATAAGTAGTAGGAATTCAACTTCATCCTATTTCTGTATAATATTCCATCAGGTATGTTGACCATTCATTTCTAAACACATCTATATCATCTTGGGAATATGAGTTTTTGTGACAGTCATGGTAGTACTGAAAAAATATAAATACACAAAGGATTAATAAATCTTTTAATTTAACTCATAATTATTTTTGAAATACCTCTTTAGGGATACTAGTTTTTGGATTAAATATGATTTATTTTATAAATTTATAAACCTAATAACCACAGTCCTTTCCAATTGTTTGTTTTGTACAATACATAAATATTTAGAAAAATAAGTAATTTTCTTTGATATGTTTTTTGATAATGAAATCGTTTTATATATACCAGAATACTTTTCTAGTTGTAGATCTTGTATGCGTTCTGGTCCTTAGGCCTTAGATTCATTCCATGAAGTAGATGATATTGATGCATCGCCCTATCAAAACACAATCCTCATTGAAATATAATATAAATTATATAACTAGATTTTTAGTTCCAAAATGTTAGATCTTGTGTATTACAAATTGAAAAATGCCATCATGGGTGGTCGGCTTGTTGCATATCCTTGCATTGAATCTAGAAAAGTAAAATCTTTAGATTATCCAAATTTACTGCAATCAGCATCCAATACAGCCTAAAAACATGAAAAGTAATAAGTAATGATAGAAATGAAAATAGAGTTGATATGATTAAATTGTAGAGTTTTAACCCTGCATCGTTGGTATTAAAAACTGTTTATCATCCGTAATTTTTTTCAAATGATTTCAGCAGGGATGACATTATTTCTTCATTTTATCATCATTTATTTCTTCTTTTGAAGAGGTGATGTGAGGACTAACGATTCCAAATTTTGGTTTATGGGGAAATCTCTTCAATGTTTTTTCATATATATTCCTGCAAAAAGATGAAATATATTTAGTTATAATTATCATAGTATATCATCTTTTGTAAAATCAATTCATGAAAAAATACCTCATTTATAAATTTATAACTGAGGTACCAAGTCATTCATACTTAAGGATTTCATTTACATTTTCAACACTAATGAAAACTGATTTTTCCTCTCCGTGCATATTTTTTCAAAATCAAATGTGTCAGCATTTTTGTCTATCAAATTTGTATCCACATGAGACTAAAATGATAATAAATGTGGATATAGAATGGGCGGGGTGAAGATGATCTTAGGATATCATTTCAATCGGTTGTTCAATCCTTGATATAGTTTTGAGTAGAAATTTCGTTTCAACCCCATATCTTTGTTGTTCTGGAATAAAATTCATGGTTTTAGACATTTTTCATTAAATGGTAAAGTATTATCTTGAAAAATAAAATTTAAATAGATACCTCCTTGTTGACATGTTTTTTACAAGAATTAACGTCCATGCGATGAATGTTCCACCAGCTTGTTCGACTGTATGAATATCGTCATCATCATTTGTAACAAGTAGCTTAGCACTCGACTCATTAGCGATGTTAATCGACACTCTGACATGATCTGTTGGATGTTTTATACTGTATAGCATGCCGTTATGCATATTAAACATTGTATCCCTTGCTACAAAGAGATAAGTGGGAGTTGATATATATAAATCATAATCATTTTCACCATGTAGAATATTAGTACAAGAATGGTATCAGTGTCTATGTGATTCACATTTCATAGAAACAATTATTATAACATTGATTACCTCAGCTAATTTGGGTTTTTAAGGGGAATGGCTTTCCTCAAAGCAGGTGGAGGTGGGGTAGGATCTTCACGCATGGGTTGTTGTTGAGTTGTTTCTTCTATTTTCCTCCCCCATCAAACTTGCTATCATCTCTCAATAGTATTGTTATTCTTCTTGAAACATTTCTATTTTTTCTCTCATCTTTTCTATTTCCTCAGATTGATCCTCTCCTTGTTTTTCTTTCTGAAAATATGTTCAGGGTGTCACCCCAAAACCCGCACGTCTAATGTAGCCATATTGTTCTAGCTACTTCAAGGCCGTTGAAAGCATGTCTACATATGGTGCAGGTTTTGTTGATTCCTGTGACTATGTTAGATAGAAAATACAGGAAAATAAGTAGTCATTATTATGTAATAGTTATTTAAAGAAAATAAAATTTATATTATGTCATACTTACACATGTTTCCCGCACCTTTTGTGTGTTTTAATCTATCAATATACCCTCTTTATTTACACAAGACTCCTTCCATAGAACATGGCATGGGATGGAAGTGGTTTTTGTTATCGATTCATCAATCTGCATATAAATAGAGGAACATGGTTACGGTGTTGTTTTATCTCATATAAAAGTATTACAGTAGATTTAAAATACATACCATTTTTTTCTCAAGTGAATCACACCCCGTACTTGCTTTACGGGAGGGGTCTGCTGGTTTTATTTCCTGTCCCATATTTTCATCACTTGGTTTTTGTTTTATAAATAAAAATCTGTCAATCAGAGTGATGAATACAAGCAATGTCAAACAATGTATTACCAAACACAATGTACATGAAAATTATACTTCCCACGACAATTTCTAAACATATCCCACACTCCTTGGGATATTAATTGTTCATAAAGAGGAGGTGGGTGCAGCTTGATTTTCCATTTATCATCTTTAAGATGATATTTCATTAAAATGGGGTGGAAGCCTCTTTGAATCCTTACTAAATCTCTTAATACATATTCCTTGTGTGAGGCATCTACTATAAATGCACTCTGTAATGGATGATGAAGAGTAAATCAATGTTTTAGTATGTTATTTAATTTTTATAAATTAATGAAATGATATCATAATGTTACTGTAATCTCTTCCCATATTACTGTCTTTTTCTCAGTGACAACATGGTACCACGACTGTATGTCAATCGGCACGCGTGGATGAGTGACGATTCCAATGTAGCTACTAAATATGGCTTTTTTGGGGTTAACATTTTGTGCCCTATTATTCCATCCCACCTCAAATTTTATGCCTTTTGATTTTTTAAAGGTTTTGGCTAACACTATCAAACTACAATGCTCTTGTTTTTTTTTTGTGTTGTCAGGTTTTCATTTCCTACCATTTCTTAAGAATCGTCATCATTATGTTCCTCTAGAGTGCTAGCATCGGCACTGGGACCAGTAGCAATAGGTTGATAAACCTGTTGTACCACAACACTGGGACCAGTAGCAATAGGTTGAGAAACCTGTTGTTGCTCTGCACTAGGACCAACAGTAGCAGGTTGAGAGACATGTTGTGCCTCAGGATTGGGTTCATCAGTGTGTACAGAAGTCATTATCTGTAAAATTGGTTTAACATTTAATTTATCTTACATAAAAGTAGCAGTGAGCAGATACTAATATAACCTAACACAATGTATATTACAATAAAAAAATAACCTGATTATTGAACTCTTTTTTTAATGGTTGAAGAGATTTGACCCCTCTATCGACTATGTAAATCCCTTCATTGTGGTCTCCTCTGACATAAAAAACATCATCTACATTGGGACCACTGCAAAATTATTTCTAATTCCCAATTAAAGGGTCATACTTCATTGAACTTTCATCTAACCTTTCAGTTTTTTGGTCAAAAATAGAACAATTGACCAGTTTCAGTTTGTGGGATCTGGAAGGTAAAATAATTTTACTGCATGTTATTCTAGTATAAATGGTTCTTCTTTCTTCCCTTCCATACTAAAATAATCTTTCACAAATCCCAATTCATCTATTTTAACATCACTCCTATCATCAACCCACTTGAAATGAAAAATCAGTACTCATAATTTCGTATAATATAACTCCCATATTTGTTTAATGATGCCAAAGTATACCATATTCGCATAAATTAGATTTCTGTAATTAGCACCGAAAACATGCATCACTTTAGCCACAAGTGTAACCCCACAATTTTGAATGGTACTGTTTTCTTCATTTTCATTAGTATAGAATGTATAACCATTAACTACATATGAATTGTAAGATAATACATACACACTTTCTCCTATGGTTATCCATCGAAGTCATTCTGAAATTGAGTCCGGATTTTCATCAAACTTCTTAAAAATATGGTCCTGAAACCATCCTATAAACTATTGATTATGTGTATCTAATATCCATTTTTCTTCCCTAGATGTATTAAAATGCCTAATAATTTCTTTGTGGGTTTGAACATATGAGTCAACGTCAATACTGTTATGAAAAACGTAAAGTTGGGCCTGCTCCTGATATGTAATATTGATAGTGACAACCTCTCTTCCATAAATTCCTTCACCCTCAATCCACCCAATGTGATGAGATTTAGGTTAGCCAACGATTTCCACACCAGATAGTTATTCGGTACAGAATTCAATGGCTTCCTCAACAATATATTACTCTACAATACAACCCTCTATATGACATCAATTTTTTACATACACTTTCAAAATCATCACATATTGTTCAATGGGGTACATTCATCTATAATATACAGGACCATATAGTTGAATCTCCCTCACCAAATGAACCATCAAATTAATCATCATATCAAGGAATGTCAATGGAAAGAACATTTCCAATTCACATAATATGAGGAAAATTTATCCTTCCATAGTTGGCAATTTTTTCGGGTCTATAACATTTTTGCATATAGATTTGAAGAAGAAACAGAGATTTGTTAATGTATGGAGGACATTCCTAGGAAAATGAAATGTAAAGCTATAGGAATCAGATCTTGCATCAAAACATGGCAGTCATGTGATTTCCAAAAAATTTAACTTTAAATCTCTCATTGAAACAATGTTCTTGATATTTGATGAATACCCCTCTGAAACCTTTACATCGTTCAAGAAGTTTCAAAACTGATATCTCTCCATCCTGGAAAGAGTGTAAGCAATAGGAGGAAGAAATGTTCGTTTTTCACCCGTCACTAGTGCCAACTCTTCTTGTATTATCATCACAACCATAGCTAATCTAGCCTTAATTCCATTCTTTATTTTTCCAGGTGCATTTAGCAACATGCTGATGAAAATATCACATACATTTTTTTCAACATTCATAACATCAAGAAAATATCTGACCGATAGACAATTTCATTATTGTAATTCAAAAAAAAACTAATCTCTTTTTTCATATGGTTTTCATATGGTTTTTGGAAAATGGTTTACCCAAAGTAGTGTCCCCATATTTTACATTCTCAAACAATTGATCAATTTTTAGGGGAGACGATGTTGTGTGTTCCTTTGAACATCCATAGAATGATGTCGTCCAAGATCGGTACTTATGTCGTTATGGTAGAAATCTATGATATCCTAGAAACACGGTTTTTTTATGAATGTTTCAACCTAATTGACTGTGTACCTTGTTCGTAAACAGGACACCGATAAGTTACTTTAATGATATATCCTGATAGATTTAAAAAAGTGGGAAATTCATTTATCATCTCGTAGAACATGGCTCTCAATGTGAAATCTTAATTTTTGTCGGCATCATACAACGTAACACCTAAATCCCACAATAATTTCAAATCCTCGATTAATGGAACCAAATAAACATAAATATCATTACCCAGTTGTTTACTCCCTAGTATAATCATAGATAATAATATGTATTTTCATTTCACACATAACCACAGTGATAAATTACAATTTACTAACATAACTGGCCATATACTATGAGTATTGCTTTGAAAACCAAAAGGATTCACTCCATCAATAGATAATGAAAAATGGAGGTTTCTCGACTCTTCCAAATTCAGGATACCCATGATCAATTCTCTTCCACTGAGGAGATTCTGTTGGGTGATGTAGTTTCCCATATTTAATTCTTGTATATTTATTCCATGTTAATTGTCCTGCAGTCACCTCACTTCCATATAGGTTCCTAAACTATGGAATTATTGGAAAGTACCATACAACTTTCGTAGGATTTGATTCATCTTTCTTGTATCGAGAAGCACCACACAATGGGCATTATCTAAGTGATTTGTGTTCCTTGAGAAAAAATATACAGTCATTCGTATAGGCGTGTATTCTTTTAGAGATCATACCCATCGAGCGTAGCATTCATTTGGAATCGTATGTTCTTCTCGATAGCTCATTATCTTTTTGGAGCAAGCCATTCAGGAGTGCAAGTATTTTTGTAAAACTGTTGTAACTCCACCCATTTCCTACTTTCAAATTATGCATCTTTAGTATGGTGGACAATGATATATATTCAGTGTAAACAACATACAATGGTGTCTTTTCACAACTCTTTAACTTCTCAAACAATTTTGGGAAATCACAAAGTTTATCTTCAACTATCCTTATCATTTCCTCAATACGATCTTCATCATCATTCCCATTTGTAATCACATCCTCCATATGATCATCTTCATTGTTCAATCTTGTAATCAAATCAGATGATCCATAAAACACAGTTTTATCCTAGCCACTACTTCCATTCATCTTTTCCCTGTATTTATTCCAACATGTATAACTTCGATCTATTTTGTGGCAGATCAGTTGTTCTTCCAACTCCTCTGAACTAATATGTCATGAATAAAAATAGCATAAACACAAACACAGGATTTAATATTGTTCATATGCATGATCTTTTAAAAACATGATAAACTCTTTCATGACATCTTCATACTCTTTTTTCAACTAATTGGGATTCATCCATTCTTTATTAATATTCATCCTATTTGATACAATAATATTAATATTAAACAAAATAATTACACAAAATATGTTTAACTAGGGTCATCATCCAACAATAATCAATTGAACTAGCTATGGTAAACAATACCCTTACCTATCTATGAGAAGCCCATGCACTAGAATGTTTTATTGTCCTACATGTGATCTATATGAATTGTTGTAAACCATTTTTTAGTGTTTCTCTAGAAACATAATGTCTCAAGCCAAGAACTATGGTACAAAACTAATTGATGATATGATTTTCAATATATTTCTTGTGGGTGGAAGGATTCATTACATCTGTTATTATGGTTATTTGACTAGGGTGTCTATAAATTGTCTCATAGAGTCCTCTAGTGAAGTGGATTCCAAAGATTCAGTAGAATTTTACTAGTAATAAAGTAATGGTTCCATTGAAATGGGTAATGTTTGGGTTGATATTCAATGGTGGAAGAACTACAACAATGAAAAAATTTCATACCAATCATTCCAGTAACTGGAACACCATATAAACACACAATTGTTCTCACAGTTGCAACACCATACAATCCAAACAATCAAAATTTCAGATTTTACAAAGCATCCCTTATTCAATTCCATTTGTTAATTTAGGGGTTATCATATAATTTTTATCATTCCAGGGAATTCATTCAGTAGACAACATACATAAATTACCAATTTTTATATTCAAATGTTCCACAGGAACCAACCAACATGCAATTAATTTAGTGCACAAACAAGGATCACCAAGAGACATGATTATCAGCAGGGCATTTAGCCCGTACATTTTATAACATAACCATCAATATCAAAAAGTAATAACATGTGAACAAGAGGAAACTGATGAGTAAGAGGAGAAAACTCACCATGAAGGTGTCATTCAGCATGTAGAAAGGGTGTTTTCATAGTAGAGGAGAGGTACACGACAAAGGACATTTCTAACTGAAAAGAAAACATAAAATGAGAAATCACATGTTAAATAATTTTATTGGTCAATAGTGGTATTTTATTTTCCATCTATGATATATGATTCCTGATTATTTATTTTTTGCATATCTACTATTTTCTTAAATGGTCAACATATGAATGGGACATGTCTGCTTTTCAAGAGAAAGATCATTTTTAATTCACTCTAATTTTGGGGTAAAATTATTACACATTAACTGTATTTTTTTCAGGGGATCTTTTCTATCTCATAGGGATCATGAATGCCTATGAGGTTTTTGGAAAGACAAGTCATTTATTGGTTATGATACTAGCCTGGGCCGTATCATTGAATTTCCAATTGTAATTGACCCATGTCCATTTAAATATAGGATTGGGGGGGTCAGACACTAATATATAGACGGAATAAGAGAGGTAAACATTATCATAGGCTATCCAATACAAGTGATGAAAGATGAAACATAGACCGGGTGAGGGAGAACTACCCAATAGGAGAGGAGTGGGATGTTGACGTAACACAGAGGGGTTCTGGATGACAAAAGAGAAAAAATCTAGTAAAACATAAAAGGTTCAAAAGGGAAGGGGTGGGCTGTCTTAGGGGTAGGGGGCTCTAGGGGTGTGGGGGAGGGGGTGTGGGTGTGGGCTGTCCAGGGAGGGGGGGATGGGTTGTCCATTTTGAAATGACCATTAGGGATCCTAAACTGTGTATTATGAGAGGGGAAAATTATGGGGAATAGGGGTTTGGGTGATGAGGTCGAGTGACTAATAAGGAATAGGGGAAACTCATTAAAAAGACTAAAAAATATCTTTCCAATTCAAGAATAGGGTACATTCTGGTGTAGCCTAAGGGTCATTGCATAGTGCACCTTATGATGTCACATTGTTGAATTACCACAAGGTATACACTGCAACACTCATCCATATGGACTAACTATTAAATCGTGATCATGAATTGTGATGTGACTATATGACTCATGGAATAACATCACCCGCCCCCCAAATAGTTTGGAGGGCATAACATAGCCAACCCACCACATGATCCAAACCAATAACATAAGGCGAGTCTCATGGATAAACTCACATACATAAAAAAGGACCTAAAGAGGAATAACCAATCTAACCTCTTACACAATATAAATCACTAATACAAGGTATTTTGCATGTCTAATAATATATACTAGAAGTGGATCGTGAGAAGGTCATAAAAGAGCCAAATTACTGTATGAGAAGGACTACCAATGTAAGACAGATCCCTTGGCTAAATGAACATACATAATTTATATCCTAGGGAGGGTATAACATAGCTAACATTAAACACAATCCAAACCACTAAAATAATTTATGTCTTGTGGAAAGTCGCATATACCCCATGACGTATAGCCAAACATGAACATTAAAAAATTTGAATGAATATTTACCTTGGTGGAGTATCTCTAAATTGAAATCTAAAGGTCTCTAGGCCTCATCCTCATCATATATATATAATAACTATTATGATATAATGAACAAGCATAGAAGATAAGCCTCATCCTAGATATTAGCTAGCCATTGATTGATACCGAACAACGAGCAAGAGGCTATTACATAAGATGCTCATACATGACCCATCCTAAGCAGCCCCAATAAACGTATCCATCATTAGCATATCCTGTAGTTAAAAAAATATATCATGATGATCCCAACACTAATGTATAATTTCTCTAGTAATGGGCTCACCATAGAATTGGTATATCATCCCTCAAATTAATTCCTTTAAGATATCAATATTATTGGGTAGTGCATCTCAAACCATTTGAATATTTCATAATTGATATAGCATCTTGGATCACATTATTATATGGTAAGTGGGAAATAAAACACATACAACACATCACAATATTACATCAAGTATATCATCCCATTCTTTAGGCATCTTCAACAAAAAATTTCACATCAACCCAGTCCATAGGCCATATTGGAGTGATTATGCAGGTCATCCAACACCCAAACAAAGATATTAATCAAGGGGCAGCACTACCACCACATAAAAATGGAATTACCATTGGCTTGAATGGCCCAAAGGCCTTCTTTTTTATTTTATTATAGATAATACATCTTTTAAGGGTTGAAGGGGAACCCGTACATGACCCGTAGGCCCAAGGCACAAGGCCCGACATGACCCGTAATACATGACCTGAAGGCCCAGAGGTATACCATGCCCAATACATGACCCGTAGGCCCAGCCCACCAGAACTACCCCTCCCCAGATTCTTCCTCATTGATTGCCTTTAGCTCCCCACCGGCATTGTTGATCGGCTAGCATTGCCTCATACAAAGCTGCACGGTGCCTGGTCCCGATGGCGGTTTCCATACCCTCTAATTCTTCCAATCCGGTTAGCTCTGCTTCTGGTGACTGCTACAGGTGCTCTGATCCTCATATGGGTCCTGCTCTATGTAAACTGGGCTACTTCATGGTCTTCAATGGCCTGAAGGCCCTGTGGCCCGATGGCCTTTGATGGCCCGAAGGCCCTGAGACCCATAGGCCCAAACTGGTGGCCTGAAAGCCCAAATCCGGTGAATAGTACGGCTACTATAGTGCCAAACAGTGCCCGCTACAGTTCCTGCTACAGTGCCTGCTACAATACTGCTACAACTCCTACTACAATACCCAGAAATTTGCCTCCACCTGGTTTTGAACCTGGGTCTCTTGGATGCCAAGCAGGAGCCCTTACCACTGGGGTACGGGCTCGTTGGAAATTACCATTGGTAATAGTGTCCTATAGTATATAAACAACATACAAATGCATAATAAACATCTTAGAAAATACTAAATAAAATATAACAAGTTTTTTCTAACATATGACTCACATGAGGAGGTGGTCGCGGTGGAGGAGGATGAGTCGGTGGCTAGAGGAGGAGGAGGAGGTCATGGCAGAGGAGGAGGAGGGGAATCCGGGTCTCAAATAATGAGGGATCATGGTAGAGGATGAGTAGAATGAAGTGGTGGTAGGGGAGGAGGAGTACAGTCACGATGGAGGAAGGGTCACAACGTAGGGTTCAGATTCTACGAAGTATTAAACCGATGTTCTAGAGGAGGGTCATGTTAGGGTTATTTTATAAAAACCATTGGAACCTTTATCAGTGCTAGTAAAAAGCTCTGATAAAGGTATGTTTTATCAGCACTAAAAAATTCACTAATAAAACATTCCTTTATCAGTGATAAAAAAGAACTGATAAAACAACTATTTATCAGCGCTAAAATTATAGCACTGAAGAATACTTATTTTATCCTTCCAGGGATGATAAAAACTTTTATCAACACTAATAATAGCACTGATAAATGTACACTTTATCAGCACTAAAAAAGCACTAATAAAGGGTGCACCTTTATCAGAACTTTTTTTGGCACTACCAAAGTGTACATTTATTAGCACTTTTATCCAGCACTGATAAAAGACCACCCCTTTATCAACACTTTCTATTTATCTCTAATAAAAGGCAATGCTTCCCTTGCCCTATTTTTTGGTAGTGTGACCAGGACCTCTTTTTTATTTCTTGAACATAATGAGATCTTGAGTTTCAATATAGTCAAATATTTATTCTAGTAAATGATCATTTACTTTCATTACATTCCACATATTAAAGGATTCATCGACATCATCCTTATCACTAGAGGTGTAACCTTCTTTAAAATCCACCACCTTTTCAAAATAACTAGCATGAGATATAGGTTCCAATTTCACCCTTGGATCCTCAATATAAATACCAAATGACTGGGAAATAATAGTTATTTTCATTGAGGTGCAATCTGTGTTGGGGACACAATAACCATGAAAAACCCAATTGCTTGTACTACAAAAAAAATACTAATGTATGAACAATAGACCACTATAAGTTCAAATATAGATTAGTGCATTTGAAAACCAAGACTCAAAAACATCTTTCTCTCCTTAACTAGGTGAACCACAAGTAAGGAGTCACTACACCCTAGCCACCGCCATATGTTAGCCTCGCACCCACACATAATAAAAACAAAAATGTACCAAAATAAATTCAACGGTAAAACATGAAATTGAAATACAAAAATAAAGAGAGAACACATATTTTATTATGCTTTAGACAATGACCTGTATTCATGGGGGAAACCACATTGATAATTTCTTTTATTATAAACAAAATATTACAGGTGAAAACAAACATACTACAAAGAAAAATAATCCTCATCAACTTATCATATTTCTAATAAATTCTATGTTGAACCACAATTTTCCTCACTTTTCACTAAATTTCCTGCAAACTTATATAATAATAACAATTATTCAATCAAGTTAAACATACTCCCCTAAAAACCCATATCATGAGACATGACTACCAGAGATTGGTTACCAACCTGGTGATGCATCATCATTTCTTAACATTAATACCTCCTAGTACATCCATCAGTATAAGTGAACTTCTAATTCACCTACTTCTATTGAAAAATAACCCATTCCATTATATGCACCTCTTGTTTAACCCATCATATATCTCAGAAAAATTATAGTGATCATAGTTCAAACGGATGAAATTTAGGTGGCCAAAAACTAATTTTTCCTCCCAAAAATATCAAACTTGATGTTTTTTAAGGAAACATGGAAACTCTCTAATGGTTATTATTTGGAATCATTCCCATTATTTTCATTCTTACTCCAAAATTATATTGAGGATCGATAATACC
Source organism: Viscum album (assembly GCA_963277665.1). Lineage (NCBI taxonomy): Eukaryota > Viridiplantae > Streptophyta > Magnoliopsida > Santalales > Viscaceae > Viscum > Viscum album. The sequence goes on from OY728145.1 coordinate 780,815,145, forward strand.
TTAGGATTTCTTTAACTACCACCGTAGTGAATATGTCTACCAGATTTTTTCTTCATGTTATCTTATGTAGGTCCAACTCCTTTTCCTCTAGAAATTTTTTGATGAAGTGTTACTTTAGGTTGATTTGATTTTTCTAAGCATAGAAGAGTAAATTTGTTTCTAAGTGAATTTAAATTTGTCAATCATAGTAAATTATTTCTTATTATTGAACTTTTTTTATCTCTTTTAGTAATTTATTTTTTCATACCATTTTCTTCCCATCTACTGTTGCAGCTACATACTAAATTTCCATTGGACTTAGAGTAATAATCCTTTGAAACTTTAAGGATCATAATATAACTATTACTCTAAAATTATATAGATAATTAGTTATATATTTCCTTGATTCCATATCACCTCCAATTTTTGAGCTCAGGATTGGCGCAAAGAGACAAACTGCCTTATCAACGGCTCAAAAATGGGGAAATCTCTGCGGAGACTTATCCTGATATCAAATGTTGACTGTTAAATAAGAGTATGGTTTAGGATTATAATCAATATTACGGATCTTCATGGACCAGTGCTTCTCTACACTCATGTCACGGCCATCTTCTCTTATGTCATGACCTTTCCAGCATGGTCCATTACTTCTTGAGGACTTGGAGCCTGCTTGGAGTTGATGCACTTTTTGATTGATGTGCTTGAACTTCTTTGGTATATAAAAATGTTTTTCTCTCACTTTTGGGTTGGTGTAAATGTATTAAAACTCAAGCTTCTATTGTACTCCATTTGATTTAATAAATTTCTAGAACATGAATTGGACGACCAATTCATGTCTCCATTTGTGTTAAAAAAAGAATCCAAATCACATCCTTCCAATGTAAATTCTCTGTATTCTCTATATAGTGACTCACAACTCCCATTTCATGGCCAATGTATAGATAAGTGAAAATTATTTCATTAATTAAACTTTCAAATGTTAATGTATATGTTACTTTCTCAATGTACATGGCCTCTACTTCCATTTATGGCATATGTGACTTGGACAATGTGAAGTGATTCACAAGAGGGGTTGAGACTAGCTTACTTCTATCCATCCCAAACAATTACATGATATTATGGATATAATATTTCTAATATATAACAAATGTCCTATATTTCCAATATCTCTCATTCGTCATCCTCATAATTATTCTTGATTTTCCAAGGTCTTTCAATAAAAATATTTTGGATAAATCACACTTCAACTTTTAGATTTTCTAGGAATCTAGTAAAGCAATCAGTATGTCATCCATGTAAAAAACAATTTGATGAATGTAACATATTTATGTTCCTTCTTATTACAGTAATGATCTACATGAAACTAGGTGAACCCTTTTTATAACATTAATGAATCCAATTTTTGATTCTTTTGTCGAAGGGTTTTCTTTAGTCCATATAAGATTTTATTCAGTTTACATTCCAAATTTCGATGCCCATGATTTGGTACAACTATTGTTTGTTTCATGTAAATATCCTTCCCCAAATCACCATGAAGGAAACATGTATCGACATTAATCTACTCTATATATATATCTTATGATGTAACTATACTTAGAATTACTCTGACGGTCAAATGTTTAACTACCTATGAGAATATTTCTTGGAAATATACTCCATCCTTTTATTGAAACACTTTCACTAATTTTTTTTTAATCTCTTCTTTCCATCATATTCTAAATTTATTTGATAAACCCATATATTATAATGTTCCTTTTCACCCTCTAGTAGTTCATCCTTTCTCAGTTTAAAAATAACTTTCTTGAGTCCATCTATTCATTCTTGGATAACTCCCACTACTTAGAGTCACTGAGAAAAGATAGATCCTCAATTTTTTTAGGTTATCTTAAATTATTTAGGAGTAGAAAGTTCATATCATCCCCATACCCTTTAACTGGTCTTTTGATTCTGGTTAATCTCCCTAAATGACTCAGTTGTTTGGAGCCACTCTTTTATGCTCTTTCTATTGGTAGTTACACTTATGATACTCATACTTTTGGGGAATGTAAATCAGGTTTTCTCACAAGATCATCTACTACTCTTGAACTTTTTAATCTTTTTATGGTAATAAATATAAAATTATGGTTCCTTGAGCACCCAAATATGAGTTTCTTAGGTTTTTGTGAACTACCAATACTCAGATAATCCTCATACAAAAAGTAAGAAAAAATATTGATGTGATTCATACTATGTCTTATGTGTAAGGGGAAACCACATTAATTATTTCTTTTATTATAAATGGAAAATTATAGCTAAAAACAAATAGATTATAATGATAAGTAATCTTCACCAGCTTCTAAACATTCCAATAAATTCTCTGTTGAACAACATTTTCTACATATTGTATTAAATTTCCCCATTATTTAATACTAAGCACAACCATCTAAAAAATCTAAACCTTATCCTCTAAAAACCTAGATCAAGATTCATGACCTCTTCTGTTAGGTTTCCAACCCAGTAACCCATCAGTCGTACTGGAATTTTGGACCTCACATTTATTCACCAACGAGACATCGGTATAAGATAACGTCAAATATAAATACTCTTATTGGAGAAGAATTATTTCTATTGTCTATGCCACACATTCAACCCATCATTCATCATTTGAGACTTTTGGTGAGTGAAATTCTAATGGATGAAATTATGATGACCTAAAATAGACTTCACCACTCAACAATAACTTCTTTCTTTAGTCTTGTTAGGTTAAATGTATCCATCATCATCAATTAAAAACTTTTTTCCCATTTTTAGGGAAATAGTGAAAGTTTATTTCTTCATCTTTCTTGATAGTTACACCATACTAATTAATTTCATCATGTAATTTCACAAGATCATCATTATTAGTAGGTTTAATTAGAGATAAATTTTTCCCATTTCCTTTAGAAGACATAGGGTGTGGAAACCATGCAACTTGATTCTCATGGGATATGGTTATTGCCCCATATCCCTAAATCCTAAAACCAAAGAAACATGGAACTTGGAATCACCATCCAAAAGAGGTTGGTACTTTACCTAATACTCCCAATATGAGCTATCCAAATTCATATGTGGGTTATCCCAATTTTTTTCATTATTTCTCCACCCATACCTTGTGGGTTGGAGGACGTTCATTTAAAGAGTTCACTATGAACCCACATGCCCAAGCCTTATGAACAACATTAAAGTGGAACAAAAAATACCTAGAAATTTTTTCATAAAAATATTCACAGATATAGATTCACCATTTTGAATCCAAATACAGGATCAAATTGGTTTTTAAATATCAAATTCCATACATATCCTAGAAATTGATGATTGAGATAGTTTATTCATTGTTGAATCCAATTACTAAGGCTGAAGAACCATATTGGTGATTCAAAAGATAGTAGATAGTTTAAAAAATGAACATGAAGTCCCTCAAAACCATTCTAAATTAGAATAGTGGATGATTCATACTCAACATAGAAATTAGTCGACCGTTTAATAACATTCATAAAATAACTGGAAAAAAGACCCTAACCACCTTGACGAGTGGAAATAATAAAAAATCCTTAGAATCAAATTGAATAAAAACATTTATTTTGATAATAATCAATAATTTAAAATCAATAAACCAAATAGAATCAACATATTTTCAATGAAAATTCAATGAGGTTCACCGTTTAACAAATTTATCATTTAGGGAGAAGTGAAAATCTAAAGATAGGAGCTCAACTGATTCCTTTACAGATGAAATAGAAGATAGTGATTAATTACTTTTTATTACATTAATATTAATTATTTATTACATTACAATTATTTATTTAATTCATTAATAATTAATTATGATATTAAGAATTATTAATTTTTTTAATTACTATTAATTATATTAAACAATTATGATAATTTATTATTATATCAATAATGGATAATTAACTATGTTATTAATAAATAAATATTAATTATATTATTTATTGTTTAAAATAGTTACATTTTTATTTAAATTATTATTAATTTTTTTATTATTAATTATTTGTATTGTAATTATTAATTATATTGCTAGTTTTTAATTTAATTGTCAATTATTATAATTTAATTACATTTTTAATTATTATTAATAATTATTACAAGTAATTAATTTGATAAAAAATTATATTATTAATTAAATTATTTATTATTATTATTATTACTAATTTATTTTAAATTAAATTATTATTAATTATTGATTATATTTTTTGTTAAATTATTAATTAATTATTGGTTTTTCAATATTATTTATATTTTAATATAATTACTAATTTCATTAATAATTATTATTTTTTGATCTATTATTTAATTATTAATTCCATTATAGTCATTAACCATAACTGATTATACTAAATTATATATTTGTTATTAATAATTATTAACAGTTCTTAATTTCATTTTTAGGTATTGTTATTAATTCATTATTAATAATATTATATTCTTATTTGAATATGTTGTAAGGGGAGTGTAAATAACACATCTGAAAATTTCTTTTTTATTTTCCTTACATAGTAAAATTTTCTTCAATTTGAAGCTAAATTTCCCATTTATCTGTGATGGGTCAGGATATGAATAGTGAGCCTTAGAGTTGGGATTCCCTGATGGGATTCAATGGAGAATAAATGTATTGTTTAGGTGTCCCCATTAGTGTGTTGTTAATTAAATGCCTGATTTAATATGCATATTACCAATATAAATTTGCATTTAATTGTCTCTCTTAAACTCATTTTGAGTTTTTTTATATTGAATCTTATTTGTCGGTTTTAATGTGTTTGTTTTCATCATCCTTTGGACTTCATTATTAAAACTTACATAGATTGGTTTTACCCCTACATGAGTCTCATTTCTTTTCCATTAACCATATGTGGGTTTTAGATTCCTTGTTTTAACTTTATATTCCTCCATTGTTACCCTTACATAAGTTATAGATACCGTTATATGGGTTCTTTAACTCCTTGTTTACCCTTATGTAATTCATAGTGTACCCTTGGGTGATCTTTGGGTATCTTCATTAACCATTAAATAGTTTCATGGTACCATTACATAAGTCTCGGTACACCATAACATATCCTAGGTATGTACCTTACCAAGCTTGTGTTTTGAGCCATGTACTTGTATACAGCCATGTTTTTACCCATACACAAGTTGGGTGCGACCCTTTCACTACAAGAACTACCATTACGCAGTATGCCAACTACCCTTAGAAATTGGAAGTTAGACTTATATAAGGGCTTCATTACCCTTATGTATAGTGTTACCTTTACGTAGGTACCATGAATCATCAGTGATAACCTTATGCATACGCTTATGCATTATGTTTCCCTTATATGGGGCCTTTACACTATGGTGCCTTTACACTGTGGTTCCTTTACAAACCAATTTAATTCCCTATTCACATGGTTTTAAATTCTCCTTTTCATTTTTTCTAAGATGTTAGCTTTGTATGGATCTCAAATGTTCATTATCTTGAGTTTGTTGAGTCGTTGTAACCAATTACATGCTCTCTTAGTATTTTTACACTTCTTCATCTTGATTGGAGAATAATTGAGAATCATATGATCGAGAATAATTATTCTTCTCATTGGAGAAGAATCCATGTGTTGGGTTAATGGAGCCTATATCATATCCTGAAGGTGCTATGACAACCTTGAGGTAAGTGGCTTGTGATCTTGGATGGCTACCAACCTTGGATAGCTATTGTTAACTTAGACATTCTTAATATTGAGTATATTTCATAGAGAGGATGTGATAATGATGATATAATCCCTTGCAACAATATTCTTCCTCGATAGAGGTGATATTAATCCCTTGTAAGGGATTCTTAGTTCAATTTTGTTTTCTTTGTCACTTTTTCTTGTAATTATTGTGCACACTTCTTGTATCTCATCATGTTCTGGTCTTGTAAGGGATTCTTGGTTCTATTTATTCTTCTTGAATTAATTCAATTTGGGATATAAATTTATATGTTTTAATATTGAAGTGATTTTAGACTTTTGTGATGCTTGATTTTCATTGTATGTTGCCTCGCTGTTAATTCTTACTTTTTATTTTCTATGTTCTATAGATTCATTTTTTTAATATAGAATTTATTTCACATTGTCTCAGTTAAATTGTTTGAAGATCATTGAATAGATTATTGTATTGGATCATTATAAGAATTAATTTCAAGATTTTGAGTTCTTGTAATAGCCATTGTCCAATATGGTTTGTACACTACTAATGAAATCATTTTAAATATTCCTTACTCGTTGAATTACAATTGAAACATGTTACTTTCTCTTTTATCTATTTTATATTATAATATAAAACTAAACAGTATTGTCCGGTTTATTATTTTATGAACCAAAATACCCAAGATGGCCTTAGGCTATTGCATGTAGATGGCCTCTCACATAGGGCAATCACCACACAAAAAAGTGGTATCAGATCCTAATAGGATTTAAATTTTTATTTACTATAATTTTGAAATTGATTTTTTATTTCTTTTAAATTTTTTTCTAGTGACTTTTAATTTTTATAATTCATTTTAGTTTTTATCATCTTTATCATGTGGTCTCTTAGGCTGTAATTTGAATCTATTTTTGATATTTTATCCCCCATTTTTTCCCTATTTTCTTTTCAGGTATATGTCTTAAATATTCCATTAGGTAGTTACTATATATGTGTGTCTATGGTTTTATAATTTAGTTAGAATTCTATATAAGGATGGCCTATTTCTGAGAGCTAGTTAGATTTGAGGTGTTATCAGGATCATATGTCTCTAATGTTATCCTTTCTCCTAGAAGTCGATCTTATGTTAAATTTGTTTTGTTTCTCTAACTCATTTAGGGATATTGGCTCCATGTATAGACCTGTAGTGAGTACAGTGTTTGATCTTTGGTATTTTTTTGGTGTGGTGCTTCTCAGATTTATTATTTGACCCTTTTGGTTCCTTTTTGTTATTTTACTCCAAATGTTAGGAACAATGTGCCATAAGTAATACAATACTAGGATGTATGTCTATTTAGTGGCTTCTTTTCCTCTTTAATTCAAGATATCTACACTTCCATTGTTCTCGAGCATTATATTTTTCCTAGGATTTTGGGACTACTAGCCTCTATCCTTTTAGTTTCCATTTATTTCGAGATCTCTCATTTTGGATTTAGTCTTAATCATTATTTTCCTTAGGTTGAGATTTTGGACCACTATTAATATGTTTTCTCATATTTTAATGGTTTTAGTTGGAGACTCTCTTAGTGTTTCCTTTTACTGTACATTCTCTCTCTATGTTTTTTTCTTTATTAGTGTTTTTATTATTTCACTGTTATTACTAAGTTGTTTTCTTTGTGATTTTTTGAGACATTCTTGTTCTTACAAATTTTGTATGAGGATGGTAACTGCTCAATCTATTTCTATTCTATAATTTCATATGATTAGTTTTAGGGACCTCTTATTAGCATGTATTTTACTAGTCCTGACTTCCTCATTGGAATCATCTCAGATGGAAACTCAAGTATTTGGATATATGGCCTTTATCAAGAATTTTTTTTTAAATAATTATTCTGATCATGTTTAGCAACATTAAAATACCATTCGATTTTAGGAAGCATGTGTCACCATTGATGCAAGTTAGGTAAATTTAGATCAACAGTATGACTAAGTTCATATTATTTTTTCACACAATAGTTGTTTCTTTAATAGGATTATATTCCCAATTTGATTATATTTTATGTGGTGAAAAATCATCATGTTTTTAGGGTATTAAATTTCAAGGTGGAGATTGTGATGATGTTTCATATTAAATCCCCCTTTTGAATTTAATTTCCAAGGTGTAAATTTGTTGTTTTGGTTTCTTCTTTTTTTTATATTAAATTCTAGATTTAATATGCATATTAGAAATATTAATTTTAATTTAATTTTACATTTCAAATGAAATTTTAATATGCTATTTTATATTTTATCTTAATTGATGGTTTTAATATTCACATTTTCATCATCCTGTAGTCATTATTGTTGTCCCTTATATAGATTAGTTTTACCATTATGTGTGTCTCGTTACAATTATTTTACCTTTATGTGGGGTTTTTATTCCTTGATTTACCCTTAAATGTCACCCATGTTACCCTTATATTGTTTCTACGTACCGTAATGTGCCTTATGCCTCTCCTAGTTTACAACTACATATGTCCCACTGTATCTTTATGTGAACTTGGGGTTTCCTCATTTACCATTATATAGGTCATAGGTACCTTATATAAGTGTATGTACACCTTTTTTTATCATATGTATGATCCTTACATAACCCTTTTTTTGAGATGTATATCTTTATGCATCCTGGGTGATTCCCTTGAACAATTGGAGTGTGACCCTTACACAGTTGGCACTACACTTGCACAATGGATCTTCTACCCTTACGTAGCATTAATTACCCTTATGTAATGGATTGGGTACCATTACATATGGTGATACCTTTATGTAGGTACCTTAAAAAATTGTTGTTATAGTTATGTGTTCCCTTAGACATTTATTTTACCCTTATGTATGAATTTTAGGCAATGGTACCTTTACACATCTTATTAGTTCACTTTCTTCAGGGTATTAATTTCCATTTCACATTTTGGTTTTATTTCTCTCATTTTTCTATTATTTCAAGCTTGTCAATCCATTGTAACCAATTTTAAGATGTAGTAGAATTTTTTTCCTTCTTCTTCAAAATCATAGAATGATCGAGAATTGGAGGAACAATAATAATATACTTGCTCACTAGAGAAGAATTTGTGTATTGGCTTGATGGAGCCTGGCATCAATTCCTAGAGGTTTTGTGACCCCATCAAAGATTTTAGTGTGCAATATGGGATGGATACCAACCTCGGATAGCTATTTTGGCTCTATAATTCCTCAATATTGAGGAAAAAACATACAGAGTATGTGATAATGATGATATGATCCATTGTGACAATATTCATCCTTCATAATGGTGATATCGAGCCTTGGTAAGGGGGTATCAGTCTTTTTTGGATTTCATTATTGATTTTTTTGGAATTATTTTTCATAATTCTTGTTTATCATCATGTGTTTGTCTAATATTGTTGGTTCATGTGTTTTTTTTGTTTGTTATCTCCTTGTACTACAATTTTTTCATAGTGGAAAAAACTTGGATGATCTTTCCCTTTATACACAGGCCATTGGTCGAAACATATAAATCTTGGTGTCACTTTTACTATTTTATTTTCCACATTTCTTCAACCTATAAACTTTTGAATGCTTCATCTTATTCTTGAATTAATTTAATTCTATTTTTTAATTTATATGTTTAGATATATAATCTATTTTTGTCTTTTGTGTTTCCCAATTTTCGTTGTATGTTACCACATTGTTAATTCTTGATTTCTATTTTATTTGTTTTAGTGATGTGATTTTTTTTATCTGGAATTAATTTCTCATTATATCAATTCTATTTTTCATGTATTGTTGGACATATTATCTTGTTCTATTATAAAGAGAATTAATTACATGTTTTTTAATTCTTGTAATATCCATAATCAAATGTGGTTTTTACACTACTGATGTAATCTTTTTTTAATATTATTGATTCATGTAATTAAAATTATATCATTTTTCTTTAATTCTTATTTGTTTTATGTTATAATTTGAAAACAAACTCAGTTTTTTGGTTTTATATTTTTCAAATCAAAATAAACAAGATGATACTAGGCTATTACATGTGTACTGCCTCTCGTGCACGTGTAGCCCTGTGAAATAAAGTGGTATCAGAGCCTAATTGTGTGTATATTTTACTTATTTAAAATTTTAAAATTGATTTTTGTTTCATTAAATTTGTTTTCGATTTGATTTTACATTGCATCAAGCATTATTATGTCATTAAGGTAGGTCATGTTCTCTCTTAGTCTATAATTTTGATCTATTACATTTAGGTGTTCCATGTAATTTTCCTATTTTCTTTTTCTATCATGTCCTTAAAGAGGCCTTTTATTAGCTGATACCTATGTGTGTATCTAGATTCATGGGATAAGAAGGGTTTCGTGTGTGGTTGGCCTATGTATGAGAGTCGGTTAGCAGGGAGGTGTTAGCAGGATTGTGTGTCTTTTGTATCTTCATGTTGCCTAGGAGTTGAGATTATGATAGATCTGTTGTGTTCCTCTTATTCCTTCAGGGCTATTGGCTCCACTTATAGACCCGTAGTGAGTTCAGTGTTTGTACTTAGGTATTTTTTGGGTTTAGTTCTTCATATATTTAATTTTTGACCCTTTTAGTGACCTTTTCATGCTAGTTTCCTAATGTTAGGAACCTTGTGATGTTGGTGATACAAGACTATTATATGTTTCTTTTTAGTGGATTCTTCTCCCCTAGGTTTCTACTTTGGTGCCCCCCATTTTTTCTCAAATTTTATATTTATCCTAGGATTTTGGGATTGTTTTCATCCATCCTTATTGTTTCTACTTGTTTGAGGATCTCTCGTTTTGTCTCTTGTCTTAGGTAGTCTTCTTCTTAGGTAGAGATTCCGAACCCATCCTAGGATGTTTTCTCATTTTTGATGGGTTAAGTTGGAGACCATTTTAGTGTATTCTTTTACTATTAATTGTCTATATATATTGTTCTAGTTTCTATTGTTTGGATGATTGCACTATTTTAAATAAGTTTCTTTCTTTTTGATTTTCTCAATTTTTTTCGACCATGTTTTTATGAGGATGGGTATCGCTTTGTTTATTTATTTTATATTGGGACATAAGATCTATTATGGGGTATTTTTATTAGTATTTTTTTGGTACCAACTTCCTCATTTGAATCATCTTAGGGGGAAACTTAGGGAAGTGTAGGTATAGGCATTATCATGTAATTTTTTAGAATTATTTAATTCCAATAATTAATATATGATTCAGAATATTATTCAATTTCATGCGGTATATGTCACTATTGATTCATTATAGAGGTGGTTGGGTCGATAGTTTGACAAAGGTCATATAGTTGTTTTACCAAATTGTTGTTTCATGTTCAATAGGATATTCTGAAGTTGATTATATTCTAGGTGGTTCAGAATCATCATGAGGTTTAGGGTTTAAATTTTTATGGTGGAGAATGTGATGATGTTGCATATTAAATCCCCCTTCTACATTTAATTTCCTAGGGGTATTTTTGTTTTAGTTTACCCTTTTTTTCATTCAATTCCTAATTTAATATTCATATTAGCATTATTGATTTAAATTTAATTTTCTATGTTAAATTAAGGTTTAATTTTAATGTCCTAGATCCATTTATTATGAACCTTTGAGTGTTTTTGGATTCCAATGTACTCAGAGGAGTCCTAGAGTGGTCTAGGGGTGTTTGGATACTCAAAGGTGGGATCAGGAAGAATTCATGACGAGTAAGTGTTTCACATTGTGAATATGTAGTTCATGTCTTGTGTGAGGCTGGTTCATAAGGCTCCTCATGATGTGAATTAATTTGACTCAAATGTTCTGAGGTGATTTATTTTTCATTAGCACATAAACCTAATATTTACATGATGTGAAGGTGTCATATTACATGAAAATCGGTTAAACAGAGTGTCGATATAAGATGTAGCCCCTCATGTTTTTCCAAACCCTATAACCTTTCTCCCAAACCCCTGGAATCCAGTGGCCCTCTCTTCTGGTGTTTTTGAATCCCTTCAATAGGGATCGATTCTCAGATTGCGATATGTGTAGATATGAAGTACATTCAACCTCTTCTCTCATAGTTAGACTATTTGGATCATCCCACTTATTCAATACATGTGCACTATGAGAAAAATGGCTTTTTGCGACGGGAATAAATCCCGTCGCAAAAAGTCCGTCCAAGAGGTTATTTGCGACGGGGGTAACGACCCGTCGCAAATAACAAACTATTTGCGATGAGATTTCGTCTCCCACCGCAAATAGTTTGACACGGATAGCGCACCAAACCGCGCGAAGGATATTTGCGACGGTGGGATCCCACTGTCGCAAATAACCGGCGGCAGTTTATAGCGTTTTTTGATGAGACACCTTTTGCGACGGGGCCCGTCGCAAATAACCTGGGGTGGTTTATAGCCTTTTGCGACGTGATGTCGTCTCGTCAGAAAAGGTGTTTCGGCTGGGACTATTTGCGACGACTCTCGTCGTAAATAACTTTTTAACCACCGACAGTAATTAATGCAGGCGTAGGTATTTGCAACGGGTTCTGTCACAAAATATATTATTTGCAACGGGATATCCGTCGCAAATAATCCCATCGCAAACAATCTAACCTATATATACCCACATCCATTTTTCCTCTCATTGCTCTCAAATTTTAGATCATGTTTCTCTCTAAACTCGGATTTTAGAGAGAGAATTTTTCTAAGTTAATTTTTTTGTTCACAAAAAAGTTGTGAAGTTGTCTGCATTAATAGAAAATCAGTCTTAAATGTATTTATGTTTTTTTAATTTATTATTTATTTCATTTTTTTTATGTTAGTTTTTTTTATTGTTGATTAGTTGTAATTAAATTAAATTTAAATTGTTTTGTCATTAGTATTTATTTGTACTAATAAATTGAAGTTTTTAGTATTAATTTTTAATAATTAGTAGTAATTATTAATTATTAACGATTATTAGTAATGTTTATAATTAATTTGTAGTAATTAATAATAATTGGTAATAAATATCAACAAATAGTAATAAATAAGCATAATTAGTAATAATTAGGAATAATTAGTAATAATTAGGAATAATTAGGAATAAATATTAATAATTAGTAATAATTAGAAATAATTAGGAATAATTAGCAATAATTATTAATAGTTACCAATAATTAGTAATAATTAGCAATAATTAGTAATCAATGGCAATAAATAGCAATATTTAATAATAATTAGTAATAAATTGTAATAATTAGTAATAAACTGTAATAATTAATAATAAATACTAATAAATACTAATAATTACTAATAAATACTAATAATTAGCAACAAATATTAATGATTAGGAATAATTAGCAATAATTAAAAACAATTAGCAATAATTACAAATAAATAGCAATAATTAGCAATAATTTGGAATAATTAGTAATAATTAGGAATAATTAGCAATAATTAGCAATAATTAGGAATACTTAGCAATAATTAGTAATAATTAAGAATAAATAGCAATAATTAATAATAATTAGTAAAAAAAATAGGAATAATTAGTAATAAATAGGAATAAATAGTAATAATTAGGAATAATTAATAATAATTAGGAATAATTACTAATAATTATTAATAAATTGTAATAGTTAGCAATAAATTGTAATAATTAGTAATAAATTGTAATAATTAGTAATAAATACTAATAATTACTAATAATTACTAATAAATACTAATAATTAGCAATAATTAGCAATGATTAGTAATAATTAGAAATAATTAGCAATAAATAGAAATAAATAGCAATAATTAACAATAATGAGGAATAATTAAAAATAATTCATAATAAGTAGAAATAAATAGCAATAATTAGCCGTAAATAGCAATAATTAGTAATAAATTGAAATAAATATTAATAAATAGGAATAATTAGTAATAATTAGAAATAATTATTAATAATTAGGAGAAATTAGGAAAAATTAGGAATAATTAGGAATAATTAGGAATAAATACTTATAATTAGTAATACTTACGAATAATTAGGAATAATTAGCAATAATTAGGAAAATTAGCAATAATTAGTAATAATTAGAAATAATTAGCAATAATTAGCAATAATTAGCAACAATTAATAATAATTAGTAATAAATTGTAATAATTAGTAAAAAAATTGTAATAATTAGTAATAAATTGTAATAATTAGTAATAAATAGTAATAATAAGTAATAAATACTAATAATTAGTAATAACTACTAATAAATACTAATTATTAGTAATCGCTACTACTAAATACTAATAATTAGCAATAATTAGCAAAAATTAGAAATAATTAGGGATAATTAGCAATTATTAATATAATTAGCAATAATTAGGAATAAAACGTAATAATTAGCAATAAATAGAAATAAATAGCAATAATTAGGAATAATTAGCAATAATTAGAAATAATTAGCAATAATTAGTAATAAATAGAAATAATTAGTAAAAATAGAAATAAATATTAATAATTAGGAATAATTAGAAATAATTTGTAATAATTAGGAATAATTAGTAATAATACGGAATAATTAGTAATAAATATGAATAATTAGTAATAATTAGGAATAAATACTAATAATTTGTAATATTTACCAATCATTAGGAATAAATACTAATAATTAGTAATATTTAGAATTAATTAGTAATATTTAGCAATAATTAGTAATATTTAGCAATAATTAGTAATAATTAGCAATAATTAGGTATAATTAGCAATAATTAGGAATAATTAGCAATAATTAGTAATAATTACCTATAATTAGTAATAATTAGTAATAAATAAGAATAATTAGTAATAATTAGTTATAAATACTAATAATTAGTAATAATTAGGAATAATTAGCAATAATTAGAAATAATTAGAAATAATTACCAATAATCAACAATTATTAGCAATAATTAGCAATAAATAGGAATAAATTGTAATAATTAGCAATAATTAGGAATAATTTGGAATAATTTGAACTAATTAGCAAAAAATAGTAAAAATTAAGAATAATTAGTAATAAACATGAATAAATTGTAATAATTAGTAATAAACAGTAATAATTTGTAATAATTTGTAATTAATAGTTATAAATAGTAATAAATAGTAATAAATATTAATAAATAGTAACACTTAGTCATAAATAGTAATAGTTAGTAATAAATAGTAATAGTTAGTAATAAATAGTAATAATTAGTTATAAATAAGAATAATTAGTAATAATTAGGAATAAATATTAATAATTAAGAATAAATACTAAAAATTAGTAATATTTAGCAACAATTAGTAATATTTAGCAATAATTATTAATAATTAGAAATAATTAGGATTAATTAGAGATAATTTGGAATAATTAGCAATAATTAGCAATAAATAATAATAAATACTAATAGTTTCTGATAAATACTTATAATTAGCAATAATTAGAAATAAATAGCAATAATTAGATATAATTAGATATAATTAGATATAATTAGTAATAATTAGTGATAATTAGTAATAATTGGTAATAATTAGATATAATTATATATAATTAGATATAATTAGATGTAATTAGATATAATTAGATATAATTAGTAATAATTAGTAGTAATTTGTAATAATTAAATATAAATAGATATAATTTTTAATAATTTTTAATAATTTGTAATGATTAGTAATGATTAGTAATGATTAGTAATAATTAGATATAATTAGTAATAATTAGATATTATTAGATATAATTAGATATAATTAGTAATAATTAGATATAATTTGATATAATTAGATATAATTAGATATAATTAGATATAATTACTAATAATTTGTAATAATTAGTTATAATTAGTAATAATTAGTCATAATTAGTCATAATTAGTCATAATTAGTAATAATTAGTAATAATTAGTCATAATTAGTAATAATTAGTCATAATTAGTCATAATTAGTAATAATTAGTCATAATTAGTCATAATTAGTAATAATAAGATATAATTTGATATAATTGTCTTTGCTTGGTTGATCACATTACAAGTAGTATTGCAATAGGGCAACCCAAGTCACGCTATTCTCATCTATAAGAATTATCTCACATGGCCCTTGTCACACCCACCTCTATTACAATATTTATTTTATTTTATTTTATTAATTTTTCTGGGCATCGGGTAGTTCAGGTCGAGGCCCGACATAAAATTTCCGAGTTCTTAATTAAAAACACGTGTTTTGACATTGATTGATTCCAGCGCAGTGCGGTCGAAGCTGCGCGGCCTCGCCTGGGTCACCGCGCGACCCCACCCAGTTCACCGCATGCCTTGTCAATGTTAAATTAATGAAATTATTATTATTAATATTATTATCTTGGATAATAATTTAATTGAGAGTTATTTTTATTATTTGCATTTTATTAAGTTTATTATTGTAATGTTTAGTATTTAATTCATTAAGTTTTTTTATTTTATTTATTTACCTTATTATTATTATTATTTGAGGATATTCATAATTATTATTGAGTTTTATTTTGATTATCAATTTTATTGATGATGATTAAGTATTTTATTTTTTATTATTAGTTTTTTTTAGTTTATTATTTACATTATCGTTATTTTTATTACTTTTTTTTCTTCTTTTCTTTTTATTTTGTTTGTTTTTATTTTATTTTATTTTTTTCTTTCTATTTTCTTCCCCTTTAGGGTTTTCAGACCTCTACCCTTACCCCTCTCCTCTATCCCGTCGCGGCCCCCCACCCTTTCCGCTTTAACAGGTTGCCGCCCATCTCCCTCGGCCTGCCTTGGACAGCCGTCGCACCCAGCCGCCTTCCCCTCTCATCTTGACGCGCCGTCATCCACTGGAACCCCTCGCCATCGCCCAATCCCGGCCAACCTTCTCCCTCTCCCGGCTTGCGCCGCCCCCACGAGCTCCCCTCTCCCGTGTCGTCCGACAGAACCCCGCTGGACCTCCACTTCGGCACCCAGCACCCCTTCGGCTCCCAATAGGCCTTCTCGGCTCACCCCACAGACCAACCTGGGCCAGCCGTCATCACCCCCCTCCCAGCTAGCCATCGCACAGCCGCTAACCCCATGGCTGACATTTTTTTCTCCCTTTCTGGTGAATCCTCGGTCCAGTGACCGTTACCCCCCCCCCCCCCTCTTGTCTCGTCCAACTTCTTTATTGCGGAAGCCCTAACTGCAGCCTCCTCCAGCGCACCAATAGTCCCCTCGGAGCTTTAGCTAAACTTCTACACCCTCATCGTTGGTTCGTTCTCCTCGAACCGGGTGGTTCTTGCAATTTTGGGTATTGTTTTGTTAGAGTTTGGTTGGATTTTGGTTCGTTCATGGTGTAATTGACCAGATTGCATGTTTTAAGGGATTAATTGTGTTTTTGTGGTGCATTTGAAGTGCGGTGGACTTTGCGCATCAATTTTGTGAAGTTGATCTACACCGGAGGTAGGTGGTTCCATGCCCAGTTATTATTTGATGAATTAGTTTGAAAGATTAATTTGTTTAGCATGTTGTTTAATTAATTCGGGTAATGCGAGGTTGTTTTTCCTTTCGTTTTGAAGTATGAATTTCATTAAAATTAT
Source organism: Viscum album (assembly GCA_963277665.1). Classification (NCBI taxonomy): domain Eukaryota; kingdom Viridiplantae; phylum Streptophyta; class Magnoliopsida; order Santalales; family Viscaceae; genus Viscum; species Viscum album. The sequence continues at coordinate 780,832,332 of OY728145.1, forward strand.
TTAGTAAATTGTTTATCTTGTGTGTATATTTCTGCTGAGAACCTTGTTGGTGATTTTTAACTTGTCCCATTAGATTATTAATTTTTTTCCAAGAGGTGCGAACTATGTTTTTGACATGTCATAGGGTGCGTTGGGTCATAAAAGAAGTTTTTGTTTGAGTTCCGTGGGTAATTCCAAGTGTTTATTTTAAAATGTTTTATAAGCTTCTACTTTTGACTTGTTAAATTATGTGGTGCTTTACTTCTTTTATTTTACAAATTGTAAAATGTTTAATTGAACGACTTTTGTGGTGAAAATCATGTTTTGATAAGATTATGTTGTCTGTTTGGTTATGAAAGAGTTTTGGGTTGTTTTTGTGGGAAAATTCATGTTCTTATCTTCAAAATTTGTTTACTAAAATCTTAAGTGTTTTAGAAAATAGTTATTAAGGATGGAAAATTATTTTAGTTGGTTTTGTAAGAAATTTAGATTTAGTTTTGAAAACAATTTTGGTGTGTACATGGTTTTAAAAGAGGGGTTGAGTGTGTAATTGTGATTTTGCGTGCATAAATACCTTGTTTGGATTTTATGAATTAGTGTGACATCTAACATGAACTTTGAATTACTTGAGCACAAACAGGAAGTCTAGGTACTAGGTGGGAAGACTAGACTAGCGTTCTAGTGATACGGGAGTGGCCTCGGCCCAGTTTCACTTAGCGGGATTGACACTTACAATACTAACTAAAAATTGGATGATGACTGGAGACCACTATGGTAGGAGGTGTTTCCCTACCAATGGCTCGTGCATGGGAATATGTGATACGGTTCACCGAGACGTGAGGTTCAAGGGTCCCACTCTCTCTAGTATCTTTAGGGTCTCCCATGTATTGTGCTCTTCCTCTGCTTTCTGCTCACCGTCGGCACACGGTGTGACGTTGGGGTTACCAAGAAAAGTGTGTGTACATGTTTATGTGTGTGGGTGCGTCTGTGGGTGTGCGTGCGTGTGTGGGTGTTCATGTGTGTGTAAGTTAATTTAAGTTGTTTTCCTTTTAGAGAAGTTTCCCCTTAAAAAAATTTCATTAAATTTCTTTAAACAATTATTTATTTTTATTCTGTTAAATTGGAAATGTATTTGTATTTTAATAATTATGCGCGGAACCCTTTTCTCAGTGGAATCCTACTAGGATTCTAGCTCACACCCTACATACACCCTTGGGTGTATGTAGATTTTGTTTCTTCCGCTTTCCCAGTTGTGACATCGTGCTCAGCGATGGTGGTTTTGGTCGTTGGTGGTCTTCTCGTGCAGGTTGGTGTTGTGGTGTGCAGATGATGCGTATCTCTGGTTTCTTGGAGGTTTGAGTTGAGTTTCTTTTGTTGTTTCTTATCTTGGTTGTGGGTTCAGGTTTTAAACCTCTATTTTTTTTGTTTTTTTATTTAAGGCCCCGTTTGGTTGTATACTTTTAGTTTCTGTTTCTTTATATTATCAGTTGTGTTGTGTCTACTATTTTGGGTAAAATCATCCCCACTTGTTACTTATGATACCCAGGCACTTGTTCCAGCCCGTGGGGATCAGGAAAGCCCTTCGGGCCATGTTGTGGACCGGGTCGGGCGCCAGGTCGGATGGCGACCCGGCCTGGTTCATGAAAAAATGGTATCAGAGGGAGGTTTCACTCTTGGGTCGCATTCTTTTGGGATAGAATCATGGTATAATGAAGTCAAGGTTGTTGGGACTCGATGTTCTGGCTACGAGTAAGGTTCCTGACCAGCACACCTCTTGGTGGGACTCGAGTTACCAAAGAAAGTTGAGTTTTGTCTAAACCTTTGGTCTTTTCGGTTAATATTTTCTAAGGCAAATGAAAAGGGAGTAAGGCCAGTGGTCTTAGTGACCTCGCGAGGTCTGGAAAGGCTTGTGGAGCCGGGGACACTATCCTAAAATACTCTCCGTGGCCAATGGTGTGATTGGCGTATGGCCTCCAACTGTATGCTCCAGTCACCCACTGACACTAGTTTCCTCCTGAATTGTTTCTCGTCTCTTTGTTTTTGATTTGTGGAAATTTGGTTTTTAAGTAAAAATGTTTTGGTCTTGGAAAATGTTTTCAAATAAAGCGCTTTAAAAATAAAATGATGTGAAAGGTTTGGAAAGTGTGGTTTGGATGTTTTTTTTTGAAAAAAATGGAAAGATTTGGTTTTTATCCTTGGTGTTCTCGAGGGAAACCACATGCATGAGTGTATATGCGAAGAGAAAGGGTTAATGGCATGAGCAGATGAGTGCATGGATGGAAATGAGGTGGGTGCCAGTGCGGCACGAGAACATGCATGTGTGAGGCTCATGGGACGCCATTGGTGTTTGTGCAACCTACTGGGTTTGCGTATTTTCAAAATGTTTTGTTAAAGGAAAATTTGGTGTTTTTAAATAATCGGTGATTGTGTGGTGTGTCCATGTATTTTTTAAAGGTTGGATGTGAGGTGTTTTGAGCCGAGGATCCCTTCTGGCTGATTTGTGTCCTGAGTTTGAATTCTTATTTTTAATTTGGTATTCAACTGTGTAGCTAGTTAATTATTTTGAAAAGTACATCAGGGAGCCCTTGTAGTGGTTTCCCCTGCACGTTTGGTGTTCGCTTGTGGTATGTCCTGACCATTGGACTAGTTTGGTTTGGTCCATGGTTTTCTTTCTTGGCCAGTGTACTCCCCCAATAAAGAGTTAATGTGTGAATGACGTGCGACAACAGATGGTTCGCCGTCGGCCGACCCTCCAGTTGACTAAAGTAAGGACTCTTCCTTTTTAGTGACAATTCTAAGTCTATTTCTTTTCTTTTTTCCTTCAGTTAAGCGGATCCTCTCACAACAGAATGATTGATGCGAGGGGAGTTGAAGGGATTTTTGGTCTTTTTGAGTTGTCTGACTCGTCGGGTATGAAGTTGACATCGTTGTGTCTAAAGGTTCCCCTGGAAGCGGTGAAAGAAATTCCATCGGGGAAAGTTGAAGGTGGTTCAGAATTATCATTGTTGACCAGTATCATGAAGGTCTTTTTTGTATTTTCATCGGCCGCAAGTTTCATGTTTGGTGACATCTTGCAGCGTGAGGTCCCTTTTCTAGTCAACGGTTGTTTGGAAGTGGTAAATGAGAATCTAGTGGAGAAAAGGTGGAAGAAACCTTAATTTTTTGGTGCAGTCTATTGATCTAAATAACCCTTGGTCTTTGGTTTGTTTCATTTAAAAAAAGGTTTGTGTTAGGCTACTAGTTTGGTAGACCCACTCGTATGAGGCTGTTATGGTCGTTCGCAAGAATCACGTTTTGTTCAAGACGCAGTTTAAAGTCTTTCTCAGCGTAAAGTTCTTCTCAACAGCAATGGTCATGTTCAAGTGATGATTGGTGGTGTCGTGTTCTCATTCAGTGTGACAAAGGGTGATGTTCATGCACCATTTCAACTCTGGTGTTGGTGAATGTTCCGCGTATGATCAGTTAGATGTTGTAATGTGTCGTGTTTGATGGTGTTTTCTTGGTTTCAGTGTGGTTTCATGTGACACCAAAAGGGGAATCTCCATTAGTGAGTCTTCGACACCTGACTGCGAGGCAAGAGATGCTTCAAATATCAAGGCTCCATCCATAGGCCTTGGAGTGAAGCGGGCGCGTGGTCAGGAACCCCGGGAGTGTATGAGACCCCAACTTTATTTCTGTAATCAGTGTTAAAAGTAGTGGCGAATTAAATTTTTTCTATGGTTGTTCCACTCCGAATGAGCTGTCTGGTTGCATAAGGGTTTTGTGTCCATGTGGAGGTGTGTTCATCTTGTGCCTTAAAGTCATGGGGGTTTCATTCCACTGGATGCAATCGCTTTAGTGGTCCTTATGAGAGTCTGTTGGGTAACTCAGTCTCAAATTTGAATGGTGTTCATCCCGGAAATTTTGAGATGTTGTGTAACGACCCAATCCTTTTTAGTAGTATATTAACTTACTCTTAATGATTTAATAAGATGTTAATGGTTAATGCAGAAAGAGGAGGCGGTGGCTTCATCCAGTAGACTTGAACCTTATGAATCCCACTTATCAGAGCTTGGGAAGGAGGTAGCATCGGTGGGCTTCGCTTTGGACCAAGACCAAGCCGAACTCCAGCATGTCAAGCTTGAACGGAAACGCCTACGGGAGAAGTTCAAGTTAGTAGAGATTACTACTAGGGCAATGTTATCTGAGCCTCCCTCAGATTCTCTCACCATAGCACACCTTACACTTAGGTCTTATGCCGATGTTATAAGGGGCTATGTGACGAGACCCTAGCTTCCTTGTGTAATCCTTTCGGGTGAATGAATTGAGATTTATTCCTTTAGTGATGTTTGTGAAATTTCAACTGTCCAGATAATTTTATTATGTATTTTATTGTTGAATTTTGGAAAAAGGATATTTTAAAATATTTATGAAAACCCTAAATAACTAATGATGTGTAATTATTTTCAGAAAATGGTCTTCTACAAAAGTGTTCAGTAAGGAATTTGGAGTCTAATAAGATCAACTTAATTTTTGATGAATAGTAAATTATGAATAGTAATTTTACGCTTAGGATTAGTAATGTGACCAAATGGATTAGTAATTTCACTCAAAGAAAGTTTTAATATAATTTGGACACCTAGATTAAGTAATGTGATTCAATAAAATGGGTAAATAATGGTTTCATAAATTATTAGTCAAGTATTAGTTTTTCCAGATGAATAGTGTTTTTTAATTAAAAATTTAATTAAAAATAATTAAAAAATTATTTTTATAAAAAGGACTTTATTTTTGAACTCAGACCATCGATATTATGTTAAGGTAATTTTTGGGGATTTTTCTGAAAAAAATGAATTTTCGATAAATAGTGTTTTTATTTAAAAATTAAATTAAAATTATTTAGAAAATTATTTTTATAAAATGGATTTCATTTTTTAAATCAGATCATTGATATTTGGTCAAGGTAAAATTTTGGGATTATTCTGAGAAAGTTGGATTTTTGATGAATAGTGAAAATATAGTTTTTAAGTTATGGGTGTTTAATGACATCATTAAATAACGTATTAAGTATATATTCAATATGGTCGAATTATGAATTGTAAGATAAGGTATGAGGTGTCCCAAGTGGCCAATATCATGGGCAAATACCATGGGCAAGCCCATGGTTTTGCTAAAACCACTAGTGAGGTGTCCCTTAGCCATTATTGCCTTGTCCCCTCACATTCCCTATAAATACCCACCCTTTCCTCCTTTATTTTCCACTCCCAACTCTCCCCCAACGAAGTTCTGGTCTTCTTACCTTCCAAGGAGTCCTCCCAAGGTGCCCCAAAGACCTCAAGGTCCAAAACTTTGAGTTTCAAGAGTCACGTTTTAAGGTAAGGGATCCGACCTCTCTCTTTCTTTTCATATAATCCTTTTTATGTCATTCCTTTTATGCTCCATGTTCTTATGTGAGAGGATGTTCTTTTATATTCCTCTTAATTCCCTTTTCATTTTTATATGATGAGAGATCCCCTCTTACTCTCATCATTTCATTTTATGAATGTTTAAGTGACGTCGTTAGGCTGCCGAATTTTTAAGGGATTCTTTCACCCCTCTCATTTTTCAAGTTCGATTTTCATGTCAAAGTCCTTCAAGTTCCTTTTTATTATGTTGGGGTATGATCTCTATATCTATCATACTGATATCTTATGATCATATGATGAGAGAACCTATTTGATCTTGTAAATTCTTTTTATTGAAGTTTAAGTGACGTCGTTAGGCTGCCGAATTTTCATAAGAGAAATCTAATTTTTGTCTTCCTTCCATGTTTTTCATTTCAAATGGTATGTCCTTCAAATTTCATTACCATGTCCATATATCCTTCTTATTCTGTCCCCTTACTGTTTTATGGATCATTTATGAGTGGGTGACCCATGTACCCTCTCTTTTCAATGTTTTCTAAAACCCCAAAACATAGCCGTTATGCTGCAGAATTTTCGTCTCAAAATGCCTCTCTCTCTTTTCTCAAAATTATTTTATGTTATAAAGTGAATACTCAAAGATCTTATTTCTACAAGGGTATTCACATATATATAAAAATTTTCTATTTTAAATTCTGGTATTTACATACATGATACCCACTTTCCCTTCCGTGGGTTTAAAGTGACGTAAAGATCATGTCTTTAAAACAGTTTTTAAAAAACGTTATGATTATGAAATGAAACCCATTTATTTTATGCTATATGGGTTATTTATGAAATTTTTGATGATGATATATGTGGCTCACATGATAATAAAGGAAAATTTAAGGGTGCGCCCTGATAGCGCTCCAATGCATTGGGTAATGATGTAACCACTAGAGATTACAATTTTCACGATACCCTGGTGAATAACCTAGGTAATTTTCAAATGACACCTTGGGGATGGACCTTTGTGATATGTTCATGATTGTCTTTGTTAAATGATGTAGCCACATCTTCAAGTTATGAAAAATGTTATTTTTATTATGAAATGCCTCATGACTTCTTTCTCATGCCTTAAAGTTCTTTTCATGTCCTTATGGAAGTATATCAAGTTCACATGTAAAATGTTCCTCTTGTTTCCCTCACTGGGCCTTCTGCTCACCCTTTCTTTTGATGTACGTCCCCAGGTTATGAGATGCTGTAATGAACCTAGGATGAACTTAAGGAGAAGCCTTTAAAGTGTTTAAGAAGAATTTTTTATGTTGTTTTCATGTATTATGTTCCTGGTTTCCAAGACACTAGACCTTAAAGATCCTCAGTTTTGTGTAATGTAATGAAAGTTTATGTTATAAAAAGGCGGGATGCTATAGTTGGTATCAAAGGATGGTTTAGTTATTTGTGGAAATTAGGATATAAAAACTTTACGAAGAACCCTATAGAAAATTTTAAATATAGGAAAACTTCCTGGTATTTTTGGTAAGTATTGAGTAAGTGGTTTATCAAACAAATACATCCCTGTCTGGATACGAGCAGGTAGAGGCGGCTCTGGCACAGATGTACATAGGGGTAAAACCCGAAAACACCGCTTTGAGCTAGACTCGAACGGGAACTGGTGCACGATAACGGGCCTTGCTGCACTCTTGGTTATGACACTCCCGGGGGATATGTTTGGCTAATCACAAGCTTTTTATGAATCATTATGAAGGAATTATAGAGAAGTATAATTATCTAAGCATGAAGTCTTAGTTAAAAGATTCATAAATGAAATAAGTTTCACACTAAGGTTTTATTCTTTTAGAAAATGGCGGGCAATAGGAGAAACCGTGCCGATGGTGACCGCAATGCACCATGTGCTGATGGCCCTCCGATGGAAGCCGGAATGGAAACATTCATGCGAATGATGAACCAACTGACTCAAGTTATGAGTAATAACTTGAATCAAGTTGAGAGGCCGATCTCACCACGAAGGGAGCAACTTTCTATTGAGTCCTTTATGCGTCAACGACCGCCAACATTCAGTGGATCTACTGACCCATTGGTTTCGGAACAATGGATAAGCTCCATTGAAAATATCTTTTCTGTACTTCATTGTTCGGAACAAGAAAAAGTCACCCTTGTTGTTTACCACCTAGAGGGAGAAGAAGATAAGTGGTGGTCACTGATCAAAAACACGAAGCCATGAGGAGAGATGGAAGCTATGGAGTGGGAAGAATTATGGGGAATTTTCTTTAACAAGTATTTCCCTCGTTCTATGAGAACGAGAATGGAGAAAGAGTTTCTCGAGCTGAACCAGAAGGAGAACAAATCTGTCGGAAGCTATGAGATGAACTTCACAAGGCTTTCCCGTTATACCTCATGCTTTGTCATGGACCCTAATGGGAAGGTTGATAGATTCTTTGGCGGACTACGACCTCATCTGCGGAAGAATCTACCCAACAGGGACTATGATAGCTATGAAGAAATTGTTCGAAGTGCTATGAAAGTTGAACTAGAGTTTGGGGAGACACAGTGGTCTCACAAATCTAATGAGAAGAAGAGAACTCTAGAACCAAGCCTGGGAAGAAGATTTGATCAGGAAAGAGGTGGAAAGCATATGCAACATGCCACATGCAATAAATGTGGAAAGAAGCATTCGGGGAACTGCTTGATCGGAAGTGGTAAGTGCTATAGGTGTGGAAAAGAAGGCCATATTTCTCGGAATTGTCGTAGTGATGTGAAGCCTCAACTTCCCAACACTAACGACAGAGGAAAGATGGTTCTGGCCCTACCCGAAGTCACATGCTTCAAGTGTGGACAGCTTGGGCACTTTGCTAATCAATGTCCAAATCCGAGGGCGGTGGAGGGGAATCACCATCAACCTCAGCAGAGGCCAAGGGATCAAGGTCGTGCTTTCGCTATCACAACAACTGATGTTGAAGTTCCGAACGATGTGGTAGCAGGTACTCTTTTCGTCCTCTAAAAACTAGCAAGTACTTTATTTGATTCTGGTTCTACGCATTCCTTTATTTCCTCCAAGTTTGCAAGGAATATAGAATCAACCCTCGAACTTCTAGAGGTAGAGTTGTCAGTCAAGACTCCAAGTAGGATTATCCTTGCATCAAAAGTATTTAGAGACTCTAGTGTTTACTTTGGTGAGCAAAATCTTATCACAAATCTAGTATTCATTCCCATTATGGAATTCGACATTATACTAGGGATGGACTGGCTCTCAAAGTATAATTCTAAGATCAAATGCAGAAGTAAGGAAATATTAGTAGTCTTGAAAGAACGAACTACAGTTATATTCCAAGGAGATATATCCCGAACTGATCCCTATCTAGAAGCACCTCCTATAGCTTTCTTTATGGAGTTAATCGGTGATGATGAAGAAGGGAAAGGGAGCATAAAAATTGAAGATGTTCCGATTGTTCAGGAATACATGGATGTATTTCCTAAGGAGTTACCAGGACCTCCCCCAGAAAGAGAGGTAGAGTTCTCGATTGAACTCATAACTGGGTCTCAACCGATATCAAAGACTCCGTATAGAATGGAAAATGTGGAGCTAGAAGAGCTAAAGAAACAAATCCAAGACTTGTTGGAGAAGGGTTTTATCCGACCGAGTGTGTCTCCTTGGGGAGCACTAGTTCTCTTTGTGAAGAAGAAGGATGGATCAATGCGGCTATGCATTGATTATAGAGAACTGAACAGGATCACAGTGAAGAACAGATATCCTCTTCCAAGAATTGATGATTTATTTGACCAACTTCACGGGGCTCAATTCTTCTCTAAGATTGACCTTCGATCTCGTTATCATCAACTGAGGGTGAAGAAGGAAGATATTCCAAAGACAGCCTTCCGATCAAGATATGGGAATTTTGAGTTTACTGTTATGCCTTTCGGCTTGACTAATGCTCCTATTATTTTCATGTATTTTATGAATAGAGTCTTTAAGAACTACCTTGATAACTTTGTGGTAGTTTTTATTGATGATATTTTGATATATTCAAAAAGTCGTGAGGAGCATGAAGATCATCTAAGGGTTATATTGAAAACTCTGCGGAAGGAGAGGCTCTTTGGGAAGTTCAGCAAGTGTGAGTTTTGGTTACAACAAGTGGCTTTCTTGGGGCACATCGTAACCAATGAAGGAATCTCGGTTGACCCTGCAAAGACAATGGTTTTGGAGGAGTGGCATCAACCCACAACAGTAACTGAGATTCGTAGTTTCCTTGGTTTAGCGGGATATTATAGGAGGTTTGTGAAAAACTTTTCATGGCTTTCTAATCCACTAACCAAGTTGACTCGAAAAGGGGTTAAGTTCATCTGGAAAAAGGAATGTGAGGAAAGTTTCCAAGAGCTAATGAAGAGATTGGTTACTGCACCTGTGTTAACACTACCCTCTATCGTAGAAGGATTCGTTATTTTTAGCGATGCATCTCTGAAAGGGCTTGGGTGCGTCCTCATGCAAAATGACAAGGTAATTGCTTATGCATCTCGACAGTTGAAGATTCATGAGCAGAATTATCCTACGCATGATCTAGAGCTGGCGGCAGTTGTTTTTGCTCTAAAGATATGGAGGCACTATCTTTATGGGGAGAAATGTGATATATACACTGACCACCAAAGGCTAAAGTATATTTTCACACAGAAAGAATTGAACATGAGACAAAGGAGATGGTTGGAGCTTATTAAAGACTATGATTGTTCAATACATTATCACCCTGGAAGAGCAAACAAAGTCGCGGATGCGTTAAGCAGGAAATATCATGTTGTTCTGGCAACAATGAGGATCCTAGGGGATCCCTTGATTAAAGATCTAGTAAAATTGGACATGGTAATTATACGGAAAGGGACATCATCAACCCTATCCCAAATGATTTCTCAACCTTCATTACTAGAGAAGATCAAGAAGGCTCAAAAAGAAGATCCTTTGCTACAGGAGAAGTTGGAGGCTGTAAAGGATGGGAAGTTCCCTGATTTCAATATTGATTAAGAAGGTGTATTGAAATTTCGTACAAGACTATGTGTTCCATCTATTCCGGAGATAAAGAAAGAACTGATGGATGAAGCTCATAGCTCTACTTTCTCTATACATCCGGGAAGCACTAAGATGTATAGAGACCTTCGTGATCATTATTGGTGGGATAACATGAAGAGGGAGATTGCTGATTACACTATAAGGTGCCTGGTGTGTCAGCAAGTAAAGGCAGAACGACAACTTCCTAAGGGGGTATTACAACCGCTACCCATACCAGTATGGAAGTGGGATAATATCACTATGGAATTTGTAATTGGTCTCCCGAAAACATCCAAAGGAAAAAATGAGATATGGGTTATTGTGGACCATCTCACCAAGACAGCCCATTTTATCCCTATTCGGGAAGATTTCTCTCTGGATCAGCTTGCCAAGATATACGTGAAGGAAGTGGTAAGGCTGCATGGGGTACCACTATCCATCGTATCTGATCGTGACCCAAGATTCACATCAAAATTCTGGAGAAGTCTTTAGTATGCTCTGAATACTGAATTGAATTTTAGTACAGCCTATCATCCTCAAACTGATGGCCAATCTGAAAGGAATATTCAGACACTCGAAGACATTTTGATATTATTCTCAATGGAATTTAAAGGTTGATGGGATCAAAACATCCCATTAGTGGAGTTCTCCTATAACAACAGCTTCCATGCGAGTATTCAGATGGCACCCTATGAAGCTCTGTATGGAAAGCGGTGTAGAACTCCTACTTGTTGGGATGAAACTGGTGAGAGGAATCTTCTTGGGCCTGATCTCGTGCAAGAGATGATGGAACAGGTTCATGCCATCCAACAACACATAAAAGCTGCTGAAAGTCAGCAGAAGAGCTATGCTGACAATCTTCGAAGGGACTTGGAGTTTGGTGTTGGCGACAAAGTCTTCCTTCGAATTCTCCATGGAAGAGAGTCATGTGGTTTGGGAAGAAAGGGAAGCTCAGCCCTAGGTACATTGGCCCCTATGAAATCCTTGATTGCATAGGAGCAGTGGCCTATCGTCTAGAACTTCCACCGAACCTTGCTCAAGTTCATGATGTCTTCCATGTATCTCTCTTGAGGAAGTACATACCCGACCCTTCGCATGTACTGAACCCAGAGGTGGTACAACTGGAACATGACCTCTCTTATGAGGAGCAGCCAGTGGAGATCTTGGACCGTAGACACAAGGTTCTACGAAACAAGACTACCCACCTTCTGAAAGTGTTGTGGAGGAATCATAAATATGAAGAAGCAACTTGGGAGCCTGAGGAAACAATGAAGCAAAAGTACCCTCACCATTTCGACTACACCTCAAGTGTAAATTTCGGAAACGAAATTTCTTAAGGGGGGAAGAATGTAACGACCCAATCTTTTTGAGTAGTATATTAACTTACTCTTAATGATTTAATAAGATGTTAATGGTTAATGCAGAAAGAGGAGGCGATGGCTTCATCCAGTAGACTTGAACCTTATGAAGCCCACTTATCAGAGCTTGGGAAGGAGGTAGCATCTGTGGGCTTCACTTTGGACCAATCCCAAGCCGAACTCCAACGTGTCAAGCTTGAACGGAAACACCTACGGGAGAAGTTCAAGTTAGTAGAGATTACTACTAGGGCAATGTTATCTGAGCCTCCCTTAGATTCTCTCACCATAGCACACCTTACACTTAGGTCTTATGCCGGTGTTATAAGGGGCTATGTGACGAGACCCTAGCTTTCTTGTGTAATCCTTTCGGGTGAATGAATTGAGATTTCTTCCTTTAGTGATGTTTGTGAAATTTCAACTGTCCAGATAATTTTATTATGTATTTTATTGATGAATTTTGGAAAAAAGGATATTTTAAAATATTTATGAAAACCCTAAATAACTAATGATGTGTAATGATTTTCAGAAAATGGTCTTCTACAAAAGTGTTCAGTAAGGAATTTGGAGTCTAATAAGATCAACTTAATTTTTGATGAATAGTAAATTATGAATAGTAATTTTATGCTTAGGATTAGTAATGTGACCAAATGGATTAGTAATTTCACTCAAAGAAAGTTTTAATATAATTTGGACACCTAGATTAAGTAATGTGATTCAATAAAATGGGTAAATAATGGTTTCATGAATTATTAGTCAAGTATTAGTTTTTCCGGATGAATAGTGTTTTTTAATTAAAAATTTAATTAAAAATAATTAAAAAATTATTTTTATATAAAGGACTTTATTTTTGAACTCAGAGCATCGATATTATGTTAAGGTAATTTTTGGGGATTTTTTTGAAAAAAATGAATTTTCGATGAATAGTGTTTCTATTTAAAAATTAAATTAAAAATATTTAGAAAATTATTTTTATAAAATGGATTTCATTTTTGAAATCAGAGAATTGATATTTGGTTAAGGTAAAATTTTGGGATTATTCTAAGAAAGTTGGATTTTTGATGAACAGTGAAAATATAGTTTTTAAGTTATGGGTGTTTAATGACATCATTAAATGATGTATTAAGTATATATTCAATATGGTCGAATTATGAATATTAAGATAAAGTATGAGGTGTCCCAAGTGGCCAATACCATGGGAAAATACCATGGGCAAGCCCATGGTTTTGCCAAAACCACTAGTGAGGTGTCCCTTGGCCATTATTGCCTTGTCCCCTCACTTTCCCTATAAATACCCACCCTTTCCTCCTTTATTTTCCACTACCAACTCTCCCCCAACGAAGTTCTGGTCTTCTTACCTTCCAAGGAGTCTTCCCAAGGTGCCCCCAAGCCCTCAAGGTCCAAAACATTGAGTTTCAAGAGTCACGTTTTAAGGTAAGGGATTCGACCTCTCTCTTTCTTTTCATATAATCATTTTTATGTCATTCCTTTTATGCTCCATGTTCTTATGTGAGAGGATGTTCTTTTATATTCCTCTTACTGCCCTTTTCATGTTTATATGATGAGAGATCCCCTCTTACTCTCATCATTTCGTTTTATGAATGTTTAAGTGACGCCATTAGGCTGTCGAATTTTTAAGGGATTCTTTCACCCTTCTCATTTTTCAAGTTCAATTTTCATGTCAAAGTCCTTCAAGTTACTTTTTATTATGTTGGGGTATGATCTCTATATCTATCATACTGATCTATTATGATCATATGATGAGAGACCCTATTTGATCTTGTAAATTTTTTTATTGATGTTTAAGTGACGCCGTTAGGCTGCCGAATTTTCATAAGAGAAATCTAATTTTTGTCTTCCTTCCATGTTTTTCATTTCAAATGGTATGTACTTAAAATTTCATTACCATGTCCATATATCCTTCTTATTCTGTCCCCTTACTGTTTTATGGATCATTTATGAGTGGGTGACCCATGTCCCCTCTCTTTTTAATGTTTTCTAATACCCCGAAACATAGCCGTTATGCTGCAGAATTTTCGTCTCAAAATGCCTCTCACTCTTTTCTCAAAATTATTTTATGTTATAAAGTGAATACACAAAGCTCTTATTTCTACAAGTGTATTCACATATATATCAAAATGTTCTATTTTAAATTCTGGGATTTACATACATGAGACCCAGTTTCCCTTCCGTGGGTTTAAAGTGACGTAAAGATCATGTCTTTAAAACAATTTTTAAAAAACGTTATGATTATGAAATTAAACCCATTTATTTTATGCTATATGGGTTATTTATGAAATATTTGATTATGATATATGTGTCTCACATTATAATAAAGGAAAATTTAAGGGTGCGCCCTGATAGCGCTCCAATGCATTGGGTAATGATGTAACCACTAGAGATTACAATTTTCACGATACCCTGGTGAATAACCTTGGTAATTTTCAAATGACACCTTGGGGATGGACCTTGGTTATATGTTCATGAGTGTCTATGTTAAATGATGTAGCCACATCTTCAAGTTATGAAAAATGTTATTTTTATTATGAAATGCCTCATGACTTCTTTCTCATGCCTTAAAGTTCTTTTCATGTCCTTATTGAAGTATATCAAGTTCACGTGTAAAATCTTCCTCTTGTTTCCCTTACTGGGCCTTCTGCTCACCCTTTCTTTTGATGTATGTCCTCAGGTTATGAGATGCTATAATGAACCTAGGATGAACTTAAGGAGAAGCCTTTCATGTGTTTAAGAAGAATGTGTTATGTTGTTTTCATGTATTATGTTTCTGGTTTCCAAGACACTAGACCTTAAAGATCCTCATTTTTGTGTAATGTAATGAAAGTTTATGTTATAAAAAGGCGGGATGCTATATGTTGGTTTGTGGTCGTCCATGGTTTTGACACCTCGTGGTCGGGCCCCTCCCTCCCTGCCCCTTGTGGTGGGGTGTTTGGTCACTGTTGGAGAGTTTTTTCAACGTTTTGTACCCTCTATCAGTCTTAATGGTGGGGAGACCCACGACGGGTCTCGCACAAATATCTCTAGAATGAGTTGGCGTTGGTCTTTATCATAATGGTGGGGAGTCCGCCCGGGCCTCCTCGTATCGATTTTCTAGTCTCGGATCGGGCATCGGAAAGTTTTTAATGGTGGGGAGCCCCATCAGGACTTCTCGTGTTGGACCATTCAGTTTTGTTCCTAGAGATGGTTTAGTGGTAGGTTATTGGAGTATTCTTTGGATGTTGGTTGTTCTTGTTTCTTCGTTCCAGTAAAATGGTGTGTTTTTTTTCTATGATGCTTGAAGTGTTTTGGGTTGTGAGGTTGGTTTCCACGAGCGCGAGAGTCACTTTCCTGGATCAGTCAACTTGAGGTGTGCAAGCTCTGTGGGGTGGGAAACAGATATCAGAAAGTCTTTTTACGTGTTTCTTGAGGTTGTCATTTGAGTCACTTTCTCTGAGTTCGATGCTTTTGCCTCTTCACTTGTTGATTGAGGGGATCCTCTTTAAACCTTAGTTGGGTATCAGTTTCTTCTTTTGGGTTCAGCCATAGTTGTGGCTTTCCGGGGGAGGAAAGCTTTATGGTGGGGAGAATTTTCACACCCGCCTCTTGTACAGTATTTATTTTATTTTATTTTATTAATTTTTTTGTGCATCGGGTAGTTCGGGTCAAGTCCCGACATAAAATTTCTGAGTTATTAATTAAAAACATGTGTTTTGAAATTGATTACTTCTAGCGCAGCGCGGTCGAAGATGCACGGCCTCGCCTGGGTCGCCGCGTGACCCCACCCTGTTCACTACACGCCTTGTCAATGTTAAATTAATGAAATTATTATTATTATTATTATTATCTTGGATAATAAATTAATTGAGAGTTATTTTTATTATTTGCATTTTATTAAGTTTATTATTGTAAAGTTTAGTATTTAATTCATTAAGTTTTTATTTATTTATTTACCATATTATTATTATTATTATTATTTGAGGATATTCATAATTATTGTTGAGTTTTATTTTGATTATCAATATTAGTGATGATGATTAAGTATTTTATTTATTATTATTTGTTTTTTTAGTTTATTATTTATATTATCGTCATTTTTATTATTATTTTTTCTTCTTTTCTTTTTATTTTGTTTGTTTTTATTTTATTATTTTTTTCATTCTATTTTCTTCCCCTTTAGGGTTTTCGGACCTCTACCCTTACCCCTCCCCTCTATCCTGTCGCGACCCCCCACCCTGTTCGCCTTAACAGGTCGTCGCCTATCTCCCCGGCCTGCCTTGGACAGCTGTCGCACCCAACCGCCTTCCCCTCTCCTCTTGCCGCACTGTCACCCGCTGGAACCCCTCACCGTCGCCCATTCCCGGCCAGCCTGCTCCCTCTCCCGGCTTGCGCCGCCCCCACAAGCTCCCCTTTCCAGCGCTGTCCGACAGAACCCCACTGGACCTCTCTTTCGGCACCCCACACCCCTTCGGCTCCCAACCGACCTTCTCGGCTCGCCCCACAGACCCCCTCGGCCAGCCGTCGTTTCCCCCCTCCTAGATGGCCGTCGCACAGCCACTAACCCCATGGCTGACAGTTTTTTTCTTCCTTTTCGGTGAAGCCTCGGTCTGGCGACTGCTACACCCCCCCTCTTGTCTCGGCCAACTTCTTTGTTGCTGAAGCCCTAACTGCAGCCTCCTCGAGTACACCGACAACCCCCTCGGAGCTTCAGCTAACCTTCCGCACCCTCATCATTGGTGCGTTCTCCTTGAATCGGGTGGTTCTTGCAATTTTGGGTATTTTTTGTTAGAGTTTGGTTGGCTTTTGGTTCTTTCACGGTGTAATTGATCAGATTGCATGTTTTTAGGGATTAATTGTGTTTTTTCTGTGCATTTGAAGTGAGGTGGACTTTGCGAATCAATTTTTTGAAGTTTATCTACACTGGAGGTAGGTGGTTCCACGTCTAGTTATTATTCAATGAATTAGTTTGCAAGATTAATTTGTTTAGCATGTTGTTTAATTAATTCTTGTAATGCGAGGTTGTTTTTCCTTTCGTTTTGAAGTATGAATTGCATTAAATTTTTTTAGTAAATTGTTTATCTTGTGTCTGTATTTCTGTTGAGAACCTTGTTGGTGATTTTTAACTTGTACCGTTAGATTATTTTTTTTCAAGAGGTTCGAACTATGTTTTTGACATGGCATCAGGTGCATTAGGTCATAAAAGAAGTTTTTATTTGAGTTCAGTGGGTAATTCCAAGTGTTTATTTTAAAATGTTTTATAAGATTCTACTTTGGACTTGTTAAATTATGTGGTTCTCTACTGATCTGATTTTACAAATTGTAAAATGTTTAATTGAACAAATTTTGTGGTGCAAATCATGTTTTGATAAGATTATGTTGTGTGTTTGGTTATGAAAGGGGTTTGGGTTGTTTTTGTGTGCAAATGCATGTTATGCTCTTCAAAATTTGTTTACTAAAATCTTAAGTGTTTTAGAAAATAGTTATTAAGGATGGAAAATTGTTTTATTTGGTTTTTTAAGAAATGAAGATTGAGTTTTGAAAACAATTTTGGTGTGCGCATGGTTTTAAAAGAGGGGTTGAGTGTGTAATTGTGATTTTGCGTGCGTAAATACCATGTTTGGATTTTATGCATTAGTGTGACATCTGACATGAACTTTGAATTACTTGAGCACAAACGGGAAGCCTGGGTACTAGGTGGGAGGATTAGACTAGCGTGCTAGTGATACGAGAGTGGCCTCGGCCCAATTTCACTTAGCGGGATTGACACTTACAACACTAACTAAAAATTGGATTATGACTGGAGACCACTATGGTAGGAGGTGTTTCCCTACCAGTGGATCGTGCAGGGGAATGTGTGATACGGTTCACCGAGACGTGAGGTTCTAGGGTCCCACTTCTCGCTAGTATCTTTAGGGTCTCCCATGTATTGTGCTCTTACTCTACTTTCTGGTCATAGTCAGCACACGATGTGACGTTGGGGTTACCAAGAAAAGTGTGTGTGCGTGTGTATGTGTGTGCCTGCGTCTGTGGGTGTGCATGCGTGTGTGTGTGTGTGTGTAAGTTAATTTATGTTATTTTCCTTTTACAGAAGTTTCCCCTTAAAAAATTCATTAAAATTCTTTAAACACTTATTTATTTTTATTCTGTTAAATTGCAAATGTATTTGTCTTTTAATAATTATGCGAGGAACCTTTTTCTCGGTGGAATCCTACTGGGCTTCTAGCTCACACCCTACATACACCCTTGGGTGTATGTAGATTTTTTTCTTCTGCTTTCCAGGTTGTGACATTGTGCTCAGCGATGGTGGTTCTGGTTGTTGGTGGTCTTCTCGTGCAGGTTGGTGTTGTGGTGTGCGGATGCTGCATCACTCTAGTTGCTTGGAGGTTTGAGTTGAGTTTCTTTTTTGTCTCTTATCTTGGTTGTGGGTTCAGGTTGTAAACCTCTTTTTTTTGTTTTTTTATTTAAGGCCCTGTTTGGTTGCCTACTTTCAGTTTATGTTTCTTTATCTTATTAGTTGTGTTGTGTCTACTATTTCGGGTAAAATCGTTCCCACTTGTTACTTATGATACCTAGGCACTTGTGCCTGCCCGTGGGGATCGGGAATGCCCTTCAAGCTATGTCGCGAACCAGGTCAGGTGCCAGGTCGGATGGCGACCCGGCCTGGTTCGTGACAGCCCTTTACATAGACCATTCTTCCTTGAAAATGTAAGGGAAAGATACTGATGTCCCCTCAAATTTTTAAGGAAGAATGATCTATGTAAAGGGAGTGAGATGATTCTTAGAGACAAGAATGACATTACTTTGGTCATCCTATTTCAACACTACTTGCGAGGTGATCAACCATGCAAGGACAACTATAGAGTTTACATTGGACATGGATAACACAATCTTTTTATTGTGCATGACCTAACAATTGGCGACCCTTTGAGATTTGAGCATGCTAAGAATAGATCAAAGTCTGTTGCGAATATTGATAATTTTATTATTTTATTAAAATATTATTATTTTAATGATATTAATATTTTTTTTCATAAATATTGATAATATAATTTTTTTTACTAGTAATAATTGGATATAATTATAATCAGTAAACGAAAACTGCTTGGATAATGAAGGGAAAATTTGTAATTATCTCCACAATGATGATTACCAAATTTCCCATTATTATTCAAGAAGTTTTCATTTTGATAAGTATTGCTAAGTATTTATAAATTAGAAATAATTAGCAATAAATAGAAATAAATCGTAATAATTAGTTAGGAACAATTAGAAAGAATTTTTAATAAATTTTAATAAATTCCAAGAACCTGGCACAATTTCTAGTGGATTGACGACACTCTTTTTGGTCGATGACTTTTCTCCTTTCAACTTTCACCAACTCAAAAAAATATGAAAAATGTGCTTCTACATAGGCATATTCAATCTCATATACACGAGATTGGATATGCATTCATAGGATCATATTTTTTATAATTTTTTCAGGCGGTGATAGTTGGAAGAAGACAATTCATCGACGAAAAGGGGTCTCTTTTATCAGACAGCTCATTTACTTGCATCTTTCTCACACTAAAATCACAATAATATTAATACTATTGTTTCATTAATCATTATTTTATTAAATATATTTTTTTATTGTTATATTTTTTAATATTTGTCTATTTTAATAATAATAATAATAATAATAATTTATGATTTTTTTTATATTTTTTTTGTGAATATTGAGAATTTCCATATTTTTAATATTTTTATTATTTTAATAACATTAAAATTAATTTTTCAATAATCATAATAATATTTTATGATTTTTTTATATTTTTTTGTGAATATTGAGAATTTTAATATTTTTTCTTTTTTTATTATTTTAATAATATTAAAATTAATTTTTCAATAATCATAATAATTTTTTATAATTTTTTTATATTTTGTTGTGAATATTAAGAATTTTAAAATTTTTTATTATTTTATTATTTTAATAATATTAAAATTATTTTTTCAATAATCATAATTTTATTAAATTTATTTTTTTAAAATTTATTTATTATTTTTTATGGGATCTGTTACGACGAGATCCTGTCGCAAATAGTCTAAATAATTATTTTCTTAAAAAAGATATTTGTGAAGGGATTACAGGCCCGTCGCAAATACTATTTGTGACTAGCCCATCGCAAATAGTCTAAAAAATATTTTCAAAAAACATTTGCGACTTGATTACAGACCCAGTATAAAAAATTATTTGCAATGGTCTCATCACAAAAGAGATTATATATATATAAATTATATAATCGGAGACTTATTTGCGATGGTGAAGTTTCCTGTCGCAAAAAATATTATTTGCGGTGGGCCGGTCACAAATAATATTTTTTACGAAGGAATTTTCTAAAACGGGCTATTTGGGATGGGGCCCCATCACTAAAGCCTATTTACAACGTGATCCTGTCGAAAATAACCCATTGCAAATACCTTGAATTCTAGTAGTGGTGATAGTGGTTTGTATCTATTTTTCTAAATATTTTTTCTTAGTTTTTATTGGTGTGATTGTGGTGTGGCATCCTTGGAGGGTTGTAACTCTTGTGGGATGGGTGATAGGGATCTACGACATTAGTCTATTCTCATGTGTAGAATATTGATGCCTTTGAGGTAGGGTATTTGTTTCATATTCTATTTATTTACATGAAATCATAATATCGTCGTGGTTTATCCCTTTAAAAGGAAATGGAATAAACTAATAAAGAATTAGTTGGAGTAATAATGAATTGGATTGCGATCAGAAGTCAATTTTTGATATTGTGATTATGATTTGCCTCCTAGTTTTCTAGACAGTTTTTTATCTATATTATTCTTGTTACCATGTCTTGTGGTGCTATGGATTATAATGTTTACCTTGATGGAAAGTGGTAAATAACATAAACATAAAAGTTGTTAATTGGTTGGCTAAAGAGTTAAATAAGAGTCATGTTAAAGGATTTTACTGTTTCGTGATATTTGATCATAATCAAATTGATGAAAATATGCATGTTTAATTGAATTAGTTGTTTCATGATATAGTTGAATAAATTAAATATTGGGAATCCTGATAATTCTTATTGGTAATATTGAAATGAAAATTCATGATAATTATAAGGGTACTTATCTATAATTTTTTAAACTAGTTTTAGTGTTAAGAGCATGTTTAATATTTGATATCTTGTTATAGCGTGATGACTTAGGTTTTCCATAGTTAGAACATATGAATAATGAATCAGTTAATTCAATATAGAATAAAATCTAGTTGTTTGATATTTATAATTCTTAAGGCTTGAGTTTCTAGTCTACTTGATATGGTAGAGTTCCTTGAGTTTGGAGTTGTGAGAGATCATTTATGAGTGAATGATGAATGCCCTTATTTAAGGGCCTAGTTTCCCTACTAAAAATGATTATTTTTTACTAATTATTTTCGGATGTGATCTGGGTACAATCCTTGTTATGTGATCCTGGGATGGAGGATCTTGGGATGGGTGATGTGGTGTGGGTGGGAGGCCCAGAAAATGTGGTAGCAGTGGAAAGATATAGGATATATAGTCACTTGCAGTGGCATCCAGGTGTCTGAGTGATGATAATTGTAGTTGATATTTGGACTAGGTTATTTCCATTGTGTGGTTGTGAGATATATTATATCTTTTATATTCTATGATTTCATACGCAACCCCAACCATATAATTTTGGGAAACTATGACCCAATGGACTGTGGGATGGTTTTTTCCCTAACATCCAAGTGGGATGATGGATTTATAACTACCCCCTCTGGCACCATACTCTTCTCTTGGTAGTTATATGTGATTATATGCATAGAAGATAGTTTTGACATATATATATATATATATGTAGAGGTTTATGATGGATTGTGGTTATTTATATACATGTATCCCCAGATATAGTATCCAAAGGTTTATTATAGGTATGATGTGTATTGGTTGTGATGGCACTAGATACCTTCCTCAATGTATGCGTTGTAATTGATTAAGGTATAAAATTTGATGGATGATACACATTATACAAGGAAATGTGGCACTTGGGAATTACTAGGTTACTATACATATATGTGATATAGGATGATGGGATGATGGGATGCATTTGGTATATGTTGTGATACATATCCCTAGGTGTTTGTGGGCTAGATTATTTTGGAGAGAGTTGTATAAGGACATGTGATGTTAGGGAAGAGTAGAAATCATATGGGGAAGTGAGAGTAGCATAACCTTGATGTTTCATTT
The DNA here is from genome assembly GCA_963277665.1 of Viscum album. NCBI lineage: Eukaryota > Viridiplantae > Streptophyta > Magnoliopsida > Santalales > Viscaceae > Viscum > Viscum album. The sequence goes on from OY728145.1 coordinate 780,854,326, forward strand.
TTGTATCATATTCTCTCTTATATGTGCTACTTGGTGATTGTTATCCATTGTGAGTCTGAGAACTTAGTTTAAATGTTTAGTTGATGAGTTACTTTCACTATTGTTCATTGTGCTTTAGCATGGTTTCTTTATCCTTTTCATGAGGGTCTCTAGGTATGATCCTAGTGAGTATGTTATTATTCTCACCCTACATATATATAAAATATTTTTAGGTTTGAAGGAGAAGGTTGGATATCAGGTATGATATTACTAGATCATAGTTTTTGCAGGAGCTGTTTGGGATTCAGGGTCACTATCATCTTTACCATTTTGGTACTTTTAGTTTTCCTTTCATTTGTTATAGTATTTTTTTTTATTTTATTTTTTCACTTAAGATTTTCTTTATATTCCTAAGAAGGTATTGATTGGTGCATATGTATTATCTCTCTCTTTTATATGTTCTCTTATAGGGTAATTCCTCCCATATGTATCCTTGGCATACCCTCAATTTTAGTAACCAATACTAGGCCTACTAGAGGTGGGACATGGGCGGTCACCATCACCCTTCTCTCACTTACAGCCTAGTATGGGTACTTTGGGGGGGGGGTTAGGACATTAATATTTTTTATTATATTTCATATTTTTTATGGTTTTATTATTCTTTTTTTCATCATCCGATTGAATTTATTATTGACACTTATAAAGTTAGGTTTTACCCCTATGTGAATCTCCTTTTTTCCATTACCCTTACGGGATTTTTGGCTTCCTTTCTTTACTATTATGTATCTCACAAGTTAACATTACATAAGTTATAGGTACCCTTATGTGGGTTTTCCCCTTTTGGTATTCCCTTACATATATCTTAGGCTTCGGTTATCTTCATTTACCTTAATGAAGGTTACTCGTACCTTTAAATAAGTCCCATATACCTTTATAAATCTCGGATATGACCCTTACATAGCCTTTGTTTCAAGATATTAACTTTTATATAGCCTGTGTGTTACCTTTATGAAACATGGTTGTAACCCTTATGTTGTGGGTGCTACCCATACATGGTATCCCAGCTACCCTTACGTAGAAGCAATTACTATTATACAATGGATTTCATACACTTACATACGATGTTACCATTACAAAGGCACCTTGACGCATCAATGTTACTCTTACATGTACCATTATGAACTATTTTTACCCTTATGTGGGACCTTTATATAGAAATACCTTTTATTTATTGGTTTAATTCCATTTTCTCATGGTATAGTTTTTATTTTACATTTTTTTGAGATGTTAGGGTTGTATAATTGCCTTGCTCATCAGAGAAGAATTCGTGTATTGTGTCCCCATATAGGCTCATGGAATATGATCTTGGATGGGTACCAACTTTGTACAGCTACTCCGACCCTAGACATTCTCAATCTTGAGGTTCTCACATAGAGAGATTGTGACAATGACAATCTAAGCCCTTGTGAAAAGCTTCTTTTGTGATAAAGGTGTTGTAAGGGGGTCTCAATCCTATTTGGTTTTCTTTTTCAATTTTTTGGGAAGAATTGTGTATATTGATTCTATCTAATCATGTGTTATCCATTTATTGATTTTTCATGTGCTGTTGTTGTCTATTATTTCCCTATGCTATTCCTTTTTACATAGTGGAAAAACCTCTAATGATCCTTTCCTATGCATGTAAGCTCATGGTTGAAGCATGTAAATATCAGTTTTACTTTTACTGTTTCATTTTTAATATTTATCTAAAATTTAAACTTTTTAATTATTTCTCTTATTATTGAATTAATTCAATTCTACACTACAACAAAAAAGGTTTTAAACAGTGCTAAAAATTCTTCCTTAGTGCTAAAAATCGTTGTTGATCTAAGCATCATAAAAAGGGAGACCTTTTATCTACACTATCAAATTATTTATAAAGGGGGGCCTTTATGAATGATAAAAAATGCTAGTAAATGTGGGTCATTATTAGTGATACTTCTAGAAATGATAAATCCTATACTACTATGTACTATGAAAATTACTGCACACTACAGCAACACATACATCCAAATACAAGAAAATACAGGATATGGAAAATTCATAATTCAATTAAATTAAAAATTACAACACAAATACAAGAAAAAAAATACACAATTATATACATATCATATACTTTTTCATACAATTAAATTAGCATTTTCAATTCATCAGAAACATTCAAAAACATTAATGGTTTCAATTTCTTTGGCATTCAAACTCCTATAAAAAAAGCATGATCATGGTATGATTTTCCAAAGAAATCACACCAACTCAAGAAAAACTATAAACCTATATAAGAAAAAAAACTCTTATGGTAGTAATACTATAAAGAAATACATTAAATATAAATATGAAAAAATACATTACTAAAATGACTGTTTTAAACAGAAACCCTAAACTTTTTGCAATACCTGGTACACCATATGTTGGATTGAGGTTTTGATGATTCTTAAAAATAAAAAATGACTTATTGATAATTTTCTTAAAGTTTCAAAACAATTCAAATTATTTTTCTCAATTTTGACTATGTCATTTATTTTTTTATTAAAGTTTCATTTAAACTAAAAATATGCACTTTGAGTCATACTATCACATCATGTGTTGGTTTTATGTGAGGCTAGTTCCTATTCGATAAAAATGAATTATGAATAGTTTTCCTAATTTTTCAAGGAAATCCAAACATGTTTTATTGTTTTTTAGTGAGTGACACATGTTTTGAACTAAGATGACAATTTTAAACTAATAATGGACACTTTGATTCATATCAAGAACAATGTGAATTAGATTATGGTGCGTATAATTCATACACATAACAATTTATATATGAATAATTTTCCTAATGTGTCAAAACAAACCGATTGTATATTCTCATTTTTTATTATGTCACTTGTATTTTTTATTAAAATTTCAATTTAAAATAAAAAGACACACTTGGAGTCATACTGGTAAAACCATACATAAAATATAGGTGATGATGACTCATAAACATCACAAATTACTTATGTATCATTTTACAAAAGTATCAAAATAATCAGAATGTGTTTGATTAGTTTTTAGTATGTCACTTATTTTTTTTCTAAAATGTAATTTTAAACTAAAAACATTCACTTTGAGTCATACTAGTCAAATTGTGTGTCGGTTTGATGTATGACTAAACCCTATATCTAAAAAATGAATTATGAATTAATTTCATAAATTATCAAGACAATACGGATATGTTTTCTTGGTTTTTTGTGACTAAGACATCTTTTGAACTAAAATGTCAATTTTAAACTAATAACCGACACTTTAATTCATACTTAGAACACTTTGTATTAGATTTATATGTGGATAATTCATATATATCAAAAATTACTTATGGAGTATCATCATAAATTATATAAACAATAGTAATTTTTTTCTCAATTTTGAGTATGTCACTTTTATTTTTTACTAAAATGTCAAGTTTAAATTTAAAGACACATATGGAGTTATATCTCTCACAACATGCATCAGATTGAGGTGTATTTGGTTCCTACACATCAAAATACACTTATAGATCATTATGATAAAGTATCAAAACAATATGAATGTGTTTTCTTGATTTTGACTATGTCACTTGTGGGTTTTACTAAAATATTATTTTAAACTGAAAACACACAATTTGATTCATACTAGTCACACCATGTGTCAAATTAATTTCTAGATAATTCCTATACATCATAAAGGATTGATTGATCATTTTAATCAATTCTCAAGATAATATGAATGTGTTTTATTAGTTTTGATTATGCTACTTATTTTTTTACTTAAATTTCAATTAAAATTGAAAACACACACTTTGATTCATACCAATCATTTCATGCGTCAGTTTTATGTGAGATTGAATAAAACACATCAAAAATGAATTATGAATCATTTTCCTAAATTATCAAGACAATATGAGTGATTTTTTTCTTTTTTATGTCAGTGAAATAGGGTTTGAACTAAAATGTCAATTTTAAACAGATAACACACAATTTGAGTCATACTGGGCACACTATATATTAGATTTAGGTGAAGATGATTCCAATATATCCCAAATTAATTATGGATAATTTTAATAAAGTATCAAAATAATTATAATGTGTTTTCTTGGTTTCTATTATGTCACTTGTCTTATTTATTAAAATGTCAATTTTAAATAAAAATACATAATTGGAGATATATTGGTCACACCATGTGTTGGATTTTGGGGAAACTAATTCCTACATGTAAAAAAATTATATATGATTCATTTTTTTTCAAGTATCAAAAAAATCCTAATGTGTTTTCTTATTTTTGAGTATACCTCTTGTGGATTTTACTAAAATATCATTTTAAACTGAAAAAAACACACTTTGAATTATACCAATCATGATGTGCATCTAATTGGTGTACGGTTGATTCCTACAAATCAAGAATGAATTATGAAAAATTTTCATAATGTATCAAGATAATATGAATGTGTTTTTTCATTTTTGAGTATATCAAGTTTCTTTTTTACTAAAATGTCAATTTAAATTTAAAACACGCACTTTGAGAAATACTGACCACATCCTGTGTCATTTTTATGTTTCTACATGTCACAAATGATTTATGAATAATTTTCCTAAATTATCAAGATATAAAAATCATGTTTCCATATTTTTTATTGAGTGGAGAACATTTTTAAGTAAATTGTAAATTTTAAATTGATAATGGAAAATATGAGTTATACCGAGCACACCGTGAATCAAATTGAGTTGTTTCCATTTCCAAAATTTCAAAAATGACATATGGATCATTATCCTAAATTTTCAAAATAATATTAATTCATTTGATGATTTTTGAATATATGATGTGCGTTTTGAACTAAAATTTCAATTTTAAACTGAAAATGTGTACTTTGTCTCATACCTAGAACCCAATGTATTGGATTGTGGTTTGGTTGATTCCTACTTGTCAAAAATGACTTGTGGATCATTTTTATAAAGTATCAAATAGATTTTTTAATGAAATTAACTAAAAAGGAAGATAGAATGATGATAAAATTAACTAAATAAGTAGTAGGAAGTCACCTCTTCATGATTATTGTATATAATAGGACACTATGTATTCTTCCCATTCATTTCTAAAAAAATACATTTCCTCTTATGAATCTAAGGACTGCCAACATTCCAGGTATCTTTTGAAAAATATAAATAAATAATGTATTAATAAATATTTTAAATGAAATTATAATTATCATCAGAAATTCCTCTTTAGGGATGAATGTTTTTTTGTGGGATATGATATATTTCATAAATTTTAAAACATAAAAACCACAATATTCTTCATTAGTTTGTTTCATACACTTTAAAAACATTAATAAAAATATGTAATTTGTTTTGAAATATTTTTTGAAAGTTGAATGTTACTATATATACCCTAATATTTATCCACTTTTAGATGTCGATTTTCTTTTTATGATCATGTATTGTCCTCATGCCATGGTTTTGAAGATATTTAAACATCGCCCTATCATAACACAATTATAATTAAATCAAAATATAAAATGTATATCTTGAATTTTACTTGTAAAATATTGCATGTATTGTATTAAAAATTGATAAACATCATTACATGTGGTCAGTTTCTTGGGTATCCATGAATTGAATCCAGAAAATAAATCTATGAATTATCCAAATTCCCTGAAATGAGTAACCAATACCTCCTAAAAAACCAAAAAAGTAATGAAATGAATGGAAATATATTATATATTATTAAATTTTAAATATATACCCCTGAATCATTTCTACTAAGAATATTCTTCCATCTATAAGGTTTCTTTAAAACATTATGCCCATTTTTTCCACTATTACTTCTTACTTCATTGGTTCCATTGAGAATTATTGGTTGTAAGTGGTGTGAGGACTAATGAATCTAAATCACTATCCATGAAGTTCTACCTTCAAATAGTATTGATATATAATCCTACAAAAAATATGAATAATATTTAGTCATACTAAACATATAAGTTTATCTATTGGACAAAAAAATCATGAAAAAACACCTCTTGTACAAATTTACAACTGAGACTCCTAGCCATTCATGCTTGAGAATTTCATTTACATTCTCAAAACCAATGTAGTATGTAATGGCCTCTCCATATATTTATTCTTAAAAATTAATTTGGGTCATATCACCCTTTTGAAATGAGGTATCTACAAGAACCTTTAATTTTAGTAAATGCAATAGTTGAATGGGAAGAGTAAATATAGTCTGTTATTATCATTTAGATTAGTTGGTTGATCCTTAAGATCATTTTTATTCAACCTTTCATTTCACCCACATACTTTTTTTATGTTCGTAATATCATTCATTGTTTTAGGACATTTTAATTAATTATTAAATGTTTTTCATGAAAAATAAATTTGAAATGAATACCTCCTTATAGAAATGTATTTTTAAAAGATCTAATAGAAATTATATGAAAATTATATTAGCTTGATTGGATGTATGAATATCTACATCATCAAGTGGAATAGGTAGCTTAGAAATCAATGCATGAGCTACATGAATCCCCACTCTCACATGGCCTATTAGAAGTTTTTTGTCATGTATAATATCTCTTTGGATATTGTACATGGTACCACTCACAACAAAGTAATGGGTGGGTGTTGATTTATATAAATCACAATCATTTTAACCCTATAGAGTATCAATAGATGAAAGGCATCAGTGTTTTCCTTATTACCATTTCAAAGAAACAATTATGACAATATTGATTATGTCTTCTAAGATCGGGCTTCGAGGGGAATATCATGCCTCAAAGCTAGAGGGGGTGGGGGATCTTTACATGTTGGTTTTTTTATGTTGATTCTTCTATTTGATTTCTTCCCATAAAATTTTATAATAACATTGACTACCAATTGATATTTTCTTATAGAGTGTATAATTATTCCTACAAATATTCCATTTTCTTATATTTATTCCCCTATTCATTTCTTTTCTCAATATACGTTTGTTGTGAAACCCAAAAACCTACACCTATGATAAGGACATACTATTCTGGAGACATCAAGGACACTAATAGTAGTTATTTATTAGGTAAAGATGATGATTTTTTTTCTATGTACAATAGAAATATTGGAAAATAATTATTCATTATTATGTAATGCTAATTTAATGAAGAAAAAGTTTTTATTATGAAATACTTATAAATTCCTCCCAAACATTTCTTGTGTTCTCATCTATTTATTTCACTCAATTATTTACACATGTCACCTTCCATATAACATGACAGGGGTTGGATCTATATTTGGATTTTGTTTCATCAATCTATATATAAATAGAGAAACATAATTATGTTCTTATTTCACATTATATAAAATTATTATGGTATATTTAAAATACTTACCATTCATTTCAAGTGAAGTTCACCCCATCCTTTATTTATAGTAGGGATACATTTTTTTTATTCCCTTAAACTATTTTTTTAAATAAATTCTTGTTTAATATATTAAATATTTTTAATCAAAGTGATTAATACATATATTTTCAATCAATGCATTACTAGTCGTAATGTTTCTGAAAATTTTTCTCCTCCTGATGAACAGTAAATGCATCCCATGATTTTTGGTTTATCAGGTGTTCATATATCTGTGGTGGTTGTTCATTTATTTTCCCTTCAAAATATATGATATGATACTTCATAAGAATTGTTTTAAAGCCATTATGATCCCATCCAACAAGAATTAATACAAATTTCATTCAAGAGTAATCTATGATAACTTCACTCTATAAGGGAAAATGAAGAGTAAGTCAATATTTCATTATTATTTTTAGTAAAATAAAGATATTATATCATAATTTTTCCCAAATATATTCCCAAATTAGTGTATTAAGAAGAGTAACAACATTGTTCCACAAATCTACCTCAATCAACACATGCATGAGAGTGGTGAGCCTAATGTAACTACTAAACATAGCCTTATTAGGGTTAACAAGACATCCATATAAATTCTATCAAAACTCAAACTTGATGCCTTTTTTATCACCTTAATAATTTATACTAACATTTTCATGCTACAATGCTCCAATTGTTTTCTCTGATACAGGTTGTTTATCATCTACTATTTTCCCTACTTCAACCTTTTAAATATGTTGTTACTATAGATTATTAGAATTATTATGTTTAGTAGGTTGTTGTTGTTCTATATTGGGGGAACCAGCATGATGAGAAACTAGTTATTCCTCAAGATTGGGAGCATCATCCAGTGAAGAATCCATTATCTTCAGAAGTGGTTGAAAATTTAATTTATATTATGTAAATTTAGAAGTAAACATATAATAATATGTGGCAACATGATGTATATTAAAACAAATATAACATTATTATTAAACTTCCTTTTTTAAAATTTTGAAGGGATTTGAATCCTCTATCGAGTATCCAAATACCTTCATTGTAGTCTCCTCTGAGATACAAGACACAACCTACATTGTGACTACTATGACATGATTATAAAATATAAATGAAAGGGTCATCCTCAGTTTCATTGACTTCTGAACCTTCAGTAATTTTGATCGATAAAAGTACAATTGAACAACTTATGGTTTTTAGGATCTAGAATGTAAAATAAATTTATTTTCTATTATTCCATTATAAATGGTTTTTTTGTACCCTTCCTTACTAAAATCCACTTTCAGGAATCCCGATTCATCTTTTTTAATAGAACTCCTCTTATCAACACACATTCATTGAAAAATCAACACTTAGAATATTTTATAATCCAACACCAATATTTTTTTGATAATTTCAAAGTATGAAATATTCTCATAAATTGAATTTATCTCCTTGGTACCAAATACATGAATCGCTTTTTCCACGAGTGTAACTCTGATATTTTTCATGGAACAGTATTTTTCATGGTCATTTTTGTAGCATGTATAACTATTAATTAAATAACCATTATAAGATGTTAAATGCACACTTGGTCTTCTAGATATCCATATAATTCATTCTAAACTAGAATACATATTTTTTGTTAAATGCTTAAAAAAATACTCAAAAACTTCGAAAAAAATTATTATGTGTATTTTATATCCATATTTAAACTGTTGAAGGATTCAAATACCTAATAATTACTTTATGGGTTTCAATATATGGTAAAACCCCTAAACTATTGTAAAAAATGTAAAGGTGGGCCATCTATTGATCTATAATAGTAATTGTGACAACATCTACTCCAAAAAATTCCTTCACCCACTAGTCATTCATTTTGATGAGATTTTATTAGACCAATACTTTACACATCAGACAAGTAGTCGGTAAAAAAATCAAATGTCTTCCTCAATAATGTATCACTCTACAATATTACCTTCTAGTAAACTTGGATTTTAGACATACCATTTCAAAATCAATATATACCATTAAATAAGGTTCATATATCTATCTTTTAAAGGACCACATAGTCGAATATCGCTTTCTAATTAAACAATAAAGTGAATCATCATATCATAGATTTATGGTGGGAAGAAAATATCTGATTCACAGAAAATGGAAACAATTTATTTTTGCAGAGTTTGAGATTTCACCATGTCTATAACTTTGATTCATATATATTTGACAAAAGAAGCGTAGATTTCTTAATTCATGACAACCATTCTTGCTGAAAATGCAATATAAAGCTATAGGAGTTAGATTTTACATCAAAACATGAAAATCAGGTGTTTTAAAACCCCATAACATTAAATTAATCATTGAAATGGTATTACTGATATTTGATTAATACCCCTAGTAAAACATTACATCATTCAAGAAGTTTCCAAACTAGTATATCTCTTTCCTATAAATAGTGTAAGAAGTTTGAGGATTAAAATATCTTTTTCACTTTCCACTGGTTCTGAATATTCACTTATTATAATGTCAATAATATCCAGCCTAGACTTAATTATATCTTTCATTTAGTCAGGTGTATTTAATAACATTCCAATGACACTATCGCATACATTTCTTTCAACATGCATAACAACAAGAAAATTCATTAAATATAAAAAATTATAGTATGGTAATTCAAAAAAATAGATCTCGTTTTCCATCTAGTTTTTGTATGGTTTTTTTTAAAAAGGATTACCAAAAGAAGTTTTCATATCATTTACTTTCTCAAACAATTGATCACCAATTAGTGGAGACGGTACTATAAATTCTTCTGAACAACCATCATATTATGGAATCCAAGATTGGTACTTATTTTACTGAGGTAGAAATATATTATTTTATATGAACACAATATTTTGTAAATGTTTCAACCTAATTGACTATGTTCCTTGTTAAAAAATGGGACACCCTTTATATCCTTTAATGAAATATCCTGACAAAATTCCACAAAAAAATTCATTTATCATCCCATAAAACATGGATATCAATGTAAGATATTAATTTTTGTAAGAATCATACAATGTAGCACCTAAATCCCACAATAATTTTAAATTTTCAATCAATGGGTATAAATAAACATCAATATCATTACCCAGTTTTTTTTCCTGATTTAAGAAGAGATAACGTAATGTTTTTTTGTTTCATACATAAAACTGGTGTCAAGTTATAATTTACCAACATAACCATCAATTCATAGGAATTTATACTTTGAAAACCAAAATGATTATATCCATTTGTGGATAGAGAAAGAAGAATTTTTGTAAGATCATTTCTAAAATCATGATACTCATGATCATTTCTCTTTCACTAAGGATAGTCTTTTGGGTGATGATGATTCTAATATTTATTTCTTATATCTGCATTACCCATTAATTATCGTACAGTTTACTCACCTCCATATAGGCTCCTAATCATTCAAATTATTTTAATGTACCATAAAAATTTTATAGGACCTGATTCATCATTATTGTGCCAAAAATCACCACAATTTGGTAATTTGTTATGTGATTTTTGTTCCTTTAAAATAGTATAAAGACATTTATAAAGAAATTTATTCTTTTATAGATCACACCCATTGAGTGTATAATTCATTTATTTTCATATTTGGACAAGGAATCACATTGTATTCTAAGGGTAAATGATTCAAGAAAGCAAGTAGTTCAGTAAAGATAAGGTCACTCCATCCATTTCTGTATTTTAAATTATATAACATCTGTATGGATGAAAATGTTGTATATTTAGTATAACCAGCATACAATGGTGTATTTTCATAACTCCTTAACTTTTAAAAAAAATTGGTCAATCTTGAAATTCATCCTCAACAGTCATGGACATTTACTCAATACAATCTGCATTACCATTCAAACTTATAATCACATCCTACATATGGTCTTCATCATTTTACACACTTGTAATCATATCAAATAATCTATAAAATGTAGTCATATCCTAGTCACTAGACACATCCATCTTTTTCCCATGTTTCTACCAACTTTAATAAATTCAATATATTCCATAATAGAGAGAGTGTCCTTCTAACTCTTATGAACTTATTATTCTAGAATAAAAACAACAAAAACACGAACAGCAGATTTGAAAAGGCTCATATGCAAGATTTTTTAAAAACATGATGAACTCTTTCACCCCATCCTCATACTCGTTTTTTATACAATTTTAATCCAACCATTTTCGATTCATATCCATCATATTTTATTTGGTAATGTTAATATTTAACAAGATAAATAAAGCATAAAAACTATTTCATAAAAAAACTTCATCTTATGATTAAATTATTAGTGTAAGGTAAGAATAATAATTTTTATGACTGTTAAAGACATAAATTGTATCATTAAAATTTAAAACTATAACAATTAATGACTATAACAAATAAAATTTTAAATCATGAGAGTTAATTTTTTTATGAAATGGTTTTTCTATATGTAACCTTATTAAAATTTTAATTAAAAATGAATGTTACATAAGCCAAAAAAGATAAATAAAATATATAGAAAAAATAATTTTTCAATATATAATAATATAATATTTATAATATAAATTTTAAGATAAAAAACAAAAAATATGTAACAAATAATTTTATATTAAGAGAATATCTTGTCAAAATATAGAGCACCTGGATTTTCTATAATTTAAAAAACAATTCAATATCTCTAAAAAAATCATGTTTTATATCGAAAACTAACCTATTAATATATAAATTTTATAAATATACTAAAACATATAAAAAATTTAATACAAAAAATATGTAAAGAACAAATGTTATGACTTAATAAAGCATAGAATATCTTTCTAAGTGGCTGCTTTAATAAAAAAAATCCCAAAGAACATATGTTTTTAATCCTAAAACATATGTTCTTGTTTAATAAGATAAAATATAATAAACACACAAAATATAACTAATCAATAATAAAGAACTATAATTTCAAGACAAAAATTATATAAACATTAATCTAAGAAAAAAATATTAAAAAAATTAAAATTTGAAAATTTGTTTAAAAAATTTGATATAAAATATACATTAAAATCATTTAAATAACCCATATATTTATTTATTTTAAAATTTATAGTTTAAATTTATACATGATCGTTAATATAAATTTATTTTTAAACCTACAAATTTCTACAACTATCGAAATTATTTACATAAAAAAAATTAAATATTTCCAGAAAAATTATTTAGAGTCTCGATTTTTTCCATATAATACTTTTAAATATTTAATTATATATTTTCAGAGCCATTTGTTGAGATGGTGTTCAATTATAAGGATCAGTTTCCCCAAAATTAATTTTACAAAAATATTATATATATTTTATATTGTGAGAGAACAGTTGCTTAAGGAAAATTGGATAAATCATATAAATAAGCTCAAATAATAAATCCAATACCACGGTTGTGTCTGGAGAGGGATTTTTACCCAAGGTGGACCTAAAATAGGTTGGTGTGGGGTGTTTGGATATCTCACCCATTGGCGGTACATTCAGTTAATTAATTAAATGTTTAATTTAATTGGTTTAATTTAATAACTTAATTCTTATTTTCATTAAATATATTGTTATGGATATTTTCCCAGGGTTAGCCTGACAATCTTGGGACCATCGAGATCTTTAACATCCTCCTTCTATTGGCAGATCACATTGAATGATGACAATTTATGGATCAAAGAAGATCAGAGCGTAGTTGATGCATAGACTTACATTAATAATTGGTGAGCCTGTACTTTGATGATGAACGGTCTAATCTCTAGGTAGGACTCATCAAACTACATTTTATTCCATTTTTTGTTAAATTTATTAGTCGAAATCATCAGTTTTATGATATGTGCCAATTGTGGTATACTTGGCATGTGCATGTGTATTGGTTTATTAGTTTACTCTTGGTTTTCAAACCCTAGATATCTTTTCTCCTGATCAAATTCCAATCACTCTTGGAAATGATTGATAAACTTTTGTTCTTACTCCTTCCTCCCAAAATTGATATGCATTTTTAACAGTTGGAGCTTGCAATACCAGTTTGACATTTCCAAGTGGTACTCAGCCTAATCGGACCCCCAGAATCATAATTAATTCACATGTGAGGGGAGAATCAACAAACCCGGGATATATCTAGGTCTTTTATGAGATGTGGGTGATCTTTTTGACAACAAGAGATAAAATCATCCAATGCAGAAGGAATAGAGGTGTTCGGAGCATGCGGCGAACCTCCAAAGACTACATGTATCTTTTTTTCAGCCACCAGATGGATAGGAAAAGTGATCCATGACAAGATCTAATTTTTTTTTTGAAGAAACGTTATCATAATTGTAGAAAAAAAGATGGATTTTAATCATAGAGTTTGGATCTATGAAACAATAAAAAACACGACAACACATTGTGTACCATGATAAACACACATTGTGTAGCCCCTATGCTATTGTGGATAGGGTTTTGGTAATTTATAAGCATGGAATGGTGTGTATCCCTCCTACACATCATGATTTTATTCCCAAATTTGAAAATACACGTGGTCGAGCATAGAGGCCAGACCTCGTGTAGGAATACACATCCAGGCACACAGTTTTGTACCATAGTACTTGGACATGGGATGGATACACAGACATGATATAGATACATAGACATGGGGCCATGTGTTTTGTGGGTACCCTCACACGTCGTGTACCCCTTGGTTCCTTTTGAGGGAACTTCAAACCCTCATATATTCTTTGTTTGGACTCAAATTTTGGCCCTTGAGTGGCATATACTGAGTGATCTTACACATAAAATGTAATGGTTACATCAATTATTGATTTTGTGATAAAATTTGAGATTTTCTAGGAATGGTTCTTGTTTAAGTGATGCAAGATGATGGTAGTGATCACATGAGATCACTAGAGGAATTCTAAGTTGAACCCTTTATTTGGGCTAGGTATTGGTCCTCGATGACCAGAGTGGACCACCCCATTAGAGTGGAACTCTACTATTATTCATGGCATGGGTCCTCTATTGACTTCTATAGGGGAACCCTCTTGTTTGTAAGGGAATGAGTCCTATATATACCATCAAAGTGGAAACCTCCTAACAAGTTCATGGGTCCTCTATAGACTATTAGAGTGAAACCCGCCTTTTAGAACAGGTCATGGGTCCTCTATCGACCATTAGAGTGGAACCCTCCAATTAGAACATGGTATGGGTCCTCTATCTATCCACTTAGTGAAACCCTTCTTTTGTACCAAGTCATGGGTCTTCTACCTAGAGTTTGTTCCCCCACAACTGTATGATATAGTGAGGATGTGTGGCTTTAATTGGTTGGTTTCTTCTAGGTAGATGTTTGAGATGTTGGGCATCATTATTATACTTTTGGAACTATTGGAGACACTTTTCTTGGGATGAGTTGTGATATATGGATCCCACTTCTCTTTATTTTAAGATTATTTTATTGAGTATATATACACACATAGGTATCCACACCTTTGGATTTGGTTACTCTCGTGTCATTACTTGTAAATATGTGCAAGGTATGTCACATTATTTTTGTTTTTATCTTGTCATTGGTTGTAAGAGATCACTCTCCTACTATGGGTAGAAAATAATTGATGTGTAGTTCATCTACACATCATGGTGAGCCCCTTGTTATTGGATGAGCTTAATCATTCTCTCTTTGGGTTGAGTTTCTTCTTACTTGATATCTACAGTCATTCCTTTACTTTTTTTCCTTTTAGTGCTCCCCCTTTCAGATTTTTGGATCTCTTACTGGCTTTGTGTATACTCACCCACGCATGGGAATTTCCCTCACGTGTCTTGTCTTATATAGATGATGGACAGGTTGATGGTGACTTCAAGGGAACTTATTGATATTACATTTATAGTACATTGAATGATGGTTATATCTTGGAGATTAGGAGATGGTCTCTCCTAGTAGTTTAATTTCCTATTTTTTGAGGTGGGGACATATTTTTGTTTGGGAATATATTTCTCCCCCTTTACTTTCCAGTTTTCACTTTCATACTCTTGTACACCCTAGAGGTTATTCATGCTTGGTTTACTTTTTATATTTTATATATTTTTATTATTATTCCTCTCCACCTATTTATTGAGATGGTTGGGTGTGTGTATATAGGTACCTTAGGAAAAAGACTTCAATATATGATATGCCTTTCAACACTTCACCACCCCTATCCTATGAAGTCTATCTTGGGTTAGTTATAGATCAAGCCACAGTTAGATTCGAGTTGTGAAATACTTTTATCAAAAAAAATTTATTCCTTTGGATGTTGGTTGGAGTATCCCCATATGAGTATTTGGTTGAGATTAGTGAAACAGTGTCAGAGAGTCTCAAGTGAAACTCTCAATCTAAGGAATCCAATGATGGTATGGGCGGCTAACAGATTTGTTCCCTAAGACCTTTATCAACTTCTTGTTGACTCAGTATATAGAGACTTACAAGGATGAAGTCCACATACATCATATAGAATTTATTATTTGACTTCACTTATTAAGTCATCTCCCTGTTATTATTTTATATATATATAAGCTAATCTGATGGTGGTATATATTGATTAAATTTTAGGATTATTTCATAATGATGGCCTGCCAATATACCAGTTTCAGACCATGATAATGATCTGATGATAGGCAAGGCCTTAGTTTTGGGTTTATCCCAATAGTTTATTCCTCCTAGTGGTTAGGTAGTAGGACCTCCACCTATTGAGCATCAGATTATACTACTTGAGAATATTGAGGATGTATGTATGATCAGCATACTTCATGAGTTCCAGATCTGGATTCCATTGAGATTTCATAGTGGTCCAGATCCTCAGGAAGTAGAGGATTCGCTAAAGTATGTGGTCTATATCATTAGGCTCATTCATACCCTAATGGACCATGTGGTTTCACTAGTATTTATCCTCTTCCACGAAGAATATTCCCACTAGTGGAGTCTTATTACCTTGATGGATGATGATTCAACACTCTCTTGACCTGGCTTCTTGTAGTTGTCCTGTGACGAGTACTACCCCACCTATTTTCAAACAACTAGATTTAGAAGATTCTTGAGTTGTAGTAGGTAGGTAGGATGTTAGATGAGTTCATAGAGAGGTTTATAGACCTTAACTGGTACTATATTGACATTATTTGGGATGTATTCTTTCAAGCACAGAAGTTAGAGAAGGAAATACGAAAAGAAATATGTGTTAGTGTTGACTCCTTGTGCATTCCCACCTATGCTAGGGTGTTGGAGTGGGCACTAGTTACTAATATATTTCTTCCATAGGGATGTTAGGTAGTTAGAGCTAGTAGTGGGAATCACAAATATGAGCTGTCTGTAGCAGCTAGAAAGTTCCAGTCGACACGATCTCACCGTAGGAGATCCTATGGTGATCAGATTTAGACGGGTGGTCATGTGGCATCGAGAAAGTGAAGAACACCAGGGAATACCATTTAAGGGTGGTGCTTTGTTTCTTATGGGTGACCTAACATAGCACATGATTACCCGACCAGAGGCACTGAGTAGAACTAGCAGATAGAAGATGGATCATCATCGTAAAAACATCACTATGATCCGAGATCTCTTAGGAGAGGGTAGGGAGGCCTTTAAGGAGGAAAAGATGGAATAGGAGAAGGAGGAGCTATGGGTGGTGGAAGATTCTATGAGATCATTCCACCACCCCCACCAGTTTTCCACTTTAGGCTTTGATAGATGGTGGTCGGGGATACGGACAGATGAAGGCTCTAGAGGCTTATGGCCCTACGACACACAAGATGATCAGAGGTAAGATATGTGTGTTTTATACTCTTTATGTAGTATTATTAGACATAGGTACCAGTCATTACATCTTCTCTATACTTCTTATGTGAGGTCAGGATCTCCTAGTTCAGGTGATATCCCAACATCTTTGTCTTGAACATCCTATAGTGAATGATTTTCTTGTATCTTTTGTCCACTAGAAGAGAAATTTAACTCTTAGTGAAGAGAGTTTCATGTGGAACCTTTTATTCATCAAAATGAAACCCTATGAATCCATATTTTGTAAGGATTGTTTGTCCATTTTCTGAGTCCAGATTTATTGTCACCATAGATGGATCAGATTCCATTGTACTGATGAGATGAGATTCACCTTTATGGGTGAGATATATCTCATGGCGGAATGAGTGGGTTCTAAAATCAGGGGTCTAAAACGCATCACCCATCATTTTTTGAGTATATCCATGGTTAATAAGACTTTTTAGGTATATATAATCCTTTAGTTATGTAGTATTATATATAAATATTCCTTGAAAATTTTATATAACTACCTCTATGGTGATAGAGGGATTTTTGCATCTATATTCATCTCATTACCATTATTATGTCTTTTATGGAATATCAGATGTCCCCTACCATGATCCATGAAATAATGTTGTAGTTGAAGGACATTTGAGAGAAGGGTTTCATTAAGACAAGTGTATCCCTCTGGGAACCTCTAATGTTGTTCATGAAAAAGGTGGATGGTAGTTTATGGATTTATGTGGATTATCATCACCTGAACTAGGCCATGATAGAGAAAAAGTACCCCCTTCCAAGGATTGACAACCTCATTGAACAGTTGTGTTGTGCTAGATAGTTATTGAATATCAATCTTCAGTCTGGATACCACCAGTTGAGTTTTTGTGAGGCTGATATTCCAAAGATGGAATTCTAATGTCGGCACGAGAACTACAAGTTTCGGGTGATTCCCTTTGGTGGGATAAATTCCACTATTGTGTTCATGGATTTTATAAACCAAATATTACAGTAGTATTTGGAGTACTTTTTGGTCCTCTTCATAAATTACATACTCATATACTATGTGTTTTAGGAGAAGCATGAAGATCACTTGATGATGGTTCCATAAAAAATATAGAGAGAGAAACGACTTTATGGAAATATCTTGATGTTCCAGTTCTTGATTCATGGGGTTCACATTATGTGGAATGTCATTTCTGATCATGGTTTATCCATGGATCCAGCAATATTCAAAGGAGTTCTTTCCTAGGATCCACCCAATAGAGTATTAAAGGTGTGGAGTTTTCTTGGATTAAAGGGGTACTATAATAGGTTTATGGAAGACATAAACAAAATTTCAGTATATTTGATCACCCTGTCATGGAAAAGAATCCATTTACCCAAAATAAGTAGTGCTAGAGGGCCTTTTAGGAGTTGATGTCGAGGCTGGCAAGGGAACTTGTGTTGATACTACCAAAGGAGGGCATGGAGTACATAGTGTTCTTTGATGCCTTAAGAGATAGGATTTTCTACTTATTGATGTAGTAGTAGGAATTTACCACATACATGTTGAGGAAGTTGAGAAACCATAAGCATAACAACATGACTCAATACCTAGAGCTAGAAGTATTACTCTTATCCTAGAGGATTTTGAGCCACTACCTTCTAGGAGATGAATTTTTGGTTTACTAAAACCATCATAATCTCGTGTACATATTCGCATATAGAGATTAGAACACAAGATAGTATTGCTGGTTAAAATTATATCATGACTATAACATAAAGATAATTTATACCCTATTAAATGGAAATGTTGTAGAATATTCCCTTAGTAGGATTTCATAGACTCACTTGGTGAAAGAGTCTTCTAAGAAGCTGGATATCTTGCAGCTGACCCTGGTAGAGCAGGAGGGTACAAATTTTCTTTTTCTTGATGGTATTGACACCTTAGATTCTTGAGTGTGTAAGAGAGTTCCAACTGGGAGAAATCATCTATAAGGTCTTGTGTGACTAGATATCCATAAGGTATTTATTAAATATATATTCTGAAGGAGGGAATCATGTTATATTTTTTTAGAGACGGATGGTGGTTCTAGTAACGATGCAGTGGGAGGTGATGTGAGAGTTCCAAACTTCTCATTTTGTTGTATATCCTAGGGTGGTAAAGATGTAAAGAGATATTCAAGGGTAGTTTTTGTGGTCTTTCATGAGATAGAGTGTTTTTGTGTTTGTCTCTCAGTGCCTCACCTGTCAACAGGTGAAGAATGATCACCAGGTTCTGATAGGTTTGTTGCATCCCCTAAAGATCCTAGAGTGCAAGTGCGATGGAATATACACGGGCTTTGTTATAGGTATTCTATGGATAGAAAGTTCCATGAAACAATCTAGGTGATTTTTAAATGACTGATGAATTAATCACACTTCCTTCCTATCATGGAGCAGAGTTCGGTAGAGAGTTTGGGGAAGTTGTATGTGTGTGAGATTGTTCGCATCCATGGGGTAACCTCGATGATTTTCTTTGATCATGATGTAAAGATTATGTCACAGTTGTGTAGAGTCCCATAGGAGGCATTCAGTACCTATATAAAGATGAGTATAGCCTTTCACCCTCATACGGATGGACAGACAAAGCACATTATCTAGGTGTTGAAAGATAT
Source organism: Viscum album (assembly GCA_963277665.1). Classification (NCBI taxonomy): domain Eukaryota; kingdom Viridiplantae; phylum Streptophyta; class Magnoliopsida; order Santalales; family Viscaceae; genus Viscum; species Viscum album. The sequence goes on from OY728145.1 coordinate 780,874,115, forward strand.
GTTGTGGGATTTCGTATTACACATCACTCAGAGTTAGGAGAATCACATGTCCTTGATATAGTTTTCATACAATAAAATACACCACTCTACCATCATCATGTCATCTTTTGAGGACCTATACGGGAGACCCTACAGGTCAACCTTGTATTGGAACGAGATTTTTGAGACATCTCTTAGGTGTTTAGAGTGGGTACACTTGATTTTGGAGAATGTGCAGGTCATCTGTGAGCATATTATGAAGGCCTAGAGCAGGTAGAGATCTTATGCATATCGCCTTTGTTTTCCCATGGAGTTCAAGTAGGGGGACCATATTTTATTGAGAGTCTCCCCATGATGAGGATTTCAGAGGTTCAAGAAATCCCCAAGGTTCGTCATGCCATTCAAGATCATGCAGAGGGTTGGATGGGTTGCTTGAATTCACACCCAACCTACGCAACTAGAGTGGGTGCATGACGTCTTCCACATGTCATAGCTAAGAAGATAAGTGCATGAACCTACACACATTTTGACTAGGAAGAGTAGGACATCGAGTATGGAGACACCTTAATGGATCACTCGATGGAGATTGAGGATCAATAGGAATGGACCATACATGGATTGACCATCCCCCTGGTTTGTGTGTAATGGTAGCACAAGAATGGGCAGGAGAGATCCTAGGACCAGGACAGCCAGATGCGGGCTCAGTATCCCAAGTGGTTTGTTTAGTTTTTATTTTCAAGGATGAAAATTGGAAGGAAGGAATGATTTACAGACCTTATTTTTTCCTTGTAAGACTTTGAAATATTTAAAAATATATTTCCAGAGCCAGACACTGAGATATCATGCAATTTTGATGCTCGATATGCCCATAATAAAATTTATAAAATTATTAAAATTAATTTATATTCTTCACATTAAGTTTCTTAAATAAAATGTGATAACTTTTAAACATAATCTAGAATCATAAATTTGATACCAATTTTAAGTCCAAAACATGATTTTTACCTTAGGAGCAACCTAAAATAAGTCAGTGTGGGGGGTTCGGATATATCACTCATTGGAGATATGTTAAGTGAATTAATTAAATGATTCATTTAATTAACTTAATTGAATAAAACAATTCTTATATCATTTAAATATATCATTATAGAAATTTTCATAGGTAGAGACTCATAATCATGGGATCATTGAGAGATTTGGTGGATCATATCAAACAACGAAAAATCTCTGTATTAGAGCATATCAAATCCCAGCGAATGAAAAAACTTCCTACAGTAATTAGTGATCATGGTCTTAGATGATGAAAAATCTAATATTGATGTAAGACACTTAAAACTATGGTTTATTCCATTTTTGATTAAATTGATTGATCAGAATAATTCCTTTTATGATGTGACCCAATTCTGGTAGTCTTCGCATGTGCCCATTTACCGGTATATTTGTAAACTCTGGGGTTTCTAAAATTGTATATCCCCATTCTTTATTGATTTCCAATAACTCTTGGAAATTATTGAAATTTTTTTTCTTATGCCTTCCTCCTACAATTTCTTTTTGTTCTTCTTTGGTTGGACCACGCGGTCCCGATTATACACTTTCTAGTGGTAGCGAACCAGATCGGACCTCATAAATCCTAACGAATTCATGTTTGAAGGATAGATAGATAACCTAGGGGTAGATATGGGATGTTTATAGTGTGTGGGTGATCCTTTTGACAATCATAGATCAAATCTTTGAAGATGGAAGCACCGGAGGTATGTGGGGCATGCGATGAACCTCTAAAGACCATGGGTACCATTTTTCAACCACTGGATGGACAAAAATGATGATCCATAGCCAGATCCAACATTTTAAAGATGAAATGAAGCTAAAATTGAATCATAAATGCTAGATATTAAGTGTAGAGTTTGGATCTAATAAACTGTTAAAAAAGCGACTACATGTCATGTACCGTGATGAACACACGACATGTAGACCATATTCTACGACGGCTAGGGTTTTGTGAATTTATAAGGATGTAATGGTGTGTATCCCTACTACACATCATGTATCACTTCATTGGGTGGAAGAGTCATGTAAAGGACTACATGGGTAGGACCCCATGTGGGAGTACATGTCCAAGAATACGGCTATGTACTGAGTTACACACACATTAGATGGATACATAGACACGAGATGGATAGACAGACACAACCAAGCATGTGGCTGAGACCTCGAGTGGCATGGGCACATAATGTATATCACATATACACTATGTATCCCTACATGGTTGTAAAGTCGTGCAACTCCAGGGACACATCAATGTGATGGAGCGGGACCACACGTCATGTGGGTCCCCTCACACATCATGTACCCCTTAATTACTTGTGATTAAACATCAAAATCTCATATCTCCTTCATTTGGATATGGATTTTGGCCCACGAGTATCCAATCCTGTGTTTTTTACATTTATAACATGATGGTTCCCTCGGTTGCAGATTTTGGGATATGATGTGATATTTCCTATTCAAGTTATTTTTTAATTGATGGTTGATGGCGATAGTGATCACATAGGATCACCAGAGGAATTTTGAGTGGAAACCTCTAGTTGGATAGGTATGGATCCTCTACCATTAGATCGGGACCCCACTATTAGATAGGGCATGGGTCCTCTATCGACTTCTAGAGTGGAACCCTCCTAGAGGGTTAAGAATGGGTCCTCTCTAGAAAATCAAAGTACAACCCTTCTGTTGGGAAGGGAATGTTTCCTCTATATACCATCATAGTGGAACCCTCCTATTGGGTAGGGCATGGGACCTTATAGAATATCATAGTAGAACCCACCTGTTGGAAGAGGTCATGCATTATCTATCGACCATTACAATGTAACCTTGTTAATAGAACATGGTATCTTCCATAAATCTATCAATTGAGTGGTACCCTCCAATTGTACCAAGTAATGGGTCCTCCACCTAGAGTTTATTTCCCCTTGACTGTGTGACATAGTGATTAGCCATGGATTTACTTGGATGGTTTCTATTGGGAAGATGTTCCCAATGTTGGGCATCGTTGTTGTACATATGGAATAGTTGGAAACTCTTTTTCCTAGGATGATAAATGTGATAGAGATACCTTGTCTCTCTCATTTTGGATTCTTTTAATGGGGATATATTTATATATACATATTTATCCACACATTTTTATTTGGTTACACTCCTTCCATTGGTTAAAAATACACATGGTGTGTACCATGTTCTCTATGTGTTTATTTTCTCATAGTTGGATGTGGTTACTCTCCTATTATGGGTGAAAAATACTCAATGTGTAATTTATATACACACTGTGTTGAGCCCATTATGCTTGGATGAGGATTTTGTTTCTCTCACTTTGGAATGATCTATTCCCTATTTTCTTTCAATAGTCTCTCCTTTCATATTTTTCCACTTACTTCTCCACCTTTAATCTTTCGGGGTGTCTAACTAGGTATTTATATACTCACCTCTGCATGGGTTTTCCCATCACACGTCATGTCTTAATCAAATGATGTAAAGGATGATGGAAAGGATGATGGTTACTTAAGGGGAGATTTGGGATATACGGTGTTTGGAACCATGTACAGTGGTTATAGCTTAGATATCAAGAGATGGGATCTCCCATCCATTTACATTCCAGTTATTTTCAGTTTGGAATATATTTTTGGTTGGGCATTTATTTTTTCCCCTTTACTTTTCAATTTTCACTATCGTAGTCTTGTGCACCCCAGAGGTCTTTCAGTCTTGGTTTAATTTTTATTTGTTTCATCTTTTTATTATTATTCCTCTGTACTTATGCATTGATATATCCAGGTGTCTATGTACATGTACATTTGTAAAGGGCCTCCGTTTAGGATGTTTTTTTTGGCATTTATCACCACCCCTAGCCTATGGAGGTAGGCTTGAGGTAGCTGAAACTCAAGCCCCGATTAAGTTCGGTCATGAATGTATTTAAAAATATATAATTAAAATCATTTTTAAATTATATTGGTGGTCACCAAATCATATCCGTCACCTCACCAATCACAGAGATGATAATGGGAACCACTTCATCTATTGCTGAAATGTGTGAACACCAAAAAACAGTGAACCCAATAATAATTTCATGGTAAAATATGCCACTAATTCAATTCATTCACCCAAATGACTAATGATCATACTAATGAAATGAAATCTAAACTGAAAAATAGAAAAATACCATGAAATTTATTATTTTTGTATCGTTGAAAATGATATTCGATTGAAATCACTTGAAAATATTGGAGTGGTTGTAGCGTTGGAGGGAGAGTGTGATGATGGTTCTCATCGAATGAGGATTCAACCATAGAATCACACTGAATTTCATGTTCAGACTTTTATGGGAGTTTTATTATTATATCAGGGGTGCCTCTAATAGGGAATTCATAAGTTTGGGTAAAAGAATAGCTTGTGAGTGGTGGAAGCTAAGAATTTTTAGAGGGTTCAACCACTGGAGGTTTGATCGGTTTGTTTTTGTGTGATGAGATATAGTGGGATAGGAATCAGATTATATTCATAATTTGGATCACAATTAAAGAGGAGTAGAAATAATCACATACCTTAACTTTGGGTTGATCGATTTGTTGAGAAGATTGATGAAGAGTTGTGGTAGTGAATTGGTTCCACGAGATCTTGAATAGCACGGGAGAGAAGGAATCTATTATGGTTATATTTAAAAGATCCAGATATATTTTGTCAGCACTGATGGAGACTGGTTTTATTAGCGCTAAAATAGTTCGCACTCATAAAAAAAATCTTTATCAGTGCTAAAATTTTAATGCTTATGAAGATACGTTTTATCATTGATAACAAAGAACATATGAAGACCTAATTTTAATAATATAATTAATATAATTATAAATTATAAATTTATATAATTATAATTGAATATTTAAATTATTAAAAATATGTATTTATAAAAATAATTATAAATAAATATATTTAATATAGTTTTATAATTATTTTAATATATATATATATTTATAATTTTAAATATATTTATTTATTTAAAATTGTTTTTATATAAATATACATATATTTATATAATTTTTTTAAGTTGGGGTCAAAACCACTTTTTTTATGAAATCAAATACCACTTTCTATCTAGGAAAATTTATGCCCATTACATAGATTGTAAGCACAAGTCCAAGTGGTCCATGAACATTTCATGAAGGCCAAAGGGATTTAAATCCCTAATTTAAGGCCTAAAAATCCATTTTTTGGCCTGAAGTCCCCTTTGATAAATATTTCTTCTTTAGTACCTAGGATATAATAGTATCATCACCATTGCAGTGCTTTCTATAGTACTCACCGCCACTATAGAGTTGTCACTGCTACAGTTTTGTCGTTGTTGTAGTAATGCTAAAAATAACATGCAACAATAACTAATGAAATCACCTCTTCCCAATTTTGAACCTAGGACTTTTGGATGTAGTCTTATGGGGTTTACTACTCAAGAATTATCCAAACCTCAAACCATGTGTATGGGTTACAGTCAACTCTCAGTGGGGGGGGGTGACCAAGTTCAGAGCACATCGTACTTTCCCCCACTAGGCAATTGTTTTGAATCACCTAGTGCATAACATGAATAGTGTCCAAGTCAAGCATGACTCGAGCATGTGCTAGTTCCCACAGAAAGATAAGGGTACAACTAGAGGGTACCACTTGATTAACACCCCTTGGTCTATTAGATCAGTCTCCCAACTGACCGTTCTAAGAGACCTCCTAGTCAGGGAAACCATCCACCGTTCCTACCTTTAGGGGATTGAGCATGTAAAGTGAATATATACTTCAAACGTACTCATGAGAAGTGTGAGGAATCGGGTTAAAAAAGCCACAAGGTGAATAAAGGTAGTTCATATGGTCTGTCTTTTACGTAGAGTTGATGGTTCAAGTCTAGATCATGGACCATTTTTTAAGTGAAAGACGAACAGAAAACATTGAAAGGCAACTAGTGCTTCAGAGGAAGTTTAAGAGAAAGGAAGGGACTCATCTCAAAGTTAGATTTGGACATTCATTTTTTGGTCAGTTGGTATTTAGGTCCTATAAGAAAGCAAAGAAAAAAACCAACTCCTGTTAGTTCCCTCTGGGGGCCGTTAACTCACTCACTCGGGTGCTACACATGTATCTCCTTTCTTGAGATTCCCATTAACATGCCAAAAGTACGCTATTCTTGATTAATGAATGGAGTCAGATGAAATGGAGTATGATTATAGCATTAATAGAAGTGTAGTATTTTTAGAGCACTTAGTTGTGAGGAGTAAACACTAGAAATTAAAAATAAAGTAGAAAATTTAGGAGACAATATAGAGAGATGTACCCTATAAAGCGTATTATTGGAAATAATTATTTTTTTCCAAAAATATGAATATTTCATATGTTTTGATGCTCCAAAAATCCCCATTTTTACTAATAAACAATTCTTAATTGTTTTTATAAAATTATACATTTTATTAAGTAATATTTCAATTTTACAATATATCATATAAAATTTTGTTTTCCAAGTTTGAATGAAATTTCTATGGAATTTTTCATATGAGGTGATAAATTTTTATTCTAGGTGATAATTTATCATATGAACCATTATTTGTCATATGTTTCCAAAAAATCTAGTTTAGGTCAAAGGAAATCATCTTATAGATTGGCATAAAAATTCACTTTAAATTTTGGATTATATTCAAAGTAAATTATCCAATAAAATTCATACATATGAGAATTATTTCATGAGGTAGAAGAATGTCTTTTGATTTGTTCTTTTGAAAAAGTCATTTATCTTATAGATATCAAATTATCATATGAACCTCTATTTTTTCCTATGAGAACATAAAATCATAATTCTGATATTCAACAATGGTAAATATCATATGACGTAAAATATTTTCATATGTTGATCAAAAAAATTATATGAAGATATAAATTATCTTCAAAAATAATGTTTTCGGTTCATTTATCCTATATAGAAAGGATTACCATACTAAAAGAACAAATATAATTATATATTTTTATATTTTTATATTTTTATATTTATATATTTATATATTTATATATTTATATATTTATATATTTTTATTTTTATTTATTTATTTATTTATTTATATATGTATATATTTATATATTCATGTATTTATGTATTTATGTATTTATATATTTTTCTATTTTTCTAATTACATATTTATATATTTATATATTTATATATTTATATATTTATATATTTATATATTTATATATTTATATATTTATATATTTATATATTTATATATTCAAATATTTAAATATTTAAATATTTATATATTTATATATTTATATATTTATATATTTATATATTTATATATTTATATATTAATATAATTATATATAGATATATTTATATATTTATATATTTATATATTTATATATTTTTATATTTATATATTTATATATTTATATATTTATATATAAATATCAAGATGACTCAGCTACAGACTTGGAGACCCAAACCCATGACCCCAAAATTGATTAAAAAAGAGAAAAAAACTACGAAGTAATGGGGTCAAACACGAAATAATATTTCCTTATCAAAGAACACAATGAACATTAGAATTCAATTCCTACAACTTCCTCTTGGACCAAGTCTTCTAGGATAAGGAACCCTACCATTTGGATGACAACCTTTATGCCATGCCTTCGTACTTTGAGGAGGCTCGTACACCTCATCTGATGACGAGTCATAGAACTCATTCTGAGTATTAAAAATCCAGTTTTTCCCAGATAAGCCATGAAATTCCTTCCCATATTTGGCTTGGAATGTTTCTTAAATGTTGAGTGAAAACAATTTCTCAAAAATAATGTATTATATGGAGCCAAAAGCATCTAATTCCATTGTGGAAAGAATAACATAAGTACGTGAGTCAAAAAAATATTCAATGTATTTCCTAATACTCTAAGGAAGCCTTTCACGTTTATGGTATTATGAAGAAGTTTTAACATTGGAATTTTTAACCCTTTCATTATCAAATTCCATATAAGAGGAATTACCCAAAGTTTCATAAGAATTTTTAATTAAATCAAAAAAATTGGATGGATATTTCTAATCTGCATTCCCAATTCCCACAATTCTCATCCTACAAGGATATGAAAGATACTCCACCTAAAGGGGGGAACCAGTAGAGACTCATCACCTGGAGGGTTTGTCTTTGCCAACCCAACTTTATAATCATCCTGAGATATAGTGATGCGAAATAGGTCCTTCTCATGTCCACTTAAGAGAGTAACTGCATTAATCTACATTTGGATGAGAGCAGGTGATGACTACACCAACAGAGGTTGAGGATCATTTGCTTTAGATTCCCGAGAAATGATTAGTTGGAATCCATCTTCATCCACTAATAATTTCTTACCTAAAGTCAAAAACTCTTTATTAACCATTTCCACGAGTAGTGTTTCAACATTGAAGGATGTAGTTGGAGTAATAACAATTCCTTCACATTGATCAGTATCACCCAAGGTGGATAATCATGACTCCAAGCTCGTGTTGTCCAAATGATTCCCCAACAGAATGGAATCATTTATTGACTTGGTTTTTTCCCCTATCAGACTTTGGAATATTCCTACGAATAATTCATGAGCTAGGTGCGAAAGCGGAGTTCGATTCCGAGACCTGGTGTGCCCGAAATTAATTTTATAAAAATATAAAGTATATTTATACTATTCATGAGGCAGGAAAGAGTTATCACCTAAACGGTAGCTAAGATCGAGAATTTGAGGGGCTAGTTTCATCTAGAAAGTGCCATTTTCTCTAAGTGGGGTTTAACCATTGCGGGCACGGGCCTACTATAGAAAAAACTAAGTAGTAGAATTTTCGTAATTAAATAAATATTTTATTTATGGTCGTCGGCTCGAAAAACTCATGAACAAAGTCTCATATCACAATTATGAGTGTGTCGTTGCGTTCATAACATTCTGTTTACCCTAGGGTCGCCCAAAACATTGTCCGCACTAGGCATAGGGTCGTAGGTGAGTCGGGAGCCAGACAGTTGGATGGAGAGGAGTTAATTAAAAAAATTAAATCCCCACCCCTCCCCTTTGGTGTTCACTCCAGGAGTAAGCTACCACCATGATCTCCTCCTCCATTCCTCCTCCTTCTAACAATGACGAATGACCAGAATCGAGTGAACGAGGTGCCATTGGACTTGGATCGTGACGGCAGATGCTCCCGGATCGTGCAACATCAGTAGCAGAGCGTGAAAAGCATCAACGATTCGTCAAAAGGTAGGCAGTTTGAGATTTAAAATCCCAGATCCTTTATATGAATTTTTTTTCTTCAATTTTTATATGGGTTGTGTTGTTTGGGTTCTGAGATTTCCAAAACATGTTTCAGATCTGAATTTGGAGCATCGGGGTGGTCTCAATGGTTCATGGAAGATTTCCACAAGAAAACTCAGATTCCAGCAAAGGCCCTGGCAGAATCCGGCGAGGTCGGCAGTGGTGCGGAGGATTCCATCTTTGATGTGGTTGTTTCTAGCGGTAGGATGGTGGTTTCCGGCGAGACAGGTGGTGGTCCATCCAGGATTTTTTGGGGCTTCTTTAAACACCTGTAACTCGCAAGCTGTAGCTTCTATTTGTGAGCCGTTTGTGGAGACAAATTCCTTCCAACGAGATGGGCCTTTGGATATCACTTTGGGAATTTTATGTGTCTGGTTTATAGCCTAGGGCTATGAAACATTGAAATAATAATAATATTTTAGTATTATTCATCTTCGACCTGCCGTAATGTCTGCACGGAGCATCTGTTTGACGCGTCGTTAGTGTAGTTGTGATCGTGATAGTAAGGCGGAATTTTCAGGATAGTTTCTGGGCATTGGGATGCAGATCAAGGTTTGGGCCCCACAAGGATGTTTTTGGGCATTTATAGAGAAACATGACTTTTTTCTGGCGTCTATTTTGGAAAAACGTGTAGTCGATCTCGTGCATTTTTCCAAAGTGATCATGATGGTGTGGTCCACTTGATGAGTTTTGGGATCGAGGTGTGGCCCCACCCAGGAATGCTACTGTGAATAGTGCATTTTTCACCGTTTGTCTATTTTGGGTGAGTAAATAGCCTATCCTGCATGATTTTCTATGTACAATGTTGTGGTGGCCTCAGTTCGGACTTAAGAGGTGTGTAGTGTGGTGAAGTTTTTGGTCGCTTGAGTTAGAAATGTTTGGACCAATAGTGGTTGAGTGTACTCTCTTAGTTCATTCCTAATAGAGTTTTGTGGCATTACAACCCTATTATAGGTTTGTGATCCCCTAGATAGGGTGTTTTCCTAGTAGAGTTGTGGCATCCCTATGGTGGGTCCGGAGTGGGATCCTCTAGAGTTTCTTCCCTATATTGGGTTCTTAGTACTGTTGTGACCACTTATACATGGGCGGTGATCCCCTATTTAGTAGTTCAACTCCGTAGGGCCTGAGGCATCATCGGTAATATGATCCCCTATGCAATGGGACATTTAATATGGTTGTGGTATCGTCTGGTATACAATCCCCTACTATGCATGTGGTTTTAGTAGGTTTGTATAATCATTGGTTATAAGATCCCCGACTCAGCGTGTGGTTTCAGTAGGGATGGTGCATCATCAGTTTGATCCCCTACATCGCGAGTTATATCATATGGGGTTTCTGGCATCATCGTGACCATCTTCACATGGGAGATGATCCTCTATATAAGTGATGTGAACTGTTGAACATCATATTAGGTTGTGGTATCCCCCAACAGATCTTGGGAGTGATTCCCTATCTGTGAGATCTTTGACATACAAGAGTGGGTTCTTGTATCCCCTAACGGACCCTAGGAGTGATCCCATAACCGAGAAGTTTGGTGTTTTCATTGTTTCATTGTGATGTTCTCAGAGATAATATCTGACGAGCGTGATCTCTCTGATGGGCGTCTGGGACATTGGTGTACAGCCCGATGGAGTGTATCTCTCGGACGAGTTTCATCTGGGATGACAGATCTCGTGGATTGTGTTCTCTTGGTTTTGTGTAGAAACTATCACCAGTGATGGGTTAGAACCTCAAGAGGCTTGGTGCATGAAATGAGTATATCTAGATGTTTATGGAATATGTATCGGAATATATCGGAGCTAAGATGACTAGTCTTGTTTAGCTGAGGATTGTCTTGAGATGGAGTTTCTCTCTCGTTTGGGTTCCCTCTGGCTGGGTTGAGTTGACGGTTTCCTTTCAGTTTCTCTCTTTTATTTTGGGGTTTTGGGGGAACATACTGAGTATCTTTATACTCACCCCTATATGGGCTTCTCCCACACATATTTTGTATCCTGTGCAGACCACTAGCCTTTTGACGGAGTCCCAGGAGGACTCAGAGAAGGTGGAGCTTAGTGAGCTTGACCAACCAAGGTGTTTACCAGAGCTCTTCCGAAAAGCTTTCCAGCAGGTTCCTTTGACATTGATCCCTGCCTTTTGAGGAGGTTGGATGCTTTTGCAGTTTACTTTTTTGGTGGGCCATGTATTTTAACTTTTGTACTTTTTGTTATAATTTGTTTGTCGGTTAGAGGTATGCATGTAGTTTTTTCATTTTTTATATATCTCTGCACTATTTCATGGAGGTGTATGTGGGTGTGTGTGTACCGTTTCCTTAGGCTAATGTCTCCCATCTGAGTGATAGCCTAATCAGCACCAGTTGCTCGCCCCTGGCCTATTGGGGGCAGGCTTGGGGAGTTGCAGCTCAAGTCCCGTTGGGTCGGGTTGTAAAAGAGTGGTATCAAAGGAGGTTTGACCTTTGGGATATCTGAGTGTAGGTGGTCTAGCTGTGAGGTTGGTTTGGTTTGCATAGCGGTAGTGTTAGGATGTTTCGACTTCGGCTTTCAGTCCAAGGACTCTAGTGTTGGGGCGGAGGCCGACATATCCATTCACAGGACTCTGATAAACTGTTTTTGACTTGGTACATTATGACACTAATCGTAGGGGAATAATGGTACATGCATCATATAGGACTAGGTTTTGGGTTTTTCTTGTCTTTCATGCATCATCTCCCCAAATATAATCTTTGATTGTGGTGCATCTTAATTATATTTCCGGAATCCTCCACGAAAATAGCGAGCAAGGATTCTACAGCGGGAATATAGTGATGATCTGCCCCAAATAGAGGATTTGGAGGAGGGTATAGGTTCTGAGGCTGGACCTCTAGGTGGTCCGCCAGTTGAGCCACCTCATGTCGAGAAGCTAGTTGTGCTGGCAGTGCAGGACAAGGATGCGTGCAGGCTCAGTGCACTACATGACTTCTAGAGGTAGTGACCTATGAGGCACCAAGGTGATCTAGACCCCCGGGCAGCTGGTGACTAGTTCAAGGCAGTCACCTAAGTTTTCTACCTAGTGAAGAAACTTCCAGATCAGATGCAAGTCCTAGCGGTGTGCCGTATTCATGGTTTGGTTGAGAGATGGTGGAGTCTAGTGATGTAATCCCATGAAGAGGAGATGCTCACATGGGAAGAGATTTAGGTCTTATTCATGGAATAGTTCTATCCAGTGATGCTGAGGTCAGTGTAGATCCAGGAGATTCTGTAGCTTCAGAAGGAGGACATAACTGTGTCAGAATACACAGCAAGGTTTACTGACCTGTCGCGGTACTCCCTATATATGGTTTGAGACTCGTTCATTAGGGCACAAACCATCGAGCAGGGCCTACATAGAGACATATGAGTAGGTGTCGTTTCCTTGTGCCTTCCCACCTATACTGGAGTGCTTGAGAGGACCATGGTGGTGGAGAGCTTTTTACCTGAGCAGATTCCACCCGTTAGTGTTGGGCATGTGGGAGCTGAGACCTCGGCAGCTGGTTTGGCAGTTGGTAGCCGATGACAGTTACAAGGGTCCGGACGTGCTTGAAGTTTTACGAGGTGAACCCAGGATATAGGATCTGAGGCTCATGGATCTCACATCGGTTTTGGTCTGTCGTCGGAGAGGTGGTGTTAGGCTTGCGATGGATTAGAACATCTTGCTAGATATTTTCCAACCCATCATGATGCTAAAAGGGAGCTAGTTGACAGACTGCCTTGGTAGAGGCAGTGACTCGAATGTGGAGGTCTGGAAGGTGGCGGACGTGGAGATGGAGTTGGTGTAGTAGAGGGAGGTGGCAGGTGGTATGAGATATTGCCACCACCACCCCCAAGTGGTCCATGTCGATCTCAGGGGGTTGGAGGATGAGGGCAAGTAAAACTGCATGACTTAGAGATTTATAACCCTAAGGCTCTAAGGATGGATAGAGGAACACTTTGTGTCATTTCTACTTTTTTTAGTAGTTTTGATAGACATTGTTAGGCATTACTCTTCCCATTCTGTTTCTTGATTGAGGTTTGTTCAGGGTATTGGAAATACCCTCTATTGGTTTTTTAGACGAGCTTCGAATGCAAAAGGAAGAGACATCCTTCCCCCACAGAGGAGTGTTTTTGTGACATGATTAAAACTATTCAGGCGAGTTATTTCCACCCAAAGCAGATAGTACTGAGGTGCAGAGGACGAGTCCCTTTGACTTATATGTTCGGGGAAGGATTGTGTGTGGGCGAACTCACTGGTGTGTGAACCCCAGATCAGGGATTATTTTCTTTCCCTTTTTCTTATCGCTTTTTAGGGACGAACATTCCTATAGTGGGGAGGATGTATTGACTCAGTTTTTTCCCTTGTCAGACTTTGGAATATTCATATTAATAATTCTAGAGCTAGGTGTGAAAGTGGAATGTGATTCTGAGACCTGATGTGCCTGAAATTAATTTTATAAAAATATTAATTATTTTTTTACTATGAATGAGGTGCAAACAAGTTATCTCCAAAACAGTAGCTTGGATCCGAAATCTAAGTCCATGGCTACGTCTGGAGCATATTTTTTACCCTAGGTGGTGTGTAACTGTTGCGGGCGTGGGCCTGCTGTAGAAAAAGTTGATCAGTGGAATTTTAATAAATAAATGAATATTTTATTTATGGGAGTTGGCTATAATAACTCCTCAAAAGAGTCTCAGATAGAAATTATGAGTGTGTCTTTGCATTCAGAATGTCGTGTTTACCCTAGGGGTGCCCTAAACATTGTCCACATCGGGCGCGGGGCCGGAGGCGAGTCGGGAGTTGGATAGTTGGATATAGAGGAATTAATTTAAAAAAATTAAATCCCCTCCCCACCCCTTTGGTGCACACACTAATAGAAATCCACCTACATTAGCTCCTCCTCCCTTTCTCCTCCTTCCATTGACGACGAACTGCCAAAATCGAGCGAATGACGTGCCGTCGGACTCGGATCTTGATGGAAGATGCTCCTGGATTGTGCAGCAGCACCAGCAGAGCGTTTAAAGTATAGACAATCTGAAAAAAGGTAGGAGGTTTGATATTTAAATTACCAGATTCTGTTTATGAATTTATTTTCTTCAAATTTTCATACGGGTTGTGTAGTTCAGGTCCCATGATTTCTGAAACATGTTTCAGATCTGAATTTGGAGCACCGGGTGCTCTCGGTGGTTCCAGAAAGTTTCCCAATGGAAAACCTAGAATTTAGTGGTGGCCATGGTGGAATTCGGTGAGGGAGGTAGTGGCATAGTGGCATCACGGTGGAGTCCGGCTCTGGCATGAAGGTTTCTAGTGGTGGCATGGTGGTTTTCAGTGAGGTAGGCACTAGTCCGACCAGGATTTTCTGGGGGTTCTTTAAACCTCCATAACTCACAAACCATAACTCCGATTTGAGAGACGTATGTGGTGACACATTCCATGCATCAAGATGGAACTTTTTAACTCAATTTGGAAAATTTATTAGTCAGGTTCATAGCCCAGGTCCACAAAATGTGGAAATAATAATAATGTTTTATAATTATTCAACTTTGACCTGTTGTAACGTCTGAATGGACCGTCTGATAGACACACCGTCAGAGGAATTGTGATCTTGATAGTAAGGCGGACTTTTCATGATAGTTTCCGGGCGCTGGTATGGAGATCAATGTGTGGGAACCTTAAGGATGGTTTTGGGGATTTATGGAGAAACATGACTTTTTCATTTGGTGTCCATTTTTGACAAATGGGTATTCGATCTCATGCATTTTTCTGAGGGCATCACAATGGTGTGGTCTGCTTGATGAGTTTCAGGATTGAGGTGTGGGTCCCACTAGAGCTTGCTATTGTGAATAGTACCTTTCTCACCGGTTATCCGTTTCGGGCAAGAAAATAGCCTCTCCTACGTGTTTTTTCATGTAGAATGCGACGGTGGCTTTAGTTTGGGGATAAGAGGTGCACATTATGGAGATGTCGCAGGTCACTCGGGTTAGCAATGTTTGGACCATCATTGGTTAAGTGTACTCCCTTGGTTCGTTCCTATGAGGGTTTGTGTGGCTTTACAACTCTATTATAGGTTTGTAATCCCCTTGATAATATGTTTTCCTGGTAGAGTTGTGGAATCCCTCTGGTGGGTCTGGAGTGGGATCCTCTAGCTTCACTTCCCTATATCAGGTTCTTGGTATTGGTGTGACCGCTTATATATGGGCGGTGATCCCCTATCTAGAATGTCAACTCCATAGGGTTTGAGGCATCATCGAGAATATAATCCCCTATGTAGTGGGCCATTTAGTAGGGTTGTGGTATCATTGGGTATATGATCCCCTACTCAGCGCGAGGTTTCAGTGGGGCTATGAAATCATTGGTTATAAGATCCCCTACTCATCACATGGTTTTGTTAGGGTTGGTGAATTATTAGTTCGATCCCCTATATCGTGAGTTATACCAGATGGGGTTTCCAGCATCATTGTGACCATCTTCACATAGGTGACGATACTCTATCTGAGTGATTTGAACTGTGGAACATCAGATTGGGTTGTTTTATCCCCCATTGGATCTTGGGAGTGATTCTCTATCAGTGAGATCATCGAGATACCAGAGTGGGTTCTTGTATCCCCTAGTGGACCCTAGGAGTGATCCCCTATCTGAGTAGTTTGGTGTTTTTGTTATTTTAGCATGATGTTATCAATGACGATATCTGAGAAGTGTGGTCTCTCGGATGGGCATCCGGGATATTGGTGTGAGGCCTGATGAAGTGTATCTATCGAATGAGTGTCATCTGGGATAACAAATCTCATGGAGTGAGTTCTCCTGGTTTTGTGTTAAACTTTTCACTAGTGATGGTTCAGAACCTCATGAGCCCTAGCACTTGAAACAAGCATATCTGGAAGCTCATGGTATATGTATGAGAATATACCTGAGCTATGTTGACTAGTCTGGTTTACTCAGGATAGTCTCAAGATGGATTTTCTCTCTAATTGGGTTCCCTATGGCTGGGTTGAGATGATTTTGGCATTTCATTTTCTCTATTTTATTTTGGGGTTTTGGGGTGCCTACTGAGTATCTTTATACTCACCCCTGCACGGGCTCTGCCCGCACATGTTTTGTGTCTTGTGCAGACCACATTCCTTTCTACGGAGTCCCAGGAGGACCCAGAGTAGGCGTAGCTTAGTGAGCTTGACCAACCAGGGTGTTTACTGGAGCTGTGTCAATGATCTTTCTAGAGGGAGCCTTTGACAGTGATCCTATCCTTTTGATAAGGTTGGACGCTTCTCCAGTTTAGTTTTTTGGTGGCCCATGTATTTTTCATTTTGTACTTTTTGTTGTACTCTGGTTGTGGGTAAGATGTATGAATACATTTCTTTTCAGTATTTTTATATATCTCTGCACTGTTTCATGGAGGTTCATGTGGATGCGTGTGTATAGGTACCTTAGGTAAGTTCCTCACATGTGTGTGATAGCCTACTCGGCGCTAGTCACCAGCCCCTGGCCTATTGGAGACGGGCTTGAGGAGTCGTGGCTCGAGCCTTGTTGGGTCGGTTCATGAAAAATCATGCGCTGGTAGAATCACTCCCTAGGTTTCCTTCTCCTTCCACACCTATTTTATAGTGATACCATCCATAACATGAGCATGAATATCCATATTTATATTTCCTACAACAACAATGTTCTTATTTCCTTGCTCTTTGTTTGTAGATAATTTAATAGGTTCGGAACCAACATAGACCTCCTTATCCCATGATACATCACATCTACCCAGCAAAATATTGAGGTAAGTCTATTTTTTCTTTGGTGCCTCCATAATAGTGGACAACCCCGGCAAAAATTAATTCTCTGATATCTCTGTATAATTAATAGCATCTTTACTACCTTCAGAATCAGCTGCAGCTGCTTTTCTCTAACTCCCCTATGGGGCATTCCCCAGAGGTATCCCTAATTAGGAATTCTGTTGAAAATTATTTGATTTTTTTCTATCATCTACAATCCTGATCTTTATTCCCCATCATGGAACAATCTTTACATTTAAGTGATTTTATGCACTTGTCCTTGTTATTTCCAACAACATTTCAGGACTCACAAAAAATGGAATTTATCATATTAAATCCTAAAATTGATGTTTTCATTATGTGTTGAAAAAAATATTATCAATCATTGTGCAACTAAGATCAATCTCAACCAAGACCCTAGAAAAGTATCCATATATAACTAATTTCCTTTCCCTATCCATTCGAATGGGAACACTAACCATTACTTCTATGTCACATAAAATTCTAGAGTTCTATAGGATCCAAACCAATCCATAAATCCTAATCCACACCTCCGCAAAGGTATTTATGAATATTTTTATATAATTATAATTATATTTATATATTTATATATTTATATATGTATATATATATATATTAATATATATACCAAAATGATTTGAACCATGGGTTACTTCCCATCATCCTGTAATTTATTGAAAATAAAATGAACACAAAGGATATAAGAATATGGTTGTGGGAAAAAGTAAAAAACCACTACTGAAAAGAAATGAATACAGCTAGCTTGGAAGTAATGGAAGAAACATAATCTTTTAGAATGAGATCGGTCACCAGCCCTACCTATAATATGATATCCCCTCCTCCAGGTTTTGAGATTTTTTCATGTCTTGTCATAATCTACTTCATCTGGTGGGGTGGGATACTCAACAGGCTGAGGATATTTAACTCTAATCAGACATGAGCCCTCTGAAAATATATTTAGATCAGAACAAATCATTATGTTAACAATCTAATTTTGTATCATTCAATGAGTATTTCCAAATTCCTCAAGGAGACCCACCCTATTATTGGATCTATTTAAAAATGTCATGTAGACTAACTGAGTGTTCCCTTACTTTTAGTTAGACCAAGGGAGACTTGTTGGTAGGATTTTTCTTCATAGTTGAACCATAAAGCTTCCCCAAACATGAGTTTATTCTATCTCCAAGATATATATTTCTTGGTTTTGAACCCTTGTAATTGGTTTCAGAACCATCTCCAATGGTTTGGGTAGCCACATGATCCCCACCCGCACTAGTTTGTGTCTCATATGGCGTTTCTTCATGCACAGGGGTGCACCTATGACCAGGAATATACCTTGAATCACACTATTTTACATCCGACACACAAGACCCATCTCCAACTAGAATCTCCATGAGGAGGGAAGTTTCATTTTTAATATGTGAAGAAGAATCCTTATCAAGTGTGGGTGGACTAGATTTCCTAAAGGGAACCAATTGATTGCCACCATCATCTACAATTTTCATTTTCCATTTTTCCAGTTCCATCATAAAAGAAGAAACCTACACCACTCTTAAGTTGGTCCCCTTTTCAATACAATCCTAAGATATCCCTCCTTGGGGTTTAGCATCAAGAAATTCTTTCCCCATATGACACTTCCCATCAGTAGCATCCATATCCTATTGAAAACTAGAAGTTGTATCACCCGTATTAATTCTTGTTATAAAAACAACATATCTGTCCAAATTATTCTCAGCAGTATCATATTGTACATCAATAGTTGTAAAGATGTCTAAGTTACCACCCCCTTCACCCCCAAGCATTGCCCAATCTGACCCAGAGAACCAACAATGGCACTGGATTTAAATCCATCCTTGGAATCATGTTCATTAGAATGCTCCAAATGATTTTATCCTTGAAATCTAGAATAATCACTATATTCGTGAATAATAGGACCAGTAAACTAAGTAGTTCTTTATATTGTTGTAGATCCAATATGAATAGGGGCATTAAATGGAATCTCGAGCCTATTCGTCTGATCATTTTGTGTCACCAAAACATCATCCAACATAGATTTCTTAGAAACATTCTTGGAATCAAACTTTGGACTCTCCCTACACATATTTTCATCATTATCATTTATGGAAAAGAAGGAGAAATGATGTCTCTGTGACAATTAACCTACGAATGACCAATTTTTTTACAAAAATCAAAAAATTAGGGAACTTTCTCATATTTTATCTAGAGTTCGATGTCATCCTCATCATTTTATAAGATAAAATTATTTATCCTATGAGAAATGATTTATACTTCAATAAGGACATGACAAAAATAGCCGAATTAGGAAAATTTTGTCACTTTGTCCATATTTATGTGTATTCCAACTGCAGAAGCAATATAAAAAAGGATGTGTGGATGCCAAAAGTTCAAGTTCAATTCAAAAATTTGGATACAACTCTGATCTCAATATTCTTAATTCTAAATAGATTATAATGATAATTACATTATTGAATTTTTCATGTACTGGGTGTAAGGGTTATTGAACAAAAACCCCACGCCCTATGCTTCAAATCATCTGATGAAAAAATAATATGAAACTGACCATGCCAATTGGGATACAATTCTAAGCATAAAAACCCAAGAAGAAAGAGAGATGTTGTTAATGATCTTAAATACTCAATGGATTCCCAATAAAAAGTATCATCATTTGAGAAATAATTGGGAACATGAAGATTTAGTGTCGGTCTTTAATCACCTCCTAATTAGAAAATAGATGAATCGTAAAACCTTTGTGGATAAGTTTTCCTGTACGAGAGTCCTTCAACATAACAAAGTGTATTCTATTAATGCCCTCATCAGTCACAATAGAACCTTGATGATCATATTTCTCATCCCTAACCTTATCCAGTGACTCATCCAATCAAGGAAAATCCAAGAGCTCTTCTCGGGCCAAGAGTTCTAGGCTGATCATGTGCAGAGAAGCCATTGAACCAGGGAAACCTGAATCGCCATGGAGATTGCTGCCAGAGCTCCCAAGCGGCTTGTCCATCTCCTCATATATATATCTTTTTTATATCTTTAATAATATATAATTATGTATAATTAAAAATATATTTATTATTTAAATATATATATTATAATTTAATAATTATTTAAATAAATAAATATATTTATTTATATTTGTAATTGTAAATATATATATATATTTTTAAATATTTGAAAGTAATTATAAATATATTTATAAATTCTAAATTTATTATTTAAATTTATTTATTATAATTTTATAATTATTTAAATATATATATAATTATTTATTTATTTTTATTTATAATTATATAATATTATATATATATATATAATAGTGAAAAAGTGATGGGGCGTAAAGGACAGATCCCATCTTTTGGAAATAAGAAAGAAACAAAAAAGGATAAGTGCAAAGAGCCATAAAACCCCACATCAAAACAAAAAGGAGTCATATATCTCCAATAAAAACAACTGAAAAGGAACTAAAAATATAAAAACCAATAGTGTGTGTATGATTAGGACCCTACCTACCCCTACCACGAGGGGGTCTTCCACATGGCTGACAGTCTCGCTTCCCAAATTTGACTCTCTAACATGCCCCATGAACATCTTCTTAGGAGCTCCGTGCCTCCGTTGACCCCTTTAAAGAGGCAACATCCCATGCACCAACTTCAAAAGTAGTAAAAGTAGAAATACTTAATTCACCATTGGACTGAAAACCAATCTGAGCATTATCATATCCTTGTGAACCAATACTAAGAACAATCTCACATTCAGAGGTCCCATGTTTATTCAATGCAACCAGAGACATATCACTTATTGAAGTCGATAGAGTGGCACTTACTCTAGATTCAGTACAACTACAGCTTAAGAAAAATAAAAAATGCCCCATACCTATAACAACATCTAGAGACCTTATCTCATGATACTTCACTATGACAAATAAATAAAATTTTTAAAGACAACCCACCAATTTTTTACAAGAAGCAACCAAATTAGAATCCTTAGAAGAATCAATTGGATCCATAGGGGTAGAAACACCCACCTACTCAAAATATAAAAACAAATTTTTATTTTATTTTTTATAAATAATTGAAAATACCTATTGAGTGAGATCAGGTTCACACTTTTCAGCAATAACAAAAGTGTCCAAGATTCTATAAACAAAAGAAATGAAATTATCATTTTCGTAGAAAGAAGAGACTATGATCCCCTTCCATGTTTTTTTTGATACATGTGTAATATCTTGTGAGGTATAAACACAAATAGGATCAGGTGTGTGAAGGGGTACATAAATGTAATCCTAATTTTTAGCATCCTTATTAAAACCATTACTAAGGTTTTTTGTATCTTGTAGAAACAATGTCCCACTCAATAACAGGTCCTTCAATTGGATGTTAAAATTTTAGTTCTTAATTTCATGACCAAACCCCATACAATTAACTCATCGTAACAATTTTCAACATTTATCAACATAATTTCCAATATTATAGAATTTTTTATATAAAATGGGTATGTTTTAATCATCAATATGCAACCCAAAACAAAAATCCTTATCTACCAGAACAATTGTATCAATGAGAGTCAACAACATATCAATATCAAGAAGAATATGAGCAAAGCGACCAAACCTTGCATGTTTAGTTTCCTTATAAAATTTGATTGGGACCCCAATAGTATATGTAACATCCCAAAACATCTGAGGAAGCCAAATAAACCAACTAAGGCAAAAATCATAAATCCATACTCAAGTGGTCTAATTTCCAATAGATGCGATGTTGAAATTGGGATCCCAATCATGAATTTGTTTGAAAATTGGTATGAGAGGGAAAAATATTATTCCCTAGGCTATTACCTTATTTTTAGAAGATTGAAATTTGATATGAAAGAACCCCTTTCCAATAGAAATTTTTTTCCAATCATTGAATCCTCGTAATTGAATATGGTTACAATGCAGATCTTCGATCTTCCACAGATTGATCCCCTACTGAGTACCAGTTGTGGGATAATCGAATGCTTATGTTCTACAATCTGTTGCGAGATAAGTGAGTGATTTTCCTTAAAAAAATCCAACAAAACATTTTCTCTAACTCTTCCAGATGTCAATGACCCAATATGATCATCATAAAAGAATCAAGAAGAAGAACCACGACCTTTCCTTAAATCGTTACGAACCAAGGCACATATTCTCCCTTTCACAAGAACATCATCAGTAAAAACAACTTTCTGATGAAAAGAAGCATTACCATCACCTTCAAGAGTTTTCTTCACTCAATCACTTGGATTTTAGGTTTAAGAGAACAAATCCTCCTTAAAAGAGAGACCATTAATGCCATCGTTTTTAGTGAATATTGGCGCATCAATAGAATAAATATTGGATATCGAACCCTCGAAATTGAAAACACCATAAGAATAGCCGAGGAGAGCTCCTCTACTACCAATCTTCACAGTTTCCTTCATTTATATTTATAATTACAAATAAAACTATTTTAAAATAATTGTATGTAATTAAAAATATATTTTTATATAATTATATAAATTTATATAAGCCTTTTATCCATGGTCTGTGTCATTCCATGTATATTTATATAATTATATATATATTTACTAATACATAAATATATATAATTATAAAAATAATAAATATTTATTTATTTTTATTTTTTAATTGTTTAAATACATACTTATTTTTTATAATTTTAATTATAAATAAATGTATTTAAAAATATTTAAAAATATTTATATATATTTATTATTTAAATATATTTATTATAATTTTATAATTATTTTAATATATCTTTCTTTATTTATAATTATGATTATAAAGAAATATATTTATAAATTTTCTATACAATTATAAATATATATATAAATAATTACATATATTAATTATAAATAAATATATTTAAAAATTATTTATATATAATAATAAATATATATATAATTATTTATATTTATATTTATATTTATATCTATAACTATATATATTTATATAATTATATATATATTTGTTAATATATATTTAATTATAAATATAATAAATATATTTATTATTTATATATATTTATTATATTTTTAAAATTATTTAATTATATATTTATTTATTTATAATTATAATTATAATTAAATATTTTTATAGATATTTTTATATAATTATAAATATATTTATATAAATATATATATAAATATTTAAATAGGATGGAGGTTGCGATGTTTGGGAGTCCCTCTCTCCAAACCCTTGATAACGATTAGGGTTTTGATTCAATGGAGATCAATCTTGATCAATTCATAAATATGAAGAACATTTTCATTGGACCATCAAGGATTGTGGGTGATGCGGAAGCTCTATGAAAGAAGAGAATGAATTTAACAAAGGAAGATTCCATGAGAGATGCATCACAAACATACAGAAATCATATTCGGTATTCGAAGCGAACCTCCCTTGCAGAGAAAACTCTGAATCGTCAGTTGTTCTCTCATATTAAGGGAGATTCAAATGTATTTAATAATAAATTTGTCAAAAATGGATCAATGGTTGTTGTTTAGGTGAATAATAAAATTATGGAGGCACTACATGAAGAATGTAAACCTCTGATTATTTTTTTTCTCACGATGGTGTATAATGATCATCAATGGAAGCTTGAAGGCCATAAAAAGAAGCTTAAAAAGACCCCAAGATTTGATGGATAGTGCATTGTCTTGTTTGTTAAGGGTTTATTTCACTTTGTATTCCCTTTGTATGACTTGAAATATAGGGCTTGGGGATGCGATTTTGTCTCTCTAAAACCAAAAAAAATATGATATTCAAAGACTGGGATCCTCTTTTTGACCTGGATATGGTCAAAAATTCAATTACACAAGTCTGTAATAGAATTAAGGGCCTAAGTTGGTTCTTCTTGTACTCAATAATTTTATGGGATATTGAATTTATGTTCCAGACACCTATTAAGATTGTTGCTAAAATAGAGCATGCAAGATATGGTCACTTTCAAAGGGTCTTTCTGGAAGTGGACTTAGGTGATCCTTTAATTGAGACTATATTTCTTATTACTAGAAAACACAGTCTTGAAATATCAGTTGAGATTAAGGGAAAATCTATTTTTTGAAGAAAATAATATCATATTAGGCACTCTTATGATCAATGTCATAGGGATTTAGTCTGTGAAAATTGTAAGAAGAGTGACCATCATATAGATAATTGTACATTCAAGTTTCCAGTCACTAGTATAGAACATAGGGAAAAAAGTGACTAAAATAAAATGGTGGCGCGTATACAGCCAGGTTGAGGATTTATTAACTATATTGATGTTTTCGGTGGGAGATCTTGTACGCCAAGCTGGAGAATGAAAGAATTGAGGTAGTAGCTACCCTATATTGTTACCATCATCCAAGGGGAATCCTCTTTATATAAATGGGTGGATATGGTCGAATGTATTGAAAATAGGGACCTATACATTGACGTGAATGGGGATTCTACTGTATTGTTGGAGAATAAGTACCTCAAAACAGGCATGATCACTAATTGTGCACTACAATCTAAAGGGCCTCAAACATCTAAAAAGAAGTAGAATATAAATCAAATATGGGTTGAATCTTGGGAAACCTGACCTATGGAGTCTACACCTTCTCTAGATCAAGGATCAAGGAGTGATACTGATGGTAATTCTATTTTTTTATCTTTGAAAATGCTTCTCTAACATAGCTACAAGGTCAAGGTGTAAAAAATTCCTCTTCCCCATATCATAGCACAGGGAGTGATTTTTATTATATTATTGATTTGGATACGGTTTATATAGTGAGAAAATTAGATTAGAGTGAAAAAATGTTGTTGATTTTATTATTTCTTTGGGTAAATCTAGAAATTCATTTGCAATGGAGGTGAAAGCTGATAAAATTAAAGGTAAAGTAGGGAATATTGGGAATAAACATGCTTCCAATGATGATATTATTCCAATTGAATACTACCATATATATGAAGCCACATCCCCTTTAGAAAAGGGGAATCATGTTTTTTAGACTAGTTTGTCTAGTGATATCTTTGAGGGTCTTTCCACTGTTGGCTTTGTACCTCTTACTATTAAAAAATCTTTAAATATTATGATGGAACATTCCAAAGAAATTATCAAACCTACTAATTCTAATGTTAAGGATTCTGTTGGTCAAAGAAATATATAATCACAATAAATGGGTGGTTGTGAGAGTGCTCCAAATCATCCATAATATGGGCCCTGAGAATCTAATATTGAAAATGATCGGTCCATTCCATAGGGTAATTTGAGCAAGGACCAAGTCTCCACTTATTTTTCTAATCAGGTGGGAACCAAAAGTAGAGACAAGACACATGGGACCCACGTTAGTGGTGCAGATGATATGCCCCTTTTAGGTGGAATTTAAATGGAAATACTCATGACTCTTGTGTTGGTTGATGGCCTAAACAAGGCTTTGGTCCTCATCTATAATACCTTTGGAGAACTTGATTCACCTAAGGATGTGTCTTTAGAGGTAGTGTTTACAGAATATCAAGTAGTGGAAGGTAAATTCTGTGGGGGAATTAAAGACTTAGTAGGTTATATGATTCTTAGATCTAATCATCAATATATGGGTGTAATAAAAAATCAGGTATCATGTTTAGACGAATAACATGAGCCTTAGGAGTGAGCAAATAACTAGAAGTGTGGATGATATCTATGAGGAAGAGTACGTCGTATGGGGGTGATAGAGAAAATATTTTCAATATATTTATATTAAATTTAATTTTTTTATATCCCATAAAAGTGTTACTTTAAGATAAATTGACACATTTTATGATATTGGTGGTATATTGATCTTAATAGTAAAAATGGATCATTTCATATTTTTGACTGTCTTAAATTATTTTTTTATTTTGGCCATAACATTTTATACACTAATAAAAATTTGAAATTTTTTTCTTTTCAGGATTCCACACATCCAGGGATTCATTACTTCCTTCTTGGTGAGAAGCTTAATCAACCATATGGAAGCTCTAAAGAAGCACACAAGTCGGACGATGAAAACTATTTATAGATCTGTATATTTTTTGTGTGGGGTCCATAACTCGTTCATGGTGGGACCAACTACTGTCAAATTTGGTGGGTTGATGTGCAAGTAGTTTTATAGAATCTTACATGAAGGCTAGGATGCGTGTATTGGCTGTTTTGATGGCCATCAAAGCATTCTAATATGATGGTTTGCGATTTGGAGAGTCTGAATGGACAAAAATAAATTGTCAGAGTAAAATGGAAATAAAAATCATAAGACTTGTCAAAATATTCTTAACTTTTGAAGAGATATTTCCAAGATATATATGAACAACATTTAAGAAGGGTGAAAAACACGAATATGTCATTTAACAGGGATACAATGCATCAACTTTCAGGGGAGAAATTATTCCTATAAAATGAGGGGAGCTCCTCCCTCTCAAAGCATCTCATTCCATCCCATTCCTTCTAGGGAAACAATAAGGAGAACTTTTTCGTATTTCTCTATTTTATTTAATTTATTTTCTATATATTTTTAATGTATTATTCTTCTCCATTGATCTCGATTACCCTTACCATGGTGGGGTAAACATTTTGAGTGATTTAGGAAGGGTTGTATTTCTATTTTGTAATGCTTGAGTTCTTGGACATTATTGAATGAAATTTATTTCTTATTCAAAGTTGTTTTCAATTTAATATAGCATATTTTACTATCAAGTGTGACCGTTCATGAATTTTAATTCCGTTATTTATTTTTTCCTTGGTAAATAATCATTATCTCCCTCCACTGATTTCTGGTATAAATACAATTGAAGAGACCAGATATTAGTGATGAAGTACTCAATGATCATCAATATGTTTAAAAGGGGTAGTGAATGTTCGTGATTGTTTTGGATAAACAAGAACTGGTCAGGTATTTCCCAAGTAAATTGAGGATATTCAATACAAATCTTTTTCATATCGAAGGATAGTTGACCAAACTGAGATATTGGTAAGGTTTTCTCCCCCATCATAATTTCACTAAGGAAGTGAAATGAAATGATTGTGAAAACTCACTTTAATGAAATCAGAAGAAGAGGTTTGAATTAAATTGAACAAGGATAGCGTTGCAATTGGGAAACTGATCCCGACCTAATCACCCTTTTAATATCATAGTTTTTAATCCTTTTAATTTCAAATTTCGTTTCAATCACTTTATTATCAATTTATTCTAAAAACACACCATTTTTCCCTCGTTTAATAGTGACAATTTTTTTTGTGAACTCCTCTTTAGGAGACTTCCTAGGGTTAATCACTAAACTACACTTATGGAGTTTAAAAAAAATTCGCTACACCCTATAACAAGCATGCATCAGGGGTGTTCTAAGGGTCCTAACCTTGCTATGCTATTGATTTTCCAGACTTCTATTTCCTTTTTAGGTCTTTTGTTTGCGTCTTTTAACTTCCTTTTGTTTTGATGTTGGTTGTCTACCCATGTTTGATCTCCTTCTCCTCTTTGTATCTTCTTAGTTTAATAAAAGGTATTAGACCTTTGTTCCTCATCCGAAAACTTTATGTAATTATATATATTTATTAATATATAATTATATATAATTATAAATATAATAAATTTATTTATTATCTAAATATAGTTATCATAATTTTAAAATTATTTAAATATATATATATTTAAAATTTTATAAAAACTTTTTAAAAAATATTATATATATTTAAAATCTTATAAATCACTATTTAAACTAAAAAATTCATTTAAATAGATTAATTATATAAATTCCGAACATATTTTGAATGTTAAAACTTGATAAACAAAAATGAATAAATATTATTCGTATAATTTACAAAAATATTGAAAATATTACAAGTATAATAAATAAATATATGTATAAATTAACATTAAAAAATTATTAAATATATTTTTAAAAGTTAAGGATGAGGTGCAAAGAGCCCTTTTATTAAAATAAAAAGACAAACATGAAGAAAATATGGAGGAGCAAACACAACAATGCAGGTCCAGAAAAATGACATAAATTCACTCAGTAGTGAGGGTTCATACTGTGATGAGATTTCTGATCACCACTTCCTCATGGATGTCACCCCCTTCGCTAAACCTTTGCCTACACCGAGGGGCCTCCACCATCATCTGGATCTCATAATTTTCATCATTATTAGTAGTCTTAACTCTAGCCTGATCATCCATTGTTTTCACGTCTTCATCACTATTGGTAGATGCAAGAATTTCAAACTAATTACAGGTAATCAAATTTTTCATAACCTTCTAAATTCGAGTATGAGGGGTAACACAACTTGGTATAGGATATGGTGATCCAACCACTTGGTAATTTTTTATTCCCTCCAAAATGAGAAAGTATACCTATGCTTCAGGTGAGGAGGCTTGGATTGGTTCCTTCAAGAAACCCATTTCTTTATACTTCACATTTGGAGTGGGTTCATGGTACAAGCTATGGGTATTCATAGAATAATGTGAATTAGTATCCTTAAGAGGTAAATGGGTGGGAATGAAGATGATTGTATCTCAACATCCCTTATCATGAATAAGAGAAGTATTGCTAGAACTAGCCTTAGCAGGCTAACCATGCATTAAATTAATCAAAAAATGTGCTCTAGGGGTACCTTCTAGAGGAGAGACCTCCTTAATGGTGGCGAATGCAGCTGTAGAATTAGAGGATACTTCTCTTTCCATCTTAATCAAAACTAAATCCTTTTAATATGAGGAAAAATATTGACTGGGGGTTGTACCTTTTTATTTTATTTTATGGAAGTAGAGTTGAAAACATTGGTCACCCCATTCATATCTTTAGATTTCCTTAAGATGGGAACATCCATATTATCATTTCCCTTTCTGCTTTTGGAATTGACTAAAATCTATTCTTACCGTAGCCAAGAGTCTGTATCTTCTTGAGCAGTAATTTCCAAAACATAAAGGATAACAATTGATTCATTATCATCATCATATTTGATACCCCTTGTCAAAATATCTTTGAATGAGTCTCCATTTATATTATCCTTATTTTAACTATCATTTACGGGTAGATGACTATCATCACCAATAACTTCCAGGATAAGAGAACTCCCTTATTTTTGTGTGCAAAAGATATGGTCCTGATAGGTCCTTCAGAACAACCCATTTTACAAATATGTTCTTTATCAAGAGACCTTTGATAATTTTCAGAAGACTTAATAGTCTTTATATCAGCCTCCTTTAGAAGATCATAACCATTTACATCAGCATTTTTATTCTTCTCAATACTTTGTTCCATACCCTATTTAGGTGGCTTCCTACAGTATTGAAAATCATTCCCTTTATTCTGACATTTTCCAGAAAGAGGATTCCTTCAACAAGTAGATTCTGCATGCCCAATAACTTGACAAAAAACCCAAAATGGATGAGTTTTTTATATTCAATTTAAAGAAAAGTATCATCCTATAGAGTGGATAAAATAAACTTGTCTATAAAATTAGTATCATGGTCAACCTCTACTAGGACCTGAGAAAAGTAACCATAATTTATTGATTCTGTGACATGATCCATTCTAATCAGAATCCCAATAGCATATGCCATATCAAACAAAATCTAAATATGCCATAATACCCAGTTGAGACCATGCATTTTTATCCATACTTGTGAACAAGTATCCTTAAAATAAAATATCATCCAACTTAGAGATGACATATAAAGTCCTATAGGGTTTCTTACCTTCCATTAAATAGATGTGTACAATAAACGAATTCTTGCACAGATCAATCCTAGCCGATATTGCATCCTTAGAGGCTGATATGTGCATTGTTGATGCTTTCCAAATTATTTGATGGGGGCATGATTTTCTAGAGGGATGAAAGATCCTCCCAAGAAACCCTCAAAAGAGGTTAGGTCATTTAGAGCTCTAGAGTCCTTCTTTTCCTCTAGATCCAAAATAATCTGATTTGAAATTTGAAATGCATTAAACGAGTGACTATTGACACTATGTGGGTGAGTTAGGGGAGACAAAACATCAGGGTGCGATGACAGAGGTTTCCTCTTTTGCTCTTCCATTCTCCTAACCTCATTTGAATTGTATTTTTAACATTATTAATGAATATATAATAATAAATTAATAAATTAAATTAAATAAATTTTAAAAAAGAGAATTTGTAGCATTTACGTGAATTATCGACCCATAAAAATGAATAAAATTGAATAAAAATATGATATAAATTATATAAATAAAAAAATTACTAAAAATGATATAAATTAACTATACAAAAATATCAATAATTAAATTAAATTAAAGACACACCCATATATATTCATGATGAATAGATTAAATTATATTTATATTCAAAATGAATAAAAATAAAAAATACTAAAAATGAAGAGATATTAAAAAAGAATAAATAATATTAAATTAATAAATAGACTTATGCAAACACATACATGTACACATAATAAACATACATATGTACACATACACATCTACACAAACACACATATATACACATATACACACATATGCATACATACTGTTATACATGTACATATATTTTAAATTATTTAATATCAATACAAATATATATTTATATGAATATATTCATTTATATATTATATAGTTTTATTAAAAAAATATTTAAATATTATATTTATTTTAATTACATGAAGAATTTGTTATTTTTGTATATAAATAAACTATCCAACATTTTTACTTATTTAAATTTTGATAATTTTATATATAAAAAATTATGAAAATAAGATTCATTTTTTAATGTTATATAAATCATATTTATAAAAATAAATTTACATCTATATACTTATTATAAATTAAATATTATTTAAAAAGTTATAAATATTTATATATTAATTAAATTACCCACTGTGAATTTTATCATTGCCTGAAAAGATGCATCCCCTATATTTTTAGGTTCTTCATCATCTGTTCATATCAGCCTCATACCTCTAAATTGGTCTCCTGATTCTGATTAATCTCCTCAATAGACTTAGTTGTTCTAAGCCACTTTGCTCTTTTATTTTTTTAATACCTAAACTTTGGATACTCATAATTTCATGGAATGTAAATCTGGTGATCTCACTTGAGCTTTATATACTCTAAAACTTTCTATTATTTTTTACATTCATACATCTATACTTCTTATTCCTTGGGCACCTGTAACCTCCCAGTTCCGGAAGCCACCGAGAGGCGCCCCATACCTGGTTGGTCACATGGCGTCAAGCGTATTTCCCCGAACACTAGAGGCTGCCGACTAGCAGTGACGGCCTTGGGCGTGACAGTGGGGAAAATATGCCCTCATTGGCAGAGTACACATCGAAAGTAAACAAATACATACAATAACAGAAGCAGTAAACATCCAACAACAGTAAACAAAAAAAGACTGAGATAAAGAAACAACTAGAGCATATATATATATATATAAATGATGCATGATACATATATGTCTAGGAAAGTATCCAAACAAGTCACAATTCTGAATACAGTACTAAACCCAAGTATAAAAGGAAAAAAAATAAACCACTCCTCAGCATCGCAAGCCTTATCTTGGTTCCATGCTCTCCAGCTCCAACGCAATCAAGTACCTGAAGTAGAAGGGCGCTTTCCCTTGTCTATACCTACAACAACATAGTCTGTTTGAGCCCAAAAGCCTGACCCAAACATGGTGTTAGACTAAATACCAGTAGGTAACCACCTGAAGGTCTGTTCCTAATAGTCAGTGAGTATATTGTAGGTAAAAGTATAGTAACAGTAACCAGTAAATAGTAAACAGGAAAATACTCAGCAGTAAACAATCCAAAGTTCAAACAAGCCTCAGTGAGGTAATCAGCTAACCACAAACAGGTAACCCTCTGGGAAGTACTCAGAACCATCCCCTCTGGTTCTACCTAAGAATTACAGAAAACCCTCCAAGCAGCACACTCAGTCTAACACCTCTGGTTCTGTATAGTAATTCAGTAAGGACTCTATGAGGAAGCGCTCGCGGACTATACCCTTATAGTCAAAAGTAAGGAAAGTCTCTCTGAGGAAGCACACACAGTCCATTCCCCACATAGTCTAAGGTAGTCAAGGACTTTATTGAGAAGCTCACATGTCAATTCCCCTTATAGCCCCAAGGTCTAGGACACTCTGAGGAAGCTCACTTGGTCAATTCCATTTGTAGCCCAGGTCGTTCAAGTCAAATACAAACTCTCTGAGGAAGCTCACGCAGTCTCTCCCCTTTTAGTTTAAAATAATCAAGGACTCCCTGAGGAAGCTCACTCGGTATATCCCCTTATAGTCTATAAATCTTGAAGACTCTCTAAGGAAGTTCACTCGGTCTATCCTCTTATAGTCTATAATGTCCAAAGACTCTCTGAGGAAGCCCTCTCGGTCTATCCCCTTTTAGTCTACGGCACCAGGTTCTCACGACCCCATGTAAGTCAACACATATAAATGTTATATGGCCAAAGTAAACCTATATAAATACTTGGATAAAAAGTATATATCATAACAAGCATGTCAGAATACCACTCTCCATCCTACAACAACAGGCATAGAAAATAGGTAAAGCATCCAAAGACTCAACAGGACCAATCGGTCAAAAATAAGGCATGAAAGGGCAGAACACTTCCAAATAATGGAAATCAACCAAATTCATATCCAAATTACCTCTACACAAGCCTACAAGAATGGCAGGAAAACAACAAGGGTAAAATGGTAAACATGAAATACCCCGTTAAAGGTTACTGGTTGAATTTGCACATAAAACTCAAAGAATTCGAATGTAAAGGCACAAACCACCTACCTCAGGGTTAGGATATCAATATACTTGAACCTCAAAGCATTATTCTCATTGGAATGTATTATATCTAAGAAAACGTCCAAAACATTTAACCCATGATAACTTTGAAAAGAAGAGGAATTGGAAAACAAGGCTCAAGCAGAAGAGAGAACTCACCGATGATATTCCAATGAAATCAACGGTGCTCGAATCGGAGGTTGGATGGAGGATCGGGTTCTCAGAGAGAAGTCACGGTCATACAGTTTCTCTCGGATGGGGATGACCTAGAAGAAGTTTTTTATGTTCGTCACATGCGACCCCTATGTGTTTAATAAAAAAATACATGGCGTGTACTTTTGGAGTACATGACATGTAATTTATGTTTCCATACCGCATTAGGTAGCCTCCAAGTCACTCCCACATGGACATGTGTGTGGATACTACATGGCCAGCACACGGCCTGCCATGGAAAGAAAGTACACGGCATGTACTCCTAAAGTACATGGCGTGTACTTAGAAAATTTCTAAAAATTCGTCTTTTCTCAAAAAATGACCAGAAAGGAAAAACATAACTGAAAAGACGGTTTGAGTTCTTACAATATTCCCCCCTTAAAAAATTATTCCCTAAATTTCCCTAGCATGATACAGAGGAAGAAACCCCAAACAGCTCCAGCCACTATGCTTGTATACCGGCCTCCCTATCCCAAGTATCATCTTGTAATCACCCGTGATTCTATAGCACTCGTACCAGAGGAACAGATCGGCCACAAAGAACTTTTTTACTGTGATCCACCATCCGAATAGGATGTTCCTTAAATGACGCATCCACATCAAGCTCAACTCCTCAGGTTGAAAAACATGAGATGGGTATGAAAAGTAACATCGAAGTTGAGAAACGTGGAAGAAATCATGCATAGCTCGGTACCTATGAGGTAACTGCAACCGATAGGTAACCATCCCATCTCTCTCAAACTACTTAAATGGTCTGACGTATCTTGGTTAAATCTTTCCCTATCTCCTAATCCTCTTGTTTCCCAGGCTCGGTGCGACTCTCAGGAAAACCTGATCCCTGACCTCGAATTGCAGAGGTCGTCTCCACTGATCAGCATATGGCTTCTGACGACACTGCGCAATAGCCATCCTCTTTTGAATCAACCCTATTTTCTCTGAGGTCCCCTAAACAAGATGAGTTCCCATCATACCTGCCTCTCCTACCTCCATCCAACATAAGGGTGATCGGTATGGCCTACCCTACAAAGCCTCATAATGTTCCATCTGAATAGGTACCTGAAACCTATTATTGTAGGAAAACTCCAGAAGAGGTATATGCTTCTCCCAAGAACCTCCAAAATCTAGAATGCATTCTCAGAGCATGTCCTTAAGAACCTGAATCGTATGCTCAGACTGGCCATCAGTCTGGGGATGGTAAGTTTTACTCAAAAGTACCTGTGTACCCAAAGCCTTCTGAAGCCCATGCTAGAACCGAGATGTAAAATGTGCATCCCTATCTGAAACGATGAAGTGTGTAACTCCATATAGATGTACAATCTCTCAGATGTATAACCACCCAAGCTCATCAACACTGAAGGTTTCCTTTATCGGCAAGAAGTGATCATCCTTCATGAGTTGTCAATGACAACCCAAACTGCATCATTCCCTCGAGGAGACCTTAGCAAACCGGTCACGAAGTCCATCACGATGTTGTTCCACTTCCACTCAGGAATGGGTAACTACTTTAAAAGCCCCACTGGCTTCTGATTCTCCACTTTCACCTGCTACCAAGTGGAACACCTCATGATGAAACTAACAACATTCATCTTCATACCTAGCCACCAATATTGGCAGTGTAGATCACGATACATCTTGGTGATACCAGGATGAGCTTCCCAAACATAGGAGTGAAATTCCCGCATCAACTTCTCGCATACATCTACAGGCACCCATAGGCATCATTGGAAATGCAATATCTCATCCTTGCCTATGATTCATCCAATAATAGTATCCTCTTCTGACACACTCTCCCACAGGACTAGGCCTTCGGAATCTAATAGCTGCCTCATTCGTACCTGATAAAGAAGTGAAGAGGTAATACCTAAAAAAGATAAATAATCTTCCCCTGTCTTTCGTGCACCTCCAAATGCATCTCTAAGAACATAGCCATAAGCTTCCACTCACTGCTTACCTCCTGAACTGCCTATATTTGAGTCTTCCTGCTCAATGCATCGTCCACTGCATTGCCCCTCCCCGGTGTGTACGCAAGCTCAAAATCAAAAGACTGAAGATACTCGACCCACCATCGCTATCTCAAATTCAGATCACGCTGAGTGAAGATGTACTTGAGACTCCTTTGGTTGGTGAAAACCACAAAGTTATCTCCTAGAAGATAATGTCACCAACATCGTAAGGCATAAACAACAGCTGCCAACTCCATATCGTGCATCAGGTAATTCCTATCATGTGGCCTCAACATCCGAGACCCGTACGTGACCACTCCATCTACCTACATAAGAACAGTTCCCAGCCTGATACCTAAAGCATCATAATATATAGAGTAGCTCTTACCTGACTCTGGAAAGACTAGTATCAGTGCCGAAGTCAACTTCCCTTTCAACTCCTGAAAGGCTGACTCACAAGAATTTGACCATAATAACTTCGCACCCTTCTTCGTCAAACCCGTCAGTGGTGCTGCTAAGTTTGAAAAGTCATGTATTAAGCGTATATAGTATCCATCCAGCCCTAGAAAACTCCGTACCTCAAAGACGTTCTTTGGATGCTCCTAGAAAACTACTGCTCTCACTTTCTCTGGGTCTAATGATACTTATGTCTCTGAGATAACATGACCCAACAAGGGAATATGATCCATCCAAAACATTCATTTTGAGAGCTTAGCATATAACTAATGCTCTCTTAGTGTACTCATAATGATGTCAAGATTTGTGGAATGGTTGTGTCAAGTGTGATAGTACACGAATATATCATCCATGAAAACAACCATGAAGGAATCCAAGTATGGATACAACACTCGCTTCATGAGTTCCATGAAAACTATAGGCATGTTCGTGAGACTGAATGACATAACCATATACGTTTATAGACCATACCAGCTCTAGAAGGCTGTGAGAGGTATATCAGATGGTCTAACATGCAATTGATGATAACCGGACCTTAAGTAAATCTTCGAGAACACCCGAGATCCTGGAAGCTGGTCAAAGAGATCATCAATCCTAGGAAATAGATACCGGTTATTGACCACCAACCGGTTTAGCTTCCGATAATCCACACAAAGACTAAGGGTACCATCTTCCTTCTTTGAAAACAGGACAGGCGAACCCCAAGGAGAATTACTGGGTCAGATGAAACCCTTGGCCTACAACTCCTAAAAACTGTTTCTTGAGCTCCCACAACTCTGGTGTAGCCATCCTCTATGGAGGAATGGACACCGGTGCCTCCCCTAGCACAATATCAATCGAAAATTCCACCTCTCGCTTTGGAGGAAAACCTGTAAAGTCCTCTGGAAAGAAATCCCTGAAGCGATCCACCACTAGCAGAAAGTCCATCTATGAAGTCCCCTGGTCATCTAGGAATAGACTGGAAATCTGGGCTGTAACTCCTCCCAACACATGATGCTCGAGACCTGCTTTGCTCACCTGGACATCCCACTCGTCCTTATGAAGAAAAGATCCACCCTCTGGTGATATGAAAATCACCCTACAACAATAATAGTCGATGACTGTCTGGAATGGAACTAACCAGTCCATCTGGAGAATGACATCATAGCCTGTTATCTCTAGGACATAGAGGTCCCATAAAAAGTGGAATCCACCAACTTGTAGGGGGAACTCTCTGAACTAATGTACACTAGCTATTCTAATCCCCAACGGAGTGTCTAGCATCAAAATATCAGTAGAATAAAAGATGCACAATCCAAGGCTCTCCATGACAGTAATATAGATAAAGCTATGTGTATCACCAGTATTGAAAAGAGCTGAAGATAAGACTAAGGCTACTAAGATCATACCTCGAATAGTAGAAGGTTTGGGATACTCCTCCTTTTGGGTTTTCTCCACTACAAAGGTATGGCCTGTATTGTGGCCCTGTGACCCTGCTTGACCACTCTGTGCTGATCCACCCTGATGTTGCTAAAAACCTGGCGACTGGATGCCATGACCATGACCTCCACCTCGGCCCAAACGGCCGGAAGAACTCCAGTTCCCAAACTGGTGAGAAACTGGTGGTGTAGCTCCTGAACGATGAGTCATAGAAAAACCCCTATCACCACCTTCTAGTGAGAATAACTGACAAAAGTGATGAAGGTGACCCATCTTACCGTAAGATCAGCACTCCACTCGGTCTCTCAGGCAATGTGGCCTCGTATGCCCGCTTCTACAACACTGTTAACATAACACCTGAATTCTAGAAGATGCAACCCACCGGATCTGATCTCCTTATACAGCCTCTCTATGATGCTTCCTGCTATCAACTGGAGAACCGCTAACTCTGGATGCCGAACCACCCTGGTTCGCAGCTCCAGAATCCTTCATATTACACTCTGTAATCAGCGCCTGGTTGATGATAGAAGATATCAAATTCAACCTAAAGATGTTCACCTGTGACCGGAGGTCATGCCTCAAACCATCTTCAAACTTCCGTGCAAGGAACAAATCATCACCACTTAGGATTGGTGTGAAATGCTGAAGCTTTGTGAAGTGAGAGGAATACTCCCTAACAGAAAGAGTACCCTGCTCTAGACACATAAACTCCTGAGCTCATTCGACCCTCAAAGTCTTCAAATAGAATAAATCATTGAAGATGTGTTGAAACTCATCACATGCCATATTATGTTGGCGTCCCACCTGGGTGACCACATCCCACCATATCTTGGCAGTGTCTCAGAGAATGTAGGTAGCAAGCTTCACCCTCCTCTCAGGAGGTATCTCCAGATGCTCTAAAAACTTATACGTGGCCTCAAGCCATGACTCTATAACCTGGGGTCCTCCATCCCCTGAGAAAGTAGGAGGATGCTGCTGTTGAAAGACCCACATCAATTCTGCCATTGACGGGGAGGAGATGGTGCTCCCTGAAAAGTATGCATCATCCTCAGAAATCCCTCCCTGAACTATGCATTAGCACCTATGCCAGGTACCATGGCTGTTTCCAAGGCTAGCACAATAGGAGGATCTGCCGAAAGTCCCTGATCATCTATATCTAGTGTCTGATCATCATCTGGAAACTAGCATACAACTGGAGGACGTCTCAGTGGCATAACTCTGCAAGGTCAAACACACACCTTAGATCAAGATATCAATGACTTAAAACAAGGAGTGTATGAAAGTAATGGGAGGAAGAAAACATTCAGGTTTCACAAGACAAGACTAAACGTCGTGTACATTTCCTACATGGCATGTTCCCTGAAGTCATTCACATGGGCGTGTACTTCTGCCACAACTGGTCATGTAACACCCCAACCAAACGGCTTGTTGTCCCTACACATGGTGTGTACTTGAACTCTATTCCCCTGCCTGAGTTTCCTTACATGGCTAACCCACATGGTCCTCTTAATCCTAGACTATATGGTATGTTCACATCAGACACGACATGTACTAGACAAGCTTCACCTGTCCCATGTTGTTAGTGACATGGCATGACACACGGCTTTCACTACACGGCGTGTTTTAGATGGAAACGGCGTGTATGAGAAAGGATACCACTATCCCGTGTTGTTCGTGACACGGTCAGGTACCTGGGTCAATCTACATGGCGTGTTCAAGGCAGACACGACATGTATAGGCTTAAGGTTTATCCATCTGTGTTGTTCATTACATGTCCGGGTACTTAGGTTATACGACATGGTGTGTCTGATCCTGACACGGTGTGTATATCTCATGTTTCCCTCATCTGTGTCATTAGTCACACGGGTAGACACACAGTCACTACAACACGGCATGTGCACACTGTACACGGAATGTTCCTACAAGATTTTTACAACCCTATGTCCCTGCTCACAGAGTTAGTTACACAGTTATAGACTACACGACATGTATTCATAAAGTAAACACCATGTATTCTGAGTTTTTCTAGATAGTAGCCTCAGAAACTACTCTGGAGCATAGAAAACACAGAAAACAAGCATTAAGGTGCCAAATTCCAATCCATGAGGGCCCATACTCCCCACTAATCAAATCTTAACATCTTATACATGTTATAAACAAGAAAAGAAAAGATAATGACCCACCATATTACGATTCATGAGGGTCCATAACACCTCAAGAACCAAAATTTGGTGTTCATCCAAACAAAGCCTTACACAAAGCAATACATATCAACAAAAATATTCCATCAAGGAATCTATCACAACAACAATCATATTCTACACAAAATCTATCACAATAACATGAAATGGCTAATTCACCCTAAATGGCATGGAATGAATGCATGGAATGTGATTTATAATAAGTGCCTATATGATGCATGAGATGGCATACCCTCATCTCATCGGGTTGCGACAGAAATAGAACCTCAATAGCATCAACAGTAATAACACAAAACATGTGAATCACACAACAGTAAAATAAAATCAACAGTAAAATTACAAAACCATAAAATTGCAATAAACGTGGTAGATTGGCTTTTCCATATACACGGGTTAGCTACTCTCAGGAAAAACTTATTACCAAGTACCTATTCCTTCGTATCTCGAGATAAAGGCCCCAAATAGTAAATCAAGAGAAAAGAAATCCCCTGTTACCACTTTGTAACATCCCAGTTCTGGAATCCCCCCAGAGGCGCCCCATACCCGGTTGGTTACATGGCCTCAAGAACATTTCCCCGAATGCCAGAGGCTGCTGACTAGCAGCGAGGGACTTGGGTGTGACAGTGGGGAAACTATGCCCTCATTGGTAGAGTATATAGGGGAAGTAAACAAATACATACAATAACGGAAGAAGTAAACATCCAACAACAGTAAACAGTGGAAGACTGAGATAAAGAAACAACTGGAGCATATATATATATATATATATAAATGATGCATGATACAGACATGTCTAGGAAATAGGCCTAACAAGTCACAATTCTGAATATAGTACTAAACCCAATTACAAACGGAAAATAAATAAACAACTCCTCAGCATTGCAAGCCTCAACATGTTCCCATTCTCTCCAACTCCAATGCAATCAAGTACCTAAAGTAGAAGGGCACTTTCCCTTGTCTATACCTACAACAACATAGTCTGTTTGGGCCCAAAAGCATGACCCAAACAGGTTGTGAGAGTAAATACCAGTAGGAACCCACCGAAAGATCTGTTCCTAACGGTAAGTGAGTATATGGAAGGTAAATGAACAGTAATAGAAACTAGTAAATAGTAAACAGAAAAGTACTCAACAGTAAACAATCCACAGTTCAAACAAGCATCAGTGAGGTAATCAGCTAATCACAAATAGGTAACCCTCTAGGAAGTACTCACAACCATCCCCTCTAGTCCTACCTAAGAAGTACAGACAACACTCTGGGTAGCACACTCAATCTAACCCCTCTGGTTTTTTATAGGAATTCAGTAAGGACTCTCTGAGAAAGCGCTCGCGGTCTATCACCTTATAGTCAAAAGTAAGGCAAGACTCTCTGAGGAAGCTCACACAGTCCATTCCACGAATATTCCAAGGCAGTCAAGGAATCAATGAGGAAGTTCACATGTCAATTCCCCATATATCCCAAGGTCTAGGACTCTCTGTGGAAGCTCACTCGGTCAATTCCCCTTTCATCCCAGGTCGTTCAAGTCAAATACAGACTCTCTGAGGAAGCTCATGCAGTCTCTCCCCTTTTATTCTAAAGTAATAAAGGACTCTCCGAGGAAGCTCACTCAATATATCCCCTTATATTCTATAAATCTCGAAGACTCTCTGAGGAAGCTCACTCGGCCTATCCTCCTATAGTCTATAATGTCCAAAGACTCTCTCAGGAAGCTCACTCGGTCTATCCCCTTTTAGTCTACTACACTAAGTTCTCAAGGCCCCGTGTAAGTCAACACATAATAATTCTATATGAAAAAATTAAACCTAAAGAACTACTTGGATAAATAGTCTACAATATAAGAAGCATGTAAAAATACAACTCTCCATCCTACAACAACAGGCATGGAAAACGGGTAAAGCATCCAAAGACTCAACAGAAACAATCGGTAAAAACAAGGAATGAAAGGGATTAACACTTCCAAAGCAAGGAATTCAACCAAATTCATATCCAAATTACCTCTACACAAGCCTATAAGCATGGAAGGAAAATAGCAGGGGTAAAATAGTAAACACGCAATACCCCGTTAAAGGGTATTGGTGAAATTTCCACATAAAACTCAAATAATTCAAACAGAAAGGCACAAACCACCTACCTCAGGGTTAGGAGATCATTGTACTTGAACCTTGAAGCTTGATTCTCCTTGGAACGTTGTAGATCTAAGAAAACATCCAAAATGTTCAACCCACGATAACTTGGAAAAGAAGAGGTATTGGAAAACAAGGCTCAAGAAGAAGACAGAACTCACCAATGCGATTTCAATGCCATCAACGGTGCTTGAATCAGAGGTCATATAGAGGATTGGTGTCTCAGAGAGAAGTCGCAGTCGTACAATTTATCTCAGATGAAGACGACCTAGAAGAAGGTTGTTTTGTTTGTCAGATGCGACCGCTATGAGTTTAATAAAAAAATACATAGTGTGTACTTTTGGAGTACACGGAGTGTACTTGCTATTTCCCTACTCCTCATTAGGCGACCTCCAAGTCACTCCCACACGGCCGTGCGTGTGGCTACTAGACTGCCAACACACAACCTACCACTGTAAGAAAGTACACATCCTGTACTCATAAAGTACACGGCATGTACTTAGAAAATTTCCAGAAATTCCTCTTTTCTCCAAAAACAACCAGAAAGGGAAAACATACTCGAAAAAAAGGTCTGGGTTCTTAAAAACAACCCCTTAAAGAATTTTTTCTCTAAATTTCCCTAGCACGGAGTAGAACAAGAAACCCCGAACAGGTGAAAACTAATAAAATATAATGACAAGTAATCCTCACAAACATCTTTAACTTCAAATAAATTCTCTGTTGAACCATTTTTTACCACACATTGAATTAATGGTCCCATGTACATAAATAATATGACCAACCATCTAAAAAAGTTAAAACTACTCCAATGAAAACCTAGATCAAGAAACATGACTGCTTAAGTAAGGTTACCAACCTAGTGACCCATTATGTTTACTGAACATTTGGACCTCTTAGTGCTTCACCGTAGAGCCATCAGTTGAAGTGAAATTATGATAGGAATATAGTTATTAGAGAAGAATAATTTCTATTGTCTATACATCACATTTAACTCATCATTCATCGTATGAAAATTATTGTGAGTGTAATTATAATGGATTAAATTCTCATGAACTGAAATAGACTTCACCTCCCTAAAAATACCTTCTTTTTTGTCTGGTTAGGTTAAATGTATCTATCATCATCATTTGAGAACCCTTTTTAAGGCTAGAGTGGAAGTAGATTTCATCAACTTTTAGGATAGTTTCACCATTCTCATTAATTTCCTCATGAAATTCTTCAGGTTCATTAATATTAGTTGGTGCAATTAGAGATAATGTTTTCCCATGTCCCTTAGAGGACATAGGGTGTAGAAACCATGAATCTTGATTCTCAAGGGTCATGGCCTTTTCCCCAACTCCCTAGATACTAGAGCCAGAGAAACATGGAAATTTCATCACAATCCATAGGAGGTTGTACCTTTACCCCTTACTCCCCAAATGAGCCAAACCGATTTATATGTGCCTTTCCATTGTCTTTAGTTCGTCATTTCACTACTCAGACCTTGCGGGTGGGAGGTCTTTCATCTAACGAGTTCACTTTGAACCCATATACCCAAGCCTTATAACCAGACATAAAGTGGGACAGTAAATACCTAGACATAGTGTCATAAAAAATTTCAAACATCTAGATTCACCATTTTGAATCCAAATATAGGATGAAAGTGGTTTTGAAATATCAAATTCAAGACAAATCCTAGCAACAGATGGTCAAGATAGCTTCTTCATTGTAGAATCCAATTACAATGGATGACCAATCATACCAAGGATTGGGAAGAGAGTGTATAGTTTAAAAAAATACACATGAAGTGCTTAAAAACCAATCCAAATTGGAAAAATGGAGGATTAATACTCAACATAGAAATCAGGAAACCATTTAAGAACATTCATAAAACAACTAGAAAAAAGTACAGCATCACCTTGACATGTGGAGATAATAACCATCCTTAGAATCAAATTTAATTAAAATGTCTAGTTTTTAAAGAATATATACTTCAAAATTGATAAACCCAATATAATCAATAGATTAGACAAGAAAATTAAATGAGGTCCCTCGACTAAAAAAATCACCACTTTGGGAAAAGCACAAATCTAATGACTTGATATCAGTTGATTCCTTTGGGAAAGAAATAGTACATAGTAATTAGTAATTATTTATTATGTTAATAATAATTATTGATTACATTAAAATTAATTATTTTATTCATTAATTACTAAATATGATATTAAGAATTATTAATTATTTGTTAATTATTATTAAATATTGATGATTAATAATTATATCAAAAATTTATAATTAACTATGTTATTAATATATAAATATTATTTATGTAATTTATTGTTTATAATAGTCACATTTTTATTTATATCATTAATAATTTTTAATTTTTAATTATTTGTATTATAATAATTAATTTTATTATTAATTTATAATTAAATTATTAATAAATATAATATAATTACTTTTTAAATTATTATCACAAATTTTTAATTTGATCAAAAATTTTATTATTAATTACTAATTAAATTAATAATAATAGTAACAATAATCTATTTTAAATTAAATTATTACTAATTTTTATTTATATTTTTTATTAAAATAGTAATTAATTATTATTTTTTAATCTTGATTTATATTATAATTTCATTACTAATTTAATCAATCATAATTATATATTATATTACTATTAAATTATTTATTACATTATAGTAATTAATCACAATTAACAATACATAATTATATATTTGTAATTGATAATTACTAAAAAAAATTAATTATATTTTTTTGGTATTATTATTAATTAATTGTTAATAATATTATATTCTATTTGAATATGTTGTAAGGGGAGTATAAATAACACATCTGAGAATTCATTTTTTTTATTATCCTTATATAGTTAAATTTTCTCTAGTTCAAATATGGGTTTCCTATTGACCTGTGCAGGCTCGGGATACGAAGTTCGATCCTTGGATTTGGGTTACCCCAATGGGCTTGGTTGGAGAAGAAAAATGTATTTTTGTTTTCCCCTTTTGTTTCTTGTTAATTAAATGCCTAATTTAATATTCATATTAGTATGATTAATTTTCATTTAATTTTATCTCTTAAATAAGTTTTTAAAATAATATTTTATATTGCATCTTATTTTATTTTTTTAATGCGCTTATTTGAATCATCCTTAAGTCTTTATTGTTTACCCTTACATAGCTTGGTTTTATCCTCGTGTGAGTCTTCTTAGTTGAATGTACCCTTACATGGGTTTTGGCTTCATTATTTTACCCTTATGTTTCTTCATTGTTACCCTTGCGTATGATCTAGGTAACCTTACCTAGGTTTTTCCACTCTTGGTTTACCCTTATGTATGTCTCTGTGTATCCTTAAGTGAGCTTTAGTATTT
Organism: Viscum album; assembly: GCA_963277665.1. Taxonomy (NCBI): domain Eukaryota; kingdom Viridiplantae; phylum Streptophyta; class Magnoliopsida; order Santalales; family Viscaceae; genus Viscum; species Viscum album. Next base: position 780,918,694 of record OY728145.1, read on the forward strand.
TTCATTTACCTTTACATTGGTCAATTGTACCTTTATGTAATTCCTTGTAATCCTTTCCGTATTTTGGGTGTGACCCTTACGTAGATCATGTTTTGAGTTGTGTGCCTTTATCCAGTCAAGGTTTTACCCATATTCAAGTGGGGTGTTACCCTTATGTTAGAGGCTCTACCCATACACTATGGGCATGCTAAAATTAGTTAACGACAATTACCCTTATGCAAGGAATTTTTTACCCTTATGTACGGTGTTACATTTGTTGGAACCATGGTTGTTATATGCATGAATTGGAGTATGGTTTGTGTTTATTGTCAATCCTCACTGGAGTCAATTAGGCTTTTCCTTGCCATGGCACTCTAAAGAGTATATAAAGTATATCAAATAGATGTCAAGACAACATTCTTGAATGGTTTACTCGAAGAAGAAGTCTACATAGAAAAACCTATGGGTTTTCTTCTTGGTACTGATGAAACAAAAGTTTTCAAACTAAAGAAATCACTCTATTTCTTGAAACATGCACCACGAGCATGGTATTCCCAGATGGAATCTTATCTCAGGAAACTAGAATTCACAAGAGGAGGAGTAGATCACAATCTCTGAGTGAAGAATTCCCCAAAATATTTGTTCATGGTTCTTGTTTACATTGATGACATTATATTTGGTGGCAGCAGTCAGAAATCGGTGGAAATTTTTTCCAATCACATGAAATCAGAAATTGGAAATTCAATGATTGGTGAGCTCACATATTTTTTGGGGCTACTGGTGACTCAAAATAAATATTACACTTTCATATCTCATGAAAAGTATGCAAGAGAGTTGCTAAAGAAATTTAATATGCATGACTCCAAACCAATGTCAACTCTGATTGCAGTTGGAACCAAACTTGGAAATCATGAGGATGTGACCTTTGTAGATCCCACCATGTATAGGAGGATCATTGGGAGCCTACAGTACCTGATAGCGACACAAACAGATATTGTCTTTGCAACATTTCTAGTGGCCCTCTTTTCGAGTAATCCAAAGGGGGAACATATGGATGCAGTTAAAAGAATCATGAGGTACATTCAAGGTACTCATAACTTTTGGTTATACCTTGTTGTAAGAAGGGACAGTAAATTATCAGCATTTTCTGATGTTGAATAGGCTGCTGATGTAGTGGATAGAAATTCCAACAGTGGTGGAGCATTCTACAATGGGAATAAATGTGTTGGATGGTTGATCAAGAAATAATAAAGTACTTCTCTTAGTACTGTTGAAGCTGAGTATATCTCCTCCACAAAGGCATGCACTCAACTGTTATAGATGAAGAAACAGCTAACATGTATTGGTGATGAGGTAAAGCAAAAATGGTGATTTAATGTGATAACAAGAGCGCAATTAATCTTACGAAGAATCATGTTCAGCATTCTCGTACAAAACATATTGAAATAAAGTATCACTTTATCAAAGAAAATTCTGGGCAAGGTGTGATTAGAATAGATCATGTGGGAAATGATAAGAAATTGGATGATATCCTGACCAAGCCACTAGTAGTAGCTTTGTTTGAGAAACATCAGTTGAACCTTGGTGTTCAGCCACCTCCCAGTGCATAAAGAGGTAATGAAGTTCCCCTATCCCCAGCTATATTTTCTGTTTTTAATCTGTTTGTGGATGTGATGCAGGTCTGTGGTGGAGATACTATCCAGGGGGACTGTGTTTTAATCATAACAATGAACAATTACTAGTCTTGGGGTTTATTGTCACTCGGGGAGAAGGAATAAATTGAGGACATGTGACATGTGATGGACATATAGTGCTTTTGTGACATGATGAAAATTTCGTGATAGGATGAGATGGAATACATTGAACATGTAATTCTTCTGTGACACTTTAAGATAATTTCATGGGCATCATTGAGAATTCCAAAACACGGGATCCCAATTCATGTTTCCCCTCTTGTTTTCTAAATCGATCATTGCTCACATAGACTTAGAGTGTTGGATGAGTTGATTCTGTTATTTTTTGTTAGCATGTGGCTGGTGCTCTATTGAATTTATTTGGTGAGTTCCAAAAAACCCAAAGGGATTGATTGTTGGAACCATGGTTGTTCTATGTATTAATTGGAGTATGGTTTGTGTTTTTTGTCAATCCTCATTGGATGTTCCGAATGTGTGCCAGTAAAGTGATCATACAGTTCAAGAAAACAACAGTATTGAAGGTGGTGTCGTTTTCCAGTGTTCGCTAAATTTTTAGACCTAAAAATCAGAAAATGAAGACATGGGTTGTTTGCAAAAGAAGTTGCATGCAAAGAGGAAGTGGTGTGCAAAATAGGTTTGTTGTGTGCGAAATAGGTGAATTGTGTGCAAAAAAAATATGGTGCGTGAAATAGTAGAGTGAGGTTTTTTGTGCAAGATGTGTTTTAGAATCAGAACATCAAAAAATGGCAAAGGCATGGGCTGCACGAAAAACATGGAGATGTGCATGAAAAATAGTTCCTGCATGAAATGTATTGCACACCGAATGAGAGTTTTTTTCTCCATGATTGGTTTTACGCATGGGGGTCAAAAACACCTATAAATATGAGGTGACCCCCCTCATTCGGCACGACTAAAGACATAGAGAAGATCTGAGTGATGATGTGGGTAAAATGTTCACGTAAAGAGGGTTGTGCAAGAAAGGCCAAGTTGCGAAAAAAAATTACAGTTGTGAGTAAAAGGAATTTCATGTAAAAGGTGTTGCACGTAAAAGTTTAAGCTGTGTGAAAACGCAGACATTGTGCGTAAAATTCAAAGTATCACGTAAAAGTGGAAGGTGTGCAAAAAAGTAGATGGTGCGTGTAAATCTGCGCATAAAAGGTGATGCTTCACAAAAAAGTCGAATCCGCGTGTAAAAGTTGATGTTGCACGTAAAAGAGGTTGTTGCACGAAATATTTTCCGCATGAAAATCAAGTATTGTGTGCAAAAGCGAGATATTTCGCACAAAGGGTAGGTGTTGCATGAAATCTTCAGTGTAACATGTTTGCGTGTTCCATATATCTGGTTCAGTGCTTGTAAGTGCATCTTTTTTGGACTTAGATGCAAGAAGAGTCTCATGCTGAATAGTGTCAAAGACCTTAATGAATATCTATTAAAGAGACCTTCACATCTATAAACTAAGTTGGACTTCACCAAAGATGGTGAGCCAGGGGGAGTTGACAGGGGTGACCTGAGTGACGCAGTGAGCTATCCCTGAACCTTTGGAAAGGTAGTGTGCCTGGCAGAGTGTGATTGTGACCAAATCTTGTAATCCATAAACTATTGAAGATTAGTGGATTTAGGTATGATTGAGACACTTTCGGCATATGCTCCTTGGACGTAGGCCTTCGTGGTGATCCAAGTAAAAGTGTCATGTCAACTTCCTGGTTTCATTTGTTTGACAGATATAAAAAGTTCCTACCAACGTGGGAAAAATATCCTCAACATTAAAAATAAAAAGTTGACACCCTGATTCACCCCTCCCCTCTCAGGGTGTTCCATGGTCCTTCAAGTTGTATCAGAGTGAGGTTGACTGGTGTTTGATCTGTCATGTACCATTATGGAAAATTTAGCCAATGTCAGGGGAGTCCCTCTCTTCGATGGAAGTAATTTCCAAATTAGGAAGAACAAAATGAGATCACATATAAGATCTCTTGGAATGGAAGTACTTTTTTTACTGTACAAGGAATACTATTCAATGATCCAATAGGCCTGGCAGTTACTGATGCAGATAGGAGAATTCTTGACGCAGATGCTAAAGCACAAAATTCTTTCATCACAACCCTTTTTGATCAGATCTATCTAAAGGTGATGAGTTTAACCTCAGAAAAATCCATATGAGATAAAATTTAAAATATTTAAAAATGAGATAGAAAAGTGACGGAGGCAAAACTACATGTCCTACACAATAAGTTTGATGATCTGAAGATGCATCTAGATGAGAATGCAGACTCATTCTTCAATCGAATTACTGAAGTGGTTGGAGAAATTTGGTGTCTAAGGGAAGAAATCAAAGACATTGATATTGTGAATAAAATATTAATAAGACCGCCACCCATGTACAATGAAAGGTGTCAGCCCTTGAAGAAATAGATCCTTCCAAAATTTATATGGATGATCTACTGAGCAGTTTAGTGGCGTATGAAATTAGAGTCAAACCAGAAGACACTACGACTCGAGTGAGCAAGGAAATGGCATTAAAGGCCCTGGAGAAACTGAAAATTTAAAAAGAAATTAGTGGTGAAGATGACGAGGAAAAATAAATTATTTCTCTCATTGAAAAGAAGTTTCAGAAGGGAAAAGGGAAATTCAAAGGGAAGTTACATCTTTCTTTCTTTCATTGTGTAAAAGTTGGGAATATTTCCTCTTAGTGCTTAAGAAATATTAACGATGAAGATAGTGAAGATGAAAACATTGAGAAGCCTCAAAAAAGGTTTTTCAAAAAGGGATACTTCAAATCTATAAAGAAGGTGCTGAAGAAGAGTATTGTCTGTGAAGAGGATGATGGTGATAATGAATTATGTGAAGAAGTGGAACCAGAATTTAAAACTGGAAACCATGCTTCCATAATGGAATTTATTGAAAAATCAGAACCATAAAAAGATAATGATTGAGACAATCAGTTGAAAACTAATTCCAATCCCGAGCTGTAACTTAAAGAATCTATTAGCAGGCTTAAGATAAAATGTAAGAGTTGCAATAAGTGGAAATCAATTGTAGAAGAATCATCTGATTATGTTGATCAGCTCAAAGATGAAATTGAACGACTGGAATAATTTTTGAAAGTACAGTCTAAAATTCATGAATTCACTAATGATGTAGTGGTTATGAGGTTGAGAATTGAAGAGAAATCAAAGGTAATCAATGACCTCACCCCTAGATAGAAATAAAAGACCATGAACACTGAGAGTCTTGAAGAGGAAGTTGTTAATTTTAAAAGAAAACATAAGGCCAACGAGCCCGTACCCATGTGGTAAGGGATCCTACTTGGCATCCAAGAGACCAAGGTTCAAAATTGGGTGGAAGAGATTTTCGGGGGTACTGTAGCAGGCACTGTAGCAGGTACTGTTTGGTACTGTAGCAGCTGGAACTATTCTCCCAATTTGGGATTTCGGGCCATCAGTTTCGGCCTACGGGTCTAAAGGGGCTTTGGGCTATCAAAGGCCTTCAGTCCACAGGGCCTTCGTGCCATTGAAGACCATGAAGTAGCCCAATTAACAAAGAGAAGGCCCCAGATGAAGATCAGACAAACAATTGCAGTCACCAGAAGCAGAGCTAACCGGATTGGAAGAATGAGAGGGTATGGCAACCGCCATCGGGACCAGGCACCGTGCAACTTTTTATGGGGAAATGATAGCCGATTAGCTATGATGGTGGGGAGCTAAAGGTGATCAAATATGTAGAAGCAGTGGAGGGGCAGTTCTAGTGGGCTGGGCCGATGGGTCATGTATAGGCATGGTATGCCTCTGGGCCTTCGGGTCATGTCGGGCCTTGTGTCTTGGGCCTACGGGTCATATACGAGTTCCCCTTCAACCCTTAAAAGGGATATTCTCTATAAAAAATAAAAAAATAAGGCCTTCCTGCCATTCAAAGTAAGATAGAACTTGAGAGTGAAACAATTTCAAAAGAATCAAGGAAGAAAATACAGTTTGGAAGGTTCTCAGATGCATAACTATTGGAGAGAGAAAAATGTGTTTCTAATGGAGTTGAAAAGATTTTGAATGATCAAATTCCTTCTTGCATGGGAAATATTGGAATTGGTTGTAAGGTAGATTCATAAAATGCTGCAAATAAAGGTGACCAAAATAAAGGCAAGATAAAAGTGGGTGATGTGGAAAAGTCATTTGAAGTGATAAATTAGAAACCCCCAATTCAATCTGTAAGAATAAAAGAATGTTATCCTCAAGACTCCTGAAAAATTGAGCCCTCAAACTATTTTCCCACAGAATAAATAATGAGGATAAACAGAAGTGAGAATACATTTCCTCTAATGAAGTTTCAGTTTTGTGGATATTTGGGTAATACCATGTCTTATTGTGAAGATGCTAGAAGCTATCCGAATGGAGAAGATATGGGAGTTCAACATAGGAGAACAAATTCATATCTTAACTATTTTAGAAAAAACAGTTTCTACGGATATTGATTTTGTTGTTCTAACTTTGGTCATAAGGCTGTTAATTGCAGGCAGAGGAGGGACATGGACACCTCATACCAGAGTACGAAACAAGTCAAATCTTGTCAACAAGACAATGTTGCTCTTAAAAATAGTTTTTCTCCTCTCATAGAATATTTAGAATATGAATAACCAATGTACATAGAAGAGATAATTTAAAGGTCATCAGTGTTCTACACTCAATCCAATGTCTTATGGAAAGAAAAGAAAAAAATTGAGAAATCCAACCTTGTAGAGGTGGCCCTCAAAGCTAAAAAAAGTTATAGTACATGGATTCTGGATAGTGGTTGTTCATATCATATGATAGGTAATGAAATTCAGTTAATGGATATCAAAAGGAGAGTTGATGGAACAATATGGTTCGGTAATGATGGAGCTCTGAAAATCAAAGGCAGTGGAAGTACTGAATTAGCTAATGGTGAGCTAAAGAAAACTGAAGTCCTTTATGTAGATGGACCACTTCATAATCTCCTCAGTGTGAGTCAAATCTGTGACTCGAGACATGAAGTTACATTTAATAAAAAAGGTTTCACTATTAAGGGAAAGACAGGAAATTCACTTATGAAGGGATATAGAACAGAAGACAACCCGTATCAGGTTGATAGTAAAGAAAACGTTTGTTACATGACTGTTGAAGAAGAAAAAAATTTGTGGCATCGGAGACTGGGGCATGTCAATCAACAATACATGGATAAAATATCAATATTGGGGATTGTCATGGACATTCCCAACCTAAAGCGTGAACGTTAAAAGTCTTGTGATTCTTGCATTTGTGGGAAGATGGTCTACAGTTTATATCGTCCAAAGAAGAAAAGAGCATCACATCTTCAAGATCACATTCATACAAACGTATGTGACCTAATTAATGTTGCCAGAACTCATGGAGAAAGTTACTTAGTCCTTTTCATAGATGATTATAGTATAATGGAATGTGTAATGGTTATACATAGGAAACAACAAGTTCTTGACTGCATGAAAACATATCATCGAATCGCTGAGAATGATACTGGATGAACAATCAAAGTGTTGTGATCAGACAATAAAGGGAAATACACATATATTGAATTTGAAAACTACCTCGAGAAGCATGGGATACAATATGAGGTAGCTGTCGTGAAAAATCCACAACAAAATGGAGTGGTTGAGAAAAGAAATTGACAGGTGAACAATATGGAAAGAACTATTCTGATTGAGAGTCGTATTCCATGAAATTACTAGAAAGAGGCCATTCAAGATATAGTGTATATTTAAAATTGAACAATACTTTATATGGGAGATACAAAGACACATTATAAATTGGGGCATGGAAGGAATCCCTCTTTGAAATACTTTCATGTTTTTGGAAGTAAGTGATTCATCAGAAACAAATAAGGAAATTAAGGGAAATATGTAGACAATGTAGATGAAGGAATTTTCCTTGGGTACTCAATGAACAACAAAGCCTAAAAGTGTTTCAACACACGATTAGGAAGGATTTTCGAAAGTAGTTATGTTAAGATCATTGAAGAGAAAACTACAAATTATTTAAGGATTTCATATACTAATATGATAGGAAGTGAGGAAGAAAGTTAACATAGAGTAAATACAAATATATAAATAGAGGAAGGTGTACAAAACACTTAGGAGTCACATCATGATTTTGACTTAGAAGAAGAATCTAAAGAGGAAACCTTGGCCAGAGAGAATTTGACTGAACCCCACAAGATAAATTGAAGAGCTGCTATTGATCCATCTAACATAATTGGGGACAGGAGTGCACCCACACAAACAAGAATAATGAGGAATAACATACAATCTGTATTTCTGTCAGTTGTGGAGCCATCCTCATTTGAAGAAGCTGCAAAGGATAAATCTTGGGTGAAAGCCATGAATGAAGAGTTAGATCAGGTTGACAAGAACCAGACATGGGATCTCGTGAAGAGACCCGAAGGTCACATTTGTGATTGGTACAAAATGGATCTTCAAGAACAAGTTTGGTTAGTATGGAAGTGTTATTAGAAACATGATATGACTGGTATGTAAAGGATACTGAAGAAACCTTTTCAATAGTGGCTAGACTAGAGTCAATCAGGATTTTCCTTGCCATGGAACTCCAAAGAGGATATAAAGTATATCAAATAGATGTCAATATAGAATTCTTGAATGGTGTACTCTAATAAAAAGTGTACATAAAACAATCTGTGGGTTTTCTTCTTGGTACTGATGAAACAAAGGTTTGCAAACTAAAGAAAGTACTCTATGGCTTGAAATAGGCACCACGAGTGTGGTATTCTCATATGGACTCTTATCTCAAGAAACTAGAATTCACACGAGGAGAAGTAGATCACAATCTCTATGTGAAGAATTCCCCAAAAGATAAGTTAATGGTTCTAGTTTACATTGAAGACATTATATTTGGTGGTAGCAGGCAGAAATTAGTAGAAAAATTTTCCAATCACATGAAATCAGAATTTGAAATATCAATGATTGGGGACCTCACATATTTTTTAGGGTTGTAGGTGACTCAAAAGAAATATTAAACTTTCATCTCTCAGGAAAAGTATGCAAGAGAGTTTCTAAAGAAAGTTAATATGCATGACTCTAAACCAATGTCAACTCTGATTTCAGTTGGAACCAAACTTGGACAGCATGAGGATGGTACTTCTGTAGATCCCACCATGTACAAGAGGATCATTGGGAGCCTACTGTACCTGATAGCGACATGGACAGATATTGTCTTTGCAACATGTCTAGCGGCCCTCTTTCAGAGTAATCCAAAGGGGGAACATATGGTGGTAGTTAAAATAATCATGAGGTACATTCACGGTACTCCTAACTTTGGGTTATACCTTTCTACAAGAAGGGACAGTGAATTATCAGCATTTTCTGATGCATAATGGTCTAGTGATGTAGTTCACAAAAAGTCCACCAGTGGTGGAGCATTCTATATTGGGTATAAATGTGTTGGTTGGTTGAGAAAAAAACAAGAAAGTACTTATCTTAGTACTACTGAAGATGAGTATATCATTGCCAAAAATGCATGCACTCAACTACTATGGATGAATCAACAACTAACAGATATCAGTGATGAGGTAAAGCAACCAATGGTGATTTACTATGATAATAAGAGTGCAATTGATCATACAAATAATCCTCTTCAGCATTCTCTCACAAAACATATTGAAATCAGCTATCACTTTATCAAATAAAAAGTTGAGCAAGGTTTGATTAGAAGGGATCATGTGGGAACTGATAAGCAAGTGGCTGATATTCTGACCAAGCCACTGTCTGCAGTTGTGTTTGAGAAACATCGGTTGAACCTTGGTGTTCAGCCACCTCCCAGTGCATAAGGAGGTTATGAAGTTCCCCTCTCCCAAGCTATATTTACTGTTTTTAATCTATTTGTGGATGTGATGCAGGTCTGTGGGGGAGATAGTATCCATGGGACTGTGTTTTGAGCTGAACAATGAACAATTACCAGTCTTTGAGTTTATTGTCAGTGGGGGAGTAGGAATAAATTTAGTACATGTGACATGTTATGGAAATGTAATTATTCTATGATATGATGAGAATTTGGTGATAGGATGAGAAGGAATACATTGGACATGTAATGCTTCTGTGACACTTGAAGAGAATTGCTTGGTCATCATTAAGAATTCCAAAACACGGGATCCCAATTCACGCTTCCCATATTTTTTTCTACACCAAGCATTGCTCACGTAGACTTAGAGTGTTGGATGAGTTGATTCTTGCATTTTTGGTTTTCATATGGTTGGTGCTCTATTAATTTATTTGGTGATTTCCAACAAACCCAAAGGGGGAGATTGTTGGAGCCATGGTTTTTCTATGCATGAATTGGAGTATGGTTTGTGTTTTTTGTCAATCCTCATTGGAAGTTCAGAATATGTGCTAGTAAAGTGATCATACAGTTCAAGAAGACAACAATATTGAAGGTGGTTCCATTTTGCAGTGTTCGCCAAATTTTTGGGCCTAAAAATTAGAAAATGAAGATATGGGTTGTTCGGAAAAGTAGGTGTGCGCAAAGAGGAAGTGGTGCATGAAATAGGTGGGTTGTACACAAAATAGGTGAGTTGTGTGCGAAAAACAATGTGGTATGCGAAATAGTGGAGCGAGGTTTTTTGCGCAAGAGGTGTTTCAAAATCAAAACATCGAAAAATGGCAAAGGCATGGGATGCACAAAAAACATGGAGATATGCACGAAAAATGGTTCCTGCGCGAAATGTATTGCGTTCCAATTGAGAGTTTTTTCATGCCACGATGGGTTATACAAGCGAGGGTTAGAAACACCTATAAATAAGAGGTGACACCCCTCATTCAACATGGATGAAGACATAGAGAATATTTGAGTGCTGATGCGTGTAAAATGTTTGCGTAAAAGTTGTTGCGCAAAAAAGGTCGAGTTGTGCGAAAAAGTACGAGTTTCACGTAAAATTTATTGCATGTAAAAGGCGGTGCGCGTAAATGTTTTAGTTGTGCGAAAACGCAGACGTTGTGCGTAAAATTTGAAGTTGTGTGTAAAAGTGGAAGGTGTGTGAAAAAGTGGATGGTGTGTGTAAATATGAGTGTAAAAGGTGATGTTGGGCGAAAAAGTCAAAGTCGCGCGTAAAAATTGAGGCTTCCTGTAAAGGAGGTTGTTGCACGAAATATTTTCTACGCAAAAATCAAGTATTTCACTCAAAAGTGATATATTTAGTTCAAAGGGTAGGTGTTGCGTGAAATCTTTAGTGTAACCTATTTGCGTGTTCCGTATACCTGGTTCAGTGGTTCAGTGATTTCAAGTGAATATTTTTTGGACTCCGATGTAAGTAGAGTCTCGTGTTGAACAGAGGAAAAGACTTCAATGAATATCTATTGAAGAGACCTTCACATCTATAAACTGAGTTGGACTTCACCAAAGACAGTGAGCTAGGGGGAGTCAACAGGAGTGACCCAAGGGACGCAGTGAGCTATCTTGGAACTTTTGTAAAGGTAGTGTGCCTAGAACAGTGTGATTTTGACCAAATCTTGTAATCTATAAACTAGTGAAGATTAGTGGATTTTGGTACGACCAACACACTATCGGCGTATGCTCTTTGGACGTAGCTCTTTGGGGTTAACCAAGTAAAAGTGTCATGTCAACTTCTGGATTTCATTTTTTTAACAGATATAAAAAGTTCCTACTAACTTGGGAACAATATACTCAACATTAAAATGAAAAATTTGACACCATGATTCACCCCTCCCCTATTAGGGTGTTTTGGGGTCCTTCAACATTTACATAGGTACCTTGATGCATCAGTGTTCCCCTTATGCATACCATTATGCATTGGGTTTACCCTTAGGTTGGATCTTTACACTGTGGTGCCTTTACAAATTACTTCAATTCCATTTTCACATGGTTTTAATATTTATTTTGTGTTTTTATCAGGGTGTTAGGATAGAGTTTCTCTCAAAGGTTCATTATCTTGATTTTTTTTGTGTCTCTTTAACCAATGTCAAGATCTCATGGTATTTTTATCCTTATTACACAATATCGGAGAATAATAAAAAATCATAGGATCAAGAATAACATTTTTACTTGTATGAGAAGAATCCATATATTGGCTTGATGGAGCCTGCTGTCAGATCCTAATTGTACTAAGAACCCCTCGATGCTTGTGGCATGTGATCTTAGATTTCTACCAACCTTGTATAGCTATTGTGAACATGTAATTCTATAATATTGAGGATATTTTACATAGAGGATGTGGCAATGATGATTTGATCCCTCATAACCAGATTCTTCTTTGATAAAGGTGATACAAAGCCCTGGTAAAGTGGTCACAAGCCTATTTGGTTTTCTTTGTCACCTTTTTGGGAATTATTTTGTATACTTATTTTATCTCCTTATGAATCGGTCTTGTATTTACTATTCATTTTTTAATACTATCTGTTATCTCCTTGAACTCCTCTTTTTTTCATTGTGGAAAAACCCTTGATGATCCTGCCATATGAACAAAGTCCATTGTTTAAAGAACAAAAATCATACCTATAATTTTTTTTAATGTTTCCACCTCTTATTTAAGTAATTAAATTCTAGTGTTAAATTTTTATTTTAAAATATGGAAGCTATTTTAGTATTTTTTTGACACTCACTTTTGTATATTTCCACATTTTTTATTCTTGATTTCATTTTTCTTATTCTAGTGATGGGTTTTTGGGATCTGTAATTCAATTCATGTTGTCTTGATTTTATTTTTCTGAATATTTTTTAATGGATTATTGTATTCTATTATAATAATAATTAATTTCAATAGGTTGAATTCTTGAAATAACCACTATCCAATGTAGTTTGTACACTCCTTATATAATTCTTTTGAATATTCCTGATTCCTGGAATTTCAATTCAAACATGTTGCTTCCTATTTTATCAATTTTATGTTATAATCTAAAAATAAATTTCATTTTTTGGTCTCTAATTTTAGGAACCAAAATACCAAAGATGATCCTATGATATTTCATACAGTAATCCTCTCACATAGGGGAATTTTTGTGCAATGAAGTGGTATCAGACCCAAATAGGGTTTAAATTTTTTATTGTTAAAATTTTTAAATCGATTGTTCATTTCTTTAAGATGGTTTTCTGGTGGCTTATTCTTTTTAGGATGACTTTTGTTTTCTTTAATCTTGGATGTGTTCTCTCTTATGATATAATTTCAATCTATTTATCATATTTTTTTCTTGTAATTTTCCTAGTTTCTTTGCATATCTGAACCATAAATATTCATTTTGGTATCTTATACCTATGTGTGTCTCTGGTTTCAGGGTTTTGGAAGGGTTTTGTGTAAGGTTGACCTATTTTTAAGAGCTAGTTAGTAGTGAGGCATTGTCCATATCTTGGGTCTCTAGTGTTTTCCATTTTCCCAGGAGTCGAGCTTCTATTAGTTTTATTATGTCCCTTTACTTCCTTTATGGTTTTGGCTCCAATGATAGATATATGGTGTGTTTAGGGTTTCTGTTTGGGTATTCTGTAGGGGTAATGCTTCTCATCTTTACCCTTTCACCCTTTTAGTATATTTTTCTTGTTGGATTTCTAATGTTAGGAACCATGCTCCATTATTAAGACTATACTTAGATGTGTGTCCTTTTAGTGATTTATTTTACCCTAGGTATCTAGCTAGCTACCCTACCTTTTTTCTCATGTTTTAGAGCTTTCCTATAATGTTGGGACTACTTAACTCTATCCTTACAGTTTCTCTTTGTTTGAGGATCTCTAATATTGGATTCTATATTTTGAAATATTCTCCTTAGGTTTAGATTTTAGACCCCTTTTAAGATGTTTTCTCCAATTTTAATGGGTTTCTACAGAGACAATTTTAGTTTTTTCTTTTACTATGAATGATCTCTGTTTAATTTTTCCTTTTCTATTATTTTTGGGATTACATTATTTTTAAAAATTTGTTCTCTTTGTGATTTTTTATATGTTTTTATATTATATTTTTTATAAGGATGGGAACTTAGCTATTTATATTTATTTTAAGATAAACAATGAGTTGTTTCTAGGACCTCTTGTTAGAATAGGTTTAACCGGTCTTGACTTCTTCATTGGCAGCATCTAAGAGGGAAACTTAGGTAAGTGAAAATATGGAATTTATCAAGTATTATTTTAAAATTGTTTAATTTTAATCATGTTTATAAACATTAAAATATCATTCAATTTTGGAAATCATGTGTCACTATTGATGCATGTTTGGGAAGTTAGACCTATATTATGACTAAAATCATATAACTTTTTTACCCTATAGTTGTTTCTTACATAGGATGATATTACCAAGTTTATGATCATTTAGGTAGTGTAGAATAAACATGTGGTTAAGGGTTTTAATTTTAAAAGTGGAGAGTGTATTGGTGTTTTATATTAAATCCCCCCTTTTCATTAAATTTCAAATGTGGAGATTTGTTGCTTTGATTTATCATTTTGTTTTTTGTTAATTAAATGCATGATTAAATATTCATATTAGCATGATTAATTTTCATTTTATTTTACCTTTTAAATGAAATTTTAATATGAACTTTTACATTTCATCTTATTTGATAGTTTTAATGTTCTTATTTTCACCACCCTCTAGTCATTATTAATGACCCTTATATTAATTTTTTTACCCTTGTGTGGGTCTCTTTTCATTGTGTTTACACTTAAGTGGTTTTTGGGATTCTTTATTTACCCTAATATATATCCCTTTTTACCCTTGCGTAAGTCCTATGTACCCTTATGTTGATCCAACATCTCTTTTTTTACAGGTACGTAAGTCTCAGTGTACCATTAAATGAGATTTGAGTTTCTTTATTTACCTTTAAATAAATCCCTAACACCTCTATGTATGTCCTTGTATAACATAATGTAACAACACAAAGTTTTCAATGGAATTTTCATTCTTTTAATTATTTCATATAATCACATGAAATCACAACATAAATTCTATGCTACCTTTAAACATATGTTTTTCACTTCTATGATTTGAATTTCAAAAATCTAACATACACGGTTGTGATCAGTAAGTTATTTTGAGTCTCATAAGAAAAACTTAATATTTTTGGTGAATATAAACATACCCTTCGGAATATTAACATACTCTTATGAATATTGATATTCCATAATGAATACTATCCTTACCTATGATATTATATAAATAATATTCAAGTGAAGTATGATATACCTATATCATGGAATAATAAAATAAATGTTTTAAAATTGTTATTTTTTCAAGTAAATTGTGATTTTAATTAAAAATTAAATTAATCATATCTTGAAAATTATTTTTTAGAAATGGATTTCATTTTAGGATTCTATACGTCTAAAAATGGTTAGGGTGATTTTTTTTTGGATTTTTCTAAAGTACTTGATTTTTAATGAATAGTAAAATATGATAATTCAAAATAAATGCTAAAACCTGAATTTTGGCATGATGATTGAGTCATGGATGATGTAAATGGACATTGGTTATAAATAACATGAACTAATGACTATTCTTGGTTATGTAATCATTTCTATTGTTGGTCTTTAGGGAAAATAATAAGGTAATGATTATAATATTATGAAAACCCTCCTCTCCTCCATCACAAATAACACCCATCCTCACCTCTTCTATTCACTCCTATCAAGCCTTTTTACTTGCCTATATTATGCCAAAATAACTCCCCAATATCCTCCCCCAAGTCCAAAAACCCCTAGTATCTTCAAAATACCCAAGACTCTTCCCTTAAGAGGTTCTCAAAGGAGTTAAACTCAAGAGGTAAATTCCCCTTTCCAATTCTTTTATTTATTTTTAAGTTCTTTTCTTTTCTTTTTTATTTCCTCACCCTCCTTAACTAAAATGGTATTATAACTTTGGTACCATATATTTACTATAATTATATTATGCTAATGGGATAATTCATTATCTTTTCTTCTTCCTCCATCAATTATTTGAAAGAAATGAAAACACCATTTTAGATGTGTTAATTTAGCACAATCAAGGATGATGAGTTATCAATTTTCATTACCATAATAAATTATTCTCATAAAACCATTTTAATGGTTTAAACAGACCATAATATATTTCTTATTCCTCTTCTATGGTTCTATAATCTCGTTTACCACATGTTTTTGGTTTATAAAACAAAATGTGTTCTTTGTGGTCAAAAACCTCCAATTAACCCAAAATGATATCACTAATGTTTTATATAATGATTCAACTTCACTTAGAGTAACAAAATTAAGTTTTAAATAATGTAACCTTATGTATTTTCAATAATAAAACATAACTTCAACTCAGGACAACCACCTTCATCATACATTTTTATTCGAACATGAACAGATCCTTAAAATCAAGCAAGCACAAGGACCCAAACAATGAAATTGAACCTCATAACCAATACAAATGGATATAAATGATCTTAAAAAGGTTATAATAAATATTTTAAATATATAATAGGTTATATAATTATTAAATAATGATATAATTTTATTATTAATTACATTAATAATAAGGGAAGAACACCTTCAGACATTGGGTAAGGAATCCTCTGCATTACACTTTTATTCAAGAATGTTTGTTATGCTATGACATTTTATGTGTAATCCCTAATAATGGGGTATAATTTTTCACCTTCACCATACATCCCTCATGATTTATAAGTGATTTGAAACCCCATTATCTCTCATGAATCCCTCTTAATTACACCTGATACCAAGTCGATAATCTGTAAGGAATTCTACCCAAACCGCATTTATTCCTTTAGGTTGCTCTATCATTATTTTTACACAAATGAAGTTGTATTTTATTTTTATGTACAACTTATAAGTGTTGTTTATTTAATTAAAAATCATTTTTCAGGATCCATCTCTCATTATCTTTCTGGGATATACACACTTTTAAGGTACTCCCTCCTCGATACTTTCAAATAAGAAAACTCGTTTTAAGGGAACTTCCCAAATTTTTACCCAATTTCAAGTGCACTCTAAACTATGTTTTAAGACACCATTGTCTTTATAAAATCAGTATTTTTATTATTAAAATATTCTTGTTTCACCTATGGTTTCATATAAAATATTTTTCCCTTTTCTATTTTTAAATCTATAAAGTATTTTCCTTAAAACCACACAAAAATGTTTTCATCCAAAAATTTCTCAAATACATTTAGTACATGTTTTCACTTATGTTTGAAATAAATTTCCATGATATATACCTATTTTTACTTATGAACTTACATGTATTTTTTAATTACTTTCTTTCATGGACACTTTCTTGATACTCTCATTGGTTATGCTTTATGTCATGATTGTGGTACCCAATTCTTTCCATGGGTTACCCTTATGTTTATGTAAGATTGATTATGTATTATTATTTATGTGGAGAACATATTCATGAAATGTTATATGGGTGTACCCAGATAGCGCTCTAATTCATTGGGTAAAGTTGAGTCTCATGAGGCATTATGTGTGACGGTCTTGGTAGTTAGCCTTGGCTTGTGCTACTATGTGCAACGATCTTAGCGGTTAGCCTTGGCTTGTGCTACTATGGGAAATAGTCTTGGAGGTTATCTTTGAATCATAATAAATTCATGTTTTATGTTTCTTCCACATTTCTATGATTCCATGTTTTAATGATCCCATGTTTATATGTTTTGATTCCTTATGCTACATGCCTTTTTATACCTTTATATCATGTATTCTAACCTGTTTGCAAAGGAATTATTCTTATTATTATTCTCTTATTGGGATTTTAGATCATACCTTTTTATACCTTTCAAGACACTAGACTTCACGATCCTTGTCTTGTACTCTGATGTATAATTATGCTTAAAATTATGTAATGCTATATATATAAGGTTAGGGTTTCTATACTTGGTATCAGAGGATGGCCTAGTTATTTTTGGATATTAGGAATAGAGAACCTTAGTGATAACCTTAAGGATGATACGAAGTATAAAAAAACATACCTAAATTTTGGTAAGTAACAAGTAAGTAGTTTATAAAAAAAATATCCCTATCTGGATACAAACTGCTAGAGGTGGCTCTGGCACAGATGTATCTTGGAGTGAAAAATATTACAAGGAGTTTCGAGATTGACCTAGGGTATCCTAGTACACATAAATGGGTCTTGCTTCACTCTTGGTAGTAACACTCCTGGGGATATGCTTTGGTAAATTTATGAGCTTGGTAAAAACCATTATTCAGGGAATAAAAAAGTCACATAAGAATGTAGTTAAGAAATAGATCAAGGATAACCTATATTTAAACCTAAGGAATCATAAGTTATGATATACTTCTCCTTTACAAGTTTATCCTATTATGTTCAATGTTTCTTTTTTAGGCTCAATAGCTAAGTATTCAAGCCCTCTAATTATACATTATTTTTCTTAGTTAATGGAGGGAAATGGAAGAACACATTCTAACAACCAATGTGATAGGAAATGTGATGATTGCCCAAATTATATTCTTGATATGATGGGAATGGGTTCTCAAATCATCATAACAGTACTTGATTAGTTGGATCAAGTTAGGAATAATGACTTGAATCATGTGGAACACCCTCCTCTTCCAAGGAAAGGGAATGTTGCCGTAAAATCCATCATGCAGCAAAGGCCTCCCATGTTTAGAGGATATTTTGATCCCCTCCTCATGATACTGTTTATTAACTCCATTGAAAAGATATTTGTTTTTCTTCAGTGCTCAAAAGAAGATAAATTCATATTGGAAGTCTATAGTTTTTATGGGGAAGCTGATCAGTGGTGGACACTGATGAAGAATATGAATCCTTATGAGAAAAATGATTCCATAGTTTGGGAGGAATTCAAGAGGATGTTTTTAAATAAATATTTTCCTCGAACCCTCCATCTCAAGATGGAAAGGGAGTTCCTCAAGAATAAAGAAGATGATTCCATCAGGGCATATGAAGCAAGCTTTATAAGGCCTATAAGGTACACCTCTAGATTTTTCATGAACACTGAAAGCAAGGTGGATCGATTATTTAGTGGACTAAATCCAGTTCTAAAAAAAGTGTTAGCAATTCGAGACTTAGATAGATATGAGGAGATTGTTTTTTGTGCCCTCAAAGTTGAAATGGATATTATAGACTCTCAGTGGTCTCGTGGGAACAGTGAAAAGAAGCAAAAAATGGAGAACAATATTGGTGGTTCAACAAACAAATCTCATGATGTAAAGAGCCTGAATATCCCACTTGTAAAAGTTGTGGGAAGAATAATCCTGGGAACTGTCCAAAGGGAACCAAAAATTGATTCAAATATGGAAATCAAGGACATCTGGAAAACAACTACTGAGGGGATATTAAAAATACAACTAATGATGAAGAATAAATGAAGGTTCATATCAATACTCAGCTAATGGAGTAGTGTTAGAACTGCAAGGAGCACTGGCATTATGTGAACAATTTCCCTAAGCTGAGGGTTGTTAGAGGCAATCAACAACAAACCTCTAAGGAAACAAGGAAGGGATTATGTTATCACTACTGTTAAGGTGGAGTCAGACAAAGATGTGGTGAAAGGTACACTCGTTATTTATTTATGAATAGTAAACGTACTATTTGATTCTAGTTCTATTCATTTTTTTCATATATTTCATGTTTAGTAGAACTATTTAAACACCACCCCAAAATTTGGAGGAAAATTTATCTGTGAGAATAGAGAATGGGGAAATTATTTCATCCATTGTTTATAACTCCTCCCCAGTTAACGTTTGTGGACAGAACCTCCCACCAAATATTTTCATACTTCCTTTAGTGGAGTTCGATGCTATCTTGGGCATGGATTGACTATCTTTATACAAGGGAAAAATCAACTGTCGGGAAAGGGAGATCACTCTTTATATCCCAAATCATCCTCCAATTATGTACAAGTGTAATGAGAAAGATGGATCTACTTTCGAATCCTAACCTCAAGTCTGGATATTGTTGCCTTATAAGTAGGCATATCTAGCTCAAATAATTGAGATGATGGAGAGAATCGTGCTTGAATACATTCCTATCTTGAGGGATTACACTAATTTATTTTTAGAGGAGTTTAATGGTATTCCTCTTAATCAAGAGGTTGAGTTCTCAATTTAACTTATTCATGGATCTCTATCGATATGAAATAAACCATATAGAATGGCCACTATAGAGCTGGAAGAGCTGAAGAAGAAGTTGTAGGAGAATCTGGAGAAGGGTTTTATATGCCCGAGAGCTTCACCTTGGGGTGTTCTAGTCCTCTAAGTTATGAAGAAGGATGGATCAATGTGTCTCTACATTGATTATCATGAGATTAATAAAATCACGATAAATAACCAATATCTCATTCCATAGATAGATGACTTGTTTGATCAGATTCATGGGGCTAGTTATTTCTCTAAGGTGGACCTTCGGTCAGAATATCACCAATTAAAGGGGAGGAAGAAAGATATTCTCATGATTTCCTTTAGAACGAGGTATGGAAAATATGATTTCATAGTGATTCCCTTCGAACTAACTAACACTCCAATAATTTTCATTGATTTAATGAATAGAGTCTTTAGATATTACCGCGATAAATTTGTGGTAGAAATTATCAACGATATTCTGAAATACTTAAAGAGTAAGGAGGAACATGAGGAGCAATTGAATAATTTTTTAAAGACATTGCAAAGGGATAAGTTGTATGAAAATTACAGTAAATATGAGTTCTGGATGGAATATGTATCATTCATGGGGCATGTTATCACTAGTAAAGAGATATCTTTGGACCCTTCCAATACAAAGGCAATTGAAGTGTGGCCCAGTCCAACATCTATAATAGTGACCACAACTTTTTGGGTCTAGCTAGGTATTATCGATGATTTTTGAATAACCTTTCACGATTTTCAAACCTATTGAACTAGCTAAGACGGAAGGGATTAATGTTTTTCTGGACTCAGGAATGTGAAGGTTGTTTTAAGGAGTTGAAAAAGAGGCTAATAACTACACCAGTACTAACACTCCCAACAATTGGAGAACATGTTGTGGTGTACAATGATTCTTCCAATGAATGATTAGGTTGTGTGATAATGAAAGATGATAAAGTGATAGCCTACGCCTCAAGGCAGATGAAAATCCATGAACAAAACTATCCCACACATGAACTGAAGTTCGCAGCTATGATCTTTGCATTGAAAATCTAGCAATGTTATGTCTATGGGGAGAAGTGTGAGATATATACTGACCACAAGAGTCTAAAATATATATTCACACAAAAAGATCTTAATATAGACAAACGAAGATGGAAAGAACTCATCAAGTATTATGACTGCTCAATCCACTACCATCTCGGTAAGGAAAATAGGGTGGAAGATGCTCTAAGTAGAAAGGATCCTCCATCATTATCAACGATGAGAATTGAAAAGGATATGTTCTTAATAGATTTTTATAGAACAGACATGAGAATCATTAATGGATGAACATTATCAATCCTTTTTGAAATCATTTCTCAATCATCCCTCATAGAAAAAAATAAAGGATCCTCAAAAATATATGTGGAAATTATTAAATGGGTAGAAGCTATCAAAAATGGGAATTCCTCTATGTTATTGATTATTGAGGAAGGGGTTTTAAGATTTGGGTCACAATTATGCAGACAACAATTAATTTGACCTTTATTTCAAATTTGTAGACATGGTATTTCTATGCATATCTTCATGGAATAAGGTTTTGAGGTTTGGGAAGAAAGGAAAGTTAAGTCCCAATTACATCGGCCCCTTCGAGATCCTTGATCATGTCGGAACTGTGTTCTAATGACGAGCACTTCCACCTACCATGGACAAAGTACATGATTTCTTTCATGTATCCATCTTAAGTAAGTACATACCAGACCCTCTGCATGTACTCTCTTTAGAGGTGGTACAGTTGGAGGATGATCCTTCTTATGTGGAGCAGCCAGGGAAGATCTTGGATCATAAAGATAAATTTCTACGCAACATGACTACTCACCTGGTCAAGGTACTATAGAAGAACTATAAGGATGTAGAGGAATCATAGGAACTATATGAGGCAATGAAGGAAAAGTACCTGCACTTGTTTATGGCTTAGGATGTAAAAGGAAATTTTGAGGGTGAAATTTCCTAAAGGTGGAAGAATGAAATGACCCAAAGCTTTTAGAGGACATTTCATTCTTTTAATTATGTCATATAATCACATGAAATAACTAAATAAGTTCTACGTGACATTTAAACATATGTTTGTCACTTCTGTGATTTGAATTTCGAAAATCTAACATACGCGGTTGCGATCAGTAAGTTATTTGGATTCGGATAAGAAAAACATAATTTTTGGTGAATAGTAACCTACCCTTGGGAATAGCAAAATACCCTTATGAATAGTGATATAGCCTAATTAATATTAACATTACCTATGATAGTATATAAATAATATTCAAGTGAAAGTATGATATACCTATATCTTTGAATAAGAAAATAAATATTTTAAAATGGTTATTTTTTCGAGTAAATTGTGATTTTAATTAAATATTAGATTAATCATATTTAGGAAATTACCTTTAAAAAATGGATTTTAGTTTTGGATTATACACGTCGAAAAATGGTTAGGGTGAATTTTTGGATTTTTTCTAAAATACTTGAAATTTTGATGAACAGTAAAATAAGATAATTCACAATAAATGCTAAAACCAAAAATTCTGCATCATGCTTGAGTCATGGATGATGTAAATGGCCATTGTTTCGAAATCACGTTCACTTATTACTATTAAAGGTCATGTAATCTTCACTTTTCTGGTCTTGAGGGAAAAAATAAACCAATTATTAAAATATTATGAAAACCCTCTTCCCCACTATTATAAATACCACCCATACTTACCGCTTCTCTTCCCTCCTCTCAAGCATTGTAACTTGACTATATACAGACCAAATCACGCCCCAAGATCCTCCCCCATGTCAAAAATCCCCTAGTATCTTCAAAATACCAAAGACTCTCCTCTTAAGAGGCTCTCAAAGGAGTTAAACTCAAGAAGTTAATTTCTCTTTCCAATTCATTTATTTCTTTTAAGTTCTTTTCTTTTCTTATTTATTTCCTCACCTCCCTTCAACCAAATGGTATGATAACTCGAGTTACATACATGTACTGGAATTATATTATTCTTATGGGATAATTCATTATCTTCTCTCCTTTCCCCATCTTTTATTTGAAAGAAATGAAAATATCTTTTGAGATGTGTTAATTTAGCACAATCAAGGACAATGGGTTATCAATTTCCATTACCATATTCAACTATGGTCATGAAACCATTTTAATAGATAAACCAGACCATAATATATGTATTATTAATCTTATATGGTTCTTTAATACTTTTGTACACATGGTTTTGGTTTATAAATAAATGTGTTATTTGTGGTCAAAAACTGCCAATTAACCCAAAAGGATGACACTAATGTTTTATATAACAATTCAACTTCACTTCATGTAACCAAATTATGTTTTAAACCATGTAACCTTATGGATGATAAATAAAAAAAATAACTTCAATTCTGTACAACCACCTTCATCATAATTTTTCATCCGAACATGAACCGATCATTAAAACCAAGCAAACAAAGGGACCCAAACTATGAAATTGAACCTCATAACCAATAAAAATGGTTATAAATGATCTTAAAAAGGTTATAATAAATATTTTACATATAAAATAAGTTCCTGATTTATTAATTAAAGAACCTAATTTTATTATTCAGGTCATAAATAACAAGGTAATAACACCTTCATACATAAGGTAAGGGATCCTCTCCATTTCACTTTTATTCTAGAATGTCCTCTATGCTATGGAATTTTATGTGTAATCCCTAATGATGGGATTTTATTTCTCACCTTCACCAAACATACCTTATCATGTATAATTGATTAGAAACCCAGTTATTTCTCATGAATCCCTCTTAAGTATAGTTGATACCATTCTGATTATCCCTAAGGAATTCTACCTGAACTGCCTTTATTCCTTTGGGTTTCTCTATCTTTCGTTTTACCCAAATGAATTTTCCTTTTATTTTTATATAAAAATTATAGATGATTTTTATATGTTCCAAAATCATGTTTCAATATCCACCCCACATTATATTTCTGAGATATACATGCTTTTAAGTGACTCCCTCCTCCATACTTCCCAATAAGGAAACTCGTTTTAAGGGAACTTCCCAAATTTTTGCCCAATTTCAAGTGCACTCTGTATCCTATTTTAATAGACCACTATCTTTATAAAATCTTTAATTTTATTATTAAAACCTTATTTTTTCACTTTTGGTTTTATAGAAAATATTGTTCACTTTTCTATTTTGAAAGATCTATAATATTTTCCTTAAAACCCCACAAAAATGTTTTCATGCTAAAATTTCACAAGTAAATTTCTTACATGTTTTCACTTATTTTTTAAATCACTTTCTATGATATATTCCTATTTTTCCATATGAAAATACATGTATGTTCTAATTCCTTTCTTTCATGGACACTTTCATGACACACCCATTGGTTATGCTTTATGTCATGATTATGGATCCCAATTCTTTCCATGGGTAACCCTTATGTTTATATAAATTGATTATGTATGATTAATTATGTGGAACAAATATTCATGAAATATAATATGGGTGTGACTAGATATATATCTAATGCATTGGGTAAAGTAGATCCTCATGAGGCGTTATGTGCGACGGTCTTGGCGGTTAGCCCTGGCTTGCACTACTATGTGCAACGGTCTTGGCAGTTAGACTTGGATTGTGTTACTAAGGGAAACAGTCTTGGAGGTTAGCCTTGATTCATACTAAATTCATGTTTTATGTTTCTTCCACATTTCTATTATTCCATGTTTAAATGATCCCATTTTTATATGTTTTTTCCTTATGTTACATGATATTTTATATATTTATGTAATGTCTTCTAAACCATTTTCTAAGGATTTATTATTATTCTTATTCCCTTACTGAGATTTAAGCTCATCCCTTTGTTCATGTTATCTCTAGTTTATCCTATGAATATGTATGAGCACAATGGAAGTTAGGGGATCTTTATGAATACTAAATAAACAAATATTATATTTAGTTCCATGTTTTCTGTTTTATGTACCTAATCTTCCAAGACACTAGAATTCACAATCCTTGGCTTGTACTATAATGTATAATTATGCTTGAAATCATGTAATGTTATATTTAATGGGTTTTTGTCTATATGGTTGGAATTAGAGGATGGTCTAGTTATTTTTTTGAGATTAGTAATTGATCACCTTAGTGATAACCTTAAGGATGAGACTAAGTATAAGAAGGCATCCCTAAATTTTGGAAAGTAAGAGTAAGTAGTTTATCAAGAAAATATGTCCTTGTCTAGATACAAACAGGTAGAGGTGGATCTGGCACAGATGTACCTAGGAGTGAAAAATCTGACAAGCAGTTTTGGACTTGACCCAGGGTATCCTGGTACAGGAAAACGAGCATTGCTGCACACTTGGTATTGACACTCCCGGGGGATATGCTTTGGTAAATTCATGATATTAGTACAAACCATTATTAAGAGAATAAAAAATCCTATAGGAATTTAAGTTAGGAAACAGATCAAGGATAACCTATATTTAAACATATGTAATCACAAGTTAGGATATACTTCTACATTACATGTTTATCATATTATGTTAAAATTTTCCTTTTTATGATCAATATCTAAGTATTAAAGTCCTATAATTATACATTATTTTTCTTATTTAATAGAGGGAAATAGAAGAATATGTTCCAAAACCAATGTGATAGGAAATGTAAATATTTCCCTAATGATATACCTAATATGATGGGAATAGGTTCTCAAAACATCATGAAAATACTTTCTCAGCTGGCTCAAGTAATGGATAATAACTTAAATGTTATGGAATGCCCTCCTCCTACAAGGAAATAGAAAATTTCAATAGAATACTTCCTGCGGAAAATGCCTCCCATGATTAGTAGATCTTATGATCCCCTCCACACAGAATAGTGGATTAACTCCATTGAAAAGATATTATATGCCCTCTAGTGCTCAAAAGAAGAGAAATTTGTACTAGTACTCTATCATTTTGATGGAGAAGCTGATCAGTGGTGGACACTGATCAAGATTATGAAGCCCCATGAAGAAATAGATTTCATGGTTTGGGAGGAATTCAAGAGGATGTTTTTCAATAAATATCTTCCTTGAACCTTCTTTCTCAAGATTGAAAGAGAGTTTCTCAGACTCAATAAGAAGGAAGATGATTTCATTGGGTAGTATGAAGAAAACTTTACAAAGATTGCAACGTACGCATCTGGCTTTGTCATGAACACTGAAATCAAGGTGTGTTGCTTCTTCATCCAACTAAAGCTGAGTCTACAAAAAGAATATGAGATTCGAGATATTGAAAGCTATGTGGAGATTGTCAGTTGTTCCTTAATGGTTGAAATGGAGATTGGAGACTCTTAGTGGTCTTGTGGGCCCGGTGACAAGAAGTGGAAAATGGAGAACAAAATGGGTGGTTCAAAAAACAAATCTCATGATGTAAAGAAGCCTGAATATCACACTTGTAAATGTTGTATTAGGAAGAAGCATCTTGGGAACTGTCTAATAAGAAACAAGAATTACCTGAAATGTGGAATGTTGGGAAATCTGGACAAGAACTACAAAGGGATATTAAAAATCCCAGGAATTTGGAAGAAGAAAATAATGTTCAGATTAATTCCCAGTAAGTGGTGTAGTGTTACAACTACAAGGGGCATGGTCATTATGTGAATAATTTCCCTAAGCCGAGGGTTGTCAGAGAAAATCAACAACAACATCCAAGGGAAAAAGTATGGGATTATGCTATCACTACTGTTGAGGTGGATCTGAATAATGATGTGGCGACAGGTACACTAGTTATTCATTCGAGAATAGAAAACGTTCTATCTGTGGTTCTATAAATTATTTCATATCTTTCATGTTTAGTAGAACTATTCAAACACCACCCCAAAATTTGGAGGAAAAATTATTTTTGATAACAATGAACGAGGAAATTATTTCATCCATGGTTTATAACTCCTTTCCGGTTAATTTTTGTGGATAAACCTCCCATTAAATCTTGTAATATTTCCTTTAGTAGAGTTCGATGCTATCATGGGCATGGATTGACTATCTTTTTTCGAGGACAACATCAAATGTCGAGAAAGGGAGATCACTCTTCACATACCAAATCATCCTATAATTATATAAGTGTAAGGATTAAGATTAATCTCCTTTATAATCATCATCTCATGTGTGGATATTTTTTTCTTATGAGAAAGCATATCTATCTCAAATGATTGAGATAATAGAGAAAATCATGCTTGAATACTTTCCTATCATGAGGGATTACACTAATGTATTTCTTGAGGACTTTTCTATTATTCCTCCTAATTGAGAGGTTTATTTCTTAATTTAACATATTCTTGGATCTCTACCTATATCAAAGACACCTTATAGAATGCCTACCATAGAGCGGGAAGAGCTGAAGAAGTAGTTATAGGAGAATCTGGAGAAGGGTTTTATATGTCTGAGTGTTTCAACATGGGGTGTGTAATTCCTCTTTGTCAAGAATAAGCATGGATCAATGCGCCACTGCATTGATTATTAGGAATTCAATAAAATAATGATAAAGAACAAGTATCCACTTCCATGGATAGATGACTTGTTCGATCCGATTCATGGGGCCAGTTATTTCTCTAAGGTGGACCTTCAGTCGGGATATCACCAATTAAAGGTGAGGAAGGAAGATATACCCAACAATTCCTTTCAAATGAGATATAGACGCTATTAGTTCACTGTAATTCCCTCTAGACACACTAATTCTCCAGAAATTTTTATACATTTAATGAATAGAGTCTTTATATATTACCTTGATAAATTTGGGGTAGTATTTATCAATGATATTCTGATATGCTCTAAGAGAAATGAGGAACATGAGAAGAATTTGAATACTTTGTTAAAGACTTTGTGAAAGGATAAAATATATGCAATGTATAGTAAATGTGATCTCTAGAAGGAGGAAGTATCATTTTTGGGGCATGTCATCACCAACAAAGGGATATTTGTGGACCCTTCCAAGACAAAGGAAAATGAAGAGTGGCCTAGGCCAACATCTGTAATGGATATCCGCATCGTTTTGGGTCAAGCTGGGTATTATCGAGAATTTTTGAATAACATTTCACGATTGTCAAGCCCAATGATAAAGCTGACACAGAAGGGAGTAAAGTTTTTTTGAACTCAAGAATTTGAATACTATTTTAAGGAATTGAAAAGGGGGTGAATCATTGCACTAGTACTCACACTCCAAACATGTGGATAAATCTTTGTTCTGTATTGTGATTCTTAAAATAAGGGCTTAGGATGTGTGATAATGAACAATGATAAAGTGATAGCCTATACCTCAATGTAGCTTAAAATTAATGATCAAAACTATCCAACGCATGATCTGGAGTTGGCAGCTATGATATTTGTGTTGAAAATATGGCAGCATTATATCTATGGGGAGAAGTGTGAGATATATACTGACCACAAGAGTATAAAATATATATTCACTCAAAAATAGATTAATATGATACAATTAAGGTGGATAGAACTCATCAAGGATTATGACTGCTCAATCCACTCCCATCCTGGTAAGGTAAACATGGTGGTAGATGCTCTAAGTTGAAAGGATCCTCCATCTTTACCAATGATGAGAATTTAAAAGGATCCTATATTCATAGATTTGCAGAGAATGGACATGGGAATGATTAATAGAGGAACATCATAAATCCTTTCTCAAATGATTGTGCAATTATCCCTCATAGAGAAAATAAAGGATTCTAAATGAAAAGTTGTGGAAATTCTGAAAAGGGTGGAAACTATCAGAAATGGGGAATCCTATGACTTAATGATTGATGAGGAAGGAGTTGTAATATTTGAGTCACGATTATGTATACCATCTGATCCAAAGATAAAGGAGGTTCTGAATGACGCACATAGATAAAACTTCTCAATCCACCTAGGGAGAACAAATATGTATCAAGATCTATGAGAAAACTTTTGGTGGGACAATATGAAAAGGGAGATTGTTGAATATAAATCAAAGTTCCAGGTATGTTAGTAAGTGAATAATGAGAGGAAAAAGTATAAGGGGATGATGCAACTATTACCCATACCAACATGGAAGTGTGAGAACATCGCCATGTATTTTTTCACTAGAATTACAAGGAAATCCAGAGGAAACAATGCTATATGGGTCATTGTGAAACATCTTACAAAGACAAATCTCTATATTGTGATTCGAGAGGAATTATTATTGAATCAACTTATAAAAATATATATCAAATAAGTGGTAATTCTACATGGATTTACAATATATATTATATCATATTGAGATATGATATTCACCTCAACATTCTGAAAAAGTCTCCAACCTGATCTAACAACTGAACAAAACTTCAGTACGGCATATCATTACCAAACTGATGGCCTATCTGAGTGAACTATTCAAACATTGGAAGATATTTTTGGAGAATATTCTATGGACTTCAATGGAGTAAGGGACCAACAAGTTCCACCTATTTAATTCCCCTACAACAATAGTTTCCACTCGAGCATCTGAATGGAACCATAAGAATCCATTTATGGGAAAAGGTACAGAACACCGATGTGTTGGGATAAAGTTGGTGAGTGTAAGCTTCTAGAACTTGAAATGGTAAAAGAAATGGTGGAGAAGGTGAAAATAATTCAACTACATATCAAGGCAGTACAAAGTCGATAAAAGCAATATGCAGAAAACCATCGATGAGACCATGAGTTCAAATTTGGATACATGATATTTCTATGCATATCTCTATGGAAGAAGGTCATGAGGTTTGGGAAGAAATGGAAGTTAAGTCCTAGGTACATCGTCCCCTTCGATATCATTGATCGTATCAGAACTATGGCCTATTTAATAGCACTTCCACCTACTATGGAAAAAGTACATGATATATTTCATGTAACCCTCTTAAAAAATTTCATACTAGACCCTTCACATGTACTCTCGTCAAAGGTGGTACAGTTGGAGGATGATTTTTCTTACAAGGAGAAGCCAGTGAAGATCTTGTATCGTAGAGATAAATCTCTACATAACAAGACTACTAACCTGGTCAAGGTATGAGGGTGGAACCATAAGTACGAAGAGGAAAAATGGGAACTAGAGGTGGAAATGAAGGAAAAGTACCTGCACCTATTTATGGCCTAGAATGTAAAGTGAAATTTCAAGGAAGAAATTTCATAAGGGGGGAAGAATGTAAGGGCCCAAAGTTTTCAGTGGAAATTTTATTCTTTTAATTATGTTATATAATCAAATGAAATCACAAAATAATTTTTATATGACCATTAAACATATTTTTTTCACTTCGATGATTTGAATTTCAAAAATATAATATTGATGGTTGAGATCTGTAAGTTATTTGGATTCCGATAAGGAAAACATAATTTTTGGTGAATAGTAACCTACACTTATGAATTGTAACATAACTTTATGAATAGTAATATACCCAAATTAATAGTAAACTTACCTATGACAGTATATAAATAATATTCAAGTGAAAGTATCATTTACCTATATCTTGGAATAAGAAAATAAATGTTTTAAAATTGCTATTTTTTGAGTAAATTGTGATTTTAATTAAATATTAAATTAATAATAATTAGAAAATTATTTTTAAAAAATGGATTTAATTTTTGGATTATAAATTTCTAATAATAGTTAGGGTGAATTTTTGGAATTTTTCTAAAATACATGAAATTTCGAAGAATAGTAAAATATGATAATACACAATAAATGCTAAAACCTAAATTTTTGCATCATGCTTGAGTTATAGATGTTGTAAATCTACGTTGGTTCGAAATAAAATTCACTGATGAATATTCATGGTGAATAGACCCGAAGCCTGAAGTACATTGACATTACATTACATTTGCGGAATACTTAGTACATAACAAAAACACACACACAAGGATTGTAATAGTTTAGTGTCTTTGGAAACTCAAAATATAATCTTCTAATCCTGGTGAAAGATCTTCAACATCTCCCATAAAGATCTTCCATTTTTTATACCTAAAACCTTTCTTTATATCCTGGGGAAAAGAAAACATAAAAGGGTGAGCTCAAATGCTCAGTAAGGGTAAACAAAAGAAATATCAATCACATCATATACATAAGCACATAACTTTTGGAAATCTTAACCTGTAAAAGAGAGCATAATTTCATAACATGGGATAAATAATATTAGTGAAATTAAATCCCAATAATCATAACATAAAACATGAAACTTTGTGGCATACACACATAATCATAGAGAATCAATTCTTGTTAGTCAAGACTCATTGCCAAGACTATCTTAGTGGACAAAGTCCCTTTCTGAACTGAGTCACCCTCGTTTCAGTCCTGTTTCACTGAACCGGTATAACCTACCGTTCCAGCCATGTCTATCTCATGAGATATAAAATATTTACCCAATGCATTGGAGGGAGATATAGGTCCCACCCATCTCATAATGATACTATTCTTATGTGTGCCACAAAATCATAAACCATACATCATAGCATAACCCATGTAATAAAAATGGGATTCTTAAACAACATGACATCATAAAAAAATTCATATAAGATAAAGGAATTAATAAAAATATTTCCATCACAACATAATCAAATCCATTTAATAATAGGGATAGATACATAACCCTTTATTATCTTAGATGGAAAATAATTTTGATAAAACTCTTGATCTCCATTCTTGAGGACAATATCCTTTCTGCTTCAAAAACTCTTTTCCTTTCTTAACATGTCGTACAATTATAAACTAAAAGAAGTTGATTAAAAATAAACTTGAAAACTTGTAAAGGATTCTTCTTGGAAATAATGTTTTAAAAATCCATTCATGCCGTATAAGTTAAAAAAACATCCTTCTCGTACTTTTGTCAAAAAAGTACATCGTACGAAAAACGACAAAAGATTCCTTTCATATCTTTTACTAAAAACTCACTGAAGGGTAAAATTGTATTTAAACAATTGTAGCTGGATGGAAATAATGTTACATATTGAGGAAATATGGATGTGGATGATAAAATACACCCCAGTAAATACTAAAGTAAAAACAATCTCGGATAAAAATGAGATTGTGATATTTTCCTTACCTTAGGTCCGATTTGCTTCGTAAGTGTCTGAACCTCCTGTATAATGATTTAAATAATGTCATTGACATATTAAAAAATCATATTCATTGTTATGATATCATATATGGTTCACTTATGACTTTATATTACCTGTTCTTTTGTAAATTCCATGTTAAAGAGCGTTTTGGGTAAAATTGTTTCATTTGTCGTCCGTGTTTTGACTTGTAATTATTCATATGATTACTTAGATCATTATTACTTAATTCCAGAATATAAAACATGATTTATATATATATATATTCAGAATATACATATATATAATAAATCAGTAAATGGAAAGAAATACACTGTTCATGGAGACGGTAGGCCGTACGTACGCATGAACGCTGTTTTAGTTTCCTTATTGAGTTGAACGGAATTAAGTAGATGACATACATATATATACACATAAATCCAGTGTCATTATTAATTCATATATTTCATGATTAATTATTATATATACTTTATAATCATTCATGAATGGTAAAAGTGGAGAATGAATCTCATCGCGTCGTGGAGACGGTAGTCCGTACGTACGCACGAGCGATGATATCGTTCTCATGATCATGGGACTGTATTGGAGTGTATGTATACTATTTAAGAATCAATATCACTTTAAAATAATAATATATAGTTATTATTTACACCATTATACCCATCCAAGTAAGGTGGTGGTGGAAAATAGATTTCACCACTGCGTGGAGACGGTATTTCGTACGTACGCACGTGCGGTGATTTCATTTTCCGTAGGATGGATAGATGGTGAAATAGGATTGTGTCATACTTATAATAACATATCAGTATATGAGTGATACTGATGTTATTACTTCATAATGAAACAACCTAAGAAGAAGAAGTGGAAGAAGAAATAAAGGTGAAAGAATCGGTAACGGAAATTACCTCTTCTTTGAAGCGCCTCTTTGAGACCTCCTCTATGGGCATAAAATTGGTCTTTGAGGAAGACCAAAACCTATAAGATGTTGCTAGGGAAGTGTAGAAGAGATTTTGGCAGGGGTTGGCCGATCTTGAATTCTCAAATTGGTGTGAGGAAGAGAGGGAGGAGGTGCCCTTTTATAAGGGAGGAGAGGGGCACCTTTGGAATAACTAAAAATATTATTTTATTATAAAGTCAAGTTCAGTTTTAAATAGCTCCAAATTGATTTATATCGAGTCTAAGGTGGGGATTGGTCGCAATACTCTCATCCAATAGGATTTAGACAAGTTTAGGTTATTATTTTAACCTTATCAATTAGATTTAACTCTAAGTTAAATAATTTAACTTTTACCGTGTCTTTTTGTTTTCTTACACTATATGGTTCATAAACTTACTATATCAAGCCAAAAGAACCCCAAGTTGTTTATTATTAATATATATAATCTTATCTAAGTCATTTGGATGAACCTTATATTTTTAGGAATAAAATAACAATTAATAATATAATATTTGTTTTAAAAACTATTTTATGTCAATTTTGACACTATTTGGTACATGATTTTTATGAAATTCATAACAGAATGATAGGTTCTATCCAAGTTAATTAAATCAATACTAACATGTCATAGTAACCGATAAAATTAGTGGAATTCATAAAAAGTCTCAAATTATATTTATTTGGGTATTAATAACATCAATTATGTCAATATTTCATTAATAAGATAATTACTGCATCATCGTTGTGTCATAAATAAATTAAATTATTTAATGTCTAAAAATTACAAATAAAATAAAATTATGTATTAAATCGTTTTATATTTCTAATGAATATTTATAGTCGAATTTATCTTATGTATAACCCCATATTAAAAATGTTTTAGTAAATAAACTTTGATTTTAACTCTTTTAACCCTTCTTTAAATAAATTAATAATAAATGTCCTAATCTAATCCAAGTGGGCCTAAATGGTCATATTTTATTCCTAAGTTTGTTTTTGGTCGAATTAAACTTGTCCAATAGAATTAGGACATGTTTTAGGGTAATAATAATATCATTTCTACCCTTAATTACCCTATTTACTTTTAACCGTGGGAAAAAAAAGTAAAAAGTTACTATTCAGCAAAAAATTATTTTCATCTCATTGAACCACATTTTACTTACTGACATCAACCGTGTCTCACGGATTTTTTAAATTCCACTCACAGAAGTGGTAAAATTAAGTTTTATGAACAATTCAGTTTTTTTAACTACCACTTAGTGGTTTCACTATTCATCAAAAATTGAATGTTTTCAGAAAAATACCAAAAATTAGGCCTAAGCTATATTTGATATTATGGACTCAAAAATGATTTCTATTTTACCAAATTCAAAACATATTAGTTGCATTAATTAATTTAAAAATTAATTCCCGTCGTCAAAACAAATAGCGTGTTCTTAAGAGATAATAACTATCAAAAGATTGACACTTGTTTATGTCTGGTTTAAATGTGAAATTACATTCAATGACCAACATTGTATTAAATTGTAAAAATATATTCTAAATATACTTTCAAATCACTCAAACTAATAATTTATCACTATTAATTATTTCGATTGAAAAAGTTGTTTTTAATTAAAATTTATTACTTTTCACTATTCATCAAAATATGAAAGTTATCCGAAAATCACCAAAATTTCACCCTAAACTAATTTCGATATTACGAATCCAAAAATGAATTCCATTTTGAGAAATAAAATTTACAAAATTTCAAAAAGTGGTTATTACTATTCATAACGGCTAGTTTTAATAATATTTTAATATCATATTGTTGTTTAGTGAAACTCGATATTGCGTACTACACACGCGATCAAGGAAGGTCGTGATTGCGTGTAATGCAAGGAAAGTCAAGGATGCATGTTGTGCAAGATCCTTTTGGTGTAGCGTACAAAAAAAGACATTAGTGAAATTAAAAAGAATATTTTTCATAAAATATTGGGTTGTTACATTCTACCCCCCTTAAAATTAATTTCTCCCTCGAAATTCGTCGAGGTTATAAATGGTTTACTATTCGAAAGTTTCTTTAATAGAAACCCACATCGTAAAAAGGAATACCAAAAACAATCTTTAAAAACAAAAGTATGAAACGTAATGGTTACCCAAATAAACTAATCACTGGGTTTCCACATAGGTGAAAATATGGATATTGAAGAAAAATCTAACCATCATGTTCTGATGGAGAGTGGTAGAGAACATGACTATGGAAAAGCCAACAATCACAAATCCATAAATTTGTGACGATCTAAGGTATCATATGATTAATCAAATATAAGAGCACTAGGACAACATTTTTGGTTTTCAAGATCGTTTCCCTAAAGTTGAAGAATTTGAATTAGAATAAATACTTATTTTATTTTGGTACAATCTCACTGTTGTTCGTGCCTTGAACAATTTACACTTCATCTCTTAAATAAATGAAGTTGAATTTGTTATTCGTGAAGTGTTAGCAGATCATGTGATAGAATGACGGGTCATTCCATCTGTCTCAAACAAAAGGTTAGCAAAAGTTATTAAATATACATAAGTCATTCTATAGTGAGATTAATCATATATGATTCCTAAAATGGACTTATAATTCATATATCATACTTCTTAATATAATAAAACTAGCTTCTACTAAACAGGGACTTCCTGTAGGCCAGTGGTAGGCGATAAAGGGCAGTCGCACTTCGGTTGTGGGTTTGATTCCCACAGCCTTGTCCGACACGATGGGTTGTCGCCCGTCCTGCAGGTTGTCCTTTTTCTAAAACTATATTACTATAACAACCCATCAATAATATCGAAAAAACTTCTATCCTTAAACAATGCTAACTTATGTCCAACATAATCCATTCCAATCTTTAGGCTTATCTATAATACTTCAGTCCACTCTCATAATATAGTGAAAACGATTACCATAGATTTAATACAATCGTTGATCCTCATATACCATAAAATATGTCTTGTTGGTCACATTCCAAACATTCAAAGGCCTTAATCATGTACTCTCTTGAATACCCATTGAACTTTAGTGAAAATATAAATGCAGTTAAAAGTTAACACTTTCCACATACCAAAATCCTCAAAATTCTATATACTCAAACCATGATATCACTTAGTCCTTATATCAATCATGAGCTCATGAATGCTGTTAAACATTTTGTTTTCTCGTTTTCCCTTCATTATGCGCATATCATCTTATTTCAAAAAATATCTCAATCACTTTGAATACCACATTAGACCAATACATAAATATTCCAATACTTTATGATACAACATTATTTTGGAATCCCATTACATAAACACTTAATCATTCCACCACATTGTGGTCATATTCAACATCGACAATAGTGATCACATGTGACTTCCCTTTGTCCTTTTCTTTAAGCGGTTGCTCATGTCGATCATCACTAACCCTTTGATTAGGGAATTTATTAGCATAATGCCCCATTTCCTTGCACTTGAAGCATTGAAGTGTTGGTGGTGCGTTCTCTGCAGTGTTTTCTTTATTCACATCATTAGAAACCCTTTTTCCATTACTTCGACACTTAGCTGCTCGATGACCTTCTTTTCCACACTTAAAACATTTTCTAGTCCCTTTAAGATAATCTCCACCATGCTTCTTTCCGCACTTTGTGCATAAGGAAACATTCATCTTCTTTTCACCATTATTTTGAGATTTCTCCTTGAACTCCATCTTTCATTTCTTTTCAAAACCATGAGATGGATATGTAACACCAACTTCCATTTCTACCTTCATAGCACAACGCACAATTTCTTCATAGCTACTGAAGTCTCTTATAGCTAATGCCCTTCAAAGACTTGGTTTTAATCCACTGAAAAATCGATCAACTTTACTTTCTGGTTAGATGATAATGCCATATGCATACCTTGCAAGTCTTGTAAAATTCGCTTCGTATATACCAACAGATTCATCATCCTTCTACTTCATCTCAAGAAACTCCTTCTCCATCTTTTTTCTAAGAATACGAGGGAAGTACTTATTGAAAAATAAGTTCTTGAACTCGACCCATTCCATGGACTCAATTTCATCTCTTGTCCTCGTATTATTGATAAGATTCCACCATTGATCAGCTTCACCTTCCAAACGATATACTGCTAAGATGACTTTATCATGTTCAGAACATTGAAGAACTGAAAATATCTTTTCAGTGGTACTGATCCATTGTTCAGCAACAAGTGGATCAGAAGACCCACTGAAAGAAGGTGGATGTTTCCTCATGAAGGAATCAATAGAATATTGTTCCCTTCTCTACTCATTTAGAAGTCCAGAATGATTCATAGCTTGTGTAAGTATAGCAATAAGATTTTTCCCTCCATCTCCCATAACATTTGTTTGTTCAGGAGGACAATCATTTCATTGTCAATTTCATTGATCAACACGGTTCCTTCGGGTTCTATCCATCATCTAAAACCCAAAAATAATAGTGTGAGAGGGAAAAATCATGCTAGGGAAAACAACATAATAAAGGGGGAGTACCTTAAATATCTAACATCTTAGGTTTAATTCTATGATCGTTAGAGTAATTCTAGTACTATAACCTATATGTATACTTAACCTTAGGGACATCCCTAGACATACCTTAGAAATATCTCTAGGGATCTCACTAATGTTTTCGCATCCTAGTTTCCAAAGGTTGACTAAACCTTTCCTCTGATACCAACTGTAGAGACCCAAAACCTGACGTACATTGACATTACATTACATTTGCGGAATACTTATTACATAACAAAAACACACACACAAGGATCGTAATAGTTTAGTGTCTTTGGAAACTCGGAATACAATCTTCTAATCCTGGTGAAAGATCTTCAACATCTCCCATAAAGATCTTCATTTTTTTATACCTAAAACCATTCTTTATATCCTGGGGAAAAGAAAACATAAAAGGGTGAGCTCAAATGCTTAGTAAGGGTAAACAAAAGAAATATCAGTCACATCATATACATAAGCACATAACTTTTGGAAATCTTAACCTGTAAAAGAGAGAATAATTTCATAACATGGGATAAATCATAGTAGTGAAATGAAATCCCAATAATCATAACATAAAACATGAAACTTTGTGGCATACACACATAATCATAGAGAATCAATTCTTGTTAGTCAAGACTCATTTCCAAGACTATCTTAGTGGACAAAGTCCCTTTCTGAACTGAGTCACCCTCGTTTCAGTCCTGTTTCACTGAACCGGTATAACCTACCGTTCCAGCCATGTCTATCTCATGAGATATAAAATCTTTACCCAATGCATTGGAGGGAGATATAGGTCCCACCCATATCATAATGATACCATTCTTATGTGTGCCACAAAATCTTAAACCATACATCATAGCATAACCCATGTAATAAAAATGGGATTCTTAAACAACATGACAACATAAAACAATTCATATAAGATAAAGGAATTCATAAAAATATTTCCATCACAACATAATCAAATCCATGTAATAATAGGGATAGATACATAACCCTTTATTATCTTAGATGGAAAATAATTTTGATAAAACTCTTGAACTCCATTCTTGAGTACAATATCCTTTCTGCTTCAAAAACACTTTTACTTTCTTAACATGTCATACAATTCTAAACTAAAAGAAGTTGATTAAAAATAAACTTGAAAACTTGTATAGGATTCTTCTTGGAAATAATGTTTTAAAAATCCATTCATGCCGTATAAGTTAAAAAAACATTCTTCTCGTACTTTTGTCAAAAAAGTACATCGTACGAAAAACGACAAAAGATTCCTTTCATATCTTTTACTAAAAACTCACCAAAGGGTAAAATTGTATTTAAAAAATTATAGGTGGATGGAAATAATGTTACATATTGAGGAAATATGTATTTGGATGATAAAATACACCCCAGTAAATACTAAAGTAAAAACAATCTCGGATAAAAATGAGATTGTGATATTTTCCTTACCTTAGGTCTGATTTGCTTCGTAAGTGTCTGAACCTCCTGTATAATGATTTAAATAATTTCATTGACTTATTAAAAAATCATATTCATTGTTATGATATCATATATGGTTCACTTATGACTTTATATTACCCGTTCTTTTGTAAATTTCATGTTAAAGAGCGTTTTGGGTAAAATTGTTTCATTTGTCATCCGTATTTTGACTTGTAATTATTCATATGATTACTTAGATCATGATTACTTAATTCCAGAATATAAAACATGATTTATATATATATATATATATATTCAGAATATACATATATATAATAAATCAGTAAATGGAAAGAAATACACTGTTCATGGAGACGGTAGGCCGTACGTACGCATGAACGTTGTTTTCGTTTCCTTATTGAGTTGAACGGAATTAAGTAGATGACATACATATATATACACATAAATCCAGTATAATTATTATGTAATATATTTCATTATTACTTATTATATATACTTTATAATCATTCATGAATGGTTAAAGTGGAGAATGAATCTCATCGCGTCGTGGAGACGGTAGTCCGTACTTACGCACGACCGATGATATCGTTCTCATGATCGTGGGACTGTATTGGAGTGTATTTATACTATTTCAGAATCAATATAAATTTAAAATAATAATATATAGTTATTATTTACACCATTATACCCATCCAAGTAAGGTGGTGGTGGAAAATAGATTTCACCACGGCGTGAAGACGGTATTCCGTACGTACGCACGCGCGGTGATTTCGTTTTCCGTAGGATGGATAGATGGTGAAATAGGATTTTGTCATACTTATAATAGCATATCAGTATATGAGTGATACTGATGTTATTACTTCATAATGAAACAACCTAAGAAGAAGAAGTGGAAGAAGAAATAAAGGTGAAAGAATCGGTAATGGAAATTACATCTTCTTTGAGGCGCCTCTTTGAGACCTCCTCTTAGGGCACTAAAATTGGTCTTTGAGGAAGACCAGAACCTATAGGATGTCTCTAGGGAAGTGGAGAAGAGATTTTTTCAGGGGTTGTCCGAGCTTGAATGCTCAAATTGGTGTGAGTAAGAGAGGGAGGAGGTGCCCTTTTATAAGGGAGGAGAGGGACACCTTTGGAATAACTAAAAATACTATTTTATTATAAAGTCATGTTCGGTTTTAAATAGCTCCAAATTGATTTATTTCGAGGCTAAGGTGGGGATGGGTCGAAAGCCTCTCATCCAATAGGATTTATACAAGTTTAGGTTATTATTTTAACCTTATCAATTAGATTTAACTCTTAGTTAAATAATTTAACTTTTACCGTGTCTTTTTGTTTTCTTACACTATATGGTTCATAAACTTACTATATCAAGCCAAAAGAACCCCAAGTTGTTTATTATTAATATATATAATCCTATATAAGTCATTTGTCCGAACCTTATATTTTTAGGAATAAAATAACAATTAATAATATAATATTTGTTTTAAAAACTATTTTATGTCAATTTTGACACTATTTGGTACATGATTTTTATGAAATTCATAACAGAATGATAAGTTCGAACCAAGTTAATTAAATCAATAATAAAAAGTCATATTAACCTAGAAAATTAGTTTAATTCATAAAAAGTCTCAAATTATATTTATTTGGGTATTTATAAAATCAATTATGTCAATATTACATTAATAAGATAATTACTGCATCATCATTGTGTCATAAATAAATTAAATTATTTAATGTCTAAAAATTACAAATAAAATACAATTATGTAGGAAATCCTTTTATCTTTCTAATGAATATTTATAGTCGAATTTATCTTATGTATAAACCTATATTAAAAATGTTTTAGTAAATAAACTTTCATTTTAACTCTTTTAACCCTTCTTTAAATAAATTAATAATAAATGTCCTAATCTAATCCAAGTGGGACTAAATGGTAATATTTTATTCCTAAGTTTGTTTTTAGTAGAATTAAACTTGTAAAATATAATTAGGACATGTTTTAGGGTAATAATAATATCATTTCTACCCTTAATTACCCTATTTACTTTTAACCGTGGTAAAAAAAAGTAAATAGTTACTATTCAACAAAAAATTATTTTCATCTCATTGAACCACATTTTACTTACTGACATCAACCGTGTCTCTCGGATATTTGAAATTCCACTCACAGAAGTGGTAAAATTAAGTTTTATGAACAATTCAGTTTTTTTTAACTACCACTTAGTGGTTTCACTATTCATCAAAAATTGAAAGTTTTCAGAAAAATACAAAAAATTAGGCCTAAGCTATATTTGATATTATGAACTCAAAAATGATTTCTATTTTGCCAAATTCAAAACATATCATTTGCATTAATTAATTTAAAAATTAATTCCCGTCGTCAAAACAAATAGCGTGTTCTTAAGAGATAATAACTATCAAAAGATTGACACTTGTTTATGTCTGGTTTAAATGTGAAATTACATCCAATGACCAACATTGTATTAAATTGTAAAAATATATTCTAAATATACTTTCAAACCACTCAAACTAATAATTTATCACTATTAATTATTTCGATTGAAAAAGTTGTTTTTAATTAAAATTTAGTACTTTTCACTATTCATCAAAATATGAAAGTTATCCGAAAATCACCAAAATTTCACCCTAAGCTAATTTCGATATTACGAATCCAAAAATGAATTCCATTTTGAAAAATAAAATTTACCAAATTTAAAAAAGTTGTTATTACTATTCATAACGGCTAGTTTTAATAATATTTTAATAGCATATTGTTGTTTAGTAAAACTCGTTATTGCGTACTACACACGCTATCGAGGAAGGTCGCGACTGTGTGTAATGCAAGGCAAGTCAAGGATGCGTGTTGTGCAAGCTCTTTTTGGTGTAGTGTACAACACAAGACATTAGTGAAATTAAAAAGAATATTTTTCATAAAATCTTGGGCTGTTACACATGGTCCTGGAATTTTCACTATCTCTGGTCTTTAGGGTAAAAATAAACTATTTTTTATAATATTATAAAATGCCTCCTCTCTTCTATTATAAATACCACCCATCCTTACCTATTCGCTTAACTCCACTCAAGCCTTCTCCCTTTCCAATATTATACAAAAATAACTCCCCAATATCCTCCCCCACATCCCATATCCCCTAGTCTCTTCATAATAACAAAGACTCTCCTCTTAAGAGTCTCTCAAAAGAGTTAAACTTAAGAGGTAAATTCCTCTTTCCAATTCTTTGATTTCTTTTAAGTTCTTTTCTTTTATTGTTTCTTTCCTAACCTCCCTTCACCCAAATTGTATGATAACTCTAGTAACATAAATTTTATATAATTATATCATTCTAATGTGATAATTCATTATCTTCCATCATTTACCCATCTTTTATTTGAAATAAATGAAACCACTGTTTGAGAAGTGTTAATTTAGCACAATCAAGGACGACGGGTTATCAATTTCCATTACCATCTTCAATTATGGTCATGAAACAATTTACATGGTTTCACCAAACCATGATATATATATTATTCCTCACCTATGGTTCTTGAATTCATTTTTTACACATGGTTTTTTTATAAAACAAAATGTGTTCTTTGTGGTCAAAACCCGCCAATTAACCCAAAAGGATGTCACAAGTATTTTATATAATGATTCAAATTCACTTCAAGTAACCAAATTAAGTTTTCAACCATGTAAAATTCTGGATGTTCAATAATAAAATATAACTTCAATTCTGGATAACCACATTCATCATACATTTTTATACGAACATGAACAGATCATTAAAACAAAGAAAGCAAAAATACCCAAACAGTGAAATTGAACCTCATAACCAATCAAAATGGTTATAAATGAGATTTAAAATGTTATAATAAATATTTTAAATATATAATAGGTTCTTGAATTATTAATTAATGAACCTAATTTTATTATTCAGGTCATTGATAACAAGGTAATAACACCTTCAGACATATGGTAAGGGGTCCTCTCTATTTTACTTTTATTCACGAATGTAATCTATGATATGCCATTTTATGTGTAATCCCTAAAAATGGGGTATGATTTTTTATTTTCATAATACTTACCTAATGATTTATAATTTATGAGAAACCCCATTATCTCTCATGAATCTCTCTTAAGTACACCTGATACCATGCCGATAATCCGTAAGGAATTCTACTAGAACAACCTTTATTCCTTTATGTTTCTCTACCATTCTTTTTACCCAAATGATGTTATCTTTTATTTTTTGTAAAAATTATAAATTCTATTTATATAATCCAAAATCATGTTTAAATATCCATTCCTCATTACCTTTCATTGATATACATGTTTTTTAGTGACTCCCTCCTCGATACTTCCCAATAAGAAAACTCGTTTTAAGGGAACTTCCCAAATTTTTACCCATTTTCAAGTGAACTCAATGTTCTATTTTAAGCCAACATTGTCTATATAAAATAAGTATTTTTATTATGAAAAAATTGTTTTTTCACTTCTGGTTTTATATAAAATATTTTTCCTTTTTCT
The DNA here is from genome assembly GCA_963277665.1 of Viscum album. Lineage (NCBI taxonomy): Eukaryota > Viridiplantae > Streptophyta > Magnoliopsida > Santalales > Viscaceae > Viscum > Viscum album. The sequence continues at coordinate 780,961,936 of OY728145.1, forward strand.
ATATTGAAATCTCTATAGTATTTTCCTTAAAACCGCACAATAAATTTTTAATGAAAAAATTTCTCAAATACATATCTTAGATGTTAGATATTCTATTTGAAATAACATTCCATGATATATTACTTTTTTACCTTATGAACTTCCATTAATTTTCCAATTCCTTTCCTTCATGGACACTTTCAGAATACACCAATTGGTTATGCTTTATGTCATGATTATGGTACCCAATTCTTTCCATGGGTAACCCTTATGTTTATGAAAATGATTATGAATGATTATTTATATGGAAAACATATTAATGATATGTAAGATGGGTGTTCCTTGATATAACTCCAATTCATTGGGTAAAGTTTAATCTCATGAGGCATTATGTGCGACGGTCTTGGTGGTTAGCCTTGGCTTGTGCTACTATGTGCAATAGTCTTAGCGGCTAGCCTTGGATTTTGATACTATGGGAAAAGATATTGGAAGTTATCCATGACTCGTACTAAATTCATGTTTTATGATTCTGCCAAATTTATATGATTCAATTTTTAAATGATCCCATGTTCATATGTTTTGATTCCATATGTTACATGCCTTTTTTATTTTTATATCATGTCTTCTAACCAATGTGATATGGATTTATTCTTATTGTTATTCCCTTACTAGGCTTTTAGCTCATCCCTTTATTCATATTATCCCCAGGTTATCCTATGAAGATGTATGATTATAATGGAATTTAGGGGATCTTTATGAAGACTAAATAAATAAATGTTATATGTAGTTCTGTGTTTCAGGTTTTATGTACCTAGTCTTCCAAGACACTAGACATCATAATCCTTGGCATGTACTCTGAGGTATAATTATGCTTAAAATCATGTAATGTTATATGTAAAAGGTTAGGGTCACTATACTTTAAGTATTTTTAGTATGACCCTTATGTAGTTTGTGTTTTTAGGTGTGTACCTTTATGCGTCCAGAGTTTTTCCCTTACACAATTGGGGTGTGACCCTTACTTAGTGGGTGCTACCCTTACACGGTTGGTTATCAACCCTTATGTAGTGGTAGTTACCCTTATTCAAGGACTTAGGTTCCCTTACATATTATTTTACCTTTATGTAGGTAACTTGATACATCGATGTTACCCTTATGTTTACCCTTACACATTGATTTTACCCATACATGGGATTTATACACAGTTTTACCTTTTCATGTCAGTTTAGTTCTCATTATACATGGTTTTAATTTCTATTTCGAATTTTGGCCAGGCTATTTGGGCTGTATTACTGTCATTCATTCATTATATTGAGTTTTCTAGGTTGTTGTAACTAATTTCATGCTATCATGGGATTTATGTCCTTCTTATTCCAATTTAAATGAAAGTTTATAATTAGAGGATTATGAATAATTGGCCTTCCCACTAGAGAAGAATTCAGGTGGATTCTTGATGGATCATGTCATCAGATCCTAGAGTTATTAAGACCCCATAAAGGATTTTGGCATGTGAAATGCCTGGATCGGTTGTGATCACTGAGAGGGGAGGGGTGAATCAGTGATAACTTTTTCTTTTTATGAATTGTTCCCTTTGGATTATCAATTCAACCTCTGCAGCTGGTTAAAGCCTAGATCTACTCTTTTAGTGGTGCAGTAATAATGAGAGCACAGAACACAGAGATTTACAAGGTTCGGTACAAAGACCTACTCCTTGCCGTGTTGGTTACACCCACCAACACGGATTCTTCACTATGCCAAAAGATGATTACACAGTAATTGGTTATACCCCCCAATTACAAGTTGGTTAAACCCCCTAACTCTACAGCATCATCTTCATCATGGCTCCACTTCACTTCTTCAAAGGTGTTGTTCAAAACTTCAAGTAGCTTCAACAGTCTTCAAAAGATCTCGTTGGTCTTGCTCACCAAAAAACCAATCACTTAGAATGATCAGTTCTTTTTCATTCACACACTTAAGTGTGTACTCCTCTTCTTCTTATGGTTTGTCACTCTTTTTCACTTGTGCACACATACACAACTCATTTTGAATGTACTCAAATGGGTACAAGCCAAACCTCGGCCTCTTCCTTTCTTTTCACACTCACAAGCCTCGGGCTCTTCACTTCACACACACTCAAGGTGTGTTCTTCACTTTGCACACAAGGTGCAAGCCTCCTCACCTGCTAAGCACACTCATGCAAGCCTACGACCTTCTTCCTTCATTGCACACACAAAGGCTACGACCTCGGGTTCTCTTGAATGCAAATAACCCGTAGGGTCCTCTTACTCCATTTGCACACACACAATCAAAGTGTGAACTCCACTGTTCTTCAAGAGCCACGCAAGCACAGTGGGTGCAAGGGTCGTGCAAGGGTGCGGCCAACCTCTTCCTTTACAACTGTCGCGCAAGTGCTTACTACGCAGGGGGCCGCGGTGCACCGAGGGGGTGCGCAAGTTCGCGCTTCTCACCCTCCTTCCTGTCGCGCAAAGGATAGCGCGCAGGGGGTCACTTGCGGGCCTCGGGTGGCACCGAGAACAACAGCCGCGCAAGGTAGTTGCGCGGTGGCTTTTTCTTCGCGAGGCAGAAGGCTCTCGCGGATCACAAATTTTTTCAGCAACACTCCTCGAGGGCTCAACCTCATTTTTATAGGCAGAGGAGAACAAATGGATTCCGCGGAATTCAGCATATGAATGCCCGATAAAAGTGGCGTTTTGAAAACTTCAAACGCGGGCCGAGAATCTCGTTCTTTCTCTCTGCACAACGCGGACTTCCTCTCCTTCTCCTTTATCCACGTGCATGCATTCTCGAACGCATGCATGGCCTCTTTGATACTTGTCCATGCATAGCACGAACACAAGAAGCCTCGGCAACTCCATTTGCCTTGGCTTAAGTCCAAAATCTTCCATTCATCATGTGCATGCATATTTTATTGCATGGTTGTGTTCAGTTGGGCCATACGAACTCAATGGTGTCTTCATCTTCGTCGGAGGTGGCCGGAATCTCGAAATCATCCCTCGGATGGCGCCTGGTTCGTCGGAGGCTCGCGGGTGGCTTCGGACGAGCCCAAGGAAGAGGAAGAACTCTTCGGCCGTTGGATCGGGCGATCAGAAGACTTTGGACGGCCGGGATCTGAAGATCTCGCGCGGGATCGATCGTGCGGTCGGGATCTGGCGCGCGATCGATCGAGCGGCTCAGATTCGCTCCTGGAAATTTTTCCGCGTCCCACATCGAAACGGCGAGCGGATTTTCCACTCTTTATCACCCTGGCGCTGCCTCAGCCCCTCGATTGAACTTCCAACCTCCACGGTGCCACCCCGCACCGTGTTCTCCCTGCGGGCGCGCTCTTGCGCCCACTCACGCCTCCTGCGGGCGCGCTCTAGCGCCCACCATGCACACTGCGCTCCTCCGGGCGTGCCCCTGGCACCCACATTGCGCCTGCGGGTGTGCCCCTGCCTCAGGGCTGCTGCCTTGGCCTTGAGGGTTCCCCATGGGCGTGGCGACCTTGAGTCCCACATGTGCCTTGGGTGATGACCCTCGGCTGGCCTCCTTGGTGGCCTAATTGTTTCTTCTTTGTAGAACAAGTCCTTTGTGTAAAAACAAAGTGACCAAGTTCAAATGCCAAATGCCACATCACTATTCATCTTCTCCCAAGCCATTCTTCCTCTTCATTTCTTCTCATCTTCTTATTCATTTGAATTCCTCAATGCTTCTTCTTCATTAGAATTCCTCCAATTCTCTTCAACATTTATTCATTACTTAGGAATGGAATTCCCGAAGGATCTTCTTCAACCGAAGCTCCTGAATCAAATAATTCTTCAACATTCTTCAATGATCCAATCAGAGATCAAGTTGGAACTTCTTCAAATTCACATGCACTAAGAGTTAGTGCATGGACTTCATTAAAACCACTTCATCCCATTAGAACTTATGGATGGTTCACTTCTTCAACTCCTCATGCATTGTCACTACAATGCATGGTCTTCTGATATTGTTGTGACATTGTATCATCTTGATACAAGGTTCTTTAAACTTTAAGAACAGCTCAACAATCGTCTGATTTAATGATGATACTCCATCATCATCCATTCTTCAAGTGGTGTAACTTAGTATCATCTTGATACAAGTATTGAATCATTAAGATCAGTTCTTCAATTGTCTGATATTATGCTTCTTCAATCATCAATCTTCAAGATGTACTTCATCAGATGGCACACGAAGACAAGTTATTGACAACAAATGCAATCACTTAACTTGGGCACAACAATCTCCCCCTTTGTATTTGGTTGTCAATACTCCTAAGCACACTTAGAGAATATCGTGTGCCTGATGATTTCTCCCCCTTATTTGCCAACAAATGCAAAGGGATGAATGGAAACCATACTCAGAATATAGAGCTTATGGAACCTGCACATCTTTAACTGCCAATGCTCCCCCTCAGGGGATGCACTCATCTCCTTCAATTCCCTTCATGTCAGTACAAGAATACAAAAAGTTAAGGAATAAGGAGGGACCTTATTCTTCCTCAAGTTAGAGGAGAAGGCTGAACATGAAGATTCAGCCTTAGCTCAGCAACTTTTTCTGTAGGCATAGCTTGTATCCATTGTTCAACTGCTTCAGCCACTGTGTGAGGTTCAACTTGAGAAACCCGTGCACTCTGATCTTCCAATATCAACATTCTTCTAGTTCTTACTGAGGAGTGTGGTTCACCGAGGACATTTTCTGTGTCAGTATGTTTCTTCAATTAGTTGTATGTCCTTCCACTTTTATTACCTTCCTCTTCATCACTGGTGTATTCAGATTTGATCTCAATTTGAAATAGGTTTCCAGTGGTTCTTCTTCCTTGAGTGATGATCTGTCCATCCTTCGAGCTCTTGATGATGCATGAATCTTTCTTGAACAGTACTTCATGACCATCATCACATAACTGACTTACACTCAGCAGGTTGTGTTTCAATCCTTCGACAAATAACACATCATTGGATTTTAGATTTGTTGTTTCAACCAGTGCCTTTCCAACTCCCTTGATTTTTAGAGAACAATTATTTCCAACCACCACAGTTCCTCCTTCATGACTTTCTATGTTGTTTAGAATTTTTATATCACCAGTCATGTGTGATGAGCATCCACTATCAAGAATCCATGACTTGTTTCTGCTGCTGGATTTTGGAGCAACTTCAGCAAAGCATGTGATTTCTTCATTGGTTTCCTGAATGCCTTTCCCTTTCATATCTTTGACTTTTTGTTCGGGAAGAGTAGTCATACATTTCTCATCTCTATGACCTTGTTGGTCACATCTTCCACAAGCTTCACTTAGGTAGTCAAATGTGTTCTGAATTGGAGGTTTTGATACTTTCTGCACAACACTCTGGGTTTCAGGATGTCTCCCCCTTGACTCATGGCTCATTCTTGGAAGAGACATGTTATACCAGCATGTATAGGCCTTATGACCAAACACACCACAACACCAGCAGTAGCCTCTAATCTTTGACCTTTTCCGCTGATAAGAGTCATGTTGTAATTTCATGTCCATGATTTGAGTAGTCCTTCCTGAGGATTTCATTTCTTCCACTGAAGATGATTTTGAACAGGTTTGTTTATGACATGTTTGTCTCAATTTTATCTTTGAACCTGCATAGTTAGAAATAACAGATGTAAATTGAGATTTAATGAGTGGTGAGTCGACCTGCCTCTGAGTACCAGTGTGAGATGATTCTGCCTTGACCTCAACAGCCTTGTTAAAGTCTTCTCTCATCTTTTTCAAGTTATTTTGTGCTTCAACCCACTTGGACTGTGTTACTGATTGTTCTTCTTCTTTGAGGTGAAGTTTCTCCTCAAGATCTTTTGCTATCTTATCCAGCTCAACTATCTTCAGTTTGTGTCTCTTGATATCATCAATGTACATTGTCTCTTTCTTCATACATTCTTCCAACTCCTCAGTCATCCTTTTGGTTTCCTTTTGTAACAATCTCTTCTCTTTCTTGAGTTTAGTGTTCTGTTCAAGGCAAGACACTAGTTCATCTTTCAACATGTGTTCGATCTCTATTCTTTCATTTTCATCATCTTCACTGCTGCATGTGTCAAACCCTTTTTCCACATGAGCCATAAAATTCGTTTCTTCTTCTGATTGACTGGCTGAAGTGAAGTCTGATTCTTCCTCTCTGCTAACATAGCTTCTTCTTTTACCTGGAACAAACCTTTTCTTTCTTGCACCAGATCTGTTTCTTTCTCTTGGGTATCTACTCCATTTCTTATTTTGTGACTTATCTTCTTCAACTTCCGGAGCACTAGATCTTTTCTCGGGACAGTTAGCAGCAAAGTGTCCGATGTTATTGTAATTGAAACACCTCGATGGTAATTTCCCTTTTCCCCTGAATTTAGTTTTTCCAAACCATTTAGATAAAATAGAAATAACCTTGTTGAGATCTTCATCCTTTTCTTCATTGTCCGACTCATTTGATCCTAAGACTTCGTCATCTCTTATCTTGAGTTGTCTCATGGCCTCAAAATCCATCTCATCCTTGATCTTCTTTTTGAATACTGGAATCTTCCTCATTTCATATGTAATGAGAATGTTCTGAAGTTCATCAAGAGAGAGATCATCTCTGTCTTCTAGTGCGGAGACTTTGGGATCAAGCCTGTTAGGAAAGTTTCTCATTAGTTTTTTAACAATAGTTGAGTCCTCCAACTTTTCTCCAAAGCCTCGAATGTTACTGACAATTTCATTGACTCTTGTAAAATAATCGTCAATACTTTCTTCTTCTCCCATCTTAATATCTTCAAACCGACTTCTCCAAATTTGTAATTTAGCTTCCTTGACTTTCATGTTGCCTTCATAACTACTCTCCAATTTGTCCCAAATTTTTTTGGCATTCTTGAGTCCCATGACTTTTGTGTAAACCTTTTCTGAGAGAGACATAAGAATGGAATTTTGAGCTTTACCATCAACTTCCATATTTCTTTTCTCAGCAGGTGACATAGCAGCTTCATCAGCATGAGGAGGGAATCCAAATAAGGCTGCATTTCTAACTTCAAGGCCGAGAGATAGAAGGTAGGGTAACATCCGATTCTTCCAACTGTGGTAATTTTTTCCATCGAATGTAGGAACACCCCTACTATTTACAGAATTCAGATTGTCCATCTTCTCAGAAGTAGATCCTTACAGAGGGAACCTCGCTCTGATACCACTTGAAATGCCTGGATCGGTTGTGATCACTGAGAGGGGAGGGGTGAATCAGTGATAACTTTTTCTTTTTATGAATTGTTCCCTTTGGATTATCAATTCAACCTCTGCAGATGGTTAAAGCCTAGATCTACTCTTTTAGTGGTGCAATAATAATGAGAGCACAGAACACAGAGATTTACAAGGTTCGGTACAAAGACCTACTCCTTGCCGTGTTGGTTACACCCCCCAACACGGATTCTTCACTATGCCAAAAGATGATTACACAGTAATTGGTTATACCCCCCAATTACAAGTTGGTTAAACCCCCCAACTCCACAGCATCATCTTCATCATGGCTCCACTTCACTTCTTCAAAGGTGTTGTTCAAAACTTCAAGTAGCTTCAACAGTCTTCAAAAGATCTCGTTGGTCTTGCTCACCAAAAAACCAATCACTTAGAATGATCAGTTCTTTTTCATTCACACACTTAAGTGTGTACTCCTCTTCTTCTTATGGTTTGTCACTCTTTTTCACTTGTGCACACATACACAACTCATTTTGAATGTACTCAAATGGGTACAAGACGAACCTCGGCCTCTTCCTTTCTTTGCACACTCACAAGCCTCGGGCTCTTCACTTCACACACACTCAAGGTGTGTTCTTCACTTTGCACACAAGGTGCAAGCCTCCTCACTTGCTAAGCACACTCATGCAAGCCTACGGCCTTCTACCTTCATTTCACACACAAATGCTACGACCTCGGGTTCTCTTGAATGAAAATAACCCGTAGGGTCCTCTTACTCCATTTGCACACACACACTCAAAGTGTGAACTCCACTGTTCTTCAAGAGCCGCGCAAGCACAGTGGGTGCAAGGGTCGTGCAAGGGTGCGGCCAACCTCTTCCTTTACAACTGCCGCCCAAGTGCTTACCGTGCAGGGGGCCGCGGTGCACCGAGGGGGTGCGCAAGTTCGCGCTGCTCACCCTCCTTCCTGTCGCGCAAAGGATAGCGCGCAGGGGGTCACTTTCGGGCCTCGGGTGGCACCGAGAACAACAGTCGCGCAAGGTAGTTGCGCGGTGGCTTTTTCTTCGCGAGGCAGAAGGCTCTCGCGGATCACAAATTTTTTCAGCAACACTCCTCGAGGGATCGGCCTCATTTTTATAAGCAAAGGAGAACAAATGGATTCCGCGGAATTCAGCATATGAATGCCCAATAAAAGTGGCGTTTTGAAAACTTCAAACGCGGGCCGAGAATCTCATTCTTTCTCTCTGCACAACGCGGACTTCCTCTCCTTCTCCTTTATCCACGTGCATGCATTCTCGAACGCATGCATGGCCTCTTTGATACTTGTCCATGCATAGCACGAACACAAGAAGCCTCGGCAACTCCGTTTGCCTCGGCTTAAGTCCAAAATCCTCCATTCATCATGTGCATGCATATTTTATTACATGGTTGTGTTCAGTTGGGCCATACGAACTCAATGGTTTCTTCATCTTCGTCGGAGGTGGCCGGAATCTCGAAATCATCCCTCGGATGGCGCCTGGTTCGTCAGAGGCTCGCGGGTGGCTTCGGACGAGCTCAAGGAAGAGGACGAACTCTCCGGCCGTTGGATCAGGCGATTAGAAGACTTTGGACGGCCAGGATCTGAAGATCTCGCGCGGGATCGATCGTGCGGTCGGGATCTGGCGCGCGATCGATCGAGCGGCTCAGATTCGCTCTTGGAAATTTTTCCGCGTCCCACATCGAAACGGCGAGCGGATTTTCCGCGCTTTATCACCCTGGCGCTGCCTCAGCCCCTCGATTGAACTTCCAACCTCCACGGTGCCGCCCCGCACCGTGTTCTCCCTGCGGGCGCGCTCTTGCGCCCACTCACGCCTCCTGCGGGCGCGCTCTAGGGCCCACCATGCACACTGCGCTCCTCCGGGCGTGCCCCTGGCGCCCACATTGCGCCTGCGGGTGTGCCCCTACCTCAGGGCTGCTGCCTTGGCCTTGAGGGTTCCCCATGGGCGTGGCGACCTTGAGTCCCACATGTGCCTTGGGTGATGACCCTCGGCTGGCCTCCTTGGTGGCCTAATTTTTGCTTCTTTGTAGAACAAGTCCTTTGTGTAAAAACAAAGTGACCAAGTTCAAATGCCAAATGCCACATCACTATTCATCTTCTCCCAAGCCATTCTTCCTCTTCATTTCTTCTCATCTTCTTATTCATTTGAATTCCTCAATGCTTCTTCTTCATTAGAATTCCTCCAATTCTCTTCAACATTTATTCATTACTTAGGAATGGAATTCCCGAAGGTTCTTCTTCAACCGAAGATCCCGAATCAAATAATTCTTCAACATTCTTCAATGATCCAATCAGAGATCAAGTTGGAACTTCTTCAAATTCACATGCACTAAGAGTTAGTGCATGGACTTCATTAAAACCAATTCATCCACTTAGAACTTATGGATGGTTCACTTCTTCAACTCCTCATGCATTGTCACTACAATGCATGGTCTTCTGATATTGTTGTGACATTGTATCATCTTGATACAAGGTTCTTTAAACTTTAAGAATAGCTCAACAATCGTCTGATTTAATGATGATACTCCATCATCATCCATTCTTCAAGTGGTGTAACTTAGTATCATCTTGATACAAGTATTGAACCATTAAGATCAGTTCTTCAATCGTCTGATATTATGCTTCCTCAATCATCAATCTTCAAGATGTACTTCATCAGATGGCACACGAAGACAAGTTATTGACAATAAATGCAATCACTTCACATGGGCATAACAGCATGTGATATTGGATGGATACCATCATTGGTTAGCTACTATGAATCTATCATTCATCAATATTGAGGATCAAACATAGAGAGGATGCGACAATAATGATCTGATCACCTACAGTAAGCTTTTTTATCAATAAAGGTGATATCGAGCCCTTATAAGGGGGTCTCGGTCCATTTTTATTTTCTTTGTCGATTTATTTGGAATTATTGTGTATATGTTTTGTATATCATCTTGTTTTGGTCCTTTATTGATTGTATGTGTGTTTTTATTGTATGTTATCTCCTTGTACTCCTATTTTTTTCCTAATAGAAAAATCCATGATGATATTTCCCTATACATGTTGTCCTGTCATGGACCAAGCTAGGATTCCAACAACCCGACACCTAACCCAGTCTGAGATATGGTCCGATAGGTGTTCCTAATCCTCTTAGGATAGAGAATAGTTCCAAGAATCCAAGATATCACCATGAGAATTATTTCACCCAATAAACAACCATGATCAAATAACTAGAATAAATCATGTAGAAAACCCAATAATTGAACATTAATAAATACATCAAAAAATCTTGGTACAACAAAAAATTAATAATATAGAAAAATAAAAACAAAAGTAAAACCAACCAAACAAACAAACAAGAACTCCATGTGACCACATGGTTCCCACAAACCACAATACCAACCTTCTCTGAATGAAACCCAAACATTAAAAGTAGCTTGGGTCTACAGAATCTGAGTGGTACAAGTAGGGTGTGAGCATAAACTGCTTAGTAGGAAATCACCATATAGTACATAAATTTGTTTTACCAAAATATCCCATAAAAACTAATTTTAAGTACATTTACAAAATAGGTTTTATCATTTAAAGAACCCAAAAAAGCATTACCATTTAAAAAAACACATGCCACTTACCTATTTTCAAACAGGTTTCCATTAAAAAAATCAATAACCCAACACAAAAATAAGAATCCAACAAGTTGATAAAAAGGGATATATTCTGAAGAAAAGGAAATATAAAAATCATGAACAAGCTAATAGTGTAGTTCAAACATGTGCAACAAAATAAAATAGAACATACAGATAACAATCATGGGAACTTCCTAAACATATCTAGAATCAGTCCAAGGATGTACTTAGTTATGACTCACCTGTTGAAATATGGTGTAGCTCCAATGTAAATAACCAACTAGAAACTCTAAACTAGAAAATCTAGTGGCACGTCTCACCTAGCCTCTCAGCAAATCCAAGGGTACCTACCTACCTAATCATGGTCGATAAGAAACCATCACTCGATGCTCTAAAAGGCACCTAGGAATCCTATGATAATAGTAGAATATTAATGGGGAGGTCCTCACACACATGGATCACACTGAAACCCACAACCACCATGCTTTCCAAGTCCAAACACAAACACCCCCTATGCGGTGACACTCTCTGTGGAGGGTTTTCCATAGAAGGTTTCCATCTCACAATGATCCATTTATAAAGTGCCAACTGACACTACGTGTCACATGAGTTTTCAAACGACTTTCTAAAATGTTATAAAATTCTAACAAGATATTTTCCATTTCATAGTTCCAAATATTTTTCCAAAACCAAGAAAAAAACAAACAATGTGTACAAGTGTTTTCAAACAAGTCTTTAAGAAATTTAGAAACCAAACCACATTTCAATGTACCAAATGTGACCTGTTTTAGACCACACTAACTAGATCCAAATTTGATTCATTTGAAACAAAGTTTCCTTAATAAAAACACTATGGGATTGAAGAAACCACTTGAGGATAATATAGTTGAATAATAAAGAAGGGATGTAGGATAAGTATTATAAAATACGGGGTTTAAGTTGAGAAGGTTTATCGAAGACCATCTTCATTTTTTTTCACATAAATATGTGGGCCTCATGAACATATGGATGATACCACATACAATTTCACTCTTTATGTATCCATGTTGGATCATGAAATTACCCAAAAACCATTTTATAGAACCACAACTTTCTTTTCCACCAAACACAACAAGCCGAACATAAGTACCAACCATAAAAACCACCAATTCTCACACACAACACCCAATTCACAACCAAATCAAATCATAAATTTGTAATAAAATATAAAAATCTCTTAAAATACCAAAATTATTTTAAAAAAATCCATTTTACATTTCATCAAACACCTCACATGATTATATACATATGAATATTTTAAGAAACCCCTTTGAAAACCAATTCACACCAGTTTTCCATCTTGGAAACATCAAAATAAGTTTATATAACACACCCCAAACATGATTATCAAACTAATAAACTAGTTAAAAATACTCAAGAATCACATGGAATGGTTTAGAAAAGAAAATAATGAAAATACCTACCCCAAGTGAAAGAATCATGTCACCTTCAATGAAATCCACAAGAAAGATACTCTTCCCATGACTCACGTCCCTAATAAAGAAAAACCTGCAATTTTTCACCACACTAGGAATCCCAAACTTCCAAACATAGCCACTAAGGTAAGAGGAAAAAGGTAAAATGCAATAAAACCACAGGGGAAAGAGATGGGAGCCCTGATCTTTCAATCAGGGTGAAGAATCTCCAAGTAACCACCATGAAATCCCCTTAGAAGAGCTTAAAAGAGCTAAAAAGGCTCAATGTGAGGCATCCATGTTGTGGGGTTAGAATGAAGAATGCCAAGGGAATAAACCAAAATTAAAAATAAGGATAAAGGTCAAAAATACCCTTCTTTGGTTTGAATGAATGGTTAGCTCACATGGTTAACCGAACTATTTTCAAACCCTAAAATTCCCCACTGTCAATAGTAGTACAAGCTGCACACATAGGTTGAACGGCTAATTTAAATGTGAAACTTGTTCACAATTAGGCTACATGGTTAAAATAATAGTGCAACATAACCATGGGACCTAGAAAAATACCCCAAGTTTCACTCTTTTCATCGAAACATTCCCCTAACTAAGGGGCAAAACCATTCAACAAACAAACCCCCACATAGATGTGACATTAGAGATGTCAAAAAATCCCCCACCCCATGTCATTTTCTCCCCATTCCTTTCAAAATAACCATGAATAAGGCCAAAACTACCAAAAAATTCCAAAACTCAAATAAATACTCCCTAGAACCTCGACCCAAACCTCAACAAAAATATCAAGAATCTAAAATCAAATTAAAATAAAATAAATAAATAAAAACCAAGGTCAGGGTGTGAAAACACTCCCCACAACAAATACATTATACCCCATAAATTCATCAAGCTAAATGAGAACCAAGACTCAAAATCAAAACTGAATGAGGTCGAATGGAACCATGAACTTCGCGGTAACCTTGACATTACAAAATTCAGTGCAGTTTTTTATTCAAATTATGATGATTAGTTCATTATTTTAAATGATAAAGCTCTGGGATTTCAATTTTTTATTAAAATAATGGGAAATTTGAATTATAGATTAAAAATGGACTAAAATATGAAATTTTCTCAATTTTGGAATTTTGACAGATTTTAATCACTCGCTATTTTGATCATAAATTTTAAATTATTAATCTAATTGATGATACTAATTTTTTAGTATTACTTGATCTATTTTATAAATTTCATTCTTATAAACCCAAGGAAAAATATACCATTCAGTAGCACAAAATCATCTCACAAGTTGGGCCTTGAAAGCATTGCACAGATCTATATATTTTTTATTATTGGACTATAGCTCCTAAATAGACAAACCACATAATATGTAATTCAAAGGGGAAACATGTAAGAAATTTATAAAAAAAATTAATGAAGTCATAGATGGATGAATCATCCATTATTAATGTCATAATGAATGGGAACCAAATATGTGGAATATGAAGAGTTTGCCTAGGAAGAAAAAATTCTCATATAAAATGGATATAACTCACTCTATTCATAAAATATAAAGCTAAAACTTTTATGGGAAATGAAAAATACATTTATGAACAACTTTTATGAAGTTTTCTATGCATGAATCTCCCATTTCATGGGTCTAAAATGTAAAAACTTTCGGAAGAAGAATTATGGAACCAAAAATCACACCCATTCTTATAAAAGGGGGGCCATTCCCCCTTCCAAAATCAAAAACTAGACACCCACATAGGGATGACACCAAGGAGAGATTAGCTACCTAAAACTATTATCCCCCTCCTTTATTATTTATTTCATTTTTTTGTTATTTTAATTTTAGTTTTGTTATTTATTTCAAATTTTAATTTTAATTTTAATTTATTTTAAATGATTCAAGCATTTTGTTTCCCTAAAAGTCCATCCATATTCTCCTTATTTTAATTTTATTCTTTTAAATTATTATTATTAATATTAAAAAAATTATTATTATTATTATTATTTATTTGTCTAAATTTTTATTATTAATATTACATTATTATTTTAAAATTATTTTCCCATTTTATTTCTTCTCTCCTTTTTCAAAAAATCATCTCTTAAGTATAATAATAATAATAAATATTATTATTATTATTTCAAAATTATTTATATTCTACAAAAAAATTATTTAATTTCCTTTCTTCTATTTTATTTTACTCTCCCTCTCTCATCCTCATTCTATTTTTATTTTATTGTTTTATTCTCTCAACCCATTTATTTTTAAACTATTCTTTCTTTTTTTCTTTTTCTATTACTCTTATCTTCATCCCACATCGAACATCATGATATATTACTCTTATAAATAAAAGGATGACCTCGAGGATTGGACCGATGGTAGGTTAAGGTGTTCATGAATTTTCATTAAAGTTTAATTCTAATCTTATAGATAGAATTGAGTAGCATGCATGCGTGAGGAGAGTGTCCTCGAAGTAGTGACTCCCCCCAGTGACAAGCAACTCAACCTATCTATTCTATTTTATTTAATAATTTTTACCACTCTCCATTAGTTACTTCTTTACATGTTAGATTTGAGCTAATCAATGGATGAAACAATATCGATAGAACTCGGTCGTGCAAGATAATACGCCCTAGACTATGGTGTTTCATCAACCTTGATTAAATTTGGAGGTGGAATTGAGAGTGTTTTTGAATTCGATGGTATTTCACAATTTATAAATAAATAATAGAAGTTAAAACATGAGATTCCATTCTTGGATTGTCAAACTGAAATTAAACACATAAAGATGAATAATGATTGAACCCAAAACTGAACCCAATGCCCTGTGATTTCTCTTTTTATCTCTTTCTATTTAGATTTTATGATAGTTTAGAACCCTTTATTACATGTCATTAGAAAAGTAATAAAAATATCCAGAAACATTTTCATTTTTATCAATAGATAATAAAAACAATAGAAAATAATTATTTTAGGAAAATTATAAGAATTAAGTGAAAAAAATTAAAGACTCTTCCACTAAGACGACCCTGCTCTCCCATTATGCTACACTGAGAAAATTATAATTACTTTCGATCATGACCCACGATAGGCGTGCATCAAAGATCACATAGTTTTTTGGGATCCAATCATAATTTTTCATATATTTATATATTTTGAAATTTAGATAGATTTTATTTCTTTAATAAAATTAAAAAATTCATGATTTTTTTAAATGAAAATGTCTTCATTCCATGGAACAATTACTATAAGGTTAAAGAACTTGTAGTTAAATCACCATGGTCTATAGAATATGGTGTTAAATTATGGGTAAGAGAGATTAGGGAATCACAAATCAAAATTTGAAAAGAGTATGAATTCAA
This sequence comes from Viscum album, assembly GCA_963277665.1. Taxonomy (NCBI): domain Eukaryota; kingdom Viridiplantae; phylum Streptophyta; class Magnoliopsida; order Santalales; family Viscaceae; genus Viscum; species Viscum album. Next base: position 780,977,568 of record OY728145.1, read on the forward strand.
GGACCTCATCCATGATCTCAAGGAGACCCTATAGAAACTAGTGGTTGAAGGATTGGCCAGAGATATCACTAATTTCTAGAATTACATCTTAAAATTATATCAAGAGTTTTTCAGGACATAAGAAGAGTGCTCCTCATTTTATCACGAAACATTTGAATAAATTCAACTTGAAAATTTTTAGGAGAGAATGGAAAAACAAAAATTCATGTATGATATTCAGGGGATTTATGAAAAGTTGAATGTTCTCCCAGAAAAAATGGATTGGATAAAAAAATAATTCATAAAAACATTAGAAGAACCTAAACATAAACTATAAGATGAGCTAGTTTTCTAACCTAAAGAGGAAAAGGAGGAAGTCTTTCCTACTGAGCTACATGTGAGAGATTAACAAGAATTGGATGAATTCTCTATCAAATGTGAGGAGGTTCTAGATCTACCAACACATTGTATATTAGAAAATCCAATATCATTAAAGGAAGAAACCACCCCAATGGTTGTATTTAAAGTAATGATAGAGGATCCCAACTACGTACCTCCATCCATTGTGAATCTAATTAAAGAGGCAGTTACCACTGAGGCATTTATTGAATCTATACCACGACAATTATTTTATCCTTCTCAAACTCTTACTATTTTTATTTTTAAAAAATTTAATTATGTATCAATCCCTATTGTTTTGAACTTTCATATTCAGAAAATATTTTCCATGCCTCAGAGGAGAATGAAAAAATTGTTAAATCACCTGCTTATGAACACATGGTGCTCCTTGATTTCAATGAACATGAATTGGAGGAGACCCATTAGGAGACCCAAGTAGCTAATCCTAAGGAAATCATAAAAGAGGATGGCCATATTAAAAGGGATAAATTTATTATTAAAAAATCATATTTTATTCAATAAGAAATACACTTTTATTTACCCCTTTATCATACAATTCATGTAGCCCATCTGAGTACAACACTAGAATAGAAAGAGGTTTCACAAGTAGAAACCAAGAAGGAGGATGATTCATAATTCATCTTACCCCTTCCATGCATGCTATACCTAATTGTGAAGGGGGAGGATTTAGTATAGTCTATCTATATATTATTCCTCAAGAACAAGTATGAAGTAAAACCAAGGAAAATCTACATGTTGTGGTTAAAATCAAAGAAGCATCATCCACCATCTGATTTTGGATTATAGTTGGTACTACCCTCTAGAGGCAGTAAAAATTAAAGGATTAATTTTAGTATTATACCAAGACATATCCCTTTTAATTTGTTTTATAATAATTTATATTTAAATTTAATTTATTAGGAAGTATTTCAGCATGCATCCCACTCCCTCCTATACTTTTTCAAGTGTTAATGACATGATCTGTTTGCTTAGTTGAGTAATTATCTTTTATAGGATTAAAATGGTAGAAGGAATCCCTCAACAACCAAAGAGAAAAGAGGACTAAGAATCCTGGGAAATAGAATTCATTTTTTATTATTTTTATTTTAAAGTCCTTTAATTTTATTTAAAAAAACTAGTTTTGAACTTTAATGATGAAATTGCATTACCACACTTGAATTATGCTTCACTTTACTCATCTAGGAGACAAGAGTTTCTTGGGAATATTATGATTCCATTTTTCTTACATAAATGGTAATGATATTGAATGAGTAAAATGGCAAATAGAATTATTAAAGTAAATCATGGATTTTAAAATGGGAACTAATTATTTAATTTAATTAATCTATTCATGTAAATGAAATTTTCCAACCAATTTTCATGCAATAAATTTATAAAATTTATGCAAATTTATTTGTTATTATTAATCATGCCTAAAGTAATTGTCTTAAATCATATGACCCATTATCTAGAGTTTTTCTAGACCAATTAATACCTATTTTATCTAGAGAATATTTCTTTAGTTATCTTGGGACATGGAACTTACTAGAAATTAAATTTTCAATTTTCAAAGTTATGAATATGTAAAAACACATTTAAAATGACTAAGTCATCTTTTGAAAAACCAATTATCCATAAATTAAAACTTTTAAATCAATCCTTGTTTAGCCCATAGATACCATGAATGACCTTGTTAAGGATGAGCCATGTTCCAATCCATTTTATCCATTCCTACCCTCCCCTTAGTTTTTGAATGATATTTTAAAGATGAAGTGTAGGGGTGAAGGGAATCGTCAAAATGGGATAAATTACATTATAAGACATATGTGTGGTGGTGATTATTGTGAAAATAGTAAAAGGTTGTGTAATCATTCATTGTACACTACTATTTTATACTCTTTAATATAAAAAAATATAAATGAAAAAAGAACCAAAAAATGAAAAAAATAGGCAGTGATTTGGGAAAACCAAAAATCACCATTACTAGACATATGATTTATATCATACATGTTTAGGTGGAGAATGTCAGATTCATTTTAAAAAAATAAAATTATAAAAAAATGACATGATTCTTTAAAAAATAAATATAAAATATAAAATTTCAAGAGGGTGTACAAATAATTCATTATGATTAAACTGATCATGATCTTTATATTGTTTCTTATTGAAAGTTGGGAGTTATTACAATTTAAAGGGGAGAATGTCATTAAAAATTTTAGTTTGAATATCACGCATTATATTTTAAGAGTTAAACCTCTACTTTGAGATTTATTTTTAAACATCAATTACTTCTAACCTTAAGCCTTAGAAATATTTGAACCTGAATTGAAAGCCCCCGTGATTTTATGTTCCTTTTTTGTTTACAAAGTAGAGAAATTAGTTCAATTAAAATCTTATGTATAAGGATTGTGTTCCAATTAAATGATAATAAATGTAATTTAATTTTATCTTGAGATATTAGGGAAATATTGGAAAGAGAGTTAAGTCACTATTTAGAATTTTTAATAGTAATGAATTGAAGAACATGAATGAATTTGAGGAGAAGTTCCATCATTTTTCAATGTGTAAAGGTAAAATAATTGAGTTAATTTTTTATTTGAAAATCAATAATTTAAATTGATATTTTATGTGAATTTTGAATGTTTAATTTTAAATTTATAATAATTTGATTTTAATACATTGAAATTAAAATATTTGTAACATCGGTGCCCTCTAAAATTTAATGCTTAGGTTATATTTTTAAGGGAATACATTGTTTAATTATGGGAGTATTTGACATACCAAAATTAAGTAAAAATTTTTATTCAAATTATTATGAATTCTTAATGTTTTTAAATTATAAAAAAAATTATTTAAATATTTGATTAAAATAATGGTTAATTTGAATTATAGATTAAAAAATTACTAAAATATGAAAATTTCATAATTCTATAATTTTGACAGATTTTTATCACTTTGGTATTTTGATCATAAATATTTAATTGTCGATCCAATTGATGATATTTTTTTAGATTCTTTGATATATGGGATTAATTTCATTATTTTGGACCCAAATTTAAATATACCATTTTGAATCCAAAAACTAGATCACAAGTTAGACCTTGAAAATGGTGCACATATCTGGAGATTATTTATTATTGGACCGTATCTCCTAAATGGACATACCAAATAAGATAAAATTTGGAGGTTAAACTCATAAGTTATTGATGAAAAACATTAATTATTATATGTACTCATGAAATATATATTTCTAAGGTCATTAATGTATGTAAAACCAGAGAAGTGGAATATGAACAGTCTTGTAGTGTAGAATAAATACTCAAAGTAAAACACACATAATTCTCTCTACACATGGTAGATGAAGTTAATATTTTGAGGTGAAATGAAAAATACATCTATGAAAAACGTTTATTATGGATTATATACGTTAATTAGACATTTAGCACATCTAACATGTAAAAACATTCAGTGGAAAAATTCTAGAGCCAAAAATCTCACCCTTGCTTATAAAAGGAGGTTCATGTCGCCTTCCATAACCATCAAATCGACACCCAAGGAGGGAAGCCACCAATTTTGGTATAGCTACATAAAAATATTCTCCCCCATCCTTTCTTCTTTGTTTCATTTTCTTTGTTTTATTTCAAATTGTAATTTCAAATTTAATTTAGTTTAAATTAAACAATTTATTAATTTTATTTCCACCCAAGTCCATCCATCTTCTCCTTATTTTAATTTTATTATTTTAAATTATTATAATTAATAATAATAAAAATTATTTCATTATTACTATTATTAATAATTTAAATTATTATTATTTTCAAAACAGTCTAATTTTAAAGTTATTTTCTCATTTTCTTTCTTCTATCCTTTTTTAGAAATTATTCTCTTAAATAAAATAATAATAATTATAAATATTATTATTATTATTATTATTTTAACATTATTTATATTCTATATAAATTTAATTACTTTTTTTATCGTTTCTTCTATTTTATTATACTCTCTATCATCTCTATTCTATTTATATTTTATTCTTTTATTTTGTCACTCCCATTATTTTTAAATTATTATTTCTTTTGTTATATTTCTCTTCTTCTTCTCTTTTTACCACATCCTCCATTATGATATGTTACTCTTAGAAATGAGAGGATGACCCTAAGTATTGTCCTAGGGGGTGGTAATCATGTTCATAAATTTTCTTTAAATCTAATTTTTTAGTTTGTAGATAGAATTGAGTATCATGCATGGGTAAGGTGAATGTCTTTGATGTGGTCACATTTCCCAATGACTTGAAACTCAATCTATCTCTATTATTTTATTAGACAATTTTTTCCTCTCTCCATTGGTGAGTTCTTCAAATTTTTGAGTTGATCTAATGAATGGATAAAACAACATCAATAGAGATGGGTCTTTGAAGATAACACGCCCCAGACCAAGGTGTGGTATCATCCTTGATTAAATAATGAGGTGGAATTGAGAGTTTTTTGGAATCTGATGATATTAAACAATTTATAAATAAATAATAGAAGTTAAAACATGATATTTAATGTTTTTATTAGCAATCTGGAATCAAACACATAAAGTATAATAATGATTTAACACAAAACTTAACCCAAGGACAACTGATTTCTTTAATTAACTCATTATTTTTAGATTGAATAATAATTTAGAACTCCATATTTCATGTAATAAGAAAATTAATAAAAAAATCCAAAAAAAATGTCATTAATTTCAATAGATAATAAAAATAACAAAAAACAAGTTGTTAGGATTATTTACAAGAAGTGAGTGAACAAACATAGTGAATTATCAAGTGAGACGACCATGGTCAGCCACTGTACTGCAGCAGGAAAATTATAATTTCTTTGACCATGCCCCCTGATAGGTGTCTATCATAACTCTTTTTCCCCAGCTAACACCTAAATGTTACTACGGAAAACCACACAAAAAAATTAGCTATGTGGATAAGGTAAAGGCTCTCCCTTCCACAAGGATCAACCCACTCCATAACACCAAGATTGGAACCCAATATGAACTAACCTAAAATTTTTCTACATAAGCTAAACAACACAACCACCAAAACTAGGAAATCCCAACAAAGATCAACCAAAATCACCATTGGAAACTCCCAACCTGAACCAAAAACCCCTGACACAAGTGGAGACCCATAGAAGAAATTCATTCCAAATAATATACAAAGCCATGACTTATGAATTCTACAAGGCTCAAGCCTATCCAAAAAAGCTTAACCAAAAAAAAGAAAAATTTCATGAAAGGATAAACATTCAAATATCCACTTCGACTAAACGTAACTATAGAGATATAAATAAAATTGGACCACTAATCCCCATATAATAAAGAAACATTACAATAGCCAAGGGAACACTTATGTTGAAGTCAAAAGCTGGGCCAACCACTCCACCAACCCAAAATTCATGACTGCATGCAAGATTTACTCCAAGGTCTATAACTAGAGACCTAACATATTGAATCATCTATTTCCCCCATGGTTAGGAAGTAACATCCTCTGAATGATACTTCCTCATCTTTCAATGCTTATCATAGGATTTATATAAATGACCCAAGCAACTACATCAATGAAAAGACTTTAGAGGATTACAACAACTTGTCATTGAATGATAAAACCGACTCCACTATAATCACATGAATGACTGGTTTGATGATAGAGAACTCGAAACTAATGAAAGTGACTTCTTAAAAACTATTCCCTCTAGAATAAACCTCCTTACCAAAGGAAAACCTTCATGAGTGACAACCACCACCAATGATACTCTAAGAACTAACTCAGCTAAGAACACCTAATCCACCATCTTTCCAAATATAACTTCACTAGTTTATAGAACTCACTCCTTAATCTATGGTCAAAGGCCCCAAATGAAAATATTATCATTTAATTGATGCTAAGATTACACCTCCATATAAAAATAAACTAATACCTTAAAATTATTAACATAATCCTTCACTTTACACTGCCTTTTTGAACACACATGATCTCTTCCACATTTATCACCTTCACCTCCTCATGTACAAGCCATCGAAAAAAAGTGGTCTTAAAAAGTTTTAAATTCATTAAAATTTACAATAAAATTGGGATGATCACCATCCATTTAATTAAAGATGGAACCTAAATCAAATCCAAAACATCATGAACTCTCCCGAGTTACTAACGATCAGAAGACACTCTCAACTTCCTTAATCCACTCTAAAGCCTCTAACAGAACTCAATCTCCAAGGAAAACAATTAAACAACCAAGAAGAACTTGACTCTACCACTCCACTTGGATTATTGTAAGGGAGAAAAACTAAGTAGAACTCACTAAAAATCATGGGGACCAATATCAGTAACATACTCAGAGAGAAAAAATATAGAACCAAATTTAACATCAAACTCAAACTTAATCAAAATGATCACCTCAAACTAAATAAACTAGATCATAATCCAAACATAAAATCAAAAAAAATCATTTTCAAAAACCACAATTTCCATTCCCACTTCAAATCTATTCCAAATCCCAAATCCACTTTTCAAGTTCCCAACTCACTTTTAAACCCATTTCAAACACTAAAGACAACCTTTGAACAAAAGAAATCCTAAAATAATTTTTCTTTTAAAAATCATTTCTGTAAATCTATTTTTTTCGTTTCAAAATCCACTAACACCAATCAAAATAAAACCAAGACACAACTCACACCAAAAACTTGAATAGGGAACTAGTAGTGATGCATAATATGAAAACTAGGTTAGTGGGGGATTCCTCGGGCAAGAATCAACCACCAGGAGGACATTAATTCATAAACTCATGCTCCACATGGGTCACAACTCCATGAAATACTACTATAAATCACCATACCACCTAAATATTAATTCCTTATCCACACACCCAAACCAATATAAAGACTCAAAACCCAAACTACCCCTAGAAACTAGAGGATCAGGGTGAGAAAGAATTTTTTATGCTCCTTCAAAACCTATCTCTAGAGTCCTAAAAATCGTTATCTCAAGTCTACCTAATACACTAAATTAAAAAGGGCCTCTATGATACCATTTTTTCAGAAACCAATCTGAGATTCGATCCTACCGGGCACCAGACGTGGTCTGATGCAAGGTCTGATAGGTGTTCTCAATCCTCTTGGGCTGGAGACTAGCATTGTGCATCAAGGATATCATAATGAGAATTATTTTTCCCAATAAAAAATCATGATAAAATAACTAGAATAGGGCACACATAAAAACCAATAACTAAACATCAATAAATACTTCAATAAAATATAGGTACAACTGCAACTGAACAAAACAAAAAAATATAAACAAAAATAAAACTGACCAACTTGACCAACAATATCTCCATGTGACCACTGGGTCACCACCAACACTAAGACCAACCTTATCCAAAGGAAACATGAACTAGAAAAAGGAACCTACAAAATAACTCGGGTCTACCTAAACTGAGTGGAATAAGTAGGGTGTGAGCACAAAAAGATTAATAGGAAATCACCATAGATTACATGCATTTGATTTCCCAAAACAGCACATAAACACTAGTTTTAAATACATGTAGAAAATAAGTTTTACCATTTAAATAACCCAAGATATCTTTCCCATTTTAAAATTACACACAAAACTTTCCTATTTTTAAATAGGATTCCATTTTAAGAAAAATAATTTAACAACCCAACACCAAAAGAGGAATCCAACAAGGTGATCAAAAAGGGGATATGCTGAATAAAAATTAAACAGAACAAGAAATCACAAGCTAACATCATAGGTATAATATATACAGTAAAATAAAAAGAACATACAAATATAAGTCATGGGAATTCCTTAAACATATCTTGAATAAATCCTTAGATGTAATCAATTAGGATTCACCTACTTGCATAAGGTACAACTCTACAGTCAATAACTATCTGTTCACACTAAACTAGCTAATCCAGTGGCACATCCCACCTAGCCTCTTAGAAAATATAGGGGTACAAATCCATCTAATCCTGGTTGATAAGAAACCATCACTCAACCCTCAAGATAATTCCTTGGAATCCCATGATAATAGTACTCTCTGAATGGGGAGGTCCATACACATGTGGCTCAAATTAAAACCCTCAACCACCGTGATTTCAAAGCCCAAACATTGACCCCACCTATTTAACAACCCTATCCATGGTGGTTATACCATAGATGTTCCCATATCACAATGTGACATTCATAAATTTCAAACCAATCCTACACATCACATGAGTTCCCAAACCACTTTCCAAAATGTTATAAAATACCGACTAGGCCTTTTTCATTTCAATGTTCCAAATCTATTTCCAAAGTCATTTCCAAAACCAAGACAAAAAACACACAACATGTAATAAATGTTTCAAATGGGCCTTAAGGAAATCTATAAACCAAACCATATCTCAATTTTCCAAATGAGCCATTTTTTAGAACAGACAATTTGGAAGAACATTTGAGTTATTTGAAACCAACAGACCTTTATAAAAACACTAAGGGTTTGATGGAACCACATGAGGAGAATATGGTTGAGAATAAATAATGGAGGTGGATAAGTGTTTTAAAATATATGGATTAAGTTGAAAATGTTTATCAAAGACCATCTACATTTGTGTACCCATTCATATGTTCAACCCTAGCACATATAGACATTCCCACATATAATTTCACTCTTCAAGAATCCATGTTGGAGTATGATAATACCCAAAAACCATTTTAGAGAACCATGACATTCTTTTCCATAAAACACAATAAGCCACACATAAGCAAAAAACCATAAAAATCACCAATTCCCACACACAACACCCAATTCACAACCAAATAAAATAAAAAAACTTTATGAAATCCAAAAACACTTTGAAATACCCCAATTCATTTAAAAATATCCACTTGACAGTTCATCAACCACCTCACATGCATATATATATATATATACATAGGCATATTTAAGAAAAACCTTTAAGAAAAATTCTCACCAATTTTCAATCATGAAAACATCAAAACACCTTTTGATAACACAACAAAAACATGATTATAACACTTATAGATTAGTTACAAATACTCAAGAATTATGTGGAATGTTTCAGAAAGGAAAACTATAGAAACATTTTCGTAATAGTTAGTTCCCTAGACCCAATTTGAAAAATTATTTTGATTACCATATCATGCCTTAATGGCCTTTGGGCCTTCAATTTTTGTTGAACTTTGATCATCCACCTTTCAAGGGATGAGGGGGAACACCAGTAAGAGACATTACATGACTTTTAGGTCTTAATAAATATACCCAAACAAGATAGCTTGGAACTAGACCTCCCTAGAAAATGTTGTGATGTCAGATCTCTACATTTTCATGGCTAGTCGGCTAGTTGTCCTATGCAGAGATGTGCAAGCTAGGTACCGATGGAAATGTCAAAACCTCTTATTCTTCTGTTTCTCTTTATCTCTGATATGGTGAATTCTCATGCTATTAATCCTCATATAGAGCCTTTTTCTATGTAATCTGTATAGTACATCATCATTTTCAGGTGTCCTAAAGGCCTTGAGGTGGCCCGAAGGCCTTGTGGTAGCCTCAAGGCCTTGAGGTGCCCCGAAAGCCTGACTGGCCTGATGGCCATGGGAGACTTTAAGGACTTGAAGGACTCGAGAAACAAACTGGTGGCCTGAAGGCCCAAATAGATGAATAGTTCCAACTACTACAGTACCAAACTATAACTTCTACAGTGCTTCTACAGTGAACTAGAAATATTCCTCTACTCGTATTTTATCTTAGGTCTTTTGGATGCAATTGCTGAGTCCTCACCAACTATTTTGAGGCTGATGTGCATTACCATATCATGAATACTATAAGATATCAATGATGTATTCTTATCATTATTATGTAAACATTTCTATATCTACTATTGGAATGGTAATTTGGATCGATTAATTTTCATATTAAAAGGTCATATAAGATCATTGAATATAATGAGGACTGTGAGATACTATGACATTAATATAAAACATATGTCCTATGGTCTAGATACATCTTACTGATTTCACACCATAGAGGTCTGACTATAAAGTGTTGGGGGCTTGAAATCATTTAGATTTCTTCTCCTAAAGTTCACACTTGGTGATCTCTAGTAGTGAGATCATGAGAACTGATCTTCCAATAGAAACACCACATATTTTAGGTGTCATTAGTTATTCCTATCTACATGCATTTGTATTTTCCTTTTGATTTGATATCATTATCAATATTTGTCATTTGATAGAGTACTTTGATGCAAGTAAAACATTATGATAATGAAATTATGGCAAGGTAGCTTCTATTGGGTGTGTCGTTGGAGTTATAGAATTGATTGAATAGTAAAGAAAGTATTTTTTTCACTTCCAGGTTAAGGAAAAAATATCTTGAGACATTTTGATTAGGAATATAGTGAATTAATAAGACCATGGACAATACAGTCATGGGTAAATACGTTCTGTTAAATCAAAAAACAATAAAGAAATAAAGGGAGATGGAGCCGGTGTGGGTACTACGAGTCTAATTAATAGATCGAGTATTATCACGTAATATATTTATTATATTATAAAAAGATGATAATAATATTAATGATATTTACGACTCGTTGTAGTATTTATAATAATGTTTAAATAGTCTGTTAATTATTCGAGGGCCTGAGAGGAAATTATAGGTAATTTCATAAAACACTATAAATAGAGGAGGAGTGTAACACCCCAACCCATGAAGCCTAAAGTTGGTGCATTATTTTAATACATTAGCATGATTACAAGGAATGAAGTCCTGAAGGACTGATCAGTTTAGTAGTCTTTGAAAATAGATTACACACATGAACTTTACATTATAATTTATAACATAAAATACAGCATTGATAATCCTTTTAGAATTCCATTATTCCCCTTGTTTAATCCTTTATATAAATCACAACACACTTCTTAGAATCCTAGGAAAATAAAACATAAAGTGGGTGGGATCAAATTCTTAGTAAGGGTAAATAATTCAGTGGAAGCTATAAACATTTAAGGTAAGATGTATAATAAAAACAGTCGCTTTTAAACATAAACATGAACATAATATGGAAAACAAAGATCAAACATTACCAAATATACAAGAAAATTGATATTCTACTAGTAGAATAATCACATGTAATAACTAATTTCATAACGGGGGAGATCATAATGTCAGACATCATAACTACTACGTTAAGTCCTTATGCCAATACCATTCACAAATATCTGGTCAAGGCCTTGTGCCAAGACACTAGTTTGTCTCATGAGACCTACTAATTCATCAAGGGGATATAGAAGGCCCCTCTCATCACTTATTAATTCCAATGCATTCCACATATGAAAAGGGTCAAACATAACATGATCATTTGTATTAAAACTAGAATACGAAATGTCTCTACTTTAACCATAAAAGATGAATGGTATAAAAATAGCACATCCACGGTCAAACGTACCATAAATAATTCAATGCAATATGGAATATTGTATTATAATAAATCAACCACAATAATTAATAATATACAATAAAGTATGTTGAAAGAGTTGAAAATGATCAGTAAAACTCTTTGAGACAAATATCCTTTTTCATGAAATCATTTGAAAGTAAAAATTTATAAAGAAATTAATTTAAAAGATATTTTTGAATCATAGGGTCCCATACCACTTTTAAACTTTTGAAATGAATTAACATTTTAAAACAATCATTTCAATATAAATAAATCCTTAAAATCATTTTGAAAACATGGAATTTAATTAAAATATTGATAAAAATACATATTTAAAACATTTAAAATGATGATATAGTTAAATCATACCTTACATAAAATCTTAAAATGTTATTTTTGAAATAAATTTTATAAAACATGGACAGGGATGGTAAATATGTCCCATTAAATAATTACACATAAATAATCTTAGATAATAATGAGATTGAGGAATTAACCCTCACTATAGATCTGGTACTCTCCGTACCTATCTGAAACTCCTGTATAATATTTTTAAACAAATTATTAACTTATATAAGAATAATAATAATATTTATTATATCATATATGATTCTTTTATAACATTATATTACCCATTTATTAACAATTCTATGTTAATGCAACATTTCTGGTAATATCTCTTTGTTTATCATACCATTTTTGACTTGTTATTCTTGATCATATTACCTTGATCATGATTTACATACTTCTATAATTTATAATATGATTTATATGTAATATATATTCATACTATAAATATATATAATAGATAGATATATAAAATTAAATACACTATTTATGGAGACGGTATGTTGTACGTAGGCATGAACGTTGTTTAGGTTTTCTTATCGTATTGAATGGTAGTAAGTGAATGACATATATGTACATATATATATATATATTATTATAGTAGACTTATTTATTCATATATTTATTAATTATTAATAATATTTTTTTAATAATCCTTCTTGGATGGTTAAAGTGGATAATTAATCTCATCGCGTCGTGGAGACGGTAGGTTGTACGTATGCACGAGCGACAATATCATTCCTTAAATAATTAAATGATATGAAACTTGATGGTATATTAACTATAAATAATCATAATCATTTCATATTCATTATTTATGTCTATTATACTCATCATTATATACCCATCCAAATAAAGTAAAGTGGAATAACAAATTACACCATGACGTGGAGACTATAAGTCCTACGTACGGACACATGGAGATATTATTATTCATAGGATGGATAAAAAATAAAATTAATTGCCCCATAATTATATTAATATCTCAGTACATGGATGATACTTTATTTATTACAAAATTATGGAAACAATATAGAATTAATAAGTATAAGAAGAAAATAATTTTGAAAGAAATGATAAAACGATTACCTCTTCTTCGGGTGTTTCCTTTTGATTTTAATAAAAGAGCTCCATTGGATAGATTTATACCCAATGTTTGTCCTCTAGGATGAAGTGAGGGAGATTTTAAAGGTAAATGGGTAGGTTTTTTCCGAAACAAAATCCTTTATAAGTGTGAGTTAATGAGAAATGGAGGTTCCCTTTTATAAGAGAGGTGAGGAGCACTTTAAGAAAAATATTGAAATATTAATTTATTATAAAATTACTTTCCATTAATAATAGCTAAAAAATGATTTATTTTAATGATAATATATGTATGGTATAAAAATTCTGAATAAATAAGTTTTATAAATCATTAGGTCATAAAATCTACCTTATCTTTTATATTTAACCCTTAGTTAAATATTTTAACTCTTACCGTGTCTTTTTATATTTTGACATTATAGGGTTAATATAGATACTATAAAATAATATAAGAACCCCAATTTCATCATTAATGACATTTTTAATATTATATAAGTAATTTGGAAGAATTTGATATTTTTAGGATTTTTATATCATTTAATAAAATAATAGTTGTTTTAAAAACTCATTTATGTAAATTTTGACACTATTTAGTAATTGATTTTTGGTAAAGTCATAAAAACTTCATTCCTTCACACCAAAGGCATTAAATCACCCCAAATATGTCATTTTAATCCATAAAATATGTGTATTGAATCAAATTGTTCAAATTACATTTATTTTAATATTTATAAATTCATTTATTTGAATCCTTCATTGATGACGTAATCACGACATCATAATTGTGTCCTCAATAAATAAATTTATCTAATTTCTAACAATTATAAATAAAATACCATGATTTAGGAAATATTTTTAGATTTCTAATTAATATTTATATACATAGATATCAATTATATAAAATTATATTAAAATTGATTTAGTAAAATATATATGGTTTTGTTAAAATTTTCATTACTTTAAATTAATTTTTAAAACATGTCATTATAACAACCCAAGTGGTCCCATGGGGACCTAAAATCATCCTAAGGATGCCAAGGTTCAGAAATATATTATCCAATAGAATTATTACATGTTTTAGGGTAGTTTAATATTATTATAATATTATTATCTACCTTTATTTACCTGGTTTACCATTTAACCATTGTAGATTAAAATAATTACGGAAGTTACTATTCATAATGTCAAAAAATAAAAGGTACCTATTTAAAAAATATGGACCTTCTGATTCCAAACAATGAATCAATTTTTCCAAATTCAAAACACAAAGTTGGTAGAAAGTAATTTAAAATTAATTCCCGTTGTCAATAATAGAAAGTGAGTTTTTAAGAAGTAAAAACAATCAAAAGATTAACATGTGTTTATGTTCAATTTAAAAGTGAAATTACATAAAATGACATAAATTTTATTAAATAATATAAATATAATCTAATTATAATTTAAAACAACTAAACTTTATAATTTAACTCTAGAAATTATTTTGATTAAAAAAGTTGTTTTCAATTAAAATTTAGTATTTTTCACTATTCATCAAAATATGAAAGTTATCAAAAAACAACCAAATATTTATCCAAACTAAATTTTTATGTCTGTCCTCTAAAGAAGAATTTAATTTCATAAAATTAGATATATAAAAGTGTCATATATTGGATTTTAAAAGGGTTCTCAATTAAAAGGCAAAAAACTGCATTTTTTTTGAAAAAAAAATACTTCTTTTATATGAAAAACTAAATTGGTACTCA
Organism: Viscum album; assembly: GCA_963277665.1. Lineage (NCBI taxonomy): Eukaryota > Viridiplantae > Streptophyta > Magnoliopsida > Santalales > Viscaceae > Viscum > Viscum album. The sequence continues at coordinate 780,992,594 of OY728145.1, forward strand.
TATTATTTCTGAGAAACAAAAAAAATGAATTAAAAATTTATATGCGATATATAAAATTCAAAATGTGGTTAATAGAATTTATAACTTATTTTTAAATTTCAAGTTTGATAGGTCGTGGTGTGCTTGAACTCTGTGTTGCGTACATCGCACGCTATTTAATTAATAAAAAAAGATGCATATCATAGAAGTTTTGGGTGTTTCATTATCTCCTCCTTAAATAAATTGCATCCTCACAATTTAAAATTAGTATTTAAAACTATGGGTTTGATATTTCAAAATATCTTATTTTAAATCTCGCATTGAAAAATGGATTTATGAGACCTCTCTTTTAAAATAAAGGTAGGTATGAAGGTTATCAGAAATAAAACATATTATGGTTCCATGTAGGAAAATATGGATATGGAAGAGAAAACTATCCATCGTGTTCTTATGGAGAGTGATAGAGAATGTTATTATGAGAAATTTATCAATCTGAAGTCCATAAACCTATGATGATATAAGGGACCATTTGATTCATTCCAAAAAGAAATTACTTGAAAAACATTTATTATATTTTCACTAGAATTTAATAATTACTTCATAGACTAATAAAATAGAGAATCATACTTCATTTTCATGTAAATTTTCATCCATTATCTAATTCGTACCAAAAACAAATCTTTCTCTTCAAAAGATAATAAAACTCAAAAAAAAAATATTTATCTTAATCATATAAGGTTACAAATATAAACTTATACCATTTAAATAAATAAAACTATGTTATAATAACTAGGTAATTCCTGAAGGATAATGGTAGTGGATAAAGTCTTATTGTACTTCGGTTGTGTGTTCGATTCCCACAGCCTTGTCCAACGTGATGGGTTGTCACCCGACCTTCAAGTTGTCCTTTTTTAAACAATATTATTATAAAATTATAGAAATAACCTTAATAAATGTTTTAACCTTAATAATATCCAAATTTTAACTTAATCTATTCCAAGCTTTAGATTTATCCAAAATACTTCTATCCAAACTCTCTCTAAAAGGTCTCTAAATTTCCAAAATCAATTGTAACATTAGATTCCCAAAACAATGTAATGTTTATCTTATTTTCACATAATGAATGTATGATTACCTTCATTATATTAAGAAATTAATGAAAAAAAAGTACTGTAGTAAAATCTTTATATATATCGCATTATTCTTATAACCAAAATATAATTCGTGAATCCAAAAATCCAAATACATTAATTACTCAACTTCAACTTTATTAATAACATAAGATTGACCTTGATCCATTTTCTTATTCTAAGCTATATTTCATTTACAATTTGGACAATAATTTTCCTAATGTCGTATTTCATTATAATTTTAGCATTGAACATTAACAACCTCTTTCTCCCCCTTAGAATTAGGAGCTTGGTGGCCTTTTTCTCCACATTTGTAACAAACTAACATTCCTTTTAGGAAAATACCAGGGTGTTTCTTCCCACAATTATCACATAAGAAAAAAAAATCATTCCCTCTTTCCCTTTATTTGTATCTTGTTCCCCCATTATCTTTTTCTCTTTCTTTAATTTAATATCATAAGACATAGAGAATTTCGTTTCCATCTTGATAGCACACGAGACTATATCTTCGTACAATGAGAAAGATTATGAGACCAATTCTCGTCAAAGGAATGGTTTTAACCCATCAAATAATAAATAAATATTACTTCTTGGGTTATATATGAAGTCTGCAACATGCCTTTCTAACCTTGTGAAGTCAGCCTCATACTTTGCAACATTCTCATCCTCATTTGGCCTCAGACTCAAAAATTGTCTTTCCATATCATCTCGATGGTCACGAGGAAATTATTTCTCTAGAAAAAAGTTCTTTAAACTCCATTCCATATTTCCAAATTCTTCATCCTCCTTTGGGTATTGAATTAATGACCACCATTGCTATACATCTCCTGTGAGATGATAGTATTCTAGGAAAACATTATCTCTTTCATTACATCCCAAAGCAATAAATATTTTCTCTAAGGAACTTATCTATTGTTAAACCACAAATATATTTGTAGTCCCTTTGGATATTGGAGTTTTTCGTATCATGAAGTGATCTAACATTAATCATCTGCATTTTTTATCAGGATAATCCATATGGGTAATGTTATTATTCATAACCTGAGTCAGCTGTCCCAGTATTGTTATAAGTTGTTTAGTACCAGTTGTGTCACCAGATCCACTATCGTTATCTTAAAAAGGAGGGAAATCCCTACATGGATTATGTGCATTGATATGATTTCCCTTCCTTCCACTAGGTTCCATTTCTAAACAATGGAATACACTAGATTAGGTTATGAATCATAATGCATTATTCCAGACTTGTTAAATACTTAATATAAATTGAAATATTTATGCATATTAAATCTGTAATAATAAACATTATTCCTTAGTGGACATATTTACTCATAAATCCTTTATAATGGTTTTTAAATAAATTTTGAATTATCCTAATCATATCCCCTAGGACTGTCAAACCAAGTGTGCAGTAAGGCCCATTGTCATGTACCAGATTACCCCGAGTCAATCTTGAAACACATTATCGAAGTTTTCACCCCAAGGTACATCTGTTCTAAAACCATTTCCACATGTAGTATCCAGACATGTATGTAATTGTTAGAATATCCACATAATCCCTACTTTACCAAAATTCTAGGGGGTTCTTCTATACTTATCCTCAAAGTCTTTCTTTGAGTTATGATCCCTAATCTAAGTTTTCTAAATCTATTCCCAATTTTGTCGCTAAAATACCTATGATATAAACTATAATTCCACAACCCCAGAAGCCTAGAGTTAGTGCATTATTTCAATACATTGGCATGATTATGAGGAATCAAGTCCCTATGGACTGGTCAGTTTAACAGTTTTGGAAAATAGATTACATACAAAAAATTTACATTATAATTTATTACATAAAATAAATCATAGATAATACTTTGAGAATTAAATTATTCTCATTGTTTAATCCTTCATATCAATCATAATATACTTCTTGGCATACTAGGAAAATAAAACATGAAAAGGTGTGAGCTCAGATTCTCAGTAAGGGTAAATAATCCAGTGGAAGCTATAAACAATTAAGTTAAGATTTATAATAAAAACATCAGCCTTTTAAACATAAACATGAACATAATATAGAAAAAATAAATCAAACATTACCATATAAACATGAACATGGATATTCTACTAGTTGAATAATCAAATGAAATAACTAATTTCATAATGAGGGAATGCATAATGTGGGACATCATAACTACTACGTCAAGGCCTTGTGCCCATACCGTTCACAAATTTATTGTCAAGGCCTTATGCCAAGACACTATTTTATCTAATGAGACCTACTGATACATCAATGGTCTATATCAGACACCTCCCTTCACAAACTAAGTCCAATGCATTCCTCGTATGAAAAGGGTGAAACATAACATAATCATTCATATTAAAATTAGCATATGAAATGTCTATACATTAACCATAACCCAATAATGTTATAAAAATAAAACATCCATTGTCAAACATATCATAACTCATTCAATAAAATATGTAATGTTGTATTATAATAAATCAACCTCAATCAAGAATAATATCCAATAAAGGATGTTGACATAGTTGAAAATAATCAGTAAAACTCTTTGAGATAAATATCCAATTTTCGTGGAATCATTTAAAAGTCAAACAATTTATAAAGGAAGTCATTTATAAGATATTTTTGAATCAAAGTGTCTCATATAACTTTGAAACTTTTGAAATTAATTAACATTTTAGAACAATCATGTTAATATAAATGAATCTTTAAAATCATTTTTAAAACATGGAATTTTAATTTAAAGATTTAGAAAAATACATTTTTAAAATATTTAAAATGATGATCTAGTTAAATATTCACTTCCATAAAACCTTAAAATATTCCCTTTGAATGAATTTTTATGAACCGTGGAAATGAATGATAAATATGTCCCAGTAAATACTTACACATAATCAATCTCAGATAATACTGAGATTGAGGAATTCACCCTTACCTTAGATCTGATACTCTTTGTATGTGTCCAAAAATTTGGTATAATATTTTTTAAAACATTATTAACTTATATCAAAATCATAATAATATTTATTATATCATATATGATTATTTAATAACATTATATTACCCATATATTAACAATTCCATATTAATGCAACATTTCGGGTAATATCACTTTGTTTATCGTACGTGTTTAGACTTGTTATTATTGATCATATTACTTAGATCATGATTTAATTACTTATAGAATATATAATATGATTTATATGTCATATATATTCATAATCTAAACATGTATAACAGATAGATATTTAAAATGGAATACATCGTTCATAGAGACGGGAGGTCGTACGTACGCATGAATGTTGTTTCCGTTTTCTTATCGTACTGAATAGATGTAAGTCAATGGAATATATATATATATATATATTATTCCAGTAGACTTATTATGTCATATATTTTATAATTATGAATAATATATATATTATAATCATTCTTTGATGGTTAAAGTGGAGAATGAATCTCATCATGTCATGGAGACGGTAGGTCGTACGTACGCACGAGCGACAATATTGTTCCGTTAATGATTAAATAATATGAAATTGGTTGGAATATTAATTATAAATAATAATAATCATGTCATATTAATTATTTATGTCTATTATAAATCATCATTATACTCATCCAAATAAAGTAATGTGGAATAAAAAATTACCCCACGACGTGGAGACGGTAAGTTGTGTGTATACATGCATGGTGATATTATTATTCATAGGATAGATAAAATGATAAATATAATTTTCCCATGATTATAATAAAATATCAGTATATTTATGAAACGATATTTATTACATTGGTGTGGAAATAACATAGAAATAAGAAGTATAATAAGAAAAGAACTTTGAAATAAAGGATAAAACGATTACCTCTTCTTCAGGTGTTTCCTTTGGATTTGAAGAAAAGGTCTCATTAGGATGTATATATGTCCAAATTTAGGACTCTAGGATAAAGTGAGGTATGTTGGAAGGTTAAATGGGTAGGTTTATTTCAATCAAAATGGATTTAGAGCTGTGAGTTAAAGAGAAAGGGAGGTGCCCATTTATAAGAGAGGTGTGAGGCACTTTAAGAAAAATCTTGAAATATTAATTTATTATAAAATAATTTTCGGTTTTTAATAGCTCCAAATTAATTTAATTCAAAGGTAATATGAGTATGGGTAGAAATAATCTCAACAAATTTGTTTTATACATCTTTTGGTCATAAAATAAAACTTATCTTTTAGATTTAACGCTTAGTTAAATAGTTTAACTCTTACTGTGCCTTGTTATATTTTGACACTATAGGGTCAATATAGTTACTATAAAATGAAAAGAACCCCCATTGGATAATGAATATAAATTATTATATCATTTAAATTATTTCTCTATAAATTATATTCTTTGGATTTTTATATCATTTAATAAAAAAATATATTTTTTAAAAAATCATTTAAGTCAATTTTGACACTATTTAGTAATTGATTTTTGGTAAAGTTATAAAAACATGATTAATTTGTGAAAAAAGGGATTAAATCATCCCTTATATGTCAATTTAATCAAAAAATTCATGTATGGTGTCAAGATGTTCAAATTATATTTATTTTAATATTTATAAATTAATTTATTGGAATCTTTCATTAATGAGGTAATCACTGCATCATTATTGTGTCATATATATATATATATATATATATATATATATATATCTAATGACTAAAAATTATAAATAAACTATCATGATGTATAAAATAATTTTATATTGTTAATGACTATTTATAGATATAGAGATCAGTTACATGACCCTATATTAAATTTTATTTAGTAAAATATATATGTTTATGTTATAATTATATTTACATTAAATTAATTCTTATAACATGTCATTATCACACCCAAGTAGTCTCATGGGGACCAAAAATAGTCTTAAGGATGACCGTAGTTGTAGATATCTAATAAAATATAATTATTACATGTTTTAGGGTAGCATAATAGTATTTTAATATTATTTTCTACATTTATTTACCTGATTTACCATTCAACCATGGAAAATAAAAATAATTACTAAAGTTACTATTCATAATGAAAAAAATTAAAAGGTAAATACTTACACAAAATTGGACATTATGATTCCAAATATGGAATCCATTTTTCCAAATTCAAAACACAGATTTGGATGAAATTAATTTAAAATTAATTCCTGTTGTCAAAATTAGAAAGTGGGTATTTAAAAAGTAAAAAATATCAAAAGATTGACATATGTTTATGTTCAATTTAAATATAAAACTACATCCAATGACCTAAATTGTATTAAATTATAATAATATAATATAATTTACTTTAAAACCACTCAAATGTATAATTTACCAATATAAATTATTTCAATTAAAAAATTTGTTTTCAATTAAAATTTAGTATTTTTCTCTATTCATCAAAATATGAAAGTTATCAGAAAAGTACCAAAAATTTATCCAAATTAAATTTTTATGTCATTATTCTAAATAATAATTTAATTTCCTCAAATTGGATATATAAAAGACTCAAATATTGGATTTAAAGAGGGTTCTCCATTAAATGGCTGAAAAACAGTATTTTTTTAAAAATACCTCTTTTATCAGAAAAATTGAATTTGTCCTTATATAATGTCTAAGAATCACAATCGATGAATGTTAAAATTATATTTGACATTCAAAATTCAAAAATTAGTGAATAATATTTATAACCACTTTTTAAAAGACCAGTTTGATAGTTTGTGGTGCACTTGAACTTGGTGTTGCATACATTACATGCTATTGAATTATTTAAAAAGAAAGCATTCCATGGAATCATGGAGTGTTACAAGGAGAGTATCTTACTAAATACTATTCACTGATCAAGGGTGAGATCATCTCTCTCTTCTTCTCTCTCCAATAATCTAGAGGGAGGAACTCTTGATCAAGGTGATTCAGATCGAGCTCTTTCTCATGCATTGCAATAATGACAATGTTACTATCATTGGAGAATTGAAGGTGTTTTTGGATCTCTATACTAAAATCTAGATTTCAATGATCGATGCTCCTATAGATTTTAGAAGAATATTTGGATAATCTAGAGGAAATTTTCTCTGTATTATTCAAGCACCGATCATCAGCGATGAACGGTAAATGAATGTGCAACTTTAAATTGAACTACATATTTATGGTTTTATTTTTTTGTGCTGAAAATTTCCCATGAGAGATCCTCATGAGGTAATCAGGTAGAATCTCACTGCCTATGTTGAATTCTTGTCAATTTTTTCTTGAAAAATATTTAAAATTTCATTTTGGGTATTTCACTTTGTTTCTCATTCCTTCAATTGGGATCAGAGAAATGCATGAAGATTTTAAGCGGTAGAAAAATAAAATATGAATTAAATTTCATAAATGGTATCAATATTGTCCCAACGCCGCTAAATTAATTTTAATCTAGCATCATATGGCTATTTTTTGGTCATCCAAAATTATAGGTTAGATTTAAAATAATATTTTTTTGCGGGTATTTAAATATAAGAATACATTTATATAAATATTTTATATAAGCCGGTTTTACTTGAAGTAATCGAAAAAATTGTTTTCCCATGAATCCATTTTCTAGCCAAGGTGCAGGTTGCAGAAAACCTATGCTCTTACATGAAAAATAATTTCTTTGACTAAACAAATCTTCTACATGGATTTGGAATTGTATTACAAAATAGTATTATTAAAAGAATTTAAATACAATGACCCTAGCTTATAGGGGATGGATTTTCCCCTAGAAATAAAACTTGGGTAGGGAGGATTTTCTAAAAGAAAAAACAAATTTAAAAAAAACATGACCAAGACCCAAAAGTGAGTCTTCCAGCTGAGGGAACCCATTTCCATTTTTTCCATTCCTTGTCCCATCTTACGCTGAACACCTCCACCTTCTATCGTTGGCTGCAGCAAATGACCGATACACACCGGGCACACCATTTAGTATGCAACCTCGTCTGGCCCTCCATTTGGAGCACCACCTATCAAGCGGTGGAAAAAATCCTGTAGAAAGCCCCACTAGAAAGAACCACCTCCACTGGATCATCCAACATTCACTAGGTAGATCCCCTCCACTTCCCCATTGGTGAAAGACGAATCCGCGACCGACATATGCCTCCTCATCAACCACTAGTTTCCCTCCTTCGTAGCCATTTTTATCCTTATCAGCTCACTATTTCACTATATCGGTTGTGCTCCTTCCATCACAAACACTTGGTTCAGAGAACATTTCCACCACGGGACAATGGTGGAAATCCTACATCTCGATGATCTCTCCAATCAGATCTCACACCCATCGGATCTGCGATCCTTACCTCTGTTAGGCCTAACGTCCCTCCCCCACGTCGGAAAAACCACACCCTGGAAAATTCCAAGCCATTTTTTCATACTGATGTCACGAGATAGATCCCAACAATTATGACTACCCTCTCCATCCAGTGTTCACCCACAATAGTACCACATTCAGTTGACCCTCCTCCCGGTGTTTTCGTCAAATCCCTACTCCCTGAGGTAGTCCCTAGTATCCTCATCACAAATTGAATTCTCCCTGAAATAGCCTTGGGTGGGTCTGCCTAAGAGAGTATGGGTTTGGGTGTCCCTTTCTAGTCTGAATGGGTCTACACATGTTCGACCCAACCCACACAGGCTCTATTCATATTTTCGGGGTCTGTATATTTTTAAAATAATAAAAAAATTATTTATTTATGTTGTTTTGTTTTGTTTTTTTTAATTAAATTAATTAAATATTATTTTTTGGTTTAGAATTAATTGTATTAATATGGGTTAATTTAATTTAATTTATTGGTCATATTAAATTAATTAATTAATTGAAAATTTTAATTAAAATTAAATTACTTAATTGGACTGAATGATGTAATTGTTGAATTAAAAATAACATTTAATTTTTAATTCAATAAAAGGTCCATCGAAGAATAATTTAATGAAGGTTTAATTTTATTTCTACATATATTTTAAATACATTAGTTTAATGAATATAAGACTAATCATGAGCCTTAGACCAACTAATGTATGTCTAGTGCATGTTTATTAATTTAATTTGTTTTTGCAATGGTTTGTAAAAATAGTTAACAAATGGTGATCTGCGAGTCATCTGTGTCATTATATGTGTAAGGGCCTACATGCCAAATTTTCTGAGTTTTATTTTATACTACGGATACCCCCTCTCTTGTATGCGAGTATTGTTTTATAATGATGAATCTGAGCAGTGAATCACTTCACACCGAGTTATGGAAATGCACCCAACATGATTTTGATGCATTGGATGGACAGCCACTGAAACTCAAGTCACAAGAAACGCAACTCAAGGTATTACCCCTAGGGTCTAGTTTGATCCATTATTCACTCAATGGATCAACCATTAGTATCGACTCATGATCACATCATCATTTTATTTTTGAATGGATTATTTTTTTTAATATGAATTTTACGTGTGATCACTCAAAATAATAAACAATCGTCCATAGATAAAATGAAGATGTGACATGATGGATACTTTCTTATTTATTGCATGGTTAGTTGTGAGTGTGATCACAAAGTATGTTCACATAAGATAGAAAAATATTTCATTTCTTCACATAAAAACATATGAAACTCCCAATGAAATATTATACTCTTACTACAAGGGAGTTCTTATTATATTTTTGGGTTAACATAACTAAGGTGGTATTAAATATTATCCATACCTAACTTTATATCATTTTAGAGACAATCATTGAGTAAATAAAGTTATTATTATCGACGTTCAGACTTCACTCAACAGATTAACGAACTTCCAGTTAATGTGGTTGGTCAGTCAAGTACCTCCCTTGAACTCTTTGAGTAGTGGAATAGCCATGGATTGTAGAATATAAGGGGAAGTTAAAGGATACATGCACTAGAATACTCATGTGGTAGATTATTCCCATTCTATAATAGTGGGTTCCAAGAATTCGATAAAATAATGGGAGACATTTAATGATTTAATTAATTAATCAATAATGTCTCAAATAGTAATCAAGATAAAATGTACAAGTATGCTAGAATTTTATTTCTGTATAAAATGGAATTTTGTACCATAATAAATACTTTTATAAATAATAGAAAAAATAAATTTCCACTCAGGTACAATTTTCTATGATTAGAATAGAAACTTACACACAAAACTATGATGTAGAAAATTCAATTTGCTTGTCCCTATAGTTGTGAATCCACCTCAATAAGTGACGGAGAGAAATATTCTTACAAGAGACTCATGTGTTTATCATATAATGGCTATGTCATTGTGTTATCATCAATGTATGATGTCAGTTGTGGTCACTACATCAGAACATGGATGATATAACATCTAGTCTCATCTCCGAGAAGTTTACAAGGAGAAAGTGAAGAAATATATGAATTGGCAGATGATTACACTAGACACCTATAAATTGAAATATTGATCATGATATTTCAATGGCTCTCATTATCATATCATTTTCACACAATTAATAAAGTCATTTTTTAGGTTACAAAACTAAAAGTATTGATTAAATGATTCATTGCATATTTATGTAAGGTTTACTAAGTAAATAGGAATATAAAACACATATTAATATTTAGTTCTTATGTAAAATAAATTTAAAGACAAATAGAAAATGAGAATGGAAAGTGTAATGTCGAGGGAATATTCACTATGACCTTTAATGAAAGAGGTATTAATAAGTGGTTATTTTCAACACAAAACATGAAATAAATTCAATGAAATTTAAAATCAATGAACTGAATAAATGAAGAAAATATTCTCTTCTTCCTTAGGTATATTCATCACATAAAATTAATTTTTTTATCTTACTTATTGTGTATAAATTACAATATTACTTTCACATAAGTTTTTTAAAATATAGTAACCAAGTAATTATAGAAATTTTACTAGAATTAATTTATATTCTCTAAGCGGTTGAGAAAGGGGGATTCCTAAATCAGCACTAATAAGTACACAAATTCTATATTTCCAAGTGAATTATTCTTATAAAAACTATTACGGGGTATAACCAAAACATTTATCTCACATTCCCTTTGGTCCTAAGGATACTTTATTCCATATTTAGAAACAAATGTTTTTTATGGTGTATAATACTCAATTAAGAGTTTGTTAATACATGAAAAATAGGAAATATCTGCTGAATAAAAAATGTAAGACTTATATACCCAGTTGTGGAAAGGTAATTATTTATCAAGAAAAAATAAAAGTAGACATCCAGGATGTACCCAGTATGGTACTTAGACTCATCTAACTTAAACACCATAGGTATTATTGATGTACATATCTAGTTTAGGGCAATGAAACCTTTAGAAATAAAGCTAATCCACAAAGCTTTCAGAATTAGATCTACAAGAGAGTGTGAACAATTCCAAGAGTAAGATAGTGGTAAATATACTATATTAATATTTTTGAATGTTTTATTAAGGAATATAAAACTGAAGAATGTTGTATTCATGGTTAGAAGACAAGATTTTCTTTGGTTCGACATGCTAAATAATATCTTGGCCATTAAATCATCAATCAATATAATGTAGCATCGAGTAATTCCTAAATTCCCATTACCTTATCTACATCAGAAAATTGATGTTAATAAGTAGGATCAATGATAAATTTTTACATTTTAACATTGATCAAAAACATGTAGAGTGGAGAAATTCCTAAATGAAAATTTTATACATCATAGTATTGATATAAAAAGTAACATTATTGCAACTTGCAAAAACTTCCATTATATTTCAAGGCATTCTTTAAAAATAATGGTTATATCCCATAACAATATGACAACTATAGTGAAAAATTGATATCATAAAATTCCTAATATTATGGAAATTCATAGTTTCACAAGAACGTGAGTTTAGATGAAAATAGTTTTTTAGGCTAAAGACAAAATTTCTCGAAGATAAACACATTGTGAATCTAAGTAATTATCCTAACAGTTGCTTAGGATATTACATAAATCCCTAAGATAGAAAAGTGGTATTCAATTGATAGACTACATTTCTATATAAGGGTTCACAACACTATTAGATATAGTGGAAGAAATGTGACTTGGGCTTAGTCAATGACTGATGTGTATAAATAGTTGGCATAAAAATGAGTTCCATAGGTTTTGTGGAAGAGGAATGTTCTAGAGTAACATATAGTATAGGAAGTTCAAAACCCTGTGGATGGTTTTTTATTCACTGCGGTCAATGATAATTTATTCATTATTAATAATAATTCCTACAAGTGGGTAGTATATGGAAATTAGCTAATATTGACAAGGTCAATAAAAATTCAATAATGGATTCCATGTATCAAAGTGAAAAGGGGATTATTATTTTGAATATAGTAGTGGGTTTTCATGTGAGGAGATACATGAATGTTACAAGTGCGGTACCAATAAATCTCGATTGGTTATATCAAACCATTATTCCAAAATCAATTGTAATTTTTACATGTCATGGATAATTTTTATGATCATTATACTGAGAATTGGATGTCATGAACATCAATCATGGAAGGTGTCTATATGATACAATCAAAAAGGGATGGACATGCCACCAATTGATAATATGGGTTTCAAGTTACTGAAATCTACTTTAGGATTGAAGTAAAAAACTAGATCATTGAATATTAATTTCGAATGAATGTTTTCAATGTTTCTACCAGATGTTAGTGGGAGTTCCATTGTTTTCCAGGTGAAAAATGTTCAGTAACATATGGAAATCATTTATTGGTCTTATAGTTTGTTAACACCAAAATGAAAGTTATTCTCTAGTGATTGAATTAAATTAGAAACCTAAGTTATAGGGAATAAAATCTACTAAGGTAGACATAATATTTTCTTGGACCTATTCAATCATACATATAGTGACATAGTATTGAAAGATACAAAATGAAACAATTCGGGAGAGAATTTTTACCAGTGTCACATAACATATATCTCTTCAAGTAGACATGTCCGGGACATAAGAGTATACTAACATGGTGAGTTGAATTCTATACACTTTCCAATGGATCAGTCACATATGTCATGATATGTACAAGAATTGATATTTCCAAGGTATAATATATAATAGGAAAATATCAGTTATATCTAGGAGAATTGCAAGGGAGGAAGTCAGAACTATCTAATTTTAATTGGCAATGTACAAAAGATATGTACCTAGTAAGTGCATAATAAAGGATACTAGTTTTTTTGGGACACAAACTTGTCTTACTTTAGATAATTTTTTACTAGTGTTGCAATTAGGATAAGTCGTTGAGTGAGAAAATCTCATAAAATCCAGTGGTATCCATACCTAAAAATACCAAGTATTTTATAGCTTCTAAGGTAGCTAAGAAGTAGATATAAAAAATAATTTGTTCTAGTCCTTGGAATCAAACCTGGTAAGTAAAGAATTATCATAATGAAAATTATCACATTCTTATTATCCATGACTTCTAGTTATGATAGTGGAAAAATAAATATTCTTGGGGGATACCAACTCTTGAGAAGTTTTCCTCCAGGAGTTAAGGTCGCACATGGAATAATATCCATGCATTTAAAACATGGAAGACCCAACAAATAAATCCATTACTCAACAAAAACATGATATTAATCATGTGAGAGCTAACAAGGTACATTGGCATGTTGGCACTAGTGCAATTAGGAGTATGGTAATAGTGTGTTCCATATACAAAACATGAATAGTACTTTTTATTACCATATCATGAATGCAGTTAGATATACATGATGTATTCTTAACATTATGGTGCAGAAATTTCTACATCCATTATTGAAATGGTAATATACATAGATTAATTTTAATATGAAAAGGTTATAGCATATTCTAAGATATAATGTGAACCTCAAGATACTATGAAATTAATATTAATCATATGTCCTATGGTATAGATACATCTCACTGACTAGATATAATATATGTATGACTATCCGATGTCAGGGTCTCATAATCACTGAGGCTTCTTATCATTATTTTTTCACTTGGAGAACTCTAGTAGTGACATCATGAGGGCTGGCCCCTCAATAAGAACACCACGAGTTTTAGGTATCATTGTTTGTTCCTATCTATGGACATGTGTATTGGTATCCTAACCTGAGGTCATTATCAATGTGTTCTATTTCATCGTGTACTTTGATGCATGTAAAAAATCATGATAATTAAATAATGGATAGGTAGCTTGTGTTGGGTGCGTCAATGGTGTTACGGTATTAGTTGAATGGTGAAGAAGGAATTTGTTGCTTTGATGTTAAGGAAGTAATATATCTTAGTTCATGTTGATCAAGATGGCAGCACCTTCATAATACCATGTTAATGCTTGTAGAGGGTAAATTCGTCTAGTTAGATCAATAAAAAATAAATCAAGAAAGGGTGATGACATGGGTGTGTATCCTTCTTTATGAGATATTAAAGACAAAGAAATTATATTACAAAGTGCATGTTTGTAGTTTGGTTGTCGTTACTATGACTATATTTATCTCTTTAGAGGCCATGATGTGTATCTATATCTCACTCTTGGTCTATAGATATTATTCACTAATATAGATATAAGTGTATAGAGGGTCGCACACAACAAAATATGCTTCAATCTTCCCTATTTAGTTGAATTGGAATATAGGACGTGGTGGGCCCCACCATTACGGTGTGGGAATTATCCAAAGATATACGATCACCAAACTAATAAATAAATTCATATTATTCAAGTTAATAATAATTGGAATTTAATATATATATATATATATATATATTAAATATATTTACATGTTTTAAAGTAAATGTATAGAAAATGTTATTCGAACGAATATTAGTTTAAAATATTTAGTGTTCATTTAATATTTGTGGGAACTATGAGTAGAGTTAATGGATGGGGTATTTTCACGTGACATATTTATTATATTACAATAAGGTGATTATATAATAAATGATATTTATGACTAAGTATAATAGTCATAATATCATTTATATAGTGTGTTAATTATTTGGTGGTCGGAGAGGCAATTACAGGTAATTGCATAACACATTATAAATAAAGCAGGACAGGCTCTCACCAAATACTATTCACTGCTCAAAGGTGAGATCATCTCTCCCTTATTCTCTCTCCCATAATATATAGATATAATCTCTTGATCTAGGTGATCTGAATTGATCTCTCCCTCATACATCGCAATAATGGTGAGGCGCTGATTGTTGAAGCAAAAAAGGTGTCATCGAATATCTATGCTAGCACATGGATTTTGATGATCAACACATCTACATATTTCTGAAACACATTTTTATGATCTAGATGAATTTTACTTTTAATTATTTGAGTTGTAATCTCTAGTGACGAATGGCGACTGAACATGTGGCCTGAGATCGAACCAGATATTTATGGCTTAATTTTTTTGTGCTTATAATTCCTCATGTGAGATCCTTGAGAGGTAACCGAGCAGTGTTTCACTGATGATGACGAAGTCATGTCAATAATTGGTATAAAAATTTTAAAATCCCTTTTTGGGGATATTGTTTCATTCTTGGTTCCTAAAAACACCTAACTCAAGTTGAATAATCATGTCCCCTTTAATGAAATCCACCAAAAAGGCACTCCCACCATGGATCACATCCCTAATTAATCAAACCCCCCAATTTCACACCCCCTAAGTATCTAAATTGTCTAAAAAACACACTAGGGTTAGTAGATAAAGGTAAAATAAAAGAAACCGAAATGATAAAGAGAGGATAGCACTGACCTTTTAATTTAGGTGAAGAATCGCCAATAAACCACCCTAAAATCAACTTAGAGGGGATTGAAGAAGACAAAAAAGATTTATGGGAGGCATCCAGGTCTGGGGGTTTGAATGGGTAAATTCAAGGGATGAAATCCCAATTAAAAATAGTTATAAATGATCAAAATAAACTTATTTTGATGGTTTACACATTTAGATCACACGGTTAAACAAACCATTTGCAAAACATGAAATTCCCCACTGTCAAGAGTAGTACAGGCTGCAAACTTAGGCAGTAGGGTCAGTTTAATCAAGCATCTTAACCATAAAACCAGTACACACTAAGGCTACATGGTTAAACTAATAATTAACCATAACGATGCGGCATATAAAAAGTCCCCAAACTTCATACTTTTCACCCCAAAACTCATCTAACTCTAGGGGAAAACCTACAATAAACACACTCTATAGAAAAGTGACACTAAGGGTGTCAAAAACTCCCCACCATTCTATTTTCTCCACATACCTTTTACACTGACCATGAATAAGTCTAGAAAACACACAAAACCTCAAAAAAATATATAATTACTCACTAAAACCTCGAACCAAATCTTGATAGAAAATATCAAGCATTTTGAAAAATGAAAACTGAGGTCAGGGTGTGATAAGGCCAATGGCCGAATTATGTAAATCTTGGTTTTCCAATTACTTTTTTCATTTACAAATTTATTTGACTTATAAATTGTTGAATTATTTTGATTATTCTTTAATTAATTAATTTTGGTTTTTAATTTATATGTTTAAATATAAATGTTTTTTTGGTCTTCTATGTTTCCCAGTTTTTAATTTATATCAAAACATTATTATTTCCTGCTTGTTATTTTGTTTGTTCTAATGATGTATTTTTTGAATATGGAATTCATTTCTCAGTGTCTCAATTATTTTTTTCAAATATTAAGGGAAAATTATTTTATTCTTTTATAATGATAATTAATTACATGATTTTGTATTCAAGTAACATCCACAGTTCAATACAGTTTATACATTATAGATGTAATCATTTTTTAATATTGTTGAGGTATGGAATTGAAATTCAAACCTGAAGATTTATTTTTTATCTATTATATGTTATAATTTAAAAATAAACCTCATTGTTCAATTTTTGATTTTGTGAACTCAAATACCCAAGATGACCATAGTCTATTCTATGTAGACTACCTTTTATGCAGGGGTATCCCCTTGCAACAAAGTGGTACCAAATCCTACTTGGTTTTAAATTTTTCTTCATTAAAAATTTTAACTTGATTTTTTGTTTCTTTAAAAAAAGATTCTAGTAGATTTGACTTTTTATCAAGATTTATTACTTCATTCAGATTGGCCAGGTTCTCTCTTAGGCTATAATTTCAATCTATTTAAGGAAGATTTTTCCTTTTTATTTCCTTATTTTATTTTAATTTCATGGACTTTAAGATAGATTTTGGTAGATTATACCTATGTTTATATCTAGATTTAGGGGTTAAGAAGTGTTCTGTATAAGTTTGGATGATGTTTTAGAGCTAGTTAGTAGTGATGTGTTAGCAGGATCTTGTGTCTCTATTGTCTCTATGTTACCTTGGAGTTCAGATTATATTATCTCTGTTGTATTTATATGATTTCTTCTAGGTTGTAGGCTCTAGTTCTAGACTTTTAGTGAGTTCAGCAATTAGGTATGGGTATTTTTAGGGTGCAGTGCTTCATATATTTATTTTTTTCACTTTTGGATACATTTTCTTATTATTTTACTAATGTTAAAAACCATGTTTTCTCAGTAATAATAGACTACTATGTGTGTCCTTTTATTGTATTCTTTTCCCTCTATGTTTTTAGGTGACATTCTTACCTTAGTCCTCATGTTTTAGAGTTTTCTTAAGATGTTGCTAATGTTTTTCTCTGTCCTTGTTGTTTTAATTTGTTTAATGACCTCTTTTTTTTTACTTTTAGATTAGGTATTCTTCTCCTTAGGTAGATATTCTAAACCCCTCTTAAGATTTTTTTCTCCATTGTTTCGATGGATTAAGGTGGAGTCTCTTTTTGGGTTTTCTTTTACTATGAATGCTCAATATATATTGTTCTATTTTTATTATATAAAAGACTTTACTATTTTTACTAAGTTTCTTTCATTGTGATTTTATGAGTTGTTTTTGTTCTTACATTTTTTTCAGGAGAATGGGTATTGGTTTATTTATGTTTTTTCTTTGGGAACATATAAGCTATCATAGGGTCCTTTAATAAGTATGTGCCTTTATAGTCCCAACTTACTTATTGGAATCACCTTAGAGGGAAATATATTTAAGTGAAGTTATAGATTTTATCATGCAGTTGTTTAGAATTGTTTAAATTTTACCATGTTTAGTATCTTTAGAATATCATTCATTTTGGGAAGTATATGTCAATATTGATTCATTTTAGGGGTAGTTGGACTGATAGTATAACTAAGTTTGTATAACTATTTTACCCTATAATTGTTTCCTATTTAGGAGGATATTATGAATTTGATGAAATTCTAGGTTTTGTAGAATTATCATGAGTTTTAGATTTTTAATTTTCATGGTGGATAATGTGATGATGTTTCGTATTAAATACCTCTTCTACATTTAATTAAAAATGGGGGATTTTCCTATTATGGTTTCCTATTTTATTTTTTTAATTAAATTACTAATTTAATATTCATATTACCATGATTAATTTTCATTTAATTTTATCTTTAAAATGTAGTTTTAATTTTAAGGAACCAGATTCATCTAGTTTGACCCTTTGTGTCTTTCCAAAGTAATAGTTACTCAGAGGAGTCCTAGAGTAGGTCTATAAGTTTTTTGATGCTAAAATATGGGAACATGGCCAATTCAAAATGTGTAAGTATATAACATCATGAATATGAAGTTCACGGATTGTGAGAGTATGGGTCGTTTGTTACCTCCTGAGGTGAATTATTTTAATGCCAAATGGTCTAAGGCGATGCATTTCACCAGAACTTCAAACCCAATATTTACATTATGTGAAGGAGTTTTACACTATGAAAATATGTTGGGTAGTGTGATGATATAATACAAATCAACTTAGGTTTTCTCAAACCATATGTACTTTCTCTCAAACCCCAGGAATACAATAGCTCTCTCATCAGGTGTTTAGGAATCCCTTCAATATGGATCGATTCTTGGCATCCCATGTTCAGTCTGTGGTGATCTGAGGTGTGTTCTACCTCTTCTCTCATGGTTCTTCAATCTGAATCCTCTTGATTCATCATTCCCTAAAATGGTATTTTCTCTCCATCATTCTAATGGGGGTTATTGGTTGTTTTTGGTTCGGTTGTGGCATGAAGTCCTTGGTGGGATGCAACTCTTGCTGGAGGGGTGATTGGGATCTATAACATTGGTCTATTCTCATTAAAAGAAAGTTGATTCCATTGAGGTAAGGGACTAATTAACTATTCTATTTATTTATGTTCAATCCTAAAGTTATCATGGTTTATCCCTTTGTATGGAAATGTAATTCACCTAATAAATACTTAACTGTATTAATATTCAATTGGATTGTCATTATAGTTCGATGTTTGATATTGTGATAATGGTTTTCCTCATGTTTAGTAAGATACTATGGTATATATGTTATTCTTGTTAGCATATATTATGGTACTATGGATTAGAATATTGACCTCCATGGAAAATAGTAAATAATACAAATCTAGTAATAATAAATTGATTGGATAAAGAATTAAATAAGAGGCATGTTAAATGAATCTAGTGTTTCTTGAAATTTGATTTTGATGAAATTGATGCAAATAAGAATGTTTAATTGATTTGGTTATTCCATGAGATAATGTAATTGGTTAAATAATATGAATAATGATAATTCTTATTGATAATGTTTAAATAAAAAGACATGATAATGATAATGGTACTTAAATAAGTTTTTTGAAACTGGTTTTAATCCTAAGATAATGTTTAACTTTTAATTTCTTCTTACAGCTTTAGGCCTTATGTTTCCCATAGTTGGAGACTATAAATAATGAATTAGTTAATTAAATATGGAATAAGAACTGTTTCTATGATAAATATAATTGATAGTTCCAAAGTTTCCAATCTTCTTGAGAAGGTTGAGTGCCTTGAGTTTAGAGCCATGATGGCTTGTTTTTTTTAAAGTTGGATGCTTTTTTGAGGGCCCAGTTTATCTATTATCTATGATTGTTTCTTTCCTACTAATATTGTGATTTTATCTAGATACGAGACTTTTGATGTGATCTAGGGATGGATAATTTTGGTATGGATAATATGATATAGATGGAAAGGCCTAGATAATGTGACATTAGTTGACGCCTATAGTGTAGAGATGCTTGGGGATGTGAATGTGGGTGTCGGGAATGGAAATATATAGGCTGGGATGGGATGACTTTGTGATTACCCATTAATGTGATAAAGTTGAATGATTGCTTAAAATTAAATTGTTCAGTGGTTTATATCTAGGTTTCTTTTTTATTTTCATTCTTTCTCTACTACTTTAGGGAGCTGGGCATGGTTGGTTGCATGTTTCCCGTTGTTGGTAGATTAGGACGGGTTTCATAGAGTACATAGATTGTGGAATTGTTATAATAATTAATAAATAATTTTTAACCCATGGTTTTGGTTTTTATGGAAAAACAATTATGGAAATATGTTAATCATGAGAAACTGTGGAGTTGGTTTGGATTATGCCTATAGAGGATGATCTTTACTCTGATGGTTAATGTAATGTAATTTAGAATAATGTTGATGGATGGTTAATCGCTGATGAATTAATTAACATATTGTGAAATGTAAAAAAATTAAAGAATTAATTAATGTGTCACTTTAAATGTATGTGTGATTATAGTATATCTAGTCCCTAGCAGTGGTGGTCGGATGTCTGAGCCATGATATCTACAGTTGATCTTAGGACTAGGTTATTCATATAGTGTTGTTGTGAGATATATTATTTCTTATATATTATGTGTTTCATATGCCACCCCACCCATTTAAATTAGATAAAATGACACTTAGTGAACTATATGAGGGTGTTTTCCCCAACATCCTGGTGGGAGGTTAGATGTTTTACTACACCCTTTGGTCCCATTCTCTTCCATTGGTAATTATATGAGGTGGTATGTATGAAATTTAGTTTTCCCATATATGTTTTTAGAGGTTTGTGATGGATTGTGGTCATTCACACACAAGTATTCTTTGCTGTAGTATCTAGATGATTATTATAGGTATAATGTTTATAGGCTATGGTGGACTGAGGTACCTTACTTAGTGTATTGGTTGTGATGTCTTGGGTATAAAACCTAAATTATGATACACATCGAAAGGGTTGTGGTGGATCATAGAAATGTTTGGCTACTACATGAAGATGTGGTATGGGATTATGTGATGATTTGATAAATGTGGTGCATGTTGTGATACATATCCAAGGTTTTTGTGGGGTATCTTATTTTGGAGAGGGATGGATTAGGATGAGAAACATTGGGGAATACCAAAAAACTAGTAGGGAAGCGGGATTATGGCACCCTTGATATTTCATTATTATATTATATTCTCTCTTATATGTGATACTTGGTGAAAGTTATATCTAGGGATTTTGTTAACTTACTATACCTATTTAAGTTATGAGTCATTTTTAATATTGTTTATTGTGCTTTAACCTGATTTCATTATCTTTTTAACGAGAGGCTCCAATGAGCATCCCAAGGAGTTTACTTTAATGCTCACCCTACATATATATATAAAATTTTTTCAGTTCAAAAGGATTTGGATGAGTATTGGGATGGATATTTCTAAATCATGGTTTTTACATGATCTTTTTGGGTTTCATAGTTACTTTCGTCATTACATTTTTAGTACGTGTAGTTTTCCTTTCATTTGTTATAGTACTATGTGCAATTTCATGTATGCACTTGGGATTTATTTTATATATATGAGTAGGTGTTTATTGGTGTTATTGTATTATCTCTCTATTTTCTATATTCCATTAAAGGGAAATGCCTCCCATATTTATGTTTACTATACCCTCAGTGCTAGTTTCCAACCCAGGGCCTACTAGAGGCAGGACTCAAGTGGTCACCATCTTCCTTATCTCATTGTCAGCCAAGGAGTGGTACCCTTTAGGGGAATGAGGTCACGAAATCAATAATCTATTTTTTATTTCAACTAGTTTGATGGTTTTATGTGCTTGATTTTATCATCATATGGTCTTTATTGTTGACACATACATATCTTGGTTTTACCCCTAAGTTAGTCTCCATTATTTTTCTTTACCCTTACATGAGTTTTGGCTTCATCACTTTACCAATATATATCTCCCTTGTTACCCTTAAATAAGTTCGAGGTACCATAACGTGGGTTATTCCTCTCTTGGTTGACCATTATGTAAGTCTTGGGATTTGAGTTTCTTTATTTTCCTTTATATCGGCCCCTACTACCATTACACTAGACCTTAGGTATCTTTATATATATCACGTACTGGCCTTATGTATTCCATGTTATGATCTAAGTACCTTTACATAGCGAGGTTGTTAACTTTACCCAACTTGGGTGTGACCCTTGAGCAGTGGGTGCTACACTTAAGCATCAGGCCAACTACCCTTATGCAGTAATAGTTACACTTTTTCAAGGGAATTAGTAACCTTAGGTATGATGTTACCTTTACATAGGTAACCTGATGCATTGGTTTCACCGTTACATATACCCTTATGTATTATGTTCACTCTTACATGGGACCTTTATAAATAAACACCTATACACATCAATTTAATTCACATTTTGTGTGGTTATAATTTTTCATTAACATTGTCACCTAGCTCTTAGGGTTCTATTTCTCTTAGCCAATCATTCCATCGATTTGGTCGATTCATTTCAACCTATTGAAATATATATTTATATTTCTATCCATCTTATTACATATTGTAGAAAAATCAAGAAAATATGATTGATAATAATTGGATTTCTCTCCAAATAAGAAGTCATGCATCAACTTGAGAGATACTATCTTTAGATCCTGGAGGTGTTGTGACCACCTTGAGGAACATGGAATTTGATATTGGATAGATAAAAACATTAGATAGCTAATAAGACAACATAATTTCTCAACCTTGAGGATATTGACCAGATAAGTTGTGGTAATGATGATATGATCCCTGATGACATGTTTTTTCTCGATAAAGGTGTTATTGAGCCTTCAAATGGGGGTATTAGTCATATTTTGTTTCCTTTTTCTGTTTTTTGGGAAGTCTTGTTCATATTTCTTTAATCTAATCATGTTTTTGTTCTTTCTGGATTGTTTATATGTTGTATTTTTTTGTTATCTTTTTGTACTCTTCTTTTTTATATAGTGGACTAACCTCTAATGATCCTACCCCATGCATGTAAGTCAATTTCTAAATCATGTAAATCTTCTTTTCCCTTTTAATATCATCTTTTCCATATTTCTTCACCTTTTAAATTTTTAATGCTTTATCTTCTTATTATATTAATTCAATATAGGTTCTAAATTTATATGATTAAATATGTAGAAGTCATTTGGGATTTTTTTCTCATTTTTCATTATATGGCGTCACATTATTAGTTCTTATTTCTTGTTTTGGTTGTTTTAGAGATGTGTTTTTTGAAATTGGAATTCATTTCTCATTTTATCAATTTTATTTTTTTAATATTATTAAAAAACTATTATATTATTTCATAATGATAATTAATTTCATCCTTTTGAATTATTATAATATCCACCTTCTAATGTGGTTTGTAAGATACTATTGTAATCATTTTGAATATTCTTGATGCATGGAATTACAATTTGAACATGTTTATTTCTGTATTAATGGTTTTAGGCTATAATCTAAAAATAAAATTCAATTTTCATTTTTTGATTTTGTGAACCAAAATTCCCAAGATGATCTTAGCCAATTGCATGAGGACTGCCTCTTGTATAGGGTCCATAACATAGATTCTTGTGTAGCATGGAGACTGTGACTCTAATTGAAAAATAGTTGAAATGTGAAGTGGTGAAGCTTGACTGTTGAATATTAATTAGATACAATTAAAACTGGTGAAGAATGGATTAATAGTGGAATTACAATACTTGTTGAGGCTAAAAACCCAAACTAGATATTAATATATTTTAATCACTATTTTTTCACATTTGAATTCATTGTTTAAAAATCGTAGCTTCAATTTGTAGTTTCTTATTGAGATTAGGGTTCAATAGAGTGGTGATCTCATATGAACTAGAATGTTGAGGCCATCCAATCATGATTGAATTAACGAGGCTTGAACCATATCTGGGAAGCTGAATTAGGAGAAAGAAACTGGTTGAAAATTAGTAATAGTCAAATTAGAGGATTAAACAAACCATATATGAGATAAGGAGCGTGGTTAAGGAGGATAATATTGGATGACAAGATTAAATTAAGATTGGATAATATTATGAATATGCTAATTAAAGTGGTTTTTAGTGTAATTAAATGGAAACTAAAATAGGTAGGACACTACTACATAATCGTGAATATTTTTTTGTGTCCTTTATCAATGCTAAAAACATCATTAAATGGGTGGTTTTATCGACACTAGGTAAAAGAACTGATAAAAGGCTAATTTTATCAGCACTAAAAAATCACTAACAAAACTACCACCTTTATCAGTTCTTCTTTTAGCAGTGATAAAGGTTATACTTATCTGTGCTTTTACCTAGCACTGATAATTTTGAATTTTATAATGTCATGTTTTAGGGATGACAAAATCCAATATTCTGAGAAATAATTAGATATTATTACATATAATGATCAATATAGAAAATTGTTTATATAGACATATATATATATATAATTTGTTTATATATGAATTATATAATACTAAATATGTATTTATACTCAATATGTCATATAATTAGTGAAATGGTTTATAAGCTAAAAATGTTAAGTATTTTTTAATTTTTCTTATAATTTATTCATTTAGAATTTTTTTAATTTAATCATTTTCAATATTTTTTATACATAAATTTTCATTAATAAATATAATATTTTTAATAAATAATATATTCATATTGATTTATATATATATATATATCAATATATAATATTTCTATAAATATGATTTATATAATAAAAATTTTGTATTTTCACTTACTAATTCATATATTTAATGAAAAATGGTGTATAAAATAATTGAAAATTAATATAAATTAAAAATATTGACTAATTAGAATCGTTTAATAGATTTTTAAAAACATATTATATATTTTCTTTTTCAATTTGACATATATCAAACTTGGGTTTTAGACACACACACACACACACACTAATTCCATACACACATATACGTAATTAATGCAATCTTATATTGAAACACACACAAAAACATATAGAACATTTCAATAATTTATTAAATTTTTAATATTAATTTTTGAATTTTATTTATTAATATAATATATATAATATATTATGTTTTAATTTATAAATTGTATTCTTATTTTTTACAAATTTTGGTTCATGACCCATTTTTATTAAGGAAAGAAACTCTCATTTAAATTGAATTTAGTGGTAACTCTGACATGACCTGAAGGTCCAACGGTCCAAGACCTATATTAGTGACTCAAAAGGCTAATGGATCAAATTCTATTACATGGAAAAAAGGATGCATATATATATATATAATTTAATCTTAAAATGCATGCCCCCAATGTCAGCCTCTTGTGTGTCATCCACCATCAGTCGATCATCCACCAGTAGCTCACTGATTGTCCCATGCTAGCCCTCACAGTTGTCTACTCAAGCTTCCCACATGTTATTACCCTACTTTGACCACTATTGTTAACACTGACCGACCCTTCCATGAGTCATCATCATCATGTCACCTCCCTGCCATCATTATCCCTACCAAGAACCATGCAAGGGGGCAATACATGGATGACATATCTACAACCATCGATTAAACATTCTATTTTTATATTTTTATTTAATATATGATATTTATTACTTTTTAAATTTATTATAATTTGTTAATTATTAATATTATTTAATCATTGATGATATTAAAAAAAATTAATGTTTTTGTAATTTATTCATTTTTACATTTTATTCATATAATATTTTTGTCATTTTTTCAGTTTTAATATTTATTTTACACGTTTATTCATTAATATTTATTATTTATAATATGATTATAATTTATATATTTAATATATATTTTTTAAATTTATGTATATATTGATTTTTAATTTTTCAATTAATTAATATAATTAATAACACTTATTCAATTTTAAAATATTTCCTGCAATTTATTTTTTATTTAATTATTAAATTCAACTTTATTAAAATTTATTCATTTAATATTAATTATTCATCAATAATGTTAATTACTTTTTTCTTTTTCATAATTTATTCATTTTTTGTATTTATTCGTTTAATATTTTTTTTGTAATTTATTCATTTTATGTATTGATTAATACATATTTATTCATTAATATTTAACGTTTTTAGTATTTTTTTAATGTATATAATGAATATATATTCTTTTTTATTTTAATATTTACTAATTTTATTTAAAAAATTATATAATTAATAAAACCTATTCATTTTTTAAATATTTTTTAAGTCTATTTGTTTTTCATTATTCAATTTCACTCATTTTTAACATAACTCTTTTAAAATTATTTATTCGTTAATAATGTTATCATTTTTTTACTTTCTTTTACAATTTATTCAATTTTAATGTATTTTTGTTTAATGTATTTTTATTCATTTTAAATGGTTTTTATCGATGCTTCAAAAAAAGCCCTGATAAAATATGGTTTGATCTACGATAATATGAAAACCAATGATAAAGCAGATATTTATCAGAAGACATATTTTTTCATCACTTTTTTTAGATAACTTAAAACCATTTTCAGTATTTAAAAGTCAGTCCTAATAGAAACCCCCCTCGCTCACATCATTCAAGTTCTCATGAAACTCAACCTCTGTTGCCACTACCCCTTCAAATTATAGAACATATAACCCCCCCCCCCCAAGCTAAATATATTATATTATTTATACTCCTTTTTAATCAATCTTTCATTGTTTCACATTTTTCAGTCCCTATTCCCCTGTAATTGATCTCTAAAACCCTATATTTGAATTCACCCTTTTCATTTTTTGTCATTTAAACTTTTATTTTCATTGCTTCCTTGAGTGTCCAAATTGAGAACGACTTTTTCTTTGGAAAATAATTAATTTATTATAAGTATCAATAACATTGTACTTCTATTTTTAAGATTTTATACTTATTCAAAACACATACCTTATAAATTTTTTCAAAAATATGTGTAGACACACACATATTAAAAATTATATATTTACACTCCTATTCTGATACGTTTTTACATATCAATGTATGTATACATTATATTCATGTGTAGTTCATATTTATTTATTTTTTGTGAAAAATCAACATTATTGAATCTAATATGATGGATATGATTTGACAATAGATAGATATTAATCGTATGACAAAGAAGTACGAGGATGAAGTTAAACAATTCATCAAGTTTTCAATAGATCAGGCATATGAACCTAAAATCCTTTATTAGTATTTATATTGTTGTTATGCATGAACAATTCATCAAGAAGAGTTATAAGAACATTTGTTTTTTCATATAATAGATCTAAGATATAAACATTGGACTAAACATGGGTAAAATTGAATGTACATACCAAATAGGATGATATTGAAAATTATGGATCATTTGATATGAATACTAGTGTTAGTAACGGTAGAGATCATATGGAATAAGTGAAAATGATAATTAAAGATGGAATCTGTGATTGTCCAACATTATTTGATAAGTTAAAGAGTTTTGTAAAGACACCATTGAATACTAGTTATACTAAATGTACAAAAATGTTAGCTATATTGAAGCCATAAAATTTGAAAGCAGACAATAGATAAAGAAACATCATATTTATATAAATACTTGGCCTCCTAAATGATATATTACTAGATAAAAACTAGCTTCCTTTTCAAACATATAATGCTAAATGAATGTTACATTCAATGAGTGTGATTTCTAAAAAATAAATTTGTGTCTAAATGATTTTATATTTTTTCTCAAAGACTATGAATCACTAAGAAAAATCCATATATGTGGCGTGACTGAATTCAAGAAGGACGAATCAAGTCCATAGAAATTTATATGGTTATTTCCTATCATTATAAGGTATAGATGATTATATGTATGTTAGGAAGTTGTTAAATAATTTTCATGGCACACAAATACAAGAATTGATGATGAGAAATTACATCTTCTAGCAGACTCTCCGTAGTAGAATAAAATTTATTATGAGTATCCTAAAGTTTGAAATGAGTCAATAAACATATATCCTAAGTTATCTATAAATGGAATGATTACTTTTGGTAGAAAAAGTTGTTTTTAGGGTACATGCTTATTTATATTGGAAAATTATAATTTTCCCCCATGGTTATGTATGAAATGGAAATATATTATTTTGTGTCTACTTATAAATGAACTAGAAAAAAAAAAGAATTTACGATATTAATATCTATTTGGATCCACTGATTGATGATTTTTAAATTTAGGTGGGATACATTTATTACATTATATGATTCTCATAGAAGTGAAGGGTTTACATTGAGAGACATGTTTTATGGGATGAAAAAGTACATTTTTATTTATGGAAATTTTTTTAGGATATAGAATTAAAGGAATGTTTGGGTGTCACATTTGTGAATAAGGTACACACTCGATTACATTGAAACGTTAATAAAAAAATATGTTTTTAATAAATCACATATTTTTATCCTAATGACACAAATACCAATCCTATATGACAACATAAAATGGAAATAAAAAAAAATATAAAATCATCTCCATTAATAGGTGCTCAACTATTTAATAAATTAAAATATATCGACACTATTTTCAGTAAACCTTTTTTTAAAAATCTTATAAAATTTGGTTGTAAAAAGAGATCTATTTTCTTTAAATTACCATACTAGTTTTTTTATGACAAAAATTTTATTTATGTCATTCACATAGAATTTTTTTTTTGATAGTGTTATTGAAACAATACTAAATGAACAAAAAAACAAAATATAGTGTCAAGGCTAGGTGGGACATGATTGACCAATGTATAAGAGAAAAATTGACACTAGTAAATAGTGAAAGATGAACCTTTCTTCCTCAATCATTTTACACTCTATCCAGACAAGAAAATTTTCAATTTTTCAACTTCTTTAATGGTGTAAAAGTTTCATAGGTTATTTATAAAATGTCAAGAATGTTGTGTCAATGGATAATTTAACTTTAAAGGGTCTAAAATCACATGATTGTCATTTTTTCAGGAAATATTTAATTTCCATAACCTTATATTACATTCGGCCTAAAAATATATTAAATATATTTACTAGAATTTTCTTATTTTTCAAAACCATGTGAAGTAATGTTATTTACCTGATGAATTTTCTAATCATGAATAAGAAAATTGAAATCATATTATGTGAATTGAATATTTCATCCCCACCTTCATTATTTGATTTAATTGTCCACATAATAGTTCAATTGGTTAGTAATATTCAACTATGTGGTCATGTACATTATAGATTTATGTTTCCCTAATTGAATGTTATATGAACATTTTGAAAGTGTACATCAAGAATCAAAGTTGTAGAGAAGGTTTTATTGTATAGTGATATATTTTAGAGGAGTCTATTGAATTCTATACCATTTACCTATCAGAATTTGATAGAGTTCATCTACAAAAATATTTTCATAGCAGAGACATTATAGGTGAACATATTTTTATAAGATATGTTACGATTACCATTAAAGAATTGGAGAAAGACCACCTTTAAATTTTATAAATTTCTTTGAGGTTTCTCCATATGTTGAAGCACAAAAAGTAATTCTTAGACATTTGAATCCACTAAGGGGAGAAATATAGATTTCAAAGACACATATTTAATAATTTATTTAATAGTTTTGAGATCATATTTATAAGGATTTGTATATAAATTTTAATTCAATTTCAAAATTAATTCAATTGTTATCCAAATCAAGATGTTTAAATTTATTATCTTACATTGATTATGTAATTAATAGTTATGAATTCTATATAAAGGAATAGGATTAATGAAGTGTGAGGAAAAATAGTAGACTTTCACTTATGGTAGAAGAAATGTACATATCCTGTTCCATGTATAGAAATCCAATTTATCTGAATATTGAAAACCTTTATATCATTGAATGGATATATGAGTTAGATTATACAACATTTCATGTGATAATTTTTTATTGTAAAAATGTTGAAAATAGGATTGCAATTAAAGTTGGTGAATTGGGATTCATGAAGGGAAACATTAGTATGGAAGGGTATAATGAAAAATGGTTTAATGGCAACACAAAAAGTAAATGTATTTTATGTCCCATATCTTATAAATAAGAATTGATCAATTATTCTTTTGAAGACTAAACCAACTACAAAGTCGGAGAAAATTCAATTGAAGTTTTGTAACATCCCAAGTAACTAAAGAACATGAAAATTTTTATATTTACTAATATTTTTGAATTAAATATTAATTATACTTTGAAGGAGACTCTATGTTCTATGGCGTACCTGATATGAAACAATGAGTTTCTTTGAAATCTTATGTTTCACACTAATAATATAATATTATTATTTTAAATGGAAGTTAACGCCTAGCTATTATATTGGCGGGAATGAATATAACTGACTAAAATATGATTATATATTTTTTTTGAATATTTTTACATTTATCCAATAAAAGTTAGAGGCTTAAAATAAGTTAAAAATTTGATTTTATACATAAATACTCAAACATTCACTAAAAGGTAGATTTACCGCCTTTTAATGGTGAACCATATTTAAATCTATTTTTTTTAATTTTTATAAATTATATTTGACAAAATAAAATTCTTATTTAGAATCGGGTCACCAAAATTTACTTTGGATGAAATTTTGGTATTTTTCTGATAATGCTCATTTTTTAAGAAATAGTGAAAAATATTGTATTTTAATTCAAAATTTCCTATTAATATAATTTATTTATATGGTTATATTATCTTTTTAATTGGTTTTAAAGTCTAATTAGAATATATTTTTACCATTTAATCTAATTTTGGTCATTGGAAGTAATTTCATTTTGAAATTTGACATAATCCAGTGTCAATCTTTTGATAGTTATTATTTTTTTTAAACATGCTATTTATTTTAACAGTGAGAATTAATTTTAAATTTATTTCTGCAACTTCTATGTTTTGAATTTAGAATATTGGATTCCATATTTGTAATATATAGGTCCAAACATTGTAAACATGTAACTTTTATTTTTATACCTTTTAAATATTTATTTCAGTAAATATTTTATTTACCATGATTAAAATGTAAAAATAATAAATAAGTGTAAAATATAATATTATAATAATATTAAATCACCTTAACATGTGTCCTAATCCTATTTTATGATACATATCCTACCATGGGAATCCTTGGGTTGAATTTGGGACCCCATGGAGCCACATGGGAGTAATAATGACACATGATATTAATTAATTTAAAGTAAAGACAAAAATGACATAAACAAATATATTTTGGTAAATAAATTTTTGCATGGGGTTATATAAGTTATATTTTTTACTATAAATATTATTTTGAAATATAATAAGATTTCTTATATCTTGTTTTTTAATTTTTGGACATCAAAAAAATTTAATTATTTTTGACACAATAATGATTCAATATTTACCTCATTAATAAATGACTTAAATAAATAATATTATAAATATTAAAACAATATCCAAAACCTGTCCAATTATTATTGGATTATTTTATTTCTACCATGAGTCATCTTAAATTTTATTCTAATGAATATTTTACCTTTTAAAACTGAATATGAGTTTAAAATAAAATAATTGCTTCAAACATTCCTAAAGAGTCCCTCCCCTACCTTATAAAAAGTCTTCACTTATAACTCATTCCTCACACTTCTCAAGACTTTGGATTTCCCAACATATACTCTAATAAGCTTCCAATATTCCTCTATTAAACCTATAAGAATTACCTTTGTCAGAAATCACCTCAAGAAACCCATATGGTTCAAACCAAGTGGAGTTACTCAATTTAAAGGTATTGTCTCCTCTTAAGTTCTTTTGTTTTATTTTACTTCTCCAACCTCATAAACTCTTTTTATTCCTTTATTTTGTAATAACACCAGTATCCTTAATATATTAAGATTTTGTTTTGAGAATTATTCTAACTAAACTTACACACACCTCCATATAATGGGTGAAGAACATACAATTTCTGTGAATGGAATACTAATGCCTCACAAAGCGATGATTGGTCAATTATCTCCTACCGCCTCTTATGGTGGCCATTAAGATGGAAATGTATTTATATATGATATATATTATGTTTTTGTTTTATATATTATTTAGTAATTTTTATTTACAAACATACCTTTATTCTTTCCAATATGTGTAAACCTGATAATTTCATTTAAGGTAGTTTGGACTACCGCACCCTCAAAGTGATATGACTCGTTAATGCCTTTTGTGGAACATATAAAGATAGAGTTAATGAAATTATGTAACATATATATATCATATGATATTATAATTTAATTATAATATACCTATGTATCATTAAGTTTTCATTCCGTTAAATATTAAATAGAAATGAAAGTAGCGTTAATGCGTACGTACGGCTTACCGTCTCCATAAACAGTGCATTTAATTTCTTATCTCCAAATGTTATGTACTATTATAAATATATATATATATACACTGGATATATATTATATATATGATATATAAATCATTAATATCATTCTGGAGATAATGGAGTTTTGACAACATGGACAAATTGTATTTATAACAAGTTCATTTTTAACTCAAATTCCGAACATCAACAAAATGTCCGATATGAACTCAAATAATTAACAAATTGTTATTTCAAGGTAATAAGTGATATAAAAGAAATAATAAACATTAAAAAGGTTATTAATCAAGTAGAAATTAACTTAATTTTATTATTCATGAAGAACAAGGAACATATGATTCAAGTTGGACATGAGGTAAGGGATTTCTTATCTAACTATTAATTCCATGAGATTTCCATTGTTCACCACTTATTTATTGCATGTGGTGTATTGTGTACTAAATTTTTATATATATTATCATGATTCTATTTATATTCATGGTATGATTTTATTCATTTGGTGGTTATTAACTTTTCTCATATGACTCGATTGATTACAACGTGGTATGGGTTTTTCATCTCACTTTTTATTCCCATGAGATTCATGCTATATTAGAAACTATTTACTTTTATGTGGTGGATGTACTTCCCATGATTGTATTATTTGTGTAATATAAATTAATTTATGGGTATTTACATATTCATTGTGTGATCTTTCTTTCATGGGGTGCATGTTTCCAAAGTTACCAAATCGGTAAGGGAACATTTCACCCTCCTCTTTTCAAAAGACTTCTTTTTGTTATGTATTTTAATTTACATATTATTATGTTGGGATATGTTATTCTCTATCCTTATTTATTTAAATTTTATTTTAAAGTGATGAGATATCATTTTCTCTCTCATCAACTTATTTTCTGAATTTTAAAATGACGTCGTTAGGCTGTCGAATTTCTATAATAAAACTTATTAACCCAATTTCAATTTTTGGGTTAAACATCTAATTATTGATTATATCGTGCTATAAATATGTGTGAATAACCTCTGATTATTTTACACTTAATATCCAATTATATTGAGTTTATTTAAATTTGTCACACATAATTATGTAATTGATTTATCCTTAATCTAAGGATACCATTTTTATAAGGTATTTTTTCTCGATTTACATTTACATTGAGAATTCATTTTTTATATGCATGAATTCACTCTTATATGGTGTATATACTATCCTTTGTCATATTATATCATGAATAACTTTATTCTCATGATATTATTAAGTTTTGTTTAAATTTTATTCTTCAATTTTTTGTATTCTAGGGTATCTCATTTTGTAATTAAAATCTTTAAATAAAATATCATTTTAGATGTTTTAAAGGTTTATTATTCTAAATATTTCACATTAATGTCCATGTTTTAAAAATGGTTTTAAGGATTTATTCATATGGACATGAATTTTTTGAAATTGAAATTCGTTTCAAAAGCTTCAAAGTGGTCTGAGACACTTTGATTCAAAAATCACTTTAATTCTTATTTTAAATGGTTTTGAAAATGGTATGATAAAATCTTTGATTTTGTCAATATTTCGAAGTGATATATTGTGATTACAATGTGGAAATGTTATATGTCCATTATTTTTGTTTTATGGGTTATGAATATGTTATCGCTATTGGGAATTGTTTATGTATACGGGTAGTACCGTGATAATCCTAGGGCGGGTGAGCCCGAGATAGCTCTCTAATGAATTGGGTAACATGATCGAGGTAAACGTTAATGTTTCTCCTAATATATTTAGGGAATATACTGTGATGGGTATTTAAAAGGTGACTCCCTCTGTAGTTGTGATAGATATAATGTAAGTATGTTATTTACGACGTAATTTACCTTTATTATTTATGATATCTATGTGTTTTTCATAAATCTTATGATTTCATGAGGTATGTTATGATTGAAAAGTATAGTTTCACTATTTTGTATTTATTGATGGTATAATGTTTTCATTCCTTATTTTATATCCCTTACTGAGCTTTTTATGCTCATCCCATGTTTTTGAAATGTTTTCCATAGGACTTAAAGATGAATAAGGGTCAAGGATGGGATTAAAGAAAAGTAATGATGTCTAAAACATGGAACTAGACATGACTCTTTATTTCAAGAGTTTTTATTTTATGAAAAAAATAGATACTGAGTGGAATTGTCTACTTGTAATATTCATGTTGTTATGTAAATGTTATGACATAATTCTCTAAAAATCTAAACCTGAAAGGATCCTCAGTGTGAATTATCCATTTAATTAAATATTATGTAATGTTTAAGGACGGGTCCTTATAGTTGGTATAAGAGGTTGGTTTATATAACTTTAGAGGTTAGGTTGTTCTTTAAGCATAAGTGACATTACCATAATGGTTAGGATTTTAGAAAGAGTCATAGTTATTTTAGATAAAGTGAATGATTTTAAGATAACATGAATAAGTATATCTTAGTGTCTACCCTCCTTATAATATAATATAAGACTATTTTATGGATAAACTCACATTGACCCTTTTTTTAGTAAATTGTTGGATCTAGTAGGAACCAACGTAACAATAGATGTGAAAGAAACTGTAGTAGTTTTCGTAATGACATACTGAATGAAATTGGAGCTACAATGAAAACTCTTGTAGTTAAAATATATTATGGTTATTTTAAGGAATTTATATCATTTTTGGTAATGTTATAAAAATTATATGGTTTTAGAAAAAGGAAAACCTATAGCAAGGGTGACAACCTGTCACGTCCGGAAATGTTGCGGGAGTCGAACCCACAACTGAAGGGAGATAAGGGCGTATCACTTACCACTGGCCTGCATAAAGTCCCTGGTTTATATGACTAATTATTTAAGTTAAATTGATTTATGGATCAAGAAGATGTTTATTTTGGATCTTATGTTTTATCAAATGGATATCCATAGTATAACAAAATGATATGGTGATTAAGTGATAAAAGTGTTTTTGGAAGATGTTCTCTATTTTGGGAACACTATATGCTTATGAAAAATGGAATACTATGGGATTTAAATTGTGGATTAATGGTTGAAATATTATTTTTTTGGAAGAATTTATGTTTTATTTTGGAAATATGTATATTTGGGTTATTTATGGAAATGACTAACCTATCATATAGAGCATGTGATTAGGTTAATTACACTTCAGTATGAGACTTTAAGAGTAGTTTATACAATTTGGAGATAAATGTTAAGATTTTATATGGAAGACTATGGGATTAAATACTACGGAGTTCTGAGTTTCAATCTTAGTTTGGATTATTTTGAATAATTTTATGGACAATTATGTATTGAATGGTATTTCTTGATCTTTGTGTAATTTTGTTGAATTTTGGAGATTAAGAGTAGTATTTTTTTATAAAGGATTATCCTTTTTTGGGGGATTATATTATCTTGTACTAACCATTTTGGTTTTAGTTGATGTTTAAAGACAAGTAAAATGTATAGTTCTTTTTTTGTGGATGATGTGATACTCTAGAAGTTGATTCTAGAACTGTTAATGTGACCAAGTCAATTTGAATACTAATCGTTGAGAGAAAAGTTGAGTTTGTGGTAGAAATTTAGTAGAGTCTCAATGTCTAAAAGGAAAGTAAGTTTCCTTGTGTTCTTATTCAATCTCATAAATAAATCATCCAACATTATGAAAAGGAACATAAAACAAAAACATTTTCCATTTACTTTTCCTACTGGGAAACCAATGACCATTTAACCCATCCCAAATTTGTGGTTTTCATGTTGTTAAATTTATCCAAAAAATGTTGTTTATCACTCTACATCAGAACTTGACCATTTGTTCTCTATTCCATATCCATGTTTTCCTACATATAATTTGAGTATGGGTTATCTCAGGTGACCTTTGTGGAGTTTCCAAGCCTAGTTTTCAAATTGCGAGGACACAATTCCCAAAATGGGGGAAGGACGTAACATCTCAAGTAAATAAAGAACATGAAAATTTTCATATTTATTAATATTTGTGAATTAAATATTAATTTTACTTTAAAGGGTATGTTATGTTCCATGTCATACCCGATATGCAACAATGGGTTTCGTTTAAATATTACGTTGCGCACTGATAATATAATATTATTATTTTAAATGGTGGTTAAGGCCTAGATGTTGTATTGGAGGAAATGAATAGAACTAAGTATAATATTAATATACATGTTTTTTGAATATTTTTACATTTATCCTATAAAATTTAGAGGCTTAAAATAAGTAAAGAATTCGATTTTAAGCATAAATACTCTAACATTCACTAAAAGGTAGATTTACCGCCTTTTAATGGAGAACCCTATTTAAATCTAGTTTTTCACTTTTATGTATGATATTTGACAAAATAGAATTCTTCTTTAGAATTAGGACACCGAAATTTACTTTGGATGAAATTTTGGAATTTTTCTGATAATGTTCATTTTTTAAGGAATAGTGAAAAATACTGTATTTTAATTCAAAAGTTCCTATTAATATAATTTATTTATATGGTTATATTTTCTTTTTAATTCGTTTTAATGAATAATTAGAATATATCTTTACCATTTAATCGAATTTTGGTCATTTTATGTAATTTCATTTTGAAATTTGACATAAACATGTGTCAATCTTTTGATAGTTATGATTTCGTAAAAACATGCTATTTGTTTTAACAGGGGAAATTAATTTTAAATTAATTTATACCACTTCCGTGTTTTGAATTTGGAAAAATAGAGTCCATATTTGGATTATGTAGATCCAAATTGTGTAAACAGGTAACTTTTATTTTTATACATTTTAAATATTTACTTTAGTAAATATTTTATTTACCATGATTAAAAGGTAAAAATAATAAATAAGGGTAAAATATAATATTATAATTATATTAAATTACCTTATAATTTGTAATAATCATATTGGTTGATACATAGACGACCATGGGAATCCTTGGGTTTAATTTGGGACCCCATGGAGCCACATGGGAGTAATAATGACACTTTATATTAATTAATTTAAAGTAAAGACAAAAATGACATAAACAAATATCTTTTTTAAATAAATTTTTACATTTGGTTATATAAGCTATCTTTTCGACTATAAATATCATTTGGAAAGATAAAACTATTTCCTACATCATGGTATTTTTTTTAATTTTTGGACATCAAATAAATTAAATTATTTATGACACTATAATGATGCAATACTTACCTCATTAATAAATGAATTAAATAAATAAGATTTTAAATATTAAAAAAATATCCAAAACCTGTCCAATTATTATTGGACTATTTTATTTCGACCATGATTCATCTGAACTTTTATTATAACAAATATTTGACCTTTTGAAACTAAAGATGAGTTTAAAATAAAATATTTGTTTCAAACATTCTTAAAGAGCCCCTCCTCTCCCTTATAAAAATCCCTCACTTATAACTCATTACTCACACTTATCAAGCCTTTGAATCACCCAAACTCTACTCCAATATTCTCGCAAGATCCATACATTCAACATAGAATCCTTACGTTAGGAAAAAATGACCTCAAGAAACCTATTTAGTTCAATCCAAGTGGAGTTACTCAATTTAAAGGTAACGTCTCCTCTTAAGTTCTTTTGTTTTATTTTACTTATACAACCTCATAAACTCTTTTTATTCATTTATTTTGTAACAAAACCAGTATCCTAAATATACTAGGATTTTGTTTTGAGATTTATTCAAACTACACTTACACACACCTCCATCTAATGGGTGAAGAACATATTGTTTCTGTGAATGGAAAACTAACACCTCACGAAGCGATGATTGTTCAATTATCTCCTACCGCCTCTTATGGTGGCCATTAAGATGGAACTGTATTTATATATGATATATATTATGTTTTTGTTTTCTATTTGATTCTATATTTTTTATTTAAAAACATACCTTTATGCTTTCCAATATGTGTAAACATGATAATTTCATTTGAGGTAGTGCGGACTACCACCCCCTCAAAGTGATATGACTCGTTAATGCATTATGTGGAACATATAAAGATGGAGTTAATGAAATTATGTAACATATATATATCATATGATATTATACTGGAATTATAATATACCTATGTATCATTAAGTTTTCATTCCATTAAATATTAAATAGAAATGAATGTAGTGTTGATGCGTACATATGGCTTACGGTCTCCATTAACGGTGCATTTCATTTCTTATCTCCAAATGATATGTACTATTATAAATATATATATATATATATACTGGATATATATGATATATATGATATATAAATCATTAATATCATTCTGGAGATAATGGAGATTTGACCACATGGACAAATTGTAATTATAACAAGTTCATTTTAACTCAAATTCCAAACATCAGCAAAATGTTCGATATGAACTCAAATAATTAACAAACTGTTATTGCAAGGTAATAAGTGATATATAAGTAATAATAAGAATTAAAAATGTTATTAAAAATGTAAAAATTAACTTTAGTTTATTATTCAAGAAGAACAAGGAACATACGAGTCAAGTTGGACACGAGATAAGGGATTTCTTATCTCACTTTTTATTCTGTGAGATTTCCATTATTCACCACTTATTTATTTCATGTGATGTATTTTATACTGCCATTTCATATATATTATCATGATTATATTTATATTCATGGTATTCTGTTATTCATTTGGTGTTTATTAACTTTTCTCATATGACTCAATTGATTACAATGTGGTAAGGGTTTTTCATCTCACTTTTTATTCCCGTGAGATTCATGCTATATTTGCCACTATTTCCTTTTATATGGTGGATGTACTGACCATGATTGTATTATTTGTGTAATATACATTAATTTATGTGTATTTACATATTCATTGTGTGATATTTCCTTCATGGGGTGCATGTATCGTAAGTTACCAAATCGGTAAGGGAACCTTTCACCCTCCTCTTTTTAAAAGACTTCTTTTTGTTATGTCTTTTAATATACATATTTTTATATTGAAATATGTTATTATGTATCCTTATTGATGTAAATTTTATGTTAAAGTGATGATATATCCTTTTATATCTCATCAACTTATTTCCTGAATTTTAAAGTGACGTCGTTAGGTTGTAAAATTTCTGTAAGAAAACTTCTTAACACAATTTCAATTTTTGGGTTAAACATCTACTTCTTGATTATTTCAGGCTATAAATATGTGTGAATAACCTATGATTCTTTTTCCATAAGTATCCACATATATTGAGTGTATTTATATTTGTCACACATAATTATGTAATTGATTTATCCTTAGTCTAAGGATACCATTTTTATAAGGGATTTTGTCTCAATTTACATTTCCATTGAGACTTCATTGTTGATATACACCAATTCACCCTTATATGGTGTATATACTATCTTTTCGAATATTATATCATGAATAAATTTATTCTCATGATATTATTAAGTTCTTATTAAATTTTATTCCTCAATTATTTATATTCTAGGGTCTCTAATTTTGTAAAAAACTCTTTAAATAAAATATCGTTTTAAATGTTTTAAAGGTTTATTCTT
The DNA here is from genome assembly GCA_963277665.1 of Viscum album. Lineage (NCBI taxonomy): Eukaryota > Viridiplantae > Streptophyta > Magnoliopsida > Santalales > Viscaceae > Viscum > Viscum album. Next base: position 781,032,725 of record OY728145.1, read on the forward strand.
CTATATATTTCACATTAATGTCCATTTTTTAAAAATGGTTTTAAGGATTTATTCATATATACATGAATGTTTTTAAATTTAAATTTATTTCAAAAGCTTTAAAGTGGTATGGGACACTTTGATTCAAAAATCTCTTTATTTAATATTTTAAATGGTTTTGAAAATGGTCTGATAAAAGCTTTTATTTTGTCAATATTTTGAAGTGATATATTATGATTGTAATGTCGAAATGTTATATTTCCATTATTTTTGTTTTATAGGTTATGAATTTGTTATGGCTATTGGGAATTGTTTACATATACGGGTGGTACTGTGATAAACCTATGGCGGGTGAGCACGAGATAGCCATCCAATGCATTGGGTAATGTGACGGAGGTAAACGTTAATGTTTCTCCTAAGAGATTTAGGAAATATACTATGATGGGTATTCCAAATGTGACTCCCTCTATAGCAGTGATAGCTATAATGTAGCTATGTTATTTATGACGTAATTTACCTTTATGATTTATGGTATCTATGTGTTGTTCATAAATTTTATAATTTATTGAGGTATGTTATGATTGAAAAGTATGGTTTCATTTTTTTGTTTTTATTGATGGGCTAATGTTTTCATTCCTTATTTTATATCCATTACTGAGCTTTTTATGATCATCCCATGTTTTGTAAATGTTTTCCATAGGACTTAAAGATGAATAAGGGTCAAGGATGGGATCAAGAGAAAGTCATGCTGTCTAAAACATGGAACTAGACATGACACTATTTTCAAGAGTTTTTATTTTATGAAAAAAATGAATACTGAGTAGATTTGTCTACATATAATATTCATGTTGTTATGTAAATTTTATGACCTAATTCTCTAAAACTCTAAACCTGCAATGATTTTCAATGTGAATTATCCATTTAACTCAAGATTATGTAATGTTTAAGGACGGGTCCTTACAGGTTGACCCTCTAAATGGGAGATCACAATTATTTTACAGTGGTCCCAATGTAGATATTTGTTTTTATATTAGTGTTGACTATAAGGATTGGATTTGGATATTCGATAGAGGATCCTAATCCCTTCAACCTTTAAAGAAAAAATATATTTTTTAATGAATATGTTAAATTATTTTTAATATACTATGAATTTTCTCATAAAACTATATGTTCCCAACTTCATTTACATAAAAAAAATTAAATGTTCAACTACTCATACAAATATGGACTCCTCAACCAACCGATGTTTCCAATCCTGAGGAAAAACACACTATCAATGTTGAAACTATGTAAGTTTTAGGGATAAATAACATGTGAATGAAAATAAAAACAAGAACAATGTATAATTACCTTATTAACTAATGGTATCAATGAAATAATCATGGGTATAAAATTTGAGGTAGGATGGAATCTATGTAGTCAACTGTTGACCCTTAAAAGTCAATGTTCATTTGTTTCATTGGGTTCACAACATGAATTCATATGCCAATTAATATAAATATGTGGAACAATTTCATGCCTATATTGAGGATAGTCATTTGGAAAGATTTTAGGGTAATGTTATAATATACTTTCTTTTATTGGAAAACTATATAATGAAATATTGACAAACGTTTCATTATACCATACAGAGTTTATTTATTTCAGATAATTGCCATAAGAAATTTGAAATAATGGTAACTTGGAAAGCACATAAATCCTTTCAGATACTTCAAAGAGGTATCTTAGGGATGCTGAAGGGAAAGAAAATCCTCACACTCAAGATATGCATGATAACATTATAAACCAAGAAAAATAAAAATATTTCATTAGTCTTCAAGATTAGGAATCAATTTAGGTGCATTTTAATTGATAATATTTTATTTGAAATTGTTTATTTTATCTAAATTGATTCAAAATTATTAATTTATGAATCATCAAAGGAGTTATAAAAATAAGAAACATGCATCAACACCAATGTACCTCTACCATAAAGCAATAATTTGGTATGCTTCACTTGAAAATAAATGGGTTTGGGTTTTAAATATACAGTAAAAAATTATGTGCTATTAAAAAATATATTTTCATTTGTTTAATTAATGATTAATGAATAAAAATACAAAGCCACTTCCATCCTAAGTCATGTGCTACAGAAGAAAGATAATGTTGAAAAATATAGAAAACCAGTAGATAGAAACAGATAACAAAAATGGGAATCACGCATAAGTATGAAAAAATAGTAATTTGGTATGATTTATAATAGTATTACATAAAAATGATTTTTTTATTTTTTATATAGTTTATACATATGAATCTCTATCAACTATACCTGAAGAACAACTACTTTGAGTAGCTTTGAAGGATCCAAAATAATATTTCTATGTTATAGGTTCATGTTTTTGAGTGACACCTTGAGCATATTTTTAGAAGAAAAAGTCACAATGAGATAAATATGAGATCATGAAAGACATATAAGCACAAATACATAATTTAAAGGATATTATTGTCTAGTCTAGTTTTTGAACTAATATACAAGAAAGGGTTAAATAAAACTAATAGTAGAATAATGATCAGTATATGAAGAGTCACACCCCATTATATTTGAGTCTAACCATTACCCTCAACGACCTTCCATACCTGAGGTAGAAAATTTTATCATAACTTTTTCTGCAAAATGTGAATCAAACAATTATCGGTAACCTTAATTTACTAAAATTATACTGGGTGAAATTGTATGTGATTTATATCTATCTTCTCCCACTCATCAACTTGTTGGGAGGGGTATAGTGTATGATATATAAGGAGACATCATAAATAATAAAAAACACACAAAATATCACATGATAGTCGGGAATTAAGTAGGTCATGATCCGGACACTGAGTCTCATATTCCTGTTGATGATCTAGATGTTAACATGATCAATAATGATGTTAGAACATTGTTAGCATTATCATATAATATTATAAAGATACATAGTCATAATGAGGTATGTACTTATCACTTTTTTTTCAAATGAAAACCCATTAAAAATGATGGGAAAAGGTCTAAAATTAGTTATAGTATTACACATGGATGAAATCATGGTGAAATGGATGTTTGGATAAAAATAATCTTGTGGATCAACCAAGCAATAAAAATGACCTTCTGAGAGTACCTTTACCATACCTATTTCACTACTGTATAAATATTAATAACTCATTCCCATATAGATACAACATTAAAATATGAAAGTGTATCCTATATTGAATATGATGAAAAAATATTTGGATAGGACATTACATATGTGATTGGTCTCAAGAGTATAAATAAGATTATCATGTTTAAATAGCCATGAGTCTCAGTTGTGAATGCATACATATGACACATTCTCATGGTCTTTTTTTAAAAAATCATCTACTATGTTCATTATAGTTAATAACTACTCATATTTTCTATAGGTGTATATATTATTACAATATAAAGGGAAAGCTCTACAAATTAAAATGTATTTTTATTTTTTTCATTACTTTTTTTTTGTTTTCATAAGAACCATTGGATGCTTATAATTATCAATTTGTATACTGAAGATATTTATTTTTTGGATCCAAAGTATGGATTTTAAAACAAATCAACCACACATCTTGTCCATTTAGAATCTGTAATGCACTGAAATCAAAATTTTATAGATACGCTTCAAACTATATTTTTTAGTCTATGGATTAACATGATTTTATTTATGATAGGGTAATAAATAAATATCATCTAAATCATGATATTATTTCTGAGACCAAACACAACAAGCATATGAATTTATACAAATGGAAAAAAATTAAGGTATATTTAGTAAGATTTAACTATCAAACAATATTTTAAAACAATTTACCGATTTTTTAAATGTTTCTATACTAAAAAATAAAATAATGAATCATATTATGCATATTATGTCTATAAATTTATGAAAGATATATTATATCATAAAAAACTAACATCCCTAAATAGGTATTTCCTAATGTAATAAAAAATTCATTTAAAATATTTTTTAATCATTTATTTGTCTATATTTTCTCAGTACTACCAGGATTGATGATAGTCGACATACTCAAAATAATTATATTTTCTCATAGATAAGTGGTAAAAGTACATGGTTTCAACTTTTTTTCCAATATCAAGTTGAGGTGAATAATTATTATGTTTGTAATTTTTTTATTTAAAAAAGATCGTGATGAGTTGACTTCACATCAATTCGACACATGATGTGACCAATAGGACAAAAAGTGCATGTTCATAATAAAAAATGTCATTTTAGTCTGAATTGTGATTAACATAGCCAAAACTGATCAAAAGAACTTATATTGTATTGATACTTTAAGAAAACATTCAATAATGAATTTTTTATGTGTATTAATTGATGAAACATAAAAAAGACACACGATGTATATGGTATGGCTCAAAGTGAATGTTTTCACATTAAAAAGTTTCATTTTAAACTAAAACACGCAACACTTGTCCAAAACTGATAAAAAATACCTAATATTGTCTCTCTATTTTAGTGAAATGATCCATAAATCATTTCTAACATGTATGAATTGACCACCCATCAATATGAAACATGGTGTGATTTGTATCACTCAAAGTGTGTGTTTATAATAAAAATTTACATTTTAGTCTTAATTGAGATTCAAGTTTCCAAAAAAAATAAAATTATCATGAACCATCTTGATACACAATAAAATCAGTACATAATTCATTTTTAACATGTAGGAATGGACTACATGTCAATTTGACACATGATATGACCGGTATGACTCATATTGCATGTTTTCAAATTAAAAAGTATCATTTTACACTAAAACAAGAATCAAATGCCCAAAGATGATTAAAAAATATTTAGATTGTTTTGATAATTTTAGAAAATGATCTATAATTCATTTTTGACATGTATAAATTGATCGCATGTCCATTTGAAAAATGATGTGGCTGGTATATCTCAAGTGTATGTCTTCTCCTTAAAAGGCATCATTTTACTCTAAAAAATGCATCACATATCCAAAACGAAGAAAAAAAATTTATATCATATTGAAACTCTATTAAAATGATTAATAATTAATTTTTTACATGTAGTAATCAACCACATGATAATATGACCCACAATGAGTCTTGTGTGACTCAAATTTGTGTTTTCACATTAAAAGTGTCATTTCGGTCTAAAACACAAATCATATTATTGGAACCGAGAAAAAGAGCTCATATTTTCCTAATACTTTAGTAAAATTATCCATGATTCATTTTTGAATAGTAGTAATCAACCAAACATCAATTTTTCACATTATTTGACCAGTAGAATTCAATGTGTGAGCTTAGGATAAAAATTCCAATTAAGTCTAAAACACGATTCACATCGCCAAAAATGAGAAAATGATATCATATTGTCTTGATACTTTTATAATATAATAAATAATTCATTTTTATGTGTACTAATTGACCACTTGTCAATTTGCTTCATGATGTGGCTGGTATAAAAATACCACCTAAACATGTTCAAATTTTATTTTATGAAAGAATTTAGATCCATCATAACTATATATTACAAAAATATTATTTTGGATCAACTTGAACCAGATAATTAATTTATATTAATTTAATACTTTATGTAATTCTAAGAGTTCCCTTCACCTCATTTACAAACGAAATTTATTATCTTCACTTCCTCACTCCCATTAATCCATCTATCTTAACCAAACCCTATCCATTTATATTATAAATTTTTATATACACAAATTATAGGAACTTTAGTTCTTAAAATACTATTCTAGGGGTCTTTAAGAAAGTACATAAAGGAGGTCTACCAAATAAGATGTAATCATCTTTGACGACTATTTCAAGTTTATTTCATTTTATACTTCCTATAAATATTTTTACCCTTCATAAAATATTGAATAAATTATAATAAATAAACAAAACAATTACGATGATTATGGGAAAACTATTTTTCACCTTTTTCCATCCTATGGAATGAGAAAACATTGCCCATGTGTAAGTATGGAATATCGCCTCCATGTAGCGGTGTAATTAACTTTCCATCACCATTTTACATAGATGTTTAAAAATTAAGAACAAATTTTTATATATGAAATTTATGAAATAATTATGGTTATTTAAATATATTTTATCATTTACCTTATTTCCTTTCCATATATTGGAAAATGATAACATTTCTCATGCATACGTGTGGACTACCAACTCGATGAAGTGATGTGATTCATTTTTTAATTTCTTATTTACATGGATGGAAATAAGGATACATTTAATGAATATATATATGAAAAAATAAATATTCTATAAAGGTGGTTTATTATTTACCTTCCATTAATTCAATCCATCAAAAATTGAAAGCAACATTCATGTGTATGTATGGTCTACTATCTCCATAAACGGTGTAATTCATTTTTTTATTTATTCCATTTATAGATGAATTTAAATAAATAAATATATATATATATAATGAATATATATGATATTTATATTATGGTTAATATTCTAGAGATTATGCAACTATGATTAAATTATAAAGACTACAGTTATAGATCCGAAACTTTCATGTGAAACAAAATAGGCAACACTTGGATTCAATGGTTTTAATAAATAATTATTAATAAATGTTTGATAATGTGTTATAAGTGAATTATATATGATATTATAAGTATATAAATGATTTTATTATATAATTATAATAAATTAAATTTTATAATACATGATTTTAGAGTGCTTACGAAGCAATTCAGGCATGTGATAAGGGATTTCATCTCAATTTCTCTTCACTGAGGCATATTATAATGTTATAAAACTAATTTATTTTAAAATGTCTATATACTACACATTTTACATGTCATATCATGAATCATTCATAACTAATGGTATTTTATGTTTCAATTCAAATTATTACATTTAATGGGAATTGAGTTGAAATTTACAAAGTTGTAAGGGGTTTCTTAAGTCAATTTCCATTCACTGTGTTATACTTCTACATAATTAACTATGTTATGACATAATTATGTGTGATATTTAATCCAATTGTATTATATATTATTTCCACTTGTTTTTTTATTTAAATTTTTCATATATAATCAATTCATTTATTAATTCTCACTTCAATGACATGATCTTTTAAGGGATCTGTGTTTTATTTTTATTTCTGTGAGACATATACCATATTCAACACTTATTTATATTATGTTCATTATATACTAATCATGAAATTATTTTATGATTCTTATCATAAAAATTATGGGTATTAACATATCAATCTATGGTAATGTATTTCATTAGTTTTTGATTTGAACATTACCAAAGTGGTAAGGTTTTATTTCACAATCTCATCATTATTTAAGAATGTTTATGTTTAAGTATCCATTGGGGTAATTATATGATATTTCAATATTAAACCCAAAATATTTTATTATCATATGTTTATTTAGTAAAATTATAAGTTTTTCTTCCATTTTCCTCTTTTATGTGATCAATATAGGGAAATAATGATTTTAAGGAAGACCGATTATGTTTTATATTCAGTTAGGAATATTTTTCTTCCATGTCCATATTTTTATTGAAATGTTTTAAATTATGTTTTTAATATTCTACTATTAATTTTTAAATTTTGTTCCCATTTCATATTTCCTAAAAAATAGCATCAAAGGAATATTCTTATCATTTTCTGAATGAGATAATTTTTTATTTTTTACCAAAAATATGATTGGAATATTTATTTTAATGTTCTCAGCATGAATGTAATTTCCCACCATCATGACCATATAATTATTTGAATCTTACATTATAAGTTTCCATGATTATTTTAAAGAAATTCATAACATTCACTAAATTGTTATTTTTTAAAAATGAATTTCAAAGTGAAAATGTTATTTTCCTCAAGATTGTTTTTAATGATATTTTTATTGTAATTATATTCATCAATGGCAATGACAATTTATTTTAATTATAATCCACTTTGGGAATATTGTAATTATACCATCCTTATTATTTCTCTGGATGGATTATTAACAGTTATGTTGGGAAAATATTAACATTCTATATATTATCTCTTTCTATATAGACAAATTTTTATTATCAAGGCATACTAAGTAGGTTGTACTGTATATTCATATGATGAATGAATTGAAATTATTAAGTGATGTGGGGGGATAAGATTATATATCCCCTCAATGAATTTATAAGTATCATAATAGAAAATAGGTAGGGTATTTGGTTAAGGCCTTAACCATTTATATAAGATGCCTAAAAACAAGGACCTAATGGTATGTTTATGTTGTTTTGTAAAAAGGCCTCAATTTTAAGTTTAAGATGTCAATAATTATGTATTACATAAATCTGAAATTAGTTATTGGTTTAAAAATGATAATATTTACAGTTTTTATATCCATGGATAAGTTTCAAACTCGTATGATTATTTGTATGGAATTATTTGATCTTCATTTATTATTGTTATATTATTCTCCACGCTCAAGTTATTGATTAAATGACATGTTTTTTAGATTAATTATATTTCTATATTTATTATTTTATATTTTTTCATAATATTTACAATTGTACAGAACCCTTAGTGAGAAATTGATCTCACCCTTATTTTGTTTCCTTCCCTATGACATTAGGAAGTATAATATGAATGACAAGGATATTTTAGAGAGAGAGAAATGATATTCTAAAAGAAAATGATTTTTTTGTATTTTATTTTTTCAAATATAAGTGAGATTCATGTATTACTATGACTACTAACCTATTTTTCCCATTGTGGTGTGACCGCTTATATTTAGTGCCAATATAATAAAGTAACCACCAACTCTTTCATACTGGGTTTAGGGTCTTCATAATCAGTATCAAAGAATGTTTAGTATAAACCTTGGGAAATAGATTTTTGAAAAAATAGATTAGGGTACATAATCCTAAGAAAACACTTAGGATATGCCTAATTATTGGATAATATCATAATGTTTTTTGTAAGGTAGATATTATGTAGCTTTCCTAATAAAACATCCTTGTCTGGAAACTATAAGTGGACATTGTTTTTATATAGATGTATCAAGGGGTAACAACCCCTAAAATAGTAGTTCAAATACTTCTTGTCCATCATTCTGTTTTATGGTGAATATTCCCTTATTGTGCACCTAGTTTGAAATTTCCAACGGATATGATTGGCTTCATTCACATTTTCTTCATGAACCATTTTGATGAATGAGAAAATGAAACTTTTAGAAACATATGTTATTCCATAATATTATTGTCAAAACCTAAAATATATTGGGTTGATAATTATAAGGTTCATCATCAGTTTAAATGAATAAATACCCATTTTTTGTTTTATGTGATTGGAGTTTAACATGATTAATGATGTTATCAAAAAAAAATTAATATTAATACAACCCTTTGGTTTAGTATATGTATTAGTGACATGTTCAATTGATTAATAATGATTTTATGTTTTATGGAAATAATTTTAAAGTTATTTATAACCTTTTGGGTTAATATGATCATTTATGATAACATAATAATAGTTGATTATGATTATTTTTTTTTTGGGAAAAATATCTGTAAAGAATCTTAGTGATCAAAAAGTGACTTAATAATTAATGTTATTTATTTGGATGTTCATCATATTATTGAAAATTTTATAGAATTTATATTAATATTTATTTATAAAAAGGACAACATGTAGGCTGAGTAATAACCTATCATGTCTGGCAAGGTCATGGGTCTTGAACACATCATCGAAGATAGATAAAGGTGTAACACCTACAACTATCCTATGTGATTCCATGGTTAGTACATAATTTTTTTAGTAAAACAATATTATGGATACATATTAAGTTTATTTTGGTAATAATATTATATGATCAAATATTTTTGAATTATTTGGTATTTTTAGGTGATTAGTAATATTTCAGGAGACATTTTGTTGGATGGAGTTATATATAACCTTTATATTTAACATAAAGGATTATTTGGGAAGAATAATATTATATTTTTATAAGTGCAAGCTGAAGGGTATAAGATAAACTTTAAGGTAAAAACAATATTTAATATTGTAGTTATTGAGGTTATTTTGGATATAGCATCATTTATTTATAGAAAGATCTATGTTAATCCTTTTATTTTATTGTTTTTTGAATATTAATGTATTATTCCTTCATATAAATGTTTATTCACTTTGGGTATTATCTAAAATTGTGCTAACCATTTTGGTTTTATTAAAGATATAAGGAATAAATTGATATTATTTTTTGGATTATGTTATCTATTAGAAATTGATTTTATTTATCTAGACATGACAAATTCATTTGTAATAGTCAATGTTTCGAGCAAAAGATGTGATTTTTGTGGAAATTGATTAAATGATGAAATTCTTCTTCCCAAGTAAGTATAATTCCTAATTTTCATAGTCTATATAGTAATGTAATTCCTCAACATTATGAAATGTGTCTTGAAATGAGAATTCTATACTTTTATCTTAAATGAGTCTGAATTTATGGTCTTTTTACCCCTCACTGATTTATGGTTGTGAATTCATTAACATTGTCTTTATCATTCACTTTCTTGTGATTAATGTTCTTTATCACTACTAATTATTATTTGGACATTATTTTTTCTAAATGTATATATTTTCACTTTTCATTAATGTAATACTATTTGTAAAATTAGTTATGTTTTATTTTATATGACCTCTTTTAATTCCCCTTATCACTTTTCATGAGGTATTTTTATTAACCCTTTGTACGATGTGGGTTTTCAATAAAGGTATTTTAAAATTTCAGACCCTTGATTTCTAAGATCAGGTTAAAATATCATGGAAACAATTTAATAAATTGGATATAATGTAACACCCTATGATTTTGAAAGAATACTATGGTCGATAGAACATACAATACTCAACACCAAGGGGGTTATCTATAATAAAATATAAAAGAAGGCCCTCGGGTCATTCGGGCCAAGCCTAAACAAACCACAAAATATTATTATTTAATTGTTTCATTTATAACTGAGTCATTGAATTAGAGGCTATGAATATAACTTAAATAAAAATAATATATATATATATTTCCTAATTATTAAAAATTTATTAATTAATTCTTAAGAACTAATCCATTATTTTTTAGTAAAGACATTTAATTCATCAAAAATTGGTTTTCTTCAAAAATGGTTTTAATTATTTTTTGTGAGTGGATATTATAATTAATTTTATAAAATTTTACAAATTATATTTAATAAAAATATTAACATCTTTTAAATTAGAAAATCAAAATTATATTAGGGTGAATTTTAGTTATTTTTCTGACAATATTTATTTTCCTGGGAATAGGGAAAATACTATTTTTATTGAAAAGTGTATTTTTGTTTCAAGCATTAAAAAAGTTCCATTTTTATTTAAAATGGATCCAAAGTAAAACTAGATATATTATGTTATTATTAATTAAATTAATTATATTAAATAAATTTTATTTTTGAATTTTATATAAAAAAATTATATGTAAAAATGCATTTTTCTAAAAAACTGTTTTTATTATGTTTCATATTTTTATATTAATTTAATTTCTCTTACTTATTGAAATTAAATATTTAAAAAATTATTCCAAATTTGGAATTAAGAGTTAAAAATTTGGTATATATATACCTTCTATGTTTTTCATTAAAATTGGTAACCATAGTAAATTTTTATTGTCATGGTAAAGGTAAAATGATTTAATTAGGGATCAACTAATGTGTCAAGGCTTAAAATTCACTAAAACACTTGACTTTATTTCATTGGATGAGTATATTTTATACATAATCATATAAACTTTAAAAATATTACCATTTTCCATTTATCTTTTATTTTGACCATTATAATATTTATGTAAAAGGTAAAGTAAAAAATATCACTTTATTTCTTTTAATATTCATAATATTCTGTGACAAGGATAAAAAAATTATTTTTGGTAATAAAAGGTTATTTTAAATATTAATGGTATTTTATCATCATAATAAATATTTAATTTTTATTGATGAAATAATTACCTTAAGTGCTTACTCATCATTGACAGAGTGCTTGTGTTAGTAGTATAAAAATAAAGTAAATTATTTAAAAAGAAATGAAAGTAATATTTTTTTGTTAAAGTATACCATGTATTTTAAAGATAAATATTACATATTATAGATATTTTAAAGTTTCTTATTGTGATTCCATTACTATTGTATTGTTTTCATATTCAAATTATACAAATAGTTCTTGAAATGACATTAATGGTATTTTATGAGAAATGGTATTTTATTAAATTATTAAAAAATCATTAAAATGTTGAAATTTTAAAATTATGACTATGAATGGTCTAAAATTTCATCCATTTTCCATTTATGACCAATTTTTAACTTCTAAGTAAAATTATAACCCTATAACATTAAAAACATCATTAGCACATTTAATGTTAAAATTTGTTAACCAATGGGTTAAAACAAATCTAAGGTCTAAAATGGTAAACAAACCAGTAAAAATATGATTAGATTCTTATATTAAGATAATAGGTTCATTATTTTGAAATAAATATCATTTTTGAGAGATTTTACATGAGTTAGACTCATATTATATTATAATATTTCATATATTTATAAAAATTACATTAATGATATTTCATAATAAACAATATTTTATTAAATGATCTAAAATTAATAAAAATGTTCTATTTGTGAAATTTAATTTTATCTGGTTGAATATATAAACCATGGTCCATTTATGGGTCATTTTTCCCTTAATAGTAACATTCATTCTCCTTAAACAGTAAAAATATTGGCATAAGATTAAATATCAAAATAATTAAAGGGAGTTAAAACAAAAAGATAAGGGTGAACATGTTTGAAAAACATGTACAAATTTTATTTTATGGTTTTATTTTAAATAATAATCTCCATATATTCTAAATATATCAATTTTTTCCACATGATCTTGAAAAATAATTTTTTTTAATTTAATACATTAAGTAATTACATGAGTGCCTCTCTCCTCACAAATAAAAGGAAACCTTTTGTCCTCACTTCCATATGCACATTAATCCATATAGCTTAACCAAACATAGATCAATTATCCTATAAAATTCTCCATCAATTAATTATAGCTGAAAGTATTCTTAAAATACCATTCCAATGGTCCTTAAGAAAGGACCTTAAGGAGGTATACCAAAGAATAGGTAATCGTCTTTACCGACTCTTTCAAGTGTATTTTTTTTCTAATTCCAATAAATATATTACACCAATAATAAAATTATAAATCCAATACCATTAATATAATATGAAGTTTTTATTATTATGTGATAACCATTATACACCTCTTTTCAACCCTATATAAAGTGAAAACATCACTAATGTGTACGTACGGCTTACCGTCTCCACGTAGCGGTGTAATTGATTATTCATCATCATTTTACTTGGATGGTTAAAAATATGGAACAAGTTATTATATAAGATATTTATTAAATAATTATGTTTTTATAAATATGATATATCATTTACCTTCTTACATTCCCATCAGTTGAAAGATGATAATTTTTCTTGTGCGTACATGTGGACTTCCACCTTCACAGAGCGAAGTGATTCATTTTTCCATTTCTTCTTCAAATGGATGGTAATAAGGAAATATATAATTAATATGTATTATATATATTATATAATAATTATTTTTTAATTTTGAATTCTTATTTAAATTATTACCATCCATTAAAATTTTAAAATAGTATTCATACATACGTATGGCTTACCGTCTCCATGAATAGTGTAATTCATTTTCCTATATATTCATTTTATAGATAAAAATATATATATATAATAAATATGATATTTATTTCATGGTTATCATTTTGGATTTTATTTATCAATTATTAAATAATAATAACTAAAACTTTAAAACAAAAATATCCACAAAAAACGAAAAAATTAACATCTGGAAACAAAGATTTTAATAAATAATTATTAATAAATGGGTGTTGAAATGTTATAAGTAAATAATATGTGATATTATATGTATTTAATTTATTCTGCTATAAAAATATCATAAAATTTAATACATTATACATATATTTAGAGTGCTTATGAAGTAGGTTGGGCCAGAGATAAGAGATTTTATCTCAATTTCACTTCATTAATGAATGTGTTAATTTTATACAATTAATTTATTTTATGAGGTGTAAAAAATTAAAATGTCACATATTATATCATGAATCTGTAATTATTCATTTTATTTTCAGTTTCAATTCATATTATTCCATATAACAGAATTTAACTATAAATTTTCCAATTGGTAAGGGGTTTCTTAAATAAACATCCATTCATTAGGTTATACTTCCACTTAAATGACTAATTTATGCCTTGATCATGTCTAAAATGTACTATTAGTGTATTATTTTGTATTTAAATTTGTTTTTCTATTTAAATTTGTCACAAAAATTACTTTATTTATTAATTCTCAATTAAATGATATGATCTTTGTAAGGGATTTTAATATCACTTGTATTTTGGTGAGACACATGTCATATTCACCATTTATTTATATTATGTGGTGTGTATAATAATCATGAATTTATTTTATAATACATATCATGAAAATTATGGTGATTTACATATTTATTTAAGGTTCTCTATTTCATTAGGGTTTGATTCAAAAATTACCAAAGTGGTAAGGGTTTAATTCACAGTCTCATATTTATTCAGAATTGTGTATAGTTATATCTTTATTGAGGGAATTATATGATATTTATATCTTAAAAATCCAATTTATTTTCTTCTCTATTGGTTATTTCTAAAAATTATTATTTTTTCCTTTTATTTTAAATTTTTAAATAATCATGAAATCAAAATAATGTTTTCAATGAAATCAACTTTGTTTTATATTCAGTTAGGAATATTTTTCTTGCATGTCTATATTTTCATTAAAATGTCTTGAAGAATTTTTTTTCTACTCTACTATGATTTCTAAGTTAATTTTGACACTGGTTTTAGTCTTGATAAAAAAATTCAAAGGAATCTTACTTTCATTTTATGAATGAGATACATTTTCACTTATTTCTGAAAATGTGAAAGGATTTGTTGTTTTCACATACTCAGCAAGAAAAAAATTTCCCACCATCATGATCACCCAATTATTTAAAAATTACATTAAACATTTATTTGATTGTTTTCAAGGAAATTTTTTTTCCTAATATTATAGAAATTTATAGTTTTTAAAATAGAATTTCAAAGTAAAAAGCGTATTCTCTTCAAGAATGTTTTTAATGATCTTCTTATGGTAATTATATTAATCAACGGAAATAACCCTTTATTTTACTTATTATGCATTTGTGATTTTATGTAATGAAATTATCCTTATTCTTTATCTAGATGACTTTTTGTCAGTTTGACTCAGAAAGTATTTACATTTTTCATACTAGATATTCTTATAAAGATAATTTTTTATTATTAAGGTATGTTGATTATATTGTATTGTTTATTCATATTCTTATCCATTTAAATTATTATGTAGTGGGTGGGGATTGAAATTATATATCACCTTGATGCATCAAAAGATCTCATGAGGTAAAATAGGTTGGGTATTTTTCTAAGGCCTTAACTATTTATGTAAGATGTTTAGACATAATTCCTTAGTGTTATGTTTAGGTTGTCTTAACAGGAGGAATCTATGGTAAGTTTAAGATGTCTTAAATTTTGTATTCTATCATTATAAAATCATTTATTGATGTCTATATGATTATTTTAATTGTTATCATACCCAAGCTTAAGTTTCAAGATCATCTGATTATTTATATAGAATTATTTTATCATCATTTATTCCTACCATATTATACTTAGTGTTAAATATATTGGTTAAATGACATGTGTTGTTAGTTATTTACCTATACATATTGATTATTCATTATTTAATCATGATATATTCCATTATATGTGAGACTTTCTAATAAATTAATTCCACCCGTATTTCATTACCTTTCCCAGGGATGCTAGGAAGTGCACTATGAATGATATGATAGGATGTGATAGAGAGAGAATAATTATGTTCTCAAAAAAATAAATTATTATATTTTATATTTTCAAATGAACATGAGATTCATATATATATATATATAAAATATCAAGACTACTAAACTATATGGTCCTTTATATGAAATCAATTGTATCTAATGCTAATGTAATAAAGTAGCCACCAACTCTAGGCTACTAGGGTCAGGGTATTTACAATTTATGCTTTTAAGTTTCATGAAATTTGAAGTATTTTAAAGTGGTTTTTGACATAAGGTTATAAAATACATTTTAATTTTCCATGGTTTAAATTATGATTATTTTCATGTAGCACCAAAGGTTAAACCCTTTGAATTGCAACTTTGGATATTTAAGATAATTCATGCTCATTTATTAGTGGAATTTCAAAAGAAGCTAAGAATAATTATATAGTGTAATGTGTCAAAATTACTCCATGATTTTTCCAGTAATGCTTAAGACTAATGGGAGTGTATATATCTATGTATTATGGTTTAAAGTTCACACCATAACAAGAAATTGTGAATGACTGATGAAAACTTTTCTTCTTAAGAGAGTGTAGGGATTAGTATTATGTCTTTTTTTTAAATCATAGTATAAGGTTATTAAATCTATAAAGAAAGGTAATTTTTTCATAATGATTATGGTAAATCCATAAATATATTTCCAAATATATTACTAATTTAATAAAAACATAGATTTCAAGTAGTGGTTTTTGAATCAGGTCTGAATTTTTAGAAGGATATAAAATTTGAATATATTATATAGTAATATTTCTAGTTATGTTTTAATAGAGAATATGTCGAAAAATTAAAGAATTCAAAATATTTTAAAATTATAAGTATCAAGATGAGATATGGAAATATTATTTGATTATCTTATATATATATATGGCTATATCTAAAAGGGTAAAATAAGTTTCATGATCATAAGGTCTATGAACCACATGAACAGATCCTACCCATTAATTTTTTTTCTTATGAATTATAGGGGTTATAAAGATAGTTATGGAAAAAATAAAAAAATTGAGAATAATTCTTGAGAGTGGTATTTCGGGTAATTAAATATGCATTAACTACCATAAAAATACTTAGAAAATTTATAATAATAAGTGGAATAATATCATCAACATGATGAACATGGATCTTATCTTTACACCAATGGATGTTTAATATTTTATGTTTTTAATTTATGAAGATAAAACTTATGCATTTGATTAATAATGAGTCATTTTATTATAAGAGAGTAATGAAATTTCATGTGTGAGTGGTTTTAAACTAATAATAAAATCATTTTACTCTTAACCTTGTGCAAGTATTATACTTAGTGAATTTTTATAAATTGTAAAATTAGTATTTTACACTTCTTATATGTATCCCAATGTGGGTGAACTCAGTAAAAATTTCTTACATCAACCTCTTTTATCTACTTCATACTGGTGAGGAAAATATATGTGTTTCTACTAATACTGCAGTAATATCAATGAGGGGTATGTTTTAATTTTACACAACCTAACTCACTTTCCCTACCAGAGTATCATTTAAATGTGATACCAAAAAGTGTTATTCATGTTGTATTATCACAAAAATGAGAAGCACCATTCCATGGTGGTTTGTGTGGATATCATATTTAACCCCCTCGATATTACCATTTTTCTTGCATATGACACATTCATTAGTCACATCCCCCCACTCATTTTTTCTCAATTATGAACCAAAGGTTTCATTCACTTAAGAAACATGTAGATTCATTGAACTATTCATTAGAGAAAAAAATTCCAATAGGCAGTAATATATGATGTTATATCCAAAACACTTTATTAATGAAGATTTATTTTACAGTATACCTATATCTATGGCTAAAGATTAGTTACAATACAATATATTGACACATGACCTCAGAAATACCTCACTATACACCATAAGCGGCCAACTAAAAGCAAGGGTCTCTGGGTTAATTGTCTTGAGAATATTTTAATGTCTTGTATTTTCCATGTATTATTTTTAAATATTATATGTATTTATTTTGAGACTATGAGCTAAGACGGCATGCAATTCTATGGCATGGGGTGCCTAGAATAGTTTTTTTAAAATATTAAACTTTTTAATAACATTTTTTCTCGGTTTTCCTAAAAAAGTGGAATAACTATTAAATGGGTTCCCATATTAGAAATATGAGGCACCATTTATCTTTGAATGTTATTTTTACCCCAGTCGTGACTTAAGTTTTGTCGACATGGGGCATCTGTGGGAGAACTCAAAAAGGACTTAATCTTCATTAAATAATTTAAATAAAAATTATTTTAAGTGACACAACAGCTTGCTTACATTTTATTAAACATTTGTTATGAATCTAGGGTTATCACTATAACCATATAATTCCCCTAAGAAATGAAGAAATAATCCTCTCAAATGAACGATGACGGATTGGAGAACGGATCAAAGATCATCGCGCCAACTAATTTGGAGGATCTCATCAACAATGTAAACACAACCGTTTCTCATCAACACCCAATAAAAAATCCAGGTAGAGAGGTAGTTTCATTGCTCTTATCCCCATTTTTAATTTCCATGACAAACATGGGTCAATCCAAAAACAGATTGATCTACAGTTCGGTTGTTGTTGTGGGATGGTTTATTGATGAGAACTTATCAGGAGATCAGTTTATCCTCTTCATTCATCCTTCAAATGAGAAAGAATTAAGGGTGACATGAACAATGTCCAAGGGTCATTCTTCATGCATTCTTGATGCTCTTCCCTACCCCATTATTTGTGTTCATCGTCTTTGGATCCTCATGATAGAGACTTGACATTCTGGGAGGCTCTGAACATGATCAGACCCTTATATTGGAGGAAAGACAAAAAGGAGACCAGATTAGTGTAGATCGGGACCTGAGGATCACTGAGGAGATTTTTTTCTAGATTTTTGAGCACTAAAGTAAGAATAGAAGTTCACAGAAATAGCAGCAAATGCACGTGAGGCACGATGGTGGCCAGGTATGTGGCGCAGCAGCGACCACGAGCGACTTCTTGAGCAGACCGACCTGAACCAGCATGATGGTCCTGGCCAGCATGGTGGGTCAGTACCAGCTAGAGTAGGTTGGGCCTAGTATGTTGGTTTGACCCAATAGTTCAGTTCACACCTCACGGGTTAGGTTGGACCTGAGTTGGACCAGGCCATGGTCAACTATGAGCCTCGGTCAATCGAGCAGCCATGTGGCTACAACAGTTGGGGTACGGTCGACTGTCAGGGTGGATCAAGAAGTCAGGGGGTGGTCAACCTTGGGGCGGTTGTCCTAAGAGGTTGAATACTACGGTCAATCCACGACCCAATGAACCCTCTTCTTAAATTTTTCAAACAACCATAACTTTCAAACCAAACGTCCATTTGATGATCCTTCTATGTTGTTAAGACCCTTACAAAGAAACGGTAATTTATAGATATCTTAATTGGGTGTTTTAGAGTGTTCATATGACTAATGTCTTGCGGAGTGAGTTCTCCCAGAATGAGCACACTTTCAGTAAACATTTATGTGGATAGCTGTGACCTAGAGACTGTGTGTCTTATAGATATTGTGTGTCTTATAGAGACTACACATCTTATGGAGATTGTGTGTATTATGGAGACTATGTGTCTTATAGAGACTATGTGTCATATGGATACTATGTGTCTTGTTGAGACTATATGTCTTTTTGGATTGAGAAGATTTGTATGTTCTTGATATATTTGTGGTAGGCATATATCTATATAGTGATGACTATACATTCCTTTTTGGTATTCCTTTGTGATATTAATTAGTGGTATTAGTTTTTGGTATCTCCTTTTTGGTATTACTTCATTGTATTTCCTTTGTGTTATTCCTTTGTGTTAATCCTTTGTGGTATTTCTTTTGTGGTATTTTATTTATGGTATTCCTCTATTTTATTCCTTAGTGGTATTCCTTCATGGTATTTTATTCCTGGTATTTTCATTGCTGTATTTCCTTTGTGTAATTACTTTTTGGTTTCTTGGTGTCCTACTAAGTATCTTTTTTCTCACCCCTACATGGGCTTTTCCCATACGTGTCACTTCTTGTGCAGACGATCAACTCTTTGACAGAAATCTTTGCAGACCAGGACCAGGCAGTGCCTTGTGAGACCAGACAGACCAATGTGTGTTTTGGAATCCTTTTTTATTATAGTCCCAGTACCTCTTAATTTATAGGTTGGACTTGTGGATGAAAAATCTATTCTTTTTGTGGGCTTGTTTTGAACCTGTTTACTTTCTAGTACATTCACTGTTGTACTCATGTTGTGGGATATAGTGGTTTGCATTAATTTTTTACTTAGTGATTTTATATTTCATCATTTGTGGCTCGGAGATGTGTGTGTTCAAATAGGTACTTAGGAAAATTCCTCCCATGTATGGGATATTCCTACCCAATGCTATTCACCAACCTCTGGCCTATTGAACGTGGGCTTGGGGTAGTCAAGACATGGGCCCCTATAAGACGAATCATGACAACAATAACCTCATACTAAAGTCTATAAATTGTGTAAAATTCCCAAGATTCATCTATATCTACAATAATAAGAGTATATTGGACTAAATAAAACATAAAATTCTATATAACATTGAATGTAGAAGTATAGTTTAATACCCATACTTTTAGGTATTTTCTTAATTTATTTCTTATTTAATGTTTTGGAATGTTTTAGTTATGAATTGGGAAGTCTCTAGAAGATATTTGAAGTTTGTAGAAGCCTTTTTCAAGGTTATAGGTTTGATCCTGTTTAGTAGAAACATTGAACAAGTATCGAGGAAACTATGTGAGTGGTTTGGGATTCAAAGAGAAGGCTCATAGTTTTTACACGGTTTCAAAAAATTGTGCAACTAACTATATAAATTAGAAAATTTTCAGAAATATATGAATGACTTTATTAGAATATAATTTGTAAAACTATGTGGTTGTACAATGTGATGTAATTTTAATAGGATTAAAATCATCTTTTGATTGAAAAATCTCCCAAAAACTCTTATCCTTACCCTGCTGACCTATTCTCTCAATTCCTAGGGTTCCATTAGGTGGTTTTTTGAGAGATTATGTCTACATAATTTTATTCCAATTATTATCCAAGTGTTTTTTCATGAAATAAAAGTTTAGGTATTCATTAGTACTTAAATTATTGGATCTATGTGGTGTTCCTTGAACAAAACCATATATAAGTGTCGGTGCACTTGTATATATGGGTATGGATGTGGTTTGATGATTTTTTTCTTGGTTTTTGATAGAGTAATATAAGTCATAGGTTAAATTTGGGGAATCATATGATATTTATTGTTCCAAATGAACACAAAGTAGTTGGGTTTTCCTTCATTCCACTTTTATTAGATTGTTAATGCTCTTCGTTTTCTTAAATAAATTCCTAATACATCTAAAAGATTTTACAATACTAAAACATCGCAAGATTTATCTTATACTAGTAAGATTTTGAAATGGGATCATGGGTGTCACTCACAATATATTTGATGAATTGATAAAAATAGTTTTCTTAAATGAAATATGGTTTTTATACTTCTTATTATGATAACTAGGTTAGTGGGTGCTGACTGGAAAGGAACATGGATGGTGTATGTTCATGATTTTTCTAGTATGACCCTTGTTGGAATAAGATTGGTGTTCAATGTCAACTAGAAAAGAGAATGAATTATTTCCACCAAGTGTCATCTTGGTGGATGATGTAACACTGCTCATGAGAATAGGGATGTCATTAGACATGTACAAATGTGTTTTTGTTCGAGTAAACATGGATTATTATTCCACATTGAATTAAATAAATTTATTCCACTTCTTGAAAAATAAAACTCATCTTTGGTTGTAATACTTTTAAAAAATCAGTTTATCTAGTTTTTCTAATATTGTGAAAACCACTTAAAATAATTTTCATGTTATCTCTACCAGTTTTATATTCCCACGTGATAAACATTTTTTTTGTCTTAGTGGAATGTGAGAAAATTCTCTTGGGGTTTCCTAGTATATATGATTACTCACCCATTGCAAATACAATTTGGTGTGTATGTGAATGTTTTTTTATGGATACAATTAAGGGTTATGTTTCTTACTTTTATATTGGGGATCCTTGATATTATCATCATAGTTGGTGAATATGAAGATTGGGAGTGTCTGAGTCTTGTAATAGAGTGGTTCCACCTTGGTGGTATAATCTTATACAACATTGGTTTTCTATTCTTCTGATATTGTACTATTATTAATCTGATATTGGTCCTTGATTCATTGTAAATTGTTAGGTTTATTAATATTATTTATTATTGTTAAGTTTTTATTCTAGAAATGTTTAGTTAGATTTCAATGTTTTACTTATTAATTTCATGTTATGGGCTTGTTTATTTCATGAATTAAAAGGGTAAATTTTCCCCTTATATCTTTTTATTTTTAATCACTTGGTATTTATTGACAACCTTTGGTGTCCAAGGAATATAACTTAAGCTTAATAAAAACTAAGACCTAATCTAAGCCTTTGGGTTTTGTGGGGATATTACGAATGTTATCAATTTTTTCATTCCTTGAGTTGAGATTGTAGTAAGAAGATAAGATGCATCGATACTTGAAATATAGAGCATAAAAAGAAATTTTTAAATTTTTTTTACAGAACATCAAGTTACTAGGGTGGTTGGGGTACAAAAAGTGGTATTAATTACTTCTAGGTGTGTTTCTAACTCATCTTAATGATTTTAGCTAATTTGTGTTTGGTATCATACATTATTGAAGAGACTTCCCAATAATACTGCATTGTCACATGGTTATTTGATTTTGATTTTGTGATTTTTTTCTAATATAAAAATATATAACCACGAAAAGATGAATAGTAGAAGTGATTAATGGGTAACTTTAGAAATGGTTTATAGAACAAATATTCCACTAGTAAGAATAATAATAAACTAGTGTGAGAGAGAGAAGTTGAGAATGAGGCTTCACCCAAACCATAACTAAATCATGGTTTAGTTTAGAGTATCTTGAAATCCCTTTAGGATATTGACATGGGACCTAGGACTGAGGAACCTCATCAGGTGAATCACTCAAAAAAATTTCTCAGCAAGAATCTATCAATGTTTCATATTGATTATGTGCCTATGAACATATAGGTATGGCTATTTAGGATGAATATAATTTTCTACTTCTTGGGGAATCCATATAAATGGAAGGTCAAGTTAGAAACATATATGATTTTAGACCTGGAGCCACCATGGTGGAACATAGTTGTTCAAGATAATTTTAATTCATATAACAATTGGAAAGGATTTATATAACTATTCAATAATAAATTCCTTCCAAACACCTTTAAAATAGTGAATATTTCATACTTCTTTCATTTGGAAAAAGGAAGTGTTTCAGTGACTGAATCTGCTACTAACTTCACTTAGATTTTTGGATTTGTGTCAGAAGTAGTTTAAAGTGAGAGATGGAAGAAAAGATATTTAAAGTGGGTCTCCGACCTTAGTCTCCCTCAAAGGTGATCATGTAATATAGTATTGACTATACAGAAATGGTGAATAAGGTACTGGTTAGAGAAAGAGATCTTGTAGAAAATCCCAGTGGATGGGAAACCTTTTTTCATCTAGGTTCTTATAGAAGCTTCAATATAGAGAATAAATGAAATATAGAGGGTTAATCCCAAGGCACCAAGGCATCAAGTAATTATTCCATCGGACCGATATCTTATCCTCCATATCACAAAAATGAACCAAGATATTTCAAATGTGGCTCACTTTCAAACAGAAATATGGAATGTGATAGACCATAGAGATTTTTCAACCACTACAACAAAAAATTGAATCTCGAGAACATTTTTATAAACATATAAAATTAATATGAATAACTTTATTAACTCTGCCTTAGGGTTCATATACATTGACTAAAAGTACCATCAAACTAGTTATTGTCCATATAACTATGTCAAGCATGATCCTCTAGAATAATTTTGGTTTTTTAGTGAACACCACCACATGGATGCAAGAGATATTCTATAGAAACTAATTTATTTTTGTATCGAGATCAGTCAATCTGGATTAAGTGACTAGGTCCCTCCATAGTGTGAAGTAGCATCCTTCAAAACTCAAATAAAATGAATATATATTTTATACTATTTCATCACCTACATCTATTGATTCTTTAATTGTTAAAAATTTATGATTATATGTTTTAATGATTCCTTACACTGTGAGTATCAAGATGCCCACTAGACAATGGGACTGCAGAGGATTCAAGTACCCAATATGTTTTGTTTCCATTAAAAAATTGTAGTTTCTCTAAGAGTTTATGATTCTAGAGATGGATTGTTTTGATTTGAATATTGGAATAAACTAACTAGTGTGATTTAAATTTCAAATTGATATTTATGCTTAGCTAGTGACATTCGCATCCCTAGAGAAAATTATTAATGTATTAAAGGGGGAAGGGGGTATAAATTTAGGTAGAGTGGGAGCTTTGGGGTCTATATATGGAATAATATTTGTCCAGTTAGAAAAAATAACATTGGTAGTTCTGGATGAAATTCAAAATAATACTCTTCCTACCAAAGTGTATTGATAATTGAATTTATTTCGGATTAATTTCTCTAAGTTTACCACCTTAATGGGAAATTTAATTTTCTATCAATATACTCTAAATAACAAGCCCTAAATCTATCCCATCATGAAAAATGTATCAAATAGAGTTTTTGTAATTAAAGGTACAATTATAATAATTAGAGATTAAATGTTTCATTAGATTTGGTACAACATCTTAGGCTACACAAGTTTTGTTCATAAGTGACATAAGTGGTTCTCTAATATTAATCTATAATCAAGATATTTTCATCTCAAAGACATAAAAGAGGATATTCAAAATAAAACATTATAGAGCAGATATAGACATTATGAATATTTCATTATACGATTTGGTCTGATGAATGAACATGTTGTCTTATTGAACTCGACGAACCATATCTTTCATGTGTACCTTGATTATTTTTTATGGTATTTGTTGATGATATTTTGGTATATTCTTCATGTAGGAATAAAAATGAGGATCACTTGTAAGTTATACTTAGTACATTACATGGTCA
The DNA here is from genome assembly GCA_963277665.1 of Viscum album. NCBI lineage: Eukaryota > Viridiplantae > Streptophyta > Magnoliopsida > Santalales > Viscaceae > Viscum > Viscum album. The sequence continues at coordinate 781,057,827 of OY728145.1, forward strand.
CCATTTATATAACAATTTTTCTCAGTGTGAATTATCAATACAAGAAGTTTGTTTAATTAAGCACTTCGTTAATAAAGAGGGTGTATCAATTGAATCTGGGAAGATTAAAGTGGTCATCTCTTAGAATCCACCAAATAATTTCTTTGAAATAAAATGTTTTCTAGGATTAAAAGGGTTTTATCATCACTTTATTCAATATTTCACAAATATTTCCTATCCTATGACTACTCTAATGAAAAAGGGTGTCCTATTTGAATAGAGTTATGAACAAAAAGAAATTATTTATAGATCCCAAATATCATCTCACCCCAACACCCATCCAAATATATCTTGAACAGGGTAATAATTATGTGGTGTACTTTTTAACATATGGAACTGTTCTATGTTATGTTCTTTTGATGGTAGATCATGTTGTGGACTATGGATTGAGGAATTTGTGAATTCATGAGAAGAGTTATCATATGAATGAACTAGAATTAGCAATATTTTCTCATTCCTTAAAAACATGGCATCATTATTTCTTTAGAGAAATTTTTATAGTCTTAACTAATCATAAGAGTTTCAAATATATATTATCTCAGAGAGTACTAAACTTATGGTAATGAAGATGGATGTATCATGTCCAAATTTTTAACTTCTGCTAGGTATACACACCTAGAAAAGAAAATCATGTTTCATATTATTCGAGTGATAAATTATATAGAGAAGTGTTCATGGAAGCTCGTGACCAATGGAAGCTGATGAATGACATTACTAACATGCATATGTATTTTGATGAACTTAATGAGAATGTAGTTTTCTTTCCAGTTAAATGTATTCCTAACTTGGTTTATATTTTTGAATATTTAAAGAGATCATATCCTAATTGAATCACCAATGGGTCAAACCTAAATAGTGGGGAGACTTAAGAAAGTTGGACGAAAGATAAAAACTCTCTATTACACTTTTAGAATTAATTATAGTTCCTTTATCTTTATATGAACAACTTATTTCAGCATATCTCCACTAAAAATGGGTTATTCAACCGAGTATTTATAAAATTTACAAAGCGATGAAAGTTTATTTTTGGTGGGAAAATATGAAATTCAATATTATAGATTATGTCAAAAAAAATTGAACTTGTTATTAGCTATAATATGAACATCAATGACCAAATGGTATGAAACAATCTATTCCCATACCTGTATGGAAGTGGGAGAATATTACCATAGGATTTATTATAGTTTTATTATAGACACTTCAGTTGTACAATTCTATTTGTGGGATTTTGGATCAACTCACTAAGTGATCAAACTTCCTCATAATTTGAGCTTCCAACATAGTAGATGATTTTGAAATTTTATATTTTTGAAAAGTGATCAAGTTACATGGATTTATAATTTTGAACATATCCAATAGAGACACTTGATTTGATTCTTGAGTTTGGTGATCATTGAAATAGTATCCTAGAATTTTGTTGACCATGAGCATAACATATCATCCTTATATGCATGTGTAATAAAAATAAACAATTCAAACTTTCAAACATATGTCTAGAGTTTGGGTCATGGAATTTGGAAACTCAAAGGAAGATCATATTCATTTGGTAGAATTATCCTATAATAATAGTTACTAGGCAATGATACATATGGATTCATTTGAGTAATTTCATTCAAATCCTTATCATTATCAACTATGTTAGGTGGAAGAAAGCAAAACTTCACTTATTGTTACTATTATTGTCCATGATACCATGGAGAAAATTAACAGGATTTTAAAGAAGACATACTTGGATCAGAGTTGATAGAAATCATATGAAGATCATCATCATCAACCATTAGCATTCAATATGAGTAACCATGTCATCATGAATGTGTATCCAAGACTTTTACATTGGCACTTGGGAAATAAAGGGATATTGGATCCTAGTATGTTTAATTTTTTGAGACTTTTGAATGGATTGTAAGTTTTTTGTATCAGTTAGACTTGCAACAATGATTAAACTTTGTCCATAATGTATTCCATGTCTCTCAACTAAAGAAGTATCACCTGAATCCCAATCACATGGTCCATTGGGACCATGTTACTATTAAACTATATTTGATGTATATCTATGAACTGATCCAAATTATAGATACATAGGAAATGAATTTGATAGGGAGATCAGATCCAAGGGTTAAAGGATTATGGAAGAATGGAAATATTCAAGTGAGAACATGGGAATGAGAGAAGTAAATGGGGAATCAGTGGTTGAACCAATTCCATAATTTTAAGGATGAAAATTCCAATGGTGGGGAGAATGTTAAACCACTAGTTTTAGGTATTTCCTAACTTTATTTATTATTTAAAGTTTCATAATGTTTGATTTATGAATAGGGATGGTTTTGAAAGGTTTGGGAAACCTCTTTTGATGTTCAGTTTTTGATCATGGTTATACGAAACCATGATATGGACTCTAAGAAACTATGTGACTGGTTTAAGAGTCACTAGGTATGTTCCCGGTTAGTGCATGGTTTGGAAAAAATGTGCGACTAAACATGTGACTTGGAAAATTTCCAAAGGCATCTGAATCACAAGGTTAGTGCGTGGTTTCTCAAACCAGGTGTCCTAAACATCAAATGAGATTAGAATTAGGCAAAAATCACCTTTATAACCCAAAATTCACATGAAAAATATCATTATTCCTTTGCTAACCTATCTCCTTAATTTCTTGGTTTCCTTTAGGAAACTTTTGGAGATCATTGATCTATAGACTCTGATTCCAAAGATTCGTCAATTTTTTGGTCATGAAATCAGAGGGTAATATCTCATTCTTTATTCTCATCTTGGATCTCATTAGTTTTTATTGAATATAACCATAGATCAATGCTTTCATAGCTTGATCAATGGGTTTGGATTAGGTTTTATAGGTTTTTCTTGAGTTTTAATAGTGGAACATATGGAAGAGGTAAGATCTGTGTAATCGTCTAAGGTTGGTTTCTTTAAAAAAACCCAAGGTATATGGTTTTTCTATCATTCAAGTTTTATTATAATTTGAAGTCTCCTATTTTTATTAAATAAACCCCTTCATGTTTTAAAATATTTTTCACTGCTAAAACTATAAAGGATTTCACTCATACCAGTTGTATTTTAAAATGGGGTAGTGGGTGTTGCAAAAAACACATTTGATAAATTAATCAAAAGGGTTCTCTTAAATGAATAATTGTTTTAACACTCATTATTGTAATAACTGGGTCATGGATGATAAATAGTAAGACTCTTGGTTTGTCTCTATTGATAATTTATATTTTACAAGGCCTTATTTGAATTGATTTAGTGCCTGGTTCTAACTAAAACGTTTCCTGGAGGATTTCCACTATGTGATGGATTGGTGGATGATGTATTAATGATTGAAATCATATAGAAATTATTTAGAATTATTTTTTGGGTGGGTTTTATTGAACATGGATGATTAGGTAATGTTTAATTAGTTGAACTGTTTCTATATCTTGAAAAAGAAAAATCAACTTTGGTTGTACTACTTATGAAAAATATATTTATTCGCTTCATAAAATATTGTAAAAAACACTAAAACTGCTTATATCTTCCTATTTTATATTCCTATGAGACAATATAACTCTAATCTTAGAGGAATATGGGAAAATTATATTGGGAGTTTCCTAAAAGGTATGATTACTCAACCAAAGAATATTCACTTTGGTATTATAAAGATCTCGACCCTAGTATAAAAAATATGGCAGTTACTTTGTCACATTAGCATTCGATACAAAAAATAAATTCCTAAAGGGCTAATTATTTTATTATTCTTGGAAATATAGATACATACTTTAATATTAATTTATAATTTAAATAATAAAATACAATATATTATTTATTTTTTAGAACACATTTATTCTCCTAGATTATCCTTGCATATCAATCATAACATACTTCTAGGAATCATGGGGGAAAATAAAAAATATATAACGGGTGAGATCTTATTCTCAATAAGGATATGTATAAATTTTATGCTAAATAAGGTATGAATAATATGGAAAGAAACAAATTCACCTCAAGTAATTCCATAATCACATGAGAAAAAAAATTATCCATAGATATCATAAGTAAACAAATAATCATAGGGAAATAAATAAAAAATATAATAATTAGGGAAAAGAATAAATCTTGAAATAATAAAAATAATATTGAGGCCTCATTCCAGGCCATCTTACATAAATGGGTAAGGCCTCAACCAATACACAAGTTAGTTTTTCTGATGAGACCTACTGATGCATTGAGGGTCTACGGTGAGCCTTCCCAACACTTACTAGGTCCAATTCATTCCTCATATAAAAGGGGTAAAAAATATTAAACATAAATATTTTTATTGAAACTAGCATATAAAATATTAATATTTTCTCCAATCAATAAAAATAATCATAAACCATCCAAGTAAATATGGATAACGGTATAAAAATAGTACATCTTCGGAAAAATAGATCTTAAACAATCTAGAGAAATAATAAGGATGGTATCATAATAACATATCCTCTATGGAGAATAATTAAAATAATGTTTTTTTCCATTTATGAATAATAATTCCATTAAAAGTTTTTTCAAAACATTTTTGTAGAAAATAACCTTTCTCACTTTGAAAATTAATTAGTTTTTAAAAAACTATGAAATTATGAATAAAAAATTTTATTTAAAAAACCTTAGAATATTTTAAAGTAATATTCAAAGAAAATATTAGTCATTAAGGATTAAAATCCATTCTAGAAATATAAGTTAAACAAATTCCTTAAAAAAATCAGAAAAGTCGAAAAGCACCTTGTTCGAAAAATTATAATAAAATTTCTTTCAAAATATTTTTAAGAAGTAAAAAATGGGAAAAATGACTATTAAAATCATTGGATATTATGAAAAATATTATTTAAAAACTCCTAATATAAAATATTAATGTTTAAGACAAAAATTCCCCAACAGATACTTGAGCCTAAAGAGTCCTGAATATTAATGAGATTGTGAAATAAACCCTTACCTCGGGTATGACTTCCTTCGTATGAGTTAAAAACTATTGAATAAAAATTTATAGATATATTATAAATATATTATATAATAATAATCATATATATAATTCCTTTTATGACATACTAATAATCTTTTATCTTCCATTTATTTATAATTCTTTATTAAAAATCACTATTTTGGGTAATGGCTTCTTCCTTTTTCATGTATGTTTTGGTTCAATAGTTTTCATATTTATAATTTGATCAAGATTAAACCATCTCTAGAATGTTAATAATTATATAAATATCATATATATTCTTTATATATGTATCTAAAGTAATCCATTATACATAGATGTAGGAAAATTTATTAAACTGTTCATGGAGATAGTAGGTTGTTGTACGTATGGACGATATTTTCAAGGTTCTACGAATGGAATAAAAGAAATTTAAATAATAATTATCATTTATAGAATAATTATTATATCATATAAATCATATATATTCATAAAATATATCCTTATTACCATCCATGTAAAATATAAATAAAAAAATAATTGTATCACTTCTTGGATATGATATTCCACACATACCCAGGAACGATGTTATCGCTTACCAATGGTTTTAAAGGAAAGAAAGTGAATATGATATTATTATTTAAGATTATTATAATTTTATTAATATAATATATAAATATTAAACCTATCATATTTCTCATCCATAAAATATGGTAATGAAAAATGAATTGTATCATTATATAGAGATGATATGCCTTACACACACGCGAGTGATACTTTAAATTATTGTTTGATAGGAAAAAGTTTGGGTAATGGTGGTTTCATAATCAAAATAAAATCTCATTATATTGAGGATATTTAATTAATTACTATATTATTACTTCCAGAGATTTAGAAGAGGTAGAAGAAGAAATAAATTGAAAGAGGTCGGGTAAGACAACTACCTCTTCTTCGAGAGACATTATTTATATCCTTTCATAAGGGACTTAAGGTTGCTCTTTTATAGAGCAAAGAACATCAAGAACATTGATAAGGATTTTTATAATATAAATTGGAAGGTATTTTTTGACCTAGATCCCTCAATGTGACATGAATAAGTGATGTAGGATCTTTCCTTTTATAATTGAGGTGAGGGGTTCTTTTGGAATTTCTCAAAATACTAAATTTTTATAAATTTATTCTCATGGAAATGACTAAAATGGAAAGTAATTTTAATATTAGGTATTATTGGTTTTAATCCCATCAACACATATAATTTATATAATTTTTTCTATCATTTTGAACCTAATCATTTTTATTATCTCTTAGTTAATAAATTTTCATTTTAACTACGGTGACAACTTTGTCAATATTAAACAGTTATAATTTTTAATTATAAGGTTACAATTGGGAAAAAATGGACATTTTATGACATTATAAGACATATCATATCCAAAATTTATTATTTAAATATTTTATTATATTTAATTAATTTAATAAAATAATATATTGATAAAATTTGATTTTTATCAATTTTTGCAGTATTCATTTAATTTGACTTCAAATACATCAAAAACATGTGTAATTCGAATATAATACTTTAAAACCACTATAATACGTCATATATATCAATAAAATTTGTTGGAAACATTAAATTATTCAAATTATATCAAAATTAATATTTTAAAAATCCTTTTTTTAATTTTTCTATTAATTAAATAAATATTGTATTTGTGTTTCATAAGAATTTAAGGTAATTATATAATTTATAAGAATAAAAAATAAATTTATATAATGAAAATGACTTCATTAATATAAAATTATATATTTATGTTCGTTTATATCTTTCTTTTATCCCTATGTGGACATATAATATGTACTAAAAACAAAGAGATTGACATTTTCTAACAATCTTTGATTTAAATAATATATGAATCATTTTAATGGATAGGTGTCTATTAAACAACCCAATTTTGAGCCTAAGGTTTTAATGGACAAATTAACTTAGTCAAATAATAATTTTTAGGAAACATTATGGCATTTTCACTTAATTTTAACCTATCTTAACCTGATTTACCCTTTATAAAGGTGATAAAATTTACCATGGTTACTATTCATAATGTCTAAAATATCATGGGTTTTTTTACAAAATTTTAGCCTCATAATTACAAGTATGTAATCAATTTAACAAAAATCAATAAATATAATTAGAATAAATTAATTTTAATATAAGTCCTTAAAACACGATAAAACCCTCATTTAAGAAAATGTTTTTTTTAAGAATAAATCTGGAATTATTCTTATCTCATGCATTGTAAAAATATTAATTTAATCTTAAATAATTTTATTGAATTTATAATATATAAATTTCATTAAAATAATTGACCAATGGTGACGATTTATATTTATAAATATATTACACGCACAAATAAAGTTTTTCAGAAAAACACTTCATTTAATTTTTTAAAATTTTTATTTATAATAAATTTATAACCAGTGAATTTATTATCTAAAAATATAAACAGTATATTTTTCATGATTTATCTTGTCCAATTTATTCACACCAATTTAATAGATAGGTTATAATAGTCTCAAAATAATAGATTGTTGTTCATTTGAACTTGGTGTTGTGTGCAGTGCAAGCCATTGAAGAGATTAAATTTGTTTAAAAAAGTCATACCATAAAATCTTGGGGTATTGAATTCCTCCCCCTATAAAAAATATCATCTTTGAGACTTCTGATATTTCACCTCATAACCATATTTTTGTAGTTATTTATCATAATTTCCTCAGGTTCCCATGTCACCTCCAATATGTTATGATTTTAAAAATGTACCTTTACTAGTTGAGTTTTTTTATTCCTCAAATCTCATTCTCTAGTGTCCAATATCCTGGTAGGTGCTACAAAGTAATAAAAATCAACATCCAATTATATTTCTTCAGAAGTGAAAACATGCTTTGGGTCGGGCATGTAATTTTTTAACAATGAGATATGGAACACATCATGTACCTTAGAATGGTAAAGTGGCATTGCCAAATGGTAAACTGCATCGCCAATTCTTTCTAGGATTTCAAAGGTCTGATGTACCTAGGGCTTAGTTTTTATTTCCTATTGAATCCTACAACACCCTTACATAGAGATACCTTTAAGAAAACGTGATTTACCACTTGAAATTTCAAATCATTCATCTAATTATCAACATAGATCCTCTGCATACTTTGAGCAGTTTTGATATGGGTTTGAAATTTATTTACCTTTGTCATTGTTTCCTCTGCATGTTATGGTCCTACGTGCTTCCTTTCACTAAATTTATCCCAAAAAGTTTGTGTGTGAAATCTCTTGACATATAATGCTTCATATAACACAATTTGAATACTTGAATGGGATCTATTGTTATATGAGAATTATACCAAAGGTAAATACAAATCCCATATATAATGAAATTCAAGTAATCAAGACCTCAATGTGTATTCTAATGTTTGGACAATCCTTTCTGACTGCTTATTAGTTTGAGGTTGATAAGAAGTGCTCAAATGAAGCTCAGAATCAAGATTCATATGAATACTTTTCTATAATTTTGATGTAAACACTGGATCATGGTTAGACACAATTTAAATTGATGCACCATGAAGTCTAACAACTTCATTAATATAGTGTCGTTCAAGGAACTGCAGTGGAAAATATTCTCTTATAGTAAGGAAATGTGGATCACAATGAGACATGATTGAAATATATGCTCCATTTATATTTAGAAATTGGTATATGTTTCATGAATTCTCTAGGATGTTGTATCTTAGTCTTCACATATTCAAAAACCAAACATACTGAAATATAATCAGAAATTTACCACCTCATATTATCCCACCAAAAAATGATCAATCAAATCCCTATACAAAGTTTTCCAATTTCCATCTTCAAATACAAAGTTTTCCAATTTCCTATCATTCATAGATTTGATTTTTTTTGAAATTTTTACCATCAAACTGAGAATATTTTAACTTTTCCAATACTAATGGTTTGGAAATCATTTGAAAATGGGGAAATGGTTCCCCATCCATATTAATTCCCATATCCATATTTACAAATATCCATTAACACAGGATCCCTGTAAATCCTCATTTTGTTCATAAATCCTTGATATGTCCAACTCAATGCATATGCTACCTTTTTTACCTTCTATTGTTAGAAGTGTATTGATAAATTATAATTTTTTATTAGCTCAAGTGATTTACTTTTTCTCATGTTGAGTTATTTCTATGAGAATATTTATTTAAAACTCTCATTATCTATATATATCTCACATATTTTACCATATATATAGTGTCTCTTTATCTTCAGATCAAATATTACGACTACTAATTCATGATCATGTGTAGGATTGTTATTTTAATGAGTTTTAACTCTCTTGATGCATAGGAAATAAATTTATCATCCTGCATATGGACACAACTAGGTCCCTTCCTCAGTGAATCAATATATTTCAGAAATATACTATTTCCCAATGGTAGATTCAAGATCAAATAATTAAATAATATCCTATTAAATTCTTCAAAACATTATTCATATTTATTTATCCAGGTAAATTTAATCCCTTTATGATTAAACTAGGTTAACTAGTTATCCAAACAAGATTTGTTTACGCGATATTTGTTAGTAACCTTCCAAACCAATGAGAACATGTACATAAGTTATGTTCATTAGTATAGGATATTCTCATTCTTCTTTTCTCTTCACAAGATCAACTAAGATTTAATCATTATAGACAATATGTACAAGAAAAGATACATTTTAACTCCATAATTTACACATTCTAAATTTCCCATATAACCCTTTCCTTATAAGAGTCACAAAAAAATATGCAAGTTATTCTCATGGTCCTCATAGTTCTTAGAGTACACCAAGATATCATCAATAAATACCATAATAAAATTATCAAGCTATTACTTGAATATTCTATTCTTTTGACACATAAAAACAGAGGCCACATTAGTCAATCCAAATGGTAATACCGTAAACTTATAATGTCCATACCTCATTCGAAATGATATCTTCAAAATATTTTCCTTCTTTAATTGAATTTGATGATATTCAGAATGAAGGTCGATATTATAAAAATATTGAGCTCTAGGAAGTTGGTTGACTAATTCATCAATGCAAGGTAGATGATACTTATCATTTTAATATAATAGTATTGATTTCCAAATAATCAATGCTCAGTCTCGTATATCCCCCTTACTTCTTAATGAAAATAAATGGGGCTACCCATAGTGAAATACTAGTCCGTATAAATCCCTTTACACTCAAATCCATTAGTTATTTCATTAACTCCACTAACTCCAAAATGGCCATTATATAGGGAGTTTAGATAAAGGTCTTGCATCAGGGATTAAATCAATGGAAAACTCAAACTCCTACTTTATTGGATATCCATCTAATTACACATTAAATACATCAATGTATTATTAAAAAATATGAAAATCATCAATTTTAATATTATATTTTTCATCTGTAGGTTTTGTCTACTCTTCTTCTCCAAGAATCACATTTAGAATAGCTACTGGTGGTGGATCCATACATAAATCATATTATGAATTCTCCCCTATAATGATAAGTAATTCCATATCTTCCTCATGAATCGTAATTTTCTTCTATTTGGAATAAATAAATTTCATTATATTTTGAAATATAGTTCATACCAAGAATTATATCAAATTTAACTATTGGTATGATTATAAAATAAGTAAATAGAGCATGTTTATGTGTCATGGTAGGAACTACTTGGCACATATTTATTATTGTAAGGTTTCTACTTGGATTTGTGACTAAAAATTCCCTTCTTAAGGTGAATATGAAATGTCTATTTTTTTAGAAAACTGTGAAGATATAAAATAATATGCTGATATAGAATTAAATAAAGCATTATCTAAATTTTTTGATATGATTAAAGTACCTACCACTAAATCATTATAAAATTCAAACTTAGTTGTTATACTTGCATAATCTAAGACTTACTTATTTAGAATTTTTGTGGAAAATTCCTATGATTCCTAGGATAATAATTTTTATATTTTCATATCTTCTTACTATTGAATCATTACACATTGTTAGCTAATTTTGTGGACTTGTAATCATGGGCTCAGTGGAATTTTTATCCACACTTATAGTAAACTACCATTACTAATAAACATGTTCCATGATGTTTCTTTCAAAATTTATTGCATTTTATAAATTCCAACCTTCTCTTATTCCCCTTTTCCTTATTTCTTTTTCTAGAGTACTCAGCATCCCAATTATTATCTTGCTTCCCTTAAAATACATTAGACTTGGAGAATTATTTCTCTGTCATGATAACACATGATACTATATACTCATATGATTATAATGTTTGGGAGACTAATACCCTTAAAATAATTTTCATTATCCCATCAAATAAATGTTCTATCTTACTCTTTGTATTACATAAATAGTCCACAACATTCCTCATTAACCTTATAAATTTGGATTCATACATAGAAACATTCTCATCCTAATTTAATTTCAGACTCAAGAATTCTCTCCCTATATCTTCTCACTATTCATGAAGAAAATATTTTTCCAAGAAAAGTTCTTAAAATTATTACATTCCATGTTTTTTATTTTTTCCCTCCTCCTAAGTGTATTGAATTAATGACCACCATTGATGTGAATCTCTTGAGATATGACAAATTTCCTTGACAACCATTTCTATTATAATAATTCCCAAAACAAGAAATATCTTTTATAAATAAAGTATCCATTACTCATATTTAAATGTATTCATAGTCCCATTGAATGATTGATATTTCTAACACATGAAGTTGTCTAATATTGTTACACTAGGATGTGGATCATCAAGTTGCTCCATACAAGAAAGGTTATTTCTCATAACATGAGTCAGTTATCCTAATATATTTACAATTTGTTCTACTCTAGATGTAACTTCATCACCAATATTATCTTACTAATGATGGAATCCCTACAATGATTATGTGCTTTAATACAATTTCCATTCCTTCCTATAGGCACCATTTCTAATCAATGGCATATACTATATTATATTATGAATCATAACATATAACTTTAAAACTAGTGAAAAACATAACATAAATTGGAAATTTATGCCTAAAGAATCACAAAATAATAATATTTGTTTCTTTTGGAATATTCTCAATGGCTATTATAGTGTTACAATTTCCCAATCTATATTTTCTTAAATTTAATTCCTAATGTTTATACTAAAATTCCTCTGATATCAATTGTATAGCCCCCAACCCTAGTATCCCAGAGTTAGTTTTTATATTAATATATTGGAATTTGATACAAATAATTTCATCCCAAAGGACCAAATAGTTTAGTTTCCTTGGAAAAGTAGATACATACTTGAATTTTACAATACAATTTAAATCAAAAAATATAACATAGTATTTCCTTTGAGAGTACCATTATTCTCTTATATTATCCCAATATATCATTCATAATATACTCATTATTTCCCTAGGTAAAAATAAACATAATAAACAGGGTGAACTCATATTCTTAGAAATGTTCTATATACAGTGAAAGAAAAATAAAGCATGAATAATATAGTGGTAAATAAATGGAACTCAAATAATTCCAAAATCGCATGAGCCAAAAACTCATCCATGGATTATATAACTAACCAAATAATTACATAAAATCAATAAATAATATAATAATGAGGGAAATGAATAATATAAAACATTATAAATATACCTTCAAGGCCTAATTTCAAGACATATAACATAAATGGGTAAGGCCTAAACCAATACCCAATCTTGTTTGTCAAATGGGACCTACTGATGCATCGAAGTGTTATATAGGTCCCCAACCAACACTTACTAAGTTCAATGAATTACTTATATAAAATGTGTGAAAAATGATTAAAATAAACATTCACATTGAAACTTTCATATAGAACATTAATAATTTCACTAGTTAATTAACATAATCATAAACCATCTAATTTAATATATAGAATGGTATCAAAATAGTACATCTTCATTTCAATAGATCATAAACCATATATAAAAATAATATGGATTTTATAATAATAACATAACCCTAGTGTACAATAACTAAAACAAGGTTTGTTTTCATTGATGAATAATTATACAAAAAAATAATTCATTAAAAATATTCTTGGGAAAAATAACATTTTCACTTTGAAAATCACTTATTTTTTAAAAAATTGTGTTATTACAAAGGAAAATATTGTATCAAAAAAAACCAGGTAAAAATATAAAGTAAAATTTAAATTAAATATTCTTCATTAAGGTGTTAAATTTTATTCATACTGTCTAAGTTAAAGAAACATTCCTTTTACACTTCGGTCACAGAAAGTTGAAAAGACCCTTATTTGGAAAAAGATAAGAAGATTCCTTTTAAACATATTTATAATAAGTTAAATATGGGTAAAAATTACTTTAAACAATCATGATAGGGTATTAAAAATATTATTTAAAAAAAATATGGAAAATAATGACAAGGAAAAAATATATTCCCCAACAAATACTTTAACATAAACAATCCATAATATTGATGTGAGTGTGAAAAAAACTCTTTCCTCTGGTCTAAATTCCTTTCTGCATGTTCAAAAATCCTATATAAAAAATATAAATTTATTATGAATCTATTATATAACCATACTCATATATATCATATGATTTATGATATACTTATAATATTTAATCACCACATTTTAAATAATTCTTTGTTAAAAATCACAATTTTAGGTAATAATTGCTTCATATTTCATGAAGGATTTTATTCAGTGGTTATCATATTTATAATTTGATCAATATTACATAATATCAAGAATTTTTATAATGATATAAATATTATATATATTCATTTTATATTTATTTAAAGTATTACATTAAATTTAGAGGTAGAAAAATGTATTGCACCATTCATGGGGACATTAGGTTGTACGTATGCCTGAATATTGTTTTCATAATATTATCGATAGAATAAAAGAAAGTTAAATATTAATTATAATTTATAAAATATTTATTATATCAAATAAATCATATATATTCATCAAATCTATCTTTATTACTATCCAAATAAATTAGAAATGAAAAAAGAATTACGTCACTTCATGGAGGTGGTAGTCCACACGTACCCATTAGCAGCGTTATCGTTTACTAATAGTTTGGAAGGTAAGAAGGTAGATGGGATATTATCATTTAGGAGTTATAATTATTTTGTAAATATCATAGACAAATATTAAACCTTCCATAATTATAATCCATAAAATATGGTAATGAAAAATGAATTATATCGCTATGTGGGGATAGTAAGTCATACGTACACATGAGAAGTACTTTCCCTTCCAACTTGATCGGAAAGAGGGAGGAAATGGTTGTTTCATAATAATAATAATGCTTTAGTGTATTTAGGATACTAAATTCATTATTTTATGATAAATTCTAAATATTTATTAGTGGTCGAAAAAGGAATAAATTGAAAGAGGTCAGGTAAGACAATTACATATTCTTTAGGATACCTTGTTTAGATCATTTCTTAAGGGACATAAGCTTTGAATTCAAGGATACTAAAACATCAAAAACATGGATAAATAATTTTATAATAGAAATTGGTAGGTATTGGATGATCTATATGTCTCAATTTTCTATGAATAAGTGAGGGATGAGGTTCTATTTTATAATTGAGGATAAGGGCACTTTGATAATTTCCCAAAAGATTAAATTATAAAAAATTCATTATCAAGAAAAAATCCTATAAATGGAAAGGTATTATATGAAATGTAAGATATAGTTGTAACACATCACCCAATATAATCTAGATAAGTTTTTTTCTTTTTTAAACCTCACCATTTTGATTAACCCTTGGTCAATCGAATTTAATTTAAATTTTGGTAATAACTTTTCCCATATTAAAGAGTTGTAATTTTTAATTACAAGGCCAAAATTGGACCATAAATGGCCATGTTATGAGATTTTCAATCATATAATCTCTATCTATTATTATTTACATATTTTATTATTTTTAAATAATTTTTAAAAAATATTGTTTTTATATTATATTGTTTTTTCAATTTTGACACTACATAAAGCCATGACACCACACATAGTTTGTCCATAAAATTTTTAAACCATGTGCAAACCATATATCCTTCACTATCCAAGGAAACAGACATTGAATAGTTTGGCTGCATAGTTTATCAAACTATTACCAATCATGAAAAGTGCCTCTAAACATGAGCTGTAGGTTTTTTATAGTTTCTCTGCAACCATTCACTAACCACGTGCCATACACCAAAAAAAGTCAAGTTGTGTGGTTTCTCCTAACCATTCGGTAACCCTTTATAAAGAAAATAATTTCTAAATTTAAAAATTAAACCTGAAGCTCCCTAGACTCACATGAGAAATGAAGTCACCTATCAATCCTCGAATCGTATCAAAAACAATTACCTCTCGATGCTCCAACTCTCATAATTTTAATCCAAAACTCAATTACGAAAATGACCCCTTCTTTAGAAATCCAAAAATTCATATTCCTTTTGAATTTCATAACCTATAACGGAGTGATATTTAACAGAATCCCCTCTATAACACTTCCCATCCAAAATAAGCCCCAATAATCTTTAAAAATTGATCTCAAACCATTTAGGCCATAAATTCACATTAGCTTGTTGTGTTCTATCCTTGAACACCAAATTATATTTTTTTACTCAACTACAAACACAAATAACACTATTCATAAAAAACTAAGCCAAATATTTTCACCACTATTGAATCAAAAATATGGTTCTTACCCACGCCCATTAACCCTAATAAACTATGGTGTCGTCTATCAACCTCGATTAATTAGAATCAACTTTGTGATTTCTTCCCTATAAGCTTGAAATATCAATCATATCAAGGAATATCCCATAATCACCCATCAATCATGAATTATCACTAAATCAAAAGCACATGCATATACTCTATCCATCCTAGATATAGCTATCTAGGATCATAAACATTTATCTCATCTGGAGCCACACATAAAAAATAGGCTTGGCATCCTTCCAATCCTACCCTCAAAACCTAAATTTGGCACCATAAGCACTCCAGTGCTATATAATAAAAAATACCAAATCATTACATGTGAATATATAACATAGATTATAGAGCCTCCCATAAAACCTTGTTTACAAAAGCTAAGGAATAATTATTCCTATATTCCATACCTCGTAACATCTCTCATGGATTGATCACATAACCCAAAGAATCTAATCATGCTTACCATCTGTAAGGGAATTCACAAACCTGAGATAACCCCTCTATCGGGTTACACCCGTACAAATCACTCATCACACCAATATCACAAGTCACATCTAAAGGGAACTAGGCTCTCCCACCTAGCCCATAAACCATCTCTCACATATGTCACAAATCACATGGAAGTACCTATGATCCCATATCAATATCCCTTGGAAACTCACATACTATAACAACCATTATAGGGTCTCAAACATATACAATTCACATCACATTACAAACTACCTCCCCACACATCCACATTGATCATCTACATATGAGACTACTCCTCTTGGGGATCAGGTCACATCCACACATATATAACAACACTATCCCATGATGGTCTGTACTGATATTATCATAGCCATATGTTTTAGTTAAGTATAATTCCCCCAAGTAAAAATTTGGGAAAACTCCATATAGGTTTTTTGAAAATGTAAATAACCAAACAAGTTTCTTAAATATCAACATGGGGACCATCACAAATGCATGTAGTTTCACTATCAACCCACCATGGTTCACTATACATCCCTTACACTGAAGGAATTTACAATTATCCTTAAGGAGAATCCCTCCATAAAATCCACATGGACTATCATCAGATGAAATATACCACAATTTAGCTAAGTATAGTGCCACCAATAATCTATATAGGAAATCACCATATAAGTTATTATTGATGCTTCAAAAAATTGATCACATAGTCTTTAGTGATATAAATCACACACAAGAACACAAATTTCATATGATTCCAACATTCTAAATATGATTCATGTATACAAATCTTACCAATGATACAACAACCAAAAAACCTTAAATCATAAATCCAAAACTCATGTTCATTACTCAAAGTAAAAACATACAACTATGTTTGTGGAAGACAAGAATCACAATCCCATATCCCTAGTAAACTAGAAATCCCATCTGAAAAGGTGTTCATGATAAACCTATCTAAGATCTATTACAAACTCTAACAAATTATTATATCACTTATCTACCATATCAAAAAATATAAAGAAATAAAATCTTTGATACCACTTTGTAACATCCTCTGACCTATGATCATTGATCGATTCTAAGACCAATGATCAACACGTGACAACATCATGCCTCCCCATACGACGAAGACTACTGAATAGTAGCAAAGGTTCATGGCCATTCAATGAGGGGACTATATCCTCATATTATATTAAAGTAATGATCTAAAATAACCAATCATCATACACAATAATAATAGTCAAAGTGCATTGGCATAAATAGAACACAAAATGATATATTAAATGAAATACATAATCATAAATTCATATGAAACCACCTATGAGAAATATTCCCATACCTGAAACCTATAAGCATACATATGTGAGGTCACATCCCCTACATGGAACTAGGTACAAGCCTAAATTACATGAGGGTCGTATCCCACCCTTGGTGCCTTAACCCTTATTCAGACACACACACACACCCACAGATATATATATATATCATATTTATCGATACATATCTCACTTAGAACCTCATATATCACGCACTTAGGAACATCCCACCTTGGAACCTCATATATATCTTATATAACAAACACCTAGGGGTACATCCACCCCAGAATCTCATCTCACACAACACAAGTTGGATACCTATCCAAACATGTTCTATGTTTCCAAGGTTTTCCTCCCAAGATCACAACATAGAACATTTATATCATCAAATTCTAAATAACCACAATATCCCTTCTACACTAATGTTATCCATTATGGTTCTAAGGGGAGACCATAATTCATCACTATCCATTCCCACATTAATCCTCTCATGGATTGTGTAATATAGGGGCACCCCCAGGGTCCCCTAGGCCACATTGTATAACAAATACCCTTTATTGGTTCACATTTCTAAAACTCATCTCTTGGTATAAACCCGTCATTCAAAAGGAATAACATCCTTTGGCGTCATCAAAATAAAATTTCTACATCACTACCCTCATAAGATAATCCATACAGGCACCTCTCTAGAGGGATGTCATAAGGCCGATATGAATACCCAAGTTATCCCATGAAAATCCTTTCACGCAACCTATAAACAATCTACCAATGGAATATCCACTCAAGTACTCACATCTTAGTTGGAGAGGAACACACTAACCATTCTCAATTTGACTAGCCCAGTGGCAAGAAAAAATATCATAGTTCTCTTGTGTCCTATATAGGCTAACAATTCCCATCCACCACACTCCACTATCATGAGGTGGTTATGGGATCCTACACTTGGGCCACCATGTCTTGTTCACTTCATCTAATTCATACCCATCAAGGTTCCATCTATATTAAGGAATGAATTTATTAGCAAGGACTTATCCATCGGATTTCATGGCATTAACTAAGGCCCAAGGGTCCATCATGGCCCATATAAAATACATTTTATCCATAGGAAAACCATTTAACAAAACAATTAATTTAATTTAAAAGATCAATCACCCTATGCATAAATACCACCTAACACATGAATTTATCAATAAAATTAATTTACTAAATGTGTATGTTCAAGGGACTACATACCTAAATTTCAATGTTACTTATATTTAGTATCATGCTAAAAAAACCTTGTTGAGATCAATTCAATATTGTATCAAAGTTTTGAGAACTTTTCTCAAGGAACGATGTCAAAAAAATTAATTATAAACAATTTATAATTTATTTAAAACTAAATCAATTATGAATAATTCAAAGAACTCATAGGTCAACCTCGTCACACTGAAACAACCAACTAACACTTGTAAAAATATCATGGTGCACTATCAACACCATCCTGCCCAAATCCCCATAACATGACATCAAATCAATAGGTAATTTAATTTTAACATAATTGATTACTATAATAAAAAAAATATAGTATTGTACCTCTATAAAAATAGAATGTGGTGGAATAAAAAATAATATCGACATGACCTCTATTAAAACCATATGAAATCCTCCTCATATCAGATGATTTCTACCATAGTTCAGTAGAAATCATCACTAAACCCTGAAATCAGTTTAACCATATCAAAGAAAGGGGGAAGTTGAATAACGGATGAATAACACAGATTAAAATTTCAAAGAACACTTCAATTTGAAGGGGGTTGACAGTTGACGAGGGAAAGAGGCCCCCATTCTATTACACATGAGAGGTGATAAAGAGGGAGATTTGGGATTAAAAACTCAGACAAATAAAAGGGTGAATTTCCAATTTTAAATAAATCAAGAAGGACTCACATTTACCACACTTTTTAAAAAATTATGCGCCAAATGTGCATTTGGCACAGTCTCAAGTTTTTCCACATCATAAAATTTGTTAACAATATTTTCCAAACCACATACCAACTATGTAGTTTACATTATTTAAGGGAGAACAACTCACATGATTTACCAAAACACGTGTGAACCCTGAAAAAAAAACATCCGAACATGAGTTTTATGTTTTTCATGGTTTATTTTCACATTTGTTCCAACCATGTATCATAAACCTAAACAAATATATGTCATATGATTTACCCTCATGATTTTTACAAACCATGTTACAATCATGTATAGGGAAGAGGCCTTTTAAAATTTCTAAAATTCAACCCAAATCTCTCATGACTCACTTGAGAACCCAATCCATCTCTTATGACTCTATAAATATAAAAAATATCACCTTATTTATTCCATATCCTATAATTACAATCCAAAACTAAATTCTAAAAACAACCCCCACTCTAGAAATCTAAAAAAATAAAATTCCTTCTAAATTTATTAACTCACAATGGAGTGGTATTTTATAGTAAAAGATTATCTGTATAAAAGTAATGTGTTACCTCATTGGTGGTTATGATTTTGGTGTAAGACTAGTGTGAATGTTTGAGGTGTTACATTCCTTCCAATATGAAACACTCCTCATTATTGATCACCATTTATCTCCCTGAGTAGACTTCGTAACCCATTTGGTGATATAGAGTCCTCAAAAAATGTTTTCATATATAAATACCAGTGTAATATCTTGAAGGGAAGATTATTTTTATCCATTTATTTGGTGGTGATTATTAATATTACTCCATCAATATAGAGGCTTCTAGATCGACATTATGTGTATGCTATATTTTGGTAAGTTTTTTATAATATTACCACTTTGTTCATTTAAGATAGACTAGAAATTATATGGATTTACTTTTACTACCAAGAATCTTAGAATGATTCCTTTAAACCCATTAGTGATATCAGAGAATTTTTTCTTCAATAATAAGACATTTAATTTTATAATTTTGTTAAGAACACATAATGTCACCATGAAATTGTCCCCGAGGGGTTATTGTGGTGACCATTAAACTGGAAACATCACCATCACCACACTATAGTTCATGGTTTTGTGGTTCTTCACATGAAATTTTCTAGGCACCACAACATGCACTTTGGTATGAACTCTTAGGGGTGATAATAATGGTGCCCCTTTGCAGGAATACATTGTAACTATCAAAATTCCCATCAATTTAGAGCTGTAGAATTTTGATTTGTAGAGTTTCACCTTACACCATGACTGAATCCATGATGTAGTGGTCTCTATGGTTCTATCAAAATATACCCAACATATGGACCATTATGTGGAGCAATATGTGGTTGTTCATAAAAGTTTAAATTTTATATTTTGTTAAATTTTATTATTATTTATAAAATATTTATTAATGATAAGTGTTTAGTACTGTAAAAATGTGATTTATTTGGAACAAATTAAGTATGAAAATTTCATATTTGTATCTCATGTTTCAAAAAAATGTTAATTTCTTTTTTAATTAATTTATTATTCAGGTTTAGATAATTTTTTATGAAATGTGAATATTTTTTATAACAACATTATGTGATAAATTGCTTATATATGGTAGATATATGCATTACATTCCAGGTAAAACTCTATAAAATTTAATTTTTATCTACTTTGACCTTAGTATGTATTTGAATTTTTTAGCTTGAATTTAGTTATTGGAAAAATTTGGTGCATATTAGGTCTTATAATTCCTATGAATCAGATTCACCCTTGAGTAAAGTATCCCTAGGTAGGGGTAATTTGGGTCAGACTTCCCACCCACCTGATGTATTATTTCCTATTCTATAAAGGTTTTAGTTGCCTATCTATGGATCTGGTCTTAATCATGTAATGATTTTAAATGTCATATAGTAATATACTTTTACTTTAAGATTTTGAGTAACTTATTCATAGGATGAGAAGGATATGCGTGAATATTTTTGGAATCTATATTTGTGTACGAAACACAAAATATGGGTTGTGTAAAGAGTTACACATTAATGTGGTGGGGATATAATAATTTGAAAGATATAGTAGGGATTCCAAAACTAAATCATTAGAAGTATGGATATACAAAGGAATAAAACATGAAAAGGTAAAGAATACATGAGATGAAATATTTATGAATCTAATATGAATATGATGTATATTAAATTGGTGATACTTTTAAATGAAAACCCCTCAAATACTATGTGTGAGGTTCCTTCAAAAGTGAAACTTGTCAAGGCCTCGATCATTAAACTAGGTTGGTCATTCCAAAAATAGGTTCCCCTAGATTATATTTTGTAAGTAAATAATGTAATATTTGACCATGGATTATCCTATTGGGTAGGTCATTAGAAAGTCGGGTGCCCTTGGATTACCCAAAATTATATTATTATTTTTTTAATTTCATTGGGGTTACACTATGCAAGAGAACCTAATAGTTTTAGCTTAATGTAGAAATATAGTTTAGTATATCTATATGATGAATTTAGATAAATAGTTAACTTCTCAATTATACATGAACCATAACTATCATATTTGGAATGTTTCCTTACCTAAATAACTATGTGGTGAGAGAAAATATAAAGTGGACTCATTTTTTAGTGAAATATGGATCTTGACTCACTAAATGGATATGATGTATGTGACCTTCATTTTTAGTGGGGCACTCTCATTAAAATTCATTGATTAAAATATATAAATCATGATACCCACCCAAAAATATGTCTTTTTTGTAGATTATGACTTACTTCATGATAATAATTTTAAGATAACTTATAGGTATGACCTATAAAAAAGTTATATATTGGTATCTTGGGTTGATAAGTGTTCTTAAAGATAATCATTTTGAGCATATAAATTTGAATGTTATAGAAATTAATTACACTAACTCTGACTCATGGGTATAAGATACTGACTATGAATCCCACATCTTTTCTAATAAACAGGGAATTATATATATGATAGAATTAATGAAAGGTGATGTAGATCTTTATGTCAGTAATGAAGAAATAGTCATTGCGTTAGAGTTAAACACTTATGATCTAACTTTACCAAAGGAATTAGTCCTAGAATTGGAAAACTGTTATTATGTTTTCTCTATATACATAAATTTTATTTATTTATCTTATTTGGATAATATCGGATTATAATTCATTATTAATAATAATATATGTTTTAAATAGATGAAAGAGATGTTTTATGGAATTTTGAATATAGTAAATAGTTCATATTATATATATATATATTATAATGTCTAAAATATTAAGAATAATTAGTTTAGAGTTGATTCTAATCCCACCTACCTTTTGTGTTATCTCCTTGGATATATAAATGATAAGTGAATTCAAAGAATCCATAGATATAGATTTTTAGATTCATTTGATTATTATTTTTTTGAGAATTAAAAAACATGTTTACAAGGAAAAATTACTAAACACGTTTTAGTAGAAAATGTGAAAGTTCTATAGTATTTTTAGATCCCATACATATTGGTGTACGTGGACTAATGAGTTCACACTCAACTGATGGTTTTAGGTACTTTTTACTGATACTGATTACTTTAATAAATATGGTTATGTGTTTTTTATGAAACACAAGTATGGAAATTTTAAAAAGTTCAAAGAGTTTCAAAATGAAGTAAAAAAATCAAGTGGGAAAATATATTAAGATTATCAGAACAGATCTGTGTGGTGAATAATTGAGCTATAAATTCACTAATAATCAAAGATGCTATATATTTATTCAAAAAATCAGTCCTCCTATAACATCGCACTAGAATGGTGTGTGTGATAGGAGGAATTGTAAAACCCAATGATTTTACTATATATTTTTCCTTTAAATATATATTGTATTAAATATATTATTTCATTCATAAAACCAAAATACAATGAACTACAATAAATTTTATTAAGATAAAATATTATAATACAATATATATATAGTAATACATTAAAAGAATGCAATAAGGAAAAAAATTTACAAGTAGAATAAAACTCTTGGAAAATAAAAATACCAAGACCAAAACATTATCCTCGTAGTTTACCATGAAGACTATCTCCCCGATTGAAACTACATAAATAAACAAAATAATTATAAATATAACAAAAAATATGAGAAAGAAGTAAATCAATTGGATGATCGATTCTAAAGAGTGTATGTAATGCTATATATAGGAACTAAATATAACCATTATATATATATTTTAATTGAAAATATGGTTCATGGAAAAATAGTTATTTGATATATGATAATTGGGAATGAATGTATCTAATAGGTAAATTTAATTTATATAATTTTTAGTAATAAAATGAAAATAATATAATTCTATAATGAAGAAAAAATATAATATTTAATTAATATATTTTATTATGAAAATATAATTTTATGTGTTAAATAATATTATTATTAATGAATAATTTGATGTATTTATAAAATCAAAAAAATAATGTATTGATAAATATAAATGTTTAAAAGATGAATAAATAATTTTAATAGGATGTGGTTTAAATTAATTAATGATACTTTTCAAAGAACTATTTTTTAAGTATTGTGTATTTTTACATTAATAAATTTAATTGATAATATATAATGAAGAATAAAATGTAAAGATTAAATTTATAAATAAATATACTAACAATAATATAATTGGTAATTGATATGAAATGGGATTAAAAAGATATAATATTTAAAATGTTATTAATCTATAAAATAACTTTTTATATATTTTATGTTTTATTTTACACCTTATATTTCCCATTTATAGAAATTGAATTAGATTAAGAATAGTCTAAATTTTTAATTATAATGTTGAGATTAGGTAAGGAGTTTAATTTCATTTTTATGCATAAAAATAAATTACCTAAGTAAAAATTGAGTTGTAGTGATAAAGTTAAAATGAGGTAAAGCGGGTTAAACTAAGTGGTAAAGGAATAAAATATAATAAAACTCAATCTATTAATGTTTGGATGAGATATTTATTGAATAAAAATCATCTCATCTCCATTATTTTACACTTTTTATCCACTTTAATTTTAAAATGATAACCTTACACCCTTGGAAATGAATATTTGTAGAAATTCCACTCAAAACTCACCTATAAAATGATGCTTCCTCTACACATAAAAAGCTACTCAATTAATTTTATTATCTTATAAATATATACACATTTCACATATAATAAATAATTCTTAAACATAATATTTTTTATGGTTCCATGAAGGAATATTAAATCCTTCATTCCAGGGGAACCCATGTCGAGGAGTGAATTCATCAAGTAAGCATCTATGCTATTTCCTTAATTTTTAAATTACCTTCTTATCTACACCTTTATAAATACCATCCAATATTATAATGATGTTATATAAAAATTATTTTTATTTTAATAAAATTTTATAGCCCAGATGGATCGTACGGGGACACCGATAGGTTAGGGTGAATCAGAATACCCAACTTTTAACGGGTTTCTTTTTTTAATTAGCCCCTCTTTATCTTAAACCTCTACCCCAGATTTGATGAATGGGTCTATTTTTTTCTCTCATCAATAAAAATATAGATAATTAAGGACATAAAAATAAAAAAAATCGAGGTTCAATACTAGGACCTACTCCTTTCCATGATTGATCTCTGGTTGTTTCAAAGATTCTATTATCATTCTAAATTTATAATGATCACAAATACAGAAACTTTTTTCACAATGTTAGATAGGTAAAATCCACACCCTATAAAAAATGGATGGAATTATTTATAATGGTACCACCAATCTTCAATGATGTTTTTTATTATGGCACCATGAATTCTTTAAGATCTATTCAATGACCCCTTTCATCAAGATGTCTCTTCTATACGAGGTGGATTTTCATCAACTTGATGATCTTGTTTATCAACTAATGTCTTTGACTAACATTATCTAAAAAATATATTATTCACACTATCCTCATTCTCTTCAATAAGTGGAAGATACAAATTTAGTTTCTTCTTAAAACCTTGGAATATATAATGTTTTGTGATTTAATGTGCTTTATTTTGTTGGGGTTATATCCATAAGTGGATATTCCCATGTGTATGAGTATGTATAGATTCAAAGTATTTCGTGCCTTAGTATGAAAATGATATAACTTCTTCTCGATTTCTTCTTTCTCGTGGATGCACACACACTGTTTGTTTAGATTCTATGCAAGAGCGTGTTGCATGTGCACTACTTTCTTTGCATGAACACAAGGGGATCCTAGAATGAAAACAAGAGAGTAATAACTCTTGTTATCTTCATGTAAAATATTTATATAGATAATAAGGAATCTTCACATAGATGTGGGGCCTTATTCTTCATTCTCTCATGTAACCATAGTTGTTCATGAGAATCACCTTCTCCTAAAGAGGTTCATGCAAGTTCTCTATCAACTTCGTATAATACAATGATGTATGTGGGATCTTCTTATTCTTCATCACAAACAAAGTGCTTGCCTGATATACTCACCTTCTTATTTACATGAAAAGTTCACAAAAATCCTCTTATAATTTTTCTGAGGATGCTCTATTTTCATGAAATGATTGATCCTAATAATTTTTAACAACATAGGTATTTTATCACCTCAGATTGCATCTATTTGTATGAGAAATATTTCACCACCCACCTTCAATGTTTTCCAGGATATCGAGGACTCATAAAAAACCAAAAATATTAGGATATCATTTATTTATATGGTATAAAAATACTATAACTCCTTATAAATACCATAAGTTTTAAACGTTTATATTTATTTATGAAGAATTACAAGTCCTCATGGATTCTAATTCTAAATACCCGAATGTTCGGGTCTTTGCTCTTCACCCAACCCATGATAATGCACAACATTTATTTTCTTAAAGTGGAAAGGAAATAACACTCATAAACCTAAATTCTTGAAACTCTTAGGCTTCCTATTCATTTTCAAATACAGTAGGCCACCTTTAATTTACATCGATAACAATTTTGCATTTTTTACGCAAGAATTTGTTTCATTCCTCTTGTTCATACGATAATACACACATGAATATCCTTGTTTGAAGATCTAAAGAATCCATATATATAAATGGCCTTATGAAACACCATTTTCATTTTCCAATGAAACTTCTTCAATTTATCCCGATTCACGCATGATAGAGATTTCATGCATGGACTAGGTTTGGTTTGAGCAACCTCATCTATACGAGGTGTTCACAAAAAATGGTCAGATGTGAGAAGAACCATTTCATTAACAAAACAGTGCATTTCAATAATTCTTAAGGCATGGAAGAGCTATAAAATGAAGGAATATTTAAAATACATGTGTCTTGATTTTAATATTCCACTTCTTGGTATCAATGGATGGTAGAGATCAAATAAATCCTATGACCCTCATTTTATCAATCTCATTAAGTGAGATTAATTGTAATTTTGGTCAGTGTCCCACATAGATTCCAAAACCAACTTTGGTTTATTACCTAGCTGAAACCAAAAAATCCTAAATCTGACTACTGGGGATCAAAAATTGGTCACATTATTCACCTCAATCTATCACTTTCACAGCAGACCAATGTGGCCACTAGCATAAGTTTCATGCCTTATACACGGACGTACCATCCTTACCTTCATAGGATTATACAGGTCACCCGTGGGCTTTTTCCAACCTCCTAACACCATGTTAGGGATACTTGGACTAATTAACCCATGTTGTTGAGGGTGACATCCCATATGTGTGGGATACAGTTGATCTTAGTGGACACCCATTGTTGGACCTTATTTTAGAATAAGGAATAAAAAATATAATTATAAAAATCTATGTATATAATTAAATAAACACATGACTTGGACATTGTCTCATAAAATACCAACATTATTCAAATCATCCCTTAATAAATTCTCAACTCTTTATCTCTTCATTTTCTTGTAGTAAAAACATCATTTAAAATATATAAATATTTTTTTTCACGCCTTTAAAAACCTCTTATTTACATCATGTAAATCAATATTTTCATGGAGTATCATCAATTTCCTCATGAAATATAATATTACATGGTTTATTTCTTCTTCAACAAGTTGCAAAATATGTGATCATATTTTTTCATGGACTCTAAAAAATCATCCTGAAAATCAACATTTTCATGGAAAAAATTCTTCTTCATCTTGTAGTAAACAAACCCATCCTTTGACCCGTGTATTGGAACTCAGGATTACATAAAAATCATTATATTTACAAGGTTAATTTTCCAAGATTAACATGCAATTCCATTAGATAAATCCATAATAATTCTCTAAGAATAATTACCAATAATGGAGATTTTTCTTACAAAATGACAACCAATAGGTCTATAACAATTCTTGAATAATAATCACTAATCATGGAGAAAAGTTTTACGAAATGAAAACCAATGAGTCCATAAAAATTCTCTAAGCATCATTACATGAATTATTGAGTATTTATTAATCTCGTTTCATCATTATCTTTCTATGATTAATCACTAATCATAGAGAACTTCATCATACATTGACTTTTGATTACTTTTTATATATTAACAATAAATAAAACCATACTCATCAACCATCCATATAGTCTTTTCAATCTCCCCCTTAGTCCTTATTTTCAATACCATTTCTATAAATTAAATTTCTTGTATCCCCCTTATTGAAAATAAATGCAAAGTATTAATATAGGGTTTTTCTTATGGACCTCAAGTCATTTGAAAAAAAAACATCTCATTTTTATAAAAAAGTGATGGTACCACATGATTTACATAGAAAAGAGCCTTTAGTCAGTCTACTCTAAGTAGATGTGGGATAACCTAGTATATAAAACAATAGATATACATTCAAGGTTTTATATGCTATCTATTAACAACCATGAATGTGATATCATGATCATAACATATTTATTTATCAAATAGGGGGTTGTATAAAATAGATTTATCAAGTAATAAATTCTCCAACACACTTTATAAAACACATATTAAATTTCAAAGGAAATAATATTCTACTCCCCCTTTCTATGATATTACTCATCAACTAGTACAATATTCTTGTTGCTCTCCTAGATTGATTATTTTCTTGATTTTAGATTACTTTTATTCATTTCCATGGCCTATTTTTAGTGGCCCATGGTACGTACTCCCTTCCCAAAATAGAAGAATATTTTATTGGTTGACATTACATTTTGGAAATTCAACTTATTATTATTATTCAATATAGGTTGCATAAAATATTTCTTGAAAACTTTAATATGTTTATTCTCCATGGAAGATTATTCAATTTTTTTTCTTTTCTTATACATTTGTTGTGATCTTTTTTTTTCATAGTAGTTATACCCAATTGGTCCATACCATCACTCTTATTCTATGTGACCACACATGTTGCAATACACAGAGAATTATTTAAGGCATTTGAATCTGTTTCTTATGTGTAGATTCATTCTCTTCTCTAGAAGCTACTTCTGTTTTGTAGGTTTATTTATTTGGTTACCTCCAATCCCCTTGAATTTAGGAATTATTTAGTTTTCATAGATTCTAAATTTTTCCCAAAATTTCATAACCTAATTGAAAAACATTCTATAGGACAAACAGTATCCAAAAAATCTTCTTATTTTCCTTGTAGTATAAGTCTGACTTATTTTCAGGCCTTATTGTCTTGGAATTTCTATATTACCTTATGAAAAATAATTTTGGGAGGTATTTTTCATGATCTTTACAGTATCAAACCTTGGTGTTTTGGTGGATGTATTATCATTTTTATCAACCCATAATTTCCCATCTTTTGGTCTTGAACCTATACTAGGTTATGAGGATATATTGATAAAAATTGAATCATATGGTTTATGGGTTACCTTATTCCATGATCTAGTAGAAGTTTGATCAAAAGATGATCTTGATCTCTTATTTCCACCAATATGAGTCTCTTTAGATACTTGAGTTATTTAATATGTTTTTATAGAAACATCCCTTCTTAGAGGTACACTTTCTTTATATGATTTGGTGGAAGAATTATTCTTTTCAGAAAATTGA
Source organism: Viscum album (assembly GCA_963277665.1). Classification (NCBI taxonomy): domain Eukaryota; kingdom Viridiplantae; phylum Streptophyta; class Magnoliopsida; order Santalales; family Viscaceae; genus Viscum; species Viscum album. The sequence goes on from OY728145.1 coordinate 781,087,396, forward strand.
GAAGATCCAACATGTCTCTCCTTCAAATTTTTAATTTTAAATCTAGTTCAAGATATTTCATGTAGAGGGAAAACTTCACATTTTCAACTGATATCAATCTTCCTTCCCATTCACTTTTTATTATTTTAATTTGATCCACATATGTTTTACTGCCTTTAATCATAGAGTTTTAAGTATTTTGATTCTTTTGAATATAACTTCTAATTGGGATTCCTTGAAACTATTAGTAGCTTAATGCGATTATTATAAGTCATGTATCTTTTGAATATATTATTAATGTAAAATGGTATGTTCTTTCACTAATATTTTGTGATCCTTAACTTTAAATGATTTTTTTCCAAGATTAGCATCTCTAAAATACATGGAAACATTTAACAAAATTTTAAGTGATTAGATTACTTTAACAAAAACATGTTTTCTCACAATTCTATCATAAGTATGAAATTAAAATTATTATTTAATTAATAAAATCCTTTCATTGAAAAGTGTGATATATTTTTTCCTTTTCTTCAATGAGGTATCTAACATCATTGCACCTTTTTAATTTCATAACAATTACATTCTCATGTATATTAATTTCTTCTTAAAGATGCGCTTTATCATCAAAAATATCTTTGGAAAACCAAGTATATATGAAATCACTTATATAGAAACATTATTCATATTTCTTTCAGAATAAGAGTTGAAGAATTTAACAAATTTAATAGATGAAACATCCTCATACTCTCTACATCTTGAGCTAGTTTATTCAAAACGATTATTATCAATTATTTTGAAAAGTGAGTACTGGTTCTTCTCTTCCTTTTCTGAGATCTTATTTAATCTATTTTCTTCCCTTTTTCTTGTATTTAATATTCTTGGTAGGGAATTTAATGTCTTCTTGAAAAGTATAGGATACTGTGTATTCCACTAGATTTAATTTATAATCAACTACAAATACACACTTCATGTAATCCTTGTAAAAACAACTAGGGATAAAAATATTGATCCAATCAGAGGTAGGCCTATGCTCAGACAGCAATTTTAGATCCCAGAAGGATCACGTTGAGAAACTAATAGGGTAGGAGTGAATAAGTATTGGTTGAACCAAAATTTACCCAATTTTTATGGATTAAGTGGTCTCTTGTATCACAAAATGGGTTATCTAATCTTCATGGGCCAAAAATAAACCTAAAGAAACAAGCATTCTCTGGAGGTGATTTGGCCACTAAGTTGCTAACTTTGGTTCTAATTGATTGTGTTATTAAATGATATTCTTAAATAATTATGTTAATTCAATTTAAAATTAATGAGTTGATCCTAGGTTATATCATGGGGTGTATTTGATGAATTTATTTTTAAATTATTTCAAAATCGTAAATTCGAGTGTTTCCTTCAATGAAATATGAACTTACGAAATCAATCATAGAATATTGAGTCATCAATATTATAACCCTAATCACCTATAAACTTTTAGGATCATATTTATGAGCACTCCAAGGTAGAGGATCCTTTTAGCACTCTGGATTTGTTTCCTTAAAATTGGTGAGTTCAATGGAGAAGGTACATCATTGAATAAAAATCTGAAAAGTGGAATTGATTGAAAATTATTAAAATGAGAAATAACATCTAATCCATAATATTAATACTTTTATGGATCAACCCATTATAGTTTTATCCCTCCATTTATGATATTATATAAATAGAAGTGGTTAGTGTACTCATGAGGGTGGAATTGAAGAAGAAGTAAAATACTGAATTACAATCACTCCACCATTATGTGATAAAATTCACAAGTTATGGTGTGAATAAGTCCAAAAATTGATTCAAATTTATGAATGTAAAATTGAAAATTTAAAAATAATATATTATGAAGAAGATATTTTATTAATAAATAAAATTGAATAAAAACAAACATGCGAAAAATTAATTAAGCGATTATGAAATAAAAGCAGGAAATTACAATTGAAAGTAAAAAACATAGATAAAAGTAAAAACATGGATCCTAATTCCTTTAACAACCAGTTCCTTATATAGGAATATGTGGAGCCTTAGGTAAAACCACCATCAATACATTCCTTCCCCATTAATTGAGAGAGTCAAAGGAGGGTGAGAAAACCATGTACAATTTGATGTTTCAAAGTTGACCAAAAAATCGTCAAGATTCATTTATCTTGTTGAAGTGAGAATTTGTAAATTAATATGGCCAAATATGGATGGGTTGTAGAAGAAAACTATCTTCTCCCATATATTCTTTAATAGAATTAAAAATTCCAGGAAAATTTGGCAAGTCCTCTGAATGTTATTCTCAATCTAGTGGTATGACTTTACGGGTATTCAAATTTGGCCCACCATTTAAATATCAATTTAGCCTCCCTTTATCTCCATGAAAACTTTAGAATTATCTCCAGCCATAGTTGAATGAAATTATACCCATATTTTTTTATTTCTATAGTTAAAATTTTAACTTCATTGTGATTTAATTGTGGGCCACATTTTTGTTTGATTGGCCTTAGGCCCATTATTATCTGTCCATAAAATTTCTTTATTAATGCTCGAAAATATTCATCTCCACTTGGGATTCCACTGTTAACACCAAAAGATAAAATCTTCCAAAAAAATATTCCAATCAGATCCCAAAATATCATGTTCAAAAAATACATAAAATTTTCTCCACAAATAGATAATTCATTCGGCCCAAATTTCTATTTTAAACATGAATTGTATTTAAGATGAAAAATGAAGTTTAATTTCTATAATGAAACAAAATTTATGTTTATAGAATTAAAAAACATGAATATTAACATATAATCAATGAATATTATCCTCTTTCAGTGGATAATAATACCCCCAAATTCAGTTTCTCTAGTCCTAAGAAAAAACTGTCTCTAAAATATCACATTGAATTCCATGTTTCTAAAACATTTTAACATTCATTGGTAAAAAAAGAAATCATGCCAAAAAATAATGAAACCTTTCAAAATCATTTGATTCAAGATGGGTTCACAAGCATATCTCAAGCCCAAGCTAATTCCTTTGTTCAAATTCATTTCCAAATTTCATCTAATTTCAATAAGCATGACGATGTATTGTGCATCACAAAAGACACGGGGCCCATTTTCTTATTAAAGGGGAAAAATTGAAGTGCTAGGTGGAATCACATTAAACCTTAAGATGAATATCCAGTTTTTGTGTTTTTTTATTTTTATTTTTATTTTATTTTTTGAACCGCAATAGATATGAAAATACTGACTCTGGGAAAGACAACTATATAGTCATGACCCCCAAGTGCTGGATGCCACAAAAATTTTCAATTAATGCTCTACATAGAGATATAAAGCCGAACTATAGGAAATAAAACTATGGATTCATGATCCCCATGTTTCAGACACCACACATTGGGACAAAAAATTGCTCTTTATGGTCATTATTTTAATTTTTTTATATTTTTTTGGGGATACTAAAATTAATCTAAAAGTGAACCCAAACCCAATGCTATGATGAAAGGGACCCGAGAACTCTAATTTACACCAACTATCCAATGGACTTGCATTGTGGCATTTTCATTAAGATGATGAAAATGTAAACTTTGAAAAATCACACCGGAAAACCGTACATACCAAAAACTATGATCACGAACTTAAAATTGAATTAAAATCATAATCAATGCATTAAAAATAATTTTAAATTTAGTTTTGTTGTTTCACAATGTATATTAATGAATTAAAGGATAATGAATTGTGTTTTTTTAATTTAATTCTTTTTAAAAAATGCGATTTTATTTGGAATCCCATATTTTCACTCCCCCAAAACATAGAATGAAACTACCCACAGTTTTGGAAGAGAAGAAAAAATATAGAGTTCAATATTGGGATGAAAGAGGGGATAAAATTAATTTAAATGAAATATTAGATTAAAATCACCTAGTTTTATGTTGATGTCCCATCAATATGAAATTGATCTCTTTGGATTTATGTCAAAATTTGACTCCTCGGAGAAGATTAATGGTTTGGTTTGAACATTAGAAGGCAAGGGTTTTATTTTGAAATACTAAAATGAATCAACACCTAAATCTCACAAAAAATAGAATTTATATCACAAAGGAAACCCCAAGGGGTTACCTTGAAAAAACACAAAAAAAAAATCAAAAGTCAGGTTGCCTCCTGGAAAGCAATAAATTTAAGGTCGTTAGCTCGGCTTGGACCCCCAACTTATACTATACCATCTTTTAAAATTTTTAGGACCTCATTCATCTCAACTTATACATTATTTAGATTGATTATTTATTTAAATTTTTTTCATGTGTAATCCCATGTTCAAAAATTATTGTGAATGTCTAAGGGACTTCAAATATGTTTGACCTAGTAACTTCTGTTGTATTACCTATGACATAAAGAACAATTTTTTATTTTTTTACCTTCAAGAGATGATGAAATTATGAAAAAATATATTTTATTATTCCATATGACTTAATAATTGATAGATGATGTGTATACCTTGAATTCAACCTCAGTTTGGATAACACTTTTAGAAATAGGTGGGAAATTTGAATGGAACCCCATTTTACTTTAAAAATTACTTAGCAAAATTGGTTACTTATGATCAGAAGATTGAATAAAAAACTTAGATAGATTAGTTTCAATAATGGGTATAGACTCAAAGATTGTGCTTTCTCCCAATGGTTTAGTGTCTGTTGTTTCTAAAAAATCATCATTGGAGAAATATTGGGGACACTCAATCCAGGATTCTAAATTTCCCTCTTGTGAATGTAGAAAATAATTTTTCTTGTGATTTAAAGAATATTCATCAATTAATTTATCCTATTTAGCTGCGCCAAATACTAAGGTTGGATTTTCAGTAAATTCATGAGAGGTTTTCGGGATACTAGAAACATCACATAAAGTTATGGTGGGATATTCAGTGTTGAGATGGGTTCCTCACATGTTTTAAAGTTTTTTAATTATAACCTCAAAGATTAAACCTTAGAATTCATTATCTCCATTAAATAACACAACTAGTTAATAAGCTATTGGGGATCATTTTGGATAGAATTTTGGGCATCATGGACTTCCCTAAGATTGATCTCTTCTACCATCCTTGAGAGGGATAGAAATGTTTTCTTTAAATGTTCATTGTCCCAATGATTGTGCATGTTATCAGGTGTGGGGTAATTATTCACGTTTTAATCAATGAAATTATCTATGTGAGGGGATTCCCAATTTAAATTTACTATTTGATTATATATTTAGTTTATGAAGCGATATTATCGATTAAACTCCATTGGATGTATTTGGAAACATTGATTCGAGATTTTTGGAACCCGGTAAAAGAGAAAGGGGAAAAGATAAGAGAAAAGGGATGAGAAAATAGAATTGGAGGAGAATAGAAAGTGGTTCTAAAATGAATTACATGGTCCCCGGAAATGGAACTGAAATTTGGTTGTGCCCAAATTTACTCATGTTTTATGTTGTAAGCGGTCTCTTGTAGTACAACATGGGTTATCGAATCCTCAGAGACCCAAGAAAAAACCTAAAGAAACAAAAATTCTATGGAGGTGATTTAGCTATGAAATTTTTAACTTTCGTTTGAATTGATTGTATTATTAAATGATGTTTTTAAATAAATAATTGAATTCATTATAAAAATAATGATTTGATCCTTGGTCATCTCATGGGGTGGATTGTATGAATTTATTTTTAAATTATTTCAATGTCTTAAATTCGAGTGTTTCCTTCAATGAAATATGATCTTATCGAATCACTCATAGAATTTTGAGTCATCACTATCTTAAGGATAATCACCTATAAACTTGAAGGATAATATTGATTAGAAATCCAAGGTAGATAATCATTTTAGCACTCTGGATGTGTATCCTTAAAATTGGTGAGTTCAAAAGAGAACGTACATTATTAAATGAAAATCTCAAAAAAATAGAATTGATTAAGAGTTATTAAAATGAGAAATAACATCCAATTCATCCCCCTAATACTCCCTTATACCAACCCATTAGAGTTTTATCCCTCAATTGATATTATTCTATGAATATAATTATGTATTAGAATCATTATGGTGGAATTAAATAAGAAGAAAAACAGAATTACGATCACTCCACCGTTGTGTGATAAAATTCACAAGTGATAGTGTGAATAGGATCACAACTTGATTCAATGATATCAATGTGACATTAAAAAGAATATAATATTAGAATATGAATAATAACTTTTATTAATAAAAAATGGTTAATGAAAAACTTACATGAGAAAAATTACAATTGAAAGTAAAAAAACATCGATAAAACCCAAAAAAAATCCTAATTCCATTCACCACTAACTCTTTATATAGTAATATTTGTATCCATAGGTCGAGTCACCATCAATACAATCTTTACCCATTAATTTAGTGATTCTAAAAGAGGGTGATAAAATAAAGGGAAACTTGACGTTTCAATGTTGACCAGGAAAATCGTCCAGATTCATCCCCTTTCTAACATGTACATTTGTTACTAAATATGGCTGAATATGGATAGTAATATGAGTAAAATATTTTCAACCATGTTTTCTTCAATTGGTGTCAAAATTTTAGGAAAATTTTATTAGTTTTTTTAATGTTACACTCGATCTAGTGGGATGACTTTTTGGGTGTTCAAATATGACCCACCATTTAAATATCAAATTAGTACCCTTTTATCTATATGTAAATTTCAGAAATAGCTCCATACATAGTTGAATGAAATGATACCCATATTTTTTACTTTCTACAGTTAAAATTTGAGCTTCATTAGTCTTGGATTGTGGGCCCCACTTCTGTTTGATGGGTCATAGGCCCATTATTCTTTGTCCAGAAAATTTATTCATTCAGGATGAAAAATATCCATCCTCCCTTCGGATACATCCACCAATACTATAAGATAAAATGTTCCAAAAAAAGTGACCAAAAATATCTCAAAATATAAAGTTAAAAAAATGAATAAAATTTTCTCCACAAATAGATAATTTATTGGGCCCAAATTTTTATTTTAAACATGAATTGTATTTGAGATGATAAATGAAGTTTAATTTCTATAATGCACTAAAATTTATGTTTATGGACTTGAAACACGTGAATATTGATATATAATCAATGAATATTATTCTCTTTCAGTGGTAAATCAACTATTCTCATCTTCTACTGAGTTTTACATTTTTTTTATTAGGATTTATTTCTATTGAATCTCTTACTTGACTAAAAGGAATAGATATGTTGTGCTCCCTCAGAAATCACAATGAAGATAATTAAAGAGAAAAAAAAACATAAATATATTTTTATAAGGTTTTTTACTAAGACCAACTCCTTTTCATGATCAAATTATGGTTGTTTCACAGACCCTTTTATCATTTTAAATTTACAGTGATCACAAACACCTAGATTTGGTGCACAATGTTAAAGAGGTAAAATTCACACCCTGTAAAGGTTTGATGGAATTATTTATACTATTACCACCGGTCTTCAAGGGATTTTTTTATACTATCACCACTAGTTATTCCATAGTTATTCGAAAAACCCTCTAAACAAGTTATCCCTTCTGTGTTGGATGTATTTTCATCAACTTGATGATCTTGTTCTTCAATTGAAGTCTTAAACTACCATTTTCTAAATAATATATCATACACCCTAGCCTTATTCTCTTCAATAAGTGGAATAAACAACGTTCACTTCTCCTTCAAACCCTAGAACATATAAAGTATTAAGATTTAATTTGTTTTCTTTATTTATAATTTATATATTTAATTGAATCTTAGCTTATGCATGAGTATGTATAGATTTAAAGATACTTAGGAATCAGTATGCACATGTTGCTACTTCTTCTCACTTTCCTCTTACTCATAGACACACACACAAATTGTCTTTATATTATATGCGTGAGTGTCATGCATGTGCACTGATTTCATTGCATGCACCTGAAGGGACCTTGATCATGAAAATAATTGAATAATACCTCCTTTAATTTTCATGTAAATTCTTCATGTAAAAAACTAGGAAAATTCATGTATATGAAGGGAATTTTTATTCTTTCACTTGTATAACCAAACAGGTTCATGAGAATCACCTTCGCATGAATAGGTTCACCTGAGTTACCTATAAACTTCGTGTATCTTATTATTATTATTTTTCATAGTAAGAAGAGTGCTTGTGAGATCTCCTATCATTATTCATCGCATGAAAAGTTCATGCAGATACTCTTCTTCCTTTATTTTGGATACTCTGTCTTCCTGAAATGTGATCTCTTGATAATTTTTAGCGACATAAATATTTTCTCACCTCGTCTTGCCTCTGTTTATATATGAAATATGTCACCGCTAATATTTAATGTTTTCAAGGCTATTAAGGACTCATAAAACACTCAAGATATTAAGATCTCATTTATTAATATTGTATAATAAATATCATAGGTCCTTATAAACACATGAATGTTTCGGGATTTCTATTTCTTTCATCTACATTACAAATCACTATGGATTCTCATTTTAAATACATAAATGATAGGGTCTTCATTATTCATGAAAAAAATTATTTTTTTTCAAGCGGTAGAAAAGATCACACATCCACATAAATTCATGAAGGTCTCTATCTTCCTATTCATTGTTTAATGTGGGTGGCCACCTTAAACTTACATCGAGAATAATGATGCATTCTCTTACATCAAATCATGTTTTATTCCCCATGTGCATTCGATAATACTCACATGATTCTTCTTTTTTGAAGATTTAAATCATATATCTATATCATATGCCTTCTATATCATCATTTTAGTCCATCAATGAAACTTCATCGATTTATCCTCATACATGAAAGATTGAGATTGCATCCATGGGTTAGATGCGGTTCGAGCAACCTCATTCATATGAGGTGTTTAGTATAGATGGTTGGATGCCAGAAATCCTTTTTGACATCAAACCAGTGTATTTCGGGAATTCTATAGGCACAAAGAATGTAAAATATGATGTTATATATCAAATACATGATGCTTAATAGAGTATTTCTTAGTTTATTTCTTTTATAACATGTTGCAACATATATGATCATATTTTTGCATTGCCTTCAAAACATATTCATGTAAATAAATATTTTAATGGAAAAACATATTATTTTTCATCTAATAAATAAATGTTCCATCATTTGACACATGTATTGGAACATTTTATTTCTTCAAGAATCATTAGATTTAAAAGAGTAACTATCCAAGAATGACATTCAGTACCATTAGAGGGATCCATAACAATTCTCCAGGCATCATCAACAATCCTGGAGAATTATCTTACCAAATGAAAATAAATTAGTCCATAATTATTTTCCAAGAATCATCACTAATCATGGATAATTTTTATGCCAAATGACATCTAATCAGTCTATAACAATTATCTAGGCATCATCAGACACCTTCTTGATTATTTCTCAAATTCTCCCCATTTTTCTCTTTCCATGATAAATCACTAATCATAGAGGACTTCATCATACATTTAATTTGTATTTATTATTATATATTGAAAAAAATACAACGATACTTATCAACCATCAACTTGGAAATTTCAAAAAAGATAATATTATTAAATAACTCTATACTTTATCTCAATCATTAGTGTAGCATATTCTTGTTTGGTTCAGTTCAACCACCTACATGAATGATGTAATACAAGAATCACCATTTTCATTAATAATATGTATCAATATCTTTATAATGGTAATATTTTACATTAAGTAGTAATATATTTCATAAATACGGTTTTGGATGGAAGAAACAAAATTAAATGATTATTATAAAGTATCTTAGGGTTATCGGTAAATTACCCAAAAAATGTTCATCATGTATTCTATTGTCACAAAACATACATATACATTACATAAAATGAACATGGGACTACATAAATCATTGGAACATAATAATTCCACTACCATGACTAATTTAGGAATGATTAACTTGGTATCAAATAATGGGGGTTAACCTCACTATTGAAAAACTCAAACAAAACTATCAAAATTGCTAACATCTTATGATGAAATTAAACATTAACAAACTATTATATATAGTGAATGGTTATAACTAAAGATTATAAAAGTGAATGAATATTATAAAAATTCTAAAATAATTACCTAAAATAGATTTTTTATTATACACAAGGTTAAATCACTTCTGTGGAAGTCATGAGTAAAAGGTAAGAGTTTCTCATCTCAGTTTTTCTTTCATTAATATATGCTCCACATTCACCACTTATATTATTTTTTGTGGATTCTATACTTCCCATGAATATATTTTGTCATAATTTTAATTTAATTAAATGTATTTTTAAAATCATATAAATTTATCTCTTTAAAGGTATCTTAATTCAAAATTTTCTAATGTCGTAAGGGTTTCTTTTCCAATCTCATTTTGAATTAAAGATTTTTTATGATTTAATTTAAATATATATAATTTTATTTTATTCTATCTAAAACCCATATTTTTTTCTCTTGTGTTTATTCATTTTTTTTACATTTATTCTTACAATTTCTTCTCTCTTTGGATCATAATTCAACTAAAAGGGTGTTTGTAAGTATGGCCAACTCTATCTCTTATTTTCAGTTGAGAATATATATCTTATATGTCCATATTCTTTATTTTGTTTTATAGATATCCTTATATTTTATTCTAGGATTGATTAATGTATTTTACAATTTCATTGATTTTATTTACAAAACTAATATTCTTTTAATGTTTTCAGTATGATTGTTTCCTAGCATCTTTGACTCTATTTACAAAGGTGTGAAAATAATCTCCCATTTTATAACAATTTCGATGTGAAAACCTTTTCCCAATTTTATAAAAATGTTTCATAATTAATCCCCCTCTCTATGTTTTCATGGTTTTCCAAAGAAATATCTATTCCCATTATTTTTTTGAATTTTCCATTTCACATAAAATTTATTAAAACAAACATGAATTTATTATTATTTTTCAAAGAATATTTTTAATGCACTTATAAACACATTTTTATCTATGTAAAAATCCTTTAATTATTATTATTATTCACTAGAAATATACTCTAATGAAATTTTCCACCATCTTTCTATGGATACATTTTGATAATGTCATGTAGCTATTTTCATGAAGCGCATTCTTCTATGGGTTAATTAAGCTTTGATAAAATTATGAATGTTTTTAAGTTCTTATGGAACACATTTTTCTGGTTTATCATTGTGTGATGGGTGGGTCTGTTATAGTCCTCCAATGAATTGGGTGACGTTTTATATCTCATGAGGTTGGGATGGGTTAAGGGTGGTTAGCCAAAGTCCACCATATCAAGGGATGTGGGTGGTTGAACCAAGTCTACTATATTATGGGTAAGTGAAAAGTTGAGTCCATTATGAAATGAATGTATTTTTGGTTATCCTTGAAATATGTTATGAAATCTATGCTTATTTTTGTGTCGCATTTTTAGGTTATGCGACATACCTATGTTTTGTTCTCATGGATCATGATTATTGACCCATGTTTCCACTCATTTATGTATTATGTCTTATGTTGTGTTAAAATATTTATGTCCTGACTCATGTTTTATGATCTATTTTTTATTAGGTATGGTTAGATTATGTTATGTCTATGAACCTTGATTATGTTATCATACTGACATATTCCTCATATGTCTACTTAATATTTTTTATTGTTGTCTCTTATGTTTACCCTTACTGAGCATCTACGGTCACCCTTTCTCATGTTTCCATTCCCCTGGTTATGAAGGAGAATATTATGTATGATATGTCTAAAGGGTATCATGTGAGAATTATATTTGTGGTATATGTTGAAGATATTGTAAAATAAGTTGGTTACGAACATAATCTCTAAATACACTAAACCAATATGTTATGGGGTGTGAATTATTGTGATATGTAATGAATAATATTGTGAAATGATGTAATACATATGAATAAAATGATTGATTCTTCTCAGTTGGTATCATATTAGGGTTTAGTTATTTTTAGAAATTAACTTATGAAGAATATGGGAATAAAACTTAAAACAATCCATACTGAACCAAAAGTGATGTAGGAAGAACCTAAAATGTTATAGGTTTAATTAAAGGTGTCATAATATATCACATATTATTACTAATTTACTTTATCATATGATTTATTACTCGTATTATTGTCATATGATTATTACACTAACATTTTTGTTTTAATAAATGACTATAATAGGAGTGATCAAGTTAATAATGAGTTTTATATAAAACTAAATGATTGTTCCAAAGAGAAAAAAATGTTTTTGGAGCTGAAGTGAAAAATCTCATGGAGATGCTCTCCGAATTTCTCAATCTATAAACAATAACATGAATCATGTTTAAATCCCTTATGTGATAAGGAAGGAACAAATCTCCATTAATTCCTTCATATGGAAATCACCACACTCCTTTAATTTGTACCCTAACCCACTTATTATTGAGAAATGTATCAAGATAATGGAAAATATATTTTATGTTATCTAGTGTTCATAGTATGAAAATGTTGTTTTATTTATATATTGTAACACCCCAAGATTTCATAGTGTGTTATTCCTTCAAAATAATTCAATAACTTTCACTACACGCAACACCGAGTTCAAGCGCACCGTGACTTACCAAACTAGACGTTCAAAAGAGGTTATGAATAGTATTAACTAAATTTTGAACTTTATATAATCCTTATAATTTTAGAATCCAAATTGTGAGTTTCTTATACATAATGTAAGAACAAATTCAATTGTTTTAGATAAAAGAAGTATTTTTCAAAAAATGCACTTTTACCAACTTTTAATAGTGAAACCCTTTTTTTAATACAATATTTTAAACTTTTATATATTCAATTTGACTAAATAAATTTATTCTTTATAATGGGGACATAAAAAATTTATAATGAAATGCCCCAAGCTTCCATGGTACGTTTCCCTTTGAATAATGCAATGGCGTGAATTGTACACAACTTCGAGATTCTAACACACCACAACCAATAAAACTAGCCGTTATGAATAGCAATACCTACTTTTTGAAATTTTATAAATTTTATCTTTCTAAATGGACTTCATTTTTGTATTCATAATATCGAAATTATCTTATGTTGAAATTTTGGTACTTTTCGGATAACTTTCATATTTTGATGAACAGTGAAAATTACTAAATTTTAATTAAAAAAATTAATCAAAATAATTAATAGTGATAAATTATTAGTTTTAGTGGTTTTAAAGTATATTTAGAATATATTTTTACCATTTAATATAATTTTTTTCATTTAATGTAATTTCAAATTTAAACCAGACATAAACAAGTGTCAATCTTTTTGATAGTTATTATCTCTTAAAAACACGCTATTTGTTTTGACGACGGGAATTATTTTTTAAATTAATTAATGCAACTTATATGTTTTGAATTTGGTAAAATAAACATAGTTTTTGAATTCATAATATCAAATATAGCTTGGGCCTAATTTTTGGTATTTTTCTGGAAACTTTCATTTTTTTATGAATAGTGAAACCACTAAGTGGTAGTTAAAAAACTGAATTTTTCATAAAACTTAATTTTACCGCTTCTGTGAGTGGAATTTAGAAAATCCAGGAGACATGGTTAATATCAATCAGTAAAATGAGGTTAAATTAGATGAAAATAATTTTTGGTGAATAGTAACTTTTTACTTTTATTTACCACGGTTAAAAGTAAATAGGGTAATTAAGGGTAAAAATGATATTAATATTACAATAACACGTCTCCTAATTATATTGGACAAGTTTACCTCGACCCAAAACAACCTTATGATTAAAATATTATCATTTAGGTCCACTTGGATTAGATTAGGACATTTATTATTATTTAATTCAAAGAAGAGTTAAAAGAGTAAAAATCAGAGTTTATTTACTAAAACATTTTTAATATAGGTTTATACATACGATAAATTAGATTATAAATATTCATTATAAATATAAAAATATTTCCTACATAATGATATTTTATTTATAATTATTAGAAATTATATAATTTATTTTATTTATGACACAATGGTGATGGAGTAATTACCTAATTAATGAAAAATTAGAATAATTGATATTATAAATACCCAAATAAATGTAATTTCAGACTTTTTATAAATACCAATAATTTTATAGGGAAATATGAAATGTTATTATTGATTTAATTAACTTTTTTAGAATTAATAATTCTTTTATGATTTTTACAAAAATCAATTATTTAATAGTGTCAAAATTGGCATAAAATAGTTTTTAAAACAAATATTATATTATTAATTGATATTAAATTCCTAAAAATATAAGGTTCAGCCAAGAGACTTATATCAAGATAGTTGTATCATTAATGGACCAGTTGGGGGTCTCTTGTATGTATATAGTAATTTTATTAACCATATAATATAAAAATACAAAGAGACATTGTAAAAGTGAAACTAATTAACTAAGAGTTAATACTTAAAGATGAGGTTAATATAGTATCCAAACCTATATAAATCCTATTGGTTGATTGGTTTTATACCTATAACCACCTTAACCTTTAAAGAATCCACTTTGGAGCCATTAGAAACCGAATCTGAATTTATTATAAAATAATATTTCTAGGTTTTCCAAAGGTGCCCCTCACCCCTCTTATAAAAGGGCACTCCCCCTTCTCATTAATTCACAACCTCAAAGCCTTTTGGTTCGGACAAACCCTACCCAATTACTCTATCAACTTCCCTAACTTCACCCTAGATGTCTTACTTTAGTTTTATCTGAAATCCAACCTAATTATCCCTTTTGATCAAATCAAAAGGAAGAACCCGAAGAAAAGGTAATGTTTTCACCACCCTCTTTCAAGTTCCTTTCTTCTTCCACTTCTTATTTCTTTGTTATTACCATTCTAAAATAATAACTCCAGTATATTATATATACTATGATGTTATTATAAATATGGTACAACCATATTTAGTATTCTATTCATCCTTTTAATAACGTGTCACCATACGTGCGTCCATACGGCTTACCGTCTCCACGTCGTGGTGCAATTGTTATTCAATATATTATTATTTAGATTGTTATAATAATGATGTATAATTCATGTAAATAATAAATATAACATGATAATTATTCTGTATATATTATATACCATCCAATTATATATTATTTTAATATCAAAAGAATGATATTTTCGCTCGTGCGTATGTACGGCTTACCGTCTCCACGATGCGATGAGATTCATTTCCAAGTTCACCATTCATCGACGATTATAAAAAAATATAGTATGTAATATATGACATAATAATGCTACTGAATATATATATATTTATATTTATATATAAGTATTTATGTACTTACATATATCTTATTCACTTACTTTCGTCCAAAAGTATATGAAAACAGAAACAGCATTTATGCGTACGTACGGACTACCGTCTCCATAAACGGTGTTTTCCATTTCATATATATATCTATTATAAATATTTATATTATAAATATATATGATATATATATCATGTTTTATATTATTTAAGAATTTAAATCATTATCTAAGTGATACAATCAAGAGTAACAAGTTAAAACACGTACGATAAAGAAAACGATTATTAACTGAAATGTTAATTTAACATGGAAAATATTATTAAATGGGTAGTATAAAGTCATAAATAAATAATCTATGATATCATAAATATTAATATGGTTCTGGTGTAATTTAATAACATACTATGATCTTCTTATAGGAGGTTAAACGTACCCTCGACTAAAGGAAAGTGCAAGGTAAGGGGTTTTCATCTCACTCCTTATTTCCATGAGATTCATGCCATATTGCCACTATTACCTTTTTGTGTGGTCTATGTACTTCCCATAATTGTATTACTTTTGTAATACACATTAATTTATGTGTATTTACATATTCATTGTATGATACCTCTTTCATGGGTTGTATGTTTCGTAAGTTACCAAATTGGTAAGGGTTAGTTCCTCAATCTCATTATTACCCGAGATTGTTTATGTGTAAGTATTTAATATGACATTTTTATCATCCATGTCCATTTTTCATAAAAATGATTTCAAAATGAATATTTTAAGGATTTTGAAAGGTACCCTTTATCAAGATCATAATTTCAAATGTTTTAAAGATTTATCTTTCTAAATATTTTTAATTAATGTCTATATTTTCTTTAAGGATTTATTTATATGGACATGAATGTTTTGAAATGATACTTCTTTCCAAAAGATTCAAAGTGTTATGGGACACTTTGATTCAAAAATATCTTTTAAATTACTTTATAAATTTTTGACTTGTAAATGATTTTACAAAAAGAATATTTATCTCAAAAATTTTTACTCATCATTTTCATCTATGTCAACATTCTTTGATGGATTTTAAGCTTATTTGAAGTTCATTAATTATAAAAAACTTCCATTGAAGGTTTTGTGATATGTTTGACAGTGGATGTGTTATTTTTATACCATTCATGGTTTATAGAGAAAGTATTGACATTTTGTATCCTATTTTTAATATGAATGTTTATGTTATGTTTAAACTTATTCATATGAGGAATGCATTGGACTTAGTAAGTGACGGGTGGAGCCCGCTATAGCTCCTCGATGCATCAGTTGGTCTCATGAGACAAACTAGTGTCTGGGCACAAGTCCTTGAAAAAATATTATTTGTAGTCTTGGCACTAGGCCTTGGCTACGTGGTTATGATAGTCTGGATTATGCATTCCATCATTATGAAAGTGGTTAGTGATATTGTATGTGATTATTCAACTAGTAGAATATCCATGTGAATAAGTAAATGGAATTATTTCATTTTATTTTTTTCCATATTATACTGAAGTTCAAGTTTAAAATACTTTTGTTTTAGTTATACAATGCCTTAAAAAAATTTATGCTTATTTATGAAAGTTTCCGTATATTTCTTACCCTTACTGAGTGTTTGAGCTCACCCCTTTATATGTTTTATTTTTCCCAGGATTCCAAGAAGTTTATTGTGATTGATATACAGGGTTAATCCAAGGGAATAATGGCGTTCATAAAGATTATTTATGTTGTTTTGTATGTATTAATGTTCAATGTAACATTCATGTATGTAATCTATTTTCAAAGACTGCTAAATTGATCGGTCCTTTGGGACTTGCCTTCTCGTAATCATGCCAATGTATTAAAATAATGCACCGACTCTGGGTAATAGGGGTTAGGGCATTACAGTTGGTATCAGAGGAAGTTTAGCAATAACCTTGGAAACTATATTTAGATAAACTCTAATTAGAGCACATATACCTAAGATAGACTTTGAGGATTACTATATAAGAACTTCCCAGAATTTTGGTATTGTAGATATTTTGTGAGTTTTTCGAGAAATACATCCCTGTCTAGATACGAGCAAGTAGAAGCGGCTCTGACACAAATGTACCTAGGGGTAAAACTCGAAAACTCCGCTTTGAGCTAGACTCGAAAAGGAACTGGTGCACGATAATGGGCCTTGCTGCACTCTTAGTTACGACACTCCCGGGGGATATGCTTAGGATAATTCTCATTTTCATTAAAAACTATTATAAAGGTCTCATGTGTATATACTTACTCAACGAAAACATTTTTATGATTATGGATTATATCCATAAACTGTTCAATTTGTGTTAGGTATTTTACAAGTTAGTAATTATTTATTGCAATTTATAAACTGGCCTAGTTTATTCTATTGTATAGAAATGGCGCCCAGTAGAAGGAATGTGGACTCCAGTAATACGTTTGATCCAAAGAATAAGAAGGATCATATCTTTCATGGTATTAAGCCATCATTTAGAAGGTAAATAGTCTCCCACGCATTATCATCATATGAAGAAATAGTATCATGTGTTCATAAGATAAGTAAAGAGTTCCTTGAGTCCAATGGATTTGAAGGGAAGAAAGAGAAGAAAAGGATGGAAGAGAGAAAGATGGATAAAGGGAAGAGGGAAAAGAAGTGTTTTCCTATATGTGATAACTGTGGGAAGAAACACCCTGGAAATTTCTTGAAGGGAATGGGAGTTTTTTATAAGTGTGGAGAAAAAGGACACCAAGTACGTGACTGCAAGGGTAAGAAAAAGGTTTCAAATGTACAATTCTTCATATGCAAGGAGTTTGGAAACTATGAGAACCAATGTCTGAGTTATCAGACTTTGTTTCAGATGATTCTATTGGATAATAGTCAGGTTATGATACTACCACAGATAAAGAGGAGTGACTAGTGTTCTTATGTTGTTATTTTGGAATTATTTTATTTAAGTGTTGTATCAATGATGTACTGGAAATAAAAAAGGATTGTACTGCAGAACTATTTCATTAAGGATTTGAGATTTTATGGTACTAAGAAAGTTGAATCTACAACGAGTTAAACTTTTTAGAAATTACATGGTTGATGGAAAGATAAACCTTAATATGGTCCTAATATTGAGGTACTGATTTTGGAATAAGATATGGTTGATTTGGGTAAATTATATTGGATATTCTTGACTTCCTTGAAACTGATTAATGATTTGTATATTCCATCATTGATGGAGTTTACAACATTTTTTTGTATGGATGAAGTATATCCAGTATTCAATAAGGAATAAGAAAGCATGAATGTAATCAATATGGTTTTACAGTAATTCAGGATGTTTCAGTGTTTTAAAAGAATACATGATGAAGGTATGCACATTCTATTATGGGGTAAAAAGGATCTTCATTGTGTTTACCTTCCTTATAAATTTTGGACAGAAGTATTTTGGATAGTTCTAGTTTGGATTATTTTGGGATTACCATAAAAGGACAACTTGGAGGTCGGGTGGCAACTCGTCGCGTCTGGCAAGGCCGCGAGACTTGAACCCACAACCGAAGGGCGACAAGGGTGTATTGCCTACCACTAGCCCACGTGATGTCCTAGATTAAATAATGTAGTTTTTTTAAAGATCTAGTAGATAAATTATATATTTTTTTGGAACCCTATACGAATAGGATAAATAGAATATATTTTTACGTTCTATTATCTTTTAGAGTGAGAGATGAGTTTGTGGTAGAAATTAGTTAAAGGATGGAACTCTAAAAGTCAAGAATATATTTTTCTTCTTCTATTATTCTATGAAGAAATTAATTCTTATTCTTTATTTAAGGAATCCTAAAACCAAAAATATGTTATCCTAATACCCTATGTTTTGTTAAATCGATGGTATCTCAAATCATCATAGATTGATGAATTTCAGGACCTCAATTTTACACTTGTTTGTGATTGATGACCTCAATCACTACTTATAAATATTTACATTTTTCCTCCAATTATATGTCTCTAATTGTAACCAATGTTCTTCTAATAGAGATCATAATTTCGTGGTGACCCTTTCATTTCTATTTTCCTCTTATTAAGACTAAATATTATTAACCCAATTTCCGATGTGGGTTTTCCCACAAAGATATTTTATATTTTCAACCTTTTATTTTCAAAGAACAATTTCAAATTGCGAGGATGAAATTTATTGAAGTAGGGGAGAATGTAACACCCCATGATTTCATAGTGTGTTATTTCTTCAAAATAATTCAATAACTTTCACTACAAACAACACCGAGTTCAAGCACACCATGACTTACCAAACTAGCCAGTCAAAAGAGGTTATAAATAGTATTACCTGAATTTTGAACTTTATATAATACTTATAATTTTAGAATCCATATTATGAGTTTCTTAGACATAATGTAAGAACAAATTAATTTTTCTTAGATAAAAGAAGTATTTTTTCAAAAAAATGCACTTTTACCAACTTTTAATAGTGAAACCCCTTTTTTTAATCCAATATTTTAAACTTTTATATATTCAATGTGACTAAATAAATTTATTATTTATAATGGTGACATAAAAAATTTACAATGAAACACCCCAAGCTTCCACGGTATGTTTCCCTTTGAATAATGCAATGGTGTGCATTGTACGCAACTTCGAGATTCTAACACACCACAACCAATCAAAATAGCCGTTATGAATAGTAATACCTAATTTTTGAAATTTTATAAATTTTATCATTCGATATGGACTTAATTTTTGGATTCGTAATATCGAAATTAGCTTAGGGTGAAATTTTGGTACTTTTCGGATAACTTTCATATTTTGATGAATAGTGAATATTACTAAATTTTAATTAAAAACAAATTTTTTAATCGAAATAATTAATAGTGATAAATTATTAATTTGATTGGTTTTAAAGTATATTTAAAATATAATTTTACCATTTAATACAATTTTGGTCATTGAATTTAATTTAACATTTAAACCAGACATAAACAAGTGTCAATCTTTTGATAGTTATTATCTCTTAAAAACATGCTATTTGTTTTGACAAAGGGAATTAATTTTTCAATTAATTAATGCAACTGATATGTTTTTAATTTGGTAAAATAAACATCATTTTTTAATTCATAATATCAAATATAGCTTAGGCCTAATTTTGGTATTTTTCTAGAAACTTTCATTTTTTTATGAATAGTGAAACCACAAAGTGGTAGTTAAAAAACTGAATTTTTCATAAAAAATAATTTTACCGTTTCTGTGAGTGTAATTTTGAAAATCTGAGAGACACGGTTCATATCAGGGAGTAAAATGTGGTTCAATGAGATGAAAATAATTTTTGGTGAATAGTAACTTTTTACTTTTATTTACAACGGTTAAAAGTAAATAGGGTAATTAAGGGTAAAAATGATATTAATATTACCCTAACACATGTCCTAATTCTATTGTACAAGTGTATCTCGACCAAAAACAAACTTAGGAGTAAACAATTATCATTTAGGTCCACATGAATTAGATTAGGACATTTATTATTATTTAATTCAAAGAAGAGTTAAAAGAGTTAAAATCAAAGTTTATTTACTAAAACATTTTTAATATAGAGTTATACATAAGATAAATTCGATTTTAAATATTCATTAAAAATATAAAACGATTTCCTACATAATTAAATTTTATTTATAATTTTTATAAATTATATAATGTAATTTGTTTATGAAACAATGGTGATGCAGTAATTACTTAATTAATGAAAAGTTAGAATAATTGATATTATAAATACCCAAATAAATGTAATTTGAGACTTTTTATAAATAAAAATAATTTTATAGGATAATATGACATGTTAGGACTGATTTAATTAACTTTTTTTGAATTAATCATTCTGTTATCATTTTTACAAAAATCAATTATGGAATAGTGTCAAAATTGAAATAAAAATAGTTTTTAAAACAAATATTATATTATTAATTTATATTAAATTCCTAAAAATCTAAGGTTCGGCCACGAGACTTATATCCTGATATTTGTATCATTAATCGACCACTTGGGGGTATCTTAGATGTATATAGTATGTTTATTAACCATATAATATAAAAATACAAAGAGACATTGTAAAAGTGAAACTAATTAACTAAGAGTTAATACTTAAAGATAAGGTTAATATAGTAACAAAAACCTGTCTAAATCCTATTTTTTGAGTGGTTTTCGACCTATCCCCACCTTAACCTTTAAATAATCTACTTTGGAGCCATTAGAAACCGAATATGAATTTATTATAAAATAATATTTCTAGCTTTTCCAAAGATGCCCCTCACCCCTCTTATAAAAGGGCACTCCCCCTACTCATTAATTCAGACCCTCAAAGCCTTTTGGTTCATCCAACCCCTGACCAAATACTCTCTAAACTTCCCTCAGTTCATCCTAGATTCCTTCCTTTAGTTTGATCAGAAATCCAACCTATGTAGCCCTTTTGGTCAAATCAAAAGGAAGAACTCGAAGAAGAGGTAATGTTTTCACCACCCTCTTTCAAGTTCCTTTCTTCTTCCACTTCTTATTTCTTTGTTATTACCATTATAAAATAATAACTCCAGTATATTATATATACTGTGATGTTATTATAAATATGGTACAACCATATTCAGTATTCTATCCATCCTTTGAATAACATGTCACCATACGTGCGTACGTACGGCTTACCGTCTCCACGTCTTGGTGTAATTGTTATTCAATATATTATTATTTAGATGGTTATAATAATGATGTATAATTCATGTAAATAATAAATATAACATGATAATGATTCTGTATATATGATATACCATCCAATTATATACTATTTTAATATCAAAAGAATGATATTTTCGCTCGTGCGTACGTACAGCTTACCGTCTCCACGATGCGGTGAGATTCATTTCCAAGTTCACCATTCAACGACGATTATAAAAATATATAGTATGTAATATATGAAATAATAATGCTACTGGAGATATATATATATATATATATATATATAAGTATTTATGTACTTACATTTATCTTATTCACTTACGTTCATCCAAAACTATAAGAAAACAGAAACAGCATTTATGCGTACGTACGGACTACTGTCTCCATAAACGATGTTTTCCATTTCATATATATATATCTATTATACATATTTATATTCTAAATATATATGATATATTTATCATGTTTTATATTATGGAATAATTTAAATCATGATCTATGTGATACAATCAAGAGTAACAAGTTAAAACACGTACGATAAAGAAAACGATTATTACCCAAAATGTTAATTTAACATGGAAATTATTATTAAATGGGTAGTATGAAGTCCTAAATAAATCATGTATGCTATATTTAATATTAATATGTTTCTAGGATAATTTAATAACATACTACGATCTTCGTACAAGAGGATAAACGTACCCTCGACTAAAGGAAAGTGCAAGGTAAGGGGCTTTCATCTCACTCCTTATTCCCGTGAGATTCATGACATATTGCCACTATTACCTTTTTGTGTGGTGTATGTACTACCCATAATTGTATTCTTTCTGTAATACACTTTAATTTATGTGTATTTACATATTCATTGTACGATACCTCTTTCATGGGTTTTATGTTTCGTAAGTTACCAAATTGGTAAGGGTTACTTCCTCAATCTCATTATTACCCGAGATTGTTTATGTGTAAGTATTTACTGGGAAATTTTTATCATCCATGTCCATTTTTCAGAAAAATGATTTCAAAATAAAGATTTTAAGGATTTGGAAAGGTACTCTTTATCAAGATCATAATTTCAGAAGTTTTAAATATTTATCTTTCTAAATATTTTTAATTAATATCCATGTTTTCAAAATAATTTTAAGGATTTATTTATATGGACATGAATGTTTTGAAATGATAATTCTTTCCAAAAGATTCAAAGTGGTATGGGACACTTTGATTCAAAAATCTCTTTTAAATTACTTCCTTTATAAATTTGTTACTTTTAAATGATTTTAAAAAAAGGATATTTCTCTCAAAAACGTTTACTCATTATTTTCATCTATGTCAACATTCTTTGATGGATTTTAAGCTTATTTGAAGTTGATTTATTATACAAAACTTCCATTGAAGGTTTTGTGATATGATTGACTGTAGATGGGTTATTTTGTACCATTCATGGTTTATAGAAAAAGTATTGAAATTTCTTATTCTAGTTTTAATACAAATGTTTATGTTATGTTTAAACCTATTCATATGAGGAATGCATTGGACTTAGTAAGTGACGGGTAGAGCCCTCTATAGCTCCTAGATGCATCGGTAGGTCTCATGAGACAAACTAGTGTATTGGCACAAGGACTTGAAAAAATATTATTTGTAGTCTTGGCACGATTCCTTGGCTACGTGGTTATGATAGTCTGGCATTATGCATTCCATCATTATGAAAGTGGTTAGTGATATTGCATGTGATTATTCGACTAGTATAATATACATGTGAATAAGTAAATGGAATTATTTCATTTTATTTTTTTCCATATTATGCTGAAGTTCTAGTTTAAAAGACTTGTTTTAGTTATACAATTCCTTAAAAATGTTTATGTTTATTTATGAAAGTTTCCCTTGTATTGCTTACTCTTACTTAGCGTTTGAGCTCACCCCTTTCTATGTTTTATTTTTCCCAGGATTCAAAGAAGTTTATTTTGATTGATATGTAGGGTTAATCCAAGGGAATAATGTCATTCATAAAGATTATTTATGTTGTTTTGTATGTCTTAATGTGCAATGTAACATTCATGTATTTAATCTATTTTCCAAGAATGATAAACTGATCGGTCCTTGGGGACTTGATTCTATGTAATCATTCCAATGTATTAAAATAATGCATCGACTCTGGGTAACTGGGGTCAGGGCGTTACATAAATTATTTGGATGGTGAATCTGACCAATGGTGGACTCTCTTGAAGAATATGACACCAAATGAGGATGTTGGCTCTATAGAATGAGGGGATTTCATTAAATATTCTTCTCCAAAATATTTCCCAAGAACTCTTTTCACAAAAATAAAGATATAATTTTTTGAGTTGAAACAAAAGGAGGATGAGTCCATTGGTACCTATGAATCTAACTTCACATTACAAACAATGTATCCTTCTGGTTTCATAATTGACCCTAAAAGAAAAAAAAATTATTTAGTGGATTAAAACCAAGTCTCCAAAATGAATTAAATACAAGAAACATTGGTCGCTATAATAAAATTGTTCAATGTGTTATTAAGGTGGAGATGGAGATTTTAAACTCCCATCATTCTCATGGTTATGAGGACAAGTAGGGAAAACTGATTCTCAAAGAAAAACAAATGATAAAGCCCATGATGGAATGAAATTTTATCTCCTTGCATGCCAAAAATGTGGGAAGAGGTATGGATGTAATTACCTTAACTAAACAATTAAGTGTCGTATGTGGAATGTAAGTCCATCAATCACATATATGTAAAATAGATATGAAGTGGCTATATAATGAAATAGATGGAGGTAGGGCTCAGCCGAATCCACCATCCACACTTTAATGATTCAATTCTAAAAAGTATGTGCATTGTTCCAGCAACTACCCAAAATTCATGGTTAATAATGAAAAACAACATTAGAAACCCCAAATATAAGGGGGAATGGGAATTCATATTCAATCACAATTTTTTAAGTGGATTATGATAATTAAATGGTGAAATGTACCCTAATAAACAACACTATAATTATAAATTCCATATTTTATTCTAGATTAATCCACTCATTTGTATCTAGAAAATTTTCTAAGATCAAAAAATCATAACCCCAATGGTTAGGTATTTAATTTTCAATGAAAAATCTAAGTAGTTTGATGATTTCATCCCACTTCTACAACTCTTATCCAATAGAAGTTTGTGTGAAAGTGGTTCCTATAAATATTATTATTCTCCCATTTTCAAAATTTGATGTGACATTGGGAATGGGTTAGATTTGTTTACATAAATCCAAAATCAATTTCTAGTATTGGTAAATAACATTTCATATCGTAAATCAACCCATGTTCATCTATTGGTGCAAAGATGAACATGAACTCCCTGTAGATATTACTTTAATTATATAGGTATTAATACCCAATCGTGTTGTTTATTTAGCTCAAATAGTTGTGAAAATATTGATATTATAAATATTCCTATTGTGTGGGAAAATGTCAACGTATATCCAAAATATTTGTCCAGTTTTACCCAAAATAAGAAGTTCAATTTTTCAATAGAACTTTTACTTAGTGTTATTCCAATATTAAATTATCTATATAGAATAAACCAGATTAAATTAGAGGAATTAAAGAAAAAAATCCAATAGAATCTGGATAACTGTTTTATATTCCCAATTGCATCATTATGAGGTGTGTTAGTCCACTTTATCAAGAATAAAGATATATTAATGTGACTCTGCAATGATTACCTTGACCTTAACAAAATCATGACTAAGAACAAGCATCTTATTCCCTATATTGATTACTTGTTTAATCAAGTACGAGGGGGTCAATACTTATCAATGTTTGACCTTTGATAGGTATATCACCAATTAAGGTTGAAAAGAAAGTATATAAACAAGAAAAACCTTCTTACAATATATGGTCAATGTGAATTCTTAGTGATTCCATTCAGACTCAGAAATTCCCCTGCAATATTCAGGGATTTTATGAATATAGTATTTATAGGTTACCTTAATGGATTATTGGTAGAATTTATATATGATATTATCATATATTCTAGGATTAAGGAATAGAATGAATATCATTTATGAATTGTGATAAATAAATTGAAAATTAAGGAATTATATTCCAAAGTTAGTGTAAATTATAGATACAAAAAGAGTCATTCTTCAATCATATAATCACAAGATAGAGTATATATGCTGATTATTCAAAGATAGTGTCCATTAAAGAATATATTATACCAACCATTATAATAAAGATCTATAGTTTTCTTAGACTATATGAATATTATTGATGCTTTTTTAGATATTTATGACGACTTTAAACTCAACTTACCAAGTTAAGTTGAATGGGAGTTTAGTTCCCCTAGATAGATGAATGTGAAAAAAATCATAGAACTCAATATAAGGTCATCGATTGAACCTGTAATCACATTAAAATATAGTGGATAAGGGTTTTTAATATACATTGATGCATCCAAGAAAGTATTGGGATGTGTCCTCATGTAAAATGACATGTTCGTAGCGTATGCCTCACATCAATTGATGATTCCTGAGTAAAATTACCTTGAATATAACTTGGATATTTTCATAGTTGTTAAGTGTCAAGAAAAATAATAATTATGCTAAAAAATCCTTAAAAGGGTTCAACCCTGTGATACCAACAATTGGTATTAGAGAAAGTTTCTTTTGGAATTTAGAAATCCTTATAGAGTCTTGTTTATTCCTTATTTTTATGATTTAATTTTTTAATTCTAACATGTTCCTATAATTCAAAGTCTAATGATAAATATTATTTAATATGGAAGGAATAAATACTAATGATGGATGGATTACTCAGAAACCTCCTCATTTTTATGGTAATAATTATTGTTATTAGAAAACTAGAATGGAATCTTATTTAAAGAAATTGAGCATTGATCACTAAAAAATAACGGTAAAACCTTACACATATCATGATTATAATCATTATACACTTACATGAAATGACACAAATAAATATGTTTTAAATTATAATGTTATTAATATTTTATATTATGTTATTAATAAAAGTGTTTTTAGTCATGTATCTCTTTATAAGATAGCTCCCAAGATCAGGAATAGTTTGCAAGTAACATATCGTGGATCTATCAATCTGATAAGAACCAAAATTTTAATTCTCTGAGAAGACTATCAAGATATAAAAATGGGTGAAGATGAGACTAGTAAACTAGATGTTCCATCGGTTCACTAGCATTGTGAATGGAATGAATTCACTTGGAGAAATGATTAGAGAACCTTGTACCTATTAAAAGAAGTCTACAAGAACTACCAAAGACGTGGAATGCAGAGAAGTTTTTTGTCGATGAAAGTAAAAAAAATCAAAGAGTACTCTCTTGATGAGCTTATCTAATCTCTTCTTCAATATGAAGTTGAATTAAAGAATATTTCAAAATATGAGACTATAAATAATAAAGTGATCGCTTTAAAATATCATATAAATTTTTCCACTATTTTTATGAATTTGAATCAAAGGAAAGTGATAAAGGGGAAATGGTGAACATAACCAAAAGAATTTATAAATTAAGGAAGGTATAGAAAAAATAAAAGAACAAAACCAATAAAAATCAGATGAATGATTGAAAATGAAACAATGGTGCCACATATATTCCAAAAGTAACATGTTATGAATTTAAGAAAAGGGGCATATCAATCCTGATTGACCAATGTTAAAATGATAAGATAGAGATAACAAATACAAGAATAAAATGAAACATGATTATAATGAAGGATGGAGTTGCACTAAATAATATGATTCAAGTGAAGAATATAAAATTGAAAACAAAGCTGGTAACATATCCTTAATTGAGAAATTTTCTTAGGTAATAGATATTTTTAATGGTATAATAAAGCTAGAAAATGTTTGTTTGATGGAAAAATATACAAATGAGGTTACTTATTTTTATGGTTATAATTATTATTCTATGAGTGATGGTTATACATTTGATGAATTATATGAATAAAATAATAAGTTTTAAAAGGATGTCTTGAGAGTTACTGAGTTGTATAAAGTTTTTAATGGTGAGAATTAGAGGCTAATCAATGAAAGAAAAAAAGTTTGTAAAGAGAATGATATTCTCAAGGAAGCAATGAAAAAACTATTTCTTAAAAAATGAATGTTTAGAGAACACTATAATTGGGTTTGATAAATAAAATGAGAAAATTAAGATTATGTAGAATTGTATATCTAAGGTGGAAATGGAGAATCATAGTTTGAGAAATTTTAATTATCTATAAAATATAAAGTCTGAGATGATCTTGAGATTTTTCAGAAGGATAATGTAAATATGGAAAATGAAGTTGCCAATTTGAAAGTGATATTATCTACCTTTGTTCAAGGAAAAGATAAATATGATAAGATAATAGCTATGGTAAAACTAAATAGATATGAGACTATTTTTTTATATTAATTAGATTCCTAAGATTTCTAAGACCTAATTTGTTAAGATTTATATAAGGAAGGTATTAGTAGTTACATGTTTTAAATTACAATTGCAAGGAAATTATATCAATAAATATTCTCTCAGATTCTCTCAACCACTACGTATCATTGTATTTTTTATCTCTAAAAATTTATCATCTTTGTACATTATAATAAATGTTTTAAATATACTTGGGTCTTAGAAAATTATATTAATTACCCAAATAGAATCAAAATAGAATGGGTACCAAAAGGTGTGTGTTGTTTATTTTTACAGAAATCTTCCATATATACTTCAACATTTAATGAATACTAGTAGAAAAATGTTTATTAACATCAATTATTTCTCACCGTTAACGTCGTTTTCTTATCTGATGTTAATAAATATGTTGTTTTAAAATCAATTTTTAACATTAGTTTATTTAACCAATGTAAAAAAATATGTTTTTCAGTCTTTTAGCATCAGTTATTTTTATACCCGATGTCAAAAAATAAAGAAGTAAACATTGGGTGTAACAACCCAAAGTTTAATTAATGGAAAATCCCTCTTGATCTTATTAAATGTCTCTTTATATAAATTTTTTTTATAAAATTTCAACTTCATTGGTTTTATGATAAGAATTGTGACAGTTACTTTTATAGTCGTTGAGCAGTGATCACATGATTAGTATAAATATAGGGCTTTAAAACATCCAATTTTACTTAGAAAAAGGAAGAGATGGCCTCATGTAGTAGAATTTCCCCATACGAAGCCCATTTATCAGATCTCGGAAAAGAGGTGGCATCCTTGGGCTTCTCTCTTGACCAAGCCCAAGCTGATCTTCATCATGTCAAGCTCAAACAGGACGGTCTACAGGAGAAGTGGAAGTTGATAGAAATTACCACTCGAGCGATGTTATCCGAGCCACCCCAAGAGTCTATCACCATCGCACACCTTACCCTTAGGTCTTATGCAGTTGTTTTAAGGGGTTATGTGACTAATCGATAGTACTATGTTCATTTATATTATTTTTTTATATAATAATGAATATAATTTCTTGTCATAATTGATACATTGTAAATAGTTTTTAAAGTACAAATGGTTTTTTTAGTAATTATTTAATTAAGAAATGTATTTTATTAAATTAAGGGATTTTTGAATTAAATAATATTTTAATAAAATATTATTATTATTATTATTATTAGATTAATTTTATTATATATAAATGATCATATAATTGTATGAATGTAATTATAATTTTTATTAAGGTTTGAAATCCATTTTTGTCAAAACCCGAGAATTTTCGATAAATGTCAGTTTTTATTTTAAAAGTAAAAATTAACATATTTAGAAAATTATTTAGATAAAATAAATGTTATTTTTGGAATCAGGACATCAAAATTATCCAACGGTGAATTTTTCATAATTTTCTGAGAGTCAAATTTTTGAGTAAAAATTAAATACCGTTTAAATATATAATTTGTTTTATGACATCATAATGACCCAATAGTGATGTAATAAAATACTATAATCTTTATGTTCGTCCAATATATGTTTTACCATTAAAATAATGTGATTTTGGGTTTATTTGGCATAATTTTCAAAGCATTAATGGACCCCTCAATACTTATTAAACACCGTGTCTTTTTAAATTAATTCCCATGGGAGTGTGACTCACCTCCACATAAGAAACCCTATTATTTTAAGAAGTTAGGACTTTGGCCTAATAAAATATTGTTTTCACATTCCCTTTTCCAAAAACCAGAGGCAAACCGTGGGATGGTTTTTTGTTTGGATTAATTTAATATAAGGGGTCCCAAACCTAAATAATAAAGAATTCCCTCACCTTTCCAATATAAACCCACCCAACCTCCCACTTCCACCTCACTAAAAGCCTTTTTAGTTCATCCAAACTCTTCCCTACTCTCTCTAGAATCCTCCCAATGTTCCCCAAGCTCCCAAGAAGCCTCTCACAAGCCTCTCTCTAGCCTTTGGAAGCACACTTCCAAGTAAGGGTTTTTTCTTCCTTTCTCATTTTTGTCCAATTTTCTTTAAGTTGTTTTTTCCTTTTCATTTCAATTATGAATGTTGGGGTATGGTTTATCACCTCCCTCATACTTCCCTCTTTATGTTTTAATGATGGGAGACCGCTTTCTCTCTCATTAAATACCTCCCATGTACACCTGTTACCATGCCAAAATTCTGAAAGGAACTTCTCTCTCCTCTTTTACATTCAAGCAATACTTTTGTATCATGAATCTAAATTACATTACAATTGTTGGGAAATATATCTATATGACCTCCTTACTTTCCATTTCATGTAAATAAGATGAGGAACCCCTTTCTCTCTCATCAACCATTTTTATGAATTCTTATGTCACGTCGTTATGCTGCCAAAATAGCACCGATTTTCTAAGAAAATGTTATTGTGTAGTGAATACCATGACCATTTCTCCATCAAGGGTATTCACCTTTATGCACGTTTACTTATTGATTATAAACCTTCATGTATTAATTCCACATTCCTTTATCGTGGAATAAATTATTGTGTTTTATGATCCTTGTGTCGCACTTATGCATGAAATGAAATGTTTAAGAAGGGTGTGCCCTTATAGCGCTCCAATGCATTGGGTAAAGTATAGTATCATGATATGTCATGTGCAATGTGTGTTGACTCCTGCTAATTAAAGTGAAATGAGGGTTTACTCGTGCTTTATGTGCAATGAGGATTTACTCATGCTCCATGTGCAATGGGCCATGGCTCATGCTAATTCCATGTTAAGTGTTGTTGCCACATTTCCATGTTATGATTATCATGTTTTATCATGCCTTTATGTTCATGTTTATCTTGTGCTCTATTGATATTCCTAATGTCTAAAACGTATTGTACTCCTCATGTTATCCCATGTTTATTCCCTTACTGGGCTTTATAGCTCACCCTTTTCTTATGCATGTCCTCAGGTTATCCCATGCAATGTTAAGTATGAGGGAATGTAGTGGTCATGTAAAGGATGTTGTCAATAATGATGTTATATTTCATGTTTTAAGTTTTTATGTAATGATCCTAATCCCCAAATACACTAAACCTATTGATATTCATTGTTTTATCAAGTGAAGTTTTTTGTAATAATTTATGTTTATGTTGTAATAAAAAGCAGGGTTGTCATAGTTGGTATCAGAGGATAGGTTTTTTTATTTTTGGGATTAGGATTAGAAAACCCTAGTAAAGCCTTAGATTCAAGACTAAGTAAAATAAAAACGTCCCTAAGTTTTGGTGAGTATTGATTAAGTGGGTTATCAAGAAAATACATCCCTTTCTGGATACGATCAGGTAGAGGCGGCTCTGGCACAGATGTATCCTACGGGTAAAACCTGAAAACACCGATTTGAGCTAAACTCGAATGGGAACTGGTGCATGACAACGGGCCTTGCTGCACTCTTGGTTACGACACTCCTGGGGGATATGCTTTGGTAAATTCACAAGCTTAGTATGAACCCTTATTAAGGGAATTAAAAAATGCCCCTTAGAATATATGTTAGAAAGTAGATCATGAAAATCCCAGATTGAAGCCTATAGACTCAGGAGTTAAGAAAATGAAAGTTTATTTATAAGTCGTAAACTTTTGTCTTTCGATTACCCTTTATGTGTTACCCCTAACATTCCTTTTATTCCAACCAATGGCCGGTAATAGGAGGACTCAGGCTAACAGCCGATGTGAAGATCAGTATGATGACTGTACTAATGAGATGCCCAATCCAATGGGAGCGGGAATCGCGAACTTTGTCACGCTTATCTCTCAGCTAACTAAAGCGTTGAATAGAAACACGGGTCAAGAGGAACGATCAAACCCCCCTAAGAAATAACAAGTCACTATAGATAGCTTCATGAGACAAAGGCCTCCTACTTTTAGTGGATCATTCGATCCCACGATCATTGAAAAATGGATCAACTCCATTGAAAAGATATTCTCCATCCTTCAATGTTCTGAACAAGAGAAGGTTCTACTGGAAGCTTATCATATGGAGGGTGAAGCTGATCAATAGTGGACATTGATCAAAAATACGAAGCCTGAAGAGGTGATTAAGGTGTTGTAATGGAATGATTTCCAGAAGATGTTTTTCGATAAATATTTTCCGCACACCCTCCGGCTTAAGATGGAAAGGGTCTTCCTTTCCCTCAAGCAAAAAGATGAAGAATCTGTTGGAGCGTAGGAGGAAAACATCACAAGGATTTCACGATACACTTTCGTCTTTCTCGTTACCCCAGAATGAAAAGTTGACCGCTTCTTGGTGGGATGAAGCCTAGCCTGCGGAAAGAATTGGAAATCCGTGACTTCGACAGCTATGAGGAAATTGTCCGATGTTCCCTCGAGGTTGAAATGGAGATCGGAGAATCATAGGGGTATCATGGGGATAAGAAGAATAAGGTGGACTTTAATGCTGGTGTGACGATGGATAAATCCAACGGTGCTAAGAAGATCCAGCACCCCACTTGCCAAAAAGTGCGGAAAGAAGCACCCTGGAAATTGCCATAAGGGGACAAGGAAATGCTTCAGGTGTTGAAGGGAAGGGAACCTAGCTGTTAACTGTCAGCAAGAAAGACCCGCGGCTTCGACAGAGGAGAGGAATGCTCCGTTCGAACCTCAATGCATTGTTCAATGCTACAAATGCAAAGAACCGGGTCATTTTGAAAATCAGTGCCCAAATCCAAGGGTTTTCGGAGGCAACCAACAACCTCCAAGGTAGCAAGGAAGAGCTTTTTCCATCACTTATGCCGAAGAGAACCCCGACAACGAGGTGGTGACAAGTATGCTAGTTATTGATTCAAGAATAGTGAATGTACTTTTTGATTCAGGTTCTACGCATTCTTTTATATCTCGAAAGTTTAGTAGAACAATCCCAGTACCACTACAAATCATGGAAGTGAAGATGTTAGTGAGTATGGAAAATGGGGAAATCATTGAATCCCATGAATATAAGTCCTCCCTGTTATAATCTGTGGATTTAATTTCCCAGTGAACCTCTTCATACTCCCTCTGGTGTAATTTGATTCAATTCTTGGCATGGATTGGATTTCCTTATATAAAACCAACATAAATTGTTAGGAGATGGAAATCACACTCCTTATGGAGAATCGACCCCCGATTCATTACAATTGTAAGGAGGAAGATGAATCTACTTTATCTCTATCATCTCAATCATGGACATTACTACCCTATGAGCATGCGTATCTGTCTCAGATGATTGAGTCCCAGGAAGAAATTATACTTGAAGAAATGCATATTGTGAGGGAATTCGCTGAACTGTTTCCTGAGGAACTATCTGGTCTTCCTCCTAGAAGAGATGTTTAATTCACAATTGAACTTATACCCGGGTCTTTACCAATATCTTAGAATCCATATAGAATGGATGTTGTAGATCTTGAATAGCTATAGAAACAACTACAGGAGAATCTGGATAAAGGGTTTATACGCCCAAGTGCTTCACTATAGGGTGCACCAGTCCTCTTCGTCAAGAAGAAGGATGGGTCAATGCGGCTTTGCATCGATTACCGTGAACTTAAAAAATCACGATAAAGAACAAGTATCCTCTCCCAAAAATTGATGACTTTTTCAATCAGCTTCATGGAGCACAATACTTCTCCAAGGTAGATTTTCGGTCGGGATATTATCAAGTAAGGGTGAAGAAGGAAGATGTACCCAAGACTTCTTTTCGTACAAGATACGGGCACTATGAATTCATAGTAATGCCTTTCGGACTCACCAATGCTCCAGAAATCTTCATGGACTTGATGAATAGAGTCTTTAGAGATTATCTAGACAAATTTGTGGTAGTATTTATAGATGATATTCTAATATACTTCAAAACAAAGGAGGATCATGAGGAGCATTTAAGAACTGTACTAGAGACTTTGTGCAAGGAGAAGCTCTATGCAAAGTACAACAAGTGTGAGTTCTGGTTGAAGGAGGTCTCATTCTTGGGCCATATCATCACAAGCAATGGGATATCTATGGATCCCTCCAAAACAGATGAAATTGAGGGATGACTAAGGCCAACATCGGTAACATATATCCGTAGCTTCTTGGGGTTAGCTATATATTATCGATGATTTGTGAGAAATTTCTCACGATTGTCCAACCCTATTACCAAGATAACTCAAAAGGGAGTAAAGTTTTATTAGAGTAATGAATGCGAAGAAAGCTTCAAGGAGTTGAAAAGGAGGCTTATCACTGCACCCATGCTCACTTTACCCACAAGTGGGGAACTTTTTGTGGTATTCAGTGATGTTTCGAAGAAGGGCTTAGGATGTGTGCTGATGTAGAATGATAAAGTGATATCATATGCCTCAAGGTAATTGAAAATACACGATCAAAACTATCCAACACATGATATGGAGTTAGCGGTGGTGATCTTTGCCTTGAAAATCTGTTGGCATTATCTCTATGGAGAGTAATGCGAGATATATACTGACCACAAGAGTCTTAAATATATATTCACAGATAGAGATCTTAATATGCGCCAGAGAAGATGGATAGAGCTCATAAAGGATTATGATTGTTCAATCCATTATCACATTGGGAAAGTGAACAAGGTGGAAGATGCCCTAAATAGAAAGGATCCAGCGATTCTATCAGTGATGAGAATTGAGAAGGATCCAATCTTCTTAGACTTGATGAAAATGGACATGAGAATCATAGAGAAGGGAACATCATCAATCCTTTCACAAATGATTGCTCAATAATCTCTTTTGGAAAGGTTAAAGGATGCTCAAAAGGATGATGTAGGAATTCAAGAAAAAGTGGAAGCTATCGAAAAAGGGAAATCCTTGGAGTTTAATGTTAATGAAGAAGGAATTGTGTTGTTTGAGAAAAGACTATGTGTTCCATCAAGTTCGAAGCTGAACAAGGAACTTTTGTATGATGCACATAGTTCTAATTTCTATATTCACCCAGGGAGCACAAAGATGTATCTAGATCTCCGAGAAAACTTTTGGTAGGATAATATGAAGAAGGACATCGATGAATATACATCAAAGTGCCTGGTGTGTCAGCAAGTGCAGGAAAAGAGGCCGAAGTCTAAGGGGATGATGTAGCCATTGACCATACCAGAATGGAAATGGGAGAACATCACCATGGACTTTGTCATTGGACTTACAAGGACATCCAAAGGCAAAAATGAAATCTGGGTTGTTGTGGATCGTCTTACAAAAACTACACACTTCATTGCTATTTGGGAGGATTTCTCATTGGATCAACAGGCACAGATATATATCAGGGAAGTAGTAAGGTTACATGGAGTACCACTATATATTGTTTCTAACCGAGATCCAAGATTCACCTCTATGTTTTGAAAGAGTCTTAAACATGCTATGAATACTAAACTGAACTTCAGTATGGCCTATCATCCCCAAAATGATGGCCAATCTGAGCGGACTATCCAAACACTTGAGGATATGATGAGAGCGTGCTCAATGAACTTTAAAGGAGGATGGTACCAACATCTTCCTCTGGTTTAGTTCTCTTATAATAACAGTTTCCACTCGAGCATCCAAATGGCACCATATGAAGCCTTTTATGGGAAAAGGTGCAGAACACCGGCATGTTGGGATGAGGTTGGTGGATGTAAGCTGCTTGGACCAGAAATAGTCGAGGAAATGGTGGAGAAGGTGAAAACCTTTCAAAAGCATATCAAGGCATCCCAGAGTTGATAGAAGAGTTATGATGATAATCGTCGACAAGACCCTGAGTTTAAAGTTGGATACATGGTTTTTCTATGCATATCTCCATGGAAGAAGGTCATGAGGTTTGGAACGAAAGTGAAGTTGAGTCCAAGGTACATCTGCCCCTTCTAGATTCTTGATCGTTTCGGGGTTGTGGCCTATTGACTAGAACTTCCACCTACTATGGCCAAAGTACATGATGTCTTTCATGTATCCCTCTTAAGGAAGTACATACCAAACCCTTCACATGTACTCTCTTCTGAGGTGGTACAATTGGAAGACGATCTTTCTTATGAGGAGCAACCAATGAAGATCTTAGATCATAGAGAAAAAGTTCTAAAAAATTAGACAATTTCCATCGCCAAGTTGTTGTGGAGATATCACAAGTTTGAAGAAGCAACTTGGGAATCAGATGAAGTGATGAAGTTGAGTTACCCACATCTGTTTTAGTGTGGGAAAAGGAAACTTTCAAGGGCAAAATTTCTTAAGGGGGGAATATTGTAACGACCCAAAGTTTCATTAATGGAAAATCCCTCTTGATCTTATTAAATGTCTCTTTATATAAAAAGTTTTTATAAAATGTCAAATTCATTGGTTTTATGATAAGAATTGTGACCGTAACATTTATAGTCATTGAACAGTGATCACATGATTAGTATAAATATAGGGCTTTAACACATCCAATTTTACTTAGACAAAGGAAGAGATGGCTGCATCCAGTAGAATTGTCACATACGAAGCCCATTCATCGAAATTTGGAAAAGTGGTGACGTCCTTGGGCTTCGCTCTTGACCAAGCCCAAGCTGAGCTTCACCATGTAAATCTCGAACAGGACCGTCTACGGGAGAAATGGAAGTTGATAGAAATTACCACTCGAGCGATGTTATCCGAGCCATCCCAAGAGTCTGTCATCATCGCACACCTTACCCGTAGGTCTTATGCGGCTGTTTTAAGGGGTTATATAACTAATCGATAGTACTATGTTTATGTACATTATTTTTTAATATAATAATTAATATAATTTCTTCTCATAATTGATACATTGTAAATAGTTTTAAGTGCAAATGGTGTTTTTAGTTATTATTTAATTTAGAAATCTATTTTATTAAATTAAGGGATTTTTGAATTAAATAATATTTTAATAAAATATTTTTATTATTATTATTATATTAATTTTATTATATATAAATGATCATATAATTTTATGAAAGAAATTATAATTTTTATTAAGGTTTGAAAGCCATTTTTGTCAAAACCCGTGAATTTTCGATAAATGTCGGTTTTTATTATAAAAGTGAAAATTAACATATTTAGAAAATTATTTAGATAAAATAAATGTTATTTTTGGAATCAAGATGTTGAAATTATCCAATGGTTAATTTTTCATAATTTTACGAGACAGTCAAATTTTTGAGTAAAAATTAAATACCGTTTAAATATATAATGTGTTTTATGACATCATAATGACCCAATAGTGATGTAATAAAATACTATAATTTTTATTTTCGGCCAATATATGTTTTACCATTAAAATAATGTGATTTTATGTTTATTTGGTATACTTTTCAAAGCATTAATGGACCCCTCAAGACTTATTAAACCCCTTGTCTTTTTAAATGATTTCCCTTGGAAGTGTGACTCACCTCCACATAATCAACCCTATTATTTTAAGAAGTTCGGACTTTGGCCTTATAAAATATTGTTTTCATCTTCCATTTTCCAAAAAACC
Organism: Viscum album; assembly: GCA_963277665.1. NCBI lineage: Eukaryota > Viridiplantae > Streptophyta > Magnoliopsida > Santalales > Viscaceae > Viscum > Viscum album. Next base: position 781,125,255 of record OY728145.1, read on the forward strand.
ATGGGCAAAAACCATGGGATGGTTTGTGGTTTGGATTAATTTAATATAAGGGGTCCCAAACCTAAATAATAAAGAATCCCCTCACCTTTCCTATATAAACCAACCCAAGCTCCCACTTCCTCCTCACTCAAAGCATTTTTAGTTCGTCCAACATCTGCACTAATCTCTCTATAATCCTCCCAAGGTGCCCCAAGATCCCAAGAAGCCTCTCACAAGCCTCTCTCTAGCCTTTGGAAGCACACTTCCAAGTAAGGGTTTTTTCTTCCTTTCTCATATTTGTCCATTTTTTTAAGTTGTTTTTCCCTTTTAATTTCAATTATGAATGTTGGGGTATGGTTTCTCACCTCCCTCATACTTCTCTATTTATGTTTGAATGATGGGATACCCCTTTTTCTCTCATTAAATGCCTCCCATGTACACCCTTTACCATGCCGAAATTCCGAAAGTAACTTCTCTTTCCTCTTTTACATTCAAGCAATACTTTTGTATCATGAATATAAATTACATTACAATTATTAATACATGTATCTATATGACCTCCTTACATTCCATTACATGTAAATAAGATGAGGAACCACTTTCTCTCTCATCAACCATTTTTATTAATTCTTATGTCACGCCGTTACGCTACCAAAATCGCGCCAATTTTCTAAGAAAATGTCATTGTGTAGTGAATATCATGCCCATTTCTCCATCAAGGGTATTCACCTTTATTAATGTTTACTTATTGATTATAAAGTTTTATGTATTAATTCCACATTCCTTTATCGTGGAATAAATGATTATGTTTTATGAATCCATGTTTTATGATCCATGTGGCACACTTATGCATTAAATGAAATGTTTAAGAAGGGTGCACCCTTATAGCGCTCCAATGCATTGGGTAAAGTATAGTATCATGACACTTTATGTGAAATCAGTGTTGACTCATAATAATTAAATTACAATGAGGGATTACTCATGCTTTATGTGCAATGAGTATTTACTCATGCTCCATGTGCAATGGGCCTTGGCTGATGCTAATTCCATGTTAAGTGTTGTTGCCACATTTCCATGTTATGATTATCATGCTTTATCATGTCTTTATGTTCATTTTTCTCTTGTGATATATTGATATTCCTAATGTCTAACATGTATTGTACTCCTCATGTTATTCCATGTGTATTCCCTTACTGGGCTTTATAGCTCAACCTTTTCTTATGCATGTCCTCAGGTTATCCCATGCAATGGTAAGTACGAGGGAATGTAGTGGTCATGTAAAGGAAGTTTTCAATAATGATGTTTTATTTCATGTTTTAAGTTTTTATGTAATGATCCTAATCCCCAAAGACACTAAACTTCTTGATCTTATTTGTTGTATCAACTGAAGTTTTATGTAATAAATCATGTTTAAGTTGAAATAAAAAGTAGGGTTGTCATATCGGGCATCAACGTTTTTGGATAACTGACATTGAAAAGGGAAAAAATAAAACTTTTCAACATCGTTTATATAGAAAAATCATTGTTGAAACTTCAGTCCACATTGGTTATTTGGATAACCGATGTGGAGTGTGTAATTTTTTTTCATAAAATCATGATGCAACCTACATTCCTAGAAAAAAAATACAAGAAATATGAATTTAAAATTATAGAAAAGAAATTAAAGAAAAAAAGATAAACTCAAAGCATTGATTTAATTTCATTTCCAGTTGCAGAATCCTTTGAATGGATATGTTTTTTCACGTACCTCTTCTTTTTTTAGGAAGAACTCAGGAGGCAACCACGACATCAGTTGATCAAAAATTTCAAAATTCAGCTAGTGAATATTATGAGGAAGATTTATCTTCATAAATTGGTTGGTAAAAATCTATATCATCATAAAAAAATAAATCATTAACAAGTTTCTCAATGAATAAACCCAATAATAATGAAATTAGATGATGAAAAAAATAACATACTATAATCATCAAATGAAGAATTGATGAAACATTTATGTTAATTGAAGATAAATAGAACAAAAATATGAAAATAGAGAGTAGGAGAATATATATAATGGATTTAAGAAATGTTTGGCAGTGATATAATAAAAGTAGGATGGATTTGAAAATTTTAAACTACATTGTTAAAAAGTTGAAAATTTTATTTTGTGCATCTAAAATTGAGTTTTTAACATTGTTTTTTTAAATAGACATTAAAATAATTTTTTTCAATGTTGGTTTATTTATGAATTGACATGGAAACATTCCCTATATAAAATTTTTCTTGTCGATTTTATATAAAACCAACCTTAAAACCATCCTCTGTGGGGTTTTCGCATTAGTTTAGAAATAAACCGACTTGGAAAACCTCCCACGAAAATGTTTTCAGGTCACTTTTATAAAAAATAAAAGTAAAAAAGGATACATGGGGTTGTTTCTGTGTTAGTATAATAAACCAACATGGAAAATCTCATGCAGATTGGTTTCGGTATCGGTTTTATATAAAACCAATGTGAAAACATTTCTATGGGTGGTTTTCCACGATGTTTTTTTAACCGATCTGGTAACCCCCTAAGGATTTGTTTTCACATCGGTTTTATATAAAACCAACGTGAAACTATTTTTGAAATTAGTTTTAATAAAACTGATGTTAAAACCCTGATGTTAAAATATATTTTTACACTAGTGAAAGAGGTGGCTACTCTATAAAAAAAATTCATTTCTTTGAGTAAGAACAATTAAATACATGAAGAATTTAAATTTTGTTTTATATACTCTTATAGTGGATAACATATTTTGAAATAAAATCATAAATTCAAGGGGAGATCATTTTATGTATAATATTTTATTATTTTCATGGAGAAATTTACCTTTTTAATTCAGTTTTAGCATGACATGTTTTTATGGGGAGTTATTATTTTGGCCATAATATTTGTATTCTTAGAATTAATGTGTTCTATAATGTTTATATCACCTTGAAATAATTAAGGGGGATACTTAGTTATTCTATCCAAATTTGTTTAAATAATTTTCATTTTTTAACTTTTTTTTTACTTTCAAAAGGTTAAAAATGTTATCGTTTTCCAGTGTAGGTAAAATTGAAATTTATGGCTGTTTTTTAGTGGTGGTTTTCAAAATTGGTGCTAAATATTTCATCATCATTTTTTTCCACGGTGATTTTTTAAAAAAATTATGTTAATATGTTTTTATATTTACTATATTTTTAAAATTTATTTTTAGCAGCGATTTTTAAAAAGTTCAGCTAAAAAAATTAAAAAAACTAAAAAAATTAATAATATATAATTTATTAATATTATTAATTATTTATTGTTTAATATCAATAATTATTAGTTATAACATTTAATCAATTGTTATTTATTATTTGAAATTTTATTTAATTATTATGTGTTAATTATTAATTACTTTTTTATTAGTTAGTAATTATTTGAGACTTAAATTAATTCTTGAATAAGTGGAAAATCAAATTTCAGCATCAAATAACTAGAAATTTTGATCTATGCATCATTTTTAACATTAAAACATATCAAATTTAAGATTAGTAAATCAATTATAAGAAAATTAGATAATAATTCGGTAATAATTAATAGAATAAATTTTATTACTATTTTAAGAAAAGTTAAAAATTGAATTTCAACTTCATACAACCATAAGTATTGTTCAGTGTATCCGTTTAGGATCGACTACATATCAAATTAAATCTCAAGAAGAGATATACACCAAATTAAATATAAAGTGTATTGGTTACTATTTTTTTAGAAAAAAGTCCCATAAGTCCTCTAAAATGGTGTTTTTTATTCTGATGCCATGATTTTTAAACATTTGATGTGATTTCATGTTCATTTAAGAGTATCTTCATTTGTTTTTTCGATCATCTGTGATTTTATTTCATGGATTTAAATTCATATTGATTTGATGGTATTGAAATTATTTTGGTTTTCTCTATTTTGGTGATTTATTATCTATTATATATGTGTTTGTGTGTCTGTTTATTTTTACAAATTTATATACATTTATTTAAAATTTATATATATTTATCAATATCTATTTAAAAATTATATATAATTGCATCTAGGAATTGATATTTATATGTATTTATACAAATCAATTTATATTTATATTTATTTATTTATTTATTTATTTATTTATACCAATTTATGTATATTTGTATATATTAATGTATATTTATATATATAATACTGGTATATAGAGTTATGTGTATTATATTGATTGGTGTGTGTATTTCTTCATGCTTGTATTTATATACATTTATCAAGTTTTATTTATATTTATATATTTTTGTAAGATATACATAATTATATTTAAATAAATTTAGATGGTATTATATATATTTTTCTATAATCTGTTATTTATTTATTATTATATATTTTTTATTTTTTATTTTTTATGTTTTATTTTTTTATTTTTTTATTATTATTATTATTTGTTTTTTTATTTACTTATTTTATTTTTTATTTTTTATTTTTTATTTACTACTTATTTATTATATATTGATTTATTATTTATTATTTATCTATTATTGTTATTTATTTATTACTATTTACATTTTATTTGGTATTGTTTATTATTTATTATTTATTATTTACTGTTTATTATTTATTATTTATTATTTAATACTCATTTGTTTATTATTTATTATTTATTATTATTTATTTATTTATTTTATATATATTTGTTATATATATATTTTATTATTATTATTATTATTATTATTCAAAAAAATTATTTATATAGACATATTTATATGTATTTTCTATATATATATAAATATATAATATTTTGTTTACTCCCCAGATAAAAAGATTGTTAGACTGGTAAAGTCATTGTAGAATAACCAAGTTATATGGAGATCACATCGCACTCAACGCACAAATATGTTGAATTTATGCATCTTATGCATGATATATCCATGCATGGTAGGATAAGTAAACATTAAATAGATAGTAAATCAATATAAAAAAAAGTAGTAAATAAATTAATAATTAATATTAACTAATTAATACCAAAATATTTAAAAAAAATTAACATATTAAAAACTACCTCTAAACATCTCTTAATGGTTTTCAAATCCACTCCTAAATCATTTTGTAATGCTTTTTTGAAAAAAATTGTGAAATGTTTTGTAACACTACTTTTCAGAACTATTTTTAAAAACCATTGTGAAGTGATTTATCACTTGTTTAAACCTCTGTTGAATGTTATTTCTCATGCAGTGTTAGATGTTAAATTTTGTAATAAAAAAGGGGAGAATAGTGTGTTCATGTAATGCATGTATTTTATGTTTTTTTACACTTCCTCTCATGATTTTTGTTGTTTATTTTAATATAATTTTATCTTTTAAATATTCAATATTATGTTTTATTTAATTTGACTGCCTAATAATTTCTTAATTTTTTTAACATCTTTAGTGTTATATAACCTGTGTTTTTTTATATCAAATGTATTTATATTGGTTAAATTTACCTAATTATCATACTTATAATTATACATGTATTATTATATCATATATATATATATATATGTTATATACAAATGTGTATATATTTCTATTATATATACTCACATTTATAACTTCTAAATTTCATGAAATGTTAGTGTATAGTGAATCCTGATCACAAACCTGTTCCTCCACATTATTTGAACCTATATGCATGATCATCAGTTTTGTTTTCTCATAGTGGTAGCACATCATCTCACATTCACATCTGTTTCTCCTATATTCATGGTTGTACACCTCTCATTACATGACAACAATTCATCTCATCCCAAAGTGTGGCATTATCTCCTCACAAAAGTACTATGGATTTATGGTTGTACATCTATGATACTCCATGGTAGCAGCTACTTATTTGTATCTAATCCTGTGCTGCCCCACACTGGCATGGTATTACCAGTATCCTCTTCATAGTAATGGAATCCTAGGCTTCCTCCAAATTACTTGGTTTCTTGTGTTATCCATATACTACAGCACATATACCTCACATGGCACATGGCACATGGCCCTTTTCATCTTCATCATCTCCATATACTACAGCGCATGGCATCACTCAACACGTATGATATCATACATCCTCCGAAAGCATCATCGCATGCATGGAATTCTCATGGTAGTCCATCATTTGAGTGTATATATATTTATATATAGCTATGTATATATATTTTCCATATATATATATAATGTTTCATCTGTTAAATTTCGGTTGTAATGGTTTCACGGTAGCATGATGACTTTATAAAAGCATGGGTTTATTTTAGGATGTCACAATAGCAAGCAAGACTATGATTTATGATTTTTTTACAATGAAATATATGATCATTGATGAGTTGAACAAACTTGAGTCTTGATCTTTGATCATGGTTTTATTCACATCACACTAAAATATAAGTTCTATTATTTGTGTTACCATACTTAAGTTTAAATTAATTTTTTTCAAAATATAATTATGCTCAGTTTTTCAGGTTTACAATATTTTATTTATTTCATGTTTATTATAATTGTTTTAATTATTATTTTTATTATATAATTGTATATAAATCATTTTTAGTCTATAAATATTATATTGGAATGTTTTAAAGAAGTTTTATATATTATTTTATTTTATTCATCATTTTCGTAGAAACAAACAACATATGTTTTTTATAATTTGAAATTATTTATATTCTTTAATACTATTTTTAATTATTACTAAGTTATTTTTTGATATAGTTAAATGTTTTCAAATCATTTTTATTGTATTAAATAAATTTATTCATTAATACATTAGGTATTTCAAAGTTTTTATTTGTAGTTAATTTTCTTTTGATGTTCATGGAATTATTTGATCGATTCTTATGGGGATAGTTTGAATGTTTGAATTTAAATTAGTTTGACGTGTTTAAATTTATTCAAAATGATAGATTAAAATTATTTTAAATTCATTTTATATATATATAGTTTATTTTGTCTCCATGAGATCTCTAGTTGACTCAGATTCTATTATTTTGAATAGTAGTAATGGTTTACTCGAGTGTATAGCATAAATAGTTTTCTTTTAATGTTTTTAAGTATGGTTGTTTTCTACTAACTTGGTATCCCTTTAAAAAAGTTTGAAAACAATATTCATTTTTTAATTATTTTCCACATGAATGATTTTTCTCACTTTTATAGTTATTTTCATAAGGAAGATTCCTACACATGTTTTCATGGTTTTTCAAAGAAATATATATTCTCATTGTTTTTAAAAAGAATTTAAATACAATTTTTTAAAAGAAAATGGTATTAATTTTTTGTTTTTCAAAGAATTTTTTAAATTCTCTCATAAATGTGTTTTTCATCTCGGTCAATATATTTTAATAATTCTTATGATTCACTAGAAGTATTATTTAATGAAACTATCCAAATTCTTACTATATATGGATTATAATAATTTCTTATGGATTTTTCATGAAACCTATTTATTTTTAGGTATTAATTAAGGTAATATGTAATTATGAATGTTTTCAAGTTATTTTGTACACATATGTATGGTTTATCATTATGTGATGAGTAGATTTTTTATATCTCACTAATATATTGGATAGCTTTTAATATTTTTTGAGATAAGTATGGGATAAGTGTAGTTAGCCCTTATCCACTATGTCAATGGATGCAAGTGTTTATCTAAAGTCTTATATGTTATGGGAAAATGTTCATTGAGGTACATTGTGATATGAATATATCTGTGGTTAGCTTTTACATATTTTATTATTTCTATGCTTATGTATGTGCCACGTTATTATGATATGCAACATACCTAAGTTATGTTCACATGGCTCATAATTATTGATTCTTGTTTCCACTCTTCTATTACTCATTTCTTAGGTTATGTTAAATTCCTTATGTCATGAATCATTTTTTATGATCTATGTTTTATGGGATATTATTCTCTTATGTTATTTCAATGCACCTTTATTATGTTTTCTCACCCATATACTCATATTATACTTGCTTATGATCTTTGATTGATGTCGATTATGTTTACTCTTATGGAGAATCTGATCTCACCCATTCTAATTTTTCCATACCCTAGGATATTAAAGAGAATATTATGTATGATTATTCTAAATTGTATCTTGTGTGAAGACTATTTTTTGGATATATTGAAGTTATAAAATAAGTTTTCTATGTATCTAATCTCTAAATACATTAAACCTATAGTTTTTGGGGTATGATTTATTACAATATTTAATGAATAATCATGTGAAATAAAGTAATTTGTAAGTATGATATGCTCAATACTCCTAATGAATTATACCTTATTATACATAGATACTTTTATGATGAGTTTGCGTGACATTCCTATTCCATTATAGAGATATGCTATGTAAACTAATGTATTTCTTCTAAACTTCATTCCATCTTAAGTATTCATAATGATTCTGTGTGAGATATAATCTATGAATTATTTTTTATGTATTTTATGAGGATTTGGGGTTCCAAAGAACTTGTAGAATGATTGAATTATATAAATATTTTCCCCCAATTCAGATAAATTCTTATTTATTGATTATCTTAAGGGAAAAAAGTATATTATTTCTATAATCCTTGTGAATTGAATGTGTTTCTAGTTTAACATGGTGTATTATTTTATAATAAATATATAATTAAAGGATCTAGTGGGAGGAAAGTTAAACTTGGAGAAGTTCAAGAAGAATAAATAAGAAGTGTTCTTGAGATGGTGGTTCAGCCACATTTATAAAGAATTATATAATCATAAATGACTTGAGTTACATAACAACCTTGAAGGTCTGATAGGATTCATTAAGAACCTGAGATATATATATTTTTTGTGGAAATTTATGATTAAGTAACATTTATAGTATAGAGACCCAACCTAAACATATACATTTATTACATTATTTTTCATGAATAGTCATTCTATCTCAAAAATAGTCACACAAAATGGAAAACTAAAGGATCAGTGTATTTGAGATTAACTATATGATCTTTTTAATCTATAATCATTTCTCTATAATCGAACTCCTCTAGACTCTCTTATAGACTTTCCACAAGTTATACTTATCTGCATAACCTAGGGAGAGGAAAATGTAAGAAAGGGGAGAGTTCAAATTCTTAATAAGGGAAAACTTATTAACATGTCATCTATGGTTAGATCATAAGAATATGATAAGGCATTTTCAAGGGATAAATATCTTATTAAAAATAACATGGAGCAATAAGATTTTTTTCATAAATCATGATAGAAGGAATTGTAATCTCAAATAAACAAACATGTACCATAAAAAAGTGTACAGAATCCTGAGACATTAAACATGAGTCAAGGATAATAATCATATGTACAAGATAAAAGTGTGTCATAAACATAATCATAGAAACTATATGTCACAAATACCCACCAGTACATTCATCACATGGTAGGCTTGGTCTAATCACCCATGTACCTTCTTAGGATTGGGATAAATCCCCTTATTAACACTTTATCTTAGGTTAAATCCTCTTGTGTACCCTTTGTATTTGGATAAATTTTCATGCATAACCTTTGGCTATAGATAAATCACCCATTGTACCCATTGGTTTTTAATAAATTATATAATCTATCATTTATATTGGGATAAATTCTCTTATGTACTCTTTGGCTTGGGATAAATCTTATCATGTACCTTTTGTCTTGGAATAAATCCTCTTGTGTATCCTTTTGATTAATACATATCCTCCCATGTACCCTTTAACTTGGGATAAATTCTCCTCTATACACATAATAACTCATGGGTTTTAAACATAAAACAATGCATTGGAGGGTGATATAGGACCCTACCTATCATTATCCATTAAAATAATAACCATAAGACACCAATCAACAAACATATCATGAATACTTATGGGAAAAAATGGTTTTCACTTACCACATCATAAACAACCCATGGAATAGAAAAAATGGATTTCAACGCATTTCAAGATGATATCGTAGAAATTGATCTCAATCATGTAAATTGATAATACCCAAATTTCAATCACCCAAATAGATTATTCTATATGAAAATTTAGAATGTATTTCATCAAAAATAATTTCCAAATAAATAAAGTCTTTATAGATAAAGAGAAAAATTGTGGTAAAATCATAATAGAGGTTTTTAGAAAATGATTTTATTATTGGTATAAAATAAGAAGTCGCTATCCCTTTTTGAAAATAAAATGTGAAGTGAAAACAATTTAAAAAATATTTATTTTAAAAATAATCTTCAATAATAGAGATTTCAAAAGACATAAATGTTATCGAAGGGAATTTGGAGTAGAAGATAAAACATTTGATTTTGAAAATATGGAAAACCTTTTGAACATTTTGAAATACCTTTGATGAAAACTCTCATTGGAAAAGAGTAAGAAAAAAATTCTTTTTTAAAAGAGGAAAATGGAAACATTAAGGTCACATGATAAAACAAAAAGTTCTATTTCCACATATAAAGGATAATATTAGTAGGAAAATAAAATATAGATAAGGAGGAGAAACCATCATTAAGGAGTATGGGATTTATTCACAACATTGTTTGATTTTTAAGAACAAAGGGAAATAATTAATAAGAAATATTTAAATAAACGTTTATCCCCTAATATAGAAATATGGTATAACATATTAAATCAAAGTAAAATCTCAATTATAAACATTATAACTCAAGAACTAGATTGATTTATGAAAAACAATTACATTTTATATATGATATCAATCAAAGTCCACGGTAATGAAGAGCATGAATGGAAGTAAAACTTATATGTCCAATAATAATTTATGATATTATAATTTAATGGGGTAGTATTTAAAATATAAAATTAAATATTAGTGAATAATATCAAAGCCTACCTCAATAAAGGGTGATTTATATGGAAACCCTTACTACTTAAGAAATATTCAAATAAGAAAACCTTGAAAGAGAGAGTTCTTTAAGTTGAAGTTCAAATACCATGAATAAATATAATTCATGATATTATATTTAAAATTTTTAGTATAAAAACCAATCAAATTAAATTGGGTTCATAAAATAAAATGTGTCTCAATGGATGAAATTTTGAGATGAGGCCCTTAACTTGTATTTCCGCTTACCTGATTATGCTCAAACATCATTGTAATCTTGAGTTTTCTCTTTGAAATTTCCTTTTAAATGAAGGTCATAAGAAAAATAAAGGTGACCATTAGCTTATGGAAGTTGGATAGGGTTCTAGGAGGATTCATGTGGAAAATTTGCAACAAGAAATTAGAAGTATAGGTGAGTCTTGAAGTGGTGGGATTGTTCCCATTTTAAAAGTGAATGGAAAAGGTACTTTTAGAAGAAACTATTACATTTTCAATAATTTAATGTTATTATTCAAAGTTAAATGGATCAAAAATAGAAAAACTTTAAGGGAAGGTTTGTGTGGTTCAAGAATATCATCATATGCTCATTTTAGAGACAACCTAGTGTGTTTATAGGCTTTATCTTTTAACCTTTTAACATCTTCCTGATTTTACTTTTACATTGGTAAATAATTTTTATCTCAGTAATTAATATTAATAACAAAAAAAATTATAGGTATTTTTATTCAATTTAAAACATATAATTTAAAATTTCTAAATCCCATTATGAAATAAATTTTTAAGGTTTTGAAATCACACATAACTCATTGAAACATTTTTTAGGAAAAGTGTGTTATTTAGTTTAAAAACATTATGTACAATATAATATTACCATAGATTCTGATTTTTTGACATAATTTTTTTTATTATAAAAACATAAAATGTAGGAGGATTTAAAAGAAATCCAAAACCAATTTTCACCAACAAAACACATAATTATAAGAAAATACCAAAAAAAAATTACAAAAGTGACATTTTAATTTAGTTCTATAAGTTTTATAAATAATATTTATAAGTTAAAAAATGTTTTAAAATTTCTAATTCTATTCCTTAAATATTATTTTATTATTTAAAAGTTTTTATAAACTTCTAGGATATGGTTTAATAATGATAAAATCATAAAAATTCAAATTTTTGTAAAGACCATTTTTTTACTAAAACCAACTTTTTCAAAAAAAATGCTTAAAAATTCATTCTAAGAAAATTTTGATGTGACAATTCAAAAATTAAATTTGTTTCATCAAATTTTTATTATAAAATTCAGAAATTTCTTATTTTGAAATAAAATACCTAATGTAAAGTTAATGGATTTTATTGAAAATAATATTTTTTAAATATTTAGGAATATTAATTATTTATCTTCCAAAGGTAATAAATTTTATTGATATATCATCTTATTTTTTATTATATCATTATTAATAATTTTCTTATTATATATTTTGTTTTTTTACATTGGGAGTTCCATGTAACTCAAGTTACCATGCATTACATCAGTTTTATAGGGTCCATAATTTCAAGTCGTTATATTATCACCCCTTAAATAAATTACATCCTTTAAATTTTATTTATCACCTAATATTAAAACTAACTTAGTGTATATAAGATACAGACTCAACTCATGATATAATTTCTATAGTTTTACCAATAAACTTAGTAAATCTATCATTTTCCCCCAAAATTGGTCATTCCTAATGTTGAGTTTTTCTATAACCATATTAGAAAAATATACATCATAATTAGGTATCTTAAATACTATAATGGTATTATTTTTATGAGATATATTAGATTCATAATTTCACTGATATAAGATTATAATTTGGTCTGAAATATAAAATTTTATTTTCCCAATTTTGTTAATTATTGTGGATTTCATGTCATTATGGCCAATGAATTTCCAAAATCACATTTAATTCATCAAAAGGATGGATATTATCACTCTCATAAATCATATTCTATAAACCATAAATTGGGATATAATAATAATAAAAAAAGTATCAAATCATTGGGGTTCGATTTATTGATCTTATAAGACATCATAGGCTAAATAGTGTGGATAAAACTAGATTCAAATAGGATATCCACAAATATAGATTGAAGGGTGAGTGTAAAGTTTACCCTTAGTTTTTATAAACAAATATTAGTGTAGGTGTATAATAGTCTTTCCATTATTTTATTGTATTAAGAGGCTGCTAAAGTTTTTATCCGCATTAGTTGTTGGGTTAGGGAATGATTTTTCATAATTCCCAAACCCCTATCATTTGATGCATTAGACATTCTTGGACTCTATTTTATTGATCATCTTATTCATTACAACTCAACAATAATGAGCTCAATATCTTATCCCTCCACACTTGAAACACTTTTATATTCCTCTAAAACATTCCCTTGGGGGATTCTTACCCTATTTTTAACATGTAGGAAGTTGAATCTTCTTTCCTTCATCATCTTCATTTCATGATATTATATAAAAAATAGTAATTCTCTTCTTTAATCAATTTAGATGTTTACAAAAAATCATGTCATTAATCATAACTCAATTGGGTGAGTATCACTACAAGGTTTTAAATACTAGATTCTATCCTACTTTGTTTCTCATTGTGATAATTACTATGTTTTCCATCACATTTATTATTAAATTAGTCTCTCATTTCCCCATATATTTATAAAACTAATAGAGTTATTCACAGGTGATCAATATTTTCATAATAAAGTTATTATGAAAAAAACATCCATGAAATGTGTTACACTTTGAAACCATCATAATATATTTTATTTCAAACTAAATCTCTCTTGGTTCAATATAGGTTTCTTTTGGTTGGTTTCTCCCATATTCATTAACCTAATTCCATTATATAATAAATTATTTATAATGTATTATAAATATAATTTCATTAAACAATGTATATCCCCTAGGAGTGTCAACCTGAGTGTGTAGTTAGGCCTCTTTTTTATGCACTAGGTTATAATTGAGTTAATACCCAACATGCTCTTTGTTGGGTTATTACCCCCTAGTAATATCATTTATAGAGCCTGAGTCCACTAGAGTATATATACAGGGATGTAATTTCTATAAAAACCATATAATATCTTCTTTACCAAAACCTCATAATATTATATAATAATTAGACTTATCTCTTAGATTTACCCCTAGGGTTTTTCTAAATTTCAATTATCATATTCCTTAAAAATAACTAAATTAATATTTTAAAATAAATAAACCCCCATTTGATACAAATTATGTAAAACCAAGCTGAAAAATATACATTTATTTCATTATTTTACATGAATAGTCCTTCCATATCACAAATAGTCATAGAAATCAATGGATATAAGGTTTGCTGACTTTAAGATTAGCTACATAAATGTCTTAATCTAAAACCATTTCTTTATAACTGAACTCATCTATAATCCCTTAAATACATTCCATATGTTATAATTATATTCATAACCTTGGGAAAAGAAAACATAAGAAGTTTTTTAGCTCAATTACTTAGTAAGGGAAAACTTTCCAACATGTCGTCAAAGTTTAGATCATAAGCTTGTGAGAGAAAATGGTCAGGGATAAATTTCTCATTTAAAGAAAATAAAATGAAATTTTTCCAAAGTCATGATAGACAAGCATGTAACCTCAAATTAACAAACAAATACTGTGGAAAAAGAATGTAAAATCATGGGACATTAAACAAGATTCAAGGAGTATAATCACAGGCACATGATAAGAGTGTGACATAAACATAATCATAGAAATCATATGCCAATTCTACCAACTAAGACATGTATCACATATTTAGATTGTGTTAATCACCTATGTACCTTCTTGGGATTGGAATAAATCATATCATATACCCTTTGGCTCAAGATAAATCCTCCGATATAGCCTTTTGCATACTATAAATACTCTCATTTACCCTTTTTAATAAATCCTCCCATGTACCCTTTGTCTTGGGATAAATCCTTCAGTGTACCCTTTGGCTTCGGTTAAATCCTCCTATGTACCTTTATCATGGGATAAAACCTCTCATATTCTCTTTGTCTTGGGATACATCCCACTATGTGACCTTTAAAAAGGGATGAATCCTCCCATATACCCTTTAGAGGTTATGAGACATAAATTTAAACCCATATATTTGATGGTGACATAAAACCCCACCCGTGGGAAATAAAATGGGTTTCATTCATCACATCACAATGAACCCTTGAAAAATGAAAAATGAATTCCATACAGTTCAATATGATGTCATAGAAATTGACATCATGCATGTAATGGTTGATACCGAAAATCCAATTAACCTAATTGAGTATTTCACAATAACATTTAGAATTTTTTTTCATCAAAAATAATTTCTAATGAAATATTTTTTTGGTTTTTTGGAATGTTCTTAAACTAAATCTCACCAAGTTCTCTATTTGGAGGTCATCAAATAGTAATGACTGAATGGATGTGTTTCCTATTATATTTTTTTAGATCAGTTAGGTAAAAGGTTTTCAATGTATAAACTTCTATAAGGTAGTGATCATTGTATAGAGATGATCTAATGTAGAGTCATTGAACATAGGTAATTATAGGGTAGTATTTTTTTTGAGGCTTTGATAATTGGACAAATATCATTGGGTGAAGTATTCATGGATGGTGTTCACTAGGAGTGGAAACTCACTACCAGATTTTTTTTAAGGTGACAATATTTTGGAAGTTTCTTCTAGTGGTAAAACATTGTATCAGTAACTTATTAGGTCAATAGGTTGCTGAATATGAATCTTAGATGTTTTTGCAACTGGTTGACCAGACATAGACCTTTATAAATAGAGATAGTGTTCTAGTTATGACACATGAATTAAGTGTGTAAAGAGAGAAAATTTCAAACTTAAACTTTAGAGGCCTTAAATTCAAGATGAAGTTAATAATGAGTGTTATAATTAATTTTATAGCCTTAATGAAAAAATGTTCCTATATTCTCGCATGGATGTATGAATTTGTCCAAACCATGTCAATCCTTTTTGTTAAATGGTTTTATTGTTTTCTATGTGAATTTTGGTTGAAACGTTTTGTGTGGTTATTAGGTGTCCTCTCATCCAAAATCTATAAAAAAAATAGATCATGTAGGTAATCATATAATCCTCTATCTACTAACATTTTGGAGTTTTCCACTATGTAGTATGAAGTGATTAGATGAACATCTATTTAGTGTATATATTTCTTGATAGGTCTGTTGAGTGAATCTAATGGATGGAGTATTCCTCATGTGTTTTTCCTCTAGGATCCCTCCCAAATTAGTGGTAATATAGGGTGGTTTAATTCACATATATTTCATGTTTCTTCTGTCTATAGCTTATAATTTATTTTTTATTTTAGTTGGATTTACTATTATTGAATGAAATACTTCAAATGAATCTAAATTTTGTATCGATAAATTATATAAGAGAGAATTTACATTTTAGAGAATAAGTCTATAATATCATTTGATTCAAAAATATTAATATTCTCTTTTGTTTGGTGTATTTCTTAAAATAGATGACAAGATAGAATGGAAGTGGTTGGAAATAATGGCTTTATCCTTGGATTGGATGTGTCTTACTTAGAATGTTGCCTTTAATAATAGAGAGAAGGAAAGTATTCTGGGGGTTATGAAATCATTGGATGATATGTATGAGAATATGAAAAATCATAAAAAAGTATTCATGATGTGAATATTTTTCATCTTATGGATATTATACGGAATGCATCTATCCAATCATGTGAATGAATTAAATATGATCTAAGGGTAGCTTGAATCGGTGAAGGTAATCTTCAATGATGATATTTGGGATTTACTTTTTCTTTCGTCACTTTTGTAGAGATATTATTCCATGGAGAAATATTGTGATAAAATTTAGTGGGAATACATATCTTGTATTTGATAAAATTTGAAATTTGATCTTGAATGGGAAGCTGAGGTGAAAGGAAGTTCGGACTTCATCTAAAATCGATTTCAATACTACCAGATGGGAATAGTCCATTCAACAAATGAATTATTAAAAAATAATTATTTATAGGATAAGTCCCATATAATAATTCAATTGAAATCAAGTGGTTTTGGTCTTACATATTTGATTTATGGTAAAAAGGGAAAAATCAAGATATATTGTAGGAATCAGATAGAGGATTCCACTTTCAGATAAACATACACAGTCTGTATAATAGATGATGGTTCCAATCTGAAAATGAGTTAGATCATTCCATTAGATTAATGAGTTATTAAATCAGGTGTATCATTTCATTCAACTGATGAGTGTGGGTTCATGGTTTATTATATATTTATAACTTTGGGAAAATTACATATATAAGACGATAAAGCTCTTGAAATAGTTCGTAAATTCATTGTTAACATTCATATAAAAAATAAAAGTCATGAGACTAAAAGATGTAAGATATATTATATGTCTCTAGAATAAAATCATATCATTGAGATAGATTGATGATGTAGGTTTTGAAATTAAATTTTTTAATTTTGTTTGGAAGATCAGCAGATGGTCTATGGTGATTTATTGCATAGTGGAAAATAAAAACTTATACATGACTGGATAAAATGATAAAGTAGAAGTGATATGAGTGACTTCAACAGATAGTTATGTAAAGTGTGAGTATAGGTTTGGTCACTTAAGTAATAATAATATTAAAGTTATAGTAGTCAATTGCATACTTAAGCTTTATTAAATAGAACTTGGTATATGTGAGAGTTGTACGCTTGGGAATAAAGAGATTTTCCTTTAACTACGATGATAGAAGGCCAAAGAATCAAAAGATAGAACATGTTCAATATGATGTATGTGGATTGTACCCTATTCACTCAAAGATTTTATCACAACACTTTTTAAACTTTATATATGATGATGATTTAAAGTATTGAGTTAACTTATTAAATAATAATTATGATGTGTTTCAAGCATTTATTTAGTGGAATTTTTTGGATGAGAAAGACTGTGAAAAAAGTTGAAATGTATCTAGATAGAAAATTATAAAGAATACATCAGACACAAATTTCATAAATTTTTCCATAATAGATGCATCATACATGGGAATAATATTCTAGTAACTCTAAAGAAATAGAGTAGTTAACAGGGAGAATCAAAATTTGAAAAAGAAATCTTGTAGTATGAGGATTCACATTGGAATGCCTAAGGAAATTTAGATAGTGGGACTAAATACAGCAGTGTATTTTAGGGAAAAATTCCAGATTCATATGTGGTAAGAGACCTTTATAAGTAATTTTAGACTTGTAAGAGACTAGAGGTAAACTAACACAAAATCTTTGGAACTATCACAAATTTTTATATCAAGTCTAAAGATAGAGATAAGTTAGAGGTGAAATCCAAGGTGTGTTTCATTTTCAGATATGGTCATTATATATTTTATTATCACCTATGGGATTATGGTAAAAACAATTCAACTAGAGCCATGATATTGTTTTCTATGTAGAAATAATGTGGAAATATCAAAATTTGGTTGAGTGGGAAGTTCAAGATATATATACTATTGAAGTTCAGAGCAATCAGACAGAGGTTATTAGATAGACTCTCAATCTTCAATATTTATGGGGATCCTTAGAGGATAGTAAATTAATATTCAAGATATTCGATGGAGGAAAATCAAAAAAACAATTACATTATGGTGAAATTTCAGAGACACAAGTACAAGGTGTATAATGATCATACAGACCTCTATCAGACATATGACTATCATAAAGAGATATTCTAACTGATGAACCTAGAGATGTGCTGAGAAAACCTACTCATATCAAGAAACCAATAAAAAGGTTTAAAGATGATATAAATTTAATAAATTTAACAGACATAGGGGAACAATACTATTTTGAAGATGTACCTACTCTCAAAGACTCAAAATAGTGTAATTCAAGCATGTTAGAGGAAATAAATTCCTTATATTGTAACAATACATGGGAGTTGGATAAGTCACTAGAATGAAAGAGAAATCTATAAAACAAATGGGTTTTTTGATTAAAATTAGAAGCTGAGGGAAGTAAGAGGTATAAAATGTCTTGTGGTGAAGGGATTTCAGAAAAAGGAAGTGATCAAATTTTATGAAATTTTCTCACTAGTGGTGAAGCACAAAACCACTCTAACAATTCTTAGAATTATTGCATCTAAGGATAGCCACTTAGATTAGATATATGTAAAGATAGATTTTCTTCATGGTGATTTAGAGGAATATATTTATATGGTGTGGCCCAAGGGTTATAGAGTTCATCATAAGTGTGATTTGGTGTATATCTTGAGAAATTATATTTATGGATTGAAGCAAGATCGAAGAAAGTAGAATAGGAAGTTTGACTCTTTCAAGTTTGAAGAAACTTTCAGTTTATGTGATTTTGATCATTGTTGTCACATAAGGTAATGGGATGATGGATCATATCTCATACTATTTTTGTATATGGATGATATATTGATTACTAGTATGGAGTTTTTTTATATCAATGAACTAAAGAGGAAACTATCAATAAGTTTTGATAAGAAGAACCTTGTATAATCTAAGAAGATCTAGGGGATGAGAAATGGAAGGGATAGTAAAGCTGTATTTTTTGTTTTATCCTATAAGGAATACATAAGTATGGTCATTAAAGATTCAAAATGGCCAATTGTAAACTTGTACAAACTCCCTTGATAAACACTTAAATAATATTAATAATAGTTACCATAAATGGAAGGATATGTTCATGAAATTATGAAGGTTCTTTATGCTTTGGTTTTAGGATATTTGATGTATATAATGGTTTATACACTACCAAGTATTTCTTTTATGGTGTAATTTGTAAGTCATTTGATGTAAAATCCTAGAACAAAATATTGAGAAACTGTGAAATGGATCGTATGATACATAAAGGGGTTGGGGGATATAGATTTTCATTTTAAGGATTATGATAAAATAAAAGGATTTAAAAATGTAGATTTTTCTAGAGATAGGGACCCATGGAAAAGTAATGGAGGATATTTATTTACATTTGGTGGGAAAAAATAATTTCAATGTCTTGGATTCATCCAATTGTTACATTATCTACAACAGAGGATGAGTACATCGATACTATTAAAGTATGGAAAATTTTGATATAGTTATTGTGCTTGTTGAAGGAATATTAAATGGGATCAGATATGGGGTTGTTATTTTTTTTATAGATAGAGTTTCATTCATCTTGTACACAATCCAATGTTTCATGAAAGAACAAAATACATTGACATAAAGTATCACCTTATAGGAATCCATCTAGAATATAATATATTGGAGCTATAGAATATTATTGGGAAGGATAAACCTATGGATATGTTGGTAAAGGAGATAGTCCAAGTATGTTTGTGGGAATACTAAGCCTTAATTTTAATTAGTTTATTACTCATAGTGGAGGGCATTTCATGAATCTGATAAAAGATGACCATAGGTGAATTTTGTAATGAGATTTAAATATTAAAGCAGTTTTCCAAGTGGGAGACTTTTGGGTTTTTTGGAAATTTCTCCATTTCATCATACTAATTTTTTTTAATGGAGGTCATTATATAGTGATTAATATATGGATATGTATCCCACTATGTTTTTTGGAGCATTGGGTTATAAGGTTTTCACCAAATAGACTTCTATTTGGTAGTGATAATTGGAAATAGATTATCAAACTTAGAGTCGTAGAACATAGGTGATCATAGAGTGTGATTATCTAGTGAGGATTCTATGGTCATATGAAGATCATCATATAGAGTGCTCCTTGATGGTGTTAATTAGTAGAGTAAACTCAATTCATGAGTTTTTTTCATGGTGACTGGTGGTTGGTAGTGTCAATAGGTGGTTTAATAATTTATTGTACAATACTCGGGTTAAAAAAATATAATATTGAATCCTATAGGTCCTTGCAATTGGTTTACCAGAAAAAGGAATCTATAAATAGAGGTGGTAGCTCATCTATTATCTGTAACTTAAGTGCATGAACAATACACATTTCTAAATTAGTTTTTTAAGAGCTAAAAGTAGAGAGTAAGTGATTAATGAGGGTTTTATTTGCTTGAATCTTCTTAATGAAAGATGTTTGTAGTGGTCTCCAATAGCTATAAGAATTTTCTTAAACCATGTAAATACTATTTTCCTAGTGGTTTTAATATTTATGTGTGTTTGAAGTGTGGTTACATTTTTTTGTTTGCTGATTTTGTGGGATCTGATCCTAGTTCCAATGTAAAAACTTAGAGGAGGATGGTTATTGGATAAACCTATGTCATGTAGCACTGTGGATATTTCTACTGCAGAGGCCGAAGTGATCAATTGAATGTTCATCCAATGTACAAGTTTTTTGATAGATTTATCCATTAGATCTAATAAATGGAGTTTGTATTCTTTTTCATTCCTCTAAGATCCAACCCCAATAATAAATCCATTAGAGATATACAAAAAAAGGTGATGAAATTATAAGAGAATTTTTTAAAAAATTCTTTCATATTTGGCATAAAATAAGAAGTAACAGTTAATTTTGAAAATTTATTTTTAAAAGGTGAGGTAAAAACACTTAAAACTGTTTACTTTTAAAATAGATATTCATTAATATATCTTTGAAAACAAATAAATTTTATTAAAAGGAATTTTTATTTGAGGATAAAACTTTTTATTTTTAAAATATGGAAAACCTTTTGAACATTTTGATATACCTCTAATGTAAACCCACATCATAAAAGAGTAAACAAACATTCCTTTTTAAAAGAGGTTAATATAAATATGATGGTTACATGAGAAAACCATTTTTTATTTCTAATTATAAATGATATTATTAGTCTAAAATGAAAATATGGATAAGTATAGAAAGAGAAACTTTAAGGATGATGAGAATTATTCTTAACATAGATGCATTTTCAAGAAGGAAGAGAACTCATCAATAAATAATATTTTAATTAAAATTGATCTCCAAATATATAAATAGGGTATACCATGTGAAATTAATCATGAAGTTCAAAAGAAAATTATAACTCAAGAAGAAGATTGAGTTATTATAAACCATTGTATTTTAGGGAAGAAATAAATTGTAGCCCACATCAATAAATAGAATTAATTTAAGTAAAAAATTCTAATTCCAAATATTATTTATCATATAATATTCATAGGGGTATTAGTTACATTATAAAAATTAATATTGGTGATATAAAATCATGCCTCTATTAAGGATGATTAAGATTAAAACCATTATGGATTAGGAAACATTATAATAAAAAATCATTAAAATAGATAGGTCTTGAAGTTAAAGTTCAAAAACCGTGAATAAAAATAATACAAGATATTATATATTCAATTGGAAGTATAAAAACCATTTAAATGAAACTAGGTTCATAAAATAAAATCTTTCTCAATGAAATAAATTTTGTAATGAAACCTTTACCTTATATTCCCACTTAACCGATCGTGCTCTAACCTCATTGGAAGATTTTGTTTTCTCTTGGAAAACTCTTTAAAAGTGAATGAATTAAACCAAATGAAGGTTACTAGAAGCATAAATATGTGGGATAGGATTATAGGAATATCTAATTGGAGTATTTTTAACAAAAAGTTCTAAGTAGATGTGAGTCTTGAAGTGGTGTAAGTGTTACCTTTCTATAAGTGTTGAGAAGGGTAGTTTTGGAAGCAACCATCACATTTTCAATAATTTAATATTAAAATAAAAAGGGAAATGGATATAAAATGAAAAAAAAATGTTTAAGGGTGTGTGAGTAGAAATTATCCTCACACACTCATTTTTTACACAACCAAGAGTGTTTCAGTCTTTTTATTTTAACTTTTTATAATTTAACTTAATTTACTTTTACCTTGGTAATTAATTTTTAACATTAGTAATTAGTATTAATGACCAAAATTAAGATTGGAAATTTTAACTAATTTTAAACTTTTTATGTAAAATTTTTAAATCATTTTTCCTCGGGAAATTTTTAATTATTGGAAATATTAATTTTAATATAAGTGCACATAATGTATAAAAACTATTTCATTTGGGAAAAGTTAATTATTATGTTTAGAAAAATTATGTACAATATAAGATTATGGTAGATACTAATTTTTATGAAAAAAATTGGTTTATCATAAAAAATAAAACATAGGTGGATTTTAAAGTAATTCAAAATCTAATTTCCATATAAAAAAATTAATTAAATTAAAATACCAAAAATAGTTTTTATTAAAGCATCATTTTAATTTAGTTCTAAAAATATTGGAAGTAGGATTTACGTTTTTCAATAATTTTTTAAAATGCATGATTTTATTCCTTAAATACATATTTTATTATTTAAATGGTTTTTCAATATTCTAGGATACACTTACATAATAATAAAATCATCAAAATTATAATTTTAACAAAAAACATATTTTTGGACTAAAAATCAACCATTTCAAAAAAAATTTAAAAATTCATATTAAGAAACTTTGGATGTGAGGAATTCAAAAAAGAATTTTATTTTATTAAATTAACACTAAAATATGTAAATTTATATTTTTAAAATAAAATGAATAAAATAAATAAAATAATATTTATTGAAAATAACCCTTTTAAAAATTTAACTCATAGTAATTATTTATCTTCCAAATGTAATAACGTTTAATGATATACCACCTTATTTTTTATTATAGATTTATTAATAATGTTCTTATAATAAGTTTTGGTTCATTTTCATTGGGTGTATAATGTAATAAAAGTTATTAAACATAACATTAGTATTATAAGAATTATATCTTCACGTCCTCACATATAGGAGATAAACCAACTTTCTACACAAAATCCATTGATACTTATTTTTATAGGAAATATTTAAAAGATTTGGAATTTGAAATAGACTTCATATACACTAACCATGATTTTAACTTGGTGAATTCACCTAAATGGGTGAGACTCATAGGGTATAAGTGGTTTTTTATAAGAAAACTAACATGGATGGTTGAGTTTTTACCTATAAACCACATCTTATGTCGAAGGGTTCTAAGAAAATCCATGGAATTGAAAATAAATAAACCATTTCCCCTTTTACAAGGATAAATTATATTCAAATTTTTTGTTACATGAAAACTCATTGTGATTATGAGATATATAAAATAGATGTTGAAACCTCTTTCCTTAATGGGAATTTGGTCAAGGATGTGTATATAATATAGATTAAATGTTTTGAAGTTCCAAATGAGTTTGTTTAGATTTGAAAATTTCAAAAGTATATTTATGGACAAAATAATGATTCTTGAAGTTCGAATAATTCATCTAATGATAAAAATTAAGAGTTTAGTTTCATCAAGAATGTAGATGATTATTATGTATACAATAATATTTGTGGGAGCATCGTGGTGATTTTAATATTATATGTATATGAAGTGCACCATATTGATAATGACATCTCTATACAAAATTATGTAAATATCTGGTTGTGTAAACGTTTCTCAGTGAATGTTATTATATAATAGATATGAATATCTATAGAGATAGATCTAAGTGGCTATTTAGATTGAGTTGGAACACATATATTCATAAAGTACTGAATAGGTTTATCATGAAGAACTCAAAAATAGAGTCTTTAATGGTTTTTCTTGGAATAAATTTTATAAAGATTAATAATCCTTTTAAATATTTAGAAAGGATATATAAATTTCATAAGCATCCACCAAAGGATCGATCATGTATGTCATTTTATGTAATTGAACTGATATCACTTATACTCTAGGAATAACCAGTAGATACCAATCCAATCTTGGTGTGAGTAGTTGGATTATTGTAAAAAATATCCTTAAGTTATTGATGAGTAATAAGGATACATTCTTGGTTTTTAGAGGAGAAGATAAGCTCCATGTAAAGGGTAACACATATGACAGCTTCCAATATGATATAGATGACATGAGATCTCAATATGGTTTAATGTTTTTCCAAAAATAGTAGAGCTACAATTTGTAAGAGTTCCAAAAAATCCACCATAGATGACTCAATAAGAGTAGAAGATTACATCACTAAATTAGATACTGAAAAAGAAGTGATTTAGATCAAGAAGTTCATTAATAAACTTGGAGTGGTTCATAGAATAGAGAGAAAAAATAAACTTTATTAGGAAAATAATGGAGTTGTTTCTCGGGATAAGGAACCCTTGTCTCACTAAAAGATAAAACAAATCCTTTGAAAATATTTTCTCATATGAGATATCATTGATAAAGGTGATAGAAAGATATTTTGGATGGATATAAAGGATAATTTAGTAAAACCATTGAAAACCCATTACTGCGTAAGAAAACTGAGGGTTATGTAGAATCTCTGGGTGTTAGAAACTTGAGATATTGGTTGTAATGTTTATAAATATGTCATGTTACTATAATGAAGAAAATATTCATTTATCATTTATCCATGTGGGATGTAATTTACTCTATATGAATAGTGGAATGATAATTTATCCTCAAAGTATGACTTTGAGTTATCCATAATCATTTATCATCATGAAGTGTAATGGGTTGTGATGATATGTTAAGGTTAGCATTCATAGAATCTTATACTCATTACAAAGAGTTTTATAAAAGATACGAATAATAGATTCATGTGGTCATAAGTTGAGAATTATTACTTGAACTTACCACCAAATTATATCTCATGAAATGTAATATAGTCATTGATATACTTAGGGGTGTATACTTATTATCAATCATTCTTACCTAAGGTAGGTGAGATGTCTATTATGATAACATTAATACTTTGATACCTTATACAATTCAAAAGTGACTTAACTAAACAAAAGATGGATGGGTAAGTTACAGATATTTTTATCAATTAGATCACAACAAATATCAGATTTTTTAACTTGTATGATGAGTAAATACATAAATCCCATGATTTAATTAGACTAAAAAAATGCATTTCCATGCATAGTTGAGTCATATATGATATGTTAAACCACCTAGATAAGGGGTATGTTATATACTCATATGTAAGATGAATGATATGTGATGTATTCATTGAATTGGTCAATATTTTTTAGATAATCAATAGAAGATGAGTTAGCATGTACTATATTGATGGGTATGTTATATACTCATCTATAAGATGAATGACATGTGATATAATCATTGACTTGGTCAATCCCTTTTTGAGCTACCAAATTATTTTATTCAATTCTTCAAATGTTTTTCCCTCTCATTTGAGGATGAGTATTATAGAATTTGGGTGACACATTCGTGTTTTTTAGGGGATTTTCTATGAAAGTTCTCAAATAAAATATAGAATTTTATCCACACATCCAGTAACCTATTATCCTGATATGGATTGTCTTTTATAGAATACCACTTCACTTGTTTAAAAAACCTTCCCTATTTTTTATCATTGTCCTTATTGGTAATCTTATAAAGTTAGACTATGTGATGAGGAACCTATCAAGACCCTTGGTTTCTAAGTTGTGTGATGAGTTTGATATTTCAAAAGATCTTCCTTCTCTGATTTGGATCAAAAATAGAATTTTTAAATTATTTTAGGAATCGGTTTATAAAAACCTCTTTAATTATTGTAGTTTTTTTCTTAATATCGGTTGCTTCTTGAAGGATGGTGGAAATAGGGAAATTCAACTGCTGGATCATAAAGTAACATGGGTTTAAAATGGAAGACAAAATATCATTCTAGAATAGTGAAACGATAGTCATATAGTTTTATTTCTCTCTTATGGGGTTTAGTATCCTCTTGGATGAAAAAATGTAGTTGTTGAGATGTTAGATAAGGATAACTCTCAAATTATAACCATTTTCCAGACTATATTATCCATGAAACAAATTGAGTCCAATGATATTTAATATTTTTTTAATGATGTTCATAGAATTATAGTTTCCACCACTGATTCAACTACCTAGATGGGTGATCAGGAGGAACAAAGTAAATCACATGAATCCCTTCATGAAGATAAGGATAAAAGTCTCTATGTTCATTCTAGTGAGTTTCACTTGATGTCTATGATCAAGATTTTCATATTGAGGAGGTTTATTTCAAATAAAGATCTAGAAAATTAAACAACCAATGATTGACCTATTGGCTGACATCACCTCAAATACTAGGAATATTTGGAAGTGTAAATATTATTCTAACACAAAAAAAAGAATTGTCATGAGATCCTTTGATGTTTCTAGGACACAAACGGTAGATCCCATCCAGAACCTATTAAAGTTTAACCTTCTTGGACACTCATTGATGATGCTTATTTAAAAGGTATCTTATTTTATGAAAATTTCTATCCCACCTTGAAAGAATTCCTACAAGAAAAAGGTAGATCTGGGGGAGTAAATTTTCTCATGGTTGGAGGAACAAGATGTAATCGTTTTACAAAAATATAAAGATGGTAAAATAATTTCACATTCATATCTTCAAATTAGGGAAAGAGTTATTTTTAAAATGGAGGAGGAATTTAAATAAAATCATGGTTTTAAGTATTACTAAATTTCATTGAAATAAATATAATTATTATTCCAATTTTTTGACTAATGAATATAGATTGTTTCTTTTATGGACCACCACTTGGATACTTGATGAAACTTAATTTGGTAGTGTTTTCATGAAGAATCTTTATTGGACTTAATTTTTTATTATAAATATATAGTGTTTAATTTATTTTAAAATATTCTAGTTTGCAGTCCTACGTATGATGGATGTATTTTCAAAAGCGCATCTTTCTGGGATTCTATGTCTTCTTTGTTTCATTGTTAATCTAGTCTTTGCTTAGCTGAACATTACATAGTTTAGGGGGATTTTGTGTCATGCTTGAAAATAATTTCATGTAGTATCATATAATATACTATTGATTAAAAGGTTATTTAAGGATGATTATGACACTCAACAGTAATTTTTCCTACCATGTTTGATTTTTTTTTTGTTTGGTTAAAGAAGTAGGCTCAGTTGGAAATGAATTCTAGTCACATACATTCCTCCAATTTATCATATTTATAAATGAATGTTTTGGATATGAAGATACATTGGTCATCTGTAATAAGTTGAGTAATTCTATTAATGTTAATGATTTGTGTGACTACCATTGTTCTCTTTCTGCGAGATGGGGGTGCACAACACCGTTCAAAATGAACCTCTTATATGGGAGGATAACACTACCCAGATGCATATATGTTGACGATTTATAATGAAGAGTTTATTTTATTGAAGATAAATTAAAGATCCAATTTTGATCAAACTATATAGAATCAATATTGAGCTCAAGATTTTGGGGTGCACTTTTTATCGTATTTTACATATTTATATGAATGTGTGTTTCTTCTTTCATTATTATGATGGTGTAATCTCATTAAAACATGTTTTAAAATTTAACTATTATTTACTTTAACAAAATTTATTAGGTTTGAGAAGAATTAATAACCCATAACTTATTCCATCTAAAAGAAATTAAATTGTATTTTTGTGTAAAAACTTTATATACTTAAGAAAACATGTTTTCTGGAAAACTGCTTTTCATCACGTTTTGTGGGTTTAATTTTATAATAATTTCAGAAAATTCAATTAATTGAATTTGATAAAATTTATTACATATTTAAAATCATCATGAATGAATTTTTTAGTTATGAAACTAACATTTTTCATTATAAGAAATAGTAAAAATAGTAAAAAAAAATTATCGTGGTTAATGTTAAAAGGAGCTTATCGAGGGTTAAATGAAGAGATATGGGTAAGTTTTACAAGAAAAATTTCATAAATACTATATAATGAAAATTTTAAACCTCTTATTATCATAAATTTTAATATCTATAAATTCTGAATCATTTGTATTGATAATGAAATTATAATATTTTAATATTTTAATAAATTCCAAGTGCTTCCTCTCCCCAAGTTATAAAAGGGAACTCCTCCTTTCTCATATTTATATATTTTTGAGACATCTAGATCAACCAAAATAATAAAATATTTTCTAAAATTATCTATCAATTAATTATTGTTTTTGGACTTCTCAAAATACCATTCCAATGATCCTTGATAATGAATCTAAAGGCAGCTTATCGAAGAAGAGGTAATTATAATACCTAGCCTGTTTTAATTAATTTCTTCTTCTAACTCCCCTAAATATATAGTATTAATCATAAAAAATAAATTTTTTTATCATAAATATACTAAAATTTTATTATTATTATGAAACCATCAACATCCACCCTCTATTCCGTTAAATGGGAAGTGGAACTATCACTTGTTCATACGTATGGACTATCGCTCACATATAGCGATACAATTCATTTTCCATCACCAAATATCATGGATGGTTATTATGATGGGTTAATTGTTTATATATGATATTTATTACATAACTATAATTTTAAAATTATAATATTGTATCTAACTTCATACATTGTTTTCTATTGTAAAACAATAATGTCACTCGTGCATATGTGTGGACTACCAACTCCACGAAGTGATGTGCTTGGTTTTTCATTTCTAATTTACATGGATAGTAATAAGGATATATTTAATAAATATATATGATATATATGATATAATAATAATTCTATAAATTTGAATTATTATTTACCTTTCTTTTGTTCCATCTGTTAAAAATGGAAATAGTAATCATTCGTACGTGCGACCTATCGTCTCTATATACAGTGTAATTCATTTGTCTATCTCTTATTTTTATTGATGAATAGAAATATATATATAATGAATATATATGATATTTATATCATGAATAACATTCTCAATATGAAGGAACCATGATAAAGTACAAGGACCAGAACTACCGAGCCAAAATTATTTTGAAAAACAAAACAATTAATACCCAGAAACAATTATTTTAATGAGAAATTATTAATATATAGTTATTTAAATGTGATAGGTGGATCATATGTGTTATTATAAGAATGTAAATGACTCTATTATATAATTATAATAAATTTAAATTTATTATATAGAATTTTAGTGTGCATTCTAAATAATTTGGACTTCTGGTAATGGATTTATTCTACCCACATTATGGGGGATGGGTTGACTCCCCAATTCCCTACCATATTTACAATGATCAAGTGACTAATTTCATAAAAATATTTTAAATCTTTCCTTAGGTATATATATATATATACTTTCACTTTATTTTTTAATTTTGAAAATCGAAAACATAATTACAAACATGTTTATTTCTTAAGTATATAAATATATATATACTTCCAACGGAAGTTTTCATCTATTTATGAGAAAATAAATCTCATTAATTTCAGTCATTTAATAAATATGTGAAATGTTAATGTAAGAATAATTAAGATTAAGGTATTAAATTTCATCAAATTCATAAAATCCATTTCAGTAGTAATTTCCTCTTAAGGAATAATTCAATTCAATTCATATGTATATAAAATAAAAACTTCATTAAAATAAAAATAGGGTATGCATGAAATGTCAAAATTTATAGATAATGGTAATATATTTTGTTTTAAATTACATTCATGAATATTATAGATATTATCACAAAAAAATGATAATTTCATTACTCAAAAATTAGGAAAATTTGGAAAATATGCATAAAATGATGTCTTTCATTTATTCTACAGGAATAAAATATAAATATAGATATTTTGATAAAATCAATTATCCTTTATAATTAAAAGTTAAAAAAATATAAGTAAATATTTATTATTTTATATCCTAGCTTAAAAATTGAAATTCCTAAGATAATATAATAGATTTTATGAAATCATTTGAGTAATTTTCTATAAATTTATTTGTTTTAATAATGGACTTAATAATATAAAGTCAAATCAAAATAAAAACCAATTTAGAACTAAATCTGAAAATAAAATTCCTCTATAAATTTGAATAATTTGATTATCATGCCTATATATTTATTTTAAAAATAAATATATCTCATATAAAAGAAGGATGAATTTCAAAGAAATAAAATATTTTAAAAAATAAAAAAAATAAAAAATCCCTCGTGAAATAAATTTTGAACATACAAAAATAATTCTGAAAACATTGATAGAAAATATATAATCTAACTTACCTTAAAATTAAAATAAATTAGTTGACTATCAGAGCTAAGCATAAACTATTCATCCTTTTGTCTGTTCTTGAGAATAATTTTCAAGAGAGGAAGAATATTTATTCCTCTTATAATTTCTCCCATGCTCCCCTAATAAAAACCCATAGAAAAAAAGGAATGGCACTATCTTGCCAATATTCTCTTAACATCCCCTATTTACAGGGTGCGTCTTCCCACTGTCTCTAAATTTTAATATATATATATATATATATATATACACTCATGACATTCAGTGTGAAAATTTTATGGTGTGTACATGTAAATTGCAACTCTCACAAAAAATAATAAATGAGATCATTTTAATATATATTAATAGCTATTTAAAAATGTTTTTCTTAATACTATTAAAGAATAAAATCAAAAAAAATTGATATCAAGAACCAACCAATAATTCAATTGCATTAGTCTTTTTATTCTACATTAATTTAAAACATATATTATTCAATTAAGAACTTGATTAATAGAAAAAAAACATACCTGATTTGGTGCATCATTCTAAATCTCTTGTATACTTTTGAAATAAATATGAATAACAGGGTATTGCCGATAGTAAAAAAGTAAGAAAAATCTGAGAATATGAAAAATTGAGAAATTAAGACATTGGAATCACTATGAAAGATAATATTTGTAAGGATCTATCACCCTAAAAAAATAAACACCAAGTTATATATCAGTAAATCACAAAGTAGAATGATTAAAATAATGAAGAAGAATAGTTTGTACTCAATATTTCTCTTCTTTATTCAAATATGGGGTTTTATACTCCTTCATGGTCAAATTCTTTATATACCTTGACCACTATAATTCCTCACCCATGGAAATCTACATCAAAATCCATCTTCACTTAACCTTGTTTGACTCATCTCCTATGGTCGAGCTTCACTCAGTGACCCAGCCTCATATACCTCAGATTGACCTCTCCAATTGCTGAGTGCAAGACTCAACCCCCCTGGTACTCAGTTTCTTCCAAAACCCCATTCTCGATTCTTCTTATTTTTTTTCTTTCAAACGTATATGATTATTATTATATATTATCATTTATTTAATTTAAAATATCTTTAATAAACCTAATTCATAAATATATATACAACATAATACTTTTAATTCTTAACTTTTATATTAATTTATATGAATTATAATTTATTTATTTTTAATATAAATATTTTGGTTAAATAAATTCATATATTTTATAAGATATTATTTTAAAACAATTATGATAATTTATAAAATAATAATAAGATTGTATTTATAATTTCAGTATTTCATAACCAAATATATTACATAAATTTTATTATTCAAAATAATACTCATTTATATATTTTAAAAAAATATGTTATATTTAATTATTATTATTATATATATGTTATATATATTTATTAGTGACTTAAAATTATATATAATTATCAATTTTCAAATACAAAGTTACTTCATAAAATAAATTTAAGTATTTATAATTTTAAATTAATTTATTTAAAATATTAAATTATTATACCTTAAATAGTCTTTCATGTAAATAATTTAAAAATTATCACAATGTGTTTCATTATATTAAAATAAATTTTAACAATTATTAACTTGTCCTACAATTTGATATTATAAAATTAACAATTAAAAATTAAAAATATAATTTCCTCATTTATTATTTATTTTCTTAATTGATAATTTAATATTAATTTACAATTTTTTTATTATTATGGAATTAATAAATAGTTCTTTAAAACATGAGATGCCGCACTAACACTAGCAACATATCATGGGTAGTGATAGGGTTATCAGAATATAATTGGTAATGCTTAATATATTTAAGCACTACAACACTATCAATCATATTTGATGATTCCTCCTATATAGTTAGATATAATTCGAAAGGGAATCTATTTTTCTTAAAATAAAATTATGAATTCAGTTTTATAATTTATAATTTTTTTATAAATTATGATAAACGGTATTTAGAGTAATTATAATTTTATAAAACAAATAACTATAATGTTTTTATAATTAATTAATTATCTTTTTTAAAAAGGTTTATTAATAAATATTTCATAATATTAAATATTAATATTAAAATAACATTTAATATATACTGTAAGACTTATAATTTAGATACAAAATTTTTATATGGAAATGATAAGGTTATTTTATATAGTGTTTATAAATTTTTAATAAAAGTTTTTATATTTAAAATTATGAATAACTCATAATTTTTAATTTGAAATGTTCAAATTAATAAAATTATTTGAGATAATATTTAAACTAATTCAAAAAAGTTTTTATTATTGATTTGATCATGGTTTCAAAAATTATTAAAATGTGATATTTAGATTATATTTGTTGTTACACAATAGAAATTGAAATATAAATTTTTTTTATTTCATGTAATATCATATATTTGACTTAAGTTCCATATAATGAATAATATGAAGAAGATTATATTATAAAATAACTAAAATGTTCTTATATTTAAAATTATATAACGACCATAAGATTATCCAACATTATAAAGTGTTCACAATTACCATTATTTATGAATTGTTCATAAATGTTTAATTCAAATTAAAATTTATGAATTTTTTATTTATTCCATAGTAATTTGAGATTATTTTATTCATATCTATAAAGGTTTTCTATTATTAATGTGTGTATGATTTAGTTTAAATTTATAAAATTTCATATAGAGATTATCATACATGCATCTAAGGGGTCATATTTTAGGTGTGATAGTTGGTTTAGTTTTCTTCTACATTTACACTGTATTGTATTATGTAATGAGCTTGAATTATATAGTTTATTATGATTTATATATATTAGTTTTTAGAATTGATATTGAATTGAAATCAATCTTCAGTAAATTATCATTGGGTAGAGGGACTTTGGGTCGAACACTACACTAGCCAGGAAGATTATTCCCAACTCTATAAAAGTAGGGTTGTATATTTGCAGCTCTATGCTTACACATATTGATATTATTAATTTAATATAATTATAAGACTTTAAAATAAAGTGATTCATGTACCTTATTGTCACAATATAAAATGAGATTTCAAAAAACATGATAAACAATGAGATTGTAACATAATCATAAATAATCACGACAACCAATGAGATTGTAACATAAATCTCTTACCTTAAGTTTAAATTTCTTTCAAAGTGATCTATCCTCCAATATAATAAATTTAAATTTATTGTATTTCTAAATTTTAATCTTTAACATACATATCATATCATATTACCCACTTATAATATTTTAACACCAACTTATTAATAATTCTTTACTGAAATATTTGTTTCCAGGTGCTTATTGTTTCATTTTTCATGAATTTTTTGGTTTTGTAGTTATATTCCTTATTCTTTGATTATATTTCCATCAACTCCATAATTTTAACTAATATATAAATATCATATATATTCATAATATATAAATTTAGATTCATCTAAAAAAATATTATAGAATAAAAAATAAATTACACAATTCATGGAGAAGGTTAGTCGTACATATGCATGAAGGATGATTACATTTTTTTATAAATGGAACAAAAGAAAGGTAAATAATAATTCACCTTTATAGAATTATTATTATATAATATATATATATATATTATGTTATTTAAAACTATCTTTATTAACATCCATGTAAATTGAAAGGAAAATAAAATCATGACGCTTCATGGAGGTAGTAGTCCACATATACACACAAGTGACATTGTCATTTTCCAAAAAGAATGGATTGTAGAAGTAAAATATGATATTATAACTCCAAAATAATAGTTATACCCAAAATATCATATATATACATTGAACAAGTCATTGTTACCATCAATCAAATATGGTGATGGAAAGTGAATTGCATCATTTGAAAGACGCGGTAGTCCAAACATATGAAAAAGAGACACTTTCACATCCCATTTGATTGAATAGAGTGTGGATAATGGTCATTATATAACTAAAATAAAATTTATGTGTATTAATTACACTAAATTTATTATTTTTTGATGAATAATAATGATTTAAAGGAAGCGGAAGAAGGAACAATTTGAATGAGGTCATGCAACACTGATTACCTCTTTTTTGGTAAGCCTCCTTTTAATCCATTATTACATACCCATGAAATGGTCTTTAAATAATAATGAAAAATACAATTCTTGTATTTGTGAGTTGAGAAGATAAATGGGTAGGGTTTGGTTGGCCTAGATGGATCAAGGTTGTAAGGACCTGGCCCCAGTTTCTCAGAGTCAGTGCCTCATTTTATTATATTGGCTAGATTACAAGGAATAAAATCTCGAAGGACAAAGTAGTTTAGTAGTTTTGTAAAACTAGATACATACATAGGTTCAAAATTATAACTTTAAAATAAAAACAATATATAATTTTTATTGGGAACATTCACAAATATTAGTTTATCCCTACAGTTCATTCATAATAAACTTCTTCATGTCCTGAGAAAATAAAACCTAAAAAAGGGGTGAGCTCAGATGATTAGTAAGGGTAATCATTACATCGTTATATATTATAAACATAAATATTAGGCATGGTTAATAACTAAAAACACATTCCTTTAAAAAGATAAATTGAACACATTATGGCAGGAATAAGAGTTGACTAAATGGTGTCATAATAAAGCATAATCAGGGGTATTATACTAGTCACATAACCACATGAACATTCAATTACAAGTTTTATAATGAGGTAATTCATAATGTGGTATATCATAACCATACCGTCAAGGCCTTGTGCCAAGACTAACAATATCCATTTGGTCAAGGCCTTGTGCCAAGACCATAGTTTTTCTCCTGAGACCTACTGATGTAATGAGGGGCTATAACAGGACCCACCCGACACTTACTAAGTCCAATTCATTCCTCATATTAATGGGGATAAAAATAAACAATATAAACATTAATATTTAAACTAATATATGAAATATAAATAACTATTCCCAATCATTAAACATAAACACTAACCATTCAGAGTAAAATGGTGAATGGTTCCAAGAGAGAACATCCATAGTCAAACTAATAATAAACCATTAAATAAAACATGGTGGATGATATCATAGGATATAAACCTCAATTCAGTTAAATATGTAACCAAGGAATATGACATAGATAAAGATACTTTTAAATGAGACCATTGAAAAATCCATGAGGAAATAATCCTTAAACATTTCAAAGTGTCTAATACCACCTTGAAACATTCAAATCCTAATCCATTAGAATATCAAAAGAATAAGGAAATCTTGATATGATATACCAAAGGTTATTACAAACACCTCAAGCCACAAATAAGTTGTGAATTAGGAATATATCTTACAAACGTTAAAGTGAGATGTGAAAAATAATTTTTACTTTGGAAAGAAGTGTTCTTTTGGAAAATAATTTTTATTTATCATGAAATCAGATTGTAAACATGTACATCCCAGAAAATAAAAGATAAGGTCATTGAAATTATATTTTATTCTTAAATAATGTATTATTGAGTTCAAATAATTTAAAAATAGTTTTTAAAGAATCTTTATATATAAAACATTTTATTGTGATTTGAGGAAAATATTAAAGGATTTTAAAGAACCAAGGTTTGTTTGCTTTCATAAAACTATAAAACAACGAAAATAGATTTATCATGTTACAATGTCTGATTTTAAAAATAAAAATGTGGCTTAAAATAGATTATAGAGTGAACTTCAAAATAGGTAAGAATTTCGAGATGTTCCTTGAATCGGTTTTCATTTCAGAAAGTTTTTTGAATGATTCTTTTAAAAGATGTAAATCCACATAAAATTAATAAGGAATCATATTAGTAAAAATATATTGAAAATTCACATAAAATTAATGAGGAGTAAATACTAATAAATAATAATTTCATTAAGGTGAGCAGAGAATAAGAGCAACCCGTATAAAAATGGAGGTTCGTGTAGGAAATACTTAAAACTTTGTAATCAAATGAATTGTATGCCACAAAATTAATAATCCTAAAATGATACATTTAATAAAATTATAATAAATATATTAATTATATGATACATCTATTTTCAGTATAAATACACCATACAGAATTAATAGTAGTGAATAAGGCATATCTCACAAAAATGGAAGTGAGATGAGGAAACCCTAACCTTAAGTATGATGGTGTTCTTAACATGGTCTTAGTGTCATGGATAACCAAATTAAATTCATTAATTAATATTTATAGAACCTATTATTTTTGTGACTGATTTATTATATCCTTATTAAGTTCATTCATGTCCTTTTTGATGGGTTAAGAGGTTAAATTTCATTTTTAAGGTCTGTTTGTTTCATGATCGGTATACTTATATACATGATTGGAGAATCATTTCAAATGATAATGGTTGTACAGAATTGAAGTTATATGTTATTAGTTAATATAAATAAGGT
This sequence comes from Viscum album, assembly GCA_963277665.1. Lineage (NCBI taxonomy): Eukaryota > Viridiplantae > Streptophyta > Magnoliopsida > Santalales > Viscaceae > Viscum > Viscum album. The sequence goes on from OY728145.1 coordinate 781,162,533, forward strand.
TACATGTTTGTAAATTTCATTTGGTTACTTATATTGAAGATGAATCATTATATAAATTATTTAATGATAACTCTTTGGGTTAATTCACTATTTTTAAACACAACGAAATAATTTTTCTTTATAAATCAAAACCACATGTAAAAACATATTCTAGAACCAAAAATGAGAAATAATACATATAATATAGTATTCCTCAACCATAATAATTGTTTCATGACTAGAATTAAATATGGTAATATAAATTGAAAACACATCGTCCTTGAATTTGTTAAATTATCACATCTCAGATTGTGATTTCATTTTTAGTATAAAATAATGGGAAATAAGAGATGATGAAGAATTATTAATTTACCATTAAAAAATTATATTACATGTAAGGTATTGTAGTCCCCACAAAATATGGATGAAATTAGGTGAGGAAACAAAAAGAAAAGAAATGAACTTGAAAATAAAAGAAAAGTTGAGAGATCCCTTACGAAAACTCGACATCCTAACGGCGTCGCTTAAAATTTTATAAAATATTTTGATGAGCAAAAAAAGGTTATCTCATGATTTATTACATAATATTGGAATTAATGGCGATATGTAATGACATATCCCAACATAATATAATTTAAATTAAAAATAATAATATAAAATGAAAGCTTAAAAAACGAAAGGGTGGTATATTCCCTTACCTTGTAGAGTATCTCCTAAGACTTGAAGGTTGGGACATTGGGGGATTAAGGAAACCCTAGGAGTACTCATTGGGAGGTTAAACTACCATATATTCAAGTATTATGAGTTTTTAATGAAATAAAATGATGGAATGAGTGGATATTTGGAGTAAATGAGAGGGAGATTTTTATTAATTTTAAAGGACACCTTACTAGTGGTTTTGGAAAAACCATGGGCCTTCCCATGCTATTTTCCCATGGTATTATCCACTTGGGACACCTAATTTCATATTTTATTATACAAAAGTTTACCAGAATTTTATATTAATTATTACATCATTATGATGTCATGAAACATACCGAAAATTCAAAACTGTATTTTCAGTATTCATGAAAAATTCAAGTATTTTTGAAAAATCCCAAAAATTCACCCCAACTATTTTTTGATGTTGAGAATTCAAAAATGAAATCCATTTGTCGAAAATAATTTTCTAAATATTTTTAATGAATTTCTTAAATAAAATCATATTTATTCCAAAAAATCAACATTAAAACTATTACTCATTTTATAACACCTTGAGAAATTAATCAAGGTCTCATAAAATTATCTTAAAACCATAAGACAATAAAGTCACAATTTATTATTACAATTTAAGAAAATAAATTTACATTTTAAATTATTAAATTAATCAAAAAATTGTAATTGAAATATTTATGACATGAAAAAATACCAATACTTATACTATGATCATTTTTTAACTTATAAGATGTCTAGATTGTATTTATACATTCATGGGTGAAGTTTCAATTTTTTTGGCCAACTTACTATTTATTACTATTTATTACTATTCATAATGGTATGTTACTATTCATAAGAGTATGTTATTATTCATCAAAAATTAAGTTTATCTTATTAGACTCTAAATATCTTACTGAATGCACATGTGTATATCATTTTTTCAAAATTCAAATCATAGAAGTGGAAAAATTATGTTTACTGACTAGACTATAACAAAGTGGTGTTTTATAAAAACTAAATGTTTCATTTATTCTATATTTAATTTATTTAAAAAATCTTGGGGTATTATATTATCCCCTCCTTAAAAAAAGTTCATCCTTGAAATTTCCAGAATGTTACCTCACAAAGAGATTTGGATAGTTCTTTATCATAAGATCCTAATTCTCCCATGTTGCCTCTTCGATTTTATGATTTTTCAAAAGTATCTTTACCATTTGAGTTTTTTTATTCCCTAACACTCTTTCTTTAGTGTCTAGAATTTGGATGGGCTCTTCAAAATAATATAGGTCAGGTTCTAATTATATACCTTCAAAAGTAAATACATACCTTAGGTCTAGCATGTACTTTCTTAGTAATGAGATATGGAACACATTTTGTATTTTATATAGGAAAGGTGACATTGAAAAGTGATATGAAACAACTCCAATTCACTCGAAAATTTAAAAATGGGTTATGTACCTAGGGATCAATTTCCCTTTCTTCTCAAATCTTACAATTCCATTCCATGGATATACTTTCAAGTAAACTTGATCCCCCACTTGAAATTCTGAATCCTTCCATCGATTATTGGTATAGCTTTTTAATCTATTTTGAGCTACTTTGATGTGGACTTGAATATTATTTACCATTTTTTTACACCACAATATTTAGACCCACATGCTTCATTTCTCCAACTCCATCCTAACAAGTTGGTGTACAACATCTCTTTTAGTATAATTCTTTATATAGGTCCATTTGAATACTTGAATGGAAACTATTACTGTAGGAATTAACTCCACCAAAGGTAAATATTGATCCCACATAACCTAAAAAATCAAGTGATTATGATCTCAACATGTCTTATAAAGTTTGGATCACCCTTTCTGTTTTCCCGTCAATTTGAGGGTGATAAGTAGTACTCAATCAAAGCTCTGTATCTAGGTCTTTCTAAACACTTTTCCAAAATTTCAATTTAAATCTTAGATCATGATCATACACTACTGAAATAGGTTCTATAAGAAGTATTACAACTTCATTTATATAGATTTTTATAAGGAACTCCAATGGAAAATCCTCCCTTACAGCGAGTAAATATACATATTTTGTAATTCGATCAACAACTACCCATATTGCATCATTATTTCTTGGAGTTTTGGGTAATCTAGTGAAAAAATCCATGGAAATGTCAGTCCAAAATTCAATATCCCATAATTAAATCCAAATAATATAAACCATAAATGTTATTTATACTTTTATAATTATGTCCCGACAATAAAAGATAATTTCTTCTTTGAATATCACGTTCACATAATAAACATCACGGTTACACAAACTAAAGAAATTTTTCCAAAGTAATACCATCATTAAAAGACCTTTAATACTTTTAAACATTTAATAATTCATTTATTTCCATATAGGTCATTACTTGGACTACTGGTTATCCTATAGAATAGGAAATTGACTCAGGTAATGTCCAGGTCCCATAAATTTATGGTAAATGAAAGTAAATGGATTATGAGGATCAGTTTTATTTTGTTCCATTGTACTCTTCATTTTTCCTCATAAATCCATTTCTTTATGTTCTGTTTTCCCACTCACGAAGCATTTATTTATTCAATAGGGACATTTTCCCAGGTTTCTCCTTCCACATTTACTATATGATAGAAACTGATCATTCTTTTCTCTATCATCTCCACCACTAAAGCTCTTACCATGCTTCAAATTTCTCTTCTTTAGTGATTTCGAGAGTTGGTAAATGTATATGTTGTTAATCATATTTTTGGAAAAATGATTTGGCATAAACACAATATTGTCCATGCCTATCAACATTGCATTTGGTTTTCATTCCCACTACATTATCAAGATTTTAAATTATGTTTGATGTTAATATGACTTCTTTGGGATCCAGTCATTGACTAAAACCAAAAATAAGAGTGTGAGTAACAACAGTCATAAAATCATTTCAAGAATATCATGACACCTTATTTTCAATCTAAATAACCTTAGGTCTCACCAATGTTATCCATTCGCATCTAATATTCTAATCCATAAAATTTTTTTGTAAAGAAAATGTGAATTATCCTAGCATATCACCTGGAAGTGTCAAAACAGGTGCAAAGTAAGGCGTGATGTTGTGTTCCTGGACACCACAGGTCAAGCCCAAAACTCCTTGTCATAGTTTTCACTCCTAAGTATATTTGTTCCAAAACCATGTCCACTTTTAGTATCCATATAGGGATATATTTTCTAGGATGATCCACATAATATATTCCTTACCAAAATCCTAGGATGTTATTGTATGTTTATCATCAAAGACTATCTTAGAGTTTTGTTTCCTAATCTACGTTTTCTAAATCTAGTTTACAAGTTTTCTACTAAACATCCTTTGATACCAACTGTAAGGACCCGACTATAGTTTCCCAGAGCTAGTGCCTCATTTTCTAACATTGGAATGATTACAAGAAATAAAATCCTGAAGGACTTAGTTGTTTAGTAGTTTTGGAAAACCGGATACATACATAGGTACAACATTACAACTTCAAAATAAATATAACATATATGTTTTATTGGTAACATACATAACGCTAAGTTTATCCTTGAAGGTCATTCATAATAAACTTCTTCGTGTCTTGAGAAAATGAAACATAAGAAAGGGGTGAGCTCTAATACTCAATAATGGTAAGAAATACATAAAAACATTTGATAAACATAAACATTAGGCATGGTTAATAACTAAAAACAAAATCCTTTAAAAAGATAACTTGAAAACATTATGGAAGGAATAAGATTTCAATAAATAATATTGTAATAAAGCATAATAATGGGTATTCTACTTGTTGAATAACCACATGAACTTTAAATTAAATATTTCATAATGACTTAATGCATAATGCGGGACTTCATAACCATTTCATCAATTCCTCGTTACAAAACCATAAATATCCATTTTGTCAAGGCCTCATGCCAAGACCATATTTTTTCTCATGAGACCTACCAATGCAATGATGGACTATAGTGGGGCCCACCCAACACTTACTAAGTCCAATGAATTCCTCATATTAATGAGGATAAAAATAAACAATATACACATTCATATTGAAACTAACATATGAAATATAAATAACTTTTTCCAATAATTTAACATAAAAAGACCATTCAGAGTAAAATGATGAATGGTTTCAAGATAGCACATCCATAGTAAAACTAATCATAAACCATTAAAAAACATAGTGGATGATATTATAGGAGATAAAACTCAATGAAGTAAAAGATTCAACAAAGGAATTTGATATAGATGAAGATACTTTTAAATGAGGCCATTGAAAAATCCTTGAGTAAATAATCTTTAAACATTCTGAAGTGTCTCATACCGCCTCGAAACATTCAAATAAAAAACCTTAGAAATATAATGAGAATAAGGAGACTCTTGATATGATATACCAAAGGGAATCACATACACCAAAAAAACAAATAATTTGTGAACAATGCATATATATCAGTAAAGTTAAAGTGAAATATGAAAAATCATTTTTACTTTGGAAAGTATAGTTCTTTTGAAAAAATATTTTCATTTGTCATGAAATCAGATTGTAAACATAAAAATCACAGAAAAAAAAAGTTAAGTTCATTTTAATTGTATTTTATTTTTAAATAAATTCTTATTGAGGTGAAATCATTTAAAAATAGTTTTTAATAAGTTTTAGATATAAAACATTTTAGTGTTGTTGAAGGACAATATTAAAAGATTTTAAGCGCTAAGGCATGTTTGCTTTCATAAAACTGTAAATTAAATTAAATATATTTTTCAGGTTAAAATATGTGATTTTAGAAAGATAAATATGGATTAAAATAGATTTTGGAGTGAACTTCAAAATAGGTAATAATTTCAATAAGTTCCTTGAATCGGCTTGCATTTTGGAACAATGTTTTGAAAGATTCTTTTAAAAGATGTAACTCCCCAAACAAATAAGAAGGAATATGATTAGTAAACATATATAAAACATTAAAATAGAATTTATGATGAGTAAATAGGAATAAATATAAATTTTTTTGAGGTTATTAGAGAATAAGAGAAACCCAAATGAATATGTAGGTTCAAGTAGGAAATACAGAAAACTTTGTAATCAATTGAATCATTTTACCCAAAATTAATAATCTTAAAATGATACATTGAGTGCCATGAAAATAAATAGATTCATGATATTATAAATCAATGGTCATTATACATACACCATGCAAAATTAAAGTTGTGAATAAGGAATATCACACAAAAATAGCAGTGAGATGAGGAAAACCTTACCTTAAGTCTGATAGTGTTATTCACTTGGTCTTAGTGTCATGGATAACAAAATTAAATTCATTAATTAATATTTCCATAACCTATTATTTATGTAATTGATTTATTATATCCTTATTGAGTTCATTCATGGATTTTTAATGGGTTAATAGGTTTAATTTCATTTGTCTGGTTCTATTTGTTTCATGATTAGTATACTTATATACCTGAACGGAGAATCATGTAAAATAAAAATGGTGGTCCATAATTGAAGTTATATGTTATTATTGATCATACAATATTTTAAATGGTTTTAAATCTCATTTGGTTACTTGGAGTGAAGATAAATCATTATATAAATTATTTAATGATATCTATTTGGGTTAATTGGTATTTTTTGAACACAAAGAACTCATTTTGTTTTATAAATAAAAACCATGTGTACAAAAAGATTAAAGAACCATATATGATAAATAATACATATAGTTTAGTCAGTTTCAACCATAAGTATTGTTTGATGGCCATAATTTAAGATGATAATAGAAATTGAAAACCCATGATCCTTGAATGTGGTAAATTAGCACATCTCGGATGGTGTTTTCATTTTTAGTATAAAATACTAAGAAAGAAGAGTTGATGTAGAATAATAAATTTATTGTTAAAACATTCTAGTACATGTAATTTAATTGAGTCCTCACAACATTTTGATGAAAGGAGGTGAGGAAAGAAAAAGAAAAGAAAGGAACATGAAAATAAAAGAAAAGTTGAGAGATCCCTTACAAAAATTTGGCATCCTAATGGCATTGCATAAAATTTCATTAAATATTTTTGATGATAGAGGAAGGGGTATCTCATAATTATTAAATCATATGGATAGTAATGGGGATATGGAATGACATATCCCAATATACTCCATTTGGAAATTAAAAAGAATAACATAAAATTAAATATTGAAAAATAGAAGGGTGGTAGATTCCCTTACATTGTAGAATAACTCCTAAAACATGAAGGTTGGGACCTTAGGGTCTTGGGAACACCTTGGGAGTACTCCTAAGGAGGAAACAATACCATATCTTAGAGTTTTATGAGTATGTAATGAAATAAAATGAAATAATGAGTGGGTATTTATATTAAATGAGAGGGAGTTTTTTATTAATATCAAATGACACCTATTTAGCAATTTTTGAAAAACCATGGGATTTCCCATGGTGTTTTCCCATGGTATTAGCCACTTGTAAAACCTAATTTCATATTTTACTATAAAAAATTCATCCATAATTTTATATTAATCATTACATCATTATGGTGTCATTAAACATACCTAAAACACAAAACATTAGTTTGACTATTCACGAAAAATACAAGTATTTTAGAAAAATCCCAAAAATTACCCCCAACTATTTTTCAACATGTAGAATTAAAAAATGAATTAAAATTTTCAAAAATATTTTTTAAAATATTTTTTATTTAATTTTTAAATAAAATCATGATTTAGATCAAAAAAACAACTTTAAAACTATAACTCATTTTATTACACCTCCATAAATTAATCAAGGTCCCATGAAATTATCTTATAACCATAAGACAATAAAGTAACAATTTATGATAAACTTTATGAAAATACATATACATTTTAAATTTTTAAATTAATCATAAAATCTTAATTAAAATATTTATTCCATGCAAACATATCAATACTTACTATGATCATTTTTTCACTTATAAGATGTCTATATTGTATTTATCCATTCAGGGGTGAAGTTTCTATTTTTGTAGAAAATTTACTATTAATTACTATTAATTACTATTCATAAAGGTATGTTACTATTAATATGGGTAACTTACTATTCACCAAAAATTAAGTTTGTCTTATCAGACTCTAAATATATTACTACACACAACTGTGTATGTCAGTTTTTCAAAATTCAAATTACATAGATGGAAAAATTATGTTTACTGACTAGGCCATAACAAAGTGGTGTTTTGTAGATAATCAGTGTTTCATGAATTTGATATTAAATTTATTTTCAAAATCATGGGGTGTTATAAAGGTGGTATAAAGAAAAGTGATAAGTGGTTTCCTTCTGTAAGGGATTAAAATGATACACTTAGAATTTATTACAAGATTAAAATATAATTAATGTATATATCATCTATAATGAATAAAAATATTCATTTATTCAATGAAAAAGAGGATATAGTCTAAATAACACTATAAAATAAAATTTATATAGGTTTTGGTTTCATTTTAAACATTTTCTTTCACTTTAACCTCTTCATTAATCAATTTTAACCATATCTATGGTAACAACAGTTTTAATCTTATAGGGTTATAATTTTACATATAAGGTAAAGATTTTCTCATAAATGGACAAGTTATCACATTTTAAACCATTTCACATAATACTAATAATATTTCAAAACTGTTAAGATTTTAAAATAATTTAATAAAATAATATTTTCAAAAAATATTAAAATTTTAATTTTTCAAAATATTCATTAACTTTGACTTTGATTTGATCAATTATGTTATGGAATTAGAATATGATCCTTTTTCAAATACCTAATATTTTTCTATAGAACACAATAACACTTCCATACTGTATTACTTTTAATATTTTTAAATCATTAATTTTATATTTCTATTAATTGATTAAATACTATATTGATGTTGTGTAGGTATTCAATTTAATTATTAAATCACTAAAAAATAGAAATAATTTTCCATAATAAAAAATTTATTCATATTTAATATAAATATTTATAACTTAAATTTCCCTCTTTTTATGCTTATAATAACCATTTATATTTATTATAGTAACATTTTGTATTTATCATATTGTTATAATAATATAAAGTCACATTCAAAGAAAATTGAAACAAAGGGGACATATTTTAAACAACTTAACGATAATAGTCCAAATAAAATCATCTGATATACTATAGGTAACTTCTAGTAATATTCTAAAGCCTTATCCCAAGGTTTTAACAAATTTTTACCAATTTTACCCTTACCAATGTGACAAATACTTAACATCGTTACAGTTCATAATGACCAAAAATAAAAGGGGTCAATTTATCAAATTTTAAAATTGTGATTCTAAACATGGGATACATTTTTCATGATTAAATTTTAATAAGCCATATAAATACATTATATAGAAAGTGAACAAAACACAATAAAACTATTTTTATAAAAATGAATATTTGAACATAAAAGATTATATATTATTATTCAATTCCAGTTAAAAATAATTATTTTAATATTAAAACAATTGATTTAATATATTATCTCCTAATTTTATTAAAATAATTCATTTAGAGAGATTAAAATAATTTATCTAAACAAAAACACATTGTATGCATAAAAACTAATTTTCGTAAAAAATGTATCTATTAACATTTAAACACTTTTATTTTCATTTTAACCCATTTAAAAACTAATGAATTATTTTTATAAATTTTTAAAATATATAGTTTCGGAATTTAGTGAGCCCAATTAATACCCACTACTCTAATGTCTATGTGATAGCTATCATATTAAATAATAATATTTCAATAGTATATCATGGTTCATTTAAACTCAGTGTTTCATATAAATAAGGCTATCAAATAAATAAAATTTATTTGAACATAAATATATCATAAAATCATGGGGTGTTATATTCTAACCACATTAAAATAAACTTTATCCTATAAATTCCATTACTCTGACAGAAAAAAATGATGATATTAATTTATCATCATATCTTTTGGTTCTCTGGTAGATTATTTTAATTTATAGTTCCTATGGGGAACATTAATGAGGTGAGTATTGTTGTTCTATAACACTTCATCTCCATTATCCATGATTTATACCGATTTTTCTTCATTGTAAAATTCATGTTCCAATAGTAAAACAATTGAGTTCAGTACATGTGATCGATCGGGTATGTACTTCACTAGGAGAGATATATGGAGCACATCGTTAACTTGAGAGAGGTTTTGTGGAAGTGCTAAGTGATAATCTATTTTCCCCACTCAATAAATAATCTCAAAGGGGAAAGTATTCGTTGATATCATATTCTCCTTATTTCTGAATTTCATAACATTTTTTCAAGGAATAATTCATAGGAATACCTTCCCACAAAAATCAAATTTTATATTTCACCAATAACTATCAGCATAAATTTTTTATCAACTTTTTTCAACCTTTATGTTCTACTAAATAGATATAAAATTATTTTTTATTTCCATATCTATCTTATGTATTAATAAATTTAATTCTTCAACTTCATCTCAGCACACTGAAGTTCATCTCTTATTTCCATAGTGGGATTCATAATGTGCCATCATAAAGATTGAGTGAAAAATATGGTTGTAATAAATATCAAATGTAGAAATGTGTTGATCCCAACCACCTTTGAAATACATAGAACATGATCTCAATATGTGCTCTAATTTTTGGATGGTTCTATCAAACTGACCATCTATCTGAGGATGATAAATATTACTTAAGAAAAACTAGGAATCTAGATCTTACTGAATTATTTGCAAGAACATCGAGGTAAACCTTAGATCCTAATCAAATTTAATAGAATATGGTAATCCATGAAACCTTACCATATCCTTAATGTATATCCTGTAAATCTAATAAAGTGATAAATATTCTCTAATGGTAATGAAATGTGATAAATTTATAATTTGATCAAAAATATCCCAACTATAATTATAGCCTTTATATGTTTTGGGGAGTCTAAAAATTAAATCCATGGTGGTGGTTTCCCATTTGTATTATGGTGTGGGTAATAAGTATAACAACTCATTTGAATTCTATCTCTCATCTTTAACTTACTTACATACCATGTAATGAGATATATACTCTGTAATATATATCTTCATGTTGTCCCATAATAACTACTCCTCTATATCTTTATACATAATTTTACTTCTTAGATAAATAAGGAATGATGAACTGTGAGATTCATCCAAAAAAATCTATCTTCACGTCTGGTACATGTGGGAAAAATACATTGTTCATAAACATTATCATTCCATCAAAATAAAGGTTTAACTTTGGGACATTTCTCACCTTCTTTTTCAGTTCTATATCTTATTTTTTCACCCCTTTAATCCTTACCTGGATAGATAGTTGAATGTTCATTTGAGGAAGAGAAGAATTATCACATTCCTTTAATATTTCCATATCCATCCATCATAAATCTTGAAATATTTTATCTTTTTTACACTCATAATAAATAATCTAGCATGATTATTTTGATTAAAAGCTTCAACCATCTTGTTTTCTTTCCCGAGTGGTAAAGTATTGAGCAGTGACAATATTTAATGAACTCAAACCATATACTCAGGGTCATATTTATATATTATTTATTTATTATATAATTTATACATTTATTATAAGTATATAAATCACACATTTCCCTATAAAGATAAATCATTGATATAATTAATGTAAAATTATCACATCTAACTCCAGAACAATAGTTGGGTAATTTTCTTTATAAACATTCAATTGAAATGAGTAATATTCTATCACTATATCATTCTTCATAAGGAATCATTCCATTACATTTTCTTATGCATCAATAAATATTAGAAAACCCATTCTGAATTGCAGGTTAGTGTAAAGATAGGTGTCTTGACTAACCATTTCTTTAGTTATTTAAATTATCTTCACATTAATTTTTTCAAATAATCTCCACTCGCTACCAAGTTTTCCATATGAGTGTATGATAAATCTGAGATAATTTCACTATAAATCATCAATAATATCCATCCAATCAAAGAAAAAAATGGATCTCACTCATAGTGGTTGGTATAGACCAATTAAATAACTTAATTCTTTTATGGATCCAAAAATATACCCTTGAATGAGATTATATGACACAAAAATGAAACTTTTTTATCCAAAAGTAATACTTGGTACATTTTTCATTGAGATTATCCTTACTTAAGTATTTTAGTAAAATCCTCATATGATCTTCATAGTCTTATTTTCTCTTGGAATATCTAATAATATCATCTATAAAGACTATAACAAAATAACAATGATAATATATAAAAAATGTATTCATTAAATCCTTGAAAACAATAGGGGAATTAGAAATTCCGAGAGTTGTAACTGTAGATTAATAGTGTTCATTCCTTATATGGAAGTCTATATTTGGTATTTATTCACTTTTGACCCTCAAATGATAGTATTCATATCAAAGATCAATCTTTTAAAAGTATGGGTCTCCTCATAATTTATCTATAAATCATTTATACAAGGAAGAGTATACATATTCTGGATTGTGATATTTTTGAGTTATCTATAATGGATGAATCATTGCATTGATCTATCATTTTAATTAAAAAAGAATAGGCCAACCCCATGATGAATCACATGAATAAATGAATTCCTTATCAAGATTCTCTTGGAGTTTATTCCTTAATTCTCATAACTCAATCAAGTCTATTCTATATAGATTCTATGATATAGTTATAGAACCAGGTATGAATTCTGTTGAGAACATAACATCATGAATTGAACTAAGTCTTGGAATCTCTTATTAAAATACATAAATTAGTTATTTTGTAATGAGAACATATACAGTATTGAATTCCCTCAACCATCAGAGATAAAAATTCCTTTTTAGTAGGAATAATGACACAAACAATGGATGTAATTTCCATTGGTAGTACATATTTATCATCATGCTTATATAATATCATAGGTTAGATTCAGATATCATATGCGACATCCCATACTAAGAAAATGATATGGGATTTATTTAATGAATTTCAATCCATGCCCAAAATAACATCAAATTCAGCTAGAGAAATAATAACAAGATTTGTGGTATGTATATTCCCATAAACTTCTACAGGATAGGTGATATAATCTTTATATATGATCATTGTACCATTAAATATTTTTAATACTAAATAGAAAACTAATATTTTTGGTGGTCATGTGATACCCCTAGAAAATTATTCTGTTATAATAGAGTGGGTATATCCATTGTAAAGTATGACATTAATAGTTATATAATGGATGATAACTGTACTTTTCAACACTTCATTATCATATCACACATTGACAATATTGATCACATGATATTTATTTTTTCTATTGGATTAATAGGTTTCGATCATTATCATTAACCATCATATTTGAACACTAGTTAACATAATTCCCATAATACTCACAGTTTAAACACTAGAGTTTGGGTGGTGTATTTTATGGTTCCTTTTATTCATCATTAGCAAACTGCTTCTTCCCATCACATCAATATTCAATTTCTTGATGATCTTCCTTCCCTTACTTCAAACATTTACCAATACCATAAATAGAATTTCATCTATATTTCCTTCCACTCTTTGAGTATAACGTAAATTGTATCCTTATCCCACCATGATTATTAATTTTATAATTTTCTTTTAATTACATCATTCATTTCTTATAAAAATAATGAAATTGATGGGTAAATCCAATCTCCAGCGACAGTTATCAAATTCAGTGATTTATTCATAGCTACTAAATTATATTATGGATAACTCTATTTATAGGATGGTTTTTAAGCCACTAAAGAATCTGTCAACCTTAATTTCAAGTTACATGATAATACTAGAAGCATACCTTGTTAGTCTTGTAAAATTTTCCAATACGTACTAATGGATTCATCATCCTTTTTTTCTTCCCTCAAGGAATTAGATATTTATTTTTGTATGAATAATATAAGTAATTTACATATTGAAAAATAATCTCATAAATTAATCCCAATCTATGGGGTTAATTGTTCCCTTTTCCCTCATATTCTTTATAAGATTCCACCATTGATCTCCTTCAGATTCCAAGTGATAAAAAACTAAAATAAATTTTTTATGTTCTGAACACTTGAGAACAAAAAATATATTTTAGTGGAACTAATCCATTCCTCAATAACTAGTAGATCAAAATAATCACTAAGAGAATATATATTTTTTCTCATGAAGGAACCGAGATAACATTTTTCTATCCATTTCTCCTTTTTAAGATAAGAATGATTCATAGCTTCATAAAGCTTACTAAGCACAATCATTATATTTCAGATTCCATATCCCATAACATTTGGTTTCTAATGAAAAAAATCATTTCATTTTACATCACATTTAGTGTTAACATGGTTCCTTTTGGTTCTATAAATTGACTAAAACCAAAAAACATAGTGTATTAAATAATATTCATAGTGAAAAACCAGATAATCACTACCTTTCTTAAAGTTTAGAATGTTGTCTTATACTTAAACATATTTATAAGGACTTGACTAATGTTTTATCATCATAGTTTCCTAATGTAACCAATCCTTAATCTAATATAAACTATAATGACCCAAAAATTTCATATATGAATATTATATCTTAATATATGAATATTCATTACATAACATTACAATCCATGTTATAATCATAAAGGTTTAGTGTCTATGGAAATATAGATACATAAAAATCCAGAACATGAGAGATCTACATCATCACCTACTATGTTCTTCATAACTAGTACCCTTATTATACATATCATACATAACCTTTCATTATAAAATGATAAAAAGAAACATAATAAATGGGAATCTCTAATTCTTAGTAAAGGTGAAAAGGGAGATATCTATGTTCACTTAAACATAACATGTGTCGCAACCCAAGATTTTACGAAATATGTTTTTCAAATTAATTTAATATTTTAGATATTTTTTAATAAATACATCACTTTATTTATCTTTTGTTACACAAAAAATTAATTTTGGCCTATATTACACACAACATTGAGGTGAGCTTCTGTTACATGCAACATTTATTTTAAAATAAATGTGACATATTATTAAAATATTTTTATTTAATATGATAGTTATCACCTAGTTGTTGGAATGGTGGTTATAAATAAGATTAACAAAATTATGAAACTTTTTGGTTTTCATATGTATATAAAATTAATTATTTGGTGACCAATTTATAAAAAATGAAAATAAAACTATTTTAAAATAAATGAAACCTTTTTTAGAAAAACTATTTTTATGAAAAAACAAATTTTACCTCAATAAATTAACAAAAATAATTTCGGTGAAACATTTTAATTAAATATATATAATATATATTCATTCATATTTTTAACATTCATCTCATTCTTTTTCTATAAAAGAGATAAAAATAAATACATTTTTATGCTTAATAAACCGAATTTTTCTATAAAAAAATAATTTTTTCATTTATTGCGCACTTATTTTAAAAATAAGTTTTGAAACTTTCAAAAAAATTATTTAAAAAAATAAAGTTAATTTTTTAAATAATCATGTAAAATATTTCTTAGGATGAATTTTTGAGAATTTTTGAGAATTTTTGGAAATGAATATTTTTTCTATGAATAGTTAAAAATACTAAATTTCAATTGAAAAATTCCTTTTCATTTAAATAATCTATAAAAATAAAATATATTTTAAATTTTCCTTATAGTAAAATTAGTTCAATTATTCACTACTACAAAATAGGGTTTTATCAGTGCTAGAAACTACTTTTAACAGTGTTAGAAAAGCACTATTAATCGCAGTGAAGATAAAGTGGGGGTCCCCTTTATCAGTTCTAAAAAAATAACTGATAAAAGACCCCTTTTATCTATGCTAAAAAAAGTGTTGATAATTAGGTATTTTATTAATTCTTTCTTTAGCACTGATAAAAGATAATAAAATTAAAAAAATATATATATATAATCTGGGGAGCTTTTAACAGCACTTAACCCCCGATTTTATTAGTGCTTTCCCCCCTTTTATCAGCGCTAGGCAAAGCCCCCTCCCTCTCACTTCATTCTGTAGTTGCCCGTGCAATGCCCTCCCTTTAACAACGCTATCCACCGATGCACTTGCCTACGCGCGACCCTACTTTTACTAGAACTCGAACCCCAGACCCCCCCCCCCTACATGCTTGCACCTTTACCACTAAGCCATTTTGTTATTTTTTCAATTTAATGATATATTTATATATTTATATTTATATTTATTTGTATATTAATATAGACTCGTATTAATATAAATATATTTATCTATATTAATATATATATATATATATTCATATATTAATATAACTAAATATATTTATTCATATACTCATATATATATATAGTTATAATTTTTTATCCATATATTTATTAGTATATTAATATATATTTATAGTATTAGTTTGAAATACATTTATAAAATATGTATTCTTATGTGTGTTTATAAAAAAATAAATAAATACATATATATATATATACATACATACATACTTACTTATATACAAAACACACACACACATATATATGTGTACCTGAAAAGCCATAGAATGTTAAAACAACCTTAACTTCTAAAACAGAAGTCTATTTCAACTCCACAACTAGTAAAATAAAATAACATGAAATGATATTCGATATGATATGTGGTACAAGCCTAACGGACATTCGGATCAGAAGTTATAGTTGTTTGAATGTTAAATAATCATGGTATCCCGACTAAAAACTCAATTTCGGGGACCTTATGGGCCTTTTTGGCCTCGAAAAATGTAACATAAGGTTTCGTTAAATCACTAGCACATAGAGATCATGGCAAGATTCGATTTTATATGATGTAGATCTCAAACAGACTCTCGGATAAAAAGTTATGGTCATTTGAAGTTCAAGTTGCATTTTCAACATATTTTTGATCTTTTATGAATTTTTTTTTATTTTTTTTATTAAAACTATTATTAAATGACTATTAATCAATTAAAATTACAAAATTATTAATTAAAATTATTTTTAAAATTATTTTATAAGCATTTTTTACAAAATAACTTATACATTAATTTTAGATTTAGATTTATCTTTATTTAAAACATATTTAAAAAATAAATATTATATTTATATCAATATAAAACAGATTGATATATTTATATATTAATATATGATTTTTAATGTCTTTTTTCAAAATTTTCCTTTTATTAGTGATTTTATAAAAGCTCTGATAAAGGGGGTCACCTTTAATAGTGCTAGTAAAAAAGAGCTGAAAGGGGGGTACATTTATCACCGCTAAAAAAGCTAATAAAGGGGAACTTTTATCATCAATTTTTCTAGCATTGTTAAAGGAACCCCTTTATCAGCACTTTTTTACTAGTGTTGTTAAATGGGTAGCACTTCCCTTGCCTTGTTTTGTGGTATTGATTTATCTATTAATCAAATTTTTGTCATTTTTATAAATTTAATATTGAAATTAGATTTAAAAAACTCTAAAAACTATTGAGAATTTTCTCTTTGAAACTCTACTTTCTCATCACATCCATGAGATTAATTTTCATTTAAATATTTTTAATTATATGAATCGAATTTGGGAATATAGATTCCATATTTATAATCAAAATAATTTATAAGTTAACCTTAATCTTATACCAAAATTAATAGTGGAAATTGTAAAAATTAAATATTTTAGTTAAGGTAAAAATGTGTTTACCAACAGTTTAACTAATAAGATAAGGGTTAAAATTACCTAAATACTTTTCTAAAACCCATTTGACGGGCTATCGTCATTTGTTATCAAGATTATTTATGATTATTCTTCCAACGATGAAATCTTACAAACCATATCTCAAGAAAATCACGAATTTCATTCTACTCTGGTTATATCCTCAGAATGTATATTTTCAAACCATTTTTCTCTCTTTATATACTCAATACTTCAATATAATATTTTTAAGAAAAAAAATATGTATATCTCTCTTTGGTCGAAAATTTTTTCTCATCCAAAACCATGTTTTCTAAAAATATATTCAAAAATTCTTTCAAGATTTTCAATTGATCAGTTAAATACATTTTACCAATTTTTGACTTATTATAAAAAATTAAAGGAATATTCATGTCATTTTATGAAAGCTACTCGTTTGTATTTTACCAAAAATATGAAAAGAATAATTATTTTAAGTAGTACAACATGAGCATAATTTTCCACCGTAATAACCATTAATTTATTTAAAGTATCATTTATAATTTTTAAAGGTTATGTTCAAATAAATGTATTTTTAAAATGTTTTATGAGTTTTTCCTTTTAAAACTTTATTTTAAAAGAAAATTTAACTTCATCAAAAAGGATTCAAGTGATCTTTAAAAATCATTCTCCAACTAAGATGACATCCTTTGATGTAATCTATTCTTTTTATAGATATGAACTGATGATATCATTCTTATTCTTTCCCTTAAAGTTTTTCCATGAAAATATGTTTATGAATCTCATTTCTATTCCCCAGTTTATACCATGATAAAATTCTTAAAAAACTCACTCATTTTCCCATGAGTTCTGCTATGATGATATGGTGAAATGATTAAGAAACCTGTCTCTTTTCCATGGGTTATGATATGATGAATTTTTTGGGATCTTGTGGAAAATATATGTATATTTTTCATTATGTGACCGGTGGGACCTATATCTCCCTATAATGCATTTTGTAATGATTAAAGTTATATGATCTCAAAGGGTGCATTAGATCTTATAACAAGACCAAAATAAAATAGTATGTGGGATATTATCCAAAGACAAAAATAATAGGGTACATGGGAGGTTATCCTAGACTATAAATATAAACATTAGTGGTTATCCCAAGCCTAACATGTTATGAATGTCTTGGTGGGTAACCTTGGCATAATATTTTATATACATTTGTTTATTCCACAATTCTATGTATTATTACAATATAATGCTCTCATGGATCATGTTCTTTGGTTTTCTTGTGATTCATGTCTTATGAGATGACAATATCAATGTTTTGACTAAATATTATGATCTATGATATGGAGGATATGGTTTTCAAATGTTATTATCATGCTCCCATACCCTGGTACTCATGTTATACTTATGAACCTCCCTTGTTTACTTATATTGAGAATCTGATCACACCCTTTCTTATTTTTTATTTACCCAGGATATGAATAAATTTTTTTAAGTAGAATTAATAAAGCGGTAAGATAATTATAGTGATATTGAAGATATTTTATGAATTAAGAAGATTAGGTTCCAAGTCTTCAAAGGCACCAAACTATTATGGTCCTCAGGTGTTTATTTCTATAATGTAATAAATATTAATCTATAAAGATATAATATCAATGTATGAGACTCTTAGTTAAATATAGTTGGTATCATAGTAAATGTTTATTTGACCTCTGAAAAATATCATTATAATTCTTTAGTGAGATCCCTAGGGCTATTTATAAGGATATGTCTAAGGTTGTCTGTAATGATAGGTCTAAAGATGAGTCAAAGTATAGGAAAGTATCCTATAATTTTGGAAAAGGATATAACAAGTGGTTTCCAAGAAATTACATCCATGTATGTATACTATAAGTGGTTGTGGATCTATCACCTAGGTACATAGGCATATTAAATCTGAAAAGGGTGCAATTTGCAATACTCAATTGATGTCTGGTGCATGAAAACGAGCCTTAATACACAATTGGTCTGACAATACCATGGTAAATACATTTTAAGCTCAAAAATTCTTTAAGAACCAATATAAATTATTTAAATAGATGATGACTATGGATGACCCATTCTAAACATAAGGTTTCACAGAAAAAAATGGTGTCATGATGTAAACATACCATAAGTGAGTTTTCAATATTATGTGGTTCTTCACTTTCATTATTATTGTTCACACTATAATTTTTGATTTTAGTCAACGGTGGGATATAGAAGAAACTGGGATAAAATTGAAGGTGAAGAAAAATTTACTGATGAGAAGCCAAAGGGGATGATGACTAGAGTGAATGATATTGTGATTATTCTTAATCAATTATCATAAAACATGATTAATAACATGAAATTTAACCAAATATTAGGCTCCCTAAAGAAGATAAGGATATAGTTCACTGAGAGTTGGGGTAATGGTGACCATAGAGGAAGGAATATTCAGTTTCCTATATATTGAGAATCTGGGATGAATCAACCAAGTGAATGTCTTATTGGAATAGTAAGATAATTTGAGTGTGGATAATACAAACATAAAGATAGTAATTTCTAAAGAAAAATAATAATTTCAGTTAATTCAATGGATGGGAATATTGTTATACATAATATTTCATTGACGGTTGAATGTTTTAAATGTGGAATGAAAGGGTATTATAAAAATCAATGTCTTAATGGGAATGCTCATAAAGAGAATCAGTAAGGAAGTATGATTAATGGTTTTGTTGTTGATGATGAAGATATTATGAATTATATATGAAATGAAGAATGTATTAAAGAAAAATATGATAGACACTAATTAATTGTTTGAGAATTAAGTGGGATAGTTGATGTATTTATGTATTGGAATTCAAGAATTGTGAAATATATAAAGATTTATTAGTACAATTTTTTAATTAAGGATTTTAATGAATGTGTTAAAGGATGTTGATAACTACAAAAATTGATTTAATTGAAAGGTTATATTTTAGGGAAAGCACATTATTAAGGGAAAGATAACCATTAAAAGGATCCTAATGTTGAGATAATTATTTTGGGAAAAATATATGATTAATATGGATAAATTAAATTATATAGTATTTATTACCTTGAAACTAATTCATGTTTTATCAAAAAAGTGGTTTATGAAATCATTGATGGAGTTTACATAATTTTTGGATTTAAGTAATATATCCAATAATCTATGTTTTGTATAAGGGATGAAGAATCATGTATATATCTAATAATTTTTTTTGGTAATTAATATTATTACCATGCTTTAAGAGAATACATAACGAAGGTATTCAAATTTTTGGTATATAAAAATTAATAGCTACTTTCTATTGATGGGGGGATTAATGAAAAGTTTGTTTTAAAAATTTAATTACCTTGTTTATCAAGCTATGAATATTAGTCTTTTAGAAGGCTCAAAAGGATAACTATTTAAGAAATGGTTTAATTTGAAAATAGGAAAAGTATTTAGTGATTAATGTATTACTTAAGCATATGAAGATTTAATAATATTGGATAACTAATTATTACCATTTTCATGGGATGATAACTACAGATACACGAAATGACTTATCATTCTATCTATGGATCTTATGATCTATTAGTGATTTAGGCATAACAAATTCAATTTCATTTTAGAGAATAAGAGATGTAGTGGAAATTGATCAAGTCAAAGTCAAAATAGGATATAGAGCTTATGATATAGAATTAAATAGAGTAAGTATATATTCTTATTAAAATTCCTATAAATTAGGAAAAGGGTATTGAAAAAAAATTTCCATGTTATCACCAATTTTTTTGATATTAATGACCTTTTCACACCTTTTTAGTCAATAGTTTTATGGTCATTAACCTTCTCTGGATCACCAACTTTATTTTGATCAATGATCTCTAACACCTTTAATAATTATCTATTCTATTCTTCTATGTCCAAATCTCCACTTCACACCTGTATTCTCCTATGTGGAAACCTAGTTTTGAGTTAATTTAGGTAACCATTATGTTTCCAACCTCCCTTTTTAGGGTAATTTTTATTATTCATTTTTATGATTTGGGTATCAAAAAATTAATTTACAAATTTAAAAAAATTGATGATTGAGATGAATTTCTGTGGTGAAATTCAAGTTAAGTAGGGTAGAATGAAATGCCCTAAGATTTTATGAAATAATTTTTTTCAAATTAATTTAATATCTTAGATATTTATCATTACCTGAAACTCTGATTTTCACTTGTGTTATATGGAACACTGATTTTGGTTTGTGTTACATGCAACATCGATATTATCTTGAATTACACACAACCCTGAGTTTAAAAAAAATTTAAAATACTATTAAAATGTAATTATTTAACATGGTAGTTATTACCTAGCTTTCAGAATGGAAGTATGAATAATACTAATTAAATTAATAAAAAATATCATTTAAACATATATAAAAAATTAATTCCTTAGTGACCAATTAATTTAAAATGAAAATAAAAAACCATTTTAAAATAAAGGAAACCTTTTTCTAGAAAACTATTTTTATGCAAAAAAATATATAAAAACCCACTTTTAGGGAATTATTTTAATAAAATTTACATATTATTTATTCAATAAAATTTTAAACATCCATATTCTATGTTTTCTAGACATGATATAAAAATAAATCCAATTTTGTTCTTTAAAATTGTATATTACTAAAGAGCAGTTTTGTCAACTTTTGTGTACTTATTTTAAAACTAATTTTTGAAAATTTTACTAAATATATTTGAAAAAAATATATTTTTCAAATCATAATTTAAAAATTATATTAGGTTGATTTTTTTATAATTTTTTAGAAGATTAATTTTTTGATGAATGGTTAAAAATAATTTGTTTTAATTGAAATTTGAATTTTTGTTTAAAATATTTATAATTTTAAATTATTTTTTAAAGTGGTTTTAAGGTAACATTAGTTAAATTATACATCTATTAATAAAATTTGGGTTTATTATAATTAATTTCATATTTAAATTAGATATAAAGACTTAATTGGTGTTTGAACATTTTCATTATGAAAAACCACTTTCTCATAGCATATGTGGGATTAATTGTAAATTTAATTTTACACTTATGTGAAATGAATTTAAAAAACATTATTCCAAATTTGGAATCAGAATAATTTATAAGGTTACCTTAATTTTTTATCAAATTTAATAGTGAAAATAGTAAAAATTAATTAGCACATTTAAGGTAAAATTGGGTTTATTAGGGGTCAAACTAAAAAGATAATGGTTAAAATGAACTAAAAACTTTTCTAAAACCTATTTTATGGACATATGTAGACCATATAAAGTCTAATTATCAATAATAATCTATTTTTAACCCTTTTTTCATGTGAAAAATGTGGGTACACATTTTTCTTTTCAAAGAATATAAGTGTGTCACTCACCTCACTTATAAAAGGCCACCATATATCCTCTCTTATTCACACCTTCAAACCCTTTTGTTTTGGAAAATACATACAAAAATAAATTAAAAAATCCCTAATATTATCCTATAAGCATTATGTTTTTCATACAGACAACCTATGATGTATTTTGGTGAATACCTAAGGAGGTTACCTAAAAAAGAGGTAATGTTCTTCAACAAGCACCTTTATTTTATTTCTTTCTCTACCAACATAAATTATTATTAAACCACGATGATATAATATTATTAGTATATTACACATACTTTGACATTTCTATATTAATTTCATGACCTACCACCATCTCCACTTCCATCAAATGGGTTATGAAATCATTATTCATGTGTATGACGGACTACCGCCTCGTGAATCGGTGTCATTCATTTTTTCCGTTACTACCTATACCAGCTAGATATAATGATGGATTTAAAGCATATATATGATATTTATAACATAATTATACCTATTGAGTCATTATATCATATATACCTTTTTATGTTCCATTCTATAGGGGATATGATAACATTGTTTGTGTGTACAGCAAACGACCGCCTCATGAAGAGATGTGATTTGTTGTCACTAACACTTTACATGAAAGATAATAATGATAAATTATATATATATATATATATATGATATACATGAAATAATTATGATATTAATGAAATTTTATCATTTTTAAATGAGATTATATCATTTTATTTCTTACCTTTCCACTCACTGAAAGAAAATAACACCATCCATGTACGTGCAGACCTTTACCTTCAAGAATCGATGAGAATATTTTTATCACTATACCTCATAGATGATATGAATAAATATATTTAAAGGATTAATATCTTATTTATGATATTATTATTATTATGAAAAGTTAATATATTACTTACCTACTTTCCATAATGATCTTTAAAAATGGAACTGTTACTCATTCATACATATGACTTAATATATCTTTGATTATAAAGTACTTTATTTATAAAATTCATATTTACTGATAGGTCTTAAAATTATAATTGATTTATAAATATGATAATTATTTAATTATTATTCTTATTTATATGATGGAACTGTGATCAAATTAAGATAACTAAAAATAACAAATCTAAATATATACGAATGACAAAGTGATTATTAACTGAAACGTGGATTTATCATAAAAATTTTAATTAATGGTTAATAAAAGGACATAAATAAATCATATATGTATGATATATATAAGTATGGTTTTGTAATATATGTTTAATAAACTTAAATTTATTATAAATAACATTTTAATGTGTAAGAAAAAAGTCAGAACTTAAGGTAAGAGATTCCTAGTCTCTCTTTTACTTCCAGGAGACATATGTAAATTCACCGCTCATTGAATATATTTGGAGTGCATACTACTCCATTGAAATTTTATACCATGAATCCCATTATTTTTATTACATTCAAATTTTCATTTGATTTTATTCTTTATTGTGCCTTATAATTCAAAAATTACTAAAGAAGAAAGGGATTTTTGTCCCACTTTTTACTTTCATGAGACACATGTCAAATTCACCGCATATTTATTTTATGTGGAATTTATACTAAACATGAATATATATAATTATTCTTATCTTTAAAATTATTTTGATTTACTTATCCATTTTATTACCTCTCTTTTAAAAGGTTTACAATTCAAAAGTTACCAAAAAGACAATGGATTTTTGTCTCAATTTTCCATCTTTAGGGAGGTGCTCCTAAGGCCAGTAAAACTTGCCTCTATAGAAATATTTCGTTGGATAATTATGTTAGGGATGATACAAGTGGAATTAGATAAATTCTTGATTAGGATTTAGTGGTGTCTTTTACTAAATACTAATGAGATCCAGACTGTCTATCTCTTTTCTACTGGTTTACTATTTGAAATATGGTATACTAGAGATAGGTGATGTGGGAATTGGGTTAATATATTGTGCATGGGTTCCTATAACCCCATGTATGAGGGAAGGACCAAGTTGTTATAGTGGGTTATAAGTTCTATTTTTCTCAATTATAATTTATATTATTTCCACCTTGGTGGTTCACTTGTTATATGATGGTTATTTTTTGTAATATGTAGCCGTTGAACTGGTGAGGTAATAGAGAACTTGGAACCCTAACATGGTATAGTAAGGTATGAGGTATATACTTTGTCATAATGAGTAAAGGTGTGTTTTTCTTGGCTTTTTATAGTCACATTTTAGGGTATTTCAATTTTAAAAAAATAATTTATGCTTTCTAAAGTCATTATACTATGACATAAATATAAAATTCCATGTTAAAATGTGAAATGCCACATTAAACTATGAAATGAATTGTAAATTGATATAAAATTCTTCATATATACATATGAAATTTCATGATCTATGTGAAATGGGTCTGGCTGTTATAGGATCTGATAGGTACTATGGTTAAGGTTATTTTTATCACCAGGATTAGGTGACATGGTTGTCGGTTTAAGGTACCTTTCATTGACAGGATAGGCAAGGACCGAGGTATTTGTGATACATATCTCTATTGAGGATGAGTAAGGAGGTCATGAGGCCAGAATTTCATGTGTCATGGTTATTTTCTGACCATGTTGATGGTATAGATTAGGTTCCCCTAAGATGAATCAGATGGAGTGTCAGGCAGGTGACGATAGCGTGACACTAGTGCATGAGCAGGATAAGACCCCTGAGGGGCAGGTAAATAAGGTACAGGCTTAGAAAAAGGTTCTAGTGTAATATTATTAGCTGTAAGATTCAACAATTTTTATTCTATGGCTTGATGAGAAGCTCTAATCGAGCCTAGTACAGGTTATCCAGGGTGTCGACTAGGGTTCTTAGGTTGGTTCAGTGTATTGTCTGGCTTTGAACCCAGTATGGTAAGAGATAACACTTCAAGGCTGAGGCACTTTGAGGATGGTTTACATCACCCCATTCAGGTGTAGTTGAAAATCTTTAGGTTCGCTTTATTCTTGGAGGTAGTGAACTAGGAACTCATAGTCAAGGGTAACCTGAGAGACAAATCATACTTAAGATGGATAGTGGCTTCAGGTGATGTTTCAAGGTGTTATAAAGGAGGTCGAGATGAGTTCCAGTAGGGCGGTCAGGCCAAGGAATTAGTTTGACACCTCATGATATCTCTATAGTGGTTTTCTTTCAGTATGGGTAGCTAGTACATGTCCAGACTCAGTGTGATTAGCCTATAATGGAGTGATGGGAATGTGGATAGGGTGGAAACCTTGAGAGGTTCTATAGGAATCCTTCTTAGATATTTGGTGGTCAGGGATCAAGGAAAACTCATCATTCTGAGGTCAGTTCACGACCAACACCAAGTGACGGTAGTAATGGATCAGCTTCACATGAAAGACATTGTAGACATAGTGGGACCCATTTATGGGGTTAGTGGTTGGTTGCTAGAGAATCACTGAAGGCATGTCAGGCTTTAGGGAGTCGATTTTGAGGTTAGTTGGATGCTATGAAGCTACCAAGGGCTAAGAAGGATGGTGAGTCGATGATGGTAAAAGGTGTGCCATGAGCATGGCTGTGAGTTGTTTCTGTTTTCATTTGGTATGGCCTCTTGAGGCATGTCTATTTTTGCATGGCTTGATAAGGAATTTATATTTTGATTGAACAGGGTACACAGGTTGTATATGGTCTGACTAGACACAGGTCAATAGATTGGAGGCACCTACTCAGGTGTGTGATTATATCTATATATATATATATATATGAGGTGATTAGCATCAATAGCATCTTTGGGTGTAGGTTTTGAGGTTCTTAGGCATAGGGGAATCTGAGGGATGTATACTACTTAAGGTGAGATCAATCTGGGGACCATGATGGTATGGTACTTGATAGAGGAGTGAGGTATTAGGATTGATTTGATAATTTTTGGAGATGTGGGACCTCATAGTGCCATGTATGAAATGGGATCGAGGTAAGCACTAAGGTAGTGTGGGATTTGAGGGGGTTCCATATATGGAACGGGAGCACCTTGTGAGGTGTAGAAGTGACAATTCATCACAAGAGGATCATGGGTCCAAGAATAGGTCAATGGACCATTGTTTCTTGGATATTTTAGTCAGGTTGAGAAAGGGGTTGGTCACTCCTATGGTGGAGAGACCCCTTGAGGTAATTTGACCTATACCCTTGAGATAGGGTAGTCCATGTTTAATTTGAATGGGATGGGAATGGTTGGTACCATCTTTGGGTTTTGTTTGATAACTCAGGGATGATTTTGGTTAAAGTGGGGAGATTGTAACATCGCAGATTTTTGAGTCAGGTAGAAAATCACTCCATTTTTTAGCTTTCAAATAATGGCAATGCTACTTTTTTTATCATTGATTAGAACTAAATTTTGAGAGTTTCTCTAGATTTATATACTATTTTTGGGTTGGTTTAGAGGCTTGGAGGGTGCCTCAGGTGCTTGGAATGAGTTTCAAGAGTGTTAGAGGCCAAAAACTCAACTTTTGAGTTGTAGGTTAAGGTGCATAGTTTTGGGTAAACTGTGATGCCTCTTCCAGGTAATCATGCACCCAATTTTTGAAATACAGCACAGTTTGGGTAAACTTTGTGGGTAAGAAGCATGACCATTCAGTTTTTCTATAGCAGTTACATAAGTTTATAGCACAGTTCATGCATGGATAGTGCAAACAGTGTGGCATGCCACATAGGATTTCCCACATAGGAAGTACCTATGCATTGTATCCTGTATGGTTTGTGAATGGTGTGGAAAACCATGAGGGCTAACGGTGTGGCCCTTATTAGTTTTTTAATTTTTTTTATTTTCTATTTTTCTTATTTTTCTCTTCATTCCTCCCTTATTCTCCGCATAGGTCATACCAGTAGAGGGTTCTCCCTCCATTTCCTCTACTCCTTTCATTTGATCACATCACTTTGTTTGTGATCCGATTTCAAATTTTTTGGAAGTTGGAGACTTGAATTGGTAATTCTAACCTCACCATAGTCTCTTCATTGTTTTTTTTCACCTAATAGAGTATATAATCTATTTGAGTTGTTTTTTCCTATTTTCAAGGAAAAAGATGGAAACTCAGATCTACTATAATCTTATTTTAGTAAGATCTTGATATTGGATGTGATTACATCTATGGGTCTAAGGTAGGTGGCACATACCTCTTTTTGAGTTTTAGCGGTTGTTTTGGGGGAATGGATGTTGGCGCGAATATTGGGTATTTTGAGTGAGGACATTTTATATCTTTTACTTTATATAAAAATGATCGTGTGACCCCAAGGGATTTTGTTGAGTATTCCTAAACCATTTTTTGACCAAGTGAGACAGGGTAAGAGGTCATTGCTCCTCAGATTATTTTTCCTAAGGGTGCCAAAATCATATGAACTGGATTTTTTTGATTTAAATTAATTTACGTAAATTGTTTAAGCTTTATGAAATGAATCTACGGCCATAAATACATCCATAATGAATTTTTATATTGAATGGGTTGTGCAATTAAAAATTTTTAAATTGAATTTCTTGATTAAAGTGAATTGTTAAAATTATATATATATATATATATATAAATATTATTGCTGAATTGAAGGTGATGAGATCCAAGGTGTCATGATGGGTATGGATTAGGATGTTATTGGGATGGCCTGGCCATCGGGATTGGGCATCAAGAATTTTGGTTGAGGTGGCAAGGTTGTTATGTTGGGCTTAGATCGAATATATATATTTCTTGAGTGGTATTAACCATAGGATTGGGTGTCTTGGATGTCATATTGAGGTTTAAAGGTCATCAGGTTAGGCATGGACTGTGACTTTTGATGGGAAGGCCATCGGATTGGAGTGACATGGGCATAGGGTTATGAGGTGGCAAATTTGACGTGTCTTAGGGACTTTATTAGTTATTGTCGCTCACCCGTGATGGCCAAAGCATCGATTTGAGTCACATGAACATGGGGTGACTATGTGATGATGTGATTTTGACTAATCATATGGTTAAATTCCCCTAGTAGTGTGGCTTAGAAATTTCTATTGGGGGTACTTGTCATAGAAAGCCACGTGGAAGGTGACTAGCCTTCAAATGTCAGCGTTTAGGCTGATAGTTTGGGGATGAGACTTGCTATTCTTAAGGACATGAGCCTATAAATATTATTGAGAAAGAAATGTTTCCACCTCTCAGTGTCTTTCTATGATCCAATTATGACTTTTATTTTAAGATAGGTCTCTTTGTGCCTTAGGATATTTGGATTTCATCCAACAGATGATTTTGAGCAGGGGTATGTGGGACCAGGTCTTTATTTTATTGGGTGTGCCTTAGGGACGTCGTTACTTCTTAGGACATAAGGACTCACTAGGCACATGGTGTTGGGTTACTTTTTAGAGGTGGAACCTGAGGGTTCACCTAGGCTGTTTCATCAGAGGTGCCTTTGGCCATGGGCCAAGGACCTTCTTCTATTCTAGGATTTCAGTGTTGGTTGAGGCAGGTGATGGATTCCTGGTGGTTTTTGAGCATCATGGAATACTTTTTTGTTTATTGCATAATACATATTTATTTTAATATATTATGTACACCTTCTTAAACAACTATGCTAGGTATGAACCACTGGGTGGTATCTTAATGAGATTTTTCTCACACGCTGCACGGGTCCTTTAAGATACGTGTAGACTTTATGAATTTATGTACAAGTAAAGGATCATCCTAAGAAAATGGATCTTAGAAGCTATTTTAATGGATATTAGTATAGACCTTGGGGTTATTCCTAGTTGGAGTTCCATTTGTATAGATTTTATTTAAGTTTCAGTATGTTTTTGTGTATATCGTATGTAGCTACAGTGGTTAGCCATGGGTTCCCTTTTGGTTATTAACATATAAGACATATTATGAAATGATTACTTATTATAGTAGTACTACAATTGGGGATCTCTTAAATATCTATTTATTTATTTTTCATCACAGTCGATTATTTATTGCCTCTCCTATTTATTGATGTTGATTGTGCTTTGGCCAAGGGCGGGTTTGGTTCGATTCTGGTGAGTCTTTTCTATTTACATTATATGTTATATTATTACTCGAACTAGTATATTATTATCCTCATAGGGTATTGACTCCCATCTACACTTGTTTACACCCTCACTGTTTGTCGGTGGCCTTTGGCTTTTGGGGAGGTGCGCCTAAGGCTAGTGGAACCTGTCTTGATAGCACCATTAAGGTGGATAATCGATCCAGGGTTGTTACATGCATATATAGGACCATTGACATGTAATGTCATGAATTTATTTATTCTCATGATGCCTTATTTTTCATTTAATGATATTCTTTCATGGTCATATGATTCAATATCACCAATGTGGAAATGGATTTATGATTCAATCTCATCATTTCTTAGGATTTATTATGATTAGGCTTCAAATAATAAACTATTATGATATATCTCTAAATAAACTCGTGAATTTTATAATAATCTTGTTTTTTCATGATAATACATGTTTTCCCTTCATTTTCATCTATTTATGTACTCAAGAGTTCAAAATAATGTTTTTAAGAAAAAATGTATTTATTTATCTTTTTTCTTGAAAACCCATTTTTTCAAAAACCATTTTTCCTAAAGATGTCTTTATCATTCTTAAAATAATTTATTGAATACATTTTTACCCAAATTTGACTTCTTTTAAAAATGAAATGAATCTTCATATTGTCTTCCAAAAAATGCATGTTTGTCTTTTACCAAAACTATGAAAGGAATGTTTTTTTAGCATATATGAAATGAACATAATTATCCACCATCATGACCAATATTTTCTTTAAAGACTCATTTATATGTTTTTAAGGCTATTTACAAAGAAAGTTATTTTTGAATTTTTTTAGGAATTTTTTGCTTCAAAAAGTGAATTTCAAAGAAAATTTATTTTTATTAATAAATGTTTCAAGTGATATTTCAAAATTATTCTCCATCTAAGATAACATCCTTTTATGTACCGATGATTTTCTAGGGATATAAACCAAATAAATAATTCACATTACTTCTATGAATGATTTATCAAGATAGTATATTTATGAAACCCACTTCTATTCCATGGTTTATAACTTGATAAAATTATTATAAAACCCCCTCCTTTTTTATAAGTTATGATATGATGAAATAATGAAATTATTATGAATTATATCACTCTTCTATGGGATACGATATGATGAAATGTTTATTAAGTCCATTACATTTTATGAGTTATGATATGATGAATTTTTTATGATCTTATAACACATATAAGTGTGAATTTCATTGTTTAATGGGTAAGACTTATATCTCCATCCAATTAATTGGGTAATGATTAATGTTATACGAGCTTAAAGGGTGCATGAGAGGTTATCTGAGGGAAAAAATAAGAGGGTATATGGAAGTTTATTCCAATCCTAAAATCAGAGGGTGCATGAGAGGTTATCCTAGGATCGAAGTAGGTTCATAGGTCATTATCCTAAGCCTAACATGTTATGGATGTCTTGGTGGTTAGCCATGACATAGTATTTTCTGTGCTTATGTGTATGGAACAATTCTAGGTCAAATTAAAATGTTATGATATCATGGTTCATGTTCTTTAATTACTTTAATATTCTTGTTTTATGAACTAACAATCTCTATTTTGTGACTTAAGATTATGATCTTGATATTGATGGTAAGGTTTTCAAATTTTGTTCTCATGTTCTCATACCCCAATGCTTATTTTATTCTTATGTATCTCCATTGTTTACCCTTACTGAGTATCTAAGATCACCCATTCTTATGTTTCATTTCCCTAGGTTATAAAAAAAGTCGTTTAAGTTGGAGTACTGAAGGGTGAAGATATTTATGGAAGACATTGAAGATCTTTCATAAATTAAGAAGATCGTGTTTCAAGATTCCAAAGGCACTGAACTATTTTCACCCTCATGCATGTGTTTGTGTAATGTAATGTATATTGATCTAAAAAGATGTAATAACCATGTCTGCAAATCCTGAGTCAATATAATATGATTATAAGGGTATGATAACATGTTATTAAAATTTAAAAACCATACCCCACATATCAAAAATATAATCTTGATTTTTGGTGTAAATTGTAGCAGTTCATAAGAAATGAATCAAAAAATTATTAATAAACATAAATCACAAGATAATATAATTGGATTAATACATAAGTTTATGGAATAGGAATAATAATTTCAAATCATTTCATTAACCAATTATCACTAACATGAATATAACAGTGGATTGAGTTCACTCCCAATTCCATCATATCTTTGGTCAAGGTTCACTCCTAGGACTATCATAGTGGATAGACTCCCTTACTAAAGAGGGTTTTCTACCTATTACACTGTGTATTATCTCATAGGATATCCATAATTACCTAATGAATTGGAGGGATATATAATTATGTCCCAACCATAATGTAATCATAATATAATCATATGTGTTCCACAATATCATAAATTATTCATCATATATTATAACCCATGGTAGAAAATGAGTTTCAAAAAAATTTCAACATTTCACCATAGTATAACCCATGGAACATAAATGGATTTATTAAATATTACATAATCATAATAATAAACCATACAAATAAAGAATAATCATGGTATCAATGGATCATATCCCATGTAAATAATATTGAACATCAAGGTATGTTATCAAAAATGTAAATTACTTTAAAAATAACAATGAAAATTTATTAATGAAAATACAATTTTCATTTTGAAATCACTTATTTAAAATATAAAAATTTAAAAAATATTATGGAAGCCATTTTATTTGAAAATAAAATTCGAAACATGTACTAGAATATTGAAATCATTTAACAATCAAAATAGTGGGAAATTATGTTCATGTCATGTACATAAAAAAAATATTCTTTTTACATTTTCAATATAAGTGCCTCGTTAGGAGAAGGAAAAAAATATTCCATCTAAAATGATATTTTAAAATTTAGTCATGGGTAAAAATGAATTCAAAAAATCATAAGTTAATAGTAAAAATATTCCTAAAAACATTTTTAGAAAACATGGACTTTGAAGAAAAATAATTTTTGACAAAAGAGAGAAATAAAGTTGGTTCTCCTTAAAAATGTTATTTGAGTATCTTTAGTACCTGAAGAGTGGAAACTAAAATGAAAATTAAATTCAACATGATAAATAACTATAGAAGAAAAAAATTAATTAGATTCTTGAAATAAAGTTTACAAAATTTCATCATCGGAAACATAATCATAAACAATCTTGATAAACTATGAGATTATAACAAAAATCTATTACCTCAAGTCAGACCTTCTTCAAAAGATCCCTCACCACTTGTATAATAAATTTAATTTTTATTATTATGATATACCATAATCATAAAAATACTTATAATATTATATATGATTCACATATAACATTTCATTTCCCTTTTATTAATTAGACTTTATTAATTTTTGTTTCCAAGTGTTAACTGTTTTGTTTATCATCGAAGTTTCAGTTATGTTGTTTTAGTCCTTATACATTGATCATAGTTCCACCATGTCAAAAATTATAACTATGATAAAAAATTAATTTGTATTCATCATATATATATATTCATCCAAAAAGTTATAGATTGAAAAATTAATTACACTCTTCATGGAGATGGTAGGTTGTAAGTAGGCATGAACGTTATTTCCATTTATCAAAGGATGGAAATAAAGAAAGGATTATAATAATTAAAATTTATAAAATCTTTATAATATAATATATATCATATATATTCATTTAACCAATCCTTATTACTCTCCGTAAAAATAAAAAAAATAAAAATGAATCACAATGCTTCATAGAGGTGGTTGTCCACATGTACACATGAGAAACATTATCGTTTTCCAATGGATGGGTAGGTAATAAGGTAGATATGATATTATTTCTATATAAGAATATTTATATCATAAATATAATATAAATATATTAAAAACATCATAGTGACCATCTATTAAATATGATTATGGAAAATGAATTATATCTCTATGTGGAGATGGTAGTCCACATGTACGCATGATCAATACTTTCACTTTATTTGTGACAGAATAGAGGGTGGATAATGGTGGTTCCATAATCATAGTAACATTTTAGAATATTAAGGATACTTAATTTATTATTTTATTATTAATACTAAATATTTATTATAGGTATAAGAAGATATAATTTCAAAGTGATCGGGTAAGATGATTACCACTTCTTCAGTAGACCTTCTTTAGATCCCTTATTAAGGGACATTGGAATAGTCTTTTATGAATCCAAAAAACTATAATTAATGGATAGGGAAGTTTAAAGCCAAAATTGGTATGTTTTTTCATTATATATGGCTCAAGGTGGTGTAAACAAAAGAGAGGAGTGGAATCCTTCTATATAGGAAAAAATGACACACTTGAAATTTCCTAAAATGTTTAAAAATAATTAATGACTTTCTCGAGTATAAGGCATCCAAATAGTCATTAATTAAATAAAAAAGGTCATATGGTAAAAATATAATTGTACAATGAAATTTATATCAGTATTTTATTCTTATTAAACAATATACATTGGTTTAAATGCTTGTTCAACCAGTTTTAACCTTAAATATGGTAATTGATATTTTAATCTTAAAGGGAAATAATATTAATTATAAGGTAAAAATTGTCTCATAAATGGCCAAGAAATGAAATTATAAAACATTTCTCTTCAAATTTATCCTATTTCATGATTTTTATGAATTTTAAATATTTTAATAAAATTTTATTTCTTATAAAATATCACTAATTTCATTTTTGACACTATAAATTTACTTTGACATTAAATTCATCAATATAGTTATGGAATTTGAATATAAACCATTCATATATCCCTAATATTTTATAATTATCTAAAAAATTCATGCAATACAATAATTCGCCAAAATTTCCTTAATTTTATATTCTTAAAACTATTTATTTTATTTTTTTAATTATTTTAATAAATACGGTGTCTATATTGAGTAATAATTTAAGAAAATTTCTTAATAACCAAAAAATTAGAAATAAGTTTCAATGAAAAAATAATAATTTTATATTTCATGTAAACACTTTAAACAAAACCTATTCAATTTTTATCCTTACAATAAAAATATATATTAATTAATGTCAATAGAGTGACATTTGTATTTATATGTTTCTTAAAAAAATATAAAGGTTATAATTGAATAAAAATGGCTCCATATGGCCATATTTTCTATACATTGATGAGAATATTCCAAATATAAAAATCCAGAACCAATACTCCCATATATGATGTTGAAATAATAAACTTTGCATTATTGACTTTGATACTGATAATTGTAACTCAATTTTTTTCCATCCAATCATTAAAATTTCAAAAGAAAATTTTGGATCAATTAAATAATGAATGGACTTTTAGTTTTATAGCTTTATAAAATTAGTAAAAAATATTGCATAAATAATACCCTTTTCATTAAGTGATAATTCCTCCCACTTGACCCATCTTTTCATATTTCACATTAATTCATCATCATCATCCATGTGAAATTCCTTATATAAGTAATTCATTCAACATCATTTATTGATAACCTAGTGAACATAAAACATAAGAACCATGAGCTCAAATGATTAGTAAGGGTAAAAAATAATTAAAAAGTGAATGTCATCAGTGAACATAAGAAGTGAATAAGGGTATCATGACATAATTACAATAAATGAGAGAATCATAAAAGAAGTTATACCCATTAATACCTAAATCGTCAACCATGAAACATGTATAAAGGCTTTAACAAAGAAAAGTGTAATAATAATCAATAATCATGAGTTATGTGATATTATTATTAATCAAAGAAAACATTTATAACCAATAGAAAGAATGAAGAAAATGTGTTTGTATCTTGGGAAATCATCTTCATAGAACACTTATAGAATAATTAGAAATGGAATAAACATACAATTGACTTCAAATATAATAATTCAAGGAACATAATCATGGCCCAATGAATTAGAGCTCTATCTAGATGAACCCATCAAACAAGATATAACAGGATATCCTAGTGATATTTGGGTGCACCAATCATATAAACTATAATAGGCTCACCCAATGCTATATGGCTCACCCATAATAAAAGCTATAACCAGATCACCCAGTGTAATCTAGAAACACCCTTCACATAATTAATATCGAAGAACCATAACATGAATAAAGTAAAAAAAGATCCTACATTTCATCATAAAACTCGTAAAAATAATAATTATTCTTTTATAAATTGGTTAACCCATTGAAATAAAACAGGTTCCATGAAAATCTCTTTAAAACATGAATAATTTGTGTAAAATAAATGGGTTCTAAGACAATATTTTTGAAACATGATTAACTCAAGTAAAAGAAATGGGTTGTATAATGATATATTTGAAACACGATTAACCAATGGAAAATAAATAGGTTCCATAACAATCTCATTGAAATATGATTAACCCGGGAAAAAGTTATTGGTTCTATAAAAATATATTTGAAATAATCTTAATCCATCCTGATAAAGAATGAGGATGTAATCATTAAAAAAACCTATATTGAAGTATAATTAACAATAAGGGTTTTTGAAATTGATGAATGAAGATACTATTAAAATTTTATTAAAGACATTTATTGAATAATAACCATTTCATTTTGAAAAAATAGTACTTTTTAAAAACTAAAAAATATAAATACAATCCAGAAAAACATTTTCTTTGAAAATAACCTTGGAAACATAAAAATAAACCTTTAAAATCATTTAAAACATTTCTTGAGGAAAATATAATTTCCATTTTAAAAAAATTTAAAACATTCTAAAAATAATTGTCTCATAAAATAACCTTGAAAACATATAAAGGATGCTTCAAATAAAATAATGGTAATTACTGTGGAAAATTCTATTTATTCTTACATGTAAAAATAATTATTCCCTTAATATTTTAGGTAAAATCCAAATGTATATTGTTTGTAAAACTAAAGAAATATTTATTCAAAAAATATTTTAGAAATTAAAACACGTGTTAAAATTATTTAATTAACAATTTTAATAATTCTAAAAACATTTTATATTTTTTTTGAAAACACGGTTTTTGAAGAAATATGGTTTTTGTTCGAATTGAGAAATAAAGACATCTATTCTTGAAAAACAATTCTCAACTATTTTAAGTATGTAAGAGTTTTTAAATGGTACTACTAATTTAAAATATCATTAATAACTAGAGTAGAATAAAAATAATGATAATCCTTGAGAGTTAGATCATAATACCTCAAAATTGTAGACTTTGACATAAACAGTACTAATAATAAATGAGATTGTTACACAAAACCATCACCACTTTGATAACTTTGAATCATAACCCCATGAAAGAATAACATTAAATTAAAATTAAAATTTAATGAGAATAAATAAATTCATGATATTACATATAAAAGGGAATTTATATACACATAATAAAATAATATAGGTGCATAACATGAGATAAGTCTCAAAGAAGGAAAATTGAAAAATAAATCCCTTACAAAGATCGTATTATTGAAGTGGGGATTAAACAATGAATTTATTAAGTGTATAAAATGAAAATATACATAAAACAAGTTCAAATAAAACATAAAATAATAATATTTCATGACACACATAATCTTAGTATGGCATAACCAGTGAAGTATAAGTTTAACCCAATAAATGGAAACTGAGTTAAGAAATCCCTTACCTCACGCTTCCTTTTGAATGAACATGATTCAACTTCATTTATAGTGTATTTAAAAATGTTATTAACTTATTAAAAAACCATATTAATATTTATTATATCATATATGATCCTTTTACAACATCTTATCTCTAATTTAATAATAATATGTCATTATTCTTATTATTTCAAATGTTAGTTTCCTTGTTTTCTCATTCATTCTTTCTTATGAAAGTTCTGGTTATTATTAATATAATATTGTTATATAATATCTAAAATAATAATAATAATACAATTAAAATATTTCTACATAAATTATAATTTTTATTACCAATTATGAAATATGGTACTGAAAAATGAAGTATGTTATGATCTTAGGGATGATAGGTTGTATGTATGCATGAGTAGTATTTCCATTTCTCAATTATCATTATGGAAAGAAGATAAGTAATATTTTATATTTACATAATGATTGTAATATCATATATAAAATATTATTTCTTCAAATACACTTATATATATCTTCCATGCGTTGTGGTGATAAAAGAGAGAGTCGTATCGCTTCATAAAGGCGGTAGATCACACCTACACAAACGACGTTATCATCATTCAGTGAGTGAAAAGGAAATAAATAAAATGATATATTATATTTTATGAATGATAATTATTTCATTAATATCATAATTATGTTGGTTATATCACATATATTCCTTAAATTTATCCTAATTATCTTCCATGTGAAGCATTAGTGAAAAACGAATAACATCCCTTCGTGAGGCAGTGGTCTTCTGTACACACGGACGACATTATCGTATCCCTTATGGAATGGAAATAAAAAAGTTATATATGATATAAAAATAAAATACGAATAAATACATTATAAATATAATATATATACTTTATATCCATCATCATACACAATCATGAGATGTAGTAATGGAAAAATAAATGACATCAGTTCGTAAGGTAGTAGTCTATCGTACGCACGAATGAGGATTTTCTGAGCCATTTGATAGAAGAATAGAATTATTTATATTATAAAATTTAAATAATAATATATAAGTATATTTAATATACTTATTTTTTTATATAATCATGGTTTAATAATAATTTAAGGATGTGGGGTAAGAAGAAAAATAAAAACACTCGTTGAAAAATATAACCTCTTCTTCGGGTAACTTATTTTGGTTTTTAACAAAGGCATTCATTGGTTATATTTATACCCAAAATAAGGATTCTAGTATGATATGAGGTAATTAGATAATTTATGATTTAATTTATGGTTTTAACCAAAGGGTTTTGAATATATAGTGATAGAAGTAGAGGGGTGGCCATTTATAAGGGAGGTGAGTAGTACGCTTGTAATTTTTGAAAAGAATGAATTCCAACCACATTATTTACAGTAAAAAGGATCCTATAATAGACCATTATTGATCATTTAATTTATAAGGTTTAAATATTTACAAAAAATATATTTTATACAAGTTTTGAGTTCGTTTTAACCCTTGTCATTTTATTTTAACCCCTAGTAAACCAATTTTATCTTTAGTCGCGACAATTAATTTTTACTATTATCACTTTTCAATTTTGTAAAAAATTAAGTTGAAATTATTGCACAATATAAATTATTATGATTCTAAATATATAATACATTTTTTAAAATTCAATTCACATAAGGGTAAAATTTTATTTTAAAATTAATCTCACAGACACGATGAAAAAGTGGGTTTTCAAATAGAATATGTTCAAATGTTTACAAAGTTTTTATATATAGTTTCAAAATAAAATTGATTAAAATGATGTAAATTGGATTAATAGATATATAATTTTAATAATTTTTCTTGAAAACCAATTTAAAATATAATTTAACTTTATAAAAAAGTTAAACGAAAAAGGATATTTCAACTAAATTTCAGTATTTTCACTATTTATCAAACAAAATTAATCTTTTCAGGAAATTATTAAAAATTAACCCTAATATAATTTTTAAATCATAATTTATAAAATAATATTTATTTTTTAAAAAAATATCCCTAAATGTGGAAAAAGTTAAATTTAAAACAAAACATGTAGATGCGATGAAAAATATGTTTTCGAGAAGTGTATTTTTTTCAAGCACAATATGATTCTTTATTAACTCAATTTATAATAATAGTAATAATAATTAAATGAATATAAATTAAAATTTTATGATATAAAATATAAACATTTCATTAAATAAATTAATCATTAGATATAATATTAATTAATTAAAGTGAATAAACATTATGCACTTTAAAAGAGTTTTCAGAAAAATATCGTTTTTAAACCAAAAAACAAACATACACTAAAAAACAATATAATGATCATTAAAATTTGATTAATAGGATTAAAAATAACTAAATAATAATTATGTTATTTTAAATTATATTTAAAAAATAATGTGACCTTTAAATTACTTAATTTATGGAACATAATTTATATTTTTACAAAACAAATGGGTATTATTTCACTATTCCCTAAAAAATAATATTTTCTGAAAAATAATAAAATTTCACCCAAATTAAATTTTTATATAATAATTTAAAAAATGAAATTTATTTTATAAAATTAATTTTCTAAATATTCCAAAAATTAATTATAATATTTTTTCAAGAAAATTAATAAAAATTATTTTTGAAGAAAATATATTTTTGAAAAATAAAATTACTTTAATAAACATTGACTGGTTATTTTCAAAAAAAATAATCATTGATTTATATAGAGTGGTATATAAATATATATCATAAATTAGTTAATATAATTTATACCTTCAAATTTAATAGTTTTGTTATAATAGTTATATATATATTGGGTCATTTAAGCTTGGTGTTTCATGTTGAATATGCTATCAAAAATAAAAATCTCAGGGTTTCATGTACTAAATTCTACCAAATAGATTAAATTTATTAAAACAATAAGTATATAGTACAATCTCATGGAGTTACATTCTCTTATAAGATTATTTTTTCATGTCTTTTATGCTATTTCACATAATTTTCTTCTTCTAAAATATTTGGGTGTAACATCCCCACCCCCACATTAATAAATTGCAGCCTCACAATTTTAACTTTATCTCAGAAATCAAAGGATAGAAATTTGAAAATAAATTTTTTGTAAACCCACATCATAAAAAGGTTTAATAAAACATCTTCTTGATAAATGTTAAATGGAAGTATGAGGATAATCTGAAAATAACATATATTAGGTTTTCAAATATGATAACATGGGTGGGAAGTGAAGATTTGGACATAGAAGAAAATAGTAATTATTTATGGGAGTGATTCAGATCATTGATCATAAAAAATGTAAAGATGAAAAGAAATTCAAGTGCCTCAAAAACATAAAATTTTTATGATCTAAAATATTGTTTGATTCATTAGATATAAATGTAATGGGATAAAATTTTGGTTTCATGATCATTTTCCTAAAGATGAGTAATTACATTGTCATCTAGACCAAGATAATAAAGAACTAAATTAATTAGTATAATTTCATCATTTTGTCAATTTCCCGGCACTATCTCATCTTTTTCTCCAAACAATGAGTATTTAAGATGAATTTTTCATTCCAAAAGCACTAAAATCATCTTTTAAAGAGGACATAACCATAAAATATATAATAATTATATTCAAACTATATTTATACATTACCAAACAAATATTCTTACCACATGGTAAGATAATTCCAAAATTAGATAAACCTTCATATGTTACATTATTCTTCAAAATTAAATGGTTTTACCAAAAGTTAAAACTAAATAAATCCTTGAATGAATAAACCTATATCCCAAATAACAACAAAAATCATCAACATTAAAGAGTGTTTTAACCTCAAAAGTCATTTTATACTTTTCATCTTAAATGTAGAAAAATATGTTGATCTCCATTTGAAATAAAATTAATCACTTTGTCACTAAATCACTTTTTAATTTGGCAGTTATCTATATGATAAAACATGTGTTCCCATAGTTAACTCAATATGCAAGATCATATAAACCCTAAAGTTTATCAGTACCTTGAATATTATTTTCATAGAATGTTAATGCACAAATCATGTCAAACTAAATATTTACATATAATTCAACCAAATAAAACTTATCCTAAAGTGT
Organism: Viscum album; assembly: GCA_963277665.1. NCBI lineage: Eukaryota > Viridiplantae > Streptophyta > Magnoliopsida > Santalales > Viscaceae > Viscum > Viscum album. The sequence goes on from OY728145.1 coordinate 781,204,131, forward strand.
TATTAGTCACTTTAAGATATTGTCACTTTAAACCTCAAAAGGGGTGTATAATACTTTAAACTTATGATCATACTTAGTTTTATATACCTATTATGGTATCCATAACTCTCAAGATAACCGTGAATGATAACATATTAATCTACAAATCTATATAAACCTTTTATCCAATACCAACTATAATAGTTAGAACCTACACTCCCAAATTTGGTGTGGAAATCATAATATTTACATTTTTAGATTTGATACCAATAATTGTGACCTTATTTTTTCCTATACAAATCTTACAAAATAAAAATTAAAAATTAGATCACTTATATTCTTAATAAACTTTTAGGTTTATAATTTAATAGAATTGGGAAAAAACTCTTATATAAATAATACCCATGTCATTAAATGGGAATTTCTCGCACTTGAATCAGTTTTTCTTTTTTCCCATTAAGTCATCATCATAATCCATATTAAATTCCTTATAGAAAAAAAATTTTCAACATCATTTCTCGATAACCAGGGGAAAAGGAAACATAATAATGGTGAAATTAAATGATTAGTAAGGGTAAACCTGAGCATTAGAAAATAAATTTCATCAAAAAACATATTAATTGAATAATTTTAGGATCATATAATCAGAATTCATGAGTGAATCATAAAATAAATCATTTGATCTCACCATTATTATGTTTACCCATAAATACATGAATCATAAATCATGAAACATGTAAAATGGTTTTAATAAAATAAAGTTTCATAAGAATAAATAACCATGATCTATGTGATATCAATCTTGATCAAATAAAACATTTATAACCAATAGTAATCATAATGAAGATGTTTTGGAACCTTGGGACATATTCTTTAAAGAACACCTACAGAACCCATTAGAACACTAATAAATGGAATAACCATATGGTTGAATTATAAAATAATTATGCAGTGAACATAATCATCAGCCAATGCATTATAGCACTATCTAGGTACACCCATCATATAAACTATAATGGGAGAACCCAGTGTTATATGGGTACACCCATCGTATAAGCTATAATAGGCAATATTAGTGTTATCTAGGTGCACCCATCCTAAAATCTATAATGGGCTCACCCAGTGTTATCTGGATGTACCAATAGTATAATGAATTTCAAATAAACACAACATGAATAATGTACCAAGAGCTTTCATTTCATTATAAAACTCATAAAAACATTCAATATTTCAATAATAACTTGGTTAACTCATAGAAACACAATAGGTCCCATGAAAATATCCTCGAAACATAAAAAAATAATTGCAAAAGAAACATTTTCTATAAAAATATATTTGAAACACGATTAAATCATGGAAAAGAAACAGATTCCCTGAAAATATCTTTGAAATATGATTATCCTTGGAACAGAAATTGGTTCCATAATAATATCTTTCAAACATTATTGACCAGTAGAAAATAAACGAGCTCCATAATAATCTCTTTGAAACAATCTTAATCCATAAAGAGAAATAATGAGGGTGGTATCATTAAAAAATATCCCCATTGGATCATAAATAAAATAAGGGTTGTGGATATTCATGAATGGGTATAACATTAAATTATTAATAAATACATCTAGAAGAAACAACCATTTAAATTTAAAAAAATAAAATATTAAAAACTAAAAACTCAAAAAAAATATTATGAATATCCTTTTCTTTGAAAACAACCTTGGAAACATATAATGTAATATTTAAAAATAATTTAAAACATTTCTTGCTGAAAATAACCTTTATATTTTAAAAATAACCATTTAAAAAAATTTAAAAAAATTATATGAATAAAGAATTTAAATATTATAAAGTGTGCTTCAAAGAAAATAATGGACATGAAAAAGGAAAATTGTATTCCATCCCTATATGTTAAAACAAATAATTCTTTCACATTTTTGATAAAATCCACGTAGGCATTATTTTGAAAATGACATGAGGATTCACTTCAAAATATTTTATAAAAAATAAAACAAGGGTCAACATGAATTTAAAAATTCATTTGAAGAATGCTAAAAATAGTTTTAATAACATTTTTAGAAAACATGTTTTTTGAAGAGAAATGGTTTTCGAATAATGAGATAAATAAAGACGTTTTTTCTTTAAAACATCTTATCAATAATTTTAATCATCAATGAGTTAAAAAATAGTAATATTACTTTAAAATTTAAATAATAAATATCAAATAGGATACATCATGAGGATACTTGAGAGGTAATACATAATAGTTCAACATTGGATATATATAACCATAAATAATATTGATAATCGATGAGATTCTAACATAAAACACTTACAACAATGGTAACTTTAAATCATAATCCCCATCAAGTGTAACATTAAATTAAATATAAAATACCATGAAATTAAATAAATTCATGATATTGAATATCAAAGGGGATTTATATAAACTGTATAAAATGAGATAGGTGAATAAAAATAAAAAATTTTCAAAGGAGAATTAAGGCAAAAAATCATGATATTACATATCAAAGGGTATGTTTATAAACTTTATCAATGATTTTTTATGAAAGTCCAATTCTTGTGAATATAATATAGTCATGTCTTCTTTAGAATAATAGTAATGAAATATTTATCATATTTATACATCAATTATATATTTTAAGACTAATTATTAAAAATGGTTTTGAAAAATTAAATATGTTATGATCATGGAAATTATAGGTTGTACGTACACATAAGTAACATTTCCATTTTTCAATGATCATTATTGAAAGGAGGAAAGTGGTATTTTTTATTTAAATAATGATAATAATAACATAAATAACATATTATATATTTAAATATACCTATATATATCACCCTTTTGGTGCGGTGATAAAAGAGAGAGTCTCGTCACTTTGTGAAGGTGGTAGTTCACACCTACACGAACGACATTATCAAATTTCATTAGGTGAAAAAGTAAGAAATAAATGATATGTAATATTAAAATAATGATAAATATTTCATGAATATAATAATTATTTTATTTATATCACATATATTCTATTACATTATCCTTCTAACCTTCCATGTAAAGAGTTGGTGAAAAACGAATCGTATCACTTCATGAGGCACTAGACTACCGTATACACAAATAATGATTTCATAACACATTTGACGGAAGAGGAGAAAGATTTAGGTTATCTCATTAAAATAATAACATATCAGTATTTAGAAGATACTAAAGTTATAATATAATCATATTTTAATAATAATTTAAGGATGTGAAATAAGAAATAAAATAAAAACACTCATTAAAGAACGTTACCTCTTCTTTGGGTTACTACTTTTGGTATGAAAAAAACGACTTACTTGGTTGGATTTTTTCCCAAATTAAGGCTTCTAATAAGATATTAGGGAAGTATAGTAGTGATTTGGTCATGCCTTGGATAAAGAAATGGGTTCTTAAGGTATGGAGAGAGTAGGAGAGTGGGTAGCTTATTATAAGTGTGGTGAGCGACACACCTATAATTTTTGGAAAAAAAATGAACTCCTACCTCATTTTTTTCAGGTCATAAGGCTAAAATAATGGACTATTCATAATTCTATAAGTCATAGTGTCTAAATATGTTGAGATAATATATTTTAAACTATTATTTTTCTCATTCTAACCCTTATGTTTTTAGATCAATCCCCTAGTAAATTAGTTTTACCTTAATCGCTACAATTAATTTTTGTTATTTTCATAATACATTATGGGTGTCCATGGGTCACTTGGGTTGGGTTTGGGGGTATTTTGAACTAAAACTATGAAAAAAATAGTTGGGTCATGTTAGGTTAGGCCATAGTTGATTTTCTACAATGACCTGACATGATCTGATCCGTAGTGGGTTGGGTTGGTTTGGGTTGTGTCAATCAGGTCAGGTAAAATAAATACAATAAATAATAAAAATATTTTTAAAATACTTCTTAAATTAAATCTAAAAATTAATATTTATTGATAAAAATTATTTAAATATAATTTAAATATAGTTTTTTATATCATTTTATAACATAAATAAAATGTTATATAATGTAAATATAACGTTACATAACATTAACTTTACACAAATAAAATGTTATATGATGTAAATATAACCTTATATAATATTAATATATTATAATATAATGTTATATAATAAAAACTCCCATGTTTATTAACTGAGTTAAAATATGAAGGTTTTAGATTTTTTTCAGTTTTTCTATAGGTCATTTTTTAAACCGATCTCTGGAATTTTATTCCAAGTGTTGGAACACCTAAAGGAGTCATTTTTGGACTTTCGTAATTACCTTATAATTTTAGAGGGTGTCCCGATGAGTCTCAGGCGAACCATATCCAGAAAATTCCACTTTAATGGATCTGCACGGGCAGCGCACGGTTGCGGTCCAACCTCTGCAGTTTACCTTATTTAATAAATTATTTAATTTAATTAAATAAGATTATATGAGATATTGTGATTAATTAAAATAATGTTTTAATAACAATAATAATGAAGTTATTATTATTATTGCGATTATTTAATTAAATGAATGAAAAAGAATTATTTAAATAATGGTTGAAGAAATTAATATAGATTTTGGGCTTATCGAAGAACTGTTTAAATTAAACGAAGAGTTTTAGAATTATTAAAAGACCATTTATTATTAAATAGAGGTTATGGGTTAGAGTTTTTATCATTAATATCAAATAAATGATATAGTAATAAATTGGTCATTTTTTGTTTTAATTAAATGAAAGTTGGAATAATAATAATAATAATGTTATTATTATTATTATTATTGTTTTTATTTAATTAAATAACTATTAAAAGAATTTAATGTGGCTTTTGAGATTTTCAAATAAACATTTTTCCTTTAAGAAGGGTTAATTGAGAGTTATGGTCTGAATAAATGAATGTTGATGGAAATAATTATTATTATTTATGATTATTATTATTATGCATATTATTATGGATATATTTATTATTATTATTAAAATACTATGGTTTTTTTATAATTAATAATAATAATATATTTTGGAGGTTTTGGGTGGAAAGGAATAAATGTTGAAATGGATGGTGATAATAATATCTTTTATTATTTATCATAAATGATTTTGAATAAATTAAATTCAATTTAATTATGGGGTTTATCAAAGTACAGTTGTTATTAAATGGGGTGTTATTTTTAATGATATAAATGGAAATGAAAATAATAATATTATGACTATTATCATTAATATTATAATTAAGTGTATTGTTATTATTATATTTAGTATAATAAAAATTTATTTTGTTTAAAAGGGGGAGGCGTTGTACAAGGGAGGCGTGACCCCCCCCCCCCACCAATTCTTTTTCTTCTCCCAAGAGACACGATCCCTTGATTCTCCTCCTTCATGCACAATTTAGGAGCTTTAACAACAAGACTTCTTCTCCCTCTCGAATGGTTGGCTTTCCCAAGGTGTCTTTCCCCTACAGCATGCCCCATACAGCTGCAACACAAACTCACCTGGTAAAAAACCTCAGGCGCATCACTGTAGCGCACGACCAACTTCTTTTGTATCTCCTCTGGACCTCCTTCACCTTGTGGTGCGACTGGAATCAGGCATGTAGGACCCCCAGACGACCTGCACCAGTAGCGCGACACCCCGGGTAGATCTCCTGCAGTGCGCGACCCCCGTCTCGCGACCCCCCCTTTTCAGGTCCTCCGTCTGCATATTTTTCATCCTATTTGCTTCATGGTTAGCATTCAATTACTCGAGGTGGGGTCTTCTCTCATTTTCTTCATCATCGTGTTTGCGATTTGACGTTGTTTGGGCTCTGGATTTTGTTTTTTTGTATTTTAGGGTTTTTGTATAATACATGTTTATTGTGTTCTTCCTCCAATAGAATTTTCAATTAATGTCTTGGGACTCGTTGGTCCATGTTCTGAAATCCACCACCAAGGGTGAGGTAGATGATATAAGGCCCCAGCCTTAAACATTACTTAATCCCGAGTTATTAAAAGATTACACATTGAGGATCTTTTCAGGTTTAGAGTTTTAGAGAATTAGATCATAAATCATTCATTACATTCCACGTTTAAAAAAAGTGGTTACATAAAAAGATAGTATTCATTTTTTCCCATCAAAGGAAACATATTTAAAACAAAACATGGTTTCTTTCATGACACTTCCTTGACCCTATCATCACATCATGTACCTTTCCCTTGACCTCTGAAAAACATTTCAAAAACATGGGATGAGCATAAAAAGCTCAGTAAGGGATATAAATGTACAAAATTAAAACATTAGTCTATTTATGAAATCATAATTTACTCATAAAACATAAGCATTTTAACATAACTCATCAAATCATGAATAAATTGTAGAAATCATAAGACATAAAGGTACCTTGAGGCATTCATAACATTATTACGTAGGGGGCAACACTCTTGGTTACATTTGGAATACCCATCACAGTATATTCCCTAAATCTCCTTGGAGAAAGCTTAAAGTTTAACCCCTTCGCATTACCCAATGCATTGGAGAGCTATATTGGGCTCACCCGCCCTTAGTTTATCATGGAACCACCCTTCTTCATAACAATTCCCAAGAACCATAACATAATCGTATCACATAAAACATGCATAAAGGAAACATAAGATTTCCACTTTTCAATCATAAGATATCAATACAACACATTGATATAAAAACATTATGACAAAAATTTTCAATAGAAAAAGAAAAGAAAAGTAAAACATGGTATTTATTTTTCATTTCAGAAAAGTTATGGCTTGTAAAGGAAACTGAAACTCAAATAATGGTCACAGCGGCGGAGAAGTCATTACCGCCACATACGTACGATAAAAAAACATTCCCTTTTGTCGTTTAGTAAACGCTTCATATAAAAATATTCCTTTTGAATAATTGTAAAAGTCAAAGGGTTTTATACATTGTATAAAAGAGAGTTGTATATAAAACAAAATATGCCTCAATAAAATGAGATTGAGACAGATTCCCTTACCTCGGGTTCGACTTGACTCGATCGTTCTTTAATGTCCTGAATAATAAACTTAAGTTAATTTATACTTTCTTAAGAACCTTTTTCAAGTTCATTATTCCTATTATATCACTTATTACCATGTTATGAACATTATGTAATCATTTATGTTAATAATGGTCATTTTGTCGATATTTGGTACTTGAGTCAAAAGTGAACTTCTTATATTTACAAGTTATTCACGTAGTCAATTATCCATTATCTCAAGAATGATATTCATGATGTAGATTCCATATATATCATATATATATATCCATTATATACATGAATTTATAATATTACATAATCATTTAGATTTAAGAAATTAAATGCACCGTTCATGGACACAGTAAGCCGTACGTACTCATGAACGCTACTTTCATTTCTATGTCATATTAATGGAATTAAAACTAAATTATAGATATGTATATTTTAATTCCATAATTATATTAATCATTTAGATGTAACATACATAATATATATCCATTATATATATGTACTTATAATAGTACATTACATTTGGGGATAAGAAATGAAATGCACCGCTCATGGAGATGGTAAGTCGTACGTACGCATGAACGCTACTTCCATTTCTATTTCATATTTAATGAAATTAAAACATAATGATACATAATAGTATTATAATTCCAATATGGTATCATATATAATATCATTAAATCTATCCTTTATATGTACCACATATGGTATTAACGAATCAAATCACTTTGAGGGGGCGGTAGTCCGCACTTCCTAAAATGAAGATATCGCCTTTACCCATAATGGAAACCATAAAGTTATGCCATAAATGAATAAATTCAGAAGAATAAGTAATAAATAAACATATTATATATCATATATAAATATAGTTACATCTTAATGGCCACATTTGAAGGTGTTAAAGAATATTGAACAATCATCGTTTCATGAAGCATAAATTCACCATCCAGAGAAACAGTATGTTCCTTAACCATTAGATGTAGGTGTGTGTAAGTGTATCTAGAATCCTTCTTATAAAAAAATCCTAGTGTATTTAAGATACTGGATTTGTTATAAAATAAATTAATAAAAAGAGTTTATGGGGTTGGAGAAGCAAAATAAAACAAAAGAACACAAGTGAAGACATTACATTAAAATCGGGTAACTCCCTTTGGTTTGAACCAAAAGGGTTCCTTGAAGAGCTTCCTGTCTAAGTTAAGGCTTTTAGGAGTAAGATAGGGATTTGGAGAGACAAAATGAGTAAGGTTTTGCCGAGCCAAAGTCTTGAGAGGTGTGGGTAAGGTGGTAGAGGTGGGGGCCTTTTATAAGAGGAGAGGAGGGGCACTCTTGGAAAGTTATAAAAGGTTACTTTATTTTCAAATGAGTTTCAAATTTTAAAGGTCCAACATTGATTTATTTCGAGGATAAGGTGATAAGGGTTCATGATATACTCATCCAATATGTTTTTGACATGTGTAGGTCTTAGATTTTACATTATCGTTTCATTTTATTTAAATCATTAAATAATGAGGTAATCGCTGCATCATCATGATGTCATAACTAATTTAATTTATTTAATGTCAAAAAATTATAAAAAAAATACTATGATGTAGTAAATCTTTTTATATTTCCAATTAATATTTATATTCTAATATATCATTTATGTTGACAAAATTAAAAATGTTTTACTCAGGTGATACATTCTTTGTTATATTTAACTTTCTTTAAAAATAAAAAGATAAAAAGTCACTTTCACACAAATATGATTCCATGGGGTCCCCAAGTTTTGCACAAGTAATCCCATGGTCGGACATGAGACAACTAGTAGAATTAGGATACATGTTGGGGTCCTTTTTTATTATTATGATATTATTTTATTATCCTTAACTACCCGATTACTCATTAATCAAGATAATTAAAGATAATTACCGTCATTACTATTCATAATGTCCAAAAACAACAGAGACTTAATTAAATATTTTGGACCTTCTGATTCCAAATATGGAATCCATTTTACCAAATTCCAAACATATAAATTTCAATAGTTAATTTAAAAATAATTCTCGTTGTCAAAACAAATAGCGTATTTTTTTGAAACAATATCTATGAAAAGTTTGGCACTTGTTTATGCCCAATTCCAAAGTGAAATTAATCCCAATGACCACCATTGGATTACATGGTAAAAATATATTTTATTTAGACTTTAATGCCAATTAAAAAGATAATCTAACCATATAATTAAATTATATGAAAAAGAAGTTTTGATGTAAAATGTAGTATTTTTCACTATTCATTAAAAAAAGAACATTGTTAGAAAAATACCAAAAAATTATCCAATGTAAATTTGAATGTACCAATAATAAATAATAAGTTTATTTTGACAAATATAGATTATAAAATTGTCAAAAGTTTGATTTAAAAATGGTTTTCCATCAAAAGGCAGTAAACAATCTTTTAAAAATATTAGTGTATTCCATGCTTAAGATTGGATTTATTCAAATTTTAAGCCTCTAAAACACTATCTAATTCATAAATAGACATATATAAGAATATATATTATTCATTAATTTCTTGGGATGTTACATCCTTCCCCCCTTTAGAAAATTGCGTCCCTGCAATTTATTTACTTATCGAATAAGTGTTGGTATTTAGCCCTCATTGCATTTTCAGATTCCCATGTTGCCTCTTCAATCATGTGGTTTTTCCACAAAACCTTTACCTGATGAATCACCTTATTCCGTAACACTTGCTCCTTGTGGTCAAGAATCTGGACCGGTTGTTCTTCATAAGACATGTTCTCTTCCAGCTAAACTACCTCTAGACTTAAAACATGAGATGGATCTGGCATGTACTTCCTTAACATTGAAACATGAAAAACATTGTGTACCTAAGATAAACTAGGAGGTAAAGCCACTGGGTAATCAACTGATCCAAATCTCTCCAGAATTTCATATGGTCCAATGAACCTTGGACTCATCTTTCCTTTCTTACCAAATCGCATCACACTTTTCCATGGTGAAACTTTGAGAGACATGATCACCTACCTCAAAAGAGAGATCCTTCCTCCTGTTGTCTGTATAACTCTTCTGCCTACTCTGAGCTGTTCTCATGTGTCTATGTATCAGCTGAACATTTTCTTCCAACTCTTATACCAATTCTGGTCCCATAAACTTCCTTTCACCCACTTCATCCCAGAAATCTGGAGTTCGACACTGCTTCCCATATAACACCTCAAATGGTGCCATCTGTATACTGGAATGAAAACTGTTATTATAAGAAAACTCAACCAAAGAAAGATGTTGGTCCCGACTTCCCAGATAATCCATCGAACAAGAACGTAGCATATCTTCCAAAGTCTGAATTGTTTGTTCTGACTACCCATCTGATTGAGGATGAAAAGCTGTATTAAAATTTAATTCAGCACCCAACAACTTCTGAAGGCCTTTCCAAAAGTTAGAAGTAAACCTGGGATAACGATCAGATACAATGGAGAGGGGAACTCCATGTATCCTTACTATCTCTTTAAGATACAAATGAGAAAGTTGATCTAGGGGTAAAGTATCTCGTATAGCAAGGAAATGAGCAGATTTAGTCAAGCGATCAATAATAACCTAGATTTCATTATTACCTCGAGGTGCCTTTGGCAATCCCACAATGAAGTCCATGGATATATTTTCTCATTTCCACTATGGCACTGGTAAAGGCTGAAGCATCCCTTTCAGTAATTGCCTCTCTGCTTTAACCTGCTGACAAGTCAAACACTTCACAGCAAAATCAGCAATATCCCTTTTCATTCCGTCCCACCAGTAATACTCCCGAAGATCTCTATACATCTTAGTACAGCTAGGATGAACTAAAAACGGAGAACTATGATCTTCACATAACAAATATCTCTTCAACTTTGAATCACACGACACACGCAATATCTTCCCAAATATCAAAACACAATCATTATCAATGTTGAATTCAGGCAACTTACCCTTCTGAACCAGCTCTACCTTTTTCAGCAACTCATTGTCTTGCTTATGTGCTTGCTTGATTCTGTCTGATAGAGAAGATTTCACTGATACCTAAAACAAAACAGAAGGACATCTTGCACCAACAACTTCTATTCCAAATTTCATCAAATCCTTAACCAAAGTATCATGTTCCAAACGAAAAATTGTTAATGAAGCATTAATTTTTCGACTCAAAGCATCAGCCACTTTATTTCATATTCCCGGATGGTAATGAATTGTACAATCATAATCCTTGATAAATTCTAGCCATCTACTATGTCTCATGTTCAATTCTTTCTGAGTGAATATATACTTTAAACTTTTGTGATCGGTATATATTTCACACTTTACTCCATACAAATTGTGCCTCCAAATTTTTAAAGCGAAAACAACATAAGCTAATTCCAAATCATGTGTAGGGTAATTTACCTCATGAGTTTTCAACTGACGTGAAGCATATGTAATTACCTGATCATTCTGCATTAGGACACAACCAAGTCCTTTCAATTAAGCATCACTGTAGATAAAAAAACTCCCCATTCCTGGAAGGTTGTGCCAAAACTGGAGCATTCACCAATCTTCTTTTTAGTTTCTAAAAACAATCATCACATTCTTTTTTCTAGATAAACTTAACACCCTTCCGAGTTAGCTTAGTCATTGGACTAGATAACTGTGAAAAATTTCTAACAAACCTTCATTAATAGCCTACCAAACCAAGGAAGCTACGAATCTCAGTTACATTTTTGGGTCTTGTCCATTCTTCAATAATCTTTGTTTTTGCAGGATCAACAGTTGTCTCATCTTTAGAAACAATGTGACCAAGGAAAGAAATTTGTTGCAACCAAAAATCACACTTGCTGAATTTACCATAAAATTTATTTTCTTTTAAGGTTTGTAAAATAACCCTTAAGTTTCTTTCATGCTCCTCTTTAATTTTAAAAAACACCAAAATATAATCAATGAAAAACACCACAAAATTATCCAAGAACTCATGGAAAATTCTATTCATTAAGTCCATGAATACAACAGGTGCATTGGTTAGCCCAAAAGGCATTACTAAAAATTCATAATGGCCATATCTTGTACGAAATGCGGTCTTCGGAACATCTGCTTTAAATTTAGCTGATGGTACCCCGATCTCAGGTCAATCTTTGAAAAATACTGAGCTCCCTGGAGCTGATCAAACAAATCATCGATATGAGACAAAGGATATTTATTCTTAACAATGATGTTATTCAAGGATCTATAATCAATGAAAAGTATCATAGAGCCATATTTCTTTTTAGCAAATAAAACAGAAGCACCCCATGGTGATGTTCTAGGTCAAATGAAACATTTCTCTAATAAATCTTGAAATTGCTCCTTCAACTCTAAAAGTTCAATTTGAGCCATTCGATAAGAGGGTTTTGAAATTGGCTTAGCATCAGGAACTAATTAAACAGTAAAATCAACTTCCCGATCTAGTATTATTCCAGTCAACTCATCAGGAAAAACATTAGGATACTCATTTACCACTGGCACATCATTAATCTGAACAGTTCCTTTGTTTTCCACAATATGTGCAAGGTAACATTCATTTCCATCTTTTACGAGTTTCTCAACCTCTTGATATGTTATCAACAGTAAGGGTTCATTCTTGTTCACAAACTGAAAGTCTTTCTGAAAAGAAACTTCTTTATCTCTACATTCAATCTTAGCATGGTAAATAGAGAGTCAATTCATACCCAGGATAACATCAAACTCTACTAGAGGTAGAACAATTAGGTTTGCAAGTATGTTATTTCCACGGATAAGGATATGAAGATTCTTATAAATTCTTTTTTCCTCAACATTTCCCCCAGATGTTTTTACCACAAGTTCAGGAGTCATTTCTTGATATGGTATTCCCATTTTACTAGAAAAGTTTTCAGAGATGAAAGAATGTGTAGACCCTGAATCAAACAACACATTGGAATACTCTAAAAAAATAAACAAAGTACCTGATACAACTTCATTTTATGGCCCGACATCTGTTGAAGTAGTTGCAAAGGATTTCACCACCCCTTTCTGCTTGTAGTCTAACTACTTCCCATCACTCAAGATCTTTGTCGGACACACGTTTGCATAGTGACCGATCTCATTGCACTTAAAACATTTCACTAACTGTAATTCAAATTTGGACTTACCATCACCTTGATCTTTTTCAGTGCAATCACGAGACTTATGTCTCATCTTACCACGTCGGTAGCACTTTCCAGAATTCAAAAGACATTCTCCAGCATGCCTTTTACCACATTTATCACAAACCGGAAACTTAGTTTTCTTACCATCGGACCTTTTTGAATAATTCTTCCCTTTCTCCTGCCACCTCGGTCTCTTCTTCTGTTGGTTGTTACAGAACACTTGATCATCGAAAAACTCCATTTCCACCTTCTCAGCACATCAAACAAGCTTTTCATAACTTTTGAACTCACGAGAGGCTAAATCCCTTCGATATTTTGGCTTTAATCCTGAGTAAAAACGATTGATTTTACTATCAATGTCTCGGATAAAATTTGGAGCATACCTTGCCAATCGAGTGAACCTTTCTTCATAGGCAGCCACTGAGTCTTCCTCTTGATTCAATTCCAGGAATTGCTTTTCCATACTAAGTCAAACAACCTTAGGAAAATACTTCTCAAGAAACATACCTTTGAATTCATCCCAGTCGAGAGCATCAATCTCATCAGCATCCCTGATATTTTTAACCATCGACCACCACTGATTTGCTTCACCCTCCAAACGGTAAATAGCAAGACTAACATTTTGATTGTTTGAGCACCCCATGACATCGAAAATCTTTTCTAGTTCTTTAATCCACCCTTCAGCTAGCACAGGGTCAGATGATCCTCTGAATGATGGGGGATGTTGCCTCATGAAATGTTTCCCCACTGACATGTTCCTCTGCAGTTGATCTGGCTGATCTCGTGCATGGATACCGCCACCATTTATCACTTGAGTCAACTATGCCATTACTGCAACAAACTGTTCATTTCCAATTCCGACCATCTTAGGATGCTGATTTGGAAGGTCATTTCCTTATGTATGCCTTCCTAGCACTGCCTCCCTGTTTCCTCTATGGGAAACCATTCTGAACAAACATGTCTTAGATGAAGCAACATGGTAATCTTCAAATGCTATATTATTTAAATTTTACCATAAAAAAAATATTCTTGGATAATCGTTTAGTATAATTATAACTCCTAAAGTTATCTAAACCAACCTATGATACCAACTATAAGGCCCCAACATTAAACATTATTACAAGATTACACATTGAGGATCTTTTCAGGTTTAGAGTTTTAGAGAATTAGATCATAAATCATGCATTAAATTCCACATTTAAACAAAGTGGTTTCATAAAAGATAGTATCCATTTTTTTCCCATCAACGGAAACATATTTAAAACAAAACATGGTTTCTTTCATGAAACTTCCTTGACCCTATCATCACATCATGTACCTTTACCTTTACCTGTGAAAAACATTTCAAAAACTTGGGATGAGCATAAAAATCTCAGTAAGGGATATAAAAGTTAGAAATGAAAACATTAGTCCATGTATGAAATCATACTTTACTCATAAAACATAATCATTTTAACATACCTCATCAAATCATGAATAAATTGTAGAAATCATAATACATAAAGGTAACTTGAGGCATTCAAAACATTCTTACCTAGGGAGTAACCCTCTTGGTTACATTTGGAAAACCCATCACAGTATATTCCCTAAATCTATTCAGAGAAACCTTAACGTTTAACCCCTTCACGTTACCCAATGCATTAGAGAGCTATATCGAGCTCACCCACCCATAGTTTATCACGAAACCACTCGTCTTCATAACAATGCCCAAGAACCATAACATAATCGTATCACATAAAACATGCATAAAGGAAACATAACATTTCCTCTTTTCAATCACAAGATATCAATACAACACATTGATATAAAAACATTATGAAAACCATTTTCAATACCAAAATAAAATAAAAGAAAAAAATTGCATTTATTTTTTATTTCAAAAAAGTTATGGCTTGTAGAGGAATCTGAAACTCAAATAATGGTCACGGCGGAAGAGAAGTCGTTTCCGCCGCATACGTACGACAAAAAAAACATTCCCTTTTTCGTTTAGTAAACGCTTTGTATAAAAAGATTATTTTCGAATAATTGTAAAAGTCAAAGGGGTTTATACACTGTATAAAAGATAGTTGTATATAAAACAAAATATGCCTCAATGAAAGGAGATTGAGACAGATTCCCTTACCTCGGTTCCGACTTGACTCGATCGTTCTTTAATGTCCTGAATAATAAACTTGAGTTGATTTATACTTGCTTAAGAATATTATTCAAGTTCATTATTCCTTTTATATCACTTATTACCATGTTATGAACATTATATAATCATTTAAGTTAATAACGGTCGTTTTGTCCATATTTGGTACTT
Organism: Viscum album; assembly: GCA_963277665.1. Classification (NCBI taxonomy): domain Eukaryota; kingdom Viridiplantae; phylum Streptophyta; class Magnoliopsida; order Santalales; family Viscaceae; genus Viscum; species Viscum album. Next base: position 781,219,561 of record OY728145.1, read on the forward strand.
CAGTAAAAAGTGAACTTCTTATATTTACAAGTTGTTCACGTAGTCAAATATCCATTATCTCAAGAATGATATTCATGATTTATATTCCATATATATCATAAATATCTAGTATATACATCAATTTATAATATGACATAATCATTTAGAGGTAAGAAATGAAATGCATCATTCATGGAGACGGTAAGTTGTACGTACGCATGAACGCTACTTTCATTTCTATGTCATATTAATGGAATTAAAACTAAATGAGAGATATTTATATTTTAATTCCAGAATTATATTCATAATTTAGATTTAACATACATAATATATATCCATTATATATATGTACTTATAATAGTAAATTACATTTGGGGATAAGAAATGAAATGCACCGTTCATGGAGACGGTAAGTCGTACGTACGCATGAACGCTACTTCCATTTCTATTTCATAGTTAATGGAATTAAAACATAATGATACATAATAGTATTATAATTCCAATATGGTATCATATATAATATCATTAAATCTATCCTTTATACGTACCACATATGGTATTAATGAATCAAATCACTTTGAGGGGGTGGTAGTCTGCACTTCCTAAAATGAAGATATCACGTTTACCCATAATGGAAACCATAAAGGTATGCCATAAATGAAAAATACAGAAGCTTAAGGAAGAAATAAACATATTATATATCATATATAAATATATTTTCATCTTAATGTCCACCTTTTAAGGTGTTAAAGAATATTTAACAACCATCGTTTCGTGAGGCAGAAATTCACCATCCACAGAAACAGTATGTTCTTTAACCATTAGATGTAGGTGTGTGTAAGTGTAGCTCGAATACTTCTTATAAAAACATCCTATTATATTTAATACACTGTAGTTGTTACAAAATAAATGAATAAAAAGAGTTTAGGGGGTTATAGAAGAAAAATAAAACAAAAGAACACAAGTGAAGACATTACCTTAAAATCGGGTAACTCCCTTTGGTTTGAACCAAAAGGGTTTCTTGAAGAGCTTCCTGTCTAAGTTAAGGCTTCTAGGAGTAATAGAGGAATGTGGAGAGACAAAATGAGTATGGGTTGGCCGAGCCAAAGGCTTTATAGGTGTGGGTAAGGTGGTAGAGGTGGGGGCCTTTTATAGGAGGAGAAGAGGGGCACTCTTGGAAAGTTATAAAAGGTTACTTTATTTTCAAATGAGTTTCGGATTTTAAAGGTCACACATTGATTTATTTCTAGGATAAGGTGATAAGGGTTCGAGATATACTCATCCAATAGGTTTTTGACATGTGTAGTTCTTATATTTTACATTATCTTTTCATTTTATTTAAATCGTTAAATAATGAGGTAATCTCTGTATCATCATGATGTCATAAATAGTTTAATTTATTTAATGTATAAAAATTATAAAACAAATACTATGATGTAGGAAATATTTTTATCTTTCCAATTACTATTTATTGTCCAAGAGATCATTTATGTAGACAAAATTAAAAAAAATTACTCAGGTGATACATTCTTTGTTATATTTAACTTTCTTTAAAAATAAAAAGATAAAAAGTCACTTTCACACAAAGGTGATTCCATGGGGTACCCAAGTTTTTCACAAGGAATCACATGGTTGGAAATGAGACAAAAATTAGCATTAGGAAACATTTTGGGTTCATTTTTTATTATTATGATATTATTTTATATTCCTTAACTACCCGATTACTAATTAATCAAGATAATTAAAGATAATTACCATCATTACTATTCATAATGTCCAAAAACAACAGAGTCTTAGTTACATATTTTGGGCCTTATGATTCAAAATATGGAATCCATCTTACCAAATTGAAAACATATAAATTGCAATAGTTAATTTAAAAATAATTCCCATTGTCAAAACAAATAGCGGATTTTTTTGAAACAATATCTATGAAAAGTTTGGCACTTGTTTATGCCCAATTCCAAAGTAAACTTAACCCCAATGACCACCATTGGATTAAATGGTAAAAACATATTCTTTTTACACTTTAAAATCAATTAAAAAGATAATCTAACCATATAATTAAATTAGATGAAAAAACAATTTTGATGTAAAATGCAGTATGTTTCACTATTTATTAAAAAATATGAACATTGTCAAAAAAATACCAAAAATTATCCAATGTAAATTTCAATGTCCCAATCATAAATAATAAGTTTATTTTGACAAATAGAGCTTATAAAATTGTCAAAATTTGATTTAAAAATGTTTTTTCATCAAAAGGCAGTGAACAATCTTTTAAAAATATTAGTGTATTCCATGCTTAAGCTTGGATTTATTCTCATTTTAATCCTCTGAAACACTATATAATTCCTAAATAGACATATATAAGAATATCTATTATTCATTACTTACTTGTTATGTTACATATGAGCTCGATTCTCTTCGAATATGTTGGTTCAGGTAAGCTTCTAGAATCCACTTTTTGGTTTCCACTAGCTAAATTAAGGTCTATTTATTTTTTAGGAGTCCCTAGTACCAAGTTAGAGGTGTTTTGATCATTACTGATTTAATTCTGGGTACCCGTTTAATATATTGAATTTTGTTTATCAACATATACAACACACACACACACACACACACACACACACATATATATATATGAAGGTGTGTGCACATGTGACTGCAGACTAGTTCTGTATTAGTTGCTGACGTATGACGAAGTGAGGCATGTTTTGGTTCCACCCCAAGGTAGGGTCCCAAATATCTATCAATTTATTTATGAATTACTTCTTCTTTAAGTAAATTGATAATGCGATCTTCCTTGATTATGGAACAGCTAAGTTTTCTTGAAATTTTGATTAAAGATAAACTGTTGGTTAGTGGTAATGTCATATCACGCTTGTTGTGGTTTGTCTTTTCATATGTCTTCTTGTTGGTACTGATATATGATATGTCGATGCATGACACTTTTAATGTTATTAAATGATGTTGTCCATGTAAGATAAATGAGTACTTGATAGTGTGTTGGTTTTAAGCATGTATTGATAATTTGGTTAAAGTGATATGATTAAATAGTTAAATGATTTGAATGGGGTAGTATGTATAATAGGGTAATTAATTGAAGAATTAATTATCAATTAATGAGTTGAAAAAATTGTGGCATTTACTAAATATTGAGAATATTTAATATTTTGACATGTTTGGAATATAAATTAGAAATTGGTAAAAATTAATGGATGGATTAACTATTACATGATAATTGTTAAATGGTTAATTAATTGATGAACTGGTTAAAAAGATATGATCTAATTAATTAATTGTTGAATTAATTAATTTCCATGCCTTAATTTAAGATTGTGAATTGATTGATTGTTATGATTCTTGTCCAATAATACCTTTGGTTGTGTGTTTATTTTTCAATGCCTTAAGTTGTTTAGGATGGAGTTGTTTAAAAATAGGATATGCTATGTGAGATGGTTACTAAATATGTGGGTCGTGTTCAGCATGTTTGGATTCATATGTTTACGACGTGCATGTTAATTGTTAAAGTCCTGGACAAAACACTATTTCAGTGGATGGGTTCAGACTTGTTAATGATGTGGTATAATTAATTGAGAATAATTAATTGATAACTAATTATTAACTGTTGATTTGTTTAATGGTTAGTAGTTTGTAGAATTATTTGACGGGGTATTTATGTTATTAATTAGTTGTTGAATTAATTAACGGATTGGATTAATTAATTTATGAATTAATTAATGGATGGTTTTCGGGGTGTTAGACATGGCACTCTACACTAATGATAAGTATATATGCTTTATTGATAAACGAGTTGTGAAATAGGTACTGATGCTCCAAATACTCATGGGGTGATAGACATGGCGTCCTACACCCAGCTTGCATGCAAATATTCTTTTATAAGACAGGGACTGATTCTACAAATACCCATGGGTTGTGAGACAAGGACTGATGCTCCAAATACTCATGAGGGTGTTAAACATGATGTTCTACACCTATTAGTTGACATTGGACTGTGGGTCCAATTGGTCATACATGAAATGAACTAATTGGTTAATGAAACCCATTGATACATAATGATTTGTGAATTGAATATGAGAAGGTGTTCAGACTTATTAATGAATTGGGTGAATCGCTGTTAGTGGATGGACCCAGGAGTGAATCACTATTTTTACTAGACGATCTCAGACATAGTATATGAAAGAATAAATTGAATATCTTATGATGTGTTATCCAAGCCAGAGCACAAGCTTGTATTCTTTCATTTCTTTATTTACTTAGATGGTCTTTAGAGACATCTGTGGTGAGTGACTTATATGGGAGATGTCAGGATTAGGCTGGATCATGTGAATTATATAATTTAACGAGGTTTTAATAAATGATAAATGAAAATGAATGTGTGATGATTGTTATACATACATGACAAATGTATAATGTAGGTTCAGACAGCAACTAAGAGCTGAAGCAGGTACTTGGGTATATAGTTACATTGTACTTCTTACTTTAATTATGCATGCTTTCACACTGTTTAAATTATTTATTGAATGTCTGGATTTGGGGTAGATACCAGTAGTCTCGTCTTACTGAAATTTATATCTCACACCCTACTCATGCCACCATTTCATTGGGATACCCTAGTAGATTCTATTTCGTTGCAGGTTGTGTTATTTCATTTACTTGGTAGATAGAAGAATTGGACCGAGCGGAAGCTCGGGATGCTCAAGGAGAATACCATCGGGGCTTTGAGTCATTATTTATTTATTTCTTTATTATAATGTAAAGCATTCTATTTTGTTCACTATTTTCCATTTTTTTATCATTAGCATGTCATGCATTCATCTACAGTATAATTGGAATTAGCCATTTGTTTTATACAAGATTTACAAAATCTACATTCCTATGCTTTATCATTTATTAGACTACTTCTGATTTTTACTACCAATGTCTATTATTGAACTCCGATATGAGGGTATAGACTCCCCACTAACTATCGATAGACCCTCGATGTTATTCGGCAGCCTCTTCCATATAGGGAGATGCGCTTGTGGTCATGTGGCGACCAATATGGCCATCGGTTAAAGGTTAAGCTGGTTCGGGACATTACAAAGTCGTATCAAAGGTCTCTTTTCCTTTTGTATTTTTGTTTTGGTTGGTAGATAGGAGACCATAAATGTGTCAGTGCTTGGGTTAATAGACATGCTTGGGAATGGTCACCCCATGTATGGCCCATGTATGGGAAATGACTAAGTGTCCACGAATGGGAATTGATGTTTTTACTATTTGAGGTTATAGTTTTTATGATTTCACCTTGGGTGACTGGTGTATTTTCCACTGCTTATTGATTTTTAGGATTTTGAAAAACAAATATCTTGGCTTGATATAGCAAGGAAGTTTCATACATGCATCATCTTAGTCACTTATAGATTCACATGTCATGCATATAACATGCCATGTAGTTGCATTAGTAGGATGCCTACTAATTTGGATTGTCTTACCTGGGTACAATGTCATATTTTTATCTTCTTTAGCATGCCTCTGTAGATAGCATGTTTCAATGATAGATTAAACATTCTTGAGTGATTATATTACATATTTCATCACTTATTAGCATGTTTTGTTGTTGTGTCATGATTCTGTGTTATATCATGTTGTTGTGTTACTTATTATGACAACATGCTAGAGATATTTTGATGTTTGAAAGGTCTTCTAAATTTAAAATGTTAAATGAATGTTGATTGTGATAAATGGGATCCAAATTCCAGCAGTAATGTGTATGGGCACCTTATCAGTTGGTATATGTCCACCCATGTGTTTAAACCTTATATGACCATAGTATTTTTGAAGATGGTTATAAATGTAATTCTTCATAGTTTTGATTGATAAGAACTATTTTTGGGTTCCTTTTCGAAGAACCCAGATGTAATAAATGGGACCCTCAGAGGGCGCCTTTTCGATAAAAGAAATTTAGATGCTAAATTTCAAGTTTATATTTGGATAACACTATATGTGAAATGTTTAAAGAGGATGTTTGTGAGAGCATTACTATTTTTTCATAGGGTGTTGTTTTGAAAACCAAGTGACGTGTTGTGAGATAGTACTTGTGGTTTTTGGAAATTTTTTCTAATGTTAAAAGGATGGAATGAATTAATTAAAATGGCTAAAATAAAAAGGGGATTTTGTTATTGGTGATATAAGTTTTGCACGACCAAGAGAGAGGGTCGATGTTTATGTTTTATAAGGGGCTAGCATGTGGTAGGTAGTACCCTTAGAATGTTCTAGGTTGTTAAAGTAAGTTTTTTCCACTATTCGAGAGGACTTCTTAGTACTCAGGTGTTATGGCACGCCGATAGGTTTATGCTACGACTTTTATAATTGATATTTGATGTGGTGATCATGGGTCGTGGTATGTTGCACACATCTGTTAAGTGTTCTGGAATAGCATGTCGGTGAGTGGATGATCTTTTATTTCGACATCATGGAAAATTCTAAGGTGGGTAGTGTCGGATCATTTTTGGTAAACATGTTAGTAGGAGATGCTGAGATTTTAGAATAGAGTTGTCTGATAATAGTTCAATTGATATTCTAAATGACCTTAGTTTTCTATTAGTGCAATCTAATAAATACAAAAAGCATTTCCCTTATCTCGACCTCATCATTGAGACACTAGTATAGCATTGGTCTTATGTCATGCTACAATGTAAATATTGTTGGTCTTGATGAGTGGTTATTATCTCGGAAGTAAGCGGTAAGTGTGGTTTCTTTGGGCTACTCCTTTATTCATGTTGGGGCATGGTTTTTTGTTTTAAAATATCCTTGTGATGGCTTGAATTAGAAATTTCACCAGAGGTCGGGTAAGAAATTCATTATTCATGCAGATGGTTTTTGATATATTTAAAGGAACATCGTCAGATAAAGGCCGAATGTGGGTTTTGGGTATGTGACATCATTCAAGGGAAGCATGCATAACCTATTTTGTTGGTTGATCAAGATTCAACTATTTTTGTTGTGGAGGTCCCTGTAATGGCCTCATATATAAGCTATGTTTCGATGTTTAATCTACAAATTGTGCTTTGGCTCTAGTTTTAAAGGCTTATTCATTAGGCTTGAAAAGGGTTAAAGGTGTGTATGATGTTTGGAATGTAACACGTCAATTCTAACGAGATTAATTGACCTTTTTAGGTCAGTTGTTTTAGTAGTGGTTGGCGATGGTTTCTTATGGATGATAAGTTTTTAAGGTGGGTATGTTGAAAAGTCCCATGTTTTTTAACTAGGTTAAAATATGAGGGTTTTAAATATTTTTTAGTTTATCTATGGGTCGGTTTTAAAATCAAGATCCATAATTTTATTCCAAGTGTTGGAACACCTAAAGGTGTCATTTTTGGACTTGCATAATTATCCTATAACTTTAGAGGGAGTCTGGATGAGTCTCAAGAGCACCGTATCCGGAAAAGTATACTTTAATTGATCTACATGGGTAGCGCACGGTTGCGGTCCAACTCGTACAGTTTACCTTGTTTAATAAATTATTTAATGTAATCAAATAAGATTATGTGAGAGAGTGTGATTAATTAAAAGAAAGGTTTAATAAGAATAATAATAATGAAGTTATTATTATTATTATTGTGATTGTTTAAATAATGAATGATAAATAATTAATAAAATGATGGTTGAAGAAATTAATATGTTTTTTGGGTTTATTGAATAACCGTTTTAATTAAACGAATAGTTTCAGAATTATTAAAGGACCATTTATTATTAAATGGATGTTATAGGTTGGAGTTTTTATCATTAATATTATATTAATGATATCATAATAAATTGGTTGTTTTTTGTTTTAATTAAATTAAAGTTTGAATAATAATAATAATAATAATGTTATTATTATTATTGTTGTTGTGTTTATTTAATTGAATATTTGTTCAAATAACTTAATTTGGATTTTGAGGTTTTCAAAGAAATGTTTTTCCTTTAAGAAGAGTTAATTTGGAGTTATGGTCTTAATAAATTAAGGTTGATGGAAATAATAATAATGATTTATGATTATTATTATTATGCATATTATTATGGTTATATTTATAATTATTACTAACTTATTATTGTTTTTTATAATTAATAATAATAATAATATATTTTGGGTGTTTTGGTTGGTAAGTAATAAATGTTGAAAGGGGTGGTAATAATAATAGCTTTTATTATTATCATAAATGATTTTGAATAAATTCAATTCAATTTAATTATGGGGTTTATCAAAGTAAATTTTTTATTAAATGGGGTGTTTTGGTTTTAAAGATATAAATGGAAATGAAAATAATAATTTATGAATATTATCATTAATATTATTATTATTTGTATTGTTATTATTATATTTAGTATAATAAAAAAATTAAAAGGGGGTGTCACTTTACAAGGGAGGCGCGACCCCCCCCCCCACCGGTTCTTCTTCTTCTCCCAAGAGGCGTGACCCCCATGTTTCACCTTCTCCATGTGTGACACGGGAGATTCAACGAGTAGCCTTCTTCTCCCTCTTTAATGGATGGCTTTCCCAAGGCATCTTTCCCCTGCAGCGCGCCCCATAAAGTAGCCACGCAAAATCACCTGGCGGAAACCCTCAGGCGCATCACTATAGAACGCGTCCATATTCTTTTGCAACTCCTCTGGACCTCCTCCACCTTGTGGCACGACCAGAACCAAGTGTGCAGGACTGTCGGACTACCTGCACCAGCAGCGCGCGACCCCCATGGCGCGACCCACCCTTTCTGTGTCCTCCATCCATGGATTTTTATTCTTATTTTCTTCATGTTTAGGGTCCAATTACTCGAGGTTGGGTCTTCTATCTTGTTCTCCATCATCTCTTTTGTGATTTGATGTTGTTTCGGCACCTGATTTAGTTGTGGACGATTTTAGGGTTTTGGTAAAATACGTGTTTATTGTGTTCTTCCTCCAATAGGATATGTGATTGATGTTTCGGGACTCGTTGGTCAATGTTCCTAAATCCTTCACCAAGGGTGAGGTGGATGATCTTGGTTCTCTTCGAATATGTTGGTTTGGGTAAGCTTTTAAAATCCATTGTTTGGTTTTTCACCAGTTAAATTAAGGTCTGTTAATTTTTTATGAGTCCTAGGTACCATTTTAGAGGTTTTTTTGATCATTACTGCTTTAATTCTGGGTATCGGTTTAGTATATTAAATTTTTTTAATCAACGTATAAAACACACACACACACACACACACACATATATATATATATATGAAGGTGTGAGGGTGTGCGACTGTAGACTAGTTCTGGATTAGTTGTCAGCGTGTGATGAAGTGCCGCATGTTTTGGTTCCACCCCGAGGTAGGGTCCCAAATCTCTATCACTTTATTTAAGAATTATATATTCTTTAAATAAATTGAGAATGTGAGTTTCCTTGATTATTAAACTACTATGTTTTCATGAAATGTTAATTAAAGATAAACTATTGGTTAGTGGTAATGTCATATCATGCTTGTTATGGTTTTTCTTTTCATATTTCTTCTTGTTGGTGCTGATATATGATATATCGATGCATGGTACTTTTAATGTTATTAAATAATACCACCCATGTAAGATAAATGAGGACTTGATAATGTTTTGGTCTTAAGATTGTATTGATGGTTTGGTTAAAGTGATATTATTAAATAGTTAAATGATTTGAATGGGGCAGGAGGGGTAATAGGGTAATTCATTGAAGAATAAATTATCAAGTAATGAGTTGGAAAAATTACGGTGTTTACTGAATATTGAGAATATTGAATATTTTGACACGTTCGGAATATAAATTGGAAATTGGTAATAATTAATGGATGGATTGATTGTTACATGATAATTGGTAAATAGTTAATTAATTGATGAACTGGTTAAAGATATATGATTTAATTAATTAGTTATTGAATTAATTAATTTTCATGCATTATTTTAATATTTTTAATTGATTGATTGTTATGACTGTTAGCCAATAATACCTTTGGTTGCGTGTTTATTTTTCCATGCCTTAAGTTTTTTAGGATTGATTTGTTTAAAAATATGATATGTTATGTGAGATGGTTACTAAATATATGGGCCTTGTTCTTCATGTTTGAATTGATATGTTTACAACATTCATGTTAATTGTTAAAGTCCTAGACGAAACACTGTTTCAGTGGACGGTTTTATACTTGTTAATGACTTGGGATAATTAGTTTAGAATAATTAATTGATAATTAATTATTAATTATTGAGATGTTGAATGGTTATTTATTCGTATAATTATTTGATGGGGAGTTTGTGTTGTTAATTAGTTGTTGAATTTATTAACGGATTGAATTAATTAATTTATGAATTAATTAATGAATGGTTTTGAGGGGGTTAGACTTGGCGTTGTACACCAATGATAAATATATATACTTGATTGATAAATAATTTGTGTGACAGAGGATGATGCTCTAAATGCTCACAGGGTGATAGACATGGAATCATATACCCAGCTTTCATGCAAATATTATTTTATGGGATAGAGATGGATGCTCCAAATACCCATGGGTTGTGAGATAAGGATTGATGCTTCAAATACTCATGAGGGTGACAGAAATGATGTTCTACACCCATTAGTTGACATTAGACTATGGTTTCAATTGGTCATAAACGAAATGAACTAATTGGTTAATGAAAAAAAATGAGACATAATGATTTGTGAATTGAATATGAGAACAGGTTTAGACTTATTAATGAATTGGGTGAATCACTATTAGTGGAAGGACCCAGCATTGAATCACTATTTTTAGTGGATAGGCTCGGACATAATATATGAAATATTAAATTGAATATCTTATGACGCGTAATCCATGCCAGAACACAAGCTTGGATTCAGTCATTTCTTTGTTTATTTAGATGGTCTTTAGAGACATATGTGGTCAGTAACTTATATGGGGGATGTCAAGCTTAGGTCGGATCATGGGAATTATATAATTTTACAGGGCTTGAATAAATGATAAATGTAAATGAATGTGTGATGACTGTTGTGTATACATGAAAAATGTATAATGTAGGTTCAGACACCAGCTGATAGCTGAAGAAGGTACTTGGGTATATAGTTACACTGTACTACTTACTTTAATTATGCAAGCTTTCACACTATTTAAATTAATTATTGAATGTCTGGCTTTGAGGTAGAAACCAGTGGTCCCAACCTACTAAGATTTATATCTCACACCATACTTGAGCTTCCATTGCACTGCGTACTCGAGTAGACTCTATTTGGTTGTAGGTTGTGTTGTTTCCCTTTACTTGGGAGATAGGAGCAGAGGACCGAGCGGAAGCTCGTGATGCTCGAGGAGACCGCCCTCGGAGCTTTGATTATTTATTTATTTCTATACTAGAATGTAAAGAATTCTTTTTTTTCAATATTTTCCATTTTTTGTATCATTAGCATGTCATGCATTCATCTGTTGTATAATTGGAATTGGTCATTTTCTTTGTACAAGATTTACAAAATCTACCTCCCGTTGCTTTATCATTTATTAGACTACTTCTGCAATTTATTGCCAATGTCTGTTATTGAATTCTGATATGAGGTTATAGTATCACCAATAAATATCTATAGACCCTCGTTGCTAGTCAGCAGCCTATGGCATATAGGGAGATTCACTTGAGGTCAAGTGGTAATTGGTCTGGCGACTGGTTTAAGTGGCTCCAGGTTAGGTTGTTACATATAACTCAACTATAAAGTTATTTAATGTCAATATAATGTAAATATAACATAAATAAAACATCAATATAATGAAAATATAATGTTATATTCTGATTATATTTTCATTATATGACCTTATTATTTATTTTTAATTATTATTAGTTATCGGTGATTGATATTTATTATTTGGTATAAATTACTATTAATTATTATCAATTATTAGAAATTATTGCTAAATAATTATAAGTTATTTTTTATATATTATTTATCAATAAATATAAATTTTTAGTTATTATTTATTACATATACATATGATTGGATTGTTTGGGTTGGTCTGGGTTAGAATCATGCCAACTCGTGACCTGACTCGGCCCAAAAAAAACCAAATCGACCATACCCCATGTGCAACCTGACCTAACCTCACCCAACCCAGTCGGGTCGGGTTGGGTCGATTGGGTCGGTCCTGGTTTGGAAACCCCTACTATTAATTTTGGTCAAAACATAAGTTGACCATATTATATATTTTAAATTATTTTTATTCCAATAAGTGTAAAATTGTAATTTAAAATTAATCCTGCAGACACGAAGAGAATGTGGGATTCTGAAGAGAAAATGGTCATTTGTTTACAGAGTTTTTATATCCAATTTGAATATAGAATTAATTAAAATTACCTAAATTTTATTAATAGATATATAATTGAACTAATTTTACTTTAAAACCAATTTTAAAAATAATTTAAAAAGAAAGGCGGTTTTCAATTAAAGTTCTATATTTTTTACTATTCATTAAAAAAATTAATATTTTTAGAAACTTCTCAAAAAATCTCCCTAATATAATTTTACACAATGATTTAAAGAATTAATTCTATTTTGTTGAATAATTTTTTTAAATTTTTTAAAAATTATATTTAAAACAAAACTCATAGATGCAAGGAAAAAACAGGTTTTCGAGAAGTGTATTTTTTTCAAGAACATGATGATTTTATACTAACTCTATGTTTGATAATAATAATTCTATGAATATAAATTAATATTAAAAGATATATAATATATATAAATTTAATTTAAATCATTCATCATTGGATATTATTTTAATTAATTAAAATAGAGAATCTTTATGCACTTTAAAACAGTTTTTAGAAAAATCATGTTTTTAAACAAGATGATAAATTTATAATAAAATACAATATAATGATAATTCAAAGGTAATGATATTGATTAAATATAACTAAATAATAATTATGTAACTAAAAACATATTCAAAACATAATGTGACATTTAAATTACTTAATTTATTGAAAATAAATGACTTTTTTACAAAAATCAGTATTTTTTCACGATTCAATGAAAATAAATATTTTTCAAAAAATTACAATTTCACCCAAAACAAATTTTCATATTATGATTTCAAAAGTAAATTTAATTTTAAAAAATAAATTTAATAAATGTTCCAAAAATTAATTATAATATTTTTTTGTGAAAAGTAATAAAAATAATTTTTGAAGAAAACATATTTTTGAAGAATAAAATTACATTTCTTAAAACTTATTGGTTTTTTAATAAACACTTACCAATAATTTATATTTATAAGGACATGTAATCCATGGTTCATTTAATCTCAATGACGTGTGTTGAATATTTAATAAAACATAAAAATCTTGGGGTTTCATGTACCGTAATCCATCGAAAAGATTAAATTCATTTAAGAAGAAGTATATCCTAAAGCCTAAAGGGGGTTGAATTCTCATCTAAGCTCAGTGCTTCATGTATGTTATTCTATTTAACATAATTTTATTCTTTTAAAATCTTGGGGTGTAACATCCCCAACTAGAAGCCACTATCTGGTGCCCCAAGCCGAGTCACCACATGACCTCAAGCATGCATGCTCGTACACCAGAGGTTACCAACTAGCGGCAAGGGTCTAATAAATCGTGTGGGAGACTATACTATCTTTATCAGAGTAAGACATAGTAGATAAGATTTTAATTTAAAAAAATTAAAAACAATAATCAAAACCATGAATAATAAATCATTTTCCAAAGATGGTACAAGTCACAACCAAACAAGTAAATATGCCATGTCATGCTAAATATATCAGAGTGTATAAAACCCAAAAGAAAGACAGAAACCTAATCTCCCAATTAGATCCTGACTCCAAGTCTGAATCCTCCTCCAATTACATCCCAAGCCCAACTCAATTTCCTAGAATATGACCTTTCACTTATCCTGGCTGAAAACTATGAAATCTAATTAGTTACCCAATGGCGGCCCGAGCAGGGTGTGAGTACAACTCGGTTGGCCACGACCAACGGTGTATAAAAAATAACTAGTATAAAAATATAGTGCATGCAAGTGATAAGTAAATGACATGGTAAATAAAATATAGGTTGGATTCCATTAGTTAACAGTATACAATTAAACAATTTTCATCAATATAGCCATTTCTTCCATTACACTATCTTCATTACTAAGTTTATCATCGTCGTTTGTTCCATGGGTTAGGCATTTACATCATTTACAAAGGCGTTCAATTCATTCATCACTATGAAAAAGGAAATAAGTCCATTCCATATCTCACTAGGTATAAACACATCACAACAGACACATTATCCTTACCTCGAAGCCTCAGTCTATGTGGAATGAAAATGCTAGGCTAATAGAGCTTTGTCCCCTTCCCTAACCCATGCATTGTGGGGTAGAATTTCGATCCTTAGTCCAACTCGACATGTGGGTGTAGAACCTCAATAAATACCCCCACACTACCAATCCATGTGCACAAACTTATATATCCATTCACTAAACATATCGTACCCCAAACCACTCACAACCAATACACATAAAAATAACAATCCATAACAATCAACATGGGAATAAATATCATGCCATAACCCATTAACTCATTTTCCATTTACATTACATATCCCATTTATACCGACTTCCTATTCCCATGCCCTAACCCATTTGGAACAATAAATAATTTCCATATAATCCCACTTAACATATTCATCAATTCCGTTATAAAACCCCATTTAATATATTTCACAATTCATAACCCATTAAAAATTTACCATATTAATCATTTATTATGTAATAGCCTTCTTAGGCACATTAACAAGGGATCTATGTCATCACACATCAATAGTACACTTAACCTTATCATTTTCACGGTTCAACAATGTTGGAATACCCCATGAGTGTCCCTAAATCATCTTACTCATCCTTCATGCATCCCTTACAGATCATGATGGATTCAATTCATAATTTAAACACCCATTTTACCAAGTCTCGCTATATTTGTCAAATACTCAATAAGGTGGAACTAGGAACACAACACACATGCAGAAAATCACATTAAAACTATAGGATATAACTTGTAGACTGCCTACCTAGAATTTGTCGATGAATGTACTCTTAATTGTAGCCTTAGATCCTGATCCAACCCCTTGTGAATACCTAAACTAAGTTCCACTAGAAAAGTAGGGTTTCAAAGCATCATAATTATATGGGAGAAATTACAATCCTTGATCTAGAAAAGAGAAGCAAGGGATGTGTTAGGATTTCCTGGGGCTTCGATCTGAAACCAATGGTGATTCAACCAGCTTAGAAATGAAAAAGATCAACCCTTGGATTCTTGGGTCCCTAGGCTTCATCACTTGGGCTGAGAGGGGAATAAATGAGGGTGAAATCGGGTCGCGATCTAAAAATCCCAAGGGTGGAAACTGGAAATTCCAAATTTTTTATGGGATGCATAGTTTGACCACATGGTTTTACAAACTGTGTGCCAACTGTGTGCTAGCTATTGTATAAGGATTACCTGGGTTGCACGGTTACTTGGGAATTTAGTACGGTTTGACTAACCGTGCACCAATCGTATGGAATGCCTCTGTCTAGGGGTGCATGGTTTTCCTTGTAGGGCCACACAGTTTACTTTATTGGGCACCAACCATACACCTTGCATAGGTCGGCCCAGTTTTACCTCTTTTTTCATCTCGAACCCCTTGAACACCCAGTATTCCCCACATACTCCTAATTAAAACAAATCATTTAACTTAAACAATATATTGAAACCAAAATTTAAATATGTACACACATTCATGAAGTATGAGATCTTACAACCTCCCCACCCTATAATAGCTTTTCCTTGATCTGCACTCCAAGACATCACTGAACTTCCTGAGTAAAGGGATCAAGCCACTATTCCATCCTATCCATTCACCTTTTCCAAGAATCCCCCTTTAATATTAGCATGTTTCCATGACACTTGACCAGAAATTACAACCTTACCTTGCAAAACCTTCTCTCTACAAGCTGTAAAAGAACTGAATGCTCCTTAAAGGATGGATCAATCTCTAACCACACATCAACCACCATAACTCCAAAGGGAATCCTTGGAAACACTATTAAAATCACAACACAAAGAAACTTCACACACGACATCATACCATTGTGAAGGAGCCAATAGGCACCCCATTGGTCCGATCCTCCTCACAACTCATGACCCACATCAATTTTCTTTATTTTACTTTGTTTTCAAAACACTAATGGTGACCAAAACTCAGCATCATCCAAATAAAACAAATATTCCTTCCGAACAAATTTCTTGAATTACATTAATCCACCACTCAATAAATGTTGCTTCCATTCCATCATCAAACATCCTAAACAATAAAGGTACTCAATCGATCAAACCTGTTCCAACACTCTCTATCATGTCCAAATCACCTAAATGGAAGTCACTTGATTCCATCCAACCTCAAACATTAATTTCAACATCAACCAACCACTTTCATGTTGAAGTTATCTCCTCCATATAATTTAGATCACCCCCCTCCATCGTCTGGTGATTCGAACACCCGCTATCTAACAAAGACCACCAGAATCTCAATGTAACTTTCACAACATACCTAACGCATTCCCAACTCACCATGCCTGAACATCCATAAAGACATCACCCTATATCAGAATCCATCCTCACTGTTGAAACCACCCGGGAGGGTATCCCTACACCATCCATCCAAAAACTATGAACTTGACCTCATTCATGTTCACATTTACTTCAAAAAAGTTATTTCCACTAAAAACATCAAACAAAATGTGAGACATAACCTACCACATCCATTCCTTTTACCATATCATGTAGGACCACACTTGGATGTCTTGTCCTAGAGAATACATCTTCTAATTTTGGAATGTTATCCCCTTATTTTACCTTTACAAGGAACTTAGGGACTTGAAGTATATCACTATCCAATTCACCCACCAGAGTCGTCCCTGGGCTTTCGGTAGAATACCTCTGACACGAAATCCACTACCCTTCAAACTATCATCATACTCCACCAAAACCATCCACATTCCCAAAAAAATAACCTTTGTTATATTTTCATCAACCAAGGTAGAATAGGTACATCCTAAAACCAATTCCCATTATTGATATGCACTTTTCATACCAAAACTTCCACGCAAGGTTCTTTACAGCTCACCACTTTTGTACCTCCTTTTAACCGAGTCGGTTGTCCCCGGTTGACTCATCCTGGAACACCCGGCTTCACTAATGGAACATCATTACCCTACTTGACCAAATTTGTTTCACATTAAAGGAAACTCTATGGTAACTCAAACACACTTACTAGAGTCCATGATCAATATCCATTGAGGTTTTATTACTAAACCTCCATTATTACACCATCAATGATTCTAACACATGCATTTTGGATTCCCCTTAGAACTACCCCGAGCTCAAAACCAATTCTTGGCTCAACCAACCACCACATCCAAGGACAACCTGGACCACTTTTGAGGAATCCAATTTGCACCTCATCAGTTTCACATTAGTATCCTGATGCCACCACATCAACTCTACACTCTTCCCAACCCATTCAGGACTGAATCATCATTCCCCACCTTAGGAGTGTTGTTACCTTCACTTTTCGCAAGGAATTTACAACCACCACACTTTACTCTTCACTCATAAGATAAAACCAAAAACTTGGAAATGTTCATCCAAGTTTTTTAAGAACATCAGAACAAACATCACTCAATACCCATCCCTACTCTCAATAATGGAACTTATGGTGTTCATTAACACTTGGTCTATCTTGAGGACCTCACTCGTAAATTGTTGGGGGTGTACATCCCACTATCTGGCTCCATAGATATTGATCCATGATCAAAAAATCCATGATTCCCCATATCCAACCAAAGAATATTCACGTATCTTGGCATAAAGTTAGAGATTTATCATCATACTTGAGATGATGTCAAGATATTAGGCATGATCGTCACTAGATAAAAGTATGATAAGAACTTTTCAAAGAACGCTACCATAACTTATCTGAATTTGGTGTCACCTACCACTGTGGGACACCATGACCTACCCAAAGCCTTAGGTTTCTATGCCCACACATGTCTCATAAATAATTGACCACCATTGCATTAGTGTGACTTTTTACCAAGGCTCACCACCACCCCATGACCATCCACCAAGCAATCATAAACCAATATTTCCTTTGGCACTATCGCCACCTCCCTGCTCAATTTCATCCAGCACGACCCTGATATTTAATAACCAATACACAATAGTTCACCAAACCAACCAAAACCAATGGTTTCTCACATAGACATGCTTCCCACTTTGGTTTCAAAGAGAATGAAATGCGCTTATCCTATGCCACCTATTCATCCATCCCAAATAGACTTAGGAATTACCAGCATGTGCCCACACCTAGACCTCCTCATAGCTCTCAAGGTCTCATACCTTGCTGTGACAATGCACTTAAACTAACTTTAGATCACCTAGTACAACATTACCAGAGCCTATCCCAATGCCCTCTTACTCATCTGATTATGCCTCCAAGTCTGTTAGTCTCATCTGCCTCAAGGAATTATCAACATTTCACCCAACAACCAGACCATTCATGTGAAAAATCCCAAGCATGTGACAACCCTCACCTCAGGATTCACCTTCATAATGAAACATCTAACCATGATTCAGTCACCCTGGTCCATACCACCCAAAATCAACATAGGGGCCTTCATTAACCATTATCCAAAAGATGGTTCTAACATCCAAATAATAAAACCCTTTAAAACTAATCTTACACTATCCACAAGCTCTAAGGTTCCTTTATGAAAGATCCAGGGCACAACCATACCATCTACTGAAACATGATGGTACCCATTATGCATCATTTCCACCTTTGAAGAATCTAACATGATTCATATTCCAAGGAACCTGCAACACTAGGATAACCTCCCATGAGAACACTCATGATCATCCTGAGAAGTCCCACTCATCGTCACAAATTGAGTCACATATCCTAAAGCCATTAACCTTCACACTTAATCCTCTATTCCAAACTACACCTATCTAAGTCCAAACATCCATCCATGACTCATGTACCCAAGATCACTAAAAAAATTTCTGACCACTCTCACGGGTCACTCTCAAGGGACAAAATATGCAAACTTCCTAACCAGGGTAATGGTAATAAGTCACTAATCCCTCCCTCTCTAGGCTAACTATACCCAACTTCATACAAGTTTCCACTCATGGGTGGATCTCCTACCCTTGTCCTAGAGCACTACATTCAAGCACCATGGAAATGTTAACTTTAGGTCTCACACCAAACATACTCACACACATACATCGATACCACTTGCCAAAACCCCCACTCTAGGTTCCAAAACACCACTCACAAGGTTTGAACTCACACGGGTCACCACACCTATAGAAAAAGAACCCATCACTAATGAATCCAAAACCAAGACACTCATTATTAAGTCCAACATACTTCCTAAACACTTACAACCCACAAAGGTTAACACCTTCACATTACCAGACAATATCTCAAAACTTCAAGGTCACTACCTAACTGAAATCATAACAAGGAATGCTCCTTTTATCCATAGATAGAGACTCATCAAGGTCTCTATACATATAATCAAGGTATCATCCTAGAGAACTCTCATTCCCCAAACCACCCATAAAAAGGGACAAATAAATAACACAAGTAATACTCAATGGAAATTTTTATCAAAATTTTAATCATTAGACATTCTTTTATAATTAACTTCACCATTTCAAAAACCCCAGGGTTCACATTTTAAAATATTCTATTTACCAAAAATTTCAAAATCCCTACCTTAATTGGATTTATATTTTACAATAATTTTACCAACAACACTTCAAGGATGGTCAACCGGTATAAACCTCAAATAGAAAAGATACACTACTTTCCACAAATAGACCATTCTGTATACACTATCCCAATATATGTGATCGCATCTCTAATACTACACTCAATGATTCCTACAATGAATCATGGTCAAAATGAGGTAAATTGACCTACATAGTCACAAGAATTTTCATTAAGAACCCTTTTTAAACTAGCTCTATTTTCCCAACACAAATATTTCCCCTTAAGGAACCTATCCCATTTTTCAACTTATTACAAAAAGTGTAATTACTTATCCATTTTACCATCACGATATAAATACTTTTCTTTTAGAAAACATTCGATCATTATAATTTATCACAACTAATAATTCTAAGCGATTTATAATGTTTATTTAAACAAACTATTCTTCAACTATTTATTTATATTCTTCCCATTTACCCATTTGAATTAACTTCATTAGACACCATTTTCATCCAATTTAAATAATTTAAGATACATCATACCCTTCATGTCTCACACACCCATCCTGTATGTGCCTATCATGATGGATGAAATCAATATCCCCATGTGCCTAAAATAATGCATGAATGCACAACATCATGTTGTTCTGGCCATAATAAAAAATATCATAAAGTAGTAACATCACACAAAAGTGCATCACCCAATAGTGAAATATCATTAAACTATAACAACGCATATCAAGAAAAAAAAATTACCACCCTAGGTATTTAGGTTTTCCCTCATACATGGGTTAGCTACTCCCATGCATGAGCTTATTACCAAGGCCTGACACATCTTATTCTCCTTTCTACCATCCCAAATAATAAGACCATAGTAAAGAATAACTCTGATATCAATTTTTAATGTCCCTGACCTGGAAGCCACTATCTGGTGCCCTGAGAAGAGTCGGTACATAAACTCAATCATGCCTCCTCGTACGCCAGAGGTTTCCAACTATTAGTGGGGGTATAATAAATGGAATGAGAAGACTATACCCTCTTTATCAGAGTAATCCATAGAAGATAACAATTTAATTCATAGAAATAGGAAAAAATAATCAGAATCATTCATAGTAAATCATTTCCCAAATAGGGTAAAAGTCTCAGCCAATCAAGTAAAAATTCCATGACATGCTAAATGTACCAGAGTGCATAAAACTAAAAACAAAGACAATAACCAAATATCCCAAGTGGATCATGACTCCATGTTCGGATCCTACTCCAAGAACATCCCAAGCCCGACTCAACTCCCCAGCATTTGACCTTTTCCCATGTCCTGACCAACAAGCATGAAATCTACTCAGGTACCAAATGGCATCCTGAGTAGGGTTTAGTATAACTCAGTAGGTCCCCACCTATAGTGTCTAAAAATTATCTAGTCTAAACAGATAGTGTATGAAAGTAATAAATAAATGAAATAGGAAATAAAAGATAATTTAGATTCCATTAGTTGACAATATACACTTAAAACATTTTCTTCACAAAATCCATTTCTTCCATTACATTATCTTCATTACTCAGTTCATCTTCATCATGTATTTCATAGTTTAGTCATTTATATCATTCACACAAGGGTTTAAGTCATTCATCACTATGCATAAGAGAATAAGTCCAATACCTATCTCACTAGGGATAAACACATCCCAATAGAAACATTATCCTCACTTTAAAGTCTCAATCTGGGTGGAATACGGTTGTTAGGGGAATAGATCTGTGTCCCCTTCCCTAACACATGCATTATGGCCCTAAATCAATCTACTCATCTTCAATGCATCCCACAGGGATCATGAGGAGTTCAATTCATAATTTAAAAAGTCACTCTAAAAAATCATATCAAAGGAATCAAATAAACAACAAGGAGGAACTAAAAACACAACACACATGCACAAATCCACATTAAAATAATGGGATAAAACTTTTCGACCATATAACTCGAATCTGGAAATGAACATGCTCTTAATAATAGATTTAGATCCCTATCAGACCCATTTTCAAGCCTAAACTTAGTTTCCCTTGGAAAAAGAGGGTTTTATAGCTTCAAAATAATATGGGAGAAACTACAAACCCTAATCCAGAAAAGAGAAGTAAGGGATGTGTTAGACATAACCACAACTTCGGTATGC
This sequence comes from Viscum album, assembly GCA_963277665.1. NCBI lineage: Eukaryota > Viridiplantae > Streptophyta > Magnoliopsida > Santalales > Viscaceae > Viscum > Viscum album. The sequence goes on from OY728145.1 coordinate 781,241,528, forward strand.
AACCAAAATGATCTAAATAAATTTGAAAAGAAGAAGATAGGACCCTAGGAAGCTTAGGTCACTATGTATCATCACTTGGGATGAGAGGGGAATAAATGAATGGGAAATAAGGTTAGGATCTAAAATTAATAAGGGGTAAAATTGGAAATTCTAACTTTTTAATGGAGATCACGGTTTGGCCACATGGTTTGTTAGACCGTGCGCCAACTGTGAACCAGCAACTGTTGAAGGAGAACCTAATCCACATGGTTACCTAGGAATTCAACATGCTTTGACTAACCTTGTGCCAAACATATATAATTCCTCTATCCATGGGTGCACAGTTTGATTGGGAAGGCAGAACAGTTTACTTTATCATGCACAAACCACACACCTTGCGTAGGTTGGCCTAGTTTTCCCTCCTTTCACATCCCAAACACCCAAAACACCCTCGAGGCCCCACAAACTCCCAAGAAACATTTCATTAACAATGAATAAGAGATTTAAACCAAAACTTAATCATGTACACACCTTCACCCAGTCTGCGATCTTACACGGGGTGTTATAGAACCCCACTCATATAATAGGATAAACGAGATTGTTATAGAAAAATGCATATTTGAACATAAAACTATATTTAATATTATTCCAAGCCGATTGAAATCATTTAAATGAATATAAAATAACTTTATTGAAGATATAAAATTTTCAATTCATTAAAATAATTTATCAACAAGGATTAATTTAATTAATTTAATTAAAAATTGATTGTGCGCATAAACTCTGTTTTTCATAAAAACATCTCTATTTACCATTAAATAATTTTATTTTCATTTCTAATCAATTTATACCTAATTTATTCTTTCATACATATGTAAATAATTTTTTTTCAAAAAAAAATCTTTATTCATACCCACTGATCCAATTGCTAGGCGATAACTGTCACATAAAATAATAATATTTCAATAGTATATTGAGGTTCTTTTAAACTAAGTGTTGTGTGTAAAGAAAGATATTAAATAAATAAGAATTATTGAACATAAATATATCATAAAATATTTTTGCATTATATTAAGTGTTAGATAGCTAGTTTGACACACAACACCGACCTTAAAATGTACCATGATATATTAAAAAAAGAAGTCAAATTGGTGGCATGAATAGGGACAACCAAATTATTAGAAATATCTATAAATGTTTTACATAGTTAATATATATTGATTAATTCTTTATAAATAAGCTCTAAATTTTTATCAAAGGCATTTTATGCTTCAAAAATATATTTTACTCAAAATGGTATTTTTGATTTTGTGAATGATATTTACAATTATTTTATATAATTTTCAAAAAAATTATTTTAACAAATGAATTTAATTTTTTAAATCATCATGTCAATATTTTTTTAGGGTTAATTTAATGTATTTTTATGAAAAGAATTATTTTTTATTGAATAGTGATAATGCATATTTTTGTTCAATTTTTATTTATTTTCGTTAAATAAATTTATTTAAAATTATAATTATATTATATTTTTTTTTTAAAATTTATATAAGATCCATTTTATTAATCATGATAAAAATAATTTAAGAGGATTCAACATTTAGTTTTATTTTGTTAAAAGTTCATTTTTAGGCTTAAGAATACATTTTTCTAAAAATTGTTTTCTATTATGCTTTATACATTTATATTAGAATTTATTTCTTAAAATTATTGAAATTGAATCTAGAAAAATTGGTTCTATATTTGGAATCAGGAGCTCCATATTTTTTAAATAGTTCCCTTTTATTTCTATTCATTTTGAATAGTGACTGTGGTAAATTTTTGTCACCTTAATAAGAGTAAAATGGGTAAAACATGATTAAAACAATTAGATAAAGGAAATAAATGTCCAAAAAAATATTTTATTTCGTTTTATAGGTTATTTAAACAATAATAATGTAATATTCAATTTTTTGGAAATTTCTTTCTACTTTCCTTTGATAATGATAATTCAAAAATGTCACTCTATTTCTTCTAATTTCTCTTATATATCAAAATATGGATATAAAGATGTTATGAAGGAATATAAAAGTTCTTTTTGAACATAATTGATTTATATTTATGATTTAAATTAATTTTTAATTCCTTATAATAGGATAATTACCTTAAATTATTATACAATGATCACATAGTGATTGTGTAAGAGGTACAAAAATAAAATTAAATGATTGCAAAAAATATAAAAAGTAATTTTGTATGGATAAATTAAGTATTCACAAGAATATTATTTTTAATAATAATTAATAATTTATAGTTAAAGATTTTATAGTTTAATTCCATTCTTATCATTATATCTTTAAATTCAAAAAAAATAAATAGTTCTTAAAATGGATTTAATGGTATTTTATGTTAAATAATATTTTATTTTAATGATTTAAAAATAATAAAAACAATGAAACATGATAATAGGAATGGGATATGGTCTTAAATTAATTCCTTGACAATTTCTCATACAATTTATACTTTACAAGAAAATTTATAACCATTTATGAATGAAAAAATTGTTATAATTGTTGGTGTTAAAACTTGTTAACAAAGGGGTTAAACTAAAAGATAATGTTTATAACGACATGTAATCCTAAAAAAATTAATTATTCAATGTATTTAAACCTTAAAATATTTTATTTTATAAATTTTACCCACTTTGTGCCAATTTCACAAGAAATTGAATTTATTATATGTAAATCTTTTATGTAATTCCAAGTGGGTCATTTCTTTCACTATAAAATGACACACTTATCCTATAGTATTAAAACTTAATGAACATTCTATAAAGGCTAATACAATAACTAATACCTTCCTAACTTTTATCCTAATCTATTAGAGGTCCTAGTTTGATTATAAAACCATCCTTTTAAGGACTAAGGTGTAAGAAAAAGGAGGTTTCTCAACAAATAGGTATAACTCTTAACTGAGTACTATTAATTTTATTTCTTCTACTACAACCTCGGAATTTATGGTATCAATTGTAAAATAATTAATTTAGTATCTTGAATATACTAAATTATTATTATGATGATTAACCAACCATTATCTACCTCATTTCCATCAAATGATAAATGAATGTGTTGCTTGTGCATACGTATGAACTATTGCCACCACTTAGTGATATGATTGATTTTCCATCAACATAATTGATGGTTTATTATTTTTTATATATTTAATGTTTATACATTATATTTTAAAAAAGTATTCTATATTAATTATATGATTGTATCAACCTTATTACTTTTCTATCTGTTTGAAAATGATAACATCACTCATGCATACATACAGACTACCACCTCCATGAAACGATTTGGGTCATTTTTCATTTCCACTTTACATGGATGGTAAAAAACATATATTTAATGAATATATATAATTATAATGATATAATATTTATTATATAAAGGTCAATTATAATTTAACTTTCATTCCTCTTAGTATCCATTTATCCTACAAAAAAACATTGTTATATAAAAAGTTTTCTTTTCATGATATATCTTCACAATTTTCATCTGGACCATATCCATTTCAATACTAATCCACAAAACCCTTTGAAAAATATGTTAAAATGTGGGATGAGAAAACAACTCAATAAGTTATATATATAAAAAAGAAGCATGTTAGTCTATGAATACGTATACAAGATTTTTCTTTTTCAAAATTAAATTTTGGATTCAAAATAATTATTTTATTACCCAAGATCTAAACATTTCTATAAAAATATTTTTCAATAAAACATTTCATAATAATTCATGAAAGAAAAAAATGAATAATATTTCCTTTTCAATCAAAAAAAATTACTAAAACGTTTTTTAAAAAATATAAATTTTACACTTATGAGGTAGAAAATATTTTCCTTTAAACATATACTTATGAGTAATCACATGGAAACATAACAAAATGAAAATGGTATCACAATATCATAGAAATATAGAAAATGTGACATATAAACATGATATAAGTATATGAAAAGGATAACAATCAAGACAACAACAGATGGTGTATAGAGTCACATTATTGATTAGGTTTACTCTATAATCCCATACATAACGTCTCTTACTCAATTCATTATAGAACTATCTTGGTGCACCCATTATAACATGTTCATGATTAATTGTTCCAAAAAATGAAAACAATCATAAGGGGTAATCATAAGAATTAACCATGAAAATAAATGGGACGTATAATATTTACTCAAATATTAATAAAATTGAATTTCATAAATAATTCATTTGCGAAATGAACATTATGCATATATTACCTTTTAAAATAAAGGTAGAATAATTAAATTGTATATGTGAGAGATAAATATACAAAATTTAGAAGCATTATATACCATTAAAGAGAGACAGAATGTGATTTAGAGGGGAAAAAATCATAAACCAATGGAAAAGGATGGTTCAGAGAGATCCCTTACACCCATAAGAAAAACATTTCTAGATATCAAAATATAGATTCAAATTAAAACCCTTAATAATAAACTTACCACAAAGGGAAAGATAATTATTTTCGTTGAAAAAAATGGAATGTTATAAAGAATCCAGATATCATGTAATAATTATGGAAGTTAGAAAAATCATTAATAACTTATACATTAAAATAGATCATTTTTTTCTTTTTTGAACAAAGTCAAAATATTCTGTATAAAATATGTAAAAAGAATCCCTTTCAAAAAATTTGAAATAAAGTAAAAAAAGAAACATAAAATTTGCTTTATAATTCATTTATATACATATAAATACATCAATAAAATAATTTAATACTATGAACAAGGAATATAATGATTTAGAAATTAAATATTCAAAACTTTTAAAACAATATTTCTAAAGTAAAGTTCTCTTTATATAAAACCATAAAAACATTCATTTTAAAAACATTGTAAAGAAAAAAAATAATGTCACAAATATCCTTTACCATACATTTAATCATAAATAAAAACCTTTTTTGAAACATTTAAAATAATATGGACATAGATTAAAAATATTTTGATGGAAATATTTGAAAGTTGATTTTTTAAAAAGAAAGTCCCCTACCATGAGTTTGACTCATAAAGTACATTGTTTATCATCATGAATAATAAATGTATGTTAATTATTTAAATTATTAATTATATTTTTTAATTTTATTATTAATTTTATTTCACTTATTACTATGTTAAATACAATTACATAATCTACTAAGTTCACATCCAATGTTATGAAAATATTCAGATCATATGTCCAAAATGACATCATTAAGTTGACTATGGTCAACATAGTCATTATTTAATCATATACAAAATAATAATCATTAAATAATTATAATTTTTCTATATTAATTATACTTTTTAAACCATATATGAAATATGGTAATGAAAAATGAATTGCACTACAATTATAGAGATAGTAGGTCGTACATACCCATGAGTAATGTTTCCATTTTTCAACAATCATGAGGGAAAAAAGGTGAGTATTATATTATATTTAAATAATTATAATTATATCATAATTATAAAATTATTTCTTCAAATAAACTTATATATAATATCCATGTGATGTTGTAGTGAAAAACAAAACACATCACTTTATGGAGGTGGTACTCCACGGGTATGAATGAACACCATTTTTTTGACTGATTTCAATGGTAATAAGATATTAGAGAATTTACTTTTATAGAATATAATAATTTAATTAATATCATATGTATAACCTAATTAAATAATTATAAACACCCTTGATAATAATGATGTAAAATTAATTATATCTTTTCGTGAGGAAATAGTCTGTCGTACACACGAACGATGGTTTCGTTTCCCATTTGATGGAGAGGAGATAGATGTAGGTATTTATATTAAAATAATAAAATATATGTGTATGTGATATACTTATGTTATTATATCATCACTTTTGTATAATATTTTAATGAGGTCTAAGAATAAATAAACTAAAACATTTGGTTAAAGATTATACCTCTTCTTTAGACAATCATCATTGTTTTACACCTTAATCCCTATGAGGATGGTATAGGATGATTATGTTTTGAATTAATATAAACCAATAAAATTTAGTCATTCTTTTATTATATTTTAACCCTCATCTCTTTATATTAACTTATGTTAACCCTTTTTGACAATTATTGTGATAATGACATTTTTACTATATTTGGGGTCTATAAAGTTACTATAAAAGAAAAATTAGATCATAAATTTAACATTGTTAATATATTCAACCATATACCAATAACTTGTAAAATTATTGTGTTTTTATAAATTTCAAATCATTTAATAAAATATTATTTACTATAAGATACCATTAATGTCATTTTTTGAACTATTCATTTAATTTGACTATGAAAACAACATGAGAAAAATGGAATTAAAATAGAATCCATTAACACATATCTAATATTATATTTCAATATAAAATATTTTTGGGGAACAATAATTCATTCAAATTATATTACTTAACATTTTTAAAATCATCTATTTTATTTTTATATTAATTAAATAAATACTCTATAAGCGTTGTGTAAGTATTTTAGATAATTATTTAATCCCTTAGAACTTAAAATAGATGAACATGACAAAAAAATTATATTTTAAAAGATTATTTACAATTGAACATGTCTTTATCCTTTTCCAAAAATATTATTGAAATTAAAAGTAAGAAAGTGACATTTTTTGTTTTATCTTTTACTTATTTATTATAATGGGTCATATCAATTCCAAATGAAAAAAAAGGTCCTATATCTGAATCATGGATGAATAGGGATGAAATAGACTCATTCAGTTAAATTAAGTCAAGTTTTAGGGTCATTTTATAGTCCTTATCATATTATTTTCAACCTTAATTACCCAATTTACCTTTACCATGGTGATAATTATTTGTTATGGTTACTATTTGTAATCACTAAAATCAAAATAAAAATATATACCAAATTTGGATTTCCTAATTCAAAATATTTAATCCATTTTTCAAGATTCAATTAACAGAATAGGAAGAATTCAATTTAATATTAAAACACAAAACATAATGAAAACAATTTTTTAGAAAAATGCCTTTTAAAGTATAAAAATGTTTTTATAATAAATAAAAGTAAAAAATTCATTACAATGATAATAATTGAATTATTATTAATCAAAATGAACTAATAAAATTTTAATAATAATCCAAAATAAAATTTTAATTTATAAATAATTTAATAAGAAAATATATTTTTTAATAAAAATTAGTATTTTTCATTATTCTTTAAAAATCATGCTTTTAAGAAGAATATAAAAATTTAAAGGTAAGATAATTTTGATATCATGATTTATAAAATTATATCCATTTATAAAATAAATTTTATAAATTTTATAAAAATCAATAATTATATTTTCTAATAAAAATAAATAAAAAACATTTTTAAAAAATAACTTATTTTTGAATTAGAAAATGGAATTTATAAAAATAGAGTACTTATTAACTAATAATTAATTAAAACATTTATATTGAGTATGATATTTTTATACATATTTCATAATGTAGTCAGTACTATAAATACCCTTCAATTTAACCACTTTGTTATAATGGTCATATTTAAATAGTAATATTTCATAGTTATTTAAGGCTTGGTGTTGTGTGTTGTACAAAATATTGAACATAATTTTATTTTTAAAATATTTTGGCGTTACATAATACCACCTTTTATAAATTACAACCTCATAATTTGAACATGATCTTAGTAATCAAAGGTTTGTCTTCTGAAAATTCCATTATTGAAATCTCACATTGTAAAAAGGGTTAACTAAACTTTCTCTTGGAAATATGGAAAGTAAAAATAAAATTTTATCTCAAATAAAAAAATAACTAGGTTTCAAAATAGGAGAAAATTAGTATGAAGTTAAAATATGGACATGGAAGAAAATTTAAATGTGAAAATAATTATGAGGAGTATTATAGATCCTTGATGACAAGAAAGTGAATGATCAAGAGAACATTAATGACCACAAAACCATTAATAAATGTGGTGTGAAAAGTCTATTTATTCATCATGAAGGAAGGTAATAGGAAAAAAATGTTTCAAGATCCTTCTCTTAGAGTGAATAAATTATTTTAGAATCTATACGAAGAACATAAGGAAATATACTTACATGATAAGTATAAATTCATCCTTTAATAAATTCCCATTATAATCTCATCTTTTTCACTAAATGAGTAGAATTAGAGATGTTATTTCCATTAATAAAGCACTAAAATCATCTTCAAATATATAAAATAATCCACAAAGGTATAAAATTTGCTTCCTCATGTATTTATATATTTACCAAAATAAAAATGGATAGAAAAATATAATTCTCAAAATTAATAAATCATCATATGATAAAATAGAACTTTAACCACTAAATCTTGAAAAATAACACCCAAAGTTCAATATATATATTTTGGTAAATAAATAACCTTAAAATTCATCAAAATATTTCTGATGAAGATCGAAACACAAGTATTAGAATGAATTTATCACATATTATTTCAATATAAATTAAAAAAAATATTTATAAATAACATCAATAATTCTTCATGTCTCATACCAAAAAAGGGTATGTCATAATTATATAATCTCCCAAATATGATAATAATTTCCATAAATAACCCTATTCTATAGAAAGAAATATTAAAATCATATATACTTATATAAGAAAATTTATCTTTTTTCCTCAAATAAAATCCTATAATTTTTTATTTACCTTAATCATATAAGGTTTTCAAAATTGTGAACTTCTTTTGAAATGACATTAATTACTGAATCACAAAATATTTTTTAAATCCAATACTTATCTATATGATAAAACATATGTTCCCAAAATTAACTTAATCTTTATCTATCACATCATTTAAGAAAAATAAATTTCATAGTAACTAAGACATCACAAATTCCAGTGGTAGTATTTCCACCCTTATCACCCTTTTGTTATGGGTTCAAGCCCTGTGGCCTTTCCAGATGTGACAAGTTTTACTTTTTACTAAAATTACACAAATATATCTCTTATAACGCACCAAAAAATGTGATGAGAATCTTTAAAATCAACTTCAATAATCAATGATCATATAAAACCAAAAGGTTATCAATTCCTTTAAACTTATTAAAAGAGAATTATTCCTCAAATAATACATCATTTTGAACCTAATTATTATATATAACTAAACCCAAAAAAGCATGCCCCAAAATTTCATTAATCGCAGTAAAATTCCATCACTTAAAACCACAAAATGGGTGCCTAAGATTTCAAACAAATGACCATACATAAACTTATAACTGATGATGTTACCCATAACCCTTAATCTAACCTAACATGAAAATATCTTAATCTCTAAAAGTATCTAGACCTTTTTTTTAATAAATACTATAAATATTTGACCTTAAATATTTCATAATATTAATTTTTAAGTCATGAATACATTTTATTGCATTTGAGGATAGTTATGATATATAAATTTAGATAATTAGACTATCACCCATACATAAATAAATATTATATCACAAATTTTACAATTCCACTAATTATCCATTTTTTCCACAAAAAAACTTTAATGGTATAACATTTTTTCTTTTCATGACATATCTCAACAATTTTTATCTTAACCTCACCATTTTCTTTAATAATCCTTAAAAACTTGTGAAAAACATTTTAAAACATGGTATTATCACAAAAATATCAGTAAAGGACATATAATTTAACATTCCAGCCCTTCTAATTGGCTTGAGTCAAGGTGAAATTGCTACTTGGCCTTAAGAAACATCCCCAAGGTGCCAAATGCTAGAAATAAATTTCAAGGGATTCAAATTAATTGGAGTAATATTTAACCTTTAGAAATGAATTAAATACAACCAAACATACCATAAACAAAAAAAATATATTATGGATGATATTAATGTAATACAACTCAATCTAATTCCATTGAATTCAAAAAAAACTACAAAAGACTACCACAGTGGAAGATTACGACATCAAAGTATAAAGCGGAAGACAAAACCAACAAAACTAAAAGACTATAAAGACATAAATCCATAGATAAAAACATTCTCTATTCTCTAACTCCACAATAAATCTCATGTGTCTTGATTCACCAATAAATAAGTGTAATACTTTACCTTTTCTTATCTCAAGATAACCAATATTTTCAAAAGCACCAAAGTTCCAAAGCAGGGGTGATTAATGAAAATCAATAGGATTTCTCCAAATGACTTCCCTACTCATGCCACTAGGATAAAACTTGTTAAAAAATTATATAAAACAATTTATATAAAACAATTTAAAATACTTTATCATAAACCAAAACTATTTCTAAGAAAAATAGTTTTCAAAACCAAACTATTTTCCTAGGAAATCAACCAAATAATACTTTAAAATCAATTCACATACTCCATTTTGGAATAATCCATTTAATTCCACATATCCACAAATTCAACCATTCATCTAAACTAGGACCACCCTATACTCATGAGTTGTGAGACATCCTTTCACTAAGCCATCACTTAATGAACCATTTTGATTGGGTAAAGTCCATACCCTTATCCATCCCATGAATGATGGGGAAACTGCATACCCTTATTTGTCCTGAATGCACATGAATACACACTGACCCTTTATTCCAAATAAAATTCCAAAACAAAAATTTCAACCATTTAAATAAAAAAGTTATTTTATTGAAAACCCTTCTAATAAACCATTTCCATAAATCCAACAAATCCATACTTTAATATCAATATTTCAAAATCAAGAAAACAAGTACTTTCACACCCAATTTTCAAAAATAAACAAACCATCACTAAAGAGGGTTTATAACATTAATTGAATATAAATTTCACAATTATTCAAGAAATTCAAGGAATTTGAAACTAATCCTTCAATTTCTAATATGAGGAGTCAAGAGTGAATCCACCCACCTCTGAAATTATGGAAAAAATGAAGAAAAGCATGAAAATTGTAATAAAACTAGGTTAAATCTCCCAAAACCAACCTCATATCTCTTCCCCTAAAATCATAAAATAAATATATAACCATTATTGGAAACAAACACCTTATATTTTTCCACAAAGAACTATATCTAAGAACCCAAGAGAGGGAAGAAAATATAACTAAGAAAAAACATGAAAAATAACCACAAATGAGGACTTAATAAAGGAATCAGGCTTCAACACACCAATAAACGCCTCAGTATCACTTCCAATTCAATGCGGAAAGGTTACACAGCCTTTATAAGAAAGAAATAATTATTTAGGGATGAAATAGAGGAAAACAAGGAGTTAAAAGTTAATCCCAACCTAGATATTGTTTTAGGATCTAGTTTTGAAATATTGCATGGTTAGTCACATAGTTACAGAACACCATACAATCTCTATGTGTCAGACTATGCCTTAAGTAAACCTCACATGGTTATCATGCATGGTTTGACAAACCATGCACCAACTTTGAAAAAACACTTTATCCTACTTTTTATAATTTCTTCTGGGTGGCTGCACAGTTTGGAAAAACCATGCATCGACCTATGCGCCTACCCAGAATTCTTTATTTCAACTTGAATATTTAATCATAGTAGTGTCATGGATTCCAAAAATAGTTATCAAATTGTTAACCTTTATAAAATACTCAAAACAATTATATAAGTCTTCCAAACCCTCCTAAAATTAACCCAAACACTTTACATACTTAAAATACATAAAGAACGGATTACTTAATTGAACCTGGGGTGATAGATTCTCCCTAACATTGGAATTTCTATCCCTAGAAAGTAGAAAAACATCTTTATCTCAAAATATTTTGGGTCATTACTCAACCATTTCATTTTATCATTCCCAAGTCTCTTCCTAAATCTGGCCATGTTGCCACAAAACCCGCACTAGGATCATGATTTTCCCACACAAGACTTTCTCCTGCCAATCCACAATTTATTTCAGGATATAAACCAATGAATCATCCAAATATATCTCAACGTGATCCCATCGAATCACATAGTTATGATCAGGCTGATAATTTTTCAACTAAGATACATGAAGCATATTATGCACTACACTGAACTATGGGGAAAAGCCAACTGATATTCCACCTCAACAACCCATTCAAGTATCTCCAAAGGGACTATTTATAGAGGAGATAACTTACCTAGCTTCCCAAAATTATTATGTACAAGTCTTGGAGAGATCGTCAAAAACACATGATCACTCACCTTGAAATACAACAGCAATCAATGATGATCTCCATATGATTTCTAACAGCTCTGATATGTCTCCATTAATTTCCTAATCAACTGAATATTCTCTGTTGTCACATTGAAAGGATCATTTCAACCAATTAAGTATCTCCTATTTCCACCCAATAAATTAGAGAATGAAAATTACTCCTATAAAATTCTACAAAGCATCAATATGTATTGATCCTGAAAACTGTTGTTATGTGAGAACTCTACTAATACTAAATGATCCTCCCATGAGCTGCCAAAATCTATTACACAAGACTGTAACTTGTCTTCCAATGTTTGTATCATTTGTTCATATTTTCCATCTATCCGAGGATGATGTGTCATGATAATGGTCAACTAAGTCCTAAGAGAATACTATAAGAACTTTTAGAAACAAGACGTAAAGCTCAAGTATCTATCTGAAATTATTGAAACCGGTGTTCCATGTCTCTTTAAAACTTCTCGAATATATATTTTTGGAAATTCCTCCACCATATGGAATTTTTGAATAGGGTTGAAATGGGTTGACTTAGTGAGTTAATCCACTACCACCCATATAGTATTGTATTTCTAAACCATTCTTGGGAGACCTATGAAAAAATATAATTCTATCTACTCCCATTTCTAAATAGAGATAGGTAAAGACTATTACAAACTTACTAGTTGTTGATGCACTGCCTTAGCCTGCTGACAAGTTAAGCATCTTGAAACAACTCATCCACCTTTATTTTCATAATGGCCTACTAAAACTATGATTTAATCTCCTTATACATATTCTATATTCTAGGATGAACAACTCATCTCGAATGGTGGTAATCTTGAAGAAGTTGTTCCAGAAAATCTATAGCTATGACGATCTGATTTTTGAACAACAGCACTGAACTCTCATCCATCATCCAACCCCAATGGTCTCCCCATCATTGAGTTTTGACCTCATTGAAACACATTCTGAATCAGATGCTTGTGCCTCTTTAATTGTCTTAACTAAATTAGTAGAAAAAGAAACTGGAAATAAAACCACAACTTCACGTCAATCTTTACGTTCCAAGTTCATGTTGGTAGGGACTGACATCAACTACCACTCATCTGAAGTTTTTTCCCAATTATTTATATGACTTTATACTTAATTCATATGCCATCAATTTTCCTTTACCCAATGAATACATTAATTCAAATTCAAACATTTAGAAATACTATATTCATCTTATCTCTCTTAATTTAAAATCCCTTTGTAAAAAAATATATTTCAAGATTTTATGCTCTATAAACACTGTAAATTTCTCACCAAAGAGGTAATTACACCATGTCCTCAAATCATGGAAATAGAAAGATAAATACAAATCGTGTGTTGGATATTTCTTCTTAGGTAACTAAAATTTTCTTGATCCATAAGCAACAACATGGTATCCCTACATGCAAAAACATCCCAACCCGAATCCCAAAGCATCAAAATACACCATGTTCCCTTGTCCTAATTCTGACAATATCAAGATTCATTCTTATATAAGGTGAACTTTAAGCACTTGAAAAGACTTTTGATATTTCTCATTATATTGGAATGGAACATTCCTTCTCATAACCAGTGAAGTATAAGTTTAACCCAATAAATGGAGACTGAGTTAAGAAATCCCTTACCTCACGCTTCCTTTTGAATGAACATGATTCAACTTCATTTATAGTGTATTTCAAAATGTTATTAACTTATTAAAAAACCATATTAACATTTATTATATCACATATGATCCTTTTATAACATCTTATCTCCAATTTGATAATAATATTTCATTATTCTTATTATTTCAAATGTTAGTTTCCTTGTTTTCTAATTCATGCTTTCTTATGAATGTTCTGGTTCATATTAATATAATATTGTTATCTAATATCTAGAATAATAACAATAATACAATTAAAATATTGCTATATAAATTATAATTTTTATTACCAATTATGAAATATGGTACTGAAAAATGAAGTATGTTATGATCTTAGGGATGATAGGTTGTATGTATGCATGAGTATCATTTCCATTTCTTAATTATCATTATGGAAAGAAGATAAGTAATATTTTATATTTACATAATGATCGTAATATCATATATAAAATATTATTTCTTCAAATACACTTATATATATCTTCCATGCGGTGTGGTGATAAAAGAGAGAGTTGTATCGCTTCATAAAGGTGGTAGTTCACACCTACACAAACGACGTTATCATCTTTCAGTGAGTGAAAAGGAAAGAAATAAAATGATATATTATATTTTATGAATGATAATTATTTCATTGATATCATAATTATGTTGGTTATATCACATATATTCCTTAAATTTATCCTAATTATCTTCCATGTGAAGTATTAGTGAAAAACGAATAACATCCCTTCGTGAGGCGGTAGTCTTCTGTACACACGGACGACATTATCGTATCCCGTATGGAATGGAAATAAAAAATTTATATATGATATAAAAATAAAATAGGAATAAATACATTATAAATATAATATATATACTTTATATCCATCATCATACACAATCATGAGATGTAGTAATGGAAAAATTAATGACATAAGTTTGTGAGGCAGTAGTCTATCGTACGCACGATTGATGATTTTCTGAGCCATTTGATAGAAGAAGAGAATGATTTATATTATAAAATTAAAATATTAATATATAAGTATATTTAATGTACTTATTTTTTTATATAATCACGGTTTAATAATAATTTAAGGATGTGGGGTAAGAAAAAAAATAAAAACACTCGATGAAGAATATAACATCTTCTTTGGGTAACTTATTTTGGTTTCTAACAAAGGCATTCATTGGTTATATTTATAACCAAAATAAGGATTCTAGTATGATATGAGGTAATTAGATAATTTATGATTTAATTTATGGTTTTAACCAAAGGTTTTTGAATATATAGTGATAGGAGTAGAAGGGGTGACCATTTATAAGGGAGGTGAGTAGTGCACTTGTAATTTTTGAAAAGAATGAATTCCAACCACATTTTTTACAGTAAAAAGCCTCCTATAATAGACCATTATTGATCCTATAATTTATAAGGTTTAAATATTTACATAAAATATATTTTATACAAGTTTTTAGTTCATTTTAACCCTTGTCGTTTTATTTTAACCCCCGATAAAACAATTTTATCTTTAACCGCGACAATTAATTTTTACTATTATCACTTTTCAATTTCGTCAAAAATTAAGTTGAAATTATTACACAATATAAATTATTATGATTCTAAATATAGAATAAATTTTTTAAAATTCAATTCACATAAGGGTAAAATTTTATTTTAAAATTAATCTCACAGACACGATGAAAAAGTGGGTTTTCAAATAGAATATGTTCAAATGTTTACAACGTTTTTATATATAGTTTCAAAATAAAATTGATTAAAATTATGTAAATTGGATTAATAGATATATAATTTTACTAATTTTACTTTAAAACCAATTTAAAATATAATTAACTTTATAAAAAATATAAATGAAAAAGGATATTTCAACTAAATTTCAGTATTTTCACTATTTATCAACCAAAATTAATCTTTTTAGGAAATTATTAAAAATTAACCCTAATAAAATTTTTACATCATAATTAATAAAATAATATTTATTTTTTCAAAAAAATATCCCTAAATGTGGAAAAAGATAAATTTAAAACAAAACATGTAGATGCGATGAAAAATAGGTTTTCGAGAAGTGTATTTTTTCAAGCACAATATGATTTTATATTAACTCAATTTATAATAATAGTAATAAAAATTAAATTAATATAAATTAAAATTTTATGATATAAAATATATACATTTCATTAAATAAATTAATCATTAGATATAATATTAATTAATTAAAGTGAATAAACATTATGCACTTTAAAAGAGTTTTCAGAAAAATATCGTTTTTAAACCAAAAAAAAAACATACACTAAAAAACAATATAATTATGATTAAAATGTGATTAATAGGATTTAAAATAACTAAATAATAATTATGTTATTTTAAATTATATTTAAAAAATAATGTGACCTTTAAATTACTTAATTTACGGAACATAATTTATATTTTTACAAAAAAATGGGTATTATTTCACTATTCACTAAAAAATAATATTTTCTGAAAAATAATAAAATTTCACCCAAATTAAATTTTTATATAATAATTTAAAAAATGAAATTTATTTTATAAAATTAATTTTCTAAATATTCTAAAAATTAATTATAATATTTTTTCATGAAAATTAATAAAAATTATTTTTGAAGAAAACATATTTTTGAAAAATAAAATTACTTTAATAAACATTGACTGGTTATTTTCAAAAAAAATTATCATTGATTTATATAGAGTGGTATATAAATATATATCATAAATTAGTTAATATAATTTATACCTTCTAATTTAATATTTTTGTTATAATAGTTATATATATCATGGGTCATTTAAGCTTGGTGTTTCATGTTGAATATGCTATCAAAAATAAAAATCTCAGGGTTTCATGTACTAAATTATATCAAATAGATTAAATTTATTAAAAAAATAAGTATATCGTACAATCTCATGGAGTTACATTCTCTTCTAAGATTATTTTTTCATGTCTTTTACGCTATTTAACATAATTTTCTTCTTCTAAAATCTTTTGGTGTAACATCCCCACCCCCACATTAATAAATTGCAGCCTCACAATTTTAACTTTATCTCAGAAATCAAAGGATAGAAATTTGAAAATAAATTTTTTGTAAACCCACATCATAAAAAGGTTTAATAAAACATCTTCTTGATAAAAGTTAAATGGAAGTATGAGGATAATCTGAAAATAACACATATTCGGTTTTCAAATATGATAACATGGGTGGTAAGTGAAGATTTGTACATAGAAAAAAATGGTAATTATTTATGGAGAGTGATTCAGATCATTGATCATAAAAAATTTAATTATCAAAATAAATTCAAGGGCCTCAAAAACATAAATTTTTGATGATCTAAAATATTGTTTGATTCGTTAGATATAAATGTAATGGGATAAAATTTTGGTTTCATGATCATTTTCCTAAAGATGAGGAATTACATTGTCATCTAGACCAAGATAATAAAGAAATATACTTAATTAATTATTATAATTTCATCATTTTGTTAATTTCCCGGAACTATCTCGTCCTTTTCTCTAAACAATGAGTATTTAAGATGAATTTTTCATTCAAAAATCACTAAAATCATCTTTTACAGAGCACATAACCATAAAATATATAATAATTATATTCAAACTATATTTATACATTACCAAAAAAATATTCTTACCACATGGTAATATAATTCCAAAATTAGATAAACCTTCATATCTTACATTATTCTTCAAAATTCAATGGTTTTACATATAATTCAACCAAATAAAACTTCTCCCAAAGTGTTATTAATCACTTTAAGATCTTGTCACTTTAAACCTCAAAAGGGGTGTATAATACTTTAAAATTATGATCATACTTAGTTTTATATACCTATTATGGTATCCATAACTCTCAAGATAACTGTGAATGATAACATATTAATCTACAAATCTATCTAAACCTTTTATCCAATACCAACTATAACAGTTAGAACCTACACTCCCAAATTTGGTGTGGAAATCATAATCTTTACATTTTTAGATTTGATACCAATAATTGTGACCTTATTTTATCCTATACAAATCTTACAATATAAAAATTAAAAATAGGATCACTTATATTCTTAATAACCTTTTAGGTTTATAATTTAAAAGAACTGGGAAAAAAATATTATATAAATAATACCGATATCATTAAATGGGCATTTCTCCAACTTAAATCAGTTTTTCTTTTTTCCCATTAAGTCATCATCATAATACATATTAAATTACTCATCGAAAAAATTTGTTCAACATCATTTCTCGATAACCAGGGGAAAAGGAAACATAATAATGGTGAAATTAAATGATTTGTAAGGGTAAACCTTAGCATTAGAAAATGAATTTCATTAAAAAACATATTATGTGAATAATTTTAGGATCATATAATCAGAATTCAGGAGTGAATCATAAAATAAATCATTTTGTCTCACCATTATTATGTTTACCCATAAATACATGAATCATAAATCACGAAAAATGTAAAATGGTTTTAATAAAAGAAAGTTTCATAAGAATAAATAACCATGATCTATGTGATATCAATCTCGATCAAATAAAACATTTATAACCAATAGTAATCATAATGAAGATTTTTTGGAACCTTGGAACATATTCTTTAAAGAACACCTACAGAACCCATTAGAACACTAATAAATGGAATAACCATATGGTTGAATTCTAAAATAATTATACAGTGAATGTAATCATCATCCAATGCATTAGAGAACTATCTAGGTATACCCATCATATAAACTATAATGGGAGAACCCAGTGTTATATGGGTACACCCATCGTATAAGCTATAATAGGAAATATTAGTGTTATCTAGGTGCACCCATCCTAAAATCTATAATGGGATCACCCAGTGTTATCTGGATGCACCCATAGTATAATGAATTTCAAATAAACACAACATGAATAAATTACCAAGAGCTTTATAGCATCCCGTCTTCTTATAACATAAACTTTCATTACATTACACAAAACTGAGGATCTTTAAGGTTTGGTGTCTTGGAAACCAGGAACATAGTACATGAAAACAACATAAAGCATTCTTTTTAAACACTTGAAAGGCTTATACTTAAGTTCATCCTAGGTTCATTACTGCATCTCATAACCTGGGGACATACATCAAAAGAAAGGGTGAGCAGGAGGCCCAGTAAGGGAAACAAGAGGAACATTTTACATGTGAACTTGATATACTTCAATAAGAACATGAAAAGAATTTTAAGGCATGAGAAAGAAATCATGAGGCATTTCATAATAAAAATAACATTTTTCATAACTTTAAGATGTGTCTACATAATTTAACGTAGAAAATCATGAACATATCACCAAGGTCCATCCCCAAGGTGTCATTTGAAAATTACCAAGGTTATTCACCAAGGTATCGTGAAAATTGTAATCTCTAGTGGTTACATCATTACCCAATGCATTGGAGAGCTATCAGGGCGCACCCTTAAATTTGCCTCTATTATCATGTGAGCCACATATATCATCATCAAAAATTTCATAAATAACTCATATAGCATAAAATAAATGGGTTTCATTTCATAATCACAACGTTTTAAAAACTGCATTAAAGACATGATCTTTACGTCACTTTAAAACCCACGAAAAGGGAAAGTGGGTCTCATGTATGTTAATCCCAGAATTTAAAATAGAAAATTTTGATATATATGTGAATAACATTGTATTAATAAGAGATTTGAGTATTCACTTTATAACATAAAATAATTTTGAGAAAAGAGAGAGGCATTTTGAGACGAAAATTCTGCAGCATAACGGCTATGTTTCGAGGTTTTAGAAAACATTGAAAAGAGAGGGGACATGGGTCACCCACTCAAAATTTATCCATAAAATAGTAGGGGGACAGAATAATATGGATATATGGACATGGTAATGAAATTTTTAGGACATACCATTTGAAATGAAAAACATGGAAGGAAGACAAAAATTAGATTTCTCTTATGAAAATTCGGCAGCCTAACGACGTCACTTAAACTTCAATAAAAATGAATTGACAAGATCAAATAGGGTCTCTCATCATATGATCGTAAGAGATCAGTATGATAGATATAGAGATCATACCCCAACATAAAAATGAACTTGAAAGACTTGACATGAAAATCGAACTTGAAAAATGAGAAGGGTGAAAGAATCCCTTAAAAATTCGGCAACCTAACGGCGTCACTTAAACTTTCATAAAATGAAATGATGAGAGTAATAGGGAATCTCTCATCATATAAACATGAAGAGGGCAGTAAAATGAATATAAAATAACATCCCCTCACATAAGAACATGGAGCATAAAAGGAATGACAAAAAAGTGATTACATGAAAAGAAAGAGAGGGGTCGGATCCCTTACCTTAAAACGTGACTCTTGAAACTCAAAGTTTTGGACCTTGAGGGATTGGGGGCACCTTGGGAGGACTCCTTGGAAGGTAAGAAGACCAGAAATTCGTTGGGGGAGAGTTGGGAGTGAAAACTAAAGGAGGAAAGGGTGGGTATTTATAGGAAAATTGAGGGGACAAGGCATTAATGGCCAAGGGACACCTCACTAGTGGTTTTGGAAAAAACCATGGGCTTTACCATGGTATTTGCCCATGGTATTGGCCCCTTGGGACACCTCATACCTTATCTTACTATTCATAATTCGACCATATTGAATATATACTTAATACATCATTTAATGATGTCATTAAACATCCGTAACTTAAAAACTATATTTTCACTATTCATCGAAAATTCAACTCTCAGAATAATCTCAAAATTTAACCTTAACCAAATATCAATGCTCTGATCTCAAAAATGAAATCCATTTTATAAAAATAATTTTCTAAATATTTTTAATTTAATTTTTAAATAAAAACACTATTCATCGAAAATTCATTTTTTTCAGAAAAATCCCCAAAAATTACCTTAACATAATATCGATGCTTTGAGTTCAAAAATAAAGTCCTTTTTATAAAAATAATTTTCTAATTATTTTTAATTAAATTTTTAATTAAAAAACACTATTCATACAAAAAAACTAATACTTGACTAATAATTTATGAAACCGTTATTTACCCATTTTATTGAATCACATTAATTAATCTAGGTGTCTAAATTACATTAAAACTTTCTTTGAGTGAAATTACTAATCCATTTGGTCACATTACTAATCCTAAGCGTAAAATCACTATTCATAATTTACTATTCATTAAAAATTAAGTTGATCTTATTAGACTCCAAATTCCTTACTGAACACTTTTGTAGAAGACCATTTTTTGAAAATCATTACACATCATTAGTTATTTAGGGTTTTCATAAATATTTTAAAATATCCTTTTTTTCAAAATTTATCAATAAAATACATTCTAAAATTATCTGGACAGTTGAAATTTCACAAACATCACTAAAGGAAGAAATCTCAATTTATTCACTCGAAAGGATTACACAAGGAAGCTAGGGTCTCGTCACATATCCCCTTATAAATCCGGCATAAGACCTAAGTTTAAGGTGTGCTATAGTGAGAGAATCTGAGGGAGGCTCAGATAACATTGCCCTAGTAGTAATCTCTACTAACTTGAACTTCTCCCGCAGGCGTTTCCGTTCAAGCTTGACATGCTGGAGTTCAGCTTGGGCTTGGTCCAAAGCGAAGCCCACAGATGCTACCTCCTTCCCAAGCTCTGATAAGTGGGCTTCATAAGGTTCGAGTCTACTGGATGAAGCCATCGACTCCTCTTTCTGCATTAACCATTAGCATCTTATTAAATCAATAAGAGTAAGTTAATATACTACTCAAAAAGATTGGGTCGTTACATTCTTCCCCCCTTAAGAAATTTCGTCCCCGAAATTTATACTTGAGGCCTAGTCGAAAAGGTGAGGGTACTTTTGCTTCATCGTTTCCTCAGGCTCCCAAGTCGCCTCTTCATACTTATGATTCTTCGACAACACTTTCACAAGGTGGGTAGTCTTGTTTCGTAGAACCTTGTCTCTACGGTCCAAGATCTCCACTGGCTGCTCCTCATAAGAGAGGTCATGTTCCAGTTGTACCACCTCTGGGTTCAGTACATGTGAAGGGTCGGGTATGTACTTCCTCAAGAGAGATACATGCAAGACATCATGAACTTGAGCTAGGTTCGGTAGAAGTGCTAGACGATAGGCCACTGCTCCTATGCGATCAAGGATTTCATAGGGGCCAATGTACCTAGGGCTGAGCTTCCCTTTCTTCCCAAACCGCATGACTCTCTTCCATGGAGAAATTCAAAGGAAGACTTTGTCACCAACACCAAACTCCAAGTCCCTTCGACGATTGTCAGCATAGCTCTTCTGCCGACTCTGAGCAGACTTTATGTGTTGTTGGATGGCATGAACCTGTTATGTCATCTCTTGCACGAGATCAGGCCCAAGAAGCTTCCTCTCACCAGTTTCATCCCAACAAGTAGGAGTTCTACACCGCTTTCCATACAGAGCTTCATAGGGTGCCATCTGAATACTCGCATGGAAGCTGTTGTTATAGGAGAACTCCACTAATGGGAAGTGTTGATCCCATCCACCTTTAAATTCCATTGAGCATAATCTCAACATGTCTTCGAGTGTCTGAATAGTCCTTTTAGATTGGCCATCAGTTTGAGGATGATAGGCCATACTAAAATTCAATTCAGTATTCAGAGCATGTTGCAGACTTCTCCAGAATTTTGATGTGAATCTTGGGTCACGATCAAATACGATGGATAGTGGTACCCCATACAGCCTTACCACTTCCTTAACGTATATCTTGGCAAGATGATCCAGAGAAAAATCTTCCCGAATGGAGATAAAATGGGTTGTCTTGGTGAGACGGTCCACAATAACCCATATCGCATTGTTCCCTTTAGATGTTTTTGGGAGACCAGTTACAAAGTCCATAGTGATATTATCCCACTTCCATACTGGTATGGGCAGCGGTTGTAATACCCCCTTATGAAGTTGTCGTTCTGCCTTTACTTGCTGACACACCTGGCACCTTGTAGTGTAATTAGCAATCTCCCTCTTCATGTTATCCCACCAATAATGATCACGAAGGTCTCTATACATCTTAGTGCTTCCCGGATGTATAGAGAAAGTAGAGCTATGAGCTTCATCCATTAGTTCTTTCTTTATCTCTGGAATAGATGAAACACATAGTCTTGTACGAAATTTCAATACACCTTCTTGATCAATATTGAAATCAGGGAACTTCCCATCTTTTACAGCCTCCAACTTCTCCTGCAGCAAAGGATCTTCTTTTTTAGCCTTCTTGATCTTCTCTAGTAATGAAGGTTGAGAAATCATTTGGGATAGGGTTGATGATGTCCCTTTCCTTATAATTCCCATGTCCAGTTTTACTAGATCTTTAATCAAGGGATCTTCTAGGATCCTCATTGTTTCTAGAACAGTAGGATCTTTCCTGCTTAATGCATCTGCGACTTTGTTTGCTCTTCCAGGGTGATAATGAATTGAACAATCATAGTCTTTAATAAGCTCCAACCATCTACTTTGTCTCATGTTCAATTCTTTCTATGTGAAAATATACTTTAGACTTTGGTGATCAGTGTATATATCACATTTCTCCCCATAAAGATAGTGCCTCCATATCTTTAGAGCAAAAATAACTGTCGCCAGCTCTAGATCATGCGTAGGATAATTCTGCTCATGAATCTTCAACTGTTGAGATACATAAGCAATTACCTTGTCATTTTGCATGAGGACGCACCCAATCCCTTTCAGAGATGCATCGCTAAAAATAACGAATCCTTCTCCGATAGAGGGTAGTGTTAACACAGGTGCAGATACCAATCTCTTCTTCAGCTCTTGGAAACTTTCCTCGCATTCCTTTTTCCATATGAACTTAACCCCTTTTCGTGTCAACTTGGTTAGTGGATTAGAAAGCCGTGAAAAGTTTTTCACAAACCTCCTATAATATCCCTCTAAGCCAAGGAAACTACGAATCTCAGTTACTGTTGTGGGTTGAGGCCACTCCTCCACAACCATTGTCTTTGCAGGGTCAACCGAGATTCCTTCATTGGTTACGATGTGCCCCAAGAAAGACACCTGTTGTAACCAAAACTCACACTTGCTGAACTTCCCAAAGAGCCTCTCCTTCCGCAGAGTTTTCAATATAACCCTTATATGATCTTCATGCTCCTCACTACTTTTTGAATATATCAAAATATAATCAATAAAAACTGCCACAAAGTTATCAAGGTAGTCCTTAAAGACTCTATTCATCAAATCCATGAAAATAGCAGGAGCATTAGTCAAGCCGAAGGGCATAACAGTAAACTCATAATGCCCATATCTTGATCGGAAGGCAGTCTTTGGAATATCTTCCTTCTTCACCCTCAGTTGATGATAACCAGATCGAAGGTCAATCTTAGAGAAGAATTGAGCCCCGCGAAGTTTGTCAAATAAATCATCAATTCTTGGAAGAGGATATCTGTTCTTCACTGTGATCCCGTTCAGTTCTCTATAATCAATGCATAGCCGCATTGATCCATCCTTCTTCTTCACAAAGAGAACTGGTGCTCCCCAAGGAGACACACTCGGTCGGATAAACCCCTTCTCCAACAAGTCTTGGATTTGTTTCTTTAACTCTTCTATCTCCACATTTGCCATTCTATATGGAGTCTTTGATATCGGTTGAGACCCAGGTATGAGTTCAATGGAGAACTCTACCTCTCTTTCTGGGGGAGGTCCAGGTAACTCCTCAGGAAATACATCCATGTATTCCTGAACAATCGGAACATCTTCTATTTGTATGCTCCCTTTTCCTTCTTCATCATCATCGATTAACTCCATAAAGAAAGCTATAGGAGGTGCTTCTAGATAGGGATCAATTAGGGATATCTCTCCTTGGAAGATAACTGTAGGTCGTTCATTCAAGACTACTGATATTTCCTTAATTCTGCATTTGATCTTAGCATTATACTTTGAGATCCAGTCCATCCCTAGTATAATTTCAAATTCCATCATGGGAATGACTACTAGATTTGCGATAAGATTGTTCTCACCAAAGTAAACACTAGAGTATCTAAATACTGTTGATGCAAGGATAATCCCACTTGGGGTCTTGACTGACAACTCTACCTCTAGCAGTTCGGGGATTGATTCTATATTCCTTGCAAACTTGGAGGAAATAAAGGAATGTGTAGAACTAGAATCAAATAAAGTACTTGCTAGTTTTGAGAGGACGACAAGAGTACCTGCTACCACATCGTTTGAAACTTCAACTTCAGTTGTTGTGATAGCGAAAGCATGACCTTGCTCCCTTGGCCTCTGCTGAGGTTGATGGTGATTCCCCTCCACCGCCCTCGGATTTGGACATTGATTAGAAAAGTTCCCAAGTTGTCCACACTTGAAGCATGTGACTTCGGGTAGGTCCGGAACCATCTTTCCTCTGTCGTTAGTGTTGGGAAGTTGAGGCTTCACATCACTACGACAATTCCGAGAAATATGGCCTTTTCTTCCACACCTGTAGCACTTACCACTTCTGATCAAGCAGTTCCCCGGATGCTTCTTTCCACACTTATTGCATGTGGCATGTTGCATATGCTTTCCACCTCTTTCCTGATCAAAACTTATTCCCAGGATTGGTTCTAGAGTTCTCTTCTTTTCATTAGATTTTTGAGACCATTGTGTCTCCCCAAACTCTAGTTCAACTTTCATAGCACTTCGAACTATTTCTTCATAGCTATCGTAGTCCATGTTGGCTAGATTCTTCCACAGATGAGGTCGTAGTCCACCAAAGAATCTATCAACCTTCCCATTAGGGTCCATGACAAAGCTTGAGGTATAACGGGAAAGCCTTGTGAAGTTCATCTCATAGCTTCCGATAGATTCGTTCTCCTTCTGCTTCAGCTCGAGAAAGTCTTTCTCCATTCTCGTTCTCATGGAACGAGGTAAATACTTGTTAAAGAAAACTCCCCTAAATTCTTCCCACTCCGAAGCTTCTATCTCTCCTCGTGGCTTCGTGTTTTTGATCAGTGACCACCACTGATCATCTTCTCCCTCTAGGAGGTAAACAGCAAGGGTGACTTTTTCTTGTTCCGAACAATGAAGTACAGAAAAGATCTTTTCAATGGATCTTATCCATTGTTCCACAACCAATGGGTCAGTAGATCCACTGATTGTTGTTGGTCATTGACGCATAAAGGACTCAACAGAAAGTTTCTCCTTTCGTGGTGAGATCGGCCTCTCAGCTTGATTCAAGTTATTACTCATAACTTGAGTCAGTTGGTTCATCATTCGCATGAATGTTTCCATTCCAGCTTCCATCGGAGGGCCGTCAGCACATGGTGCATTGCGGTCACCATCGGCATGGTTTCTCCTATTGCCCGCCATTTTCTAAAAGAATAAAACCTTAGTGAGAAACTTATTTCATTTATGAATCTTTTAACTAAGACTTCATGCTTAGACAATTATACTTCTCTATAATTCCTTCATAATGATTCATAAAAAGTTTGTGATTAACCAAACATATCCCCCGGGAGTGTCGTAACCAAGAGTGCAGCAAGGCCCGTTATCGTGCACCAGTTCCCGTTCGAGTCTAGCTCAAAGCGGTGTTTTCAGGTTTTACCCCTATGTACATCTGTGCCAGAGCCGCCTCTACCTACTCGTATCCAGACAGGGATGTATTTGTTTGATAAACCACTTACTCAATACTTACCAAAATACCAGGAAGTTTTCCTATATTTAAAATTTTCTACAGGGTTCTTCATAAATTCTTTATATCCTAATTTACACAAATAACTAAACCATCCTTCGATACCAACTATAGCATCCCGTCTTCTTATAACATAAACTTTGATTACATTACACAAAACTGAGGATCTTTAAGGTTTACTGTCTTGGAAACCAGGAACATAGTACATGAAAACAACATAAAGCATTCTTCTTAAACACTTGAAAGGATTCTCCTTAAGTTCATCCTAGGTTCATTACTGCATCTCATAACGTGGGGACATACATCAAAAGAAAGGGTGAGCAGGAGGCCCAGTAAGGGAAACAAGAGGAATATTTTACATGTGAACTTGATATACTTCAATAAGAACATGAAAAGAACTTTAAGGCATGAGAAAGAAATCATGAGGAATTTCATAATAAAAATAAAATTTTTCATAACTTTAAGATGTGGCTACATCATTTAACATAGACAATCATGAACATATCACCAAGGTTCATCCCCAAGGTTTCATTTGAAAATTACCAAGGTTATTCACCAAGGTATCGTGAAAATTGTAATCTCTAGTGGTTACATCATTACCCAATGCATTGGAGCGCTATCAGGTCGCACCCTTAAATTTGCCTCTATTATCATGTGAGCCACATATATAATCATCAAACATTTCACAAATAACCCATATAGCATAAAATAAATGGGTTTCATTTCATAATCACAATGTTTTAAAAACTGCTTTAAAGACATGATCTTTACGTCACTTTAAAACCCACGAAAAGGGAAAGTGGGTCTCATGTATGTTAATACCAAAATTTAAAATAGAACATTTTGATATATATGTGAATAACATTGTAGAAATAAGAGCTTTGAGTATTCACTTTATAACATAAAATAATTTTGAGAAAAGAGAGAGGCATTTTGAGATGAAAATTCTGCAGCATAACAGCTATGTTTCGGGGTTTTAGAAAACATTGAAAAGAGAGGGGACATGGGTCACCCACTCAAAATTGATCCATAAAACAGTAGGGGGACAGAATAAGAAGGATATATGGACATAATAATGAAATTTGAAGGACATACCATTTGAAATGAAAAACATGGAAGGAAGACAAAAATTAGATTTCTCGTATCACTACTGGAAAAAAGGCCTATACCCACGGTTCAAAACAGTGGGTATAGCCCCCAAAACCGTGGGTATAGGCTATACCCACGGTTTTGGGAACCGTGGGCTGGAACGCCGTCGGTATAGGTCCCCAGCCTATACCCACGGTTTTCCAAAACCGTGGGTATAGGTGTTCTGCCACCGTGTCAATAAAACATTCCCAATTGCCACGGTGTCAATGGATTTTACCCACGGTTTCAAAACCGTGGGTATAGATCCTAAAATAAAGATGCAGGTGGGTTTCAATCCCACGACCTCTTCGCTGCAAAGTACCGCGTCTACCACTACCCTAATATCAATTATGTGTATATATATAAATATATTTAGTTAAATATAGTTATATAAACCGTGGGTATAGAGGGAATAACCGTAGGTATAGGACTCCCGCCAAAAAAAAATCATTCCCGCGGAAAAAAAAAATTTCCCGCGCACACATTGGAAACCTATACCCATGGTTTTTCAAAACCGTGGGTATAGGTTTTTTATCCTATACCTATCCCCACAGTTCTCCTCAAAACCATGGGGATAGACCCCTCTATGCCCACGGTTCTTGAAAACCGTGGGTATAGGTCAATTTTCAAGACCTATCCCCACGGTTTTCCAAAACCGTGGGGATAGACTCCCATATTCCCACAGTTTTTGAAAACCGGGGGTACAGGTCTTGAAAATTGACCCCCCCCCCCCCCCCCTATGCCCACGGTTCTTGAAAACCGTGGGTATAGGTTAATTTTCAAGACCTATCCCCACGGTTTTGGAAAACCGTGGGGATAGACCCCCATATGCCCACGGTTTTTGAAAACCGTGGGTACAGGTCTTGAAAATTGACCTATACCCACGGTTTTCCAAAACCGTGGGTATAGGGGGTACCTATCCCCACGGTTTTGAGGAAAACCATGGGGGTAGGTCCATTTTCCAGTAGTGTATGAAAATTCGGCAGCCTAACGGCGTCACTTAAACTTCAATAAAAATGAATTGAAAATATCAAATAGGGTCTCTCATCATATGATCGTAAGAAGGGTGAAAGAATCCCTTAAAAATTCGGCAGTCTAACGGCGTCACTTAAACTTTCATAAAATGAAATGATGAGAGTAATATGGAATCTCTCATCATATAAACATGAAGAGGGAAGTAAAAGTAATAGAAAAGAACATCCTCTCACATTAGAACATGGAGCATAAAAGGAATGACATAAAAGTGATTACATGAAAAGAAAGAGAGGGGTCGGATCCCTTACCTTAAAACGTTACACTTGAAACTCAATGTTTTGGACCTTGAGGGCTTGGGGGCACCTTGGGAGGACTCCTTGGAAGGTAAAAAGACCAGAAATTCGTTGGGGGAGAGTTGGGAGTGAAAACTAAAGGAGGAAAGGGTGGGTATTTATAGGAAAAGTGAGGGGACAAGGCATTAATGGCCAAGGGACACCTCACCAGTGGTTTTGGCAAAACCATGGGCTTGCCCATGGTATTGGCCACTTGGGACACTTCATACCTTATCTTACTATTCATAATTCGACCATATTGAATATATACTTAATACATCATTTAATGATGTCATTAAACATCCGTAACTTAAAAACTATATTTTCACTATTCATCGAAAATTCAACTTTCTCAGAATAATATCAAAATTTCACCTTAACCAAATATCAATGCTCTGATCTCAAAAATGAAATCCATTTTATAAAAATAATTTTCTAAATATTTTTAATTTAATTTTTAAATAAAAACACTATTCATCGAAAATTCATTTTTTTCAGAAAAATCCCCAAAAATTACCTTAACATAATATCGATGCTCTGAGTTCAAAAATAAAGTCCTTTTTATAAAAATAATTTTCTAATTATTTTTAATTAAATTTTTAATTAAAAAACACTATTCATCCGAAAAAACTAATACTTGACTAATAATTTATGAAACCGTTATTTACCCATTTTATTGAATCACATTACTTAATCTAGGTGTCTAAATTATATTAAAACTTTCTTTGAGTGAAATTACTAATCCATTTGGTCACATTACTAATCCTAAGCGTAAAATCACTATTTATAATTTACTATTCATCAAAAATTAAATTGATCTTATTAGACTCCAAATTCCTTACTGAACACTTTTGTAGAAGACCATTTTTTGAAAATCATTACACATCATTAGTTATTTAGGGTTTTCATAAATATTTTAAAATATCTTTTTTTTCAAAATTCATCAATAAAATACATTCTAAAATTATCTGGACAGTTGAAATTTCACAAACATCACTAAAGGAAGAAATCTAAATTTATTCACTCGAAAGGATTACACAAGGAAGCTAGGGTCTCGTCACATAGCCCCTTATAACACCGGCATAATACCTAAGTGTAAGGTGTGCTATGGTGAGAGAATCTGAGGGAGGCTCAGATAACATTGCCCTAGTAGTAATCTCTACTAACTTGAACTTCTCCCGCAGGCGTTTCCGTTCAAGCTTGACACGCTGGAGTTCAGCTTGGGCTTGGTCCAAAGCGAAGCCCACAGATGCTACCTCCTTCCCAAGCTCTGATAAGTGGGATTCATAAGGTTCGAGTCTACTGGATGAAGCCATCGACTCCTCTTTCTGCATTAACCATTAGCATCTTATTAAATCATTAAGAGTAAGTTAATATACTACTCAAAAATACTGGTTCGTTACAAGCTTTCATTTCATTATAAAACTCATAAAAACATTAAATATTTTAATAATAACTTGGTTACCTCATAGAAACGAAATAGGTCCCATAAAAATATCCTCGAAACATTAAAAATAATTGCAAAAGAAACGTTTTCTATAAAAATATATTTGAAACATGATTAAATCATAGAAAAGAAACATATTCCCTGAAAATCTATTTGAAATATGATTATCCTTGGAAAATAAATTGGTTCCATAATAATATCTTTGAAACATGATTGACCAGTAGAAAAGAAATGAGTTCCATAATAGTCTCTTTGAAACAATCTTAATCCATCAAGAGAAATAATGAGGGTGGTATCATTAAAAAATATCCCCATTGGATCATAAATAAAACAAGGGTTGTTGATATTGATGAATGGGTATAACATTAAATTATTAATAAATACATCTAGAAGAAAACAACCATTTAAATTTAAAAAAATAAAATTTTAAAAACGAAAAACTCAAAAAAAAATTATGAATATCCTTTTCATTGAAAACAACAATGGAAACATATAATTTAATATTTAAAAATAATTTAAAACATTTTTTGCTGAAAATAACCTCTATATTTTAAAAATAACCATTTAAAAAAATTAAAAAAATTATATGAATATAGAATTTAAATATTATAAAGTAAGATTAAATGAAAATAATGGTCATGGAAAATGATATTTTTATTCCATCCCTACATGTTAAAACAAATATTTCTTTCACATTTTTGATAAAATCCAAGTAGGCATTATTTTGAAAATGACATGAGGATTCACTTCAAAATATTTTATAAAAAAAACATAGGTCAACATGAATTTAATAATTCATTTGAAGAATACTAAAAATAGTTTTAATAACATTTTTAGAAAACATGTTTTTTGAAGAGAAGTGGTTTTCAAATAAAGAGATAAATAAAGACGTTTTTTCTTTAAAACATCTTATCAATAATTTTAAGCATCAAAGAGTTAAAAAATGGTAATATTACTTGAAAATGTAATTAATAAATATCAAATAAGAGACATCATGAGGATACTTGAGAGGTAATTCATAATAGTTCAACATTGGGTATATATAACCATAAATAATACTGATAATCGATGAGATTCTAACATAAAACACTTACAACAATGGTAACTTTAAATCATAATCCCCAACAAGTGTAACATTAAATTAAATATAAAATACCATGAAATTAAATAAATTCATGATATTGAATATCAAAGTGGATTTATATAAACTGTATAAAATAAGATAGGTGAATAAAAATACAAAGGTTTCAAAGGAGAATTAAGACAAAAAATTATGATATTATATATCAAAGTGTATGTTTATAAACTTTATCCATGATTTTTTATGAAATTCCAATTCTTGTGAATATAATATAGTCATGTATTCTTCAGAATAATAGTAATGAAATATTTATCATATTTATACATAAATTATATATTTTAAGACCAATTATTAAAAATGGTTTTGAAAAATTAAATATGTTATGATCATGGAGATTATACGTTGTACGTACACATAAGTAACATTTCCATTTTTCAATGATCATTATAGAAAGGAGGAAAGTGGTATTTTTTATTTAAATAATGATAATAATAACATAAATAACATATTATATATTTAAATATACCAATATATATCATCCTTTTGGTGCGGTGATAAAAGAGAGAGTCTCGTCACTATGTGAATGTGGTAGTTCACACCTACACGAACGACATTATCAAATTTCATTAGGTGAAAAAGTAAGAAATAAATGATATGTAATATTATAAGAATGATAAATCTTTCATGAATATAATAATTATTTTATTTATATCACATATATTCTGTAACATTATCCTTCTAACCTTCCATGTAAAGCGTTAGTGAAAAAAAAATCCAATCACTTCGTGAGGCAGTAGACTACCGTATACACAAATAATGATTTCATAACACATTTGATGGAAGAGGAGAAAGATTTAAGTTATATCATTAAAATAATAACATATAAGTATTTAAAAGATACTGAAGTTATAATATAATCATATTTTAATAAGAATTGAAGTATGTGAAATAAGAAATAAAATAAAAACACTCATTAAAGAACGTTACCACTTATTTGGGTTACTACTTTTGGTTTGAAAAAAACGACTTACTTGGTTGGATTTTTTCCCAAATTAAGGCTTCTAATAAGATATTAGGGAAGTATAGAAGTGATTTCTTCATGCCTTGGATAAAGAAATGGGTTCTTAAGGTATGGAGAGAGGAGGAGAGTGGGTAGCTTATTATAAGTGTGGTGAGCGACACACTAGTAATTTTTGAAAAAAAAATGAACTCCTCCCTCATTTTTTTCATGTCATAAGGCTAAAATAATGGACCATTTATAATCCTATAAGTCATAGTGTCGAAATATGTTGAGATAATATATTTTAAACTATTATTTTTCTCATTCTAACCCTTATGTTTTTAGATCAATCCCCTAGTAAACTAGTTTTACCTTAATCGCTACAATTAATTTTTGTTATTTTCATAATACATTATGTGTGTCTATGGGTTAGTTGGGTTGGGTTAGGGGGTATTTTGAAATAAAACTATGAAAAAATAGTTGGGTCATGTTAGGTTAGGCCATAGTTGATTTTCTACAATGACCTGACCTGATCTGATCCGTAGTGGGTTGGGTTGGTTTGGGTTGAGTCAATCAGGTCAGGTAAAATAAATACAATAAGTAATAAAAATATTTTTAAAATATTTCTTAAATTAAAACTAAAAATTAATATTTATTGATAAAAATTATTTAAATATAATTTAAATATAGTTTTTTATATCATTTTATAACATAAATAAAATGTTATATAACGTAAATATAACGTTACATAACATTAACTTTCCACAAATAAAATGTTATATGATGTAAATATAACATTATATAATATTGATATATTATAATATAATGTTATATAATAAAAACTCCCATGTTTTTTAACTGAGTTAAAATATAGGGTTTTCGATTTTTTTCAGTTTTTCTACAGGTCGGTTTTTAAACCAATCTCTGAAATTTTATTCCAAGTGTTGGAACACCTAAAGGAGTCGTTTTTTGACTTTTTTAATTACCCTATAATTTTAGAGGGTTTACCGATGAGTCTCGGGAGAACCATATCTAGAAAATTCCACTTTAATGGATCTGCACGGGCAGCGCACGGTTGCAGTCCAACCTGTGCAGTTTACCTTATTTAATAAATTATTTAATTTAATTAAATAAGATTATATGAGAGATTGTGATTAATTAAAATAATGTTTTAATAACAATAATAATGATGTTATTATTATTATTGTGATTATTTAATTAAATTAATGATAAAGAATTAATTAAATAATGGTTGAAGAAATTAATATGGATTTTGGGTTTATCGAAGAACTGTTTTAATTAAACAAAGAGTTTTAGAATTATTAAAGGACCATTTATTATTAAATAGAGGTTATGGGTTAGAGTTTTTATAATTAATATCAAATAAATTATATAGTAATATATTGGTTGTTTTTTGTTTTAATTAAATGAAAGTTGGAATAATAATAATAATAATGTTATTATTATTATTATTATTATTGTTTTTATTTAATTAAATAACTATTAAAATAATTTAATGTGGCTTTTGAGCTTTTCAAATAAATGGTTTTCCTTTAAGAAGGGTTAATTGTGAGTTATGGTCTGAATAAATGAAGGTTGATGGGAATAATTATTATTATTTATGATGATTATTTTTATGCATATTATTATGGCTATATTTATTATTATTATTAACTTATTATGGTTTTTTTTATAATTAATAATAATAATATATTTTGGAGGTTTTGGGTGGAAAGGAATAAATGTTGAAATGGATGGTAATAATAATATCTTTTATTATTTATCATAAATGATATTGAATAAATTAAATTCAATTTAATTATGGGGTTTATCAAAGTACAGTTTTTATTAAATGGGGTGTTTTTGTTTTAATGATATAAATGGAAATGAAAATAATAATATTATGACTATTATCATTAATATTATAATTAAGTGTATTGTTATTATTATATTAAGTATAATAAAAATTTATTTTGTTTAAAAGGGGGAGGCATTGTACAAGGGAGGCGCGACCCCCCCCCCCCACCAATTCTTTTTCTTCTCCCAAGAGACACGATCCCTTGATTCTCCTCCTTCATGAATGATTTAGGAGCTTTAACAATAATAATTCTTCTCCCTCTCGCATGGTTGGCTTTCCCAAGGTGGCTTTCCCCTACAGCATGCCCCATACAGCTGCAACACAAACTCACTTGGTAAAAACCCTCAGGCGCATCACTGTAGCGTGTGACCAACTTCTTTTGGATCTCCTCTGGAACTCCTACACCTTATGGTGCGACTCGCATCAGGCATGTAGGACCCCCAGACGACCTACACCAGCAGCGCGACACCCCGGGCAGATCTCCTGCAGTGCGCGACCCCCGTCTCGCGACCTCCCCATTTCAGGTCCTCCGTCTGCAGATTTTTCCTCCTATTTTCTTCATGGTTAGGGTTTGATTACTCGAGGTGGGGTCTTATCTCATGTTCTTAATCATCGTGTATGCAATTTGACGTTGTTTGGGCTCTGCATTTGGTTTTTTTTATTTTAGGGTTTTGGTATAATACATGTTTATTGTGTTCTTCCTCCAATAGAATATGCAATTAATGTTTTGGGAATCATTGGTCCATGTTCCGAAATCCACCACCAAGGGTGAGGTAGATGATATAAGGCCCCCACCTTAAACATTACTTAATCTTGAGTTATTAAAAGATTACACATTGAGAATCTTTTCAACTTTAGAGTTTTATAGAATTAGATAATAAATCATGGATTACATTCTACATTTAAACAAAGTGGTTACATAAAAACATAGTATTCATTTTTTTCCATCAACGGAAACATATTTAAAACAAAACATGGTTTCTTTCATGACACTTCCTTGACCCTATCATCACATCATGTACCTTTCCCTTGACCTGTGAAAAACATTTCAAAACTTGGGATGAGCATAAAATGATCAGTAAGGGATATAAATGTACAAAATGAAAACATTAGTCTATGTATGAAATCATAATTTTCTCATAAAACATAAGAATTTTAACATACCTCATCAAATAATGAATAAATCGTAGAAATCATAAGATATAAAGGTAACTTGAGGCATTCATAACATTCTTACGTAGGGAGTAACCCTCTTGGTTACGTTTGGAATACCCATCATAGTATATTCCCTAAATCTCTTTGGAGAAACCTTACCATTTAACCCCTTCGCGTTACCCAATGAATTGGAGACCTATATCAGGCTCACCCACCCTTAGTTTATCACGGAACCACCCGTCTTCATAACAATGCCCAAGAACCATAACATAATCGTATCACATAAAACATGCATAAAGGAAACATAACATTTCAACATTTCAATCACAAGATATCAATACAACACATTGATATAAAAACATTATGACAACCATTTTCAATACCAAAAGAAAATAAAAGTAAAACATGGTATTTATTTTTCATTTCAAAAAAGTTATGGCTTGTAGAGGAAGCTGAAACTCAAATAATGGTCACGGCGGCGGAGAAGTCATTGTCGCTGCATACGTACGATAAAAAAACATTCCCTTTTTTCGTTTAGTAAACACTTAATATAAAAAGATTCATTTTGAAAAATCATAAAAGTAAAAGGGTTTTATACACCATATAAAAGAGAGTTGTATATAAAACAAAATATGCCTCAATGAAATGAGATTGAGACAGATTCCCTTACCTCGGGTCCGACTTGACTCGGTCGTTCTTTAATGTCCTAAATAATAAACTTGAGTTAATTTCTACTTGCTTAGGAACCTTTTTCAATTTCATTATTCCTTTTATATCACTTATTACCATGTTATGAACATTATGTAATCATTTAAGTTAATAGCAGTCATTTTGTCGATATTTGGTACTTGAGTCAAAAGTGAACTTCTTATATTTACAAGTTATTCACGTAGTCAAATATCCATTATCTCAAGAATGAAATTCATGATGTAGATGCCATATATATCATATATATATCCAGTATATACATGCATTTATAAAATTACATAATCATTTAGAGGTAAGAAATGAAATGCACCGTTCATGGAGGCAGTAAGTCGTACGTACGCATGAACGCTACTTTCATTTCTTTGTCATACTAATAGAATTAAAGCTAAATGAGATATATGTATATTTTATTTCCATAATTATATTAATAATTTAAATTTAACATACATAATATATATTCATTATATATATGTACTTATAATAGTACATTACATTTGGGGATAAAAAATGAAATGCACCGTTCATGGAGACGGTAAGTCGTACGTACGCATGAACGCTACTTCCATTTCTATTTCATATTTAATGGAATTAAAACAAAATAATACATAATAGTATTATAATTAAAATATGGTATCATATATAATATCATTAAATCTATCCTTTATACGTACCACCTATGGTATTAACGAATCAAATCACTTTGAGGGGGCGGTAGTCCGCACTTCCTAAAATAAAGATATCGCGTTTACCCATAATGGAAACCATAAAGTTATTCCATAAATGAATAAATACATAATCTTAAGGAATACATAAACATATTATATATCATATATAAATATATTGACATCTTAATGGCCACCTTTGAAGGTGTTAAAGAATATTGAACAATCATCGTTTCATGAAGCAGAAATTCACTATCCACAGAAATAGTATGTTCCTTAACCATTAGATTTAGGTCTGTGTAAGTGTATCTCGAATCCTTCTTATAAAAATATCCTAGTATATTGAAGATACTATATTTGTTACAAAATAAATTAATAAAAAAAAATTAGGGGGTTGGAGAAGAAAAATAAACCAAAAGAACACAAGTGAAGACATTACCTTAAAATCGGGTAACTCCCTTTGGTTTGAACCAAAAGGGTTTCTTGAAGAGCTTCATTCCTAAGGTAAGGCTTCTAGGAGTAAAATAGGGATTTGGAGAGACAAAATGAGTAGGTTTTGGCCGAGACAAAGGCTTGAGAGGTGTGGGTATGGTGGTAGAGGTGGGGGCTTTTTATAAGAGGAGAGGAGGGGCACTCTTGGAAAGTTATAAAAGGTTACTTTATTTTCAAATGAGTTTCAGATTTTAAAGGTCCCACATTGATTTATTTCGAGGATAAGGTGATAATGGTTCGATATATACTCATCCAATATGTTTTTGACATGTTTAGGTCTTATATTTTACATTATCTTTTCATTTTATTTAAATCGTTAAATAATGAGGTAATTATTGCATCATCATGATGTCATAACTAATTTAATATATTTAATGTCTAAAAATTATAAAAAAAATACTATGATGTAGGAAATATTTTTATCTTTCCAATGACTATTTATAGTCCAATATATCATTTATTTAGATAAAATTAAAAATGTTTTACTCAGGTGATACATTCTTTGTTATATTTAACTTTCTTTAAAAATAAAAAGATAAAAAGTCACTTTCACACAAAAATGATTCCATGGGGTCCCCAAGTTTTTCACAAGGCATCCCATGGTCGACCATGAGACAACCCGTAGCATTAGGACACATTTTGGGGTCATTTTTTATTATTATGATATTATTTTATTTCCTTAACTACCCGATTGCTCATTAATCAAGATAATTAAAGATAATTACCGTCATTACTATTCATAATGTCCAAAAACAACAGATTATTAATTACATATTTTGGACCATATGATTCCAAATATGGAATCCATTTTACCAAATTCCAAACATATAAATTTCAATAGTTAATTTAAAAATAATTCTCGTTGTCAAAACAAATAGCGGAATTTTTTGAAACAATATCTATGAAAAGTTCGGCACTTGTTTATGCCCAATTCCAAAGTGAATCCCAATGACCACCATTGGATTACATGGTAAAAATATATTTTATTTCAACTTTAAAACCAATTAAAAAGATAATATAACCATATAATTAAATTAGATGAAAAGGCAGTTTTGATGTAAAATGCAGTATTTTTCACTATTCATTAAAAAAATGAATATTGTCAGAAAAATACCAAAAAATTATCCAATGTAAATTTCAATGTACCAATCATAAATAATAAGTTTATTTTGAAAAATAGAGATTATAAAATTTTCAAAAGTTTTATTTAAAAATGGTTTTCCATCAAAAGGTAGTAAACAATCTTTTAAAAATATTAGTGTATTCCATGATTAAGATTGGATTCTTTCTCATTTTAAGCCTCTAAAACACTATCTAATTCATAAATAGACATATATAAGAATACCTATTATTCATTACTTAATTGGGATGTTACATCCTTCCCCCCTTTAGAAAATTGTTTCCCCATAATTTATTTACTTATCGAATAAGTGGGGGTATTTAGCCCTCATTGCATTTTCAGATTCTCATGTTGCCTCATCAATCATGTGGTTTTCCCACAAAACCTTTACCTGATGAATCACCTTATTCTGTAACACTTGATCTATGTGGTGAATAATCTAGACCTATTGTTCCTCATAAGATAGGTTCTCTTCTAGCTGAACTACCTCTGGACTTAAAACATGAGATGGATCTGGCATGTACTTCCTTAACATTAAAACATGAAAAACATTGTGTACCTGAGATAAACTCAGAGGTAAATCCACTCGGTAAGAAACTAATCCAACTCCCTCCAGAATTTCATATGGTCCAATGAACCTTGGACTCAGCTTTCCTTTCTTACTAAATCGCATCACACTTTTCCATGGTGAAACTTTGAAAAAAACATGATCACCTACCTCAAAAGAGAGATCTTTCCTCCTATTGTCTGCATAACTCTTCTTCCTGCTCTAAGCTGTTCTCATGTGTCTTTGTATCAGCTGAACTTTTTCTGCCAACTCTTCTACCAATTCTGGTCCCATAAACTTCCTTTCACCCACTTCATCCCAGAAAGCTGGAGTTCGACACCGCTTCCCATATAACGCCTCAAATGGTGCCATCTGTATACTGGACTGAAAACTGTTATTATAAGAAAACTCAACCAAAGAAAGATGTTGGTCCCAACTTCCCGGATAATCCATCGAACAAGCACGTAGCATATCTTCCAAAGTCTGAATTGTTCATTCTGATTGCCCATATGATTGAGGATGAAAAGCTGTACTAAAATTTAATTCAGTACCCAACGACTTCTGAAGGCCTTTCCAAAAGTTAGAAGTAAACCTGGGACCATGATCAGATACAATGGAGAGGGGAACTTCTTGTAACCTGACTATCTCTTTAAGATACAAACGAGAAAGTTGATATAGTGGAAAAGTATCTCGTATATCAAGGAAATGAGCAGATTTAGTCAAGCGATCAATAATAACCCAGATTGCATTATTACCTCGAGGTGTCTTCAGCAATCCCACAATGAAGTCTATGGATATATTTTCCCATTTCCACTATGGAACTGGTAAAGGCTGAAGCATCCCTTTCGGTAACTGCCGCTCTGCTTTAACCTGCGGACAAGTCAAACACTTCACAGTAAAATCAGAAATATCCCTTTTCATTCTGTCCCACCAGTAATACTCCCAATGATCTATATACATCTTAGTACTGCCAGGATAAACTGAAATGGAGAACTTTGAGCTTCACATAACAAATATCTCTTCAACTGTGAATCACACGGCACACACAATCTCTTCCCAAATCTCAAAACACAATCATTATCAATGTTGAATTCAGGAAACTTACCCTTCTAAACCAGCTCTAACTTTTTCTACAACTCACTGTCTTGCTTTTGTGCTTGCTTGATTCTGTCTGATAAAGAAGATTTCACTGATACCTGAAACAAAACAGAAGTAAATCCTGCACCAAAAACTTCTATTCCAAATTTCATCAAATCCTTAACCAAAGGATCACGTTCCAAATGCAAAATTGTTAATAAAGCATTACTTTTTCGACTCAAAGCATCATCCACTTTATTTCCTTTACTCGGATGGTAATGAATTGTACAATAATAATCCTTGATTAATTCTAGCCATCTCCTTTGTCTCATGTTCAATTCTTTCTGAGTAAATATATACTTTAAACTATTGTGATCGGTATATATTTCACACTTAACTCCATTCAAATGATGCCTCCAAATTTTTAAAGCGAAAATAATAGCAGACAATTCCAAATCATGTGTAGGGTAATTTACCTCATGAGTTTTCAACTGACGTGAAGCATATGCAATTACTTGATCATTCTACATTAGGAAAAAACCAAGTCCTTTCAATAAATCATCACTTTAGATAACAAAATCCCCATTCCTGGAAGGTAGTTCCAAAACTAGATCATTCACCAATCTTCTTTTCATTTCCTGAAAACAATCATCACATTCCTTTTTCCAAATAAACTTAACACCCTACCGAGTAAGCTTAGTAATTGGACTAGATAACTGTGAAGAATTTCTAACAAACCTTCAGTAATAGCCTTCCAAACCAAGGAATCTACGAATCTCAGTTACATTTGTGGGTCTTGGCCATTCTTCAACAATCTTTGTTTTTGCAGGATCAATAGTTATATCTTCTTTAGAAACAATGTGACCAAGGAAAGAAATTTTTTGCAACCAAAACTCACACTTGCTGAATTTTCCATACAATTTATTTTATTTTAAGGTTTGTAAAATAACCCTTAAATGTCTTTCATGCTCCTATTTACTTTTAGAAAACACCAAAATATTATCAATGAAAACCACCACAAACTTATCCAAGAACTCATGGAAAATTCTATTCATTAAGTCCATGAATACAGCAGGTGCATTGGTTATCCCAAAAGGCATTACTACAAATTTATAATGGCCATATCTTGTACGAAATGCGGTCTTCGAAACATCTGCTTCCTTTACCTTCAGCTGATGGTACCCCGATCTCAGGTCAATATTTGAAAAATACTGAGCTCCTTGGAGCTGATCAAATAAATCATTGATATGAGGCAAAGGATATTTGTTCTTAACAGTGATGTTATTCAAGGCTCTATAATCAATGCAAAGTCTCATAGAGCCATCTTTCTTTTTAACAAATAAAATAGGAGCACCCCATGGTGATGTGATAGGTTTAATGAAACCTTTCTCTAATAAATCTTGCAATTGCTCCTTCAACTCTAAAAGTTCAATTTGAGCCATTCGACAAGGGGGTTTTGAAATTGGCTTAGCATCAGGAACTAAGTCAATAGTAAACTCAACTTCTCGATCTAGTATTATTCCAGTCAACTCGTCAGGAAAAACATCAGGATACTCATTTACCACTGGCAGATCATTAATCTGAACAGTTCCTTTGTTTTCAACAATATGTGCAAGGTAACATTCATTTCCATCTTTTACAAGTTTCTCAGCCTCTTGATATGTTATCAACAGTAAGGGTTCATTCTTGTACATAAACTGAAAGTCTTTATGAAAAGAAACTTCTTCAGCTCTACATTCAATCTTAGCATGGTAAATAGAGATTCAATCCATACCCAGGATAACATCAAACTCTACTAGAGGTAGAACAATTAGGTTTACAAGTAGGTTCTTTCCTCGGATAAGGATAGGAAGATTCTTATAAATTCTTTTTTCCTCAACATTTCCCATAGGTGTTTTTACCACAAGTTCAGGATTCATTTCTTGAGATGGTATTCCCATTTTACTAGAAAAGTTTTCAGAGATGAAAGAATGTGTAGACCCTGAATCAAACAACACACTGGAATAATCTGAAAAAAACAAATAAAGTACCTGATACAACTTCATTTGATGGCCCGACATCTGCTGAAGTAGTTGTGAAGGATTTCACCACCCCTTTTTTCTTGTAGTATAACTGCTTCCCATCACTCAAGCTCTTTTTCGGACACTCGTTTGCATAGTGACCGATCTCATTGCACTTAAAACATTTCACTAACTGTAAATCAAATTTGGACTTACCATCACCTTGATCTTTTTCAGTGAAATCACGAGACTTATGTCCCATCTTACCACATTGGTATCACTTTCCCGAATTCAGAAGACATTCCCCAGCATGCCTTTTACCACATTTATCTCAAACTGGAAACTTAGTTTTCTTACCATCGGACCTTTTTGAAGAATTCTTCCCTTTCTCCTGCCACCTCGGTCTCTTCTTCTATTGGTTTTTATAGAACACTTGATCATAGGAAAACTCCATTTCCACCTTCTCAGCACATCGAACAAGCTATTCATAAATTTTGAACTCACGAGAGGCTAAATCCCTTCGATATTTTGGATTTAATCCTAAGTAAAAATGATTGATTTTACTATCAAGGTCTCAGATAAAATTTGGAGCATACCTTGCCAATCGAGTGAACATTTCTTCATAGGTAGCCACTAAGTCTTCCTCTTGCCTCAATTCCAGGAATTGTTTTTCCATACTAAGTCGAACAACCTTAGGAAAATACTTCTCAAGAAACATACCTTTGAATTCATCCCAGTCGAGAGCATCAATCTCATCAGCGTCCCTGATATTTTTAACCATCGACCACCACTGATCTGCTTCACCCTCCAAATGGTAAATATCAAGACTAACATTTTTATTGTTTGAACACCCCATGACATCGAAAATCTTTTCCAGTGATTTAATCCACCCTTCAGCTAGCACAAGGTCAGATGATCCTCTGAATGATGGGGGATGTTGCCTCATGAAATGTTCCACCACTGACATGTTCCTCTATGGTTGATCTGGCTGATCTTGTGCATTGATACCGCCACCATTTATCGCTTGAGTCAACTGTTCCATTACTGCAACAAATTGTTCAGTTCCAATTCCGACCATCTCAGGATGCTGATTCAGAAGGTCATTTCCTTCTGTATGCCTTCCTAGAACTGCCTCCCTGTTTCCTCTACGGGAAACCATTCTGAACAAACATGTTTTAGATGAAGCAACATGGTAATCTTAAAATGCTATATCATTTCAATTTGACCATAAAAAAAATATTCTCGGATAATCGTTTAGAAGAATTCTAACTTCTAAAGTTATCTAAACTGACCTCTGATACCAACTATAAGGCCCCAGCCTTAAACATTACTTAATCTTGAGTTATTACAAGATTACACGTTGAGGATCTTTTCAGGTTTAGAGTTTTAGAGAATTATATCATAAATCATGCATTAAATTCCACATTTAAACAAAGTGGTTACATAAAAAATAGTATTCATTTTTTTCCCATCAATGGAAACATATTTAAAACAAAACATGGTTTCTTTTATGACACTTCCTTGACCCTATCATCACATCATGTACCTTTACCTTTACCTATGAAAAACATTTCAAAAACTTGGGATGAGCATAAAAAGCTCAGTAAGGGATATAAAAGTACAAAATGAAAACATTAGACCATGTATGAAATCATACTTTACTCATAAAACATAAGCATTTTAACATGCCTCATCTAATCATGAATAAATCGTAGAAATCATAAGACATAAAGGTAACTTGAGGCATTCATAACATTCTTACATAGGGAGTAACCCCCTTGGTTACGTTTGTAATACCCATCACAATATATTCCCTAAATATCTTCAGAGAAACCTTAAAGTTTAACCCCTTCGCGTTACCCAATGAATTATAGAGCTATATCGGGCTCATCCGCCCTTAGTTTATCACGGAACCACCCGTCTTTATAATAATGCCCTAGAACCATAACATAATCATATCACATAAAACATGCATAAAGGAAACATAACATTTCCACTTTTCAATCACAAGAGATCAATACAACACATTGATATAAAAAAATTA
The DNA here is from genome assembly GCA_963277665.1 of Viscum album. NCBI lineage: Eukaryota > Viridiplantae > Streptophyta > Magnoliopsida > Santalales > Viscaceae > Viscum > Viscum album. The sequence continues at coordinate 781,285,679 of OY728145.1, forward strand.
TGAAAACCATTTTCAATACCAAAATAAAATAAAAGTAAAACATGGTATTTATTTTTTATTTCAAAAAATTTATGGCTTGAAGAGGAATCTGAAACTCAAATAATGGTCACGGCGGCGGAGAAGTCGTTGTCGCCACATACGTACGACAAAAAAACCATTCCCTTTTGTCGTTTAGTAAACGCTTTGTATAAAAAGATTCTTTTTGAATAATCGTAAAAGTCAAAGGGTTTTATACACTGTATAAAAGAGAGTTGTATATAAAACAAAATATTCCTCAATGAAATGAGATTGAGACAGATTCCCTTACCTCGGTTCCAACTTGACTCGATCTTTCTTTAATTTCTTGAATAATAAACTTGAGTTAATTTCTACTTTCTTAAGAACCTTTTTCAAGTTCATTATTCCTTTTATATCACTTATTACCATGTTATGAACATTATATAATCATTTAAGTTAATAAATGTTGTTTTGTCGATATTTGGTACTTGAGTCAAAAGTGAACTTCTTATATTTTCAAGTTGTTCACGTAGTCAAATATCCATTATCTCAAGAATGATATTCATGATGTAGATGCCATATATATCATAAATATCCTGTATATACATGTATTTATAATATGAAATAATCATTTAGAGGTAATAAATGAAATGCACCGTTCATGGAGATGGTAAGTCGTACGTACGCATGAACGCTACTTTCATTTCTATGTCATGTTAATGGAATTAAAACTAAATGAGAGATATGTATATTTTAATTCCAGAATTATATTCATAATTTAGATGTAACATACATAATATATATACATTATATATATGTACTTATAATAGTACATTATATTTGGGGATAAGAAATGAAATGCACCGTTCATGGAGACGGTAAGCCGTACGTACGCGTGAACGCTACTTCCATTTCTATTTTATATTTAATGGAATTAAAACATAATGATACATAATAGTATTATAATTCCAATATGTTATTATATATAATATCATTAAATATATCCTTTATACATACCACATATGGTATTAACGAATCAAATCACTTTGAGGGGGCGGTAGTCCGCACTTCCTAAAATGAAGATATCACGTTTACCCATAATGGAAACCATAAAGGTATGTCATAAATGAAAAATACAGAAGCTTAAGGAAGACATAAACATATTATATATCATATATAAATATAGTGACATCTTAATGTCCACCTTTGAAGGTGTTAAATAATATTGAACAATCATCATTTTGTGAGGCAGAAATTCACCATCCACAGAAACAGTATGTTCTTTAACCATTAGATGTAGGTGTGTGTAAGTGTAGCTCGAATACTTCTTATATAAAATCCCAGTATATTTAATACACTGTATTTGTTACAAAATAAATGAATAAAAAGAGTTTAGGGGGTTGGATAAGAAAAATAAAACAAAAGAACACAAGTGAAGACATTACCTTAAAATCGGGTAACTCCCTTTGGTTTGAACCAAAAGGGTTTCTTGAAGAGATTCCTGCCTAAGTTAAGGCTTCTAGGAGTAATAGAGGGATGTGGAGAGACAAAATGAGAAGGGTTTGGCCAAGCCAAAGGCTTTATAGGTGTGGGTAAGGTGGTAGAGGTGGGGGCCTTTTATAAGAGGAGAGGAGGGGAACTCTTGGAAAGTTATAAAAGGTTACTTTATTTTCAAATGAGTTTCAGATTTTAAAGGTCCCACATTGATTTATTTCGAGGATAAGGTGATAAGGGTTCGAGATATACTCATCCAATAGGTTTTTGACATGTTTAGGTCTTATATTTTACATTATCTTTTCATTTTATTTAAATTGTTAAATAATGAGGTAATCGCTGCATCATCATAATGTCATAAATAGTTTAATTTATTTAATGTCTAAAAATTATAAAAAAAATACTATGATGTAGGAAATATTTATAGATTTCCAATTACTATTTATAGTCTAAGAGATCATTTATGTAGACAAAATTAAAAATGTTTTACTCAGGTGATACATTCTTTGTTATATTTAACTTTCTTTAAAAATAAAAAGATAAAAAGTCACTTTCACACAAAAGTGATTCCATGGGGTCCCCAAGTTTTTCACAAGGAATACCATGGTCGTAAATGAGACAACCAGTAGCATTAGGACACATGTTGGGGTCATTTTTTATTATTATGATATTATTTTATTATCCTTAACTACCCGATTACTCATTAATTAAGATAATTAAAGATAATTATCGTATTTACTATTCATAATGTCAAAAAACAACAGAGTATTAATTACATATTTTGGACCTTATGATTAAAAATATGTAATCCATTTTACCAAATTTCAAACATATAAATTGCAATAGTTAATTTAAAAATAATTCCTGTTGTCAAAAAAATAGTGAATTCTTTTGAAACAATATCTATGAAAAGTTTGGCACTTGTTTATGCCCAATTACAACGTGAAATTAATACCAATGACCACCATTGGATTGAATGCTAAAAATATATTCTATTTACACTTTAAAACCAATTAAAAATACAATCTAACCATATAATTAAATTATATGAGAAAGCAGTTTTGAGGTAAAATGCAGTATTTTTCACTATTTATTAAAAAAACGAACATTGTCAGAAAAATACCAAAAAATTATCCAATGTAAATTTCAATGTCCCAATAATAAATAATAATTTTATTTTTACAAATAGATCTTATAAAATTTTCAAAAGTTTGATTTAAAAATGGTTTTTCATCAAAAGGCAGTAAACAATATTTTAAAAATATTAGTGTATTCCATGCTTAAGATTGGATTTATTCTCATTTTAAGCCTCTAAAACACTATCTAATTCATAAATAAACATATATAAGAATATATATTATTCATAACTTACTTGGGATGTTATAGATGATCTCTATTCTCTTCGAATATGTTGGTTCAGGTAAGCTTCTAGAATCCACTTTTTGGTTTTCACTAGCTAAATTAAGGTCTATTTATTTTTTAGGAGTCCCTAGTACCAAGTTAGAGGTGAGTTGATCATTACTGCATTAATTCTAGGTAACATTTTAATATATTGAATTTTTTTATCAACATATACAACACACACACACACACACACACACACACACACATATATATATATATATATGAAGGTGTGTGCGCATGCGACTGCGGACTAGTTTTGTATTAGTTGTTAACGTATGATGAAGTGAGGCATGTTTTGGTTCCACCCCAAGGTAGGGTCCCAAATCTCTATCACATTATTTATGAATTACTTCTTCTTTAACTAAATTTATAATGCGAGCTTCCTTGATTATGGAACAGCTAAATTTTCTTGAAATTTTGATTAAAGATAAACTGTTGGTTAGTGGTAATGTCATATCATTCTTGTTGTGGTTTGTCTTTTCATATGTCTTCTTGTTGGTGCTGATATATGATATGTCGATGCATGACACTTTTAATGTTATTAAATGATTCCACCCATATAAGATAAATGAGGACTTGATTGTGTGTTGGTTTTAAGCATGTATTGATAATTTGGTTAAAGTGATATGATTAAATAGTTAAATGATTTTAATGGGGTAGTATGTATAATAGGGTAATTAATTGAAGAATTAATTATCAAGTAATGAGTTGAAAAATTTGTGTAATTTACTAAATATTGAGAATATTGAATATTTTGACATGTTTGAAATATAAATTAGAAATTGGTAACAATTAATGGATGGATTAACTATTACATGATAATTGTTAAATGGTTAATTAATTGATGAACTGGTTAAACAGATATGATCTAATTAATTAATTGTTGAATTAATTAATTTGCATTCCTTAATTTAAGATTTTGAATTGATTGATTGTTATGATTGTTTTCCAATAATACATTTGGTTGTGTGTTTATTTTTCAATGCCTTAAGTTGTTTAGGATGGAGTTGTTTAAAAATAGGATATGCTATGTGATATGGTTACTAAATATGTGGGTCGTGTTCATCATGTTTGGATTCATATGTTTATGACGTGCATGTTAATTGTTAAAGTCCTGGACAAAATACTATTTCAGTGGATGGGTTCAGACTTGTTAATGATGTGGTATAATTAATTTAGAATAATTAATTCATAACTAATTATTAACTATTGAGTTGTTTAATGGTTAGTTGTTTGTAGAATTATTTGACGGGGGATTTATGTCAGTAATTAGTTGTTGAATTAATTAAGGGATTGGATTAATTAATTTATGAATTAATTAATGGATGGTTTTCGGGGTGTTAGGCATGGAACTCTACACTAATGATAAGTATATATTCTTGATTTATAAGCGAGTTGTGTGATAGGTACTGATGCTCCAAATACTCATGGGGTGCTAGACATCGCGTCCTACACCCATCTTGCATGCAAATATTCTTTTATGAGACAGGGACTGATTCTACAAATACCCATGGGTTGTGAGACAAGGATTGATGCTCCAAATACTCACAAGGGTGCTATACATGATGTTCTACACCTATTAGTTGACATTGGACTTTGGGTCCAATTGTTCATACATGAAATGAACTAATTGGTTAATGAAAACCATTGAGACATAATGATTTGTGAATTGAATATGACAAGGTGTTCAGACTTATTAATGAATTGGGTGAATCACTGTTAGTGGACGGACCCAGGAGTGAATCACTATTTTTACTGGACGAGCTCAGACATAGTATATGAAAGATTAAATTGAATATCTTATGATGTGTTATCCAAGCCAAATCACAATCTTGTATTCTTTCATTTCTTTATTTACTTAGATGGTCTTTATAGACATCTGTGGTGAGTGACTTATATGGGAGATGTCAGGATTAGGCTGGATCATGTGAATTATATAATTTAACGAGGTTTGAATAAATGATAAATGAAAATGAATGTGTGATTATTGTTATACATACATGAAAAATGTATAATGCAGGTTCAGATATCAATTGAGAGCTGAAGCAGGTACTTGGGTATATAGTTACATTGTACTACTTACTTTAATTATGCATGCTTTCACATTGTTTAAATTATTTATTGAATGTCTTGATTTGGGGTAGATACCAGTAGTCCCGGCTTACTGATATTTAAATCTCACACCCTACTCGTGCCACCATTGCATTGGGATACCCTAGTAGATTCTATTTCATTGCAGGTTGTGTTGTTTCATTTACTTGGTAGATAGAAGAATTGGACCCAGTGGAAGCTCGGGATGCTCAAGGAGAATACCATCGGGGCTTTGAGTCATTATGTATTTATTTATTTATTTTAATGTAAAGCATTCTGTTTTGTTCACTATTTTCCATTTTTTATCGTTAGCATGTCATGCATTCATCTACAGTATAATTGGCATTGGCCATTTGTTTTATACAATATTTACAAAATCTACATTCCACTACTTTATCATTTATTAGACTACTTCTGATATTTACTACCAATGTCTATTATTAAACTCTTATATGAGGGTATAGACTCCCCACTAACTATCGATAAACCCTCGCTGCTATTCGGCAACCTCTTCCATATAGGGAGATGCGCTTGAGGTCATGTGGCGACCAATATGGCCACTGGTTCAAGGTTGAGCTGGTTTGGGACATTAAAAAGTGGTATCAAAGGGCTCTTTTCCTTTTGTCTTTTTGTTTTGGTTGGTAGATAGGAGACCATAAATGTGTCAGTGCTTGGGTTAATAGACATGCTTGGGACTGATCACCCCATGTATGGACCATGTATGGGAAATGACTAAGTGTCCAGGAATGGGAATTGATGTTTGTACTATTTGAGGTTATAGTTTTTATGATTTCACCGTGGGTGACTGGTTTATTTTCCTCTGCTTGTTGATTTTCAAGATTTTGAAAAACAAATATCTTGGCCTGATATAGCAAGGAAGTTTCATACATGCATCATCTTAGGCACTTATAGATTCACATGTCATGAATATAACATGCCATGTAGTTTCATTAGTAGGATGCCTACTAATTTGGATTGTCTTCCCTGGGTACAATGTCATATTTTTATCTTCTTTAGCATGCCTCTGTAGATAGCATGTTTCAATGATAGATTTAACATGCTTGAGTGATTATATTCCATATTGCCTCACTTATTATCATGTTTTGTTGTTGTGTCATGATTTTGTGTTATATCATGTTGTTGTGTTACTTCTTATGATAACATGCTAGAGATATTTTGATGTTTGAAAGGGCTGCTAAATTTAAAATGTTAAATGAATGTTGATTGTGATAAATGGGATCCAAATTCCAGCAGTAATGTTAATGGGCGCCTTATCAATTGGTATATGTCCACCCATGTGTTTGAACCTTATATAACCATGGTATGTTTGAAAATGGTTATAAATGTAATTCTTCAGAGTTTTGATTGATAAGAACTATTTTTGGGTTTCTTTTCGAATAACCCATATATAATAAATGGGACCCTCAGAGGGCGCCATTTCGATAAAAGAAATTTAGATTCTAAATTTCATGTTTATATTTGGATAACACTATATGTGAAATGTTTAAAGAGGATGTTTGTGATAGCATTACTATTTTTTCATAGGGTGTTGTTTTGGAAACCAAGTGACTTGTTGTGAAAATGTACTTGTGGTTTTTTGAAATTTATTCTAATGTTAAAAGGTTGGAATTAATTAATTAAAATGCCTAAATAAAAAGTAGATTTTATTATTGGTGATATAATTTTTGCACGACCAAGAGAGAGGGTCAATGTTTATGTTTTGTAAGGGGCTAACATGTGGTAGGTAGTACCCTTAGAATGTTCTAGGTCGTTAAAGTAAGTTTGTTCCACTGTTCGGGAGGTCTTATTTGTACTCAGGTGTTATGGAACGCCGATAGGTTTATGCTATGACTTTTATAATTGATATTTGATGTGGTGATCATGGGTCGTGATATGTTGCACACATGTGTTAAGTGTTCTGGAATAGCATGTCGGTGAGTGTATAATCTTTTATTTCGACATCATGGAAAATTCTAACGTGGGTAGTGTCGGATCATTTTTGGTAAACATGTTAGTAGGAGATGCCGAGATTTTAGAATAGAGTTGTCTGATAATAGTTCAACTGATATTCTTAATGACCTTAGTTTTCTATTAGTGAAATCTACTGAATACAAAAAGCATGTCCCTTATCTCGACCTCATCATTGAGACACTAGGATAGCATTGGTCTTATGTCATTCTACAATGTAAATATCCTTGGTCTTGATGAGTGGTTGTTATCTCGGAAGTAAGCGGCAAGTGTGGTTTCTTTGGGATACTCCTTTATTCATGTTGGGGCAAGGTTGTTTGTTTTAAAATATCCTTGTGATGGCTTGACTTGGAAATTTCACCAGAGGTCGGGTAAGAAATTCATTATGCATGTAGATGGTTTTTGATAGATTTAAAGGAACATCATCAGATAAAGGGAGAATGTGGGTTTTGGGTATGTGACATCGTTCGAGGGAAGCATGCACAACCTATTCTGTTGGTTGATCAAGATTCAACTATTTTTTTGTGGAGGTCCCTGTAATGGCCTCATATATAAGCTATGTTTTGATGTTTAATCTACAAATTGTGCTTTGGCTCTAGTTTTAAAGGCTTATTTTTTAGGATTGAAAAGGGTTAAAGGTGTGTATGATGTTTGGAATGTGACACGTCAATTCTAACGAGATTAATTGACCTTGTTAGGTCTATTGTTTTAGTAGTGGTTGGCTATGGTTTCTTGTGAATGATAAGTTTTTAAGGTGGGAATGTTGAAAAGTCCCATGTTTTTGAACTAGGTTAAAATATGAGGGTTTTCAATATTTTTCATTTTATCTATGGGTCGGTTTTTAAATCGAGATCCATAATTTTATTACAAGTGTTGGAACACCTAAAGGTATCATTTTTGGACTTTCATAATTATCCTATAACTTTAGAGGGAGTCTCGATGAGTCTCAAGAGCACCGTATCCAGAAAATTCTACTTTAATTGATCTGCACGGGTAGCGCAAGATTGTCATCCAACCCGTACAGTTTACCTTGTTTAATAAATTATTTAATCTAATAAAATAAGATTATGTGAGAGATTGTGATTAATTAAAATAAAGGTCTAATAATAATAATAATAATAATAATGAAGTTATTATTATTATTATGGTGATTATTTAATTAAATAAATGATAAAGAATTAATAAAATTATGGTTGAAGAAATTAATATGGTTTTTGGGTTTATCAAATAACCGTTTTAATTAAACGAAGAGTTTCAGAATTATTAAAGGACCATTTATTATTAAATGGATGTTATTGGTTGGAGTTTTTATCATTAATATCATATTAATGATATCATAATAAATTGGCTGTTTTTTGTTTTAATTAAATGAAAGTTTGAATAATAATAATAATAATTTTATTATTATTATTATTGTGTTTATTTAATTGAATATCTGTTAAAATAATTTAATGTGGCTTTTGATCTTCTCAAAGAAATGTTTTTCCTTTAAGAAGGGTTAATTTGGAGTTATGGTCTTAATAAATTAAGGTTGATGGAAATAATAATAATGATTTATGATTATTATTATGCATATTATTATGGTTATATTTATTATTATTACTAACTTATTATGGTTTTTTTATAATTAATAATAATAATAATATATTTTGGGTGTTTTGGTTGGTAAGTAATAAATGTTGAAAGGGGTGGTAATAATAATAGCTTTTATTATTATAATAAATGATTTTGAATAAATTCAATTCAATTTAATTATGGGGTTTATCAAAGTACATTTTTTATCAAATGGGGTGTTTTGGTTTTAATGATATAAATGGAAATGAAAATAATAATTTATGAATATTATCATTAATATTATTATTATGTGTATTGTTATTATTATATTTAGTATAATAAAAAATTAAAAGGGGGTGGCACTTTATAAGGGAGGCGCGACCCACCCCCCCCCCCCCCCCCACCCACACCGGTTCTTGTTCTTCTCCCAAGAGGCATGACCCCCATGTTTCACCTTCTCCATGCATGACACGGGAGATTCAACGAGTAGCCTTCTTCTCCCTCTTTAATGGTTGGATTTCCCAAGGCATCTTTCCCCTACAGTGCGCCCCATACAGTAGCCACGCAAACTCACCTGGCGGAAACCCTCAGGCGCATCACTATAGAATGTGTCCATCTTCTTTTGCAATACCTCTGGACCTCCTCCACCTTGTGGTGCAACCAAAACCAGGTGTGCAGGACTGTCGGACTGCCTGCACCAGTTGCGCGACACCCCAGGCAGAGCTCCTACAGCGTGTGACCCCCATGGTGCGACCCACCCTTTCTGTGTCCTCCATCCATGGATTTTTCTTCTTATTTTCTTCATGTTTAGGGTCCAATTACTCGAGGTTGGGTCTTCTATCTTGTTATCCATCATCACTTTTGTGATTCGATGTTGTTTCGGCACCTGATTTGGTTGTGGATGATTTTAGGGTTTGGGGAAAATACGCGTTTATTGTGTTCTTCCTCCAATAGGATATGTGATTGATGTTTCGGGACTCGTTGGTCAATGTTCTTGAATCCTTCACCAATGGTGAGGTGGATGATCTTGATTCTCTTAGAATATGTTGGTTCAGGTAAGCTTTTAAAATCCATTGTTTTGTTTTTCACCAGTTAAATTAAGGTCTGTTAATTTTTTATGAGTCCCAGGTACCAAGTTAGAGGTTTTATGATCATTACTTCTTTAATTCTAGGTATCGGTTTAGTATATTAAATTTTTTTAATCAACGTATAAAACACACACATATATATATATATATATATTAATGTGTGAGGGCGTGCGACTGCAGACTAGTTCTGGATTAGTTGTCGGCGTGTGATGAAGTGCCGCATGTTTTGGTTCCACCCCGTGGTAGGGTCCCAAATCTCTATCACTTTATTTAATAATTATAGATTCTTTAAATAAATTGAGAATGTGAGTTTCCTTGATTATGAAACTACTAAGTTTTCATGAAATGTTAATTAAAGATAAACTATTGGTTAGTGGTAATGTCATATCATGCTTGTTGTGGTTTTTCTTTTCATATTTCTTCTAGTTGGTGCTGATATATGATATATCGATGTATGATACTTTTAATGTTATTAAATGATACCACCCATGTAAGATAAATGAGGACTTGATAATGTGTTGGTCTTAAGAATGTATTGATGGTTTGGTTAAAGTGATATTATTAAATAGTTAAATGATTTGAATGGGGCAGGATGGGTAATAGGGTAATTAATTGAAGAATTAATTATCAAGTAATGAGTTGTAAAAATTGCGGCATTTACTGAATATTAAGAATATTGAATATTTTGACACGTTCGGAATATAAATTGGAAATTGGTAATAATTAATGGATGGATTGATTATTACATGATAATTGGTAAATGGTTAATTAATTGATGAACTGGTTAAAGATATATGATTTAATTAATTATTTTTTGAATTAATTAATTTTCATTCATTATTTTAATATTTTTAATTGATTGATTGTTATGGTTGTTAGCCAATAATACCTTTGGTTGCATGTTTATTTTTCCATGACTTAATTTTCTAGGATTGATTTGTTTAAAAATATGATATGTTATGTGAGATGGTGACTAAATATATGGGTTTTTTTCTTCATGTTTGAATTGAGATGTGTACGACATTCATGTTAATTGTTAATGTCCTGGATGAAACACTGTTTCAGTGGACGGTTTTATACTTGTTAATGACTTGGGATAATTAGTTGAGAATAATTAATTGATAATTAATTATAAATTATTGATATTTTAAATGGTTATTTATTTGTAGAATTATTTGATGGGGGGTTTGTGTTGTTAATTAGTTGTTGAATTTATTAACGGATTGGATTAATTGATTTATGAATTAATTAATGAATGGTTTTGAGGGATTTAGACTTGGCACTGTACACCAATGATAAATATATATTCTTGATTGATAAATAATTTGTGTGACAGGGGATGATGCTCTAAATGCTCATGGGGTGATAGACATGGCATCATATACCCATCTTTCATGCAAATATTCTTTTATGGGATAGAGATGGATGCTCCAAATACCCATGGGTTGTGAGACAAGGATTGATGCTTCAAATACTCACGAGGGTGATAGAAACGATGTTATACACCCATTAGTTGACATTATACTATGGTTCCAATTGGTCATAAATGAAATGAACTAATTGGTTAATGAAAAAAATTGAGACATAATGATTTGTGAATTGAATATGAGAATCGGTTTAGACTTATTAATGAATTGGGTGAATCACTGTTAGTGGAAGGACCCAGGAGCAAATAACTATTTTTAGTGGATGGGCTCAGACATAATATATAAAATATTAAATTGAATATCTTATAATGCGTAATCCATGCCAGAACACAAGCTTGGATTCAGTCATTTATTTGTTTATTTAGATGGTCTTTAGAGACATATGTGGTCAGTAACTTATATGGGGGATGTCAAGATTAGGTCGGATCATGGGAATTATATAATTTTACATGTCTTGAATAAATGATAAATGGAAATGAATGTGTGATGACTGTTGTGTATACATGAAAAATGTATAATGCAGGTTTAGACACCAGCTGATAGCTGAAGAAGGTACTTGGGTATATAGTTACATTATACTGCTTACTTTAATTATGCAAGCTTTCACACTATTTAAATTAATTATTAAATGTATGGATTTGAGGTAGAAACCAGTGGTCCTGACCTACTAAGATTTATATCTCACACCATACTTGAGCTGCCATTGCACTGGGTACTCAAGTAGACTCTATTTGGTTGTAGGTTGTGTTGTTTCCCTTTACTTGGGAGATAGGAGCAGAGGATCGAGTGGAAACTCGGGATGCTCGAGGAGACTTCCCTCAGAGCTTTGAGTATTTATTTATTTATTTCTGTACTGGAATGTAAAGAATTCTTTTTTTCACAATTTTCCATTTTTTGTATCAATAGCATGTCATGCATTCATCTGTTGTATAAGTGGAATTGGTCATTTGCTTTATACAAGATTTACAAAATCTACCTTCCGCTGATTTATCATTTATTATACTGCTTCTGCAATTTATTTCCAATGTCTGTTATTGAATTATGATATGAGGGTATAGTATCACCAATAACTATCTATAGACCCTCGTTGCTAGTCAGCAGCCTCTGGAATATAGGGAGATGCACTTGAGGTCAAGAGGTGATTGGTCTGCCCCTGGTTTATGTGTGAGCCAGGTTAGGTTGTTAAATATAACACAACTATAAAGTTATTTAATGTCAATATAATGTAAATATAACGTAAATAAAACATCAATATAATGAAAATATAATGTTATATTCTCCTTATATTTTCATTATATAACCTTATTATTTATTTTTAATTATTATTAGTTATCGGTTATTGATATTTATTATTTGGTATAAATTACTATTAATTATTATCAATTATTAGAAATTATTGCTAAATAATTATAAGTTATTTTTTATATATTATTTATAAATAAATATATATTTTTAGTTATTATTTATTACATATACATATGATTGGGTTGTTTGGGTCGGTCTGGGTTAGAATTATGCCAACTCGTGACCTGACTCGGCCCAAAAAAAACCAAATTGACCATACCCCATGTGCAACCCGACCCAACCTCACCCTACCCAGTCGGGTTGGGTTGGGTCGATTGGGTCGGGCCAGGTTTGGAAACCCCTACTATTAATTTTGGTCAAAACATAAGTTGACCTCATTATATATTATAAATTATTTTTATTCCAATAAGTGTAAAATTGTAATTTAAAATTAATCCTGCAGACACGAAGAGAATGTGGGATTCTGAAGAGAAAATGTTCAAATGTTTACAAAGTTTTTATATCCAATTTGAATATAAAATTAATTAAAATTACCTAAATTTTATTAATAGATATATAATTGAACTAATTTTACTTTAAAACGAATTTTAAAAATAATTTAAATAGAAAGGCAGTTTTCAATTAAAGTTCTATATTTTTTACTATTCATTAAAAAAATTAATCTTTTTAGAAACTTTTCAAAAAATCGTTCTAATATAATTTTACACGATGATTTAAAGAATTAATTCTATTTTGTAGAATAATTTTTATAAAAATTTTAAAAATTATATTTAAAACAAAACTCATAGATGCAAGGGAAAAACAGGTTTTCGAGAAGTGTATTTTTTTCTAGAACATGATGATTTTATACTAACTCTATGTCTGATAATAATAATTCTATGAATATAAATTAATATTAAACAATATATAATATATTTAAATTTAATTTAAACTATTCATCATTGGATATTAATTTAATTAATTAAAATAGAGAATCTTTATGCACTTTAAAACAGTTTTTAGAAAAATCATGTTTTTAAACAAGATAATAAATTTATAATAAAATACAATATAATGATTATTAAAATGTAATTATGTTGATTAAATATAACTAAATAATAATTATGTAACTGAAAACATATTCAAAACATAATTTAACATTTAAATTACTTAATTTATTGAAAATAAATGACTTTTTTACAAAAATCGGTATTTTTTCACAATTCAATGAAAATCAATATTTTTCAAAAAATTCCAATTTCACCCAAAACAAATTTTCATATTATGATTTCAAAAGTAAATTTAATTTTAAAAAATAAATTTAAAAAATGTTCCAAAAATTATTTATAATATTTTTTGTGAAAATTAATAAAAACAGTTTTTGAAGAAAACATATTTTTGAAGAATAAAATTACATTTCTTAAAACTTATCGGTTTTTTAATAAACACTTACCAATAATTTATATTGATGAGTACATGTAAACCATGGTTAATTTAATCTCAATGACGTGTGTTTAATATTTAATAAAACATAAAAATCTTGGTGTTTCATGTACCGTAAGTCATCGAAAAGATTAAATTCATTTAAGAAGAAGTATATCTTAAAGCCTAAAGGGGGTTGAATTCTCATCTAAGCTCAGTGTTTCATGTATGTTATTCTATTTAACATAATTTTATTCATTTAAAATCTTGGGGTGTAACGTCCCCAACTAGAAGCCACTATCTGGTGCCCCAAGCCGAGTCACCACATGACCTCAAGCATGCATGCTCGTACACAAGAGGTTACCAACTAGCGGAAAGGGTCTAATAAATCGTGTGGGAGACTATACTATATTTATCATAGTAAGACATAGTAGATAAGATTTTAATTTACAGAAATTGCAAACAATAATCAGAACCATGAATAATAAATCATTTTCCAAAGATGGTACAAGTCACAACCAAACAAGTAAATATGCCATGTCATTCTAAATATACCAGAGTGTATGAAACCCAAAATAAAGACAGAAACCTAATCTCCCAATTGGATCTGGACTCCAAGTCTGGATCCTCCTCCAATTACATCCCAAGCCCAACTCAACTTCCTAGCATATGACCTTTTCTCTTATCTTGGACGACAACCATGAAATCTACTTAGTTACCCAATGGCGGCCCGAGCAGGGTGTGAGTACAACTCGGTCGGCCACAACCAAAGGTGTATAAAAAATAGCTAGTCTAAAAAGATAGTGCTTTGAAGTGATAAGTAAATGACATGGTAAATAAAATATAGGATGGATTCCATTAGTTAACAATATACACTTAAACAATTTCCATCAATATAGCCATTTCTTCCATTACACTATCTTTATTACTAAGTTTATCATCATCATTTGTTCCATGGGTTAGGCATTTACATCATTTACACAGGGGTTTAATTCATTCATCACTATGCAAAAGGGAATAAGTCCAGTCCATATCTCACTAGGTATAAACACATCAAAACAAACACATTATCCTTACCTCGAAGCCTCAGTCTATGTGGAATGAAACTGTTAGGCTAATAGAGCTTTTTCCCCTTCCCTATCCCATGCATTGTGGGGTATAATTTTGATCCTTAGTGCAACTCGACATGTGGGTTTAGAACCTCAATAAATACCCCCACACTACCAATCCATGTGCACAGACTTATATATCCATTCACTAAACATATCAAACCCCAAACCACTCACAACCAATTCAAATAAAAATAACAATCCATAACAATCAACATGGTAATAAATATCATGTCATAACCCATTAACACATTTTCCATTTACATTACATATCCCATTTATACCAACTTCCTATTCCCATGCCCTAACCCATTTGGAACTATAAATAATTTCCATATAAACCCACTTAACATATTCATCAATTCCGTTATAAAAACCCATTTAATATATTTCACAATTCACAAGCCATTAAAAATTTACCATATTAATCATTTATTATGTAATAGCCTTCTTAGGCAGATTAACAAGGGATCTATGTCATCACACATCAATAGTACACTTAACCTTATCATTTTCACGTTTCAGGAATGTTGGAATACCCCATGAGTGTCCCTAAATCATTCTACTCATCCTTGATGCATCCCTTACAGATCATGATGGATTCAATTCATAATTTAAACAGCCATTTTACCAAATCTCACAATATTTGTCAAATACACAACAAGGTGGAACTAGGAACACAACACACATGCAAAAAATCACATTAAAACTATAGGATATAACTTTTAGACCACCTACCTAGAATTTGTCGATGAATGTACTCTTAATTGTAGCCTTAGATCCTAATCCAACCCCCTGTGAATACCTAAACTAAGTTCCACTAGAAAAGTAGGGTTTCAAAGCATCATAATTATATGAGAGAAATTACCATCCTTGATCTAGAAAAGAGAAGCAAGGGATGTGTTAGGATTTCTTGGGGAATCGATCTGAAACCAATGCTGCTTCAACCAGCTTAGAAATGAAAAATATCAACCCTTGGATGCTTGGGTCCCTAGGGTTCATCACTTGGGCTGAGAGGGGAAGAAATGAGGGTGAAATCGGGTCGCGATCTAAAAATCCCAAGGGTGGAAACTGGAAATTCCAAATTTTTTATGGGATGCATAGTTTCACCACATGGTTTTACAAACTGTGTGCCAACTGTGTTCTAGCTATTGTATAAGGATTACCTGGGATGCATGGTTACTTGCGAATTTAGTACGGTTTGACTAACCGTGCACCAATCATATGGAATGCCTCTATCCAGGGGTGCATGGTTTTCCTTGTAGGGCAACAAAATTTACTTTGTTGGGAACCAACCATACACCTTGCATAGGTCGGCCCAGTTTTACCTCTTTTTTCATCTCGAACCCCTTGAACACCCCGGATTCCCCACATACTCCTAATTAAAACAAATCATTTAACTTAAACAATATATTGAAACCAAAATTTAAATATGTACACACATTCATGAAGTATGAGATCTTACAACCTCCCCACCCTATAATAGTTTTTCCTTGATCTACACTCCAAGACATCACTAAGCTTCCTGAGTAAAGGGATCAAGCCACTATTCCATCCTATCCATTCACCTTTTCCAAGCATCCCCCTTTAATATTAGCATGTTTCCATGACACTTGACTAGAAAGTACAACCTTACCTTGCAAAACCTTCTCTCTACAAGATGTAAAAGAACTGAATTCTCCTTAAAGGATGGATCAATATCTAACCACACATCAACCACCATAACTCCAAAGGGACGCCTTAGAAACACTATTAAAATCACAATACAAAGAAACTTCACACACGGCATCATACCATTGTGAAGGAGCCAATAGGTACATCCTTGAACCAATTCCCATTCTTGATATGCACTTTTCATACCAAAACTTCCACACAAGGTTCTTTACAGCTCACCACTTTTGTACCTCCTTTTAACCGAGTCAGTTGTCCCCGGTTGACTCATCCTGGAACACCCGGCTTCACTAATGGCACATCATTACCCTACTTGACCAAATTTGTTTCACATCAAAGGAAACTCTATGGTAACTCAAACACACTTACTAGATTCCAAAATCAATATCCATTGAGGTTTTATTACTAAACCTCCATTATTACACAATCAATGATTCTAACACATGCATTTTGGATTCCCCTTAGAACTACCCCGAGCTTACAACCAATTCTTGGCTCAACCAACCACCACATCCAAGGACCACCTGGACCACTTTTGAGGAATCCAATTTTCACCTCATCAGTTGCACATTAGTATCCTGATGCCACCACATCAACTCTACACTCTTCCCAACCCATTCAGGACTGACTCATCACTCCCCACCTTAGGAGTGTTGTTACCTTCACTTTCCACAAGGAATTTACAACCACAACATTTTACTCTTCGCTCATAAGATAAAACCAAAAACTTGGAAATGTTCATCCAAGTTTTTTAAGAACATCAGAACAAACATCACTCAATACCCATCCCTACTCCCGATAATGGCACTTATGGTGTTCATTAACACTTGGTCTATCTTGAGGACCTCACTCGTAAAATGTAGGGGGTGTACATCCCACTATCTGGCTCCATAGATATTGATACATGATCACAAAATCCATGATTCCCCATATCCAACCGAAGAATATTCAGGTATCTTAGCATAAAGTCAGAGATTTATCATCATACTTGAGATGATGTCAAGATATTAGGCATGATCGTCACTAGATAAAAGTATGATAAGAACTTTTCAAAGAACGCTACCCTAACTTATCTGAATTTGGTGTCACCTACCACTGTGGGACACCATGACCTACCCAAAGCCTTAGGTTTCTATGCCCACACATGTCTCATCAATAATTGACCACCATCGCATTAGTGTGACTTTTTACCAAGGCTCACCACCACCCCATGACCATCCACCAAGCAGTCATAAACCAATATTTCCTTTGGAACTATCACCACCTCCCCGCTCAATTTCAACCAGCACGACCCTGATATTTAACAACCAATACACAATAGTTCACCAAACCAACCAAAACCAATGGTTTCTCACATAGCCATGCTTCCCACTTTGGCTTCAAAGAGAATGAAATGCGCTTATCCTATGCCACCTATTCACCCATCCCAAATAGACTCAGGAATTACCAGAATGTGCCCACACCTAGACCTCCTCATAGCTCTCAAGCTATCATACCTTCCTGTGAAAATGCACTTAAACTAACTTTAGATCACCCAGTACAACATTAACAGAGCCTATACCAATGCCCTCTTACTCATCTGATTGTGCCTCCTAGTCTGTTAGTCTCATCCACTTCAAGGAATTATCAACATTTCACCCAACAACCAGACCATTCATGTGAAAAATCCCAAGCATGTGACCACCCTCACCTCAGGATTCACCTTCATAATGAAACATCTAACCATGATTCAGTCACCCTGGTCCATACCAACCAAAATCAACATAGGGGCCTTCATTAATCATTATCCAAATAGATGGTTCTGACATCCAAATGATACAACCCTTCAAAACTAATCTTACACTAGCCACCACCACTTGGGTTCCTTTATGAAAGATCCAGGGCACAATCATACCATCTACTGAAACATGACGGTACCCATTATGCATTATTTCCACCTTTGAAGAATCTAACATGATTCATATTCCGAGGCACCCGCAACACTAGGATAACCTCCCATGAGAACACTCTTGATCATCCTGAGAAGACCCACTCATCGTCACAACTTGAGTCACATATCCTAAAGTCATTAACCTTCACACTTAATCCTCTATTCCAAACTACACCTATCTAAGTCCAAAACATCCATCCATGACTCATGTATCCAAGAGCACTAAAAAAATTTCTGACCACTCTCACGATTCGCTCTCAAGGGACAAAATATGAAAACTTCCTAACCAGGGTAAGGTTAATAAGTCACTAATCCCTATCTCTATAGGATAAGTACACCCAACTTCATACAAGTTTCCACTCATGGGTGGATCTCCTACCCCTGTCCCAGAACACTACATTCAAGCACCATGGAAATTTCAACTTTAGGCTTCACACCAAACATACTCACACACATACATCGATACCACTTGCCAAAACCCCCACTCTAGGTTCCAAAACACCACTCACAAGGTTTGAACTCACACGGGTCACCACACCTATAGAAAAAGAACCCATCACTAATGACTCCTCAACCAAGACACTCATTATTAAGTCCAACATACATCTTAAACACTTACAACCCACAAAGGTTAACACCTTCACATTACCAGAAAATATCTCAAAACTTCAAGGTCACCACCTAACAGAAATCATAGCAAGGAATGGTCCTTTTATCCATAGATAGAGACTCATCAAGGTCTCTATACATATAATCAAGGTATCATCCTAGAGAACTCTCATTCCCCAAACCACCCATAAAAAAGCGACAAATAAATAACACAAGTAATACTCAATGGAAATTTTTATCGAAATTTTAATCATTAGACATTCTTTTATAATTAACTTCACCATTTCAAAAACCCCAGGGTTCGCATTTTAAAATATTCTATTTACCAAAAATTTAAAAATCCCTACCTTAATTGGATTTATATTTTAAAATAATTTTACCAACAACACTTCAAGGATGGTCAACCGGTATAAACCTCAAATAGAAAAGATACAATACTTTCCATAAATAGACCATTCTGTATACACTATCCCAATATATGTGATCGCATCTCTAATACTACACTCAATGATTCCTACCATGAATCATGGTCAAAATGAGGTAAATTGACCTACATAGTCACAAGAATTTTCATTAAGAACCGTTTTTAAACTAGCTCTATTTTCCCAACACAAATATTTCCCCTTTAGGAACCTATCCCATTTTTCAACTTATTACAAAAAGTGTAATTCCTTATCCATTTTACCATCACGATATAAATACTTTTCTTTTAGAAAACATTCAATCATTATAATTTATCACAACTAATAATTCTAACCCATTTATAATGTTTCTTTAAACAAACTATTATTCAACCATTTATTTATATTCTTCCCATTTACCCATTTGAATAAACTTCATTAGACACCATTTTCATCCAATTTAAATAATTTAAGATACATCCTACCCTTCATGTCCCACACACCCATCTTGTGTGTGCCTATCATGATGGATGCAATCAATATCCCCATGTGCCTAAAATAATGCATGAATGCACAACATCATGTTGTTCTGGCCATAAGAAAAATATTATAAAGTAGTAACATCACACAAAAGTGAATCACCTAATAGTGAAATATCATTCAACTATAACAATGCATATCAAGAACAAAAATTACCACCCTAGGAATTTAGGTTTTCCCTCATACATGGATTAGCTACTCCCATGCATGAGCTTATTACTAAGGCTTGACACATCTTATTCTCCTTTCTACCATCCCAAATAATAAGAACATAGTAAAGAATAACTCTGATATCAATTTTTAATGTCCCTGACCTGGAAGCCACTATCTGGTGCCCTGAGAAGAGTTACCACATAAACTCAAGCATGCCTCCCCGTATGCCAGAGGTTTCCAACTATTAGTGAGGGTATAATAAATGGCATGAGGAGACAATAAACTCTTTATCAGAGTAATCCAGAGCAAATAACAATTTAATTAGTGGAAATAGGAAAAAATAATCAGAATCATGCATAGTAAATCATTTCCCAAATAGGGTAAAAGTCCCAGCCAATCAAGTAAAAATTCCATGACATGCTAAATGTACCATAGTGCATAAAACTAAAAACAAAGGTCATAACCAAATATCCCAAGTGGATCTTGAATCCATGTTCGGATCCTACTCCAAGCACATCCCAAGCCCAACTCAACTCCCCAGCATATGACCTTTTCCCATGTCCTGACCAACAACCATGAAATCTACTCGGGTACCAAATGGCATCCTGAGTAGGGTGTGAGTATAACTCAGTAGGTCCCCACCAATAGTGTCTACAAATTATCCAGTATAAATAGATAGTATATGACAGTAATAAATAAATGAAATAGGAAATAAAAGATAAGTTAGATTCCATTAGTTGAAAACATACACTTAAAAAAATTTATTCACAAAATCCATTTCTTCCATTACATTATCATCATTACTCAGTTCATCTTCATCATGTGTTTCATAGTTTAGTCATTTACATCATTCTCACAAGGGTTTAAGTCATTCATCACTATGAATAAGAGAATAAGTCCAATCCCTATCTCACTTGGGATAAACACATCCCAATAGAAACATTATCCTCACTTTGAAGTCTCAATCTGGGTGGAATACAGTTGTTAGGGGAATAGATCTGTGTCCCCTTCCCTAACCCATGCATTATGGCCCTAAATCAATCTACTCATCATTAATGCATCCCATAGGGATCATGAGGAGATAAATTCATAATTTAAACACCCACTCTAAAAAATCTTACCAAAGGCATCAAATAAACAACAAGGCGGAACTAAAAACACAACACACATGCACAAATCCACATTAAAATAATGGGATATAACTTTTCGACCACATAACTCGAATCTGGCAATGAACATGCTCTTAATCATATATTTAGATCCCTATCAGACCCCTTTTGAATCTCAAACTTAGTTTCCCTTGGAAAAAGAGGGTTTTATAGCTTCAAAATAAGATGGGAGAAACTAAAAACCCTAATCCAGAAAAGAGAAGTAAGGGATGTGTTAGACATAACCACAACTTTGATATGCAACCAAAACGATCTAAATGGATTCGAAAAGAAGAAGATAGGACCCTAGGAAGATTAGGTCACTAGGGTTCATCACTTGGGATGAGAGGGGAATAAATGAATGGGAAATAAGGTTAGGATCTAAAAATAATAAAGGGTAAAATTGGAAATTCTCACTTTTTAATGGAGATCACGGTTTGGCCACATGGTTTGTCAGACCGTGTGCCAACAGTGAACCAGCAACTGTCCAAGGAGAACCTAATTCACATGGTTACCTAGGAATTCAACATTCTTTGACTACCCTTGTGCCAACTATATGGAATTCCTCTATCCATGGGTGCACAGTTTGATTGGGAAGGATGAACAGTTTACTTTCTCATGCACTAACCGCACACCTTGCATAGGTTGGCCTAGTTTTCCCTCTTTTCACATCCTGAACACCCAAAACACCCTCGAGGCCCCACATACTCCCAGGAAACATTTCATTAACAAATAATAAGAGATTTAAACCAAAACTTAATCATGTACACACCTTCACCAAGTCTGCGATCTTACATGGGGTGTTATAGAACCCCACTCATATAATAGGATAAACGAGATTGTTATAGAAAAATGCATATTTGAACATAAAACTATATTTAATATTATTCCAATCCGATTGAAATCATTTAGATGAATATAAAATCACTTTATTGAAGATATAAAATTTTCAATTCATTAAAATAATTTATCAACAAGGATTAATTTAATTAATTTAATTAAAAATTGGTTGTGCGCATAAACTCTGTTTTTCATAAAAACATCTTTATTTACCGTTAAATAATTTTATTTTCATTTCTAACCAATTTATACCCAATATATTCTTTTATACATATGTAAATAATTTTTTCAAAAAAAATCCTTATTCATACCCACTGATCCAATTGCTAGGCAATAACTGTCACATAAAATAATAATAATTCAATAGTATATTGAGGTTCTTTTAAACTAAGTGTTGTGTGTAAAGCAATATATTAAATAAATAAGAATTATTGAACATAAATATATCATAAAATATTTTTTCATTATATTAAGTGTTAGATAGCTAGTTTGACACACAACACCGACCTTAAAATATACCATGATATATTAAAAAAAAGAAGTCAAATTGGTGGCATGAATAGGGACAACCAAATTATTAGAAATATCAATATATGTTTTATATAGTTAATATATATTTATTAATTATTTATAAATAAGCTCTAAATTTTTATCAAAGGCATTTTATGCTTCAAAAATATATTTTACTCAAAATGGTATTTTTCATTTTCTGAATGATATTTACAATTATTTTATATAATTTTCAAAAAAAAAAATTAATAAATGAATTTAATTTTTTAAATCATCATGTAAATATTTTTTAGGGTTAATTTAATGTATTTTTACGAAAAGAATTATTTTTTATTGAATAGTGACAATGCATATTTTTGTTCAATTTTCATTTATTTTCGTTTAATAAATTTATTTAAAATTATAATTATATTCTATATTTTTTTTAAATTTATATAAGATCCATTTTATTAATCATGATCAAAATAATTTAATAGTATTCAACATTTAGTTTTATTTTGGTATAAGTTCATTTTTAGGCTTAAGAATATATTTTTCTAAAAATTGTTTTTCATTATGATTTATACATTTATATTAGAATTTATTTCTTAAAATTATTGAAATTGAATCTAGAAAAATTGGTTCTATATTTGGAATCAGTAGCTCCATATTTTGTAAATAGTTCCCTTTTATTTCTATTCATTGTGAATAGTAACTGTGGTAAATTTTTGTCACCTTAATAATAGTAAAATGGGTAAAACATGATTATAATTATTAGAGAAAGGAAATAAATGTCCAAAAAATATTTCATTTCGTTTTATAGGTTATTTAAATAATAATAATGTAATATTTAATTTTTTGGAAATTTCTTTCTACTTTCTTTTGATAATGATAATTCAAAAATGTCACTCTATTTCTTCTAATTTCTCTTATATATCAAAATATGGATATAAAGATGTTATGAATGAATATAAAAGTTTTTTTGAACATAATTGATTTATATTTATGATTTAAATTCATTTTTAATTCCTTATAATGGGATAATTACCTTAAATTCTTATACAATGATCACATAGTGATTGTGTAAGAGGTAGAAAAATAAAATTAAATGATTGCAAAAAATATAAAAAGTAATTTTGTATGGATAAATTAAGTATTCACACGAATATTATTTTTCATAATAATTAATAATTTATAGTTAAAGATTTTATATTTTAATTACATTCTTATCATTATATCTTTAAAGTCAAAATAAATAAATAGTTCTTAAAATGGATTTAATGGTATTTTATGTTAAATAATATTTTATTTTAATGATTTAAAAAAAATAAAAACATTGAAACATGACAAGAGGAATGGGATATGGTCTTAAATTAATTCCTCGACAATTTCTCATACAATTTATACTTCACAAGAAAATTTATAACCAATTATGAATGAAAAAATTTTTATAATGGTCGGTGTTAAAACTTGTTAACAAAGGGTTTAAACTAAAAGATAATGTTTACAACGACATGTAATCCTAAAAAAATTATTTATTCAATGTATTTAAACCTTAAAATATTTTATTATAAAAATTTTACCTACTTTGTGCCAATTTCACAAGAAAATAAATTTATTATATGTAAATCTTTTATGTAATTCCAAGTGGGTCATTTCTTTCACTATAAAATGACACATGTGTCCTATAGTATTCAAACTTAATGAACATTTAATAAAGGCTAATAAAATACCTAATACCTTCCTAACATTCATCCCAATCTATTAGAGGTCTTAGTTTGATTATAAAACCATCCTTTTAAGGACTAAGTTGTAAGAAAAAGGAGGTTTCTCAACAAAGAGGTATAACTCTAAACTGAGTACTATTAATTTTATTTCTTCTACTACAACCTAGGAATTTATGGTATCAATTGTAAAATAATTAATTTAGTATCTTGAATATACTAAATTATTATTATTATGATTAACCAACCATTATCTACCGCATTTCCATCAAATGATAAATGAATGTGTTGCTTGTGCGTACGTATAAACTATTGCCACCACTTAGTGATATGATTGATTTTACATCAACCTAATTGATGTTTTATTATTTTTATAGATTTAATGTTTATAAATTATATTTTAAAAAAATTATTCTATATTAATTATATGATTGTATCAACCTTATTACTTTTCTATCTGTTTGAAAATGATAACATCACTCATGCATACATACAGACTACCACCTCCAGGAAATGATTTGGGTCATTTTTCATTTCCACTTTACATGGATGGTAAAAAATATATATTTAATGAATATATATAATGATAATGATATAATATTTATTATATAAAGGTTAATTATAATTTAACTTTCATTCCATCCATTGAAAAGTGAAAACATCAACTGGGTATACATATAGACTACTGTCTCCACAAAATAATGTAATTCATTTGAAATCACTGCTTTATATGAATGATTATAAATGTGTATATAATGATTAGATACGATGCATATAAAATTATTAAAAATATGAAATTTATGTAACCATGATCAATGTTTGTGGACTATAATGGTCAAATCAAAACACATGGAAAATGAAGCAGTTAATACCCAAAATGATGATGATAAAGAAAGCTTGTAAAAGAATAGTTGATAAGATATTAAAAGTTAAAAAATTATGTTATAAATAAAATTAATATGGCCCTTAACTATATTTATAATATATCTATATTTATTATATAGCATGTTTAAACACATGTGAATTAGGTAGAGACTTGAGGTAAGGGTTTTTCATCTCAATATTGTTTCATTGAGACATGTTTAATGTTATAAACTGAATTATGTTTATTATATTTATATAAACCCCTTTTACATTTTATATAATTAACCCTTCCCAATTTATGTTTTTGAAAGTGAAAATAAAAATTTTTTCATCCAATTGGATTTTATTTGAAATATACCAATGTTGTAAGAGTTTATCACCTCAATTTGTCTTAATTGGGGCTTATGTTATGTCATACACCTACCTTATTTTATAAGGTGTATCTATTATCCATTTGAAATTTTTTATCATAAATAACCTTATGTTCTTTTTATTTAATATTTATTTCAATTTTATTTCTTAAAAAATTACCACAATATCAAGGGGCTTGTGTTATAATCTCGTTTATTTTCAGGATTATCTATTCTAAATTTCCATTAAGGTAAATTATATAGTTATTAGCATTTTATCCACAACATGTTTTCTTATCCTTTATTTATTCCTTGAATTTTTATATATTATTACCATATTACACTATTTGGTACTAAAAATGATCAAGAAAATGTTTTTGAATAAAAGTAAACCTTTTTTCCTATTTGGCCATTGAACATTTTCTTCTATTTACATGCTCTTCAAAATTGTATTATTGATGTTTTTACCTATATATGAAATTTTTTAAAAAGATAATATTCATTATATTTTAATTAATTTAAAAAGTATTAAGAGAAATATTTTTAAATTAATGTTTTCTAAAAAATATTTTTTTACTTTATTCAAAAGTTTACAAGAAATATTCTATTTTTACATATACGGCATGAATAGTGTTTACCACTATCATTAATGTTCTTCTCTATAGAACTTAATTTACAAGTTTCCATGTTAATTTTAAAAAATAAATAGTTTTATCAATATTAAAGTAAATATCATTTAATATGTTATAAAAAATATGATATTTTCTTGTGTTTTTAAAAGAAATGTTTGAATGATTTTTTAAAGGTATTTTACTTTTATATACAATTCCATTAAAGATTATTATGCTTCATTGGGGGTAGGGTCTTATGATACCTTCCAATTTATTTCTCTTTATAGATTATGATTATGATGCTTTAAGGATGATTCTATGAAACCCATTTCATTTCCATGGGCTAATTAAGTTCTCAGGAAACCCTTATAAATATGTTTCTTTTCCATGAGTTATGATATGATAAAATGATTAATTGTTTATAAAACCAATTTTATTTCCCCAAATTCGGATATTATGATATGATTAATTTTTATGATATTTTGGAACACATATATATGGTTTTCATTATGTAACATGTGGCCCAGAATTATATATCCCTCTAATTCATTAGGTAATTTTAGATATCACACGAGATAATAAGGACTAAAATAAGGAGTGATACTTATTTATTAAGGGACTTTGTATACTATGATAGTCTTGGTAGTGAACCTTGACTAAGGAAATTATTGAATGGTTATTAATACCAATCCGTTATGATAGTCTTGGAAGTTATCCTTAACTAAGGAAATAATTTTATAGGCTTATATGTACTACACAAACATATATCGTATGCTTATGATATGTTCTCATAGCTTGTGATTGATTATTCATAATTCTAGTCACTTAAAAATTATGTATTTTGTTATAACCAAACTTTATGCCATAATTTATAATTAATGATCATTGACTGATTGCGTTTGATTTTAATAATTTATGATCATATTCTTATACCCATATTTTTATCTTACATGCACTTATGATTATTTATTTACATCTATTGTGTTTAGAATTACTGAGAATTTGATATCACTCTTTCTTATTTTTCCTTTCCCTAGGTTATGAATAAAGGTTTTAAGTATGGTATTTCTAATAATGGTACTATTTGAGAAGATATTTTAGGGAGATATTAAAGATATGCCATGAAATAAGTTTTTTGTGTATTTAATCAATAAATGAAGTAAATATTTACGATTTTAAGGAATATAATGTTATAATATGCATTTAGTTATCATCTAAAATGATGTAATATATATGTATGAAATTATCAAGTCTACTAAGTTGGTAGTAGAGTAGGTTTTAGTTACCTTTGGGATTAATATAATAAAAAAAATTTGAATACCCTTGGGGTATGTCTATATATATGATAACATCCTAAAGTTTTTATAAATTATAAATTATGTGTTTTCCAAGAAAATGAATCCTTGTATGCATAGTAGAAAGTGCTTAGGGAAATGGTATAGATGTACCTATGTGTAATAACTATGAATGGGTGGATTATATATTAACTTGATCTTCATCAATGTATGATGAGTGGGCCAAAGATCGAAGACTTAGATAGACACTCCCATGGGATATACATGGGTCAATCCATATCCTCCTTATGAACCATCATAAAGTATTTGAATAGAAGATGAACAATGATTACCTAGGTGAAACCTAAGGAGTCAGGGACTGAAAATAAATTGTTAAAATATTTACATGCTATAAATTATTTCTCATGATTATATTATTAGTCACTATGATCATTTTTTTCCCACAATATGCTTTAAATTTTTATTTAATGGATATAAGTAGGAAGAATCATATAAATTCAAAATGTGATAGATAATGTAGTGATTTCCCTCATGAGAAACCACATGATATGGGATATGGTATATAGAAGCCAGTGATTATTCTTAACTACTTATCTTGATATATAATTAAATACATTGATATAAGTGAGTTTCATAATGAACCAAATATATAGAAAATGGAGTTTTAGGAAGAACATAAGCAAAAGAAAATTCATCTTCCAATATGAAAAAATATAGGAAGAAACAATATGGGGAATTCATAAAAATAACATGAAGTTACTTTGGGTTTAGAAAATAAGGACATAGAAAAATTAATATACACGAAAAATGGATATTTCAATGGAGGGAAATAAATTACTTCCTAATGAACCATTTATAGTTAAAAATATTATGTGTGGAAAC
Source organism: Viscum album (assembly GCA_963277665.1). NCBI lineage: Eukaryota > Viridiplantae > Streptophyta > Magnoliopsida > Santalales > Viscaceae > Viscum > Viscum album. The sequence goes on from OY728145.1 coordinate 781,314,024, forward strand.
CTTGGGAATTATCTGAAGGGATGACTCTTAGAATATAGAAGGGATTACAATGATCTAATCATTGATGTTTAATGATTGAAGTATTTTAATTATTGGTATTTTACAATTATATTGTAGATGTGTTTTACCAATGATATTATAGGTATAGTAATCATGAAACATCTAAGTATTATTCTAAAGTATTTTTTCAAAAAGGATTTTCAAGAACATGTCAAATTATGTTGACAGCCTAGAAAATTGATTCGGTGGAAATGTGATATTTTAAGAAAACACATGATTGAGGGATAGATTGCCCTTAATATTTTCATGATGTTAAGATAATAATTTTTAACTAAGATAAAGGTATTTTAGATATTGATGACAAAAATTGGATAGTATTAATGAATTTGGAATTGATTGGTGATTTTATGACAATGTGATTTATATTATCTCTTATAAAGTTTATTTCATTGTTTTATTTATAGAATATATTCAATAGTTTATTAAATATTTAAGGAATAAGGAAAAAAACTATTTTTTGGAGGAATATATTATTTTATTATGTCTTTACGGTGATTCAATATATTTATGGAAAGAATTAGCTTATTTTGGGGAGTATATGACTAGGGTATGTATATATTTGGTATATCACCCCATGAGTGATTAATGTTATTTGGGGGAATTTTTTAAATACATCATAGAAGAAAATTAGGTCAAATCATTCTAATCCATGAGTTTTAATTTTAGTTTGGAATATTTTGAATAGTTTTATATTAGTTTTATATAGAATGATTTAAGTTAAAATTTGGATATCATTATGGATATTTTAAAGATTGGTGTGTGATGATTTAATCATATTATAAAACTTATGCTAACCATTTTGGTTTTGGTAAATATCTTGAGATGGGAGGAATGACTTATCATTATTTTATAGATCTTATGTCTTGTTAAAAATTTATTTTAGTGCTTCAACAATGAAAAAATAAATCATTATAGTTATTTATAATTTGAAGTGTGAGATATAAAAGGGATGGAAAATTTTTCAAAGCATAATCAGGGGATGAAATTATGTTTAAGGTATGGAAATAAATCAAGAATGTGTATTATCCCACATTATATACCACAATGGTAATTGATTTTCTCAACTCAAGTAAGAGGAAAATAAATTATCAAGTCTAATGTGGAATTTATCACCCATCTATCAAGGTATGATTTTGGGAACTAATGAGTCTTATAATGATATATATATGGTTCTATAAATACTTAATTATGAAATATTAGGTTTCCTAATAGTGATATAGAAATTGGTTATCATGATATATTCTACATAAAAATTAATTACTGCATCATGATAGAATAATTATAGTAAGTGATAATTTAAATTAATATGGGGAAATTTATTTAATGGAGGAGAATATAACATCTAGAGAATTTATAAGACATTTCTCTCTAAATAAATTGATAGTGTTTGATAGCTTTCTAGACACGCAACATTAAGCTTAAAATGAACCGTGATATATTATTACCTAGCTTTCAAATTTTTAGTATAAATTGAAATAACCAAATTAAGAAAAATATCTATAAATTTTTTATATCATTTTAATTTATTTATTAATTAATAATAACTAAGTACTTAATTTTTTATAATATCATTTATGCAATAAAAATATATTTTCTTCAAAATTGGGATTTATTATATTTTTTGAAGAGACATTTTAATTAATTTCTACTATTTTTATAAATTCTATTTGAATAAATTAATTTCATTTTTGAACTCATCATTTCAATGTTATCTTGTAGTGAATTTTTGGGATTTTATTAAGTAAATAGGGAAAATACTGATTTTCTTAAAATTTTCATTTTTATTCTTTAAATAAAGTAATTTAAATGCCCTGTTATTTATTCATATTGTTTTTAAGTAACAATGGATCCACTTTATTTAAAATAAATCTAAATAATTTCATAGGAATCAAAATTTTATTTGATTTTTGTATTAGTTCATTTTTAGGCTTAAAAATGAATTTATCTAAAAATTATTTTTCATTTGATTTTAAGTATTTATATTATAATTTATTTCGAACAATTTATGAAATTGAATATTTAATAATTAATTCCAAATTTTGAATTTTGAGGTTCAAATTTTTTTTAAATGAGTTCTTTTTAAGTTTGGTCATTATGAATAGTAACATTAGTAAATATGTGTCAACTCGGTAAGGATAAAACTAATAAAAAGGGTTAAATTGTGGGATAAGGAATAAAACTCCTCAAAACAAATACTTTTATATTATTTCATAGTTAATCACCATATATTTTAAATTTTGTCAATTTCTTTCCACTTTCTTTGATAATGACCACAATACTACTTTATGTAAATGAAAATTCCCAAATGTCACTCACTTACTTTAAATTTATCTTATATGTTCTCATAGGGATAATGAGATGTTATTAATGAATATAAAATTTTATTTTTAACATAATTAATTTATTTTCTTAATGATTTTTTAAAAAAAATTAGTAATGCTATAATTTTCATAAATTCTTACCAAATGATGACAGAGTACGTGTGCAAGAATTCGAAATATAAAAGTAAGTGATTTTGAAAACATTAAAAGTGAATTTTTTGGAATAACAATGGTTTCACATAAATTTTATGGTTAATAATAATTTATAATTTATGGTTAGTGATTTTATATTATAATTTCATTCCAGAATTAAAGTCTTTAAAGTCAAAATATGTGAACAGTTCTTAAAATGACTTTAATGATATTTTATAATAAATAATATATTATTAAATGGTTTAATAATAATAAAATATTTATATTGGACAATATTTATGGGATATGGTATAAATATTTATCTGTTGACCATTTATAATAAAATTATTACATTATAAGTAAATTTATAACCCTTTAAAATGAAAAGTTTTTTGCCCCAACAAAGGTTAAAATTGGTTAATGAAGGGGTTAAATAAAATGATATGTTTTAAAATACTAAATAAACCCAAAAAAATTATTGGTTGAAGTTATTTCAGCCTTACATTATCTTATCTTTAAAATATTTTCAACTTTTTTCCACTTTAACATGAAAATGATTTCATTATATTTAAATATTTTAAGAAATTCCATGTGTGTCATTTCCTTCACTATAAAGGACATCACCAATCATAACTTATTAAAAATTCATGAGACTTAGATATCATCAAATACTTATATTAATCTCTTCCTAACATCCCTCCCCATGTCCTAGAGGTCTTATTTTATCTTAATACCATCCTTTCAAGGGATAAGGTGTAAAACAAAGGAGGTTTCTCAATGAAGAGGTATAACTCTTAACCATGTACTTTAAATTTTATTTATTCTTCTACCTAATATAAATATTGAATATTAATTATAAAAGAATAATTTCAGTATATAAAATATATATTTTTATTATGATTATGGATGAACAATTTTCTACCTCCTTTCTAAAAAATTTGGAATGAAAGTATCACTCACTCGAATGTATGGAATATCATCTCCACGTAACAATATGATTTAGTTTCCTTAACTATAATTATTGGTTGGTTATTATAAGTGATGTAATATTTATATATTGTACTAATTAATTAGTTATACTATTTTAATTATAATATATTATCTATATTCTTAACATTATATTTTTTGGATAATGATAATGTGGCTCGTGTGTACGTGTGGACTACCACCTTCATGAAGCAATGTGATTTGTTCTTAATTTCCTTTTTAAATTACTAGTATTAAATATATATTTAGTGAATATATATTAATTTAATGATATAATAATTATTCTATAATTGTGAATTATTATTTACTTTTCTATTGATCCATCCTTCGAAATGTGAAAACATTATTCGTGGATACATATAGACTATCGTCTCCACATAATGATATGATTCATTTTTCATCACCTATTTATTAGAATGATTATAAATTTTTATATAATGGTTAAATATGATAAATATTAAATTTTTAATATTTTTAATATTATGGAACCATGATTAAATTGAAGTCACTATAACCTATGGACTAAAACCCACATGAAAAAAAGCAGTTAACTCTCATAATGATGATGAAAATGAAAATTTGAAAATAAATGGGTGATAAGTTATTAAAATTAAACCATGTATATTTTATAATTATTAATATTTTTATGGAATATATTTAAAATAAATATTTTTTTTATTATATAGGAGTTTTGAATGCGTATGAAGTAAGACAAGACTTGAGGTAAGGGTTCTTCGTCTCAATATTGTTTCGTTAAGACATGTATGATACTATCCACCTATTTATATTTATTAGGTGTATATACTACCCATTTGAGATATTATGTCATAGATACTTCTTAATTTATGATATTTAATGTCACAATTTGAATTATTTCATCCAAGGGTATTTTATTCAAATTTTATAAAAAAATGTAATAGTTTATCATCTAAAATTTACTTTTTTGGGACATATATTATATTATACACCTATCTTCTTTAATGGGGTGTATCTACTTCCCCTTTGATATTTTGTATAATTAATACCCCTATTTACAAGGTATTTATGGTTATATTTTATTTTATTAATTTTATATGTGTTTTATTCAAAAGTTAATCAATTGGTAAGGGGCTTATGTTACAATCTAATTTTTTCAGTATTATCTATTCTAAATTTATATTGAGAGAAATTATATGGATATTTTCTTTTTTAGCCCATATATTTTCATCACCTCTAGTTAGTTCTAGAATTTTTATGTAGTATTACCATTTTACTCTCTTTGGTATATAAAGTTATCAAGAAATTATTTTTAAAATAAAAGTCAGCCTTATTTACTCTTCTATCATAAAACTTCTTCTTCAATCTCAATGACCTTAAATTTTGTTTTATATAATTTTTAAAATATAATAGAAATGTTTTAAAATGTTCATTTTCATTAATTTTTACTCAATTTACAAAGATTTAATGGAAATCTTTTTAAAAAAAAACTTTTAAATTTTTTTTGACTTTTAGAAAAAGTGTGAATTGAATGTTCTCATTTAACATATACAGTATGAATAGAGTACCCACTTTTAGGAACATTATTTTATTTTAATATTTCATTACACAATTCCATATTTATTTTCAATGAATATAATTTTCACAATATTATTGGAATTTACCATTACAATTTTATAAAAATAAAAGTGTATTTTCTCAAGTTTTCAAAGAAAGGTTCAAATATTTTTTAAATATATTTATCAACTATGTTAAAAAACTCTAAGGATTTCTATTCCTTGCTGGGAATTTGATATTATGATACCATCTAATTTCATTATCAGTATGGATTAATATGAAGATGATTTATGATTTATTCTATGAAATTGGTCTTGTTCCCATGGGTTAATTTAGTTATAATGAACCCTATATGAAATAATTTTCTTTTTGATGGGTTATTATATTATTAAATGATAACATGTTTATAAAAATTATCTCATTTCCATAGGTTATGGTACGATTATATGATGAAATGATGATTTTTTATGATCTTATGGAATATATATGTATTGTTTTAATTATGTGATGGGTGGGGACTAAATTATATTTCCTTCTAATTCATTACATATAAATGGACACCTCATATAAGTCCCCAGCCTTAAACCTTACATAATCTTGAGTTATTATAAGATTACACATTGAGGATCTTTTCAGGTTTAGAGTTTTAGAGAATTAGACCATGAAACTTGCATTACATTCCACATTTAAATAAAGTGGTTACATAAAAGACAGTATTCATTCTTCCCATCAACGGAAACATATTTAAAATAAATCATGGATTCTTTCTTGACACATCCTTGACACTATCATCACATCATGTACCTTTCCCTTGACCTGTGAAAAACATTTCAAAAACTTGGGATGAGCATAAAAATCTCAGTAAGGGTTATAAAAATATGGAAAGGAAACATGAGTTCATATATACATAAGAATGAAATCATACTTTACCCATAAAACATAGGCACTTTAACATACCTCATCAAATCATGAATAAATCATAGAAATCATAAGACATAAAGGTAACTTGAGGTAATCATAACATTCTTACGTAGGGAGTAACCCTCTTGGTTACGTTTGGAATACCCATCATAGTATATTCCCTAAATCTCTTCAGATAAACCTTAATGTTTCACTCCTTCGCGTTACCCAATGCATTGGAGAGATATAACGGGCTCACCCGCCCTTATTTTATCATGGAACCACCCGTATTCATAAATATGCCCAAGAACCATAACATAATTCATAAAACATGCATAAAGAAAACATAACATTTCCACATTTCAATCACGTGATATCAATACAACACATTGATATAAAAACATTATGAAAACCATTTTCAATACCAAAGTAAAACATGGTATTTATTTTTCATTTAAAAATAAATTATGGCTTGTAGAGGAAGCCGAAACTCAAATAATGGTCACGGCGGCGGAGAAGTCGTTGTCACCGCATACGTACGACCAGAAAAACATTCCCTTTTGTCGTTTAGTAAAATTCTTCATATAAAAAATATTCCTTTTGAATAAGTGTAAAAGTCAAAGAGGTTCATACACCGTATAAAAGAAGGTTGTGTATAAAATAAAATATGCCTCAATGAAATGAGATTGAGACGAAGTCCCATACAAAGACGGTATCCTTGGTTTAAGGATAAATCAATTACATAATTATGTGTGACAAATGAATACACAAAATATAATTGGATATTAAGTGTAAAATAATCAAAGGTCATTCACACATATTCAAAGGATTACATATTCAATAACTACGTGTTGAACCCAAAGAAATCGAAATTGGGTTAAGAAGTTCCCTTGACAGCCTAACGTTGTCACATCAAAATGAGTTGATGAGAGATAAAAAAAAGGTATCTCATCACTTGGACATAAAATTTACATCAATAAGAATATATTAGAACATATCCCAACATAACAATATGTAAATTAAAATACCCAACAAAAGAAGTCTTTTAAAAAGAGGAGGGTGAAAGGTTCCCTTACCGACATGGGTATCTTTCGAAACATACGCCCTGTGAAAGAAGGACAATACATCATTGATGTAAATACTCATAAATGAAATAATATTACACAATGAGTAAAATAATGATCATTACATACACCACTCAAAGGAAATTGTGGCAAATGTAGCATAAATCTCACAGGAATAAAAGTGAGATGAAAAATCCCTTACGAAAACTCGGCAGCCTAACGGTGCCACTTAAAACTTCCAAAATGGATTGATGAGAGAGAATAGGGTCTCCCATCACATGAACATAAAAATTACTGTAATATTAATATAAAATAACATCCCAATAAAAATAAATATTAGCTTTAAAAGGAATGACATAAAAGAGTGTACTTAAGAAGAAAGAGAGGAGTAGGATCCCTTACCTCAAGTCCAACCTGTCTTGTTCGTTTCTTTATATTCCTGAATAATAAACTTCGGTCAATTAATAATTGCCTAAGTACCTCATTTAGAGATTACTATTCAGTTAATATCATATATTATAATTTTATAATAATTGTTTAATAATGTTAGTTCATATCAGACGTTTTTGCCGATATTTGGTACATGAGCCAAAAATGAACTTGTTTGAAAAACGATTTCCCATGTAGTTATAAGTAAATAATTTCCAGAATAGTATTAATGATTAAAATATCATATATATCCAGTAAATATTCATTTCATACTATTACATATCATTTGGATATAAAAAACGAAAAGCACCGTTCATGGAGACGGTAGGCCGTACGTATGCATGAACGTTACTCTCATTTTTTGTCATATTAATGGAATTAAAACAAAATGAGAGATATATATATATGTTATAATTCCAGAATTATATCCATAATTTTTATGTAATATATTACATATATATCCATTATATATATGTAATTATAGTATTATATAACATTTTGAGATAAGAAATGAAATGTACCGTTCATGGAGACGGTAAGCCGTACGTACGCATAAACGCTACTTCCATTTCTATTTCATATTTAATGGAATTAAAACATGATGATACATAATAGTATTTTAATTACAGTATGGTATCATATATAATATCATTAAATATATCCTTTATATGTACCACATATGGTATTAACGAATCAAATCACATTGAGGGGGCGGTAGTCCGCACTTCCTTAAATGAAGATATCGCGTTTACCCATAATGGAAACCATAAAGGTATGCCCAAAATGAAAAATACAGAATCTTAAAAAAATAATAAACATATTATATATCATATATAAATATAGTGTCATCTTAATGTCCACCTTTGAAGGTGTTAAAAGACCGTTGAACAATCATCGTTTCGGGAGGCCGAAATTCGCCATCCACAGAAACAGTATGTTATTTAACCATTAGACGTAGGTGTGTGAAAGTGTAGCTCGAATCCTTCTTATAACAACTTCCTAGTATATTGATTATATTGTATTTGTTAAAAAATAAATGAATAAAAAGAGTTTTAGGGGGTTGGAGAAGCAAAATAAAACAAAAGTACTCAAGTGAAGACATTACCTTAAAATCGGGTAACTCCCTTTGGTTTGAGCTCAAAGGCTTCCTTGGGAAGACTTATGCCTAAAGTGAGGCTTCAAGGAGTAATAGAGGGAAGTGGAGAGACAAAATTGGCAGTGTTTGGCCGAGCCAAAGGCTTTGGGAGTGTGGGTAAGGAGGTAGAGGTGGGGGCCTTTTATAAGAGGAGAGGAGGGGCACTCTTGGAAGGTAAAGAAAAGTCACTTTATTTTAAAAATGGTATTCGGATTTAAGAGGTCCCACATTGATGTGTTTCTAGGATAAAATGATAAGGGTTAGAAATCCACTCATCCAATAAGTTTTGGACATGTGTAGGTCTTAGATATAACATTATCTTTCCATTTTATTTAAATCGTTAAATAATGAGGTCATCGCTGCATCATCATGATGTCATAAATAATTTAATTTATTTAATGTTTAAAAATTATAAAAACATTCTATGATGTATAAAATCTTTTTATCTTTACAATTAATATTTATAGTCAAAAATCTGATTTGTATAACCCCTTGTAAAAATTGTTTTAGTAAAACATTTCATGTTTGTCTCATTTTTACTTTAACTTTAAATAAAAAGATATTAATGTCATTTTCCAACCAAAGTGGCTTCATGGGGTCCCCAAGATGACCCATGGGTTTTCTTGGTCATCCATGACACATACAATGAGGTTAGGACATGTGTCAAGTTCATTTCATATTATTAAAACATTATCTTTACCTTAAACTACACTAATTACCTCTAATCACGATTAAAAACTTAATAAGTTACTATTCAACAAAAATTATTTTTATCCCATTGAACCACATTTTACTTCTTAATGACAGACATGTATGTCAGATTTTTGAAATTCAAAACACAAATATGGCAAAATTTTATTTAAGCGGAAAAATCAGTTTTTATAAGTACCACTTAGTGGTTTCACTATTCATCAAAAATTGAAGTTTTTCAGAAAAATCCCAAAAATTCACCCTAAGATATATTTGATATTCCGAATTCAAAAATGAAGTCTATTTTAAAAAATTCAAAACATATATTTCACATTAATTAATTTAATAATTAATTCCCGTTGTCAGAGCAAATAGCGTGTTTTTATGAAACAATAAGTATCAGAAGATTGACACTAGTTTAAGTCTCATTTCAAAGTGAAATTAATTCCAACGACCACTATTGGATTTAATGGTAAAAATATATTATAATTTCACTTTAAAACCAATTGAAAATATAATCTAATCATATAAAGAAATTAGATTAAAAAGAGGTTTTGAATTAAAATACAACATTTTACACTATTTATTAAAAAATGAACTTTATCAGAAAGATACCAAAAATTTACACAAAGTAAATTTTGATGTCCCAATTCTTAATAAAAGTTTTATTTGGTCCAAAATGATGTATAAGATTGAAAGAAAACTATATTTAATGACAGTTCGCCATCAAAAGGTGATAAGTGAACCTTTAGTGAAAACCAGGGCATATACACCTAAAATTGAATTCTTTCCGTATTTTAAGCCTTTAACTTTTATTGGATAAATGTAAAAACATTTAAAAACATATATAATCATATTTTAGTTATTTCTATCCATTCCCGCCAATACAACGGCTACATGTTAACTACCATTTAAAATAATATTATTTTATTATTAGAGTTCAACGTAAGATTCCCAAGAAACTCGTTGCTGCGTGTTGGGTACACCATCGAGCATAGCGTCCCCTTTAAAGTCATATTAATATTTTTTCACAACTATAGATAAATATGAAAATTTCATATTATTTATTTACCTGGGGTGTTACATCCTTCCCCCCTTTTGGGAATTGCATCCTCGCAATTTTTAAAATTGAGCATGGAAACATCCTTGAAAGTCCCACATCGAAACAAGAGTTGGTAAAACAATCACTTTAAAATAAATAAAGATAAGTACAGAGGTCACCCAAGTTAACCCATACTAGGACTCCATGTAGGAAAACATGGACATAGAGGAGAAAACATAGGGTCATTTTCTGATGGAGAGTTATAGAAAACATGTTTAGGAGAAAGTTAACCACAAGAAAATCACAAACCTGTGATGGGTTAAACGGTATTCGATTCCCCAGTAGGAAAAGTTAATAGACAACATTTTTGTTTTAACTTTCTTTTTTTTGAGGAATTTATTCATAAGGAAACATAATCACTTATCATGTTGACTTTCAACTTTTATTATATTCCTTACACAAACTCATATTTTCTCCAAAAGATGAGTATTTAGGAAGACTTGTTCACATTAAGAGTACTATAATCAATTTCTAGAGAATCATCTAATCCACAATAGAGAACTATATACTTCCCATGTCTTTAGGCTTTAACCAAAACTAAAACCAAAAAGGTTAGTACAAGGTTAGATAATCCAGAAAAGGATAACTCTTTAAAAAGAAAATCTATGCTTAATCTCCAAAATTTGTCCAACAAAACCCAAAGTTCAACGAGGACCATCCGATAAACAATTTGTCTATAAAATTCTTCAAAGTAAACCAATCTAAGATTTAAACCCAAATATTTGAAGGATTTAGTCACATAGTCTTCCAAGTTAAATCATAACATTTATCTCCAAACAACATCAGTTGATCCTAAAGTCTCGTATTGAAAAGTAATTAACCTAATCACATATCCTCCATGATAGGTTAATCATTTTCATAAATAACCCAAAATAGACTTACTATTAATTCATAAAATCATCTAACTAAAAATAATCGGTCAAACTAACTAGGGACTTCACGTAGTCCATTGGTAGGCGATAAATACTAGTCGCACTTTGGTTGTGGGTTCGATTCCCGCAGCTTTGTCCGACGCGACGGGTAGTCACACGGTCTGCATGTTGTCCTTTTTCCAAAACTATATAATTATCAAATCATTCCCCAAAAAGAGATAAAATCATCAAAAATAACCATAAAATAATTTAACCTCAATTTTATCTCATGCCTTTCACTTCCATCATAACATATAGTAACCCATAAATACCTCAAAAGTAAGGATCATATAAACTCTAATGGTTACCTTTATAATTATTACCTGAACTTCCACATCGATTGGTCATCTCGTACATGATGCATTACAGAACATACCAAGGTTCAAGTGGTTGATCATGACTCCTGGATAGTTGGTTTATAACAACCACGAGTTTCCTCATTGAATCTCCCGTTTTATCTAGTATCTTAATCATAGAACCACCACAGTTTCCTTCAAACCTGTTGTCTCTTTGGTGCCTTCTATATCCATCCATTCACTAAAAATAGAAATTTCAGTGTGAGTATATCAACAAAACCATCATGTACTAATGAGGAAGGTAAACACTAATATATACTTACTCATTCACTTTATCTAAAACTAGGACTCATTATGAAATCCGATCCATTATGGTACTGTCACTTATGCTTAGAGAATACCCTAACCTCTAAAGTTATCTAAACCGACCATTGATACCAACTATAAGGCCCCAGTCTTAAACCTTACATAATCTTGAGTTATTACAAGATTACACATTGAGGATCTTTTCAGGTTTAGAGTTTTAGAGAATTAGACCATGAAACTGGCATTACATTCCACATTTAAACAAAGTGGTTACATAAAAGACAGTATTCATTCTTCCTATAAATGGAAACATATTTAAAATAAAACATGGATTCTTTCTTGACACATCCTTGACCCTATCATCCCATCATTACCTTTACCTTGACCTGTGAAAAACATTTCAAAAACTTGGGATGAGCATAAAAAGCTCAGTAAGGGTTGTAAAAATATGGAAAGGAAACATGAGTTCATATATACATAAGAATGAAATCATACTTTACCCATAAAACATAGTCACTTTAACATACCTCATCAAATCATGAATAAATCATAGAAATCATAATACATAAAGGTAACTTGAGGCAATCATAACATTCTTACGTAGGGAGTAACCCTCTTGGTTACGTTTGGAATACCCATCATAGTATATTCCCTAAATCTCTTCGGAGAAACCTTAATGTTTCACTCCTTCGCGTTACCCAATGCATTGGAGAGCTATAACGGGCTCACCCGCCCTTAGTTTATCACGGAACCACCTGTCTTCATAAATATGCCCAAGAACCATAACATAATTCATAAAACATGCATAAAGGAAACATAATATTTCCACATTTCAATCACGAGATATCAATACAACACATTGATATAAAAACATTATGAAAACCATTTTCAATACCAAAGTAAAATATGGTATTTATTTTTCATTTAAAAATAAAGTATGGCTTTTAGAGGAAGCCGAAACTCAAATAATGGTCACGGCGGCGGAGAAGTCGTTGTCACTGCATACGTACGACCAGAAAAACATTCCCTTTTGTCGTTTAGTAAAATGCTTCGTATAAAAAATATTCCTTTTGAATAAGCGTAAAAGTCAAAGAGGTTCATACAACGTATAAAAGAAGGTTGTGTATAAAATAAAATATGCCTCAATGAAAGGAGATTGAGATGAAGTCCCATACAAAGACGGTATCCTTGGTTTAAGGATAAATCAATTACATAATTATGTGTGACAAACTAATACACAAAATATAATTGGATATTAAGTGTAAAATAATAAAAGTTCATTCACACATATTCAAAGGATGACATATTCAATAACTACGTGTTGAACCCAAGGAAATCGAAATTGGGTTAAGAAGTTCCCTTGAAGCCTAACGGCGTCACATCAAAATGAGTTGATGAGAGATAAAAAGAAAGGTATCTCATCACTTGGACATAAAATTTACATCAATAAGGATATATGAGAACATATCCCAACATAAAAATATGTAAATTAAAAGACCCAACAAAAGAAGTCTTTTAAAAAGAGGAGGGTGAAAGGTTCCCTTACCGACATGGGTATCTTTCGAAACATACGCCCCGTGAAAGAAGGACAATACATCATTGATGTAAATACTCATAAATGAGATAATATTACACAATGAGTAAAATAATGGACAGTACATACACCACTCAAAGGAAATTGTGGCAAATGTAGCATAAATCTCATGGGAATAAAAGTGAGATGAAAAATCCCTTACGAAAACTTGGCAGCCTAACGGCGCCACTTAAAACTTCTAAAATGGATTGATGAGAGAGAATAGGGTCTCCCATCACATGAACATAAAAATTACTGTAAGATTAATATAAAAGAACATCCCAATAACAAGAAATATGAGCTTTAAAAGGAATGACATAAAAGAGTGTACTTAAGAAGAAAGAGAGGAGTAGGATCCCTTACCTCAAGTCCAACTTGTCTTGTTCGTTTCTTTATATTCCTGAATAATAAACTTCGGTCAATTAATAATTTCCTAAGTACCTAATTTAGAGATTATTATTCATTTCATATCACATATTATAATGTTATAATAATTGTCTAATAATGTTAGTTCATATCAGACGTTTTTGTCGATATTTGGTACATGAGTCAAAAATGAACTTGTTTGAAAAACGATTGCCCATGTAGTTATAAGTAAATAATTTACAGAATAGTATTAATGATTAAAATATCATATATATCCAGTAAATATTCATTTCATACTATTCCATATCATTTGGAGATAAAAAACAAAAAGCATCGTTCATGGAGACGGTAGGTCGTACGTACGCATGAACGCTACTTTCATTTTTTGTCATATTAATGGAATTAAAACAAAATGAGAGAGATATATATATATGTTATAATTCCAGAATTATATCCATAATTTTGATTTAATATATTACATATATATCCATTATATATATGTACTTCTAGTATTACATAACATTTTGAGATAAGAAATGAAATGTACCGTTCATGGAGACGGTAAGCCGTACGTACGCATGAACGCTACTTCCATTTCTATTTCATATTTAATGGAATTAAAACATAATTATACATAATAGTATTTTAATTCCAGTATGGTATCATATATAATATCATTAAATATATCCTTTATATGTACCACATATGGTATTAACGAATCAAATCACATTGAGGGGGCGGTAGTCCGCACTTCCTTAAATGAAGATATCGCGTTTACCCATAATGGAAACCATAATGGTATGCCCAAAATTAAAAATAAATAAGCTTAAGGAAATAATAAACATATTATATATCATATATAAATATAGTTTCATCTTAATATCCACCTTTGAAGGTGTTAAAAGAATGTTGAACAATCATCGTTTCGGGAGGCCAAAATTCGCCATCCACAGAAACAGTATGTTCTTTAACCATTAGATGTAGGTGTGTGAAAGTGTAGCTCGAATCCTTATTATAAAAACATCCTAGTATATTTATGATACTGGATTTGTTACAAAATAAATGAATAAAAAGAGTTTTAGTGGGTTGGAGAAGCAAAATAAAACAAAAGTACTCAAGTGAAGACATTACCTTAAAATCGGGTAACTCCCTTTGGTTTGAGCTCAAAGGCTTCCTTGTGAAGACTTATGCCCAAAGTGGGGCTTTAAGGAGTAATAGAGGGAAGTGGAGAGAGAAAATGGGCAGATTTTGGCCGAGCCAAAGGCTTTGGGAGTGTGGGTAAGGAGGTAGAGGTGGGGGCCTTTTATAAGAGGAGAGGAGGGGTACTCTTGGAAGGTAAAGAAAAGTCACTTTATTTTAAAAATGGTATTCGGATTTAAGAGGTCCCACATTGATTTGTTTCTAGGATAAAATTATAAGGGTTAGAAATCCACTCATCCAATAAGTTTTGGACATGTGTAGGTCTTAGATATAACATTATCTTTCTATTTTATTTAAATCGTTAAATAATGAGGTCATCGCTGCATCATCATGATGTCATAAATAATTTAATTTATTTAATGTCTAAAAATTATAAAAAAATACTATGATGTAGTAAATCTTTTTAGCTTTCCAATGAATATTTATAGTCAAAAATATTATTTTTATAACCCCTTGTAACAATTGTTTTAGTAAAACATTTCATGTTTGTCTCATTTTTACTTTAACTTTAAATAAAAAGATATTAATGTCATTTTCCAACCAAAGTGGCTTCATGGGGTCCCCAAGTTGACCCATGGGTTTTCTTGGTCGGCCATGAAACATCCAATGAGGTGAGGACATGTTTCAAGTTCATTTCATATTATTAAAACATTATTTTTACCTTAAACTACACTAATTACCTCTAATCGCGATTAAAAACTTAATAAGTTACTATTCACCAAAAATTATTTTTATCCTATTGAACCAAATTTTACTTATTAATGACAACCATGTATGTCGGATTTTTTAAATTAAAAACACAAACATGGAAAAATTTCATTTAAACGGAAAAAATCAGTTTTTATAAGTACCACTTAGTGGTTTCACTATTCATCAAAAATTGAAGTTTTTCAGAAAAATCCCAAAAATTCACCCTAAGCTATATTTGATATTACGAATTCAAAAATGAAGTCTATTTTACAAAATTAAAAACATATAATTCAAATTAATTAATTTAATAATTAATTCCTGCTGTCAGAGCAAATAGCGTGTTTTTATGAAATAATAAGTATCAAAAGATTGACACTAGTTTAAGTCTGATTTCAAAGTGAAATTAATTCCAATGACCACTATTGGATTTAATGGTAAAAATATATTATAATTTCACTTTAAAACCAATTGAAAAGATAATATAATCATATAAATAAATTAGATTAAAAAGAGGTTTTGAATTAAAATACAACATTTTACACTATTCATTAAAAAATGAACTTTATCAGAAAGATACCAAAAATTTACACAGAGTAAATTTTGATGTCCCAATTCTTAATAAGAGTTTTATTTGGTCCAAAAGGATGTATAAGAGTGAACAAAACTATATTTAATGACGGTTTGCCATCAAAAGGCGATAAGTGAACCTTTAGTGAAAATCAGGGCATATACACCTAAAATTGAATTCTTTCCGTATTTTAAGCCTTTGTCTAATATTGGATAAATGTAAAAACATTTAAAAACATATATAATAATATTTTAGTTATTTATATCCATTCCCGCCAATACAACGGCTACATGTTAACTACCATTTAAAATAATATTATTTTATTATTAGAGTGCAACGTAAGATTCCCAAGAAACTCGTTGTTGCGTGTTGGGTACGCCATCGAGCATAGCATCCCCTTTAAAGTCATATTAATATTTTATTCAAAACTATGGATAAATATGAAAATTTCATATTCTTTATTTACCTGGGGTGTTACACCTCATGAGAAAATAAAGAGTGGAATGAAGATTAAACCTAATTAATTATGTGAATCTATCTTATATGATATTCCCCATAGTGAACGTTGACTAAGGAAATAATGGAATGCAGAGTAAACCCAATCAACAATAATTGTCTTGGTAGTGGTCCTAGACCAGAGAAATTATTTTCTATGATTATATGTATGCCAAAAATGTACATATTATAATTTTAATATGTTCTAATGCAGCATTGTTTATTATAGATGATTCTGAAACCTTATACTTATGTATTTTTTTATGATAAATCCTTATGAAATGATTTATGATTAATAATATTTGACTAATTTGGAATAAACTTTATAAGTTATAATCATGTTCTTATAACATTATGCTTAAATTATGCTCACTTATGATTAATGATTTATATCCCTTATGTTTACTCTTACTGAGTATCTGATCTTACCATTTCTTATGATTCAATTTCCCAAGTTATGAATAAAAGTTTTAATACATGCATGTATAAAAAGGGTAAAATGTGAGAAGAAAATTATGAGAGATGTTGATTATCTTCCAAGAAATAAGTTATTTATGTGTCAAGTATATAAAGGAACTAAAACATTATAGTTCTAGGGTGTTTATTTTTATAATACGTATTTAATATTAATCTAAAATGAGGTAATATAAATGTATAAAATACTTGATTCGCCTAAATACACATATTTTTTCATAGATTAATGTAAACCACATATTTTTAGGAATATAATATTAAAGGGGGGAATTTAATACATGAGACATGAATTTATATCAAATAAAAATCCCATTAACTATATAATTAGAATATAATATATATAAAAGAAAATTATATTCACTATAATGGACACAACTTTTTCCACTAAAAAAATAACCATATAAGAAAACAACATAATCATAAACTTCATAGGATCATACTCTAAAATTGATGACAATTATAAAAGATAAATTTTTATTATGATGAAAAAAATTATCAATGGAATAAACATGTTATAGGATCTAATAAAAAGAGATGAATGAATTTTTATGTTAAAATGAAGCGTATATATAAGTGGTAATATAACCAGTTGAATGGAAAGGTGGCTATTGGAAGCTCACCATTTAGAATCATACAATTATTATTATAATGTATTCATCATACATAAAAATTTACAATAAATTAAATAAAATAATTTGTTAATTAAATAAATAATAATTCTGAACATTTTATATTGATCATTGTGTAGTAAAAAGATTTCACATGTATGTTTTATAACAACATGATTTTTAATAAAATAGTTTAAAATATTTGGTATAAAACAAATGACTTTGAAATACATTGAGAGTTTTATTTAACAAATAAATTCATCAAACACATAAAATTATTTTCAAAATAGTTAACTTAAATTTTGAATCATTATAAAAAATTATACAATGGTGAATATTTTATAATTTATGGAGATAGTCAAATTTTTATGTAAATATTAAAATACTATATGAATATATGGCATGTATAATGAAATTATAATTATATAAAATTATTTAATAATAAAAACATCTAAATACAATACGTAAATATGAAATTTTATCAATATAATAGTTTCTAATTAATTTAAAATCTATTTTTACACAAATAATGGATTTTTTAAAGTCTAAAATGGAAAATAAGGTTTTAAAAACAATTTTTTGTGAAGAAAAATATTTTATATGGAAAACATAATAAATCAAAAGGGATTTAGGTTATTAAATATAAAAATATCAAAATTCATGCCTTAAATTTCAAATAAAATAAATTAAAACCATGGGAAAAAACATTGCTTTTCATATTTCAACAACCTAAAGTCTATGACCTATTTTTATAAATTAATAAAAAATCTACCACATTATAAAAAAATAACAACATATATTATCATTCCTCTACACTCCAAAATCATTAAGTATATTTCACTTCTCTAATTATCTCCCAAGATCTCCTCCATGGTGCTTTTATGGTTTTAAGTTTCTCTTTATCAATCTTTATGAATCGACTTTGCAAGGTTTGGTTTCTTAACCACATTAATTTTTCTTGTAGACATTTCAATTCAATTAAACTTTAATAGCTAATGTTTCTATATTTATTTATTATTAATATCTTATTTCATTGTAAATTATTTACTACTCTTCCCTATAATTATAACACCTTTATAATTCATTATAACGCTCAAAATATCCCTTAGCTATAAACTCCATTATCTAAATCCCTACACATTCCATGTATTTGTGGTAGTAGTGATTTACTATTTCTAAGCAGTGAAATTTTTTAAGTATGATAGACACAGATTTTGTGGGGCCACTATTGTTTCATAAGTTGAATAAACTCAATTTTGAAACAATTTTTCCATTTACACCAATGTTTTCAGACTAAAAAGTCTTTTCTTAATGAAATTTTACATCTTCAATGCAGATAAAAAATCTATGAAACTTATTATAAATTTTTATGGGGGTTTTTCTATAAAATCCATGTTTTCCTACCGTTTATAAATATTTTTTTCATTTAAAATTCCCTATTGATAGCCTTATACCATGAAATTAATTGATACTATTACTTTATTATCAATATTTTGATAATGGAATTTTCCATTACATTGTAAATATCCAATAATTTCTAAGTTCAATGCACTATATTCTCCTAGACAACCAAACTATTCCATTGAGTAAGAATTATTGATATGTTATGTATCCATTATTTCAATATGGATAACTAATTTCTTACTTATCCATGAATATGTTTGAATTTCCCTATGAAACTTTATGGTACGCTTTTTTCCATTATTTTAATGTGATCGATGCATTGGACATAAAATTTGGTGGGTGGGACTAATAATTATATTTCTCTTTGATGAATCAATAAGTCTCATGAGAGAAACTAGCTTGGGTACATAGTGTATGTAAACCCATTTATGTATGATACCAATAGAAATACCCAACCTTAAATATTGCATAATCTTGTATCTTAAGTCGTGAATTAATTTTATTATATTTTAATTTTTTAATTTTTTAAAGTTTTATATAATTAGTAAATCGTTGTTATATAAATAAATATTACATCACAAAGTGGAAACTTCCGCTTAGTGTCCATTTATCCCACAAAAAAAACATTGTTATATAAAAAGTTTCTTTTCATGATATATCTTCACAATTTTCATATGGACCATATCCATTTCAATAATAATCCACAAAACCCTTTGAAAAATATGTTAAAAAGTGGGATGAGAAAAGAAATCAATAAGTTATATATATATAAAAAGAAGCATGTTAGTCTATGAATATGTATAAAATATTTTTCTTTTTCAAAATTAAATTTTGGATTAAAAATAATTATTTTATTACCCAAGATCTCAACATTTATATAAAAATATTTTCAATAAAACATTTCATAATAAATCATGAAAGGAAAAAATGAATAATATTTCATTTTCAATCAAAAAAAATTACTAAAACGTTTTTTAAAAAATATATATTTTACACTTATGAGGTAGAAAGTATTTTCCTTTAAACATATACTCATGAGTAATCACATGGAAACATAACAAAATGAAAATGGTATCATAAGATCATAGAAATATAGGAAATGTGACATATAAACATGATATAAGTATATGAAAAGGATAAAAATCAAGACAACAACAGATGGTGTACAGAGTCACATTATTGATTAGGTTTACTCCATAATCCCGTACATAACGTCTCTTACTCAATTCATTAGAGAACTATCTTGGTGCACCCATTATAACATGTTAAGGATTAATTGTTCCAAAAAATGAAAACAATCATAAGGGGTAATCATAAGAATTAACCATGAAAATAAATGGGATGTATAATATTTACTCAAATATTAATCAAATTGAATTTCATAAATAATTCATTTGAGAAATAAACATTATGCATATATTACCCTTTAAAATAAAGGTAGAATAATTAAATTGTATATGTGAGAGATAAATATACAAAATTTAGAAGAATTATATTCCATTAAAAAGATATAGAATTTGATTTAGAGGGAAAAAATCATAAACCAAAGGAAAAGGATGGTTCAGAGAGATCCCTTACACCCATAAGAGAAACATTTCTAGATATCAAAATATAGATTCAAATTTAAACCCTTAAAAATAAACTTACCACAAAGGTAAAGATAATTATTTTCATTGAAAAAAACATCAAATGTTATAAAGAATCCAAATATCATGTAATAATTATGGAAGTTAGAAAAATCATTAATACCTTATACATTAAAATAGATCATTTTTTCTTTTTTGAACAAAGTCAAAATATTCTGTATAAAATATGTAAAAATAATCCCTTTCAAAAATTTTGAAATAAAGTAAAAAAATACACATAAAATTTGATTTATAATTCATTTATATACATATAAATACATCAATAAAATAATTTAATACTATGAACATGGAATATAATGATTTAGAAATTAAATATTCAAAACTTTTAAAACAATATCTCTAAAGTAAAGTTATCTTTATATAAAACCATAAAAACATTCATTTTAAAAACATTGTAAAGAAAAAAAATAATGTCACAAATATCCTTTACCATACATTTAATCATAAATAAAAACCTTTTTTGAAACATTTAAAATAAAATGGACATAGATTAAAAATATTTTGAATGAAATATTTGAAAGTTGATTTTTTAAAAAGAAAGTCCCCTACCATGAGTTTGACTCATAAAGTACATTGTTTATCATCATGAATAATAAATGTATGTTAATTATTTAAATTATTAATTATATTTTTTAAGTTTATTATTCATTTTATTTCACTTATTACCATGTTAAATACAATTACACAATCTACTAAGTTCACATCCAATGTTATGAAAATATTCAGATCATATGTCCAAAATGACTTCGTTAAGTTGATTATGGTCAACATGGTCATTATTTAATCATATACAAAATAATAATCATTAAATAATTATAATTTTTTGATATTAATTATACTTTTTAAACCATATATGAAATATGGTAATGAAAAATGAATTGCACTACAATTATAGAGATAGTAGGTCGTACATACGCATGAGTAATGTTTCCATTTCTCAACGATCATGATGGAAAAAAGGTAAGTATTATATTATATTTAAATAATTATAATTATATCATAATTATAAAATTATTTCTTAAAATAAGCTTATATATAATATCCATGTGATGTTGTAGTGAAAAACGAAACACATCACTTTATGGAGGTGGTACTCCACGCGTACGAATGAACACCATTTTTTTGACAGATTGAAATGGTAATAAAATATTAGATAATTTACTTTTATAGAATATAATAATTTAATTAATATCATAAAAATAAATTAATTAAATAATTATAAACACCCTTGATAAGTAATGATGTAAAATGAATTATATCTTTTCGTGAGGAAATAGTCTTCCGTACACACGAACGATGGTTTCGTTACCCATTTGATGGAGAGGAGATAGATGTAGGAATTTCTATTAAAATAATAAAATATATGTATATGTGATATATTGATGTTATTATATCATCACTTTTGTATAATATTTTAATTACGTCTAATAATAAATAAACTAAAACATTTGGTTAAAGATTATACATCTTTTTTAGACAATCATCATTGTTTTACACCTTAATCCCTCTGAGGTTGGTATAGGATGATTATGTTTTGAATTAATATAAACCAATAAAATTTAGTAATTCTTTTGTTAGATTTTAACCGTCATCTCTTTATATTAAATTATGTTAACCCTTTTTGACAATTACTGTGATAATGACATTTTTACTATATTTGGGGTCTATATAGTTACTATAAAAGAAAAATTAGATCATAAATTTAACATTGTTAATATATTCAACCATATACCAATAACTTGGAAAATTATTGTATTTTTATGAATTTCAAATCATTTAATAAAATATTATTTATTATAAGATACCATTAATGTCATTTTTTGATCTATTCATTTAATTTGACTATGAAAACAATATGAGAAAAATGGAATTAAAATAGAATCCATTAACACATCTCTAATATTATATTTCAATATAAAATATTTTTGGGGCACAATAATTCATTCAAATTATATTACTTTTTAGATTTTTTAAATCATCTATTTTATTTTTCTATTAATTAAATAAATACTCTATAAGCGTTGTGTAAGTATTTTAGATAATTATTTAATCCCATAGAACTTAAAATAGATGAACATGATAAAAAAAATTATATTTTAAATGATTATTTACAATTGAACATGTCTTTATCCTTTTCCAAAAATATTATTGAAATTAAAAGTAAGAAAGTGACATTTTTTTGTTTTATCTTTTACTTATTTATTATAATGGGTCATATCAATTCCAAATGGAAACAAAAGGTCATATATCTGAATCATGTATGAATAGGGATGAAATAGACTCATTCAGTTAAATTAAGTCAATTTCTAGGGTCATTTTATAGTCCTTATCATATTATTTTCAACCTTAATTACCCAATTTACCTTTACCATGGTGATAATTATTTATTATGGTTTCTATTTGTAATCACTAAAAACAAAAGAAAAATATATACCAAATTTTTATTTCCTAATTCCAAATATTTAATCTATTTTTCAAGATTCAACTAACAGAATAGGAAGAATTTAATTTAATATTAAAACACAAAACATAATGAAAACAATTTTTTAGAAAAATGCCTTTTAAGTATAAAAATGTTTTTATAACAAATAAAAGTAAAAAATTCATTACAATGATAATAATTGAATTATTATTAATCAAAATGAACTAATAAAATTTTAAAAATAATCCAAAATAAAATTTTAATTTATAAAAAATTTAATAAGAAAATATAGTTTTTAATAAAAATTAGTATTTTTCATTATTCTTTAAAAAATCATGCTTTTAAGAAGAATATACAAATTTAAAGGTAAGATAATTTTGATATCATGATTTAAAAAATTATAACCATTTATAAAATAAATTTTATAAAAATAAATAATTATATTTTCTAATAAAAATAAATAAATAACATTTTTTAGAAATAACTTATTTTTGAATTAGAAAATGGAATTTATAAAAATAGAGTACTTATTAACTAATAATTAATTAAAACATTTATATTTAGTATGATATTTTTATACATATTTCATAATTTAGTTAATACTATAAATACCCTTCAATTTAACCACTTTGTTATAATGGTCATATTTAAATAGTAATATTTCATAGTTATTTAAGACTTGGTGTTGTGTGTTGTACAGTAAATCGAACATAATTTTATTTTTAAAATATTTTGGTGTTACATAATACCACCTTTCATAAATTACAACCTCATAATTTGAACATGGTCTTAGTAATCAAAGGTTTGTCTTCTGAAAATTCCATTATTGAAATCTCACATCGTAAAAAGGGTTAACTAAAATTTATCTTGGAAACAGGGAAAGGAAAAATAAAATGTTATCTCAAATAAAAAAAAATCACTAGGTTTTAAAATATGAGAAAATTAGTATGAAGTTAAAATATGGACATGGAAGAAAATTTAAATGTGAAAATAATTATGTGGAGTATTATAGATCCTTGATCACAAGAAAGTGAATGATCAAGAGAACATTAATGACCACAAAACCATTAATAAATGTGGTGTGAAAAGTCCATTTATTCATCATGAATAAAGGTAATAGGAAAAAAAATTCAAGATCCTTCTCCTAGAGTGAATAAATTATTTTAGCATCTAGACGAAGAGCATAAGGAAATATATTCACATGATAAGTATAAATTCATCCTTTAATAAATTCCCATTATAATATCATCTTTTTCACTAAATTATTAGAATTAGAGATGTTATTTCCATTAATAAAGCACTAAAATCATCTTCAAATATATAAAATAATCCACAAAAGGATAAAATTCTCTTCCTCATGTATTTATATATTTACCAAAATAAAAATGGTTAGAAGAATATAATTCTAAAAATTAATAAATCATCATATGATAAAATAGAACTTTAACCACTAAATCTTGAAAAATAACACCCAAAGCTCAATATATATATTTTGGTAAATAAATAGCATTAAAATTCATCAAAATATTTCTGATGAAGATCGAAACACAAGTATTAGAATGATTTTATCACATATTATTCCAATATAAATTAAAAAATTATTTATAAATAACATCAATAACTCTTCATGTCTCATACCAAAAATGGGTATGCCATAATTATATAATCTCCCAAATATAATAATAATTTCCATAAATAACCCTATTCTATAGAAAGAAATATTAAAATCATATACTAATATAAGAAAATTCATATTTTTTCCTCAAATAAAGTCCTATAATTTTTTATTTACCTTAATTATATGAGGTTTTCAAAATTGTGAACTTATTTTGAAATGACATTAATTACTGAATGACAAAATATTTTTTCAATCCAATAGTTATCTATATGATAAAACATATGTTCCCAAAAATAAATTAATCTTTATCTATCACATCATTTAAGAAAAATAAATTTCATAGTAACTAAGACATCACAAATTCCAGTGGTAGTATTTCCACCCTTATCACCCTTTAGTTATGGGTTCAAGCCCTGTGTCCTTTCCAGATGTGAAAAATTTTACTTTTTACTAAAATTACACAAATATACTTCTTATAACACACCAAAAAATATGATGAGAATCTTTAAAATTAACTACAATAATCAATGATCATATAAAACCAAAAGTTTATCAATACCTTTAAACTTATTAAAAGAGAATTATTCCTCAAATAATACATCATTTAGAACCTAATGATTATATATAACTAAACCCAAAAAACATGCCCCAAAGTTTCATTAATCGCAGTAAAATTCCATCACTTAAAACCTCAAAATGGGTGCCTAAGATTTCAAACATATGACCATACATAAACTTATAACCGATGATGTTACCCATAACCCTTAATCGAACCTAACATGAAAAAATACTAATCTCTAAACGTATCTAGACCTTTTTTTAATAAATACTATAAATATTTGATCTTAAATATTTCATAATATTAATTTTTAAGTCATGAATACATTTTATTGCATTTGAGGATAGTTATGGTATATAAACTCAGATAAAAAGACTATCACCCATACAAAAATAAATATTATATCACAAATTGTACAATTCCACTCATTATCCATTTTTCCCACAAAAAAAATTTAATGGTATAACATTTTTTCTTTTCATGACATATCTCAGCAATTTTTATCTTAACCACACCATTGTCTTTAATAATCCTTAAAAACTTGTGAAAAACATTTTAAATCATGGTATTATCACAAAAATATCAGTAAGGGACATATAATTTAACATTCCACCCCTCCTCATTGGCTTGAGTCAAGGTGAAATTGCTACTTGGCCTTAAGAGACATCCCCAAGGCGCCAAAGGCTGGAAATAAATGTCAAGGGCTTGAAAGTAATTGGAGTAATATTTAACCTTTAGAAATAAAATAACTACAACCAAACATACCATAACCAAAAAAATGTATTATGGATGATATTAATGTAATACAACTCAAACTAATGCCATTGATATCAAATAAAACTACAAAATACTACCATAGTGGAAGACTATGACATCAAAGTATAAAGAAGAAGACAAAACCAACAAAACTAAAAGACTCTAAAGACATAAATCCATAGATAAAAACATTCTCTATTCTCTAACTCCATAATAAATCTCATGTATCTTGATTCACCAATAAATAATTGTGATACTTTAATTTTTTTATGTCAAGATAACCAATATTTTCAAAAGCACCAAAGTTCCAAAGCAGGGGTAATTAATGAAAATCAATAGGATTTCTCCAAATCACTTCCCTACTCATGCCACTAAGATAAAACTTGTTATCAAATTATATAAAACAATTTATATAAAACAATTTATATAAAACAATTTAAAATAGTTTATCATAAATCAAAACTATTTCTAAGAAAAATAGTTTTCAAAACCAAACTATTTTCCTAGAAAATCAACCAAATAATAATTTAAAATCAATTCACATACTCCATTTTTTCATAATCCATTTAATTCCACATATCCACAAATCCAACCATTCATTAAAACAAGGACCGCCCTATACTCATGAGTTGTGAGATATCCTTTCACTAAGCCATCACTTAATGAACCATTTTTATGGGGGAAAGTCCATACCCTTATCCATCCCACGAATGATGGGGAAACTGCATACCCTTATATGTCCTAAATGCACATGAATACACACCAACCCTTTAAGCCAAATAAAATTCCAAAAAAAAAATCAACCATTTAAATAAAAATGTTCTTTTATTGAAAACCCTTCTAACAAACCATTTCTATAAATACAACAAATCCATACTTTAATATCAATATTTTAAAATCAAGAAAACAAGTACTTTCACAACCAATTTTCACAAATAAACAAACCATCACTAAAGAGGGTTTCTAACATTAATTGAATATAAATTTCACAATTATTCAATAAATTCAAGAAATTTGAAACTAATCCTTCAATTTCTAATATGAGGAGTCAAGAGTGAATCCACCTACCTCTGAAATTATGGAAAAATGAAAAAAAAGCATGAAAACGCTAATAAAACTAGGTTAAATCTCCCAAAACCAACCTCATATATCTTCCCCTAAAATAATAAAAGAAATAAATAACCATTATTGGAAACAAACACCTTATATTTTTCCACAACAGACTATATCTATGTACCCAAGAGAGGGAAGAAAATATATCTAAGAAAAAACATGAAAAATAACCATAACTGAGGACTTAATAACGGAATCTGGCTTCCACGCACCAATAAACGCCTTAGTATCACTTCCAATTCAATGGTGAAAGGTTACACAGCCTTTAGAAGAAAGAAATCATGATTTAGGGATGAAATGGAGGAAAAACAAGGAGTTAAAAGTTAATCCCAACCTAGATATTTTTTTTATGATCTAGTTTTGAAATAGTGCATGGTTAGTCACATGGTTACAGAACACAATCTAATATCTATGTTTCAGACTCTTCCTTAAGAGAAACCTCACATGGTTGTCATTCATGGTTTGACAAACCATGCACCAACTTTGAAAAATCACTCTATCCTACTTTTTATAATTTCTCCTGGGTGGCCGCACGGTTTGGAAAAACCATGCATCATCCTATGCACCTACCCAAAATTCTTTATTTCAACTTGAATATTTAATCATAGTAGTATCATGTCTTCCAAAAATAGTTATAAAATTTTTAACCTTTAGAAAATACTCAAAACAATTCTATAAGTCTTCCAAACCCTACTAAAATTAACCCAAACACTTTACATACATAAAATACATAAAGAAAGGATTACTTAATTGAAACCGGGGTGATAGATTCTCCCCACCATTGGCCTTTATATCCCTAGAAAGTAGAAAAACATTTTTATCTCGAAATATTTTGGGTCATTACTCGACCATTTCTTTTTCTCATTCCCAAGTCTCTTCCTAAATCCGGCCATGTTGCCACAAAACCCGCACTAGGATCATGATTTTCCCACACAAGACTTTCTCTTGCCAATCCACAATTTATTTCAGGATATGAACCAATGAAGCATCCAAATCAATCTCAACGTGATCCCATCGAATCACATAGTTATGATCAGGCTGATAATTTTTCAACTAAGATACGTGAAGCATATTATGCACTACACTGAACTATGGGGAAAAGACAACTGATATTCCACCTCAACAACCCATTCAAGTATCTCAAAAGGGATTATGTATAGAGGAGATAAATTACCTAGATTCCCAAAATGATTATGTAAAAGTCTTGGAGAGATCCTCAAAAACACATGATCACTCACCTTGAAATACAACAGCCATCAATGATGATCTCTATATGATTTCTAACAGCTCTGATATGTCTCCATTAATTTCCTAATCAACTGAATATTCTCTGTTGTCACATTGAAAGGATCATTTCAACCAATTAAGTATCTCCTATTTCCAACCAATAAAGTGGAGAATGAAAATTACGCCTATAAAATGCTACAAAGCATCCATATGTATTGATCCTGAAAACTGTTGTTATATGAGAACTCTACTAATTCTAAATGATCCTCCCATGAGCCGCCAAAATCTATTACACGAGACTGTAACATGTCTTCCAATGTTTGTGTCATTTGTTCATATTTTCCATCTGTTTGAGGATGATTCGTTATGCTAATGGTCAACTAAGTCCTAAGAGATTACTATAAGAACTTTTAGAAACAAGACGTAAAACTCAAGTATCTATCTGAAATTATTGAAACTGGTGTTCCATGTCTCTTTACAACTTCTCAAATATATATTTTTGGAAATTCCTCTACCATATAGAATTTTTGAAGAGGGTTGAAAGGGGCTGACTTCGTGAGTTGATCCACTACCACCCATATAGTATTGTTTTTCTAAACCATTCTTGGGAGACCTCTGAAAAAATATAAGTCTATCTACTCCCATTTCTAAATAGAGATAGGTAAAGACTATTACAAACCTACTAGTTGATGATGCACTGCCATAGCCTGCTGACAAGTTAAGCATCTTGAAACAACTCATCCACCTTTATTTTCATAATGAACCACTAAAACTATGATTTAAACTCCATATACATATTCTATATTCTAGGATTAACAACTCATCTCGAATGGTGGTAATATTGAAGAAGTTGTTCCAAAAAATCTATAGGTATGACAATCTGATTTTTGAACAACAGCACTGAACTCTCATCCATCATCCAACCCCAATGGTATCCCCATCATTGAGTTTTAACCTCATTGAAACACATTCTGAATCAGATGTTTATGCCTCTTTAATTTTATTAACTAAATTAGGAGAAAAAGAAACTATAAATAAAACCACAACTTCACATCAATCTTTACGTTCCAAGTCCATGTTAGTAAGGACTGACATCAACTACCACTCATCTGAAGCTTTTTTTCCAATTATGTCTATGAATTTCTACTTAATGCATATTCCATCAAATTGCCTTTGCCCAATGAATACATTAAGTCAAAGTCAAACATTTAGAAATACTCTATTCATCTTATTTGTCTTAATTTAAAATCCCTTTGTAAAAAAATATATTTCAAGATTTTATGCTCTGTAAACACTGTAAATTCCTCACCAAAGAGGTAATTACACCAAGTCCTCAAATCATGGAAATCGAAAGATAAATAAAAATCATGTGTTGGATATTTTTTCTCAGGTAACTAAAATTTTCTTGATCCATAAGAAACAACATGGTATCCCTACATGCGAAAACGTCCCAACCTGAATCCCAAAGCATCAAAATACACCATGTTCCCATGTCCGAATTCTGAAAATATCAATATTCGTTCTTATGTAAGGTTAACTTTAAGAACTTGAAAAGACTTTTGATATTTCTCATTATATTGGAATGGAACATTCCTTCTCATAAAAGTTTTCATAGGTGAGTCTAGTTATGAAAAATACCAAAAATAAGCATCAGTAATAACTAGCTAGACCAAGGAAACCATATATATCGAAGCCATTATTTGGTAGTTCCCAAAATAAAATAACCTTTATATTTTTCTAGATTCACATAAATACTTATTTTGTAGATTACATGGAAAAGTAAATGTAACTCTTGTATCCAAAAATCAAACTTTGATAGTTTGGAATACAGATGTATATCCTGTAAGATTCCCAACACTGTCTCCAAGTGTTTCTCATGCTCATCCATTGTCCTTGAGTACACCAATATTTCATCCACAAAAACCACCACAAAATAATCCAAATATCTCTAAAATATATTATTCATCAATTCCATTAAGACTTATGATTCATTAGTTATACCTAAAGGCATTACCACATGATCATAATGGCCATATCTACTTCTTAAATCTATTTTTTGAATATCCTTCTTCTGAACCCACAATTGGTGATATCCTGATCGAATTTCAATTTCAGAGAACCACTAATCTCCCCTCAATCGATCTAACAGATCATAAATGCATGGAAGTGAATACCAATTCCTTATAATATCTTAGTTAAGATTATAATAATCCACACATAGCTAAAAATTTTCGTCCACCTTTTTGGAAAACAAGACCGGTGCTGCCCATAGAGACATGCAAGTCAGAATGAACCCTTTTATTTTTAGCTCTTCCTACTGTACTTTTAGTTATATTAATTCTATTGGTGTAATACGATAAGATGGAATGGGAATATGACTCATCCCCATAAGAAGATCAATCATAAACTCCACTTCTCATATGGATGGAAACCCTAATAAATTTTAGGAAAAAACATCCTAAAAATACTCAAATATTGTAGGGAAAATTCTATTCTTAATATCTTCCATTGATGACAAAATAAACTCCACCAACTGGTATGATATTATTACAACTATTGGTTCAAACAATCTTGTTTCACTTGTAATTACATTCTGAACTTCTCTGAAGAGATGTTAGACACTATTAATAGTCATAAAACTAACCCTTTGGGTATAACAGTAGATGTGAGCCTTGAAAGATATCAAAAAATCCATAACTAGGATTATATCATATATATTTATCTCAAGCATAGATAAGTACCATATCAATTTATCTCTATCAATATTTATAGAATATCATTTACACATAATGGCTCGACATCCACTTTACCCAATAGGGGTTTATAGTTTCAAAACTGAAGAAATAATCTCAACAATCAAACACAGAAAATAAACTTCATGAGAAGAATTATTGGAATGGGATGCACCTGTATCAAAAAAAAATATTATATAAGGGTGGAAATTAGAAGAATTGTATCTCTCAAGTTCAATGATCTAGAATTATCATCCACAATAACTTGCTCATCTCAAAATAATTTCTTTCTTGTGGAACTTTGTCCTTTATTTCCTTGTTGAGATTTCCATTGTTGAGGAGTCATGGTATTCCTAGAATCACCATGGATATATCTATTATGCTGAATATGATTATTTTGTTTCCCTAATCTTGTCAAATAAAACGACGTATGTGACACATGATAAGTGTCCCAAATAGAAAACCTCATAACATTGCGACAATAGTGCTCAAGATTCCTTATCTGATTGTAATGGTGGAATGATCTAGGTGGTTTTGTACAATCTCACTTTATGTGGTCGATGGAACCACATTAAAAACATTAAGTCTTGCTCTTTGGTTTTAGAGGAAGATTCATTGATCTAGCTATTTGATTTTGAGCCATTCTGCTACCTTGGAAATAAGTGTATCTCTTTTGCTTGCTCCTAGCATTAGTGTTCCCACTATTTCCTATAGGTATCAATATTATCCCTCCACCCATAGATAATGAGATGTAACTTTCTATCATTGTATATCTATTAACCATATCATTATAATTCATTATACATAGAATATCAATCGTTGATATAATCTCCTACCTCAACCCTAGTTCAAAGATGTGTTCCTTCAAGGATGCACTAGTAAAAACATTAGGTGCAAAGTAGACTAGATTCATAAATTTATATTTGTACTCTTTAAATACGGGACTACCAAGTTTAAATATGAATAAATCAATCATTCTATCAATCTTAAGTATGAGGATATAATTGTTTAATGAAAAATTAATCAAAAAATTTCCAACCAATTCCTTGGTCCAATTTATCATGAACTGTTAAATCCCACCATTAGTGTACAAGATATTCTAGAATATACATCTCCAGATTGACTTTCAACTCTGTTGGTGTCCCAAGAAAATCAAATATTTGACTCATCATATTTATCCACACCCAAAACAAAAAAAATAAATGGTTATAAGTGGTCTATTAGTGGTGGTTATATTTACCACCATAAAAAAATTCTACTTGAAATAATAATAATATAAAGGTAGTTTCATCAAACCACCTCTATGTATTTTTATTTTAATAATTAGAAATGATTTCCATTAAACCACCACAAATTTTTTGAAAAAAACATTATCACCCCCTCTGTCGCTCCCTCTACACATCTGTGACCCAAACCACTATCCCCCCCCCACTCCCCATGTAACCTCAACCCCATGACCCCCCCCCCCAACCTCCCTCTCCACGATGGTGACACAGAACCACCCGTCCAACATCACTCCTCCACCCTTAGTGGCAAACCTATCCCCAACGACCCATCCCCCCTCCTACATCCCTCTCTCTGATTTTTCCCCTCCTCAATGGCATCGTAGACCCCCCCCCCCCCCGACACCCCTCTCCAAGACATGGTTCCCCTCTTCCTAGCCTCTTAAGGCTTATTTTCATTTTTTGTGGTGATTTAGTGTCACACTTTGTGGAAGTGGATGATCATGGGTTGGTTTTATCTATTACATAGTTCATTAAATTAATAAAAACTATTTTCTGGCTTCTTTAAGCTATGTTATAGATTCCTAATTAAATTTTTAAATGTTTATATAAATATATTTTCAATGAAAATCATGTTTCAATTGTTAACATTTCATGTGAAGGTTTTTTATATAAAAACATGTATTTTATTTTTATTTTTAAACTACCATGCACACCTAAAATTTGATAAAATAGTTGAATTTTTTTTATTAAATGATTTCAAGAATTTAAAAATTGTTTTGTTTATTAAAATAATTTTTAATGAAAACTCATAAATTCAAAGCGCATGCATGGATTTTTAAGATACATTAGGTTTCCTTCAATATAGTGACTTTATAATGATTGAGTATTTGAGTTTTAAAAGAAAATTTTTTAAATAGGTTTCTCAAAGTGTTTTTAGCTTTATGGTTAGAGAATTTCATAAATAGTATTAAAATTTAACCATATACCATGCCCCTTGATATATTTTGGAAATTAAAATGATATGGCATGTTGATTGACTATAGGGGGTTTTTATATTGATTAATTTTTACAAAAAAAGAGAATGGGATGTTTATAAAAGGGTTTATAGAGGTGGTGTGAGCTTATATATTGAATGGTTAACTATATTATTGTGTGATAATTTATGTGTGGGAATTATTTTATAACATGGGAAGCGATGGTAAGTTTTTCAGGAAATTTATGTGGAGATATAAAATGACTTTAAATGGAAGAATAAAGTGTAATCAAATATAACAAACTAAAACTTATGTGTTATTTGTTTATCTATACAATAGTGTGTGATATCCAAATAAAGTACACTCTCCATTCCTATTTTTAAATATGTACTCTTGGTCTTAGTTATACAATGGGAAATGGTTCAAAGATTGATCAATGTAGATAATTTTTTAATGGAATGAACCCTCCTTAGTTACAACACTAAGGTAAAATACACTATTATCTTTTTCTCCCATAAAAATAATATCATATACATATAAAATATCAAAAATTGATACATCATTATCATCTTTAATGTAGAGTTTGTTTTCCACACATCCATCATTAAATATTAATTATTTTAAGCATGTATCTAACTTTAAATACCATGCACTTGAGTCTTATTATAACTTGTATAGATTGTTCTTTAATTTTAATTCTTCATATTTAATTAAACATTTATGTCTTTATATTTTTAAAATAAAGGGAGAATACAATCCAATACCTATGGATAAAAGTTGGATTAATTTACCTTGAAATATACCTTGGAATGCTAACAGATTGGAAGGATTTTTAGGTTATGCAATAGAAAACTGATTAGTGGATATTAGTATAAAATTTAGGTGTCATGATTGAAAATTCAAGTGATGTTTGAATAAAAATGAAGCATGTAAACATTTGATACTGAAATAGTTTCTAGCTCAATATGTATGTTAAATTTAGCATGGTGAATAAAATGTTATGTAATTTCAAAATAATGAAAATACTTTTAACGGAATACAAGGTGACCCGACAGAGGATAATTCCATTTGAAATTTTCAAAATGAAGCATTTGGTTTTCAAGAATACAATTTCTAGGATTTTAATAGACCAATAGAACCATCAGTTGATCCTAAGTAGGTGGATATTTCTTAGAAATTTAGTGAAAACAAATATTTTTATTAATTAGCTTAATAAATACAACAAAAATGGTATAAAGGGTGTTCTAAGTACTCAAATTTTTCTTTTTTACTAAATTTTTACCATATCAAGTGTCTTTGTGGAATTATTGAAAAAGAAATGTCTATGATTTTAAAGTTTCTTCATGATGAATTTAATGAAGTTAAGATTATTGCATCACTCCTTGTGATGAAAAAAGTCATCAATAAACTTAGAATTGATTATAAAAAGATATATTCATACCATAATGATTGCATGCTTTAGTGGGGAGAAGAGTCTAATAAATAAGAATGCATAATATTTCATACAAGAAAATGGAAGTCAATGAATAAAATTGAGAGTATAAATTAATGAAACCCCAGGAAGAAATAGAAGAACAAAACTCCTACAAAGGTATTGTGTTATTTTCCTCTAGAACCACACTTTTAGAGATTATTCATGTGGTCTAAGAATACACATGACATGAAGTGTCATGCTCAGGATAGTAATGATGGCTTAATGAGACATCCAAAATATTCAACATCGTGGAAGATGTTTGATTCTCAATATGCATATTTTTATTCAGATCCTAGGAATGTATGATTGGGATTGGATTCTGATGGTTTTAACCCATTTGGTACTTTAAGTACTAATTATAGCATTTGTCCAATTGTTTTGACCCCCTATAATCTACCTCCATGGATGTGTATAAAGAAGAATTATTAAATTATTTTGATGATTATTCCAAGAAATAAAATTCCTACAAATGAAATTGATGTATACCTTAAACCTTTAATCAAATAATTACGATAATTATGAGATTATAGCAAGGAAAGAAATGATGCTTTAATGAGAAAATTATTCAAAATGTATGTTTCTTTAATTTGGAAAATTAGTGACTTTCTTAGACTCGGAAATTTATCTGTTTGGAATATTCATACTAGTTTTCCTTTTCTAGTTTGTAATTTTGATTTGGAACCTTAATGATTACCTCATAGAAGAAAATTGTGTTTTATGTGTCATCATCGATTTATTGATGATTTTTATAAATTCAAGTTTAACAACACATGATTCAATGGAGATATTGAAATTAGAAAGTCACCTAAGGTGTAATCTGGTTTATAAATCTTGGGAAAATTAATGGATATCACAGAAGAATTTTGAAAATGTCATCAGTGTAAAGAAGGGGGAAAGGGTATGAGGTACAGTATCTGAAGAAGATGGAACACAAAAATAAAATAAAAAAGAGTATATTTTTAAAACATCCATATTGGGAGTTTGATTTGATACGTCATAATATTGATGTAATGCATATTGAGAATAATGTATGTGATAATGTAATTTTTATAGTTCCTAATGAGTAGGGTAAATCAAAGGATCACCTAACTACTCATAAGGATTTGAATTCAGTGAATATAAAGAATGGTTTTTGGGAAAATGAGAATGAAAAGTATATTTGGCCATTTTTACATTGAAAAATAATGATAAATATGTATTCCTTTGAGATTTAAAGAATATAAAAGTACCATATAGATATTTAAGTAAAATCTCAAGGTGTGTTGACTTAAATAATCAAACATTACATGGATTAAAAAATTTTGACTCTCATATTTTGATGGATTAGTTATCGTCCTTGTATTTGCATGATAATTTACCTAAAAAGTAATTGTGGTTCTAGTTGAGTTTTGTACCTTTTTAAGAGAGCTTTTTGAAAAACTATAAATCTAACTGAGATTTATAAACATCAAGAAAAAATTATTTTGACACTAGGTCATTTAGAGATGTTATTTATCCCTACATTTTTCACATTCATGATTCATTTGACCGTTCATTTGGTTAAAGAAGCTAAAAATGGGGGACTGGTACACTATCGATAGATGTATACAATAGAGAGGTATGTTGATATTTTTTTATTGTCATTTGAAAATTTTATTTTATCAAATCATTTCATAAAAAAATTTAATATATTTCTTATTTATTTCCATCAGGTTCTTAGGTCATTTGAAATCATGTGTGAGGAATAAATCTCAAACAGAAGGCTACATTATTGAAGGCTACATAGACGAAGGGTCATTGAACTTATCTTATAGGTATTTGGATGGGTTTGAGACTAGATTCAATCATGTCGGATGTGATGGGGATATCTCCACTAATTATCATTCTGAAAATCACTCATCGATATTTCCAACTATTGGACAACCAATTGGAATGGGGTCAAATTTTACACTGACTGAATTAGAGTTTCTAAAAGTACAAAGATATGAGCTACTCAATAGTGTTATTACAAATCCATTTATTGAATAATTGTAACTGAAATCAGTGAGGAGACTAAGGGTTAAATATCAAAATAAGATAGAATTAGAAAAAGCAGTTAATAAGTAGATTGTCAAATGGTCCACTCGTCGTGTAAGAATATACTCATATTCATATTATTAATGTGTAGTTATTTTTTCTATGTTAAAATTAATAGCTTATATCTTTTTTTATAAACAATTAATGTAGAAAATTGAGATGAAATATCAAATGATTTGAAGTTTTTGTCTTGAGGTCCTCTAAGGTATGCTAAGAGATCAAATGCCTCCAAGATTCATGCCTTTAGGTTTCATGCAATTTATCATTAAAAAGACTTGAAAACTCAGAATAGTGGTGCATTTACATTTATAGAGGTGTGATACTATGGGAATCTGAATGATATAATTGAATTAAACTATCATGGAATGTATTCAATTATCTTATTCAAATGCAAGGATATTAATATTGATAAGGGTGTTATGATATATTTGTTACATTTTACTTATGTCAACTTCTCCCATTTGATGGATACTGGTGAGAATTTAGAACATGATTCGTTTATCTTGGTCTCACAAGTGAATATGTTTTATTATGTGGATGATGAAATAAATGAAGGTTGGAGTGTTGTGAACAAAGTATAGAGACTTATATGATATGGGAGAGGAAGATCAA
Organism: Viscum album; assembly: GCA_963277665.1. NCBI lineage: Eukaryota > Viridiplantae > Streptophyta > Magnoliopsida > Santalales > Viscaceae > Viscum > Viscum album. The sequence goes on from OY728145.1 coordinate 781,351,682, forward strand.
TTGGTGCTTTTTGAAATTGAACCTCATCAACCGCAAAACATTGAATATTTTTTCCCTAAAAATATTGAAATAGTTGAACCTTCAAGAGAGGGTGAAAATGAAGGACTTGTCTTGATGGATGTAGATTACAATGAATATAATGAATATGAAGATAATTCCATCACAATCCATTTTTGTATTTTCTAAAAAACACTTTAAGGATAAGTGGGAACCATATAGAAATTTAAAACTTCAAAATAAAAATTTCAAAATTCAAAAATAAAATTAAAAATATAAAAAAAACATCAAGACCTCAAGCAGATTGAGAGAATTGAATAAACTTTAGACAGAAACCACCATTACTTGTATCTGATTTAAAATTCAAAATAAAACAAATTTTATTATCACTACCTCAATACAAGCACCACTAACATGAAACATTGGGTCGCATCATGAGCCACCCACCAGCATCATCCCCAAAATTCCAGCCAGAACCCACCAGACCTCATTCTACCATTGATACAAACCACCAACACATAAAATCAAAGTTTTCAATGCAATATCTACAACCTCCACTGACTAAAAAAAATCTAAGAACATTATTGGCTTCAATAAGTTAGAAAACTAGGCCTCCTAAGAGAGAGATCCATGACCATCACAGATCCAAAATCCCTACATAAAATAAACAACAAGAAAACCATTGCAAAAAACCATTTCTTTGATAAAACTATAGTGAACATCAAAAACAATAATGAAATAGATTGAATAAGATGAATTATTTTCCTTCTAGATCATTCAAAGTCATACAAAAAATACCTCCCAAATCCACTTGAAACCAACACAGCAGACCAAATAATAGGGAGACGAAGGGAAAAGAAGCCAGAGAAGAGTTTGAAGTGGCAGGATCGCCATAAAGAAGATCATACCTGTCTGTAACCACCAACCTTGACTGTCCAAACCACTATTGACCACAAAAAAATAGGAAACCACAAAGACATAACACAAGTTGAGCTCTTGGAACATTGGCATGATTAAACCAACACATCCCAAACCTTACTAATAAAACTATCACACCATACCAAAATAGGGTCAAAAATGAGGTAACCGAAAGAAAAGAGCAGTATAAGAATTGATGGGGCTTCAACATGGGCCAAGACCGCATACAACGGAGTGCAAGAGTAGGGAAAGAAATTAACCCAACCAAGAACAAGGAGGAATAATAAAATAGGGGGAGCAGAGAGGAAAGGGGGGGAATGAGGGGAGGGGTAGAGGACACTAGAGAAGTGTCACACAGGCTTCTCCCCTCCAGAACACCACCATAGGAACCCTAGCTCGGAAGAGAAGTGAGATAGAGGTTGCTCAAAGGCTTCATTTTATGAAAATAATTGAATGTATAAATTGGTACAAGTATACACTATTCTAGTTTTTCTATTTTTTTGTAAAAAACTTTTAGTTTTTCATTTTTTATACATTTAATATACATTAACCATTTGAAATGAAAGAATTTTGAGAATAAAAAAAATCAGGATCCCAACCGATCAACATCTTGGAGCATGCCACCACTACTATCATCTTTGGTGGATCCTTGTAACTATATTGTAACCAAGACTACTAGTGAGATGGTGACACTGCCGGAATATATGGATAGATTATTGGGAAACTTGATTTTGATATGGTGAGCTTTCCCATTAACATACCCCCATGTTATTTTTTGTTGTTTTTCATTAAAAAAATGTCTCCAAATGAATAAAAACTCACTATTGAGTACCCAAAAAACAACACACATAAAAAATATATCTCAATTATAAAAATAATAACTAAATTATTTTTAATTATTAAAAACATGGTAGTTTACTTAACAGCTATTAAATAATGTGTTGGTATTTTAAGCCATCGCTAATAGTAAAAAACTTCCTCATATACTGAATTTGTTTGTAGTGAACCTCTTATAACAACTTCGAGAACTAATTTCCTTTGAGTAGAGAACATGGTGTAGGTGTGTGGTGAACTGAGCATGAGGTGTAGTGTGACTAGAGAGGGAATGATGGGTGGTGTGACCATAAAGGGTGTGAAACAATACACTACTGAGCAAGGTGTGCTAATTCATTAATTTTACTAATAATATATTAATTAAACAATTAAAATTTTAAAAAGAAATGTTTAATTATTACCAAAATTATCATAGGAAATAACCATATATTTCTTTTTAAAATGTAGGAATTAACGCCCCATAAATCCGAGTTATAGTTTGCCTATGATGCCCGTAAATACATTTTTAATGTTTTAAAACAATAAAATTCATGTTTTACGATCAAAAAAATAAAAAACAATCACATATTGATGTGAAATTATGGGAGAACCATTATTTAATTATTTTTTACATGTATAATCAAGAAACACATTCATTCAATGTGTGGTGTGCTCTAATGACTCAATAATAAATTTTAGAAGATATCAAAGTTTTAGAAACATGCATGAGGGGGTCAAAACTGGGAAATGACATCGGATTTCCCTAAAATTAGGGGAAAATACCGAATATTTAATTTTAAAATGTAATAATTGATGACACATTATTATGAATGATAGTTTTCTCATTATGGAAGTAAATACGTTTTTAGTGTTTTCAAACACTAAAATGTGTATGGAATAGTCAAAACCATATAAAAAATCACATATTGATGTGAAATCATTTTAAAACCACAAATGAGTTATTTTTTATGTCTATGTGTAGAAAAATATCAATATGATGTGTGTTGTGGTCATAATTACTCAGTAACCACTTCGTAATGGTACAAAAACCATTAAAAACAAGTGGTGGGGGTCAAAACCAGGAAAACAACATCTGATTTCCAAGAAATCAGGGTACAATGATTTTATATTTAATTGTAAAATGTAAGAACTGAAAACAATTCATTTCGAATGATGGTTTTCCCATTATAGTTATAAACATGTTTTTCATGTTTTAAAATACTAAAATGTGCATGGGATGGTCAAAACCATAGAAAACAACCACAGATTGACATAAAATCATTGAAAACCCACATCTGAGTTATTTTTTATGTGTTTTCATAGACAAAACATCAATCCAATTTGTGTTGTGGTGGAATTGACTCAGTAACCACTTCTTAAAGGTAAAAACCCTTTAAAAACAAGTATTGAGGGATCAAAACTAGGAAAATGATCTCATATTTCTCTAAAATTAAGAAAAAATGGTTGTATATTTAATTTTAAAGTGTTGGAACTGATGGTATGTCATTATTAATGATGGTTCTTCTGTTATGGTCATAAAAGTGTTTTAGTGTTTTAAAACACTAAAATGTGAATTAAATAGTCAAAACCATATAAAACAATCACAATTTGATGTCAAGTCATTAGAAAATCACCATTGAGTTATTTATGACATGTACACACTAAAAACACATCAATCCAACTTGTGTTTTATTTAGAATGACTATGTAACCACTTTTTAATGGTATAAAAACTTTAAAACAAGTATCAGGGGATCAAAAATAGAAAAATGATATTTTATTTCCCTTAAATCATAGGGTAATAACCCTAAATTTTATTTCAATTCCTAGGAACTGATAGCATGTCATTATGAATGATGGTTTTCCCATTATGGTTGTAAACACATTTTTAGTGTTTTAAGACACTAAAACATGCATGGAACAATCAAAACCATAGAAAACACATCAATACTATGTGCTTTGTGGTCATAATAACTCAATAACCACTTAAAGCAATAAAAACCACTAAAAACAAGTGTTAGGGGGTCAAAACTACGCAAACAACATCATATTGCCCTGACATCTAGGGATAATAACTTTATATAATTTTTAAATGTTGGAAATAGAAGCACATTATTCTAAATGATGGTTTGATCATTTTGGTTGTAAATATTTTTTAGTGTTTTAAAACACTAAAACTTGAGTGGAATAGTAAAAACCATCATAAACGATAACATATTGACATAAAATCAAGGGAAAACTACTGTTAAGTTATTTTGGAAATATAGGACATACTTTGATGTAAAAGTATTTCAAAAAATTATTAAGCAAATTTTAAGCACACCACATATCACTTTAAAAATAAATTAGAATATTTACTTATCCCTTTTCAGTTTTAACTATTGAATCATATCTTAAATAGATAATTATATTTTTTTAAAGTGTTTTAAATTATATATTATTTGTTTTATGTTAAAATTTATTCTATTTTATTAAAAAAATAACACATTTTATGTGAATCATTCTGAATATATTTTTCCTCTTTTGTTTTCCGCATTTCTTTTCTTAAATATTCTGATTTTCATTGTAGGTGGAAGATCCCGATAGTAGGTAGAAGTTTGAGCATTCCAACCAATGACATTCTTTAGATAGTAGTCGTCATGGTTCTTATTTTCCATGATATGTTAAAATTTTATCAATTATTCTACTCTGATTATTATTTATAATGTTTAGTTTTAATTTTTTTTTTCTTTTTTTTATATTTTATGAGATAACATGGTTAGTTTTAGTTGATGAGATGTAGTGAAGGTCATGATGTGGATGTATATTGGTCAGGACGTGGATGCAGTGGAGGCATATATATGTATTGGTTGACAGATGTATGGGTTGACTGAGATTAAGGTTATGATGACTATGGATGTTTGTATATTTTTTATGGAAGTATGACGTATGTATGATGGTTTATCATATATTCATGTTTTAGTTTATTGTATATCGTTTTTATTATATTTATAGTTTATTATTAAATATTTTAAAAAAATTATTTAGAGGTGATTGTAAAAACCTCTTCTAAATACATTAAATAAAATATTTTCAGCGGTGGTTAAGATTAACCACTACAAAAACAAACCACCACTGAATATATCAATCGTAGTTCTTTACATTTTTTAAATATTTCTTTGGGATTTTTTTATAAAAAAAATTCTCCTAAATAAAAAAACTATCTCTGAATACTATAAAAATAGAACATAGTAAAATATCCATAAAATTATTAAAACCACCACTAAATTACTAGAAACGATACAATATGTGACGGTCTTCAAAATATTCACAATACTAATAAGAGATAGTTTAAAACACTTCTATTCCACAGAAAAACTGCCACTACTTCCCCATTTTTTGTAGCAACCTATGCATTTTTCTAGTTCTGAATCACACCAAAATATGACTTGAAAGGCTTGGACTATACTCCGAACCAGCTGTTGGCGCACCTATGGCTCTGGTGCAACCATGTTCTCAGCAACTTCCTCTGATTTGTTTCTATAGGGACTACCTAGTGGCATTTTATATAAACACAAAAAACTCCATAAGTCTCACGATCTAGAAACTAAAGGATTATTGATTTCAAATTCTACCACATCACACATATAATAAAAAGGCTTCCCAAAATTCAGAAATTTTTTTCTTCAAACCATTTTTTAAAATTCAACTATTCTTTTGAAAATTGGACCAATTTCAAAATATTACTATCATGCCTTTTAAAAAAATCACATTTGAAAAAAAAAATCAACATTTTTCAAAAATCATTATTTTTACACACAATCATAAATCATTGTTCAAAATGAAATATGTAATCTTAGTCGTAAGTCATTTCTAAAATGCATGCCATGCTCATCTCATTGGATAAACCCATGAAAATGAGATTTCAAATCCTATAAGTATCTAAAAAACACTTATGTACCCAACTCCTTGGTAACTTGAAGTTCATTATAAAAAGTTTAGCTATGTCTTTTTATTCTCTACATTTTAAGTCCTGACAATCCTTCTCTTTTCTACTATCCCAAATCTAAGAATTAAACTAGAATGAATATCAACTTCAAGACCAACAAAACTGATGACCAAGTCAAAGACCGACCAAGACTAATACTAATTTCATGGAAAGAACCGAATAACTTGATACCACTTGTAACATCCCACCCATCCTTATTGGCTTGATTCGAGGCAGAATTTATAGTTGGATTAAATAAAAATACCCAAGGAGACAAATGATGGCAATAAATGCCAAGGGATTTAAATCAATAGGGGTATGATTTTCCCTTTGAAAATAAAACAACCACAACCAAACATACCATAAAGAGAAACCACTATATGATGCATGGTAACAATGTATGACGACTCAAAAGTAATTCCATTGATATCAAAACCAAACGAAAAGAGAGTACCACAGTGTAGAACTACAACATCAAATTATAAAGTATAATACAAAATCAACAAAAACTCAAATACTCTGAAGACATAACTCCACAGATCCAAAAATTCTCTAGGATCCAACTCCATAATACAGCTTATGTATCAAAATTCACCACTAAAGAAGTGTGATACCTTACCTTTACCTTTGTCCCAATAAACAATATTTTCAAAAGTACCCAAGTTCCAAAGCAGGGGTGAGTAATAAAAAACAACAGGCTTTACACAAATGACTTTCCTACTCCTGCCACTAGGATATAGCATATTATCACATTATCTAAAACAATTTATATAGACCACTTTAAAAAAATTATCACAAACCAAAACTATTTTTAAGAAAAATAGTTTTCCAAACCAAACTATTTTCCACAGATATAAACCAAATAATACTTTATATTCACTTCAAAAATTACATTTTGGCATAATATATTTCATTCCCCATATCCACAAATCCAACCATGCATGCAACCATGGACCTCCCTATACTCACAAGTGGTGATTCTTCCTTTCACTAAGTCATCACTTAATGAACCATTTTGATGGGGAAAACTTTATACCCTTATCCATTCAACAAATGATGGTGGGAAATCCATAACCTTATCCATCCCAAATGCATATAAACACACATCAACCCTTTATTCCAAAATCAAATTCCCAAAAAACAATTGAATTGTTTCAATAAACCACTATTTTATGGAAAATTCTTTTAACAATCCATTTCCATAAATCTGAAAAAGTCATATCCTAATATCAACATTTTAAAATCAATAAAACAAAGCACTTGTACAACCAATTTTCCAAAATAAACAAACCATAAATAAAGAGGGTTTCTGCCATGATTTTAACATTAATTTCACTATTAAATTCTAGAAACTCAATCAATTTGAAACTAATCCTTTAAGTCATAATAAGATGAGTCAAGAGTCAATCTATCTACCTTGGGAATTATGGAAAAACAAAGAATGAAATGAAAACACAAATAAAACCCAGTTGAATCTACAAAAACCCACATTATATCTCTTACCCTAAAATCAATAAGGCTAAAACTAGCCAAGATTAACATAAACCACCTTAGATATATCTGTAGTAAACCATATCTAAGAAACAAAAAGAGGGAAGAAATTATATATAAGAAAAATCATGAAAAAAACTACCACAAATGAGGACTTACTATGGTAATAAAGCTTCAACGGACCAAGAAACTCCATCGGATCGCTTTTTATTCGATGGGGAATAGTTCCTCATCCTTTTTATGGAAGAAATATCAATTTAAGGATGAAATAGAGGTAAAATGTGCGGTTAAAATTTAATCTCGAACTAGATCCATTTATTTAGGATCTGGTTTTTAAACCATGCATGTTTAGTCATATGGTTTAGAAAAATATGAACTAAATATGCACCAGCCTCTACCTCAAGGGGAACTCTGCATCGTTTTCCCACACTATTAAACAAGTTATGCGCTAATACTTCAAAATATCTATATCCCACTTTTTATTGCTTCTCCTGGGTGGTCACACAGTTTGGCCAAACTATGTGCCTACCCATGCACCTACATAGAAGCCCTTATTTCACCTTTCATGATTTCCTATAGGATTTTCAAGTTTTTCACTAACCGTGATCAAATCATAAACCTTTATAAAATCCCCAAAAATATTTCAAAAGTTTTCTATGCCCTCCCAAAATTAACCCAAACACTTTACATACATAAAATAAAAAACAAAGTGTTGCTTATTTGAAACCTAGGTCTCTACATATAAAAAAAATTGTGAATTTTAGAATACTTATACTAGATTTTTCTTTTTCAAAATTATACTTTGTGATGAAAATAAACATTTGTTACCTAATAAATCAAATTTTCATCCAAAATTATTTCAATAAAATATATTATAAGAAATCAAAATAGGAAAATGAAACTCATAAATGTTATTTTTTAATCAGGAAATGCTTGTGAAAACTATTAGAAAAATATATATAATCAAACTTATTAAGTATCATATATTTTCTTTTAAACCTATGGTCGTGAGTAATAATTAGGGATAATAACATAAAAAATAGTATCTTCCGATCATGAAAACATAATAAATGTAGCATAAACACAAAATATGAAATAAAGATATGGATAACTACCAATATAACATCACGAGGTGGATATATTTCCATCATTAATTATTTTTACCCACTAATCCTATATATACCATCTCATGTGACAAGAAACATTACCCAATTCATTAGATCACTCTATGGGAACACTGATCATAAAAAGTTCATGATTATGTGATCCCCAAAAGGAAATCAGACATAAGGAATAATCAAAATAATTACCCATGGAAAGAAATTTGTTGCATAATCTTACCTCATATCACAATCAAATCAAATTTCATAAAGAATGAATTTGAGAAATGAACATAAGACATGTATTTCCCTATCAAATAATTTTAGAATAATATGTGTATATATGTGAAAAATATATACATATTTTAGAATCATTACACAAAATTAAATAGAGAGATATGGTGAGTTCAATGGAAAAAGTTCATAACACAAATAGAAAGGGTGGTTCAGAGAGATCCATTACACCTAAAAACAAAACAATTATATATATATTAAAATATCAATTCTATTTAAAACCCATTTTAAAAGTAATTATAAAAAATATAAATAAGTTTTTTTCATTGATGAAAACATGGAAGCTTATAAAGGAATCCATAGAATAATTAATGTTTTTGGTGGTGTGGAAAACCATTGATGTTTTAAACTATAAAATAGAATATTCTTTTTGTCTTTTGTAAATAAATTCAAAATTTTCCGTATAAAATATGTAAAAATATTATTTTTGAAAACCATTGAAAGAAATTAAAAAGGGTCATAAAATTTTATTTATAATTCATTTGTGTCATTATAAATACATCAATAAAATAATTTAATAACATTGACATGTAAGAGAAAATTTCAGAAAATAAATCTTTTAAACATTTAAAATGAGGGTTTTTAAGATAACTTTCCCTTACCGAAAGCCTCAAAAATATTTTTTTAAAAAAATTGTAATTAAAGTAAAATATTTTAAAAAATTACCTTTATAATCCATTTAATCATAAATTATAATTTTCTTGAAACATTTATAAGAACGTTTTCATAGAAGAGAAAGAGTTGTAAGGGAAACATTAAAAGATGATTTTTCTTAAAGTAAATCCATTACCAAGTGACTAACTCATCATGTATTCTCTTTATCATCAAGAATAATAAACTTATATTAATTATTTAGTTGATTAATAAAATTAATAAATTTTATTATTACTTTTATTTCACTTATTACCATGTTATATACAATTATATAATAAATTAAGTTCACATCGGATGTTTTGATGAAATTTGGCTAATATTTCAAAAATGAATTTGGTAGGTCCACTATGGTCAACATGTACATTATTTCATCTCTCCAGGAAAATAATCATCAAAAAAATTATTATTTTTATAAATCAATTATATGTTTAAAATCATCAATGAATTATGGTTAGGAAAAATGAACTGTGTTACAATCATGGAGATGGTTGGTCGTAGGTACGAATGAGTAATGTTTACATTTTTCAACGATCATGATGGAAAGAAAGTAGGTATTATTTTATAATTAAAAAATTATTATTAAATATTAAATATTAAATATCAAATTTTTTCTTTGAATAAACACTTATATATCATCCATGTGATGTGGTAATGGTAAATGAATCACATCTCTTTTTGGAGGTGGTAATCCATACATATGCATGAACGTCGATATCATTTTTCAATGAATGGAATGGTAATAACATACAAGGTATGTTAATATAATAGAATTATAAATATTTAATGAATATAAAATATATAAATTAAATCCATCATCATAAACAGTCATGAGAGGCAGTGATAGAAAACTAATTAAATTTGTTTGTGGGGTGGTAGTTCGTCGTATACTTGGATGACGGTTTCATTTACCATTTAATAGAAAATGAGATAGATGTAGGTTATTCCATTAACAAAATAAAATTATTAGTATATGGGATACACTAATGTAATTATATGATCATAGTTGAATAATATTTCAACGGGTTGAATAGGAAATAAAACTAAAACATTCGGTTAAGGTATATACCTCTTCTTTGGATAATCACTATTTTTTTACACCTTAAGCCCTTTAAGGTTGGTATTCAACCTAAAAATTTACCTATATAATGTGGGAAGGGATGTTAGGAAGATATTTGGTAGATATTTTCTAATCTAAAATTATTTTTAAGTGTGAAAAGAATAAGAGAGGATGTGCCATTTTATAAGAGACGAGAGGGGTATTCTTGGAATTACATAAAATATTAAATTAATATAAATTAATTTTCAGGGAAAAGGGATCCAAACTGATACAATTTGAGTTTAGGATTATGTTTTGTGTAAATAATATCATCTAATATTATTTATACAAATTTCTATTTGATTTTTACTATTATCTCTTTGTATTAACCCGTGCAAACCCTTTTTTATAATTATCATGAAAATGACGTTTTTGCTATCTAGGGGTCGATATAGTTACTATAAAAGAAACATTAGATCATAAATATAAAAAGTTATATATTATAACCCATATCACAATCACTTGTATAATTATAAATTTCTGAGTCATTCTAAATCATTTAATAAAATATTATTTATTATAAAAACACTTATGTCATTTTTTGGAATATTCATTTAATTTGACATCAAAAAACAACATGAAAAAAATGAATTCAAATATAATCCATTCACACCTATGTAATATGTTATTTTTATCTAAAAATATTTTAGTCATAATAATTCATTCATTTTATATTTCTTTTAACATTTTAAAAATCGTGTATTATATATTTAATTAATTTAATAAATATTATGTTGAAATTTCATAAGAATTTAAGGTAATTATTTCATCCATAAAAATTAAAAATAAATTACCATGATAATAAACCATTTATATTTAAAATTTCTATTTTTAATAAATCATATTTTGTTTTTATCTTTATCACAAAAAATTAAAGAAATTTAATGTAATAAAGTGGCATTTTTTACTTTATCTTTTTCTTAATCATTACAAAGGTCAAAATCAAGAAAAAATAGAAAAAAAAAGGTAAAATATACAAATAATGGACGATTGTGTATTAAATTTAATTGTACAATTAAATTAAGTTATTATTTGGGCTAATTTTGTAGTCCTTTTCATTTTATTTATAACCTTAATTGCCCAATTTACCCTCATCATAGTGATAATTATTTTCTATGGCTTCTATTCATAATGAAAAAATATAAAAGGGAAATATTTAAAAATTTTGTACCTCATGAATCAAAATATGGAATCCATTTATCAAGATTCAATTCATAGAATTGGAATAATTTATATTAATATTAAAATTTAAAACATAATGAAAAAATATTTTAAAAAAAATACATTTTTAAGTGTAAAAATGATTTTATACTAAATTCGGGTATAAAATAAATTAAAAAGACTATAATAGGATTTTTTTTAATCAATATAAAAAAACTACATATAAATATATTTTTAAATTGTAATTACTTTAAAATAAAATACAGTTTTCAATAAAAACATTATTTTTCACTATTCATTGAAAATCTAAAAATTCAAAAAAATATAAAAATTTCGCAATAATATATTTTTGATATTATGATTTCAAAAATTATATAATTTTTATCAAATAAAATTTTAAAACTTCTATAAATTAGTTTTGTTATTAGATTAAAACAACAAAAAAAGTATTTTTAAAGACAACGTATTTTTGAAGCATAAAATGGATTTACTAAAAATTGAGTTCTTATAATCATTAATTAACAAAATTGAATTGAGTAGGAACATTATATATATATATATATTAGTTAATACTATTTATACCCATAGATTTAGCGGCTAAGTTATAACTATTATATATAAATAATAATATTTCATGGTCAGTTTAGGCTAATTGTTTCATGTCATATATCATATCGAACATCGTTTTATTTTAAATATTTTTGGATTTTATATTAATAAAAAAGGTATTAATGGTGTGTTTATGACATATGAAATTATGAATTCCATCAATATGATTATGTTACCATTCAAATTCCCATCAGATCAATGGAGAGACTTATGTGAAGTTGAATTAAGTGTTTCTAAATTTTTTAAAAATCCAATTAACACTAATAAAATTCTTGATCCATTAGTATTTAAACCACTATTTCCATTTAAGATAAATATAAGATATATTTTTCCACTCAATAACACACACAACATGCAATATAGAATATAAATAAAGTGAAACACATTGTTATTTTCCAAGGTTCAAACCCTCTCGGAAAACATACCCCTTGTTGTGATTTTATCATATGATTTATAAATTATCTAATATAACCTTACTATAAATAACAACTAGGTTTTCTAGGAATCATACTAAAACTATATTCACCATATTTTATAGGTAAAGTAATTATTCTATATCCCATAGTCTTTAGTCTCCTTAATGGAATTAAAAACACCCCTCCAAATACCTGAAGTAGATCTTCACTTAAAACTAGATATTTCAACATCAGAAACTATGATATCCTTACTCAAAAAATAGTCTCCAAAATCCTTTATATCTTTAAGAAAATAAATATGAAACACAATATATAATTATTACTATAAAAATATATCACACATAGAATTTGATTATAGGCTTCTCACACTCAACCTTAAAGGATCACAACTACTAATAAATAATCAATAAGACTTTCTATATGACAACCTTTATCAATACCATCATCTTATTCCTTTTATAATATCAGGTATTGAAGTTGTTTCTTATTTTTCTCCTTTGACAAGATCTGACCACCAAAAATAGGTCAATTTCCCCTTCTACTTCTTCTCCTTTAATACATTGAATGATATTCTTCTTTAACACTATTCATGCTCTTATCCATCTCTTATAGAGATCTCTTGTGTTCTCTAATTTGATAGATCCATTCAAGAAAAACATCTCCCTCTTTCTTCTCAGTTTATATATTCTTGAATCATAGATTATATTTTCTATATTTTATAATATAAAAAAACTATTTTAAATCAATATGGTTGTCCTCCTCTCACTTTTTCATCATCTTTTGTATGTGTGTGTCTCAATTATCTCAATATATTCAGTTTTATTTAAAATATTTCTCTCCAAAAAAGTACTAGGAATACCCTTTACCTTTTTATTTCTCATTTTTTTCTCATCTAAATTCTTTTTCCCATCATTACACCAATAGTCTAAGGAATACTCTTCCCCAAAATATCCAAAAATATCTACATGTAAAGAATTTTTATTTTCTATATGAAAATAATAAAATAATAATAGTTATGATATTGCACATTCTATTTTAGTGTGAGTAAATCTTTAACTCTAAAATTAGCATTATATTCAATATTAATTCATACCTTCTTCGCAACAAGATCTACTCAGCTATATACTTGAATTACTAATCATTTTTTTATATTTGATAAGATAAATTTCATTATAGAATCATCACACACAATTTACATTAGATTATAGAGTTATGGAAATATATTTAATTAAGAAACATTTTTTTCTCAAAATCTAATCCATCTGTGATGTACTTTTTATAAACCATGAAGATCAACATCCTCATTCATTAATCTTGAATCACAATTGAATTTTTTATGTGTTAATCAATGAAAAAAATCTCATGAATCAAAAAAATAATAATATACAATAAGGAAAATCTTTATTTTTTGAAATTTTCACAAAGTATTGAGTTTTATGTTGTTGGTAGACAACTTTAATAAGATTTGTGGCATAAATATAAAAATAATCTCAATGAACATGTACCATTTTAATTTGTCAAGTATATGAACTCCAAAAACCATATATTTGCCAATAATTGAAATCTATGAAGTTCCAATGTGTGGTTTAAAATTTTTGGAAAACAATTCTTCCCATAGACCCTATAAATATTCAATATTCCTTATAAAGTAAAAAACAGGTCTATGAAGTATTGTAGTTGTACTATATGAAGTTTATCTACCCAAAAAATATCGGCAATGAACCTTATGGAATCTTAATAGAAAACCCTACAATTTTGATCTATATGGACTTCAGAAAATTAATAAATTCTACCTCGTCCATATGAAGTGCATAGGGTTTAGTACTTATCTAATTTTCAATCCTTGAAAGAATTTATAGAAATATTTTAACCAATTCCAAACAACTTGAGATCAATATAGGGCATTAATTATCACTTCAAATTTCATTTTAATAGCATCAAATAACTATTGGAATTATCAAAGTAGTTTTAAAACTTTTCAACTAACTTACATGGTATTTTTAACATTTAAATACTCTAATAGAGTATTTAAAGTAGCATCACGTCCTCAATATTTTATCTTTAATCTCATTCACATATGAAATTCATCCAATATATCTTTTCACTATGTATAGTGTGATTCATGATTGATAAAACCCATATACATTCTCTATAGTTAAACTAGATTTCATCAAAAATTAAACTTCCATAAATCTATTTTTTAATAATAGTATTACAATCAGTTCATAATTCAGTTTAGTAGCTAAGTTAACTCTCAGATTCTCTACACTTTGTGAACTATTTTAGATAATATTAAAGCATTAGTAATAGTATTCAAAATAAGGAATAATGCATTAATCATTTTATTTAGGGGATTCTCACCAAGAAACATCTCTACAACACTCATTTGACAACATACAAATATTCCTTTATAAAGTAAATGTCAAATATATCTAATATTCCATACCCATAAATACATGTATAACACATTCATTTAATGGGTTATTTCTTTATCCATTACCAAATATATATTTTGATATTTCATTGATCTATTATCATTCTTATTAACAAAAAATAAAACACTAAAAAACCTTTAACCAACAAAAACCTTAGGGAACCTCAATATCCCCTTTTGTTCTTATGTCAATACATTTTATTTATTCATATCGATAAAGGTAAAAAATAGTTATCAGTTTTTTATTATCCTACTTATTAACAATAAAAGAAAAGTTAAATTTCTTCTCACCTTTATTGACACTATAAGTGTAAGTAAAGGTCATCTCATATTTTTTACTTTCTCAATTAAAAAAATCCCTTATTTATCTTTCATTTTTTTATTTTTCCCATCATTAATAGAATAAACCAATTATAATGAGAGAAGAGTGGTGCCATATTTTTATTAAAAATATTTTATTATATAATCAACTCTAAGTCTATATGGATAACCTAATTTTGAAAATATGAGTAGTGAATTTAGATATCAAGGTTGTCAATATTAAATCCAAAATGTGATACAAACTCAAAATTATAATTATTAAGGGAAAATAAAATATATTTGAAAAGAGTTATTATGAATATTTACTCAATATAAATAAAAAAATCAAATAAACTCTAGTAAAAAAACTATTTTTCCCCATTTTTCTTTTGGTTATATTGTTAATTCCTCTTAACAACTAGACTCGATATAAATCTAAACAGAATTGAGAAAGTAAAAAATCATACATCAATGTTTTATTATTCAAGGTCTTTCATAATTCTATATTTGACAAGAAATAATAATTATCTAGAATATTTTTATTTTGTGCTTCCCATTTACAGATGCTCTTTAATAATCTTCATCTTGGATAGATTTTTTCTACAAGAATCTCTAAGAATTTATGAAACCATTTCTAGTCTGATAGAAATTGATAAATGAAAAATGATTCATTTTAAGAAGATAACTTAATACCAATTGAAATTCTCAATAATGGATTGTTGTTCAAGATATATAATGATCTAAAAAATTATCATTTATTCTCTATTATACTTCACATTCAAGTCCCTCTTCCATTATGAAAATCCACCAAAATATTGGAATAAGGTGGGTATTTATTAGCTCGTTAAAGATAAAAAAAGGATTATAATTGTTTATAAACCTATAATATATTTTATTTTGGATATAAAATATTAAGAGCTATTCAGGAATGATTAAACTTTGACTTTCAAAATCGGAATCTATTTGGGAAGTATGTCTTTACTTTCTTTTTTAACTTTATTCTTATTTAGAACAATATTTTTTCCTTTATAAAGAGAAGTTAATTCATTAATTTCATCTCAATCTATATTTTTATAAAATTTAAACTATGAAGTATAAATTGTTATGAATTCGTTTTCATATAAATATAATTATTTTAGTGTCATAATTATTCTTCATAGAAGAACATTTAACACATGAAATAATTTTTTATTTTATTTTTTCTTTAAATGATCTCTTTTATCTAGCAATCCATGACATACACTTAGTCTTCACATGTAAAACCCATTTTTACCTTTCACATATCTATCCTACATATTTCATTTTACCTATATTATATATCATATCGAACTATTCATTAGAATCTTCAAGAAACTTATAAATAATTATATATATTTACTATATTGACACTTTAATTGATTATACTACAATACTCCCATATTTCTTAATATTCTTGGACATTTACATCGGTTCACGATGTGGCCTATTCTTTAATAATATAAGAATCTATTCCATGTGGGATTGACATTCTCAAATACTATCATAGCTGAATTATGAAGAGTGGTTGATTCAATATTAATATTTTGTATACTCCTTAAGATATACATTTCATCCACATTATTTTGTTTCTTTTATAATTATATTATTATTTTTTTATCCTCATTTTATTTTATATTAGATTATAAGAACAAACACTCTTAATAAATATGGAAACTTATATTAAAATTATTAGTGAAAATGTTTTTACATTTAAATATATTCTTCATAGATGGATTCATCTTTTTCAAAGACTCTTATACCTATCCAATAGGTCTCTTCAAGGTTTCAGAATTTATACCACTGAATTTCGGCCTTTTAAATTTTATATTTACTAAAAAAATTCTATAAGTCATTTTTCATGTGTCCAAATATTTAACATCACCAACAATAGAATAAATCATCTTTATTTCACTTGTATATACATTTTAGTTATAATTTATATATTAATATTTTCGGTAAAAATCACCCTTATTTGGGGATAAATTTTGGGAGATATAATTTTTAGACACTTTTATATCCACTATTGATAGTGTGGTAGATTTATAAAAATTGTTATATCTCTATAATAATTGAAATTTTGAATTTATATTTATTCTATTCGTTAAGATAGATTTATTAAAAATTGATTTATTAATACATTCGGATACCTTTCTTCATGATCCAATAATTGATGTTTCTCCTAAATATCCAAGTCCTATTTCTCCACCATTTTAGATATTCTTTGTTGAAAAAATTCTTTCTAATACTGGTTTTTTATCATTTATTCATTTATAATATTGTAAAAAAAATTAACATGGGTTTTTTCCACATTTTCCAGTTGTACATAAAACTGAATATATTTAGATTTTATGAAACTCTTATGGAATTTTTGTGATTTCACCATATTTTGACACTCTTTATTCAGAAACTTTAATTAATCCTCACGCATTGTATCTGCCTCTTGTAATGTAACACCCCAGGTTTTAAGACACATTTTAATTCCTTATACCATATTGATTCCATTCATAAATATTTCTTTATATTTTATTAAAAGTTATAAACTTATTTAGGTATTAAATCATACAAAATATGAATCAAATTTAAAATATTAAAATATCATTAAACATGTTACATTTTGGTTTGAGGTATGACCATGTTTTAAATTGGTTATTTTCTATTTGGAGTTATTTCATTGAGTTTCTAGTGGTGTTTAGAGAGGAAAGTTTCTCTAAAGCTAGAACCTAGCTACAGGATTTGATTCATGTTTTGAATGGTTATTCACAACATAAATTGTTTTTCTGTAGATTATATTTATTTTATTTAGGGTGTGAATGATTTTTTATATTTTTTTATCAGGATTATATTTGAGTTGATTCACAATTTGAAATGTTATTCAAAACATGAACATGTTTTCATTAATTGAAGCTAAGGAGGAATGAATTTTTTGGTATGTCGCGTCTCAAAAATTCATAGAGGGAAATCATTTATCATGCCATGAATGATGTTAGTTCCAACCAATTTATTAATCTAAGTTCCCTTTCAACCTCATTTTTTAACCACTAACTCTTTATGAACATAGGGCTCCTCAATGAATTATTTTCTCAATCTTAGACTTCCAGACTACATGTTTAATGAATCATTGAGTGTTGAATCTTAGAGGAAAAATATAAGGGATTATTTGTTCTCTTTTAATCAAGATCTACCAGTTTTATCTTGAATAAAACTCTAGATTGGGATTTTTAGGGACATTTTTTTTGGGATCAAATAAGTTTTGATATATTCTTCTTATGATTCATTAGGGAAACAAAAAAAAATATCCCAAACCTATGAGTTAATTTATAGATTATACTTCTAAAACATATTCAAGGTAGGTAGTATTTCCCACTTTCTACTTTATATGGAATATGAATTCTCCTGAATTTATAAAGGATTTATTTTTTATTTAAAATGAAAATATCATGCTGAAACTCTACTAGATTTTTCACTCACTATATAGTTCTTGAAACATGGATTGTGGGTTAATACCAAAATTTCTTTGATAAATAGTTTAAATATTTTTCATAAAACAAAGAACGGTTTAAATGTTTAAAATTTGAAAATTAGGGATGGAATGTGTTCATGTTATTAAAAACATGTCTAGAGGGACTTGGTCACAAGTCTAGTTTGGGTAAATAGTTATCACTAGGTGATGACTTTTGGGGGGATGTGTCTTCACTCCAGAAAAAGCAAGGTTTCATTCAACATGCATGGGTGTATGTGTGATTATATATAATTATTTAATAAACAAATTTAAAATGAACCATTTTTAACTACCTATGAAAACTCTATTTTTGATTAATTATTTAACATTATTCCTACATATTTTAAAATAAACTCTGAAACTATTTTTATTTTTTAATATCTTATGAATCTATTTTATAAAAATATGAGATAAATTAATTTTGGTTTTAGTGGCATCTGTGAAAATTCTTAGAGTTTACCTACTGGGTATGAATACTCACCCCTTACATATTCCCTTTCATGAATATATTAGTATTTTTTTCATTATACTTGAAAGGAAAATATTTCATATTTCACTTGCAGTGTATTTTGATATACTTGTCAGGTATGTTGTAGATGAGTCTTGGAAATTGGTTTTGTTCTGAGTTCCTTAGGTGGTACCACCTTAGTGCCTAGGTCATTTTTTATTTTGGATTCTTAGTTATCCTAGTTTATTGTTTATTCTATTACACTAAATTTTTTATACATTGAGTTGTTAGTTTTATTCATACATTATTTAGTTAGCAATTATGGATTTGGTTATTTTTGGGTAGTTTATGTGTGTTTGTGTGTGAGTGTGTGTGAAAAGGGAAAAAATTCTCCCAATTTTTTGTTAAATACTTGAAATTAATTTCCAATCATTAGTGTCTAGGGAATGTCACCTAAATTTAGTGTCACCTTGGGTCTTTTTAACCAAATGGATGGGGTCAGGTTGTTACAAAACATATTACCAATTAAGAATTATCAGTATATAGTTGTTATAAATAAAGTTCAATCAGTTAAAAGTGTATATTTTTTATTATAAATAACATGTTTTAAATAAAATAAATAATTTAGTTTTAATTAAACTAATATAAAAACCTAAAATTTTACTATCACATTACCCAATAAATACTCCATTAAATAACTTCTTTCACATGCAACATTGAACCAAAATAAATGATTATACACTTTATTATGATAAAAATATAAGTATAAAATACAAACATTATAATGTTTCCATTGAATTGGTGGGTATAAGTAGCGGTAAATAAATTAGTAAATATATGTTTTAATAAATATAAAGGTCATTTTTTATACTGATTCATTGGGAAAATTTATTTATTATAGACAAATAACTAAAAAATAATTTTATGCTTAAAAATGCATTTTTCTAAAAATTGGATTCTTATGTTTTATGAATTTTTATTTCAAAAAAGTAAATATGTTATTGTTAAATGATGTTAAAACATATTATTTATATAAAAAAAATAAATTTTATTTTATTAGTAAATGGAATGAAATAATAATAAATAGTGTTAATATTTGAAAAAATTATTTTCCTATAAAAAAATTTCATTATATTTGATGTTTCTATTTAAGAGTGAAATTACAAAAAAAATAGAAATTTTATTTTATAAGAATTAAATAAATTTTTTAATTTATAAAAATATTATTATCTTTAAAATAATTTTAGGTTTTTTCTAGAGAATTTAACTTTTAGGTGAATAGTTTAAAATACCATTTTTACAAATATCCAAACTTCTATGAAGTTATTAGGACATAAATTAGATTAAAATTTAAAAAACTATTTCCATGAAAAAATATGTATATTATAAGTAAGCTTATAAATTTCAAAAAATTATGTTTAATTTAAAAACCAAAATTTAAATTTTTATAACTAATGTTATATTTTTCTCTAAAAATGTTCATGATGACTTATAAATTTATTTTTTAAGAATGAATTTTTACTAATTTTAGTAATTATATCTAATGAAATGTACTTCATACATGGAATCATAGGGTGTTTATGAGTGATTAATTTTCCTTAACTCACCCCTAATCCATTATTTTTCACTCCGGGATCCGTTTTCCATCAATAATGTACCTTTCATTACAAAAATGAAACTCAACTCACCTATAAAATGATTCGTTCACCACCCCACTTCTCCCCTTATCACAATCTAATTTTTTTGAAAAAAATAATCCCAAATCCATCCCCAGAAATCCTATCTATGCATTAGATGATCTTTTTTTTGGGTAAATAAGGTTTCCTTTTTACTTTTCCATTCCTCTATGTTTTGAAAATCATAGACACTTTTTCTTAAAGAAATTTATCTTTATCTAAGGATTATTTTCATAATGAAATTTGCATTTCTCTAAAGAAAGTTTTTTCATTAACTTATTTTTTTATTTTATATCCTCTCAAAACCAAGTTCATTTAATTACTAAGTCAAAAATTTGGATCCTTATCTAAAAACCTTGGAATCTTATAGTTCCTTGGATATTGAGTCTTTAGTTTTTAGTCTCTAAATTCTCTGAAATTCAGACTCCAAATTCTTTGAAATCTAGACTCTGAATTATCTAAAATTCAGACTCTGAGTTACCTGAAATTTAGACTCAGAATTCTTTGAAATTCAGACTCCAAATTCTCTGAAATTTATACTCTAAATTCTATGAAATTCAGACTCATAATTATCTGAAATTCAGACTCCGAATTCTCTGAATTTCAGACTCTGAGTTCTATGAAATTCAGACTCTGAATTCTCTAAAATTAAAACTCTAAATTCTTTGAAATTCAGACTATGAATTCTATGAAATTCAGACTCTGAATTATATGAAATTCAGACTCCTAATTCTCTAAAATTTGGACTCTGAATTATCTGAAATTTTGACTTTGAATTCTATGAAATTCTGACTCCCAATTCCTCAAAACTCGGACTTTGAATTCCTCAGAAATCAAACTCTAAATTCCTTAGAATTCAAACTCCAAATTATTTAGAATTCAAACTCCAAAATACTTATAATTCAAACTCTGAATTATTTGAGAAACATAATCCAAATATCCACATTTCTAGAATCTAGTTTTTTATATTTTTAGACTCTGAATTCTATTTTTCCCTAGATTCTATATATTCAGTTTTATTTAAGGTACTTCAATTTTCTTACACATGCTTTTGTAACTATAAAATGATGTCATACAATTTTATTCTAACTGACTGTTGGTTGAGTGACATGTGTACAGGTCCCTTCAAGATTCAAGGAAAAATATGACCATCGGAGGACGAAGCTAACCGTTTAATGTTTTTTAAAAAATAAAATCTCATTTAAACAAGCTAATTATCAATTCATCTATCTACTAAGGATCCTAGATATTACATCTTGTAAAGTGATTTATATAGAGATAATTTATCTCATTCCTTGTGCATTTTATGAACACCATGTTCGATCGTGAACATATTGTTCAGCTTGCTTCATGTGATTCTAACTATTGTTGAGTACAATCAAGGGATTCCAGTGATTGGAAGACAGAGGTGTTGACTACCTTAAAGATCGAGGGCTTGCAGGGATAGTAAGACAGATTCTGATATTCCTATCGAGGGCTTACCCTGGTATGGGTAAGACATAATTTCTTGAAAGTATAAATCAAAGGACCTTTATCCAAGGTTGTTAAATACCCTACTCTTTGGGTTAAAATATTTCCTACTTATTACTTGTTCTTGTTTCAAGTTTTATTTTCCTCTGTATTTTTTTAATGAAAGAAAGTATAACCTTCTTATACTTTCTCATTCTTTTACTTACCCTGATAAATAAGATTCTATATGATTTAAGGTATAATATTTCTCTAAGATCAACTTGATTATGTTTTTTAAGATTAATTTGATTAAATTTAACTTCCTTATAATTCGACATAGACCCTTATAATTATCTTTTATGTAAGAACCAAATAGGGTTAATGAATGTACTTTGTTTAACTTTTTTAAACATTGTTTTCATTATGGTTAAAAGCAATAGATTTTAAACCTACAATTCACCCCCCCCCCACCCTTATAATTGAGCATCTACATACACTATTTTTATCCTACACATTTCTCCTCTAAATACCATCCCTCAAATGATTAATCCAATTTTCAAAAGAGTTATTCCAAAGTGTAAGGTAAAAACTCCAAAATCAATCCTTTTAATTTCTATTTCCATATATCTTATTATTCTACCACAAATTTTATTATATCATTCAAAAAAAAATAAATCAGAATAAATAGTATGTTTAAGTTTTATTTTATTTATGGAATAATAATTATCTACCCTCTTCCCTTTTTCTTCAAAAAATTAAAAATGCTATCCATACGTATATATAGACAACAACCTCTATGAACAGAGTGTCTTATTTTTCATCATGACCCACATAGATAGTTTTCAATGTGTATTTATAATAAATATGAAAAATATTATATTATTAACATTCATATATATATAACTTTTTCTGACTTCCTCTCAATGGAAAATGAAAACAGCATCCCTGTGTACTCACAGATTACAACCTCCATGAATGAAGTTACCCATTTTCCATTACTTCCTCACATGGATATTTATAATAATATTAATAATTAATAAATATTATATTAATTAAATAACTATGATTATTGGAAGATAAATAATTACTTATCATTCTCCCCTCCCGTTCATTAGAAAATAAAAACGCTGCTCGTGCGTACGTGCAGACTACTGCCTCCATAAACAAGGTGTTTCATTTTCATCACTAACTTTCATGGATGGTCATAAAATATATTTGATTAATGTATATGATATTTATGATCAATATATATCATTAATATATTTATTAAATTATGAAACAAAAAATTAGGATCATTATAATTTAATTCATTGATATCAGAAAATTACCTGAAACAAGCTCATCATGGATCATGTTCTCTATAACTATGCCATAGTTTCCATCAAATGAAAATGGGGATGCATAAATCATTTAACCAAATTTATTTATATATATTTTATAGCCTATAAATTAAGAAATTAGTATAAAATAATGGGGTTCGTCAAATCCAATATGAAACATGTTCAAAATAAATGAAATTATTTACATTAAGTGATGAAAATAAACTATAACTAAATAATATATGTGTAAATAATGATTATAAAAGTATTATAGGTATTTAATATGAATAATGTTTTGAAAAAATTTATTAATGTGGTAATATTTATAATAGACTAGTTAATATCCTTTCTTAGATGTTGAGAGTTAAAGTAAGGGTTTTTATCATCTCAATCTATATTCTTGGAGATATATTCTTTATTCAACACTTTATTTCTATTTTGTGGTTTATATAATAATAATATATGTCCTTTAAACATAATTATCATTAAATTCAGGTTATTGGAATATTCATCTAAGTTTTTATCATTCAAAGGATTTTTATTATAAAAATATCGATGTTGTAAGGGATTTTATTAACTCAATCTCCATTACTTGAGTTATAGTATTTCCTATTAAACATTTTTCTTCTATGTTTTTTTTATTAAATCCTAAGGGTTTATTATATATAAATTTATATTTTTATCTAGGGAAAATTTCATTTTTTTAATTCAAATTTTCTTCCATAATTAATTTTGTTCATATAAAACTATAACATTGTAAAGAATAATTATCTTTATCTTTAAAGACTATTTTCACTATATATCCATATTATTTCTTTCAAAAAAAATTCATATATTATTTTGAAAAAATAAAAAATATTATTTATTCTGATATTTTCAATGTTATTTACCTATTGTAAAAAACAATATGTATATCACTCCTTACAATATGGGCTTTAAAAAAGGTATTTCAAAATAATGTTTGTTCCTTTCACTTTTACATGTTTTATATTCAACTATTTATTTATGATAAATGAACTTTATGTATTTTTTATGGAATTATTATTAGGACTTATCTCTAAATGATATTTAAAAATATAATACCGTGAACCTTCCTGAAAATGATTCTCAATGTTTCATATAACTTCATATTTTTACAACAAGGTTATAAATGATTTATGAAATCACTTTTTTTATTTTTTATTCCATTTTATTATTTTTATACAAAAGATATACTTCTATTAGAGTCATTTTTCTTCAATTAACCTCAAATTTTAATTTTTAAAGACTCTATTTGGGTTATTTAATTTTTTTATCAATTGATCTTTCTCTTGAGGTCATTTAATATGATACCTCTTCGAAATGTTGTAAAACCCATTTTCTTTATATTGGTTATTTATGTTATGATATATAATTACTTTTATGAAAAAATAATTTGGTCATATATTTATTATATTAATATTGGGGTTTTATATCATCATCTAGCGCATTAATTAACGTTGTATATTTCATTGTATAGTTATAGGAATCGAGTATTTATGATCACTCCATCGAGAGATTCAATAAGGGAAGTAAGCGCCAATATGTTTTGAGGATTGGGTATTAATTCATAATCCACTATATTTTTGGAAGCATGTAGTGATTACTTCTCAAATGTGTAATAGAAATCATGTAGTGATGTAGTATATACTATGGTATAGGAATATGGAAGTGATGTAGGTTTTATAATGTTATGATTTCTTATGATTATCCACTTTTCTATGTGCATATATTATACTACATAGCTCTTGTTTATTGTATCTTATTTTTACACTCTTATTCTATGATATTTTTTTCATTTTACATTACACATTTATCCATTATTCTTTATTGAAAACTCTTAATATTTCATGTTCACTTTAATTAGAAATTTATCTTATGCCAATGTTTTCTCATATTTTTATGATCTAACCCCTAATGTCATGATGATAAAATTTTCCCTTAAGTATCATTTCATATCACCTCTTTTTTATGTTTTATATTACATAGTTTATGAAGATGAATATAACCTTAGAGATGTCTAGAATGGGATCTAGTATATCATAATTATGGAGAAATGTTCACAATTATGTAAAATAGGGTTTTTATATATCTAATTTACAAAGACTCTAAACCTTTGAGTTCTGGGACTATGTGATTATTGTGGGATATAATGTACAAATTGTGGAAATATATTTATGTTCTACTTGAGTCACCACAATTAGTATCAAATCTAGAAAGTGAAGTTATTTTTTGCACTAGATCCAGGCACACGGATTTGGGGAACCTATATTGGTATCAAATCTGGTTTTAGTTTTTTTTTAGAGATTAGTTTTTTTGTGTTTAGGCCTAGATAAAATTAGTAAAATCCCTATGTATAAAGAAATATATTGCATAACATTCTAAAATTTTGGTATATTATAGAGTGTGTGGTTTTTTATCAATAATGTCCTTTTATAGATATAAAATAATGGATACAGGCTCTAGAATGAATTCACCTAGGGGTAATAACCCTAAAAAAGGTTGTTTAACTACTAACATGATTCTCAATCGGTTCATGAAAAGTGGTCCTAAATATAACCTTGGTTTAAAATTCATGGTGTTTATTCTTTGGTTAATTAACATAATATTTAAAACCCATTATGAAGGATTTAAATGGAAATTAAGGATGTAATATAAAACTAATCAGGTTACAATACCTAATAATAACATGAAAATGTACAAACTAGGTTAAACTAAAGGAGGTATTTCATCCAATTATATCATGGTTGAACCAAAATTATCATAGGTTCAAATTAAGGTGGCATAAGAGAAGACATATTAGGATTGATTTTCCATATTCATATGCTCATTTTATCTACTTTGATTCCATATCATACAAAACTTTTTGGTTTTAGTATGTACATAGAAATAGGATTATTAAAATTAATTTGTAAAATTTATTTCTATAGAAACTCATAAGACATATGGTTAGCTAAAGTGGAACATTTAGAACAAATAGTTGAGAATATCAATATATAAGTTCTATAAAGGAAAATATGATTTTTATAGTCTTACCCAAGATAATGTGTTAGATATTATATATTAATTCATACCCCTAGATATTTTTCATCATTTATCAATAATTAAAAAATGTGAGGATGCGATTTATTTAAGGTGGAAATATAAACCCGCAGATTTAGGGATGTATTTTATTTCCTCAAACCATATTTCCATAATTTATATATATTTATATTTATATTATATTAAATTATTTAGACTTATATAGGATGTAAATCATAGAATATATGAATAATAATTAAAATTTCATAATAACATTAAACAAATTACAAGTTTAGAATTATTCGTATAAAGATGATATAAAAAAATTAATTTATTTAAATATATATATTCAAATTATAAATAGCATCTTATAAATAAAATAAATAATTTAGTTTAAATAAAATAAATTTAACATCCCAAAATTTTTCTATGTATTTATCCTTTAAATATTTTATTGAACAACTCTTTCATGTGAAATATTGAACCAAAATGAACTACGATGCATTTTATTAAGCTAAAAGTATGAGTGTTTAAAATAACCTCTATAATTAAACCATTGGTTTTGTGGGTATATATAGAAGTAAAATCATTATGATTTAAATTTAGAAATAAAAATAAAGGTCATTTTTAATACTAAGTAATTAGAAAAAAATAATATAGTTAAGTAACTAATAAGATCATTTTAGGCTTAAAATTTATTTTTATTAAAAAAATGGCTTGTTATGATCTTTGAATTTTTGTTTCTAGAATCTAAATATATTAGGTTTAAAAATTATAAAATATATTTTTGATATATATAATAGCTCAAAACTAATTAAAGTATTAATTGAGAGGAAATAAGAATAATACAACTAAAATTTGAAAAGGTTGTTTTTAGATAAAAAATGTTTTCATTATTATTAATGTTCTCATTTAAAAATTAAATTCCAAAATTTTTTAATTTTAATTTGAAAAAATGAACTTTATTTTTTCATTCATCATAAAAATATTATCTTAGGATTATTTTTTTTTATTTTTCCAAAAATATTAATTTTGAGGTGAATAGTGAAAAATATGTGTTTTAAAAATAATGTGAATTTTATTATATCATTAGGATATATTTATTATTTTAGTATTAATTTAAAAAAAATATAATAAATTTATTTTATATTTGGAATTATAAATCTAAAATTATGTAAAAAGGTACAATTTATTTTTTAGAAAAAAAAATTATTTAGGTAAAATTTAGTTACCACGATAGAAGACAAACTGGTAAATGGGTTAAAGTAAAGGGTAAAAGATCAAAAACCTATTAAAACCCAATACAAAATTAGTTTTAGAGCCATTATAAAAACTTACCATATTCCCAATCTATTATTCTCTACTTCTAGAACCACTTTCCTTGAATAGTGCACCTTTTATTATAAAAATGTCACTCAACTCACTTACAAAAGGATCCATTCACCACCTCCCTTATTCTCACTAAAATACCCTTATTTTTACCAAACACTACCCTAATCCATACCTAACACTCGTACTCACATATTAGATATTTTTATCTCTTAAAAATGCCACACTTTAAAGGAATAATCAGATTTTCAAAGGAGTTTTTCCATGGAGTAAAGTAAAAAAATCCAAAATTACTAATTTTAATTTATATTTAATTATATCATCTTATTTTACCTCATACTATAATATACCATCATCAAATAAAAAATTTATTATCATTACATGAAAAATGTTTCCTTTGAAATAGTGGGGCCCAGTTGGCACTTTGGATTATTTTAATGAAATTGGAAAACCCAATTATGGCATGCCCCTTGAAATAGAATGTTATGTGTGTGTATTGAATGTGTGACATGAGATATGTTCCTGGTGATGGGATAGTGTCTTGTTTTTTTATATTGTGAAAGGGGATATGCTTAAGGAGGGATGTTGGAAGTGAGAGAGTGAATAGTATATTATTGTAAAAATTATATGATATGTATGTATAAATTAGTTGAGAAAATCTCAACTTAATTTGATTTTCATGGGAATATTTAGGTAGTTAGGTGGGAACCTTAGGTATACTTACTACACTAGTTGAAATTACACACTAGCTAGTGGCCCAAAGTAGATAGTCAGACTTCCCATGGGATATGCCCCTCGATCGAGACAGTGAGGGTGTCGCTGAGTCTTAGGGAAGTGTTTATGGATAACTAGTACCAATAGAGGTTAATTATGTGATATATAATTGAGCTTGTACTATTCCTTATTGATCATCACCTGATATACCATTATGACTATTTTTTGTGAACACCATTTTATTCTATTTTCTATTTTCTTTATGAAGCGACGTTCTTGTTTTGTTCTTCGCATTGAGACACATGTTTTTTCATTGGTTACTTTTTGTGAGAAATTAACATAAATTTCTTTCTTATACTTTGGGAATAGTATTGTAAGGGTAATGGGAAATGTTTTATCTTTAAGAAAATGGGAAATTGATACTTCCTTCTAAAAAGGAATGGAAAGCCTAATTTTTATATGTATTTTTTTAAACTTGCAAGAATTGATTTCACTTTAAGGGTAAGTAATAGGTTGATGGTTATTCTTGGCATCCCTGATGAGCGTCTCAGTGCTCATGGATAACATATTTATCATTTTACATTTTCCACATCTCCAAGGTATGATTCTATTTTAGAGAGATCATAGTGTTTTAGTTGGAGGTGACCCCTAAGGTCGCATGGATGTACATTCTATTTCCTTTTATTTTCCACTACTAATTGTTCATTAGTTTTTTTATTATTATTTTCATTGTCTAAATCATTACCAACTATTTATTACTGATTCTTGACACTATTTTCTAGCCCGAGTGGATCTGGAATGCCCCGCGGGCCTTATTGCGGGCCGACACAAGTGACCGATTTTGGGTTAACCTTGGTTGATTCATGACAAAATGGTATTAGATATAGGTTATCCCTTGTTATTTTGGTATGTTTGGCAACTCAGATTTAGGATTTTTGGAATTCAAGTTGTCAATCATGGGTAGGTCCTTGATCCTCACCTATTCAGAAAAACGCATGAATTCCCAAGATGGTCCAGGATTGTTGGGCCTCAAAATCTGATCTTTTCCCATTAATGTTTTTGAGGTTTTAGTTTTGATGGATTGTTTTGTTTGGATTTTTGAATTGGTGGATTATTTTTAGAAACTCCAAGGCTTGGATTGGTTGTTTTCAAAAAATTCAAATTGGTGTGTGGTTATTGTGTATGGTTTATAAAACCATGTGTAGACCATGAAATTGCCTCTGATGACCTCTAATGTGCTCACCCGGTTGGCAAGTGTCCTGCAAAATCATGAAACCAATCCATTTTTAGTGGTTTTTATTTTAAGATTTTTGGACTTTGGACGTGTTGAGTGGTGGGTTGCATTCATTTTTTCTTAAGGGTGTCTTGGGATTATTTTGGGGGTTTTATCTAGATTTTAAAATGATTTTTGGTTTTAAAAAATGGTGATTGTTATATCAAAAATGAGATTTCCAAAATTAAAACATTGAATATTTTTGAAATTAAAATGGGTAGTTTTTAAAATTGGAGTCATTTTGGAAAGTGATTTGGGATTTTAGAAGACTTATTTGAAAATTCGGATGAAAGTTTCTTAGAAATTTTATAATGTTCTATTTTGAGATGATAATGGGGTTTTAGAAAATTTATTTGGAATATTTTAAAGATAAGTTAGGATAGTTATTTTTTTATTTAAAACTTGGTATTCTTATAGAAGCTCACATATATAGATGTATACATGTGGCAAGAAAATGGTTGTGGGTTTTGTAGAGTAGTTATTGAGCATAGGGATGCACATATGTGAGGATTAATGGAATATCAATAATAGGCAGTTAACCTCTTAAGTTTGTTTTTTTTTTAAATAGTTTTCAAAATAGCAGGATTTCAAAATTTTGAATAGTGAGTGATTATTAGTTTAGTATTTTCTTTAAGAATTTGGAGTCTCCTTTAGTGGTTTTTTTCACCTATTATAAATGTTGTGTTGAAATGGTGCTTGATTCAAGATGTTAATTTTTGATTGAGATGTGAAGTTTGGTATTGTTGAGTTTCAAACTAGTCTTGTGCTTCTTATTTTTAGGGTGTTCCCCCAAATAGTTCTACAGGATTTTAAAAGTCTTTGTGGTTGTTCCATCTCATGTGTGCTCTTCAATTAGTCAAGTCTCATTGCAATCATCTATTTTGTCTTCAATATAAATCCCACTCATCCTCAGTATCATGAATTCAACCATAAGTTCTAGGAGTTAAACCCTCCTCATTTCTTTACACACCTAGAGACTAGGATAGCCAAATAATGGTTTCAAAGCATGGAGGGGAATTTCATTAATATTGATCTCATAAATTTTATTAAGATCAATTTAATAACCTTTATGATGGAAGGACCGGGTTGGGGGTGGTAGAAGTTTTTTTACCAGTCCAAACCATAGAATACTTATTCATGGGAAACCTATAAGGCCTTGTTTATCCAGCAGTATTGTTCTAAAGATATGGGGTACCGAAGGAGATTTAATTGTAGAGTCTCAGGAAAGGAAATTCATCACTCCTAGAGTAAACTAGTATTTTTTATGATTTGTTTCCATATCTTTTAGAATTAGCTGAAGATGAATCCCTAAAGGCTCGATTCTTTGAAAAGGGGCTTTGACCAGGACAATTTTAGGTGGTTTAATCCTTTACTAACACCGATGAAGAAGTAGTGAGGTAGGTTCTTCGGATCAATGAAAATCTAGCTAGAGGTCTAGATATGGTATATCTATCACATATTCCTGATAGTAGTGGTGGTAACTCTAGTAAAGGGAAAGGGAATATAGTTACATATAGCCTACTTGAATGTGGTCTCAAGTGGCCATTGTGTTTTTTCTCACTAAATCCTTCCAGAAGTAAGTTTTGGTTGTTCAATTAATATTGAAATATAGGGAACAATAATCCATCATGTCTAGAAGCACAAAATACCTATCGTACATATGGAATCTTCAGAAATATATAATGGTTTTTTCAGGGTGTTTCTAGGAAGCTTTGTAGAGCTAGATCCACCCCTACAAAGGACCCCCCACCCATCTAGATAATCATGGTAATATTGAACGTTCTATTTAGAGTATCTTATTATGTAAATATTTCCTTGTTTTGGGATGTAGAGCAAGTTTTTGTAGTCTTTTATTCATAATAAGGGTGATATTTTATGTCCTTTAGGAAATATTGTTTGTAATGGGGATCTCTTTTTAGGAAAATTCTAAATCTTATGGTTATGGGAAAGTGATGTTTATTTTTTTGAATCTTCCCTTTCATGGTTTGGGTTCTAGTCATAATTAGTAAGATTATTTGGGTTTTTTGAGTCATTGTTTACCCATAATCCTAAAATGGTGGGGAGACAAACCTTGGTGGGATGACTCCTTCACCCACCCTGCCTGACTGGTGGGACGACTCCCTCACCCACCCTGCCCGACCCTGACCAATGTAATTGGTTAACCAAGTATCTAATTAATATAGAATCTCCTTGTGAAAATATTGAACAAATCATGGTGAGTTTTTTTAAAATTTCTAAACTAGGGTTTGGGGAGTTCTATGTTTGGGAGTGTGTGTAGAATTGTGGTTCCCTCGATCCTTGTTGGCTAGTTTGGTCTCTTTAGTCAAGTTGGTTTTTCCTATGGATGTCAGGATGGTTCTTAGAGGTTGTTAATATTTTCTCTTATAGTTTTATGAGTCTATAGATTTAGATTTTAAGGGATTCTTCATCCATAAATCTTCCAGTAGTTGATGTTTTTTTGGGGTGGGGTTCATCTTTGCCTCATATTTTGGTTAATTGGAGATTTTGGGGAATTTATAGGGGAATAAAGTGCCTATGGTGGGGATAATTATCACACTCCAACCCGATACAACCCTTTTTTTTTTTTTGATATATTTTGGTTCCCTAGAGTTTTTCTGGGAATTTTTGAAAAATGGTGGTTTTCAGGCTAATTTTTGGGTGGCATACGGTTAGTAGAAACCATGCACCATCCCTTTTTAAACCATGCATCCTTGAAAGTGTAAATTTCTATACTAAAGGGTCATTGAATGGTCATGTGGCCTTAATAAGAAAACTATGTTACTTCCTCCTCTTTTGGAAAGAGTCTACTACACGGTTGGATCACTGTTAGGCATATCGTACGGCTAAACCGTGTGGTCTGCCAGGTCACTTAAAAAGTGTTATCTTACCACTTTTATCCTATTTATTTTTAACCCCAATCCCCCTTATTCTTCCCCCATTAAACCCGTATCACCCATGGATCTCTCCCCAAACCTCTCCCCTTGGTTCTTCTCATCTTACATGGTGAAATATTGATTTTTCCTCAAGATTTGAGGTAGATCTTTAAAGGTAATCCCTCATTTCTCTTCCTTTTTCCTTCATATTTACTATTTTTCTTCCTCTCCCAATTATTTATATAACCTAGGGTTTATGTTTCCATGTTTTTAAATTGGGGTTTTTTATCTTTTAAGGTTATCCTAAGTTTATTTCACTTCCTTAAGCCCCTTAGAGGTAATCTTGGGTTTCCCTCATTGTGTGAATCAAGATTAAAGGTAGTTTCTCCCTATGCCCATGCTTTTGATTTGATTTACATAATTACTTCATCTTTTCCATGGTTATTTTAGTGTTAAATGAAATTTATATTCTATGTAAGTTTTATGATCCTTGGAAATGGTTTTTCTCTTACTTTCCAAACCACTCATTTAGTTTTTACCATAAATTATAATTGTTTTAAAATGTGTTTAGAAGCTTTTTTTTGGTTAGAGAGATAATTTTATTAAAAAAATGATTTCCAGTGGTTTTAAACATCAAAAATGAAATTTATAGATGATGGGGTATGGTTTTCTAATTGGAAAGGTTTCAAAGAACCATGTTTTTCAAAATTAAAAGAGTTTTAACTGAAATAGAGAGGGTTGATTGGCACTTTATCTTATTTTAATAAAATTTGAAAATGACTCTTAAAGAATTCCCTTTGAAATGGAATGTGATGTATGTGTATTGAATGTGTGACATGAGATGTGTTCCCAGTGATGGGATAGCTCATTATTTTTTTAGGAAAAGGGTTGTGCTTAAGGAGGGATGTTGATGGTGAGAGAGTGAATAGTTAATTGTTGTAAACAAATTATGATATGAACATAAAAAATATTTAAGAATAATAACTTCTATTTGATTATCATAGGAAGCCTTGGGTAGTTAGGTGAGAGCCTTAGGTACACTTGTTTCACTATTTGAGATTACACACTGGCTAGTGGCCCTCGGTAGATAGTCTAACCACCTATGGGATGTACCCCTCATTTGAGCTAGTGAGGATGTCACTAAGTGTCAGGGTATTATTTGTGTATAACCGGTATCGTTAGAGACATAATGTGTGAGATGTAACTAGCTTGTCTTGGGCCATCTCGACCATCACATGAGATCCAAAGATTCATTTTTTCCATTCACATTGTTTTCTTCTATTTCTAGTTACTTTATAAAGTGGAATTCTTATTTTGTTCTTCTTTTTAAGACACCTGTTTTTACATTGATTACTTTTTGTGATAAATTCACTGAAAGTTATTTATTACATCTTGGGAATTGTTTTGGAAGTTTAATGCGAAATGTTCTATCTTTAAAGAAATAGAAACTTGATTCTTATTTTTATAAAAGAATAGAAACCCTTATTTTTATATATCATTTTTTAAAATTTCAAGAATAGATTTTACTTAAAGGGTAATGAATTGGGCATAGTTATTCTCAGCATTCCTACTCAGTATCTTAGTGCTCATGCCTACTCTCTTTATCATTTTATAGTTTCGAAATATCCCAACTCTGGTTTTCTCTTAGAGTGAGCATGGTTCTTTAGTTGGAGGTGACTTGTGAGGTCACATGGAGGTATATTAAATTTACTTTTATTTTCTTCTTCTAGTTGTTCATTAGTTTTGTTTTTTTTATTTATTTATTATTCATGGTCTAAACCATTCCCAACTGTATATTTTTGATGCCCAGCACTAGTTGTCAGCTATGGAGAATCGAGAACGTCTCTCGGGCCTTATTGCAGGCCATCATGGGTGACCGGTTTGGGGTTGACCCAGGTTGGTTCATGATATAAAGTTTTACAGAATAATGGGATTCATCGGGATAATGTTTTATGGAAAACCCATAGGGTTGAATAGTCAACAAGGGAATCAAAAAATGCTATGAGGAAAATATATCGCCACTTGTTTTTTAAATGAATAAAATAGTGAGGACACAACTTCCAAAAGGGGGAAGAATGTAAAAATTTAGTTAATGATAGAATAAATCATTTTAATGTTTAAAAATATGAATTAGATAGTTATATTCATTA
The DNA here is from genome assembly GCA_963277665.1 of Viscum album. Taxonomy (NCBI): domain Eukaryota; kingdom Viridiplantae; phylum Streptophyta; class Magnoliopsida; order Santalales; family Viscaceae; genus Viscum; species Viscum album. Next base: position 781,386,718 of record OY728145.1, read on the forward strand.
TAAAAATATTAAGTATTTTTTAAAATCAAAACAGAAATAGGTTTAATTAAACTCTTTTATTATATGGTTTTATTAAAAATATTAACTTTATATTATAGAATTTGAATTTAAAAAAAAATTATTTTCATTTTTTAAATCAGCATATAAAAATTATATTTGGGTGAAATTTTGGGATTTTTCAGAAAATATTTATTTTTATGTAAATAGTGAAAAATACCGATTTATGTAAAAATCTATTTTATTTTTAATAAATTAAGTAATTTAAAAGTCTCATTATTTTTTTTATATAATTTAAAATAACATAATAATTATTTAGTCATATTTATTCTACTTATTACTTTTTAATTAACTTCATATTGTATTTTTGTATAAGTTTATTTTTGTATTTAAAAATGGAAATTTTCTGAAAACTGTTTTAAAATGCATAATGTTTCTCCATTTTAATTAATTAAAAAACCATAATAAAGAATTATTTAAATTAAATATATAGGTTATATATCAATAAATATTAATTTAAATTAATATAATGATTATTATTAGATATATAGTTAATATAAAACCATCTTTCGCTTGAGAAATACACTTCTTGAAAACTCTCTTTTTCGCTGAATCTAGGGGTTTAATTTTAAATTAAATATTTCTGAATCTATGAATTGAATTTGATAAAAATAGATTCCATATTTGGATTAATAATAATTTATTTTATCTAATAAATTCAATTTAATTCTTTACCATAATGAATAGTTAAGAGAGTAAAAATTAATTATCATTGCTAAGGTAAAAACAGGTTTATTGGGGGGTTAAACTAAAATAATTAGGGTTTAAATTATCTAAAAACTTGTATATATTCTATTTTATGGAAATATATTTAACTCATAAAATATAATTCTAAATAATTGTAAATTTTTTAGCCTTGTTTTTTGTCTAAAAAATGGGTACACCTTTTTCTTTTCAAAAATTATAAGTGTGCCACTCACCTCACTTGTAAAAGGACACCCCTCTCCTCTACCCTTCACACCTTCAAATACCTTTTTATCAGCCAAGACCTACCAAAATATCTTCCTCACTTACCTCTTTGCTGCTTATATCCCTTATTTTGATCTAAAATTCGTCCAAAAAAATGATTTTGGTACTTACCTAACGAGGTTTTCTGAAAAATAGGTATCGTGCTAAACCTTGCATTTTTATTTTATTTATTATTTAAACTTATTCAAATAATATAAAATTTTGATTATATAAAATCACCATTATAAAAAATATACTGATATTTTTTTTAATGGAATAACCTAAATCCATATCCTCTTTCATCCAATGGTATGTGAACTCATCATTCAGTTGTATGGCAGACTACCGCCTCGCGAAATGATATCATTTATTTTCATCAACACCTCTCACATAATTTTATAATGATGGATTTAATGTGTGTGTGTTTATATAAATATGAAATGTTAACATAATTATAATTATTTATTTATGATATCACATATACCATTTTAGTTTCCATTCTGTGGGGGATACAATAACGTTGCTCATGTGTACAAAGGACTACCGCCCCGCGAAGAGTCATTATTGATTTTTCACTATCGTCTTACATTGAAGGGAATGAATATATGTGATATTAATTATATAATTTTGATATTAATTTTATATTTATCATTATTAAAATATAATATATCATTTTATTTCTTACACTGAAAAACGATATCGCCATTCGTGTGTACGTGTGAGATACCACCTCCAAGAAGCGATGTGATTCTTTTTTCATCTCCAAAACACATGAATAATATATATATATATAAGTATATTTTAAGAAATAATATGGTATTTATTATATTATTATCATTCTATAAGGACAAAATATTACTTACCTTATTTTCATAATGATCATTGAAAAATGGAAACATTACTCGTGTGTACGTAGGCATGCCATCTTCACGATCATAATGTAGTTCATTTTTCATAACCAGCATTCATGATTGATTTTAAAAGTATAATTTATGTATAAAAATTATCATTATTTCATGATTATTATTCTGGATATTTTTAATATTGACCTCTTTGACCATAGTCAACCTACCGAAGCCATTTTTGACACATAAGCGAAATATCGTTAATACTTCTGATATAAAATTAATTGATTAAGTAATAATATATAACATGGTAATGAGTAAAATATAATGAATAATGAACAATAAAAGTTTAATTAAATAATTAAATAATTAACATATGTTTATTATTAATAAAGATAAAGAGCGTATGTAACGATTCGGTCGCAAGGTAAGGGACTTCGTCTCAATTCCCTTTCATTGGGGAACATTTCGATATTATATACCTATATTCCTTTATAAAGTGTATATACAACCCCTCTGAAATTTTATATCATTAATTTATATATTATAAATATTTTTAAAGTTTTTTTAAATGTTATTATGTCATGGGTCTTATGATTGAAATGTTTCCAAAGTGGTAAGGGGTTTTCTTTTTTTTTAAACTCTTTTGAAGTTCCCTTATAACTCATTTTCTTCCATTTCCATGTCTTTATTTAATTTTTTATGAATTTAATTATACAGAAATGAATGTTTAATAAATGAATTTTTTTTAGTTTTAAAAAGGTATCTTTTTACAGTTTTTGTATATAATGTTTTGACAAAAAGACAAAAGGAATGTTCTATTTTAATATATATGAAGAAAAAGACTTTTCTTGACATCGTAACTATTATTTAAATTTTGGATTCCTATTAAATAATTCATGTTTAATTTAAATAAAAACCATCTTTCCTTATTTCTAGGTATTTTGTTATTGAAAGTGAGGTTTTGAAAGAAAAGGGTATATTGAAATCTAATAAGGTTTTTCGTATGGGTTCAAAAGTGATTGTCAAAGGGTTTTATGATAAAAAGGTGAAAGTATAAAAACAATTATTCATGATATAGTACGTTTTAATTATATGAATAATTTATGTTTTCAATAGAGAATATATGATGGTTTTTTATCCATTAGACCTCACAGGTGAGCCTGATATAACATATATGAAGGGTTGATCCCTATTATAGCTCATAAAAAATGGGTGTTCCCAATATAGATTATATAAAGTGTGATCCCCACTATATATCTAAAATTAATTGGTTAATGATAATTTTTTCCATATAATTATATTTTAATTCATTCATATGGTCATTCTATTTGAAAATTCTTTAAAATTTCATTTTGATTACGATGCTCTAAGTCTCCAAAAAGGGTTTTTATTTTCTTACTATGGGTTTTAAAGGATTTATTTGAGAAATATTGTTTGATTTTTTCATGTGGAAATGTTTAATTTAATATTATAAATGAACTTTTAATATAAAAGTAAAAATTATAAAACTTTTCATGTTTTTCACTAAACTAAATGTTTTCTTCCTTTTATGTCATTTATTGGGCTTTTTATGCTCATACCACAATTGATACTGATCAGAAGTTTCCACTTTGTATTATATAGATTTGTTATGTGTTAGTTATAACATAATTTTCTAAAACTCTAAACCTAAAAATATCCTAAAATATAAGGGAATGAATTATTAAATTAAAACATGAATTGTATAATTTTTAAGGTTCGATCCTTATATATATCATTCTAGATATGATGGATCTATATTCTGTACAGAAGAACCGAAACTTCCATGATAAAACATGCATCAGGAAATGAAGTAGTTAATACCTAAAACAATTGTAATAATTAAATAATTTCAAAAAATGGATGATAATATATTATAATGAGTTCATATAAGATATTATAAGTATTAATATGGTTCTATTATAAATCATAAACATGTTTGAAACCATTATATAGGAGGCTAAAGCATGTTCAACTAATGGGAAACATGAGGTAAGTAACTTCATCTAAATTTACCTTCATTGAGGAATATTTTAATTTAATGCACCTAATTTATTTTATATGGTGTATATGAAACCAATTTTATATGTAATATCATGAAAAAATCATAATTAATTTTATTGTATATTTCAATTTGAATTATTTCATCTGTGGGGATTTAAAATGACATTTACCAAGTGGTAAGGAATTTCATAACTCAATTTATTTTTATTTGGTTATATTAGTTATTTATTGTCTTTTATATTATAAGATTATGCGTGTAATGAATTTATATTATTTTATGTTTAACTTATAATTTTTTTATTTATTTAAATTTGATACACATAATCAATTAATTTATTAATTCTTACCACAAATGTATTGTATTTGTATAAGATTTCATCTCAATTTCCACTCTATTGAGATATATTGGGTGTAATGTAATTATTTATTTTTATGTGGTGTATAAACTAACCATTTGATATTATATATCATTAATCTATTAATATTAATATTTTTCTTGCTTCATTTTAATTTATTTCATTCATAGTGTATATGATTCAAAAGTTACTAAAGTTTTAAGGTTAATTTCACAATCTCATTTTAATCAAGATTGTTTATGCTTGAATTTCCATTGAAGGAAATTATTTTATTATTAAATAATAAACCCATTTTATTTTCTTATAATATATTTATTTTATAAATATTTATTTAATAGCACCATTTTCCTCTCTTTGGTAGTTAAAATTATTTATAAAATGTTTTTATTAAAATCCAACTTTATTTCCCTCTTCGGTTAAAAATAATTTTTCTTCATAATCCAGGTTTTCTAAAAAATGTTTGCAAGGATTTTTTTTAAAATTATACAATTATTTATTAAAGAAAAGTTTATCGACGTTTCACTTTTACAAAAAAATTTAAAAGGTATCTTCTTTCTATTTTTTTAATACGGTACTATTTGAATTTTTATCAAAAAATATAAAAGGAATTTTTTCTTTAATATTTTTGGAATGAATGGAATTTCCCACAATAATTAACACTCACTGTTTTGATGTTTTCTTCACATGTTTAAAATTTTATTTTTAAATAAAATGTTTAACTGATATTATGAAAAGATTTAGTTTTAAAAATTTATTTTCAAAGTAAACAAATGTATTTTTTTCAATATTGTTTTAGTGGTAATTTTATGGTATTCTAATTCATAAAAAACAAAAATAATTTATTTTACATATACTCCATTGGGTATATATTTTAATGATACCATTATTATTACTCCTATATATTTTTTATGTTCATTTTGACTTGGGAAAGTTTTGACATTCAATTTCATGACTTCTTTTTTAATCATAAACTTGTCCTTAAAACGGTAACTTTATTTTGATTATTGTACATTAAATTTCCCATAAATATACATATTTTTTATCATGTATATTATTATTTATTAAATTTCATATCATTTCATATTATGGTGATTTTACATGAAAGTTATTTGTTTGATAGAAAAAAATTTTAAAATCTATAATCTTTACTCCATACAAATGTTTTTTTAATAAGGCATATTGTTAATAAATTAAATTGATTATTTTATATGTGAGGAATGCATTCGAAATGCATTTATGGTTGGGGAAAAAATTTATATATCCTCTAAATTAATTAACACTCTCATGAGTTGAATCATTAAGATAACATTAATTGGGTTTTTGGTGTATACTTACCCATAAATTAAACTGTCTTGGAGGATAGTCTTGATAGTGTAGATATGATGATTTATAAGATCATGATGTCCAATATTATTAATTTAGTTCATTAAGAATTAAGTTATTATTATAAATTAGATTATTTTAATTAAATTATCCATGGATTCATTTTGTTATCAATTTATTTATTAAATGACATTTTTTTCAATTATTTACCTTTCCATATTGATTATTAGTTATCTAGACAAGAGGGTCAAGTTAATGATTAAATGGAATGTTTTTTTTTTAATTTACATTTATATAATGATTATTCCATATTGATTCATGATATATTCAACTATACATGTCCCTTATTAAGATTTTGAGCTCACCCTTATTTTGTTTCCCTTCCCCAGGGTATAAAGATTGAAACTTTGAACAGGTTTCAGGATGCATAATATTTACTTTCACTTTGTTGTAATTTATGTTTCCAAATGTAATGATAAACTCTAGTGTGTATATATTTTATTAATACTACTAAATATTTTTGTCCTTTATGATATTATCACTTGTATCTCGCATCAATTTAATAAAATAACCACTGGATCTTGGCTGCTATGGTAGTGGTCTCTACATCTCATATGAAATAATCATCTTCATAACTAAAGATGAGGAAATATAAGATGGGGTGGGCTCGAATTATCGGTATGGGAAACATATTAACTGATCATAATGGTTAAATCTTAAATATTATTAAAATAATAATAAAGGAGAAATATTATATAAAAATATCAGAAGTGAAAAAAAAACTTGATTGATAATTAAAGATTATGAAATAGGAACATAAAACCAAATAAAAGTAATTATAAACATGGATTAGAAACGTATAAAGAACATGAAATAAATTTATAATAATGTATAATATCTTTATAATATAAAACATCATAGAAATTATGTATATTTTGAAAATAAGGCACATTTTAGAGAATTAGTGGCAAAAATATAAGCATAAGAAAACATTGTGAAAAAATCCATGTACGTCTACCCTTTAATTTTGGAAACAAATCCAAGAATATCCACCCTTTAGTTTTGTGAACAAATTTAATTATATCAACACATTAGTTTTGTGAAAAGATCCATCTATTTTCATATATCATTATCTCATGAGATATGAAACAATAGCCAGTCCATTGTAGGGATATATATAACTCCACTCTTCATCATCCATACATATGTGTTCTAACTAAAATAAAATTATTTATCTTATCATAAATAACTAATAGGTAGAAAATGGGTTTTATAACTTTTCTAAATGGTATCACATTAAAAAACATGATCATTCGATACCAAAAATATGATCGTTCCAAAATATAATACATTATGTGATTTATAAATCCTTACATTCAAGAATAATCCTTTGAAATTAAAATAGAAATCACAAAAAGTATTTTTTGAAAAACATTTCTTAATATCATCTTAAAATGATGTGATTTTATAATCACATTAAAAACCATATTTTTCTAAAATAAAGTGAAAACATATTAAAATAATTATTTTAAAAAAATCCAATAAATATCCATTGAAAAAAATATAGATAATATATCAAATTTCGATGCAAAAGGGGAGAATATATGATCATTAAAAGGAAAAAGTTTATGAAATATTTGAAAATTCCAATATTTAAAACCTATATTGTTAAAAGGATATCAATACCTTTGTTTTAGAATAAAGATAAATATAAGTATCATTAGATATAAAAACAATTTGAATTTAAACAAGGGAAAGAATAAAAATTAAGGGATATAAAAAAATATATATAGAGGGAATAATCCATCAAAATATATAGAAATTATTCTTTATAAAATTTCATTTCAAAAAAATAATAGATTAATCAAGGATGAATAATTTAGTTTGAAACATTATTTCCCTATAAATGAAGGTTTTAAAACAACATAGTTATATTTGATCATACTTGAAAAGGTCTTAGATATAGAGTAGTGATTATAACCTAAAGGAAGGAGTGTTTCATGAAAACCCCTTACTTTTACTCTCGCTTAGTCAAATGTTCTCTAATATCCTATATCACAAAAATAATTCTATTAATCACCTATTTTATAATATTATTCATTTATATATCCTTTTATAAAATTAATTTAACAATATTTAATAAATTTTTATCAGTTAATTAACATTTATTTTCAAAATTGTTGGTCAGAAAACTTGATAATTCTAAACTATTTTTTAAATAGTGGTTTTTTTATTCATCATTATCGCAAATTAAATAATTTATATATCATACTAGGTAAATAAAAATATACTTTAAAATAATTTATATATTTATGTTTCTATTTATTAAGTGTTTTGGTAATGTTTTGTGACATCGCAATCGAAGATGAGTTCATTTTGGCGAGTTTAAGGAATAAAAGGTGATATATTGATAAAATAATTAGATATTAATATTATGAATCTAAAAAAAATTTAAATCTTTAATAACTTATTGTTAAAAAAAATTACCATAATATAACACTCTTTAATCATCAACAAAATCAAAATTACGACATCTCTCCTGAATATGGTAAAAGAAACCTAAAAAAGATTGTGTTATAATAATTGAATGATTAAGAGAATGTTATTATATAATGTAACTATAACCATTAAAAAATCTTGAACATGTCATAAGTATCAAATATACTCATTAAAAACATTCTTATAAACCTCCATTCTGGGAAGTTATTACCAATTAAATTCTTTATTCACATAGGCATTAGTCTCCACATACGCATGATTAAAGATCCAATTACTCAATGAATATGAAGAATGATGGTATTTGAAAAAATTGCCATTAAATAAATTTTTTTGAGAAATTAAAACCAATTTATTCATAAATGACAACATTTCTACCAGTTATGATATATAATGAAGGAAAGAATTTTGCATCACATTGTGGAGGTGGTATTCCACACTTTTGGACAATCGATGTTATTTTCCTTTATTAGTATAAATAAACGATTTAATATTTATGTTGAAATTAATATAATTAAATTTAAATATAATAAGGATATATATTTAATTATATTAATAAGGTTATAAATTATTTTTGGAAGTATTATAATAAAATAAAAGACTAAGATAAGGTAATACTCATGTTGGAAGCTTGAAATTTCTCTTGGAAAACTCCATAGAAGTGAAAGCCTTAAGAAACATTAAGTTGAACAGAATATTATGTAGGTGGGATAGGGTTCTTTGATGAGAAAAATGAAAGAGTTTCAAAAATTAATTCCAAAGTTAATGGGGACATGAAATGGTCTAAGTGGCATCCTTTTATAAGAGAATAAAAGGGGACTTTTGGGAACACGTGTAATTTTTTAATAATTCTATGACACTATTCAAGGTTAAGTGGATAAAATGTGGGTAAATATGGGTTTTGGGACAATTTAATTTTAAATATATCCTCATAAAATGATTTTAAAACGTGTTAAGAGTGATTTAAGTCTTTTTTCTTTATACATTTAACCTTTTACCCAAATTGACTTTTACCTTTGTAAAGAATTTATAATCTTAATAATTAAAATTAAAGAGAAAATTAGGATTGGATCCTTTTACCTAATTTGATACATAAAAAATAAAATTTTAAAATCATTTTAAAACATAAAAAATCTAAATTTTCTCATTGTTAATTTTATAATAAACATACTTAATCGGGTAAAATAATTTTTAGAAAAATAATGTTTTTAATCATTAAATATATATAAGATATAATTATATTGGATATTAATTTTAATGAAATAAATTTTATGTGTCTTTTAATGAAATAAAAAACCTAATTTCACCATTTAAATACATTATTTGAGGAAAATACTAACAACTATTTTTTATTAAAGTGACATTTTACTTTAGTTTAAAAAATATTAGACATGGCATTATAAGTTCATATAAATTTTTGAAATTCATAATGTTATTCATTAAATACATATTTTATTTCTTAAAAAAATTAATCTTATTGGATAATATTATAAAATGATAAAAGTATAAAAAGTATAATTTTTCCAAAAAACTTATTTTTTGACTAAAAATCAACCTTTTCAAAAAAAAAACTAAAAAATCATACTAGGTAATTCATTATTTTATAAATTATAAAACTTTTAAATTTATATTTTAAAAATAAATTATAAAATACAATTAAAATTGATTTTATTGAAAATAATGTTTTTCAATATTAACTCATATTAATTATTAACCTTCTAAATATTTAATGGTTTATCATATTATACTTTATTATAGATTTATTAGTTATTTTAAATTAATATTTTGTGGTTTTTTTCATTATTTGTAACATGTAACGCAAGTTATCAGACATAACATTGGTTTTACAAAGTATATAATTTAGGGTCGTGAAATTATACCCCCTTAAAATAATTTCATCCTAAAAAATTTATTACGTAGATGAAAATAAGAGAGGTTGATTTTCTCTTATCCCATCCTCAGGATCCCACACATCTTTCTCAAACTTATGATTCATCCAAATAACATTGACCATATGAGTGGTCTTGTTCCACAATAACTCATTGCTTCAATCCATCATTTTCATTGGTTGTTCTCGTATTATATTTTATGTTCTAGTTTCATGGATTATAAATTCATTACATGTGATGAGTCTAGTATATACCTCCTCAAAAGTGAGACATGGAATGAATCATTTACTTTGGAGAGGTAATAATGTAGTGATAAGAAATAACTTACTACCCCAAAACAATAAAGTATCTCGAAGTGACCAATGTACCTAGGGATTAACTACCATTTCTTCCCAAATATAATAACCCAATTAAATAGATATATCTAAATTAATACCATATCTCTAGCTTAAAACTCAATATATAATTGATTATTTTCCATATATCTCTTTCATTGAGTGTTTTATGCTTTCATATGTCGTTGATTTATCTAAATGGTATCCCTTATTTCTTGGAAAAAGTCATGACCTATTAGCTTCCTCTCTCTAACTTCTTCCCAACAAATTAGAGTCCTACATATCTTCTAATACAAAGCCTCATAATATTCCCTTTGAATTATAGAATGGAAAATATTTTAATATAATAACTCAATCAAGATAATGTGTTTCTCCTAAAATCCTTAGAGTTTTATCAAAAAAGATCTCATCATATCCAACTGAGTTTGGATGCTCCTCTAAGACTGACCATCTATCTAAGGATGATAAGAAGTGTTGAATCTTAACTCTGCCTCCAATTCTTTCATAATACGTTTCCAAAATCTTAAGGTAAACCTTGGATCTCAATTAGATATAATTTAATGTTTCACCCCATGTAATATTACCACTTCCCGTATGTATATCATAAATAGTTAGTAAAGAGATAAATTTTATTTTATAGTGATAAAATGTGTTGTCTTTTTAAGGCTATCGACTACAACCAAAATAACCTGATGTACTTTATATGTTTTGGGGATTCTTATAATAATATCCATGTAAATGTCTTCCCATTTCAATAACTACATGGTTAATGGTTTCAATATACCCTTAAATTATTTTTATTTAGCATTAATTTTCTGCAATACCAAACATAGAGATAAGTATTCTATGATTTACCTCTTTATGGTATCCCGCCAGATGTTTTGTTTTAAAGATATATAGATCTTTGTGCCTCCAAGATGGAAATATAAGGATGATCTATGTGAATCATCTCAAATATCATTCTTTATTTTTGATATAGATGGGAATCATATGTAGGTTACTAACCTTATAACTCCATCATTATCAAAGTTGAACTCCATAATATTAATTTCTTATTTATGTAGCTCAACATCTTCTTTTTAGGATTATTTCGTCTCCACATGAATAGACTGTTGGGTAGTCATTTGGGTAAGATAGGTTTTTTATACTTACATTATTACTTCAAGATTTATCCTTTCTATATCCATGACTATTGGGTATTTTTTAATTCTCATCACGGATAGAGTATAATTGTATTTTCTACTTAGAGCATCAGGCACAAAGTTTTCCTTTCCATGGTGATAATGTATCAAGTTGTCACAATATTTTATTAACTCTAAACATTTCCTTAATCACATATTTAAAAAATTATAAATGAATATATATTTAAATATTTTATTATTAGTGTATATTTAACACTTCACAAAATAATGATAATACTACTAGATTTTAAATCCAAAGATCATTGTAATTAATTCCAAAATGTGTGTCATCTAATTTTTCTCGTGATTTTATAATTGAACATAGGAACAAGAAATTAAATTTTTAATTTTCAAAATGATCCATCCTAAGAATTTTAATGATGAGTCACTATAAATCACAAACCCTTCATTGCTATAGGGTTATGTAAAAATTGGAGCAGTGACCAATCTAATCTTAATCTAGCTGAATCTTTCCTTGCATTTCATTGTAAAGAGGAACATCACTCCCCTATGGATCAACATTGTTATAAGAATATATAATAATGATATATTTCTCACTAAATTCATTTAATATCTAGATAATCCAATAAAACTTTGGAAATAATTCATATAGGTTCATCTCAAATGTTTTTCAATTACATTTCTCTTGGATGTGTTAACGGATTAACCCTCATTGGTGATAAAAAACTAAGAACTACACTCTTTGTAAAAAATATTCACACCTTTTGAACATGGAATATAATTTATCCTTTCATAAGTTCCTTAGAACAATTCCAAAATTCCCTTCATGTTCTTCATTTCTCTTAGAACATACAAGAATTTCATCAATAGGGACTACCATAAATTTTTAAATTCAATATCTAAATACTCTTTCATGAAAACTATAATGATATCCTGATCATTTTAAGACCAAATAACATCACTATAAATTCATAGTGTGCATACCATGTACATAAAGTTATCTTAGGTAAAACTTCTCTTCTAAACCTCAATTGATGATATCTCAATCAAAGGTCAATCTTTGGAAAAAGTTGAACTCCTCATAGATGATCAAATATATCATAAATACGGGGTATAAGATATTTATTTTTTTATCATGATCATGGTAAGTTTATGGTAGTTATTTTAGAGGCACATTAAGCATCAGTGCACCACACAGTGAAGCACTTAGTCATACAAAGCCATTATCTAGATTCTATTATATTTTTTCTTTAATTCCTCTAAATAAATAGGGTCCATTCTCTAAGGAATCTTTGTGATAGGCATATATCCAAGTATGATATTGATTGAAAACTCAACCTCACACTCTATGGTAAGAAAAGGTATTTCATCTATCAATACATCAGTATACTCCCATACAATAGGCATGTCATTAATTTTGACTTCATACCTTATCATTTGATCCAAGAGTCCTTAATATTTGGATATCATTATCATACTTTCATTGATATTTGATTATAGTATGGTTGGGTATATGAAATTATATATCCTTATCCTAACAATCGATATGTACTCTATATAGGTTTAACCAATCCTTACCCAAAATCACATCTAATTCAACCATAGGAATAAGATCTATATTCTTAGGGAGTATCATCCCACAAACATGTATCAAAGAAGAGTTAGATATCTTAGATGATATCATTATACCACTAGAGGTTTTTAAATACAATTTATTATCCATGGTAATTTACATTTTATATTCTCTAACTAAAACAAATTCAATTCCCTCATAATAGTATGATAAAAATAATGTGAATTAACTAAAGCATATCCTTTGGGAGTGTGTATCCAGGTGTCCAGTATTATCCCCCGCATTGTGCATCTGGGTAACAATTGATTAAATTATCAAACAACCCTTTTCAAGGTGATTAAGACTAAGTAAATTTATTCTATTACTTCATCGACTTTCTTGTATCTATATAGTTATGTATTTCTAGGGAAAAGAGATAATTTGTACTTTACTAAAAAATTAGTATGTTGTCCCCTATATAGAATCATTCATAGAGTTCTCACTAAATTTCTCTAAATTAATCCCTAAAATAACTAAACCTTCCCACTCAAACCAAAAATGGAGACCTAAGATAAAAATATATAAATAATACATTGATTTTATATTTTAATTACTATATTGCACAAAAAGTTTCAAAAACCAATAACCGAAGGATTTTGTGTCCTAGAGATTCGTAGATAAACATATTATTTTATAACACTTCGAATCATTTCATGATAAAAACTATCATATGGTCTCTCTTGTAGACATATCTAATGATACAATAATCTTCAAAATATGGGGAAAAGAACCAAAAAATGGTGTGAGCTCAAATGAATTGTAAGGGGGTCAAGTCAACTAGTCATAATAGTTAAATCTTAGATATGAGGGAAAACATGAGTAAGGGATAAATACCAAATAAAAATATTATAAGTGACAAAACAATCTATATATCATTAAGGTTCACGATATAGTAACATAATGCTAATTAAAGGTCATCAAAAACATATCTTATAAACATATAACAAAGATAAGATCAATACATAAGAAAGTAGAATATACTTAGAACATGGAATATCATAAACATTTTAAATAATTTGAAAATAAGGCCCATTTTAGAGAAGTGTTGCTACAAACATATTCATAGGAAAACTTTGTGAAAAAATCCAACTATGTACACCCTTTAATTTGTTAATAAAATCCACATATGTCCATCAATTAGTTTTTTGAAAAAATATAAGTATTTTCACACTTTATTTTTGTAATAAAATGAATGTATTTCCACGCAGAGTTGTCTAATGAGATAAAAATCATAACTGGTGTGTTGGAGGGTGATATAGGACCTCACTCATCATCATACATACAAATAAGTTCCAATTGAAATAAAATCATTCACCTTATCAGAAAAAACTCATGGGAGGAAAATTAGGTTTCATAACTTTTTAAAACGGTGTCAAAAAAACATAATAATTTGATACTAAGAACATAAAAACCCCAAAAGAGAATATATCAGGTGATTTATGAACCATTAATTTATTATATAATAATCCATTTAAAATGGAAGAGGAATCACAAAAAATGGTTTTTCAAAAAAAAATCATATTATCATCATAAAAAGACAAGAATTTTGAATCACGTTATAAAAACAAGTTTTTTAAATGGATAGGATTCATTTAAAAAAATCTTTGAAAAAAATCCTATTAGTATACCATTAAATGAAATAAATAATGTATCAAAATGTGAAGCATGAGGTAATAATATATAATTATTCAAAGGAAAATACTTTTAAATATTTGAAACACATTTATTGAAAGCCCACATTATTAAACGGGAATAGAAACATTGGTTTTAAAATAAAGGAAAATATAAAAATCATTAGAGATAAAAACATGTTGATTTTTCACTAGGTAAAGGTGATCATTGGTGGGAAGTAAAAATATTGATATGGAGTGAATAATCTACTAAAGGAGAGGGGTTATTCTCAATAAACTTTAATCACCACAAAAACACTCAATTCATCATGGAATAATTATTTGGTGTGAAACATGGTTTCCCCGGAAAAGAAATTGTAAGTACAAAATAAAATTATCATAGGTAATATGATATAATATATGAAAAAAAATCAGACATATATAAGTGATTATGACCAGAGGGAAGGATTTGGGTCATGAAAACCCCTTAGCATTACTCCTGCTTAATAGAATTCCCTCTAACCTCATGTATCAAAAAAATAATTATCTTAATCAACTATTTTATAATCTTAGTTAACTTTTATTAGATTCTTTTATAAATATTCAATGCATTTTTATTAGTTAGCTATAATCTATTTTCAAAATTAGGTGTCATAAAACATGATCATTTAGAAGTAGTTTTGTAATGGAAGTGTCGTTATTTATTATTACTCTAATGTTGATCATTCATAGATTATAATAGGTACTATAAATTATGTTTTAAAATAATTTGTAAATTTTTAATTTCATTTATTTATATTTTTGGTAAGTTTTTTATAAGACGAAATCGAAGACGAGTTTTTTTTTGGTGTGTTTAGAGAATAAAAGGTTATATATTAATAATATAATTTTATATTAATATTATTACACATAAATAATTTTTACGTAATTAATAAATTACTATTAAATATTTTTTATGATAATATAACATTCCTTAATCATCCATGACATAAATATTACAACATCACTCATGTAGTTGGTAAAAAACCTAAATAATAGTATGTTAAAAAGAGTGAATGAGTAAGAGAACTTTATTATATAATGCTAATATAACCATTAAATGATCTTTAACATCTCATAAGTATAATATATACTCATTAAACACATTATTAGGTCATCCAATATCATTGTATATGATGAATGAAATTTTTTGTTCATAGAGGCAGTGGTATGTACGTACGCACCATCCAATTTCTCAATGAATGGGAAGAATGATTGTATATAAAAAAATATCATTTCATAATTTTACTTTTGGATAAAAAACCCTATAAATTCATAAAATCCATCATTGGTACTAGATTTGAAATATGTTGAAAAAGAACAAATTGCTTCATGATGTGGAGGTGGTAGTCCACACATTATAAAGATCAATATTATTTTGTTTTCTTAAAGGAAGGAAATGATTGAATATTTGTTGAATAATTAATGTAATGAAATTTAAGTATAATAATTATAATAATTTAATTATATTAAAAATTTTATAAATCATTTTAATAAGGAGTATAATAAAATAAAAAAACTAAGATAAGGTAATACTCAAGTTGGATTCTTGAGTTTTTTCTTAGAAAACTACTTAGAAGTGGATGACCTAAGAAAACCTAAAATGGTCATAAGATTATGTATTTTGTAGAGGATTATATTAGGATAAAAATATCATAGTTTCAAGGAGTAATTTTATGGTGAATAGTAACTTGAAAGTGGGGAAGTGGTATCCTTTTATAAAATAATAAAAAGACACTTTTGGAAAGACCCATAATTTTTTACTAATGCCATGAAACTATTAAAGTTTGAATAGATCAAAAGTGTAAAATATGGGGTTTTGAAAAATATTCATGTTAAAATGATCTTATCCATACATTTTGAGACAAGTTAAGAGTGATTTAAGGATTTTTTTACATTTAACCTTTTACACAAATTAACTTTTACTTTGGTAATTAATTTGTAACCATTGTAATTAAAATTAATGAAAAAAATTAATATTATATCATTTACTAAATTCAAACCATATGATTTTATATTTTGAAATAATTTTAAGACTTAAATTATCTAATAATGTGAAAAGGTAATTTTAAAATAAACACACTTAATCTCATATAAATAGTTTTTAGAAAAAAAATATGTTTTTAAGAATTAAATTTATATATAAGATATAATTATCTTGGATACGGATTTTAATGACATAAATGTATTTATTATAAAAAATAAAATATAGGATTCCTTAAAGTTAGGAAAAAATCTAATTTCACAATCTAAACACTTAATTAGAGGAAAATATATAAAATTGTTTTATATTAAAGTAATATTTTAATTTAGTTTTAAAAACATCACACATAGGATTAAAAGTTCATATAAAATTTTAAAATGAATATTTTTATTCATTAAGTATATTTTTTATTAATTAAATGGTTATTTAATCTTATAGGATAATATTACATGATGAAAAAATCAAAAAAAATATAATTTTCAAAAAAACTGTGTTTTTGGACTGAAAATATACATTTAAAGAAAACTCCAAAAAATAATATTAAGTAAATTTTTATGTGAGGAATTAGAAAATGAATTTTATTTTATTATATATATATATATTCAAAAACTTGTAAATTCATATATTAAATGAAACAACATAATATAAAGAAAATGGACTTTTTTTTAAATAACATTTTTCAATACTAACTCAAATTAGTTATTTACCTTCTAGATATTAAATTATTTACTATATTAGTCTTTGTTATGGATTTATTAATAATTTTATATTAGGATTTCTGGGTGTTTTTTTGGCTGTAGAATGTAACACATGTTATTGGACATAACATCGGTTTAACAAGGCCTGTAATTTTAGGTTTCTATAATGTACCGTTTAATTTAGGAGTATTGGATATTTGAAATAATACAATTGTAATAAATATGACATGTTTATATCAATTCATGACATATTGTAGATAAGGTTTTTATTTCAATATGTGAGATATTTCAAGTTTAGAAAATTTAAGGGAATGAAGATGTATGAGATTGATGAGATATAAAAAAACATGATATGTCCATAGTAAAAACATGGTGGTTTATTAAAGATAATTTAAATATTTTTATTCAAATATTATTAGATGTAGATGAATTATTTTATTTTAGAGATACTAGGGATGATTGAAATAATATTATGAAAAAAATTATTTAAGACTTAATTTAATTTTGTTTTCTTGACTTTGGTGACTATTTTCTTCACTCTTTCCTTCATGTTTTCAAAATTCTTTGAGATAGGTTCATCATTGATGAATAATTTTCATTTTTTTATCATGGAGGAGTTATCTTAAGAGATAAGTGATTGGGAATTATAGTATGATGAAATAAAATAAAGATTGATTTCTTTTTTGAATGGTTCATTTTAGTTACATGTCATATTGATAATAATTAATGTAATCCATTAATTATAAACTCTTTTCAAAAAGAATTAGTATAGGAAGAAACCCAACATGGTAAATTTTAACACCCTCGTGTTTATCATTTAAATATATTTATTATTTAATTAATGTTCTATATTACACTCATGTTGAGTCAAGAGTTTTATTTCGAAATATTCTAACCTTATTTTTGGAAATCACAAACACAATTTCTTAATACATTAGTAACATTTATAGTTACCAAGTTTTAAGAATGTTCATATAGGAAAGTAATTTTTTAGGATGTAGAAATATATGTTTATGAGACAGAATCTCTTAGTGATCAAATGCACCTATATTGGATAGACAATTAGAATCTTAATCTAAAGAAGATTTATAAAATTTTATGAGTTGAAGTATAATAATGTTTATCAAACAAAGTTATAAAAAGATCATCATACAAACATTTATCAAATTGAGTCAGACATGATCTCAAGAATAACATTTTTAAATAATTTTTTTTAAGGATTCCATTTTATAAGATAAATAGAGTTTATTATACTGAACAAGAATCTAAAGCCACTATAGTGGTGTATAAACATGACGACCATCAGAATAAGAGTCTATGTATAACCTTTCATGTAAAGGAAGAGTTCATCTACATCTGTTGCAACCACCATTGACGAATGAGGAATATTATAATTAGTGGTTTTCCTATAAATAAGATAAGTATTTTAGGAGAAGGAATATTTTTTATAACTTATGATCTAATATATTTTTTGAATCTATTTTTTATAACTTATTACTTTGAGTGAATGCTTAATAGTAATTATTTATAGAGTTTTTAATTAATGAATATGTTAAGTGAGGACCTTTTTAAATTCCTTTAGTTTTCTATTCTTGTAATTGTTTGTATAATTTGGTGTGATCAATGTATTCCCAAGATCAGAAGAAAAATTTTGTATAATTTTTTGATCAAGGGTACCCATGGCTAGGGAAAAAGAGTTTTCATCTTTTTATCAAGGGATTCCTCATTTAAGAAATGTAGGCCTTTATAATTTAGTTAAAACTATGGAAACCTAATTTTTTTGTTATATAATTCCTTAATGCTTAATGATAAAGGAGGTATTATTTCTATAAAACTTCTATAATAATTTATTAATTGTTTTATAAAGTTTCATATTACTTTTTTTACAAGTTTATATTTCCATTGTGCAAGTGTTTATAGAATGTTGTTTGTTATGACCTTTTCATTAACTCTAATTTTTTAAAGTATTGGAACAAATAATTGTCAAATAACATTAATTTACCATAAATAGTTCTATATGATTAAACTATATTAGGATTTTATGTAAATTAGTTATTTTAGTTTATAAATTTAAATTCACCATCCCCCTTATTTAGTGTTTCTACATACTCTTATGATACTATATTTGGTATCACAGCATGTTCCAATACATTTTCTAGTTTATATTATTTATAAACTAATACATTTATATAATTTTTTCTATTATTTATAAACTATTTAAACTAATGTGTATTTATTGGAAAGATTATTTTTCTATTTGTAAATATGGAAGGGGTAAATGTTGGATCTTTAGAAAATCCAAATCCTGGTAGACCACCAATATTTGATGGTGTTAACCATGAGTATTAGAGATATCAACTGAATACATTTTTTATCTTAATAAAAATATAAATCTTTGACTGTTTTATTCTTTTGTAAATTATTTTGTTTTAAAATTCTTTTTAGATATAGATTTTATGGGTTGTAAAATGAATAGAAATTTGTGTCTTCTGTCTACATCTTAGATCACAAATTTTGACATGAGTTTTAATAAAACACCAATTTTTTGTGATAACACAAGTTACATAGAATTAATTAAAAAACCTAGAACATCACTTATGAGATATAGAAATAGAAATCAGGCAGCACTTTCATTAGCATCACGCACCTAAATAATAAATCATCTTACAATTCATCAGAACACAAGAATAACTTGCTAATATTTTTACAAAACCCATAAATTATGATATATTTAAATATATTAAATAGAATCTAGGAATTATTAATATAAAATATTCATTCATATCTAATTCATATTTAAACATCTCCTTATAGTAAAAACTCCTTAAAAAGGGGGACAACATTTTTACTTTATTTTCAATTTTAAAAAAAAATCTTTTTCAAATAATTTTTTTTAACACGTACTTTTATAAACATATTTCTATACAATATTCTCCAAAAAAATCCCCAAAAATATTTTCTAAAAATGTTTAAAATCAATAGTCTTTATTAAAAAAAATCTAGAAAATGTTTTATTGAAATCTAAGAAGTTATAATTATAGGAAAAGTTTCATTAGAAAGTTCATAATTTCATTCATTAAGAGGTAATTTCAATATCCACAATTTTACTATCAATTATTAAAAAAATTGGTTATCTATAACTATTATATTTTCTTAATATCTTCTTCTCAAGACATATAAATTTCATTTAAAAATTTTAGTCTGATAAAACTTATTTCTTTAGTTTGTTTGTTTAGGAGTTCAATTTTTTTTAAATAAATCATTAAAGATTGATAAAAATTATTAGTTGAAAATATAGTTTCAATATTAACCATTAGATCTGGATAAGAATAAGAATTTCCCTTCTTGATACTATATAAAGGTGTGTTGGTCACCACCTATTATTTCTCCATGTGTTTTTTCAAATAGATCTCACAATGTAGTTTCCTCTCTGTTTGATTATTTGTTGTTCATCCAATGGTCTTAGATTCATCAAATTAGAAAAGATGGTTTCTTCAAGGGATTTATTAGGAATATAAGTGGTAAAAGAGAGGCTTATTTAAAGACATTGTTATGAAAATTATGATTATTTACTAAAATCAATTATTATCTTTCATTTTTGGGAACATATTTCAATTGAAAAATGTGATTTTGATCTTAATTATCATGATATTGTTAGTAAATTATATTATTTAGTTGAAATCAATGAGGAAAATAATCTCAAAGTTATCACCCATTATTTTAAGAGTTTTATAAGTTGAGTTATCTCTTATTGGATGACTCGGTAGGTGTTCATTTTGATATTGAATAAATCCTAGCTACACATAATTTACTTGAGAAGTTGGATAGTTTTAAAAAGTCAAGAGCGGAACAACCATTTTTCCATCTTATAAAAAAATAATAAAATTTAACCATTTTTCTTCAGATGATAATTTAGTGGCTATAAGTATGTATAAAAATATTATCCCAAGAAATTAAGATCCATATACTATCAAATTTTACGATATATTTATTTTATATTTTTTATATAACTTGTGAAAGTTTAATATTACGATGTTTGTTTCTATTTTCATTAAGGTTTTCAAGAAAGGATCCACTAAGTTGAATATTCTATTCTTTATATATAAGGGCCCGCACTTATTTTATACATAATCTTGAATTTATTCAAGAAAACACTTCATTTTACATTGAGGATCTTTTCAAGTTTAGAGCTTTAGATAATTAAGACAAAATATTCATAACATTACACATTGTTACATAGTGGATACCATAAAATCAGTTTCCATTTTCCTCAGAATATAAAACATTAAAACACAAAACAAGACTCCTTGAAATTTCTTCAACATTTAACATGTCTTCCTTCCTTGTATTACTCATCCATTAACCTGTGAAAAAACATTTAAAAACTTGGGATGAGCACAAAAGCTCAGTAAGGTATGAAAAAGAAGGAAAAAATCACATTAGTTCATGAATACGCATAACGTATGAAAACTTTTCAAAAGACATGCTTTACACCCATAAAATCTTACTTTGTGTAACATGAGATTTAAACAAGATCAACACAAACATAATTATAATCATAGAGGTATATTGGGGCATTACTTACATAATCTTGTAACCATCTTGGCTACCTTAAAATTTGTAACCCTCACGGCTACCTTACTTTGTGTAACCATCACAGTTACACTTGGAGTAACCATACGGCCGACCTCCAACTTACTCATACCCAATGAATTGGAGGGAAATATAGGTCCCACCCTTCATCATAAACAATGCCCAATAACCAAAACATAATCATACAACATAAACAATAGCATAAAAACATTGCCTTTGAATCTTATAAACAGAATTTTAAAAGAGGATTTTAGAAGAAAAGTCCCTTATACACATCATATACATGAAGTGAGACTTAATTGAGTGGATGGAATATGTATATACTCTGTAAATACACATAATTAAACATAATATAAACAGAACCCATCACACAAACAATTTAAATAGCAAATAAATTATAAAGTAGAAGGTTAACCCAAAGAATGGAAATCGGGTTAAGAATTCCCTTACCTTAGGCTTGTCTTACTTCAAAATTGTTTAAACCTCCTGTATAAGGGTTAAAAGAGTGTTATTAGTATTTTACAGAAACATGTTAATGTTTATAACATCTTATATGGTCATTTCATAACCTCATTTCACCCCTTATTTGTTAGTATATTGTTCCTTGCATTATTTTGGGTGAGTTCTTTTGTGATTTTCACAATCGGTTCATGATGAATCGTTCTTGTTGATTGGAAGTGAAACTCCAGAATTGGAATGGAGTAGTATTTACATATTTCCAGTACCATAAATTATACCGTTTATCACTTTTATTCTTTATATGATGATGATTTATAAGTTAAAACATTAATTATGTTTGTTTAGATAATTTAAGTGGTTCTTTGATAATTACAACCTCATTTAGTCTTATAAATTTGAACCATGGGTAAAAAAGAATTGCAGAACCATATATGAGTTTTAAAACCTATATTATAACCTGGTTCAACCATATAAATGGTTTCATGACCAGACTTGAAAGAATTAATGGAAAGTGAAATTACATCGTCCACGATGTCGGTAATTCGACACATCACGGACAATGTTATTATTCCTTAAATAAGTGAGAGAGGAGAGGAATAATGATTTGTAATTTTCCATAAACATGAAAACATACAGAATATACATGATTCTGGAGATTTCATGCCTCTTGGATAAGAGGGGGTGAAGGAAGAAGAAAAGGAATCATGAAATAAAGAAAACATGAGAAATTTCTTACGGAAATTCGGCAGCCTAACGGCGTCTCTTAAAATTTCATAAAAACAAGATTGATGAGAGGAATGGAATATCTCATCATTCATACAAACTATGGACAGTAAGGGGAAATATTTAATGAAATATCCCAACAAAAGACAAAGGGAAAGGAAGAGAATAACATAAAATGGAAGGAAAGAATGAAAATGAAAGAGGATGTTTACCTCTTGATCTCTTCTCCTTGAGATCCTTCTTAAGGGCTTTGATTTTGGTCTTTTGGGGAGACCAGCAGCTCTAGGACGTGGGGAAGAAGATTGTGGAGGGAATTTGGCAGAAATTAGACAATGCTCAAGGCTTGAGAGGTGTGGGAGGAAGAGGGGAGTGAGGGTGATATTTATAGTGGAGGAGGGGAGGTATTTTAGATTATTTTAATTATTATTATAATATTTTTATCAAGACTATGAATAATCTCAAATCAAGTGGCCTTAATTAGTGAAAATATCAAGTGAGTTCGAAGCAAGTAGCCTTTCATCACTTATGATGTCATAAATAGTGCATTTTTACTGATAAATTGATTATACGGTATTTTATCGTATTTCACTATTCACGGAAAATTCAAGAGTTTCAGAAAAATACCAAAAATTTACCCCAACCATTTTTCAATGTGTAGAATTCAAAAATGAACTCCATTTTTCAAAAATAATTTTCTAAATATTATTAATTTAATTTTTAAATAAGTTCACAGTTAATTCGAAAAATAACAATATTTAAGTGCAACTAGTTTCATGTGACATTGGAAAATTAATTATGATCCCATTATCCTATTTCCATGGAAAAATAAAATAATATTATTATTTACTATTCATGAGGTCATATTACTATTCATATTACTATTCATATTACTATTCATATTACTATTCATAAGGGCATGTTACTATTCACCAAAAAACAAGTTTGTTTCATCAGACTCTAAATAACATACTGAACCCAATTGTAGATGACAGTTTCTTGAAATTCAAATCATAGAAGAAATAAAATTATGTTTAAAGGATACTTATAAATATATACCTTAAACAAAATTTCAAGCATTTTCAATTTATTTTTAGAAAACCTTGGGATGTTACATTATCCCCACCTTCTTGAAATTGCGTCCTCGTAATTTTATTTACTTATTAAACAAGTGAGGGTACCTTGATCAAGGTGTCCACTCGGTTTCATCGTCATCTTATTCACGTAGGTAAAATTACCATGCATTACAACAATGATTTAGAGATCCTTCAAAATCATTTGCTTCCTCCATCCAAATACACCTCGTACAACATGGGTCATATGGGTGTTCACAGAAAAACAGTTTTGGAAAATAATCATGTATGACATATAATTCCAAAACATCTGATAAAACATGATTTCTATAAAATAGTCGGACCGAAATTGAGTTGAAACTTTCTATTATTGGTCCTTTTAAAATACCATAAGTATGTGATGTGAGACTATATTTTAAAAGCAAATATAAATAGGTTGCACAAGGGTCTCCTTCCTCAGCACCATTTTTAAAATCATAATATGCTTCAAATTCTTGTGATAAGGTAAAATATTTGAAAATACCTTGATAATATTTACCTTTCTTGAAATTATGTGAATATTGTGAAAATAGTATTTGTCTAAAAACAACCCATGATCCACTGTGATAACGAGGTATAGAGGAGGTGTTTGATATCTCAAAAAACTGCTTGCAAGTGAGATGTATGCTAGAAAAACGTTTCACAATCATCCGAAGATGACTTTGTAATAATTATTGAAAGAATGTCATCAGGAAGAGATAGGAATGTAGTTTGAGATCCTTCTCCTTCCATTCGTAACTGAATTTACTTGACCTGAAAAAAAAAAGTTATAAAACAAGGATTTAACTGAAATAATAGATATAGGGACTAATCACGTGTCTCAGAAGAACTCCTAATCCCTAAAGTTGTCTAAACCGACCTCTGATACCAACTATAAGGACCCGCACTTATTTCATACATAATCTTGAATTTATTCAATAAAACACTTCATTTTACATTGAGTATCTTTTCAAGTTTAGAGCTTTAGAGAATTAAGACAAAATATTCATAACATTACACAGTGTTACATAGTGGATACCATAAAATCAGTTTCCATTTTCCTCATAATATAAAACATTAAAACACAAAACAAGACTCCTTGACATTTCTTCAACATTTAACATGTCTTCCTTCCTTGTATTACTCATCCATTAACCTGTGAAAAATCATTTAAAAACTTGGGATGAGCACAAAAGCTCAGTAAGGTATGAAAAATAAGGAAAAAATCACATTAGTCCGTGAATATGCATGACGTATGAAAACATTTCAAAAGACATGATTTCCACCCATAAAATCTTACTTTGTGTAACATGAGATTTAAACAAGATCAACACAAACATAATTATAATCATAGAGGTATATTGGGGAATTAATTACATAATCTTGTAACCATCTTGGCTACCTTAAAATTTGTAACCCTCACAGCTACCTTACTTTGTGTAACCATCACAGTTACACTTGGAGTAACCATACGGACGACCTCCAACTTACTCATACCCAATGCATTGGAGGGAAATATAGGTCCCACCCTTCATCATAAAAAATTCCCAATAACCAAAACATAATCATACAACATAAACAATAGCATAAAAACAATTCCTTTGAATCTTATAAACAGAATTTTAAAAGAGGATTTTAGAAGAAAAGTCCCTTATAAACATCATATACTTGAAGTGAGACTTAATTGAGTAGATGGAATATGTATATACTCTGTAAATACACATAATTAAACATAATATAAACATAACACATCACACAAACAATTTAAATAGCACATAAATTATAAAGTAGAAGGTTAACCCAAAGAATGGAAATCGGGTTAAGAATTCCCTTACCTTAGGCTTGTCTTACTTAAAAATTGTTTAAACCTCCTGTATAATGGTTAAAAGAGTGTTATTAGTATTTTACAGAAACATTTTCATGTTTATAACATCTTATATGGTCATTTCATAACCTCATTTCACCCCTTATTTGTTAGTATTTTGTTCCTTGCATTATTTTGGGTGAGTTCTTTTGTGATTTTCACAATCGGTTCATGATGAATCGTTCTTGTTGATTGGAAGTGAAACTTCAGAATTGTAATGGAGTAGTATTTACATATTTCCAGTACCATAAATTATACCATTTAGCACTTTTATTCTTTATATGATGATGATTTATAAGTTAAAACATTAATTATGTTTGTTTAGATAATTTAAGTGGTTCTTTGATAATTACAACCTCATTTAGTATTATAAATTTGAACCATGGGTACAAAAGAATTGTAGAACCATATATGATTTGTAAAACATATATTATAACCTGGTTCAACCATATAAATGGTTTCATTACCAGACTTGAAAGAATTAATGGAAAGTGAAATTACATCGTCCACGATGTCGGTAATTCGACACATCACGGACAATGTTCTTATTCCTTAAATAAGTGAGAGAGGAGAGGAATAATGATTTGTAATTTTCTATAAACATTAAAACATCCAGAATATACATGATTCTTGAGATTTAATTCCTCTTGGATAAGAGGGGGTGAAGGAAGAAGAAAAGGAATCATGAAAAAAAGAAAACATGAGAAATTTCTTACGGAAATTCGGCAGCCTAACGGCGTCTCTTAAAATTTCATAAAAACAGGATTGATGAGAGGAATGGAATATTTCATCATTCATACAAAATTTGGACAGTAAGGGGAAATATTTAATGAAATATCCCAACAAAAGACAAAGGTAAAGGAAGAGAATAACATAAAATGGAAGGAAAGAATGAAAATGAAAGAGGATGTTTACCTCTTGATCTCTTCTCCTTGAGATCCTTCTTAAGGGCTTTGATTTTGGTCTTTTGGTGATACCAGCAGCTCTAGGACGTGGGGAAGAATATTGGGGAGGGAATTTGGCAGAAATTAGACAATGCTCAAGGCTTGAGAGGTGTGGGAGGAAGAGGGGAGTGAGGGTGATATTTATAGTGGAGGAGGGGAGGTATTTTAGATTATTTTAATTATTATTATAATATTTTTATCAAGACTATGAATAATCTCAAATCAAGTGGCCTTAATTAGTGAAAATATCAAGTTAGTTCGAAGCAATTGGCCTTTCATCACTTATGATGTCATAAATAGTGCATTTTTACTGATAAATTGATTATACGGTATTTTATCGTATTTCACTATTCACCGAAAATTCAAGAGTTTCAGAAAAATACCAAAAATTTACCCCAACCATTTTTCGATGTGTAGAATTCAAAAATGAACTCCATTTTTCAAAAATACTTTTCTAAATATTATTTATTTAATTTTTAAATAAGGTCACAGTTAATTCGAAAAATAACAATATTTAAGTGCAACTAGTTTCATGTAACATTGGAAAATTAATTATGATCCCATTATCCTATTTCCATGGAAAAATAAAATAATATTATTATTTACTATTCATGAGGTCATATTACTATTCATATTACTATTCATATTACTATTCATATTACTATTCATAAGGGCATGTTACTATTCACCAAAAAATAAGTTTGTTTCATCAGACTCTAAATAACATACTGAACCCAATTGTAGATGACAGTTTCTTGAAATTCAAATCATAGAAGAAATAAAATTATGTTTAAATGATACTTATAAATATATACCTTAAACAAAATTTCAAGCATTTTCAATTTATTTTTAGAAAACCTTGGGATGTTACATTATATGTTTCTTAAATGGATTATTGTTAAATTTTATGCATGTTCAAAATATTAAAAATAAGGCTACTTCAGTAAGGGATTATGTTTCCTTCATTAGTGAAGAGACAATCAGTATGATGAGGCTTTTGTTTATTCATTATCTTAATAAATTTATAGACAAGTCAAGAAAATATGTTTCTGAATTATAAATAGAAAATTTGAAAGATAAATTTTTCAAAAAAATAAAATCTATAAAAAAATTTCTACCTATAACTAGAAAGAAGGAAAAAACAATTTATGATTAGTATTGTGTAATCCTTATGAGGAAAAGGGAATAAAAGAAGCATAGTGATCCATGTTTTGGATTGGATAAGGATGTGACCTTGGATTTTAAAGAAAAATAATATAAATGTATTAATAAATAAGATAATAAGAAGAAACAAAATAAAAAATATTTTAAGGTTTAAATATCTAAATTTTTATTAAAAAGTACTGAGCATGTGAAAACAAATGTGGAAGTTACAACACAGTAAGAACTTCTCTCAGTTTCTCCACTAGATTTTGTACAACCTCCAGTTTCCTAGATAGTTTCATCAAAAGGACATCAGGATAAAGAATAAAAAGTACCTCCATACATTAATAAATACAAAGGAATGGTTTTATTAAAAATATCATCCAAAATAATATGCTTAAGTTATTAAACCTCTTATGAAATCTGGAAAAGGAGAGACAAGAAGTGAAGAAGAGATTGAAAAAGAGCTTGAAAAATATATGGAAGTTGAAGAAGAAAGTTCTAAAACATATTTTAATTATATTTTAACCTAGTTTCATAAAGAATAAGATATTGAAGATTCATATAAATACAGGAGTTTTGGTGAAGATGAAGATCATTATTTTCATGATAAGGTTTTAAACAAACCACAGTCCAATAAACATTTTCTTGCAGTATAAGTTTCTAATAGAAAATCTAGAGAAAATAAGGAAGTAAATGAAGCTTTTATACCTCCTATCCCTCCATCCATTCTAGATATTCCATTTAATTCAACTTACTTATCTCCATACACTATATCATAATTAATTGAAATGAAGATGAATTACTTTAATGGATCTTTGAAGAAAATAAAATAGGCTTTTCATTTCTTCCATAATATTTAAGAAAGATGAAAACATATAAAATGAAGAATTGATGTTTTTTAAAGTTATAAGTCTTTGAAATATTTGATAAAAACCAAAAAACAATCTAATTTCAAATATTTAAATTGAAACTAAAATGAGGAATAAATAAGGTTGAATTAAATTCTTCATTGGGACAAACATGCTAAAACTGATATAAAGTTTTATGATGAAAAAATTATTGGTATAATAAGTTCATCAAAATCAGTCTCAAAGCTTGTAAGGGATTTTAATTGTGATGTTAATGAAAATTTAATAGCTATTGATAATATTAAATCACTCTCCATGACCCATGATGATAAAAATAAAGAGAATAAGAAGAATATTCAGATATTAGAAAAATAAGTATCAATATTAAAGATTGAGAACTTAGAGTTTTAGTTTTTTTAAGAAGAATTATTAAAGCTCATGAAAGAGAATAATAAGTTTCAAATACATTAAGAAGAATTTGAAAATTAAAAATAATTTTTGGATTATCCTAAGAATTATCAAGAATAAATCACAAATATTAAATTTATTGTGAATAAACTATCAAATAAAGAATAAATTTATAAACTCTTAAAAATGTTTTATCATAATGATAAACTATTTTGAATGCTTGTTTTGAATTGGTGATCTTATATTATTATTATGTATGGATGTTTTCACAAATTCATTACATAAATACATTTTTCATATTT
Organism: Viscum album; assembly: GCA_963277665.1. Taxonomy (NCBI): domain Eukaryota; kingdom Viridiplantae; phylum Streptophyta; class Magnoliopsida; order Santalales; family Viscaceae; genus Viscum; species Viscum album. Next base: position 781,416,452 of record OY728145.1, read on the forward strand.
ACATTTGGATTAATTTTTGTTAAAATATATTAAAAAATTATAGTTTCTTTTCTGTAACATTTCAAGTACACATGCTCACTTCTATTATTCTTTTTGAAAATTGAAATGGGGGAGAAATTTTAGATAACCTAATTTTTCTTACTTCATAAAAATAATATATAAGAAATGGGGATAAATAAATAATGAATTAAATATGATTATAGAGGGAAAAGGTAAATATTATAAAAGTAAGGGAGGTATGTATTTTTTAATGTTTTCAATCATTAATTTTTCTCTTTGAAAGTTATGTTTTGTGCCTTCTAAAAAGGGGGAGATGGTTGAGTCAAATATTTTCTTTCGAAACTTTATACACTTATTTTTTAATATCACAAACACACTTAACTAATACTTTAATAACTTTTATGCTTCCCTAATTTTATGAATATTTATGTAGGAAAGTCATTTTTCTGGATATAGAAATATATATTTATCAGATGAAATGTCTTTGTGACTAGATGAAACTATATCTAAAGTAGAATTACAATATTCATTGAATGATGATTTATAAAACTCCAGAAGTTAAAGTATAATAAAGTTCATAAAACTAATTTATATAATGGCCATAAAATAAACATTTATCAGATTAAGTAAGGCATGATCTCCAGAACAACCAATCTAAATATTTCATTTTAAGAATTCCACTTTACTGTATGAATATAGTTTACTATACTAGATGGAATCCAGATAAAATAGAGCGCTATTTAAACATAAATACCATCAGATAAAGACTCTATATAGAACCCTTGAAGATAGTGAATATTTCATATGAAGCAATTGAAACCAAATCTAAAGAATATATAGCATGATCATTGGTGGTTTTCCTATAAATAGGGGTAATATTTAAGGAGAAGATATATTTTTCATCCCAAAATATCTAAGAGTTTCTAAAAATATTTTTATATCATCTTATTACATTGAGTGATCGCTTCATTGTATTTTTTATAGAGTATTTATTTAAGGCATCCATTTTGTGATGTCCTTTTTAAATTCCTTGAGTTTTCTATGTTTTTAATTGTTTGTGTGATATGGTTTTATTTTGGACTTCAACGGATTAGAAGACAGAGTTTTTCTAATCTTGATGTTCAAGGGTTCTCATTACAAGGGAAGATATTTCTTCTAATCTTTTTATCGATGAATTCCTTTTATAAGGACGACATACCTTTATAGTTCGGTTAAAACTATGGATACATAATGTATAGGTTATAGATTTTCTTTTAACTCAAGGAAAATTGTGGATCATTATTGTAAAATATTTGTAAGTTTCTTATACCCATTTAATAAAGTTTCAAAATATACTTTTTTACAATTTTCTGTTTTCACTATGTATGTGTTTAAGGTGATTTATACGTTATATCCTTTTCCTTAACTCTTATTTTATAAAGTATTGGAACAACAGTTTGTCCAATAACTTTCATTTACTAGATATAGGTATGATCGATTAACCTACATAAATAGATTACTAAAATTAGTAGTTTCATTTTATAAACTATAATTCACCCTACACTTATATTGGTGTGATCCTATAACTTGATCCACTAAATTTCATACTAGGACATCCCAATATATGTTATATTTAACTATTTTATTATTATATATTATTTTTGTGTGTCTTATATGACCATGTAACTACATAGTATTTTTTAAATTATTATCCTATTTTTTTATAAAAAAATGTGTTTATTTTCAGTGTCATGTATATTTTTAGTTATTAATATTATTATACAAATATTATTTTGAAATCCCATTGGTAGAATATAAATTTTAATATGGAATATTGGGGGATTAAAATGGAAATCATATTATTATATTGTGTTTTTTTAGGGAGTCTTCTAAATTTTAATTTTATATTATATTAATAATATTATTATTATTATTATTATTTATTTATTTTATTGTGAAAGAGTTTTAAATACCCCTCTATCACCTCATTATTCTTGACATGCATGAAGGGGAAGGAAAAAACTATCCTCTTAATAATCAAGTATCTCATATTTAACTCCCATTAGGTCATATTCATGTTATAGACCCTCCTCTTATGCTCTTTATTATTTAATCTCTCTTCTCCCACTACTCTTTCTCTCAATCCACTCATGATTTCTCTAATCTATGGCTTTTAGAATTTCAAGGATTCTCAATGTTAAGATAAAACACCTAAAATCGTGGTAATTTTATTTTGGGTGTTAGAGTGTCCTTGTACATGTCTACCATAACCAGTTACAAGTGTTTGTTTCATATTATGGATCATTGGTAAGTGTTTACACTACCAAGGATTTGAAATATTATCTAATTAATTTTTTTGGATTCAAATTTTTTAAATATTATTCCATAGATCTTAATAAGTGAATTATTTCATTAATACCCCCATAAAATTATTCATATGGCCTAAAGAGATAGGTGGAATTATGTTTAGATTTTATTCATTGATCCATAATTTCATGTTAATTTAAAAAAAATCTTCAGTCTATAAAGAGGTTTTCCCCTATTATTATTATTAAATATAGTTTTCATTATTGATTCCTTTTTTATATCCAATTAATTTGAAAAATATATATATATATATAATGGATATATTATTTTGATTAAATAACTCATAAATATGTTTATAAAAATGACCCATAAAGATTTACAATGAATTAATAATATATTTTTTGGGAAATAAGTTGTTTTGTATCACAATTCTTGTGAATAGTGTTTCATTTCTCATCCATGATGTTTCAATATATGTTTGGTGAGTTTAGATGAACTACTTATTTTGGAAAATTATTATAGATCCACTTAATGAAATTGGATGTCATGCTTGAGAAATTCTCTTTGTTTTTTAAATGTGACAATTGTTTACAAAGGTATTAATTTCAAATACATGTGTCAAGGAGGAAACATTTTTTACTACAATGTTTGGATAATAATATTTGGAAGAAGTACATGAAATTCCTTTTATTACATGAGGATTTCAAGAATTATATGGACAAATATATTCTTATGTTTTGCATGATTACTAAAATATGAAGCTCGTGCAAATTCTTCTTATACTTATTATATATTTTCATGATGTGGAATTAATTGGAGCTTTGTATTGGGATATTATATGAGACATTTTCTAGGTAGATAAGTGTTTTTTTATTAGAATTACCTAAAAAATATTTCCAACCATGTGTTCCATATAGACCAACTCAACACCACACATGTGGGAGGATACCTCAACCATGTTGGAGAGTTGGTCCACATAGCCCACATAGAGGTAGAGGTGAGTAGGTAGTGTATAATCCCAGATGAAAATTCCCATGTCTAGGTGCATGGGTAGCCGCATTGGGCTTAGAGGATGTCAGTGGGCCAACACAGGTGAGGTTCGACTCATGTAGATTGGGTTCAAGGTGTTGCAGGTGTTGATCCCCCACCTCCATCTCAAATAGATAGCAGCAACGAATTATTAATAAAGTGCTTCTCAACTAATGTAAACATACATGTGGTGCAACTATGATATAGAATACTATTCATGTATTTAAATAGTTATGAACATAAGTGTATCCATTCAATATGTATGATCTAATTACTCCATTCATCATCTTCAACCTTCATTTTTACAGACTTATATGTGTGAGCTCAAGATAATTAGAATCATCATTATAGTGTGGAATAGTCATCATTCATCCATTCCCTATGATCATATAAATGAACTAAGATAAACTCGATCGAACAGAATACATGTATGAAACTCTGTCTTGTACATGTGATGATTAAACAAAGAATTGTGACAATCACAATAAGTGATTGCATGATTCCACCACATGATATTATTTGAATCACATGAAAATAGGGTAAAAATAAACTAAGATCAAGAGATGTCGCATGATAGAATTTGGATAATCACTAAATTCATATTTTATATAAAATTCCATGACTTATTGTGTGAATGTTTTACCATTTATATCATTTGTTGCATGAATTAAGGAAGATCACATGAAGCACCAAAGAACTTTATGATCAACCGAAGTGATCATGCGATCACACGGGCCCCTTGACAGTACTTAGAGAATCCAAGAGTCTTGATAATTATTGAGATCTCAGGATCTTTGAGAGTTTGAAACTGCCCTCAATTGTCATTTTTATAGGATAAAACACTTTTATCAGTGGTAGGTGATGTATCTTTTCCTATATAAATAGTTTTATGTGTGAGGGTTGTTTTTTTTGGTAATTCAAAATATCTCTTGTTTTTCCATGAAATAGAACATATAAGAAAAATAGAAGGAACCTGTTTGATTTATTCATGTGAAAGAGTAGAATCCCATATGATTCCATCACAAGAAGGAGTATCTCTTGAAGTATCTATTTCTTATGAAAAGGCTATTTAGATAACATAGACAATAGTTTTATTATAAGGAAGAAAATTGTGTGCCACCCAGATCTCGTGAAGAGTTTGAAATCAAACTTGTGGAAAACCTATGTCATGAAAAAGACACTTTTTGGACACACTTATTATCATGGGAATAAAAAAGAGTATATTATTCCATCCTACATGGTTTTATCACAAAAAGTAAATAAGAGACTCATAAATATACACTTTTCATGAAAAGGATACAATTCATAATCACTTGGTCACATTAAGGACTTTCACAAAGAACCCTTAATAATCACATGATCCTAATCGGTTTATGTGAAGGAAATAGTGGGTTTGAAAATGTGTAAAGTGTTTGGAATACCTAATTCTCAAGAATTTTTTAGAAGAATAATGCATGAATACATACATGAATGCATTTATATATGATTACACACTCACTTGAGTAAATAATCAAAAAATGAAATAAAAACAAGTTCATTTTACACATAAAATAATAAATGAATAATTATTGTGTGTATGGGTTTATAAAAAATGGTTTCACATCGACCACTAGTGTATCCTCTATATTTTTCTATCCAATGGCCATGAAATATCATCCTTCCCATATGTAATGGTTACTCACCTTGTTCATAGTATTTTTTATCACTCTCCATTGCTTGTGGTCTGGTGCCCTAGAAAAGAGTTAAATGGTCACTTCATATTCTCCCATTTGTGGTCCAACATCCTAGGTTATAACCATATGGTTAAAGAGTCATAGGTGAATCAATCCCAAGGTCTCTCTTGGTTAGGGCTCTACAATAAATTAAGGAATCTCTAAAATGATCATCTTTCTTAGAGAAAAAACCAGTCCCCTGATCATCAGGAGGTGGAAAGGTAGAAATAGGAGATTCAAAATATAGAATCCATCCTTGAAGTCACCTAGGATGAAAATATTTGTGTTGATCTATCACATATGAAGATAAATCTTGAGGATATCTTATTAAAGCATGAATGAAAGGTGTGGGAGGAGTATAGAATCAAATGGATGAAATATGGTGATAAAAATACAGCTTATTTTCAAGCATGAATCAAGGAAAAAAGGCATATCAAGAGACATAACATCCTCCTAGACAAAGAAACATTTACTAACGTTCATGATGAGGTTATAGGTATGGATTAAACCCATTTTAAAAATATTCTTGCAGGTTCTAACCCAATCATGTAATGAGGTTACCTAAGAAATCATTTAAATATCTTTAATTCCATACTTTAGTTGGTTTATACCTAGGAAAATGATCACTTTGAGATAATACTAGATGCACATGAAATTCAGGATATTGTAAGGTCTCTTAATATGAAGATTTCACCAATCCCGAATGGTTTCCCCAAATCCTTTTATAGGTCCTCTTGGGGCCTAGTGGGGGTGATATGGTAAATTTTTTGCAATATTTTTTTCAAGGAGTTTATCTGCCCTGAGTGGTGTGTGTTATCACTCTGGTTCTTATTCCCAAAATCAAAGACCCATCATCCATTTAGCACTATATACCTATAAAAATGTGAAAACTTCCCTATAATTTTTTGGATATTTTAATTAATATAAGTCTCTCCCCTTATTTACCAGGATGGGTTTCAGAAGAACATCACAACATTATAAAAGGGAGATCGATTCAAGGAGCTATAGGTTTATCATAATAAGTTATCAGTGATATCAACCAAAATTCCCAAAAATAAAATATTTACATCAAGATGGATACGAGTAAAGCATACAATAGAATTGAATGGAATTTTATTCTAAAGGTTCTGAATTTCATTAGGCTCTCTCAATGGGCATTAGACTTATTATACAAGTGTTTTCGATCTTCGGATCTTTCCATTTATTTTTTGGGAAAGAAATGTAGATTCTTCAAAGTATCTCAGGGCTAAGACAAGGTGATATCATCTCCCCAATCATTTTCATTCTAACTTAAGACTCTATTATCCACTTTATCAATAGAGGAATCCTACATAGTAGCATCCTTCATTATCACTGTAAGTACCAGCTGGGTAGAATTTATCACCTCATGTTCATTGATGATACAGTTATATTTATTAACTAAAGTAAAAGATCCATTCATGGCATCATCAAGATTCTGGATGAATACTGCAAATGGAGTAGAAATCATTCAATTAGGATAATATTATCTTCTTTATTTCATCCAGTTTCTCAGAATAGCATATTAAAACTCTTGAGAACATCATGAAAATGAAAATAAGGAACTTACCAATGGATTACTTGGGAGCCTCAATTTCTCCAAATAGGATCTTGAATCATCACTTTGACAATATAATTGATAGGATCATAGGCTTCATCTTGGACTATAAAAACTGAGTCTTATCATTCGGAGGTAGAATTATCTTAGTTAACAATGTTCTTTCATCCATACCCATCAACATTCTCTTAGTGATCAAGATAAAAAAGGTGTTTTATCTAAAATTTAAATATTCTAGACTTTTCATATGGGATGCTCACATAGAAGTCAAGCATCATTGGGTATCTTGTAGGTGGTTGTCTAAACCTATAGAGGAGGGTGACATTAATGTCAAGAGCCTAGTTAGCATAATGCAATGCATACAAGCTAAGTTGGTGTTGGAAATTCTTGAGGTTCAGACTCTGTGGGGAATAATTATGGTGGAAAAGTATGGAAAATGTGAAAATTTTATATGGGGTAAGCCTTTAGTTTTCAGACTGGCACTATAACCGCAAATCTTGATGCTCCAAAGTTACACTCATTGAATTGTGGGTAGAGGGGGGATTAGTTTATGGAATAAGAATTGGATCAACACTAATATGGTTTTTATAAGATTACCATTTCCATGTATCTCATTGAAATAAGTAATCATGAACTCTAGTTTCATTCATGTTGTTTTGGATGTGGATCTAAGAAACACTTACGAGTTGGTAGAGATGTCTTCAGAACCAGACAGATGTTCTTTACATGATTTTCTTTAGGATTCTTTTCTATAAAGGATTATCATAATATCTTGTCCAATACAAATGAATTGGATGTTTGGGGTGAATCCCTTTGTCACAAATAGAACCCTTCCAAGATAAACTTCTTTAACTGGCATGTCAGAAACTATGCTCTTCCAACTGATGAGAATATTACGCATCTTGGAATTAGTATGGCTTCTAGGTGTACCGGTTGTAGCGATCCTCGGGAAGAAACAAATTCTTCCATATTCTTTGACGAAGATTGGGAAAGATAAATCTAGAATTTTTTTGGAACTTTCACTGGTATTTATAGTCTTGATCTCATAGGTCCCTCCTACTTTAACCAATGGTTTCAATGAGTAGCTAATGCAGGTTAAGAAAAGAAATCAAGAGGTCTGGTTTTTTCAAAGGGTTGTTGGTTCATATGGAAGGCAAGGAATGATGTGCATCTTGAAGAACCTCTATGTAGTAGATCCAAAAAAGCCTTGAGAAGTAATACCTTACAGTGTGATCTCACCTGTTGTATCAAGAACTGGGTAGACACCCCCTCCTTACGTTCTCTCATCCATGTCTATTCCCTCTTAATTCACAACCCCATTCAAGGAAGATGGATAGGATGGAATCTATACCTAAATGGATTCAAACTCAACACTGGTGGATATTTTAGTATGGTAGTTATTCAAGGTGGCAAGGTTGTTTGGGATATAAGGGGATCTATCATATTTACTTTCACACCACTTATTGGTAGTGGAGACCCCCTTCAAGAGAATATCATGCCATCCTTACAAGGTTCACCATTTTTTAAAAAAGGAACACTCATCTTGGAGTGATTGAAACTGATTCTAGTATTATTAATGATTCTTTAACTAGTCATGTGCCTTCACCCTACTCTATCTCCTATATTATCCACAGGTGAAAAGTCTTAATCAATAATCAAATGGAAATCCTTCACACATACCATGGAGGGAATAAAATGGTATACTTCCTTGCTTCCATGGTAGTCTGAGATGGCCTAGTCACATACTTTATGAGTCTAAGTTCCCTCACTCTTGATGTAGTGGACTTAGTGAGAAGTGATTCCCTTGATCTACACTACTTCAAGACCCTGTTATTCCTTGTTTCCTTTCCTCATTCCCTGGTCCCTCTTTTTTTATGTGTCAGCACTCTCTTTTTATAAAATAAAACATATTTATTTGGTATAGAATACCATGATTGTATTGATAAATAAATATGTGATATTCATTTCATAAATAGAATGTAGTAAACATGAGAAGGAATCCGAGAAGAATATTATAATAGTTTATATTAGATTTGATAGTGTATTTAGATTGTGAAAGCACCATCTTGCATAAATATTGAAGAAGTTTGTGTGAAAATATTCCACACATCCAATTGAGGCCAAGTCATCATCAGATAAAATGAATAATTTCCTAATAATTATTTCACTGAGCCAATTGATCAGATACAAGTGATCATAGATAATTGAGTAAGACCAGCAACTTTGTAAAGGTACTTGAACAAGTACATGAGAAAGTGAGATTCATCATGCTCATGGAGGAAGATCAACATATCATCTTGAAGTTTATTATCCTTAAATAAATAATGGATCCTCTCGATTGGATTTGGGAGTAGGATAAGTTTATTCTTTGATTCAAGAGAACAATTATCTAGTGTAGATTATGGAGCAAGCTAGTGTGGATTCTGGTAACTTTGTGGGATACAGTATAAAGGACCTCCCATATGGATTCAGGAGTATATATGGTGTGATTCTATATTCACCATTATAAATGATAATAGTTTTATAATGGAGAATCTATTTTTGGCAATAATAACCAACATGACAAGGAGTAGTTATTTGTACCAATCCTCGTAAATATCATGTGTTGTGCTCTCTCTTATTACTTATACACACAAAGTGAGACTATGAGATATCACTAAGTGGATCAAGAACCATAAAAACTTCAACTGTTTTAATTTAAAATAAAGAATTTTTAAAATTTAAACCACTGATTCACCCCCCACCCCACCCCCCTCCTAATGCTCAATTCAGCCTATAGCACTATAAGAACAAATTTATCCAATGTTACCTTAAATATTTTCCATGGTTGGAGTGGAAATTAGTATTCTAGAGATTACATGATGTAAAAACTCAAAAATTATAAAATAATAATATTTTATTCGATAGCGTATGTCACAAAAAATATTGAGTTAGCTTTCATTACATGCAACAATGAGTTTCTCCAATAGCTTTCATTATACATAAGACTGAGTTTTACCAAGAAATAATATACTATTAAAATTATTATTTAATATATATATAAGTTATTATATTGGAGGGTATGAATAGGATTAACTAAATTATGAAAATATAAATTTTACACATGCTCATTTTTTATTTATTCATTATAAATAAAATAATAATCATTTAAAAGAAAAAGAAATGTTTTTCGCAAAACTATATCTTTCTAAAAGACAGTTTAATCACACCTTTTACACAGAAATTAAAATTAATTTTTACCAAATGTAGAAAATTTATTTGAAAAAATAAAATTCATTTTTGAAATCATAATATCAAAATTATCATATCCCGAATTTTTGTTATTTTTCAGAGAAGTTTAATTTTTTGATTAATAGTGAAAAATACTTTTTTTTTTGAAAACTGTATTTTATTTTAAATTATTTATAATATTAAATTATATTTATAATTTATTTTAAAGTAAAATTAGTTCAAATATATATCACCAAATCCAATTTAGGTTCTTAGAATAATTTTTTTCATAAACCATCCCGGATACCATGGTGCCTTGATAAATGAGCAAACTCTAACATGGCCTAAAGGGAATTCTAGATCCTCACAGGTTGGCCACTAACACCTATCATCATAAAAGATAAAATAGAGAATTAATTTTCCACAAAACATCATAAAATAAATACACAAGTCAATATTCTCAAAACTCCAAAGGGAGAAAGTACCAGAAACCAAATAGGTATACCAAATCCAAAACATTGCATCATCAATATACTCAATAGAAAGAAAAATGTCCCAAAAGAAAAATGACCCCAAGAGCAAAGGATCAAGAACACTAACTTCCTTTAAGAGGTACTTTCCCTCTAATTGGACCTGGCATAATAAAAATCTACAAATTCCTGAAGGAAAAGGTAGGGTGTGACCTATAAAGCCTAGTATGGTCTAACTAAGTGTTCCATAAAATATTTCATAATAATTAACCAAATCATGCTTTAAATTTAAATAAAATAGGGAATTTCATAATATATCATTTTTCATATTTGAAGAAAAACATAATTCCTTTTAAAGGATGGAAAAAATTTCAAACATGGATTAAATAAACATTTTTATATAAAATCATTCATATAAATCATTTGGAATATGTAAAATAGCTATATAATCAATGGAATATATATCAAAAAATCGCAATAAGAATCGCGGTCATATTCCCTACGATATGATGGTTTCTATTTATTGGATATCCATGCTTCTCATATCAGTGATCATGGTTATTATGTGTACACACATCCCTTAGGCTCGGGCTGAATTAGACTCTAAAACATCCCATCAGGGATAATATCTACCAAACTAGGTTTTTATTAGAATTTTCATCATCTATATATTGTTAGGGAATCAAGAATATTGTATACTTTTCCGAAATATCCAACTAACTATCTAGCCTTGAATGTTCTAAATCAATCAATCAAAAATTAGAATATCATCTCATTTTAAATAAATCATCATTTACAATTCAATTTCCCAATTTTCAGTTTCAGTATGCATATTCAATTTTAAAACCAAAAAATGGGTCTTTCATCATTTTATGAATTTTCAATACAAAAAAATCATAGGTTTTCATAATTTAAATTTAAACCATTTTTCTGAAAAACATTCTCAAATAATTTCACTAACACTATCAATTTCAAAATACACCCCAAATTCTAGCTCTGTTGGAATTAGGATCTTTTCCAAAAAAACATGCCTTTTAAAATTACACTTCCAATTCATATAAAATTGGGTTTTCATAAATAAATAGAAATATATTTCAAAAAAATAAATAAAATCAAGGATTTAATTATATATAAAATATTAAATGGAACCACCTACCTTTAATCACGGAATAAAATATCAAAAACCGCAAAGAGATCCTCCAACAACGAATGACGGCGACGGAGATCAAGAAACCAAACCTATAATCCAAATCCATTTAAATGGACTTTATATCCATAAAATACATGATGGTATATCAAAATATAAGAAGGATGGAAGGATATATCGAGAGAGACCAAAAGAGACTATATCCACCTACCATACATAGATCGTATCTTTCATCGGCACTTCAATTCATCAAAGTAGGGCATTGGAGGAGCCAAAATAGATTCTATGGAGACTTATCAATACTGGAAATATAATTAGGTCAAGAGAGGTAGGTTATAAATCTTAAACGGGGGCTCTATACTTTTCAATAAATTTTTAGAATAAAAAAAACCTGTGCATATGGTTAGCTAGGCAGGGTCGCACAGTTAGACAAACTGTAAACCCTAATTGTGAACCCATGAACTATGGTGTATGGTTTATCCTAGGTGGGTGAATGGTTTTTAAAAACTATGTTCCAGCTATAAAAACCCTCACTATCTAGGGTTTCATGTTTTGCACTGGGGGTGTGCAGTTTGGAAGAACTGTTTGCCAATTGTGCAGAGCCCAGAAAACCTCCAAAATTCTCTAAATTTATCCCAAAGAACACCTAAACAAGATCTAAGAAAACGGGAAAAAAGGGTTAATTAATACCTGAAAACAAAAAACAGGAAGTTATAACCTCCCCACCATAATAACTTTCTATCCCTATAAATCTTATCAAGAAGTTTTCATATAAAAGAGATGAGGCCACTACTATATCATCAGTGCATCGTGGTCCCAAGTATCATGAGAATTAGATCCATGCTACCATAGCACATGGACTAAAGGTATTATCCTCACATGAAGTAACTTTTTCTCAGAATAAACAATCTAGACTAGATGATTAGTCACGAATAAATCAGGCACAACATCAAGATCCTCCTAGCCCAAGACATGAGATGGGTCAGAAAGATACTTCTGAAGATGTGATACATAGAACACATTATGCATCAATGCTAAATATAGAGGAAGTTTTAAATGGTAAGATACTTTTCCCACCTGATCAACAACCTAAAACGGTCCCACAAAATGGGAGAAATATTCCCTTGCTTCCAAATCCGTCGGTGACCCAACTAAGGTGAAACTTTCAAGAACACCCAATCACCAACTGAGAACTCCAATAGTATATGATGAATATCATCATAATATTTATACCAAATTTATACCATCAACATTCACTAAAAATTAATTTAATCTTCCCCATTATCACTTGGATTAAACTTGGTATATTCAAAGAAGTTTCACCAATCTCTGACCAACACAATGAAGATTTACATGGCTTTCCATACATGGCCTCAAAAAGATCCATTCTGATCATAGACCAGTAAATATTTTTATAAGAAAACTCAATCAGTCCCAAATGGTAATCCCAAGTTTTACTAAAATTGAGGATGTGGGAATAAAGAATTCACTCAATAATATGTATATCTCTCTCGATATGTTCATTCATCTAAGGATGGTATATTTTATTCAGAAAAATCTAAGATCCTATCACCTCATGAGGGTATCTCAAAAAGTGATAAGTAAAATGGGGATCCCTATAAGAGACGATAGAATATGGAACTCCATTTAGAAAAATAATATCTCTCAAATAGATATTTCTCAACTCCTTAACTTTGGTTATATCACGAATGGGTATAAAGTGATCCGGTTTGATCATATTATCGATCACAACCCATAAAAAATTATTCTTTTGAGGTGTACCTGGAAACCCATCCAAAAATTCCATAGAGATATCATCTCACTTACAAGTCGGCACTGGAAGTGGCTAAAACAAACTCGAAGGTCTTTGGTTCTCAACCTTGACCTATTAGAAAGTATATTAGTGTGAAAAAAATTCGATGATGTCCAGTCCCAAACCTGTCCACCAGAATCATCATTGCATATCATAAAGCATCTTTATGGTTCCAAGCTGCATAGCCCATTGGGAATAATAGAAATATTATATCATAGATTTTCTCACTAGAAATGTTACAACACACCAGTTCTAGAAATATAGAATACCCTTCATGGATAAATAACCCTCCCTAATGTCCTCCCCACTATAAAGAGTGTCTATAATACTATAGAATTAATCATCAAGCTACTCCTCTTATAGAATCATCTCAAGAATAGTAGATTTCAACTAAACACTATCTAAGATATCCTCAACCCCTATTTCTAAAACTCATATATATAACTATTTAAAAAAGATCCATCAAGTTCTACTCTTATGATGATTCTTTCATAGCATGGATCGGAAGTCTCCTACTCAAGGAATCAGTGACAGAATTACTTTTACCTATGGTATATAAAATTTGACCAAATATAGAGAGATCCATAGGTAATGACGTGATAAACCTATATAATAACACATAGAAAACCCAAACCTGATGTATCATAGAAGACCACATAGCTCTGCCCGACATTTAGAAAATTCAACACTGGTGCAGAAGTCAAAATACATTTCATCTCAATAAAAGAACTCTAACATTTATCATCCTAAGAAAAGTTCACTCCTTTTCAAGTGAGATCAGTCATTAAATAATCCAGCATCTAGAAATACTTTACAAATCAGAAATAATTCCCAAATAAACCCAAGAAGCTCTAAATCTAGAAAAAAATCATTGTTTTTCCCATGTCATAACTATTTTTACCTTCTTAGGGTCAATTGAGATTCCATGTTCTAAGACCACATATACTAATTACTTCACTTATCAAATCCAAAAATCACATTTTGATAGCTTGTAATGAATTTGGTGATTTCTCAAAAATTCTGAAACTACTCTCAGATGAATTACATGATCCTACTTGGACTTAGAGTAAAATAGGACGTCATCCACAAAGACCACCATGAATGTATAAATATACTCAGGGAAGATTCTATTCATGAAATCTATAAAAAACTATGGGAGCATTGGTTAGACAAATTGGCATGAAAATATACTCATAATGGCTATACATGTTCCCAAAAGTTGTCTTATGAATATCATATTACTTTATTCTCAACAGATGATAACCAGATCAAACATCAATCATCAATAACCACTTAAACACTTTCAAATAGTCAAAAAATAATCAATCATAAATAGATATTTGTTCATTACCATAACTTGGTTGAGTTTTCAATAATAAACACATAAAAAAAGTGTTATATACACCTTCTTATAAAAGGGAAAAGGCACTGCCCAAGCTGACATACTTGGTCATAAAAATCCTTTCTCTAATAGATCATCCAGCAGAGTCTTAAACTCTTTTATTTTAATTGGTTCCATGTAGTAAGAAGGAATAGATACCATTTGAGTACCTGGTACTAAATCAATAGAAAACTCTACCTATCTTATAGGTGGAAAACCAGAGAAATCAGAAGTAAACACATCAAGAAACTCAGTGACATTTGGAGGGAGATCATTACTTAAATATACCCACTCCATATTAAAATTATACAATGATATTACTTTCCCAAACTCTGGATAAAAAGGTCTAGATGTACTCGACCTCAGGTCACATTCTCCCTCAAAGATATGACACACCCCCTCGGGTGTATTAAATGATACCCACAGAATATATCAGTCAATTCAGGCGTTATTAGTAATAAGACAATCCATATCGAAAATAACATCAAGAGGTTTCATATCAAGAACTAGAAAATCCCAGCCAATCTCAATCTCTAATAAAGAAAAAAACAAGCAGGACAACAGAGACCCTACTCTATCTTTATTCAAAGAAGCGTATTAATATCCATAACATAAGAAAAATCTCCATAGGATGATTTGGTAGGTTCACAATATGAGTTGATATAAAAAAATGAGATGCACTAGTATCAAATAAAGTAGTCACTAAAGATGAATTTATAGTAATGGCACCTCTCATGGTCCCTGGAACTATATCTTCTCCCTATGGAGACTCTTCTATTGTGTAAACAAGATTTTTTCTGAATGTATGTGGTTGGAACTCCTTTATTTTTTAAGCATCTGATTATACCATAGTAATTTTAGGTCCTCATAAGACCATTCCACTATGTAGTGTAGAAAAGATATAATATAATTTTTTTAAGTATTCTAAGGATCTAAGGGAAATATAGATCTTGGGTGACTTAGTGAAAAACTATTTTGAATTCCCAAGATTTCCACATTGGAAGCAAGTTAAAAGTCTACTCCCTCTCTTATCTTCTTCACACTATCATGCCTATTTGGTTTAGCCAATACCTTCCCAAATCACTTTCCAAATTCCCTCCCCTCATACTATAATCCTTAGTTTGGTCATAAATCCAACCAAGTAAAGCTTCAGGGCAAACCTATTGAGGATACCCAAAGAAGAGGTAATGTTCTTCAATGAGTGTCTTTATTTTATTCTTTCTAAAACTCCTTAAATTTATATCAGACCATGATAATATAATAAACATAGTATATTACATATATTGGGATGATTTAATAATAAGTTAATAACCAACAACCATCTCCACTTACATCAAATGGGTTACGTAATCGTTGTTCACGTGTACGGTGGACTACCACCTCGCGAACCGATGGCATTCGTTCTTCCATTACCACATTTTCATGGTTGGGTGTGATGATGGATTTAAATTATATATATAATATTTATGACATATTTATACCTCTGGATTCATTATATCATATATATATATATATACCTTCCATTCCATAGAAGATATGATAATATTGCTTGTCTGTACAGCGGACTACTATCTCGCAAAGCGATGTGGTTTATCTTTCACAAAAACCTCACATGGAAGGTGATAAGAAAAAATTTAATGATTATATATTATATAAATAACATAATTATGTTATTAATGACATATATATAATTCTGTAAAGATAATATATCATTTTCTTTATTTACTTTTCACTCACTTAAAGATGAAAACATCGTTCATGTACATGAGGACTACCGCCTTCACGAAGCGATGTGAAGGTCATTCCATCACCAAAACACATGGAAGATATATATATAATTATAGAATACGGTATATATGATATTATTATCACTATTTAAATAAAATATATTAATTACATTCTTTCCATAATGACTATTGAAAAATGATAATGTTATTCAAGCGTCCAAATAGCATACCATCTCCATGATCGTAATGTACTTTATTTGTCAAAACTATCTTTCATTATTGTTTTTAAAAGTAAAATTGATATAAAAATATGATAATTATTTTATGATTATTATTATTGATAATATTTAAGTATTTAATATGTGCAAGAATCAAATATTTAATGACAAAATATGTATAAGAAAATAAGGCAATTAATGCCCAAAACAATGAAAATAATGAGAGATTATTAATGAATGGGTGATAAATTGTTATAAAAGGATAATATATGATATTATAAATATAAATATATTTTAAAACATGTTTAAAACCACTATACATGAGGTTAAATAGCATTCAATTAAAAGTAAAAGTGATGTAATGGATTTCTTAACTCAATTTCTGTTCATTTGGTTAAAATTATACTTCATTGATTATATCATTCTAAGATTACGTGTACAATGAATTTTGAATACCTTATGTTTTATTTCCAAATTTTAGGTGTATTTATATTAAAAACTCATAATTTATTCATTTATTAATTCTCACTTCAACATTATGATCATAAGTGTTCATTTCACAATCTCATTCTAATCGAGATTGTTTATTCTTGAATTTCAATGGAAGAAAATTATTTGACCATTTCCTAATAGACCCATTTTATTCTTTTATCCTTTGGTTATTCATGATATTTTTAAGTAATAGTACCATTTTTTCACTATTTGGTGCTTAAATTAATGGAAAAATGTTTTTTAATAAAATCCTTCTTCATTTCTCTCTTTGGTCAAAAATTTGTTTTCTTCCAAAACCATGTTTTCTAGAAATACTTTAAAAAATGTCCTTATCCTTTTAAAAATAATTTATTAAAGGTTTTTTTACCCAATTTTAATTTTTAAAAAAATCAAAGGAATCTTATGTGATTTTCAAAATAATTCCTATTTTCCTTTTATTAAAATTGTGAAAGGAATCTTCTTGTAATTTTCTAAACAAGACACTTTCCTAAACTTTTTACAGTACAGAAGTAATTTTATTTTTAACTTTTATGTAATGTATAGAATTACACACCATCATGATTATCGTTTCTTTGAATATTCCACTATAAGTTTACAAGTATCTTTTTAAAGAAAATTCTTTCCCTTATATTCTCAAAATTCTTAGTTTTTAAAATTGATTTTAAAAGAAAATTGTTTTCAAACTGTTTTATAAATTTAAAAATAAAAAATATATTTTCCTCAATAAATTTTTTAAAGATATTTATTGGTATTTTTATTCATAAATTACATAAACCCTTTAATTTACTTATGATAAATTTAGGATATCTTTAATTGATATCATCTTTATTCATTCTATGGATGGTTTATAATCAGTTTCATTATGAATGTTCTATTTTGATACCATTCACCATATTAATCTAGATTGTTTATTATTATGTTTATTTTATTGGGGTAAGTATAAAAAAAATATGTTATTTTTTAATATTATGATTATGTTTTACCCCTTTCATATAAGCAATGCATTGGACTTAGAAAGTGATGGGCGGGGTCCAATATAGACATATCCTTGATGAATCAATAGGTCACACATGACAAAATCAGTTGGCCAAACCCTATGAGTTTTTACCCAGTAGTTTTAAACTTTCTTATAAAAGGTCTTGACAGTAAGGGACTAGTGAAATTTCTTGACATAAATGAGTTGTCCAAACTCGATGGGTTAGAAACCAATGTTTTTAAACTATCTTGTGAAAGGTCTTGATAGTAACTATTTTGTGAAACATATTGATAGTATGATTATGATGTCTGAAATTATGTATTATCTCATTATGAATTTAGATATTAATATTCCATGTGATTATTTGATTAGTTTGAATATCAATGGTAATGTTTCAAGCTCATGTGATTATTTATATGGAATTATTTCATCATCATTTATTCCTACCATATTATGATCAAGTTATTAATTAAATGTGATTTGTTTTAGTTATTTACCATAACATATTTATTATTCCTTATTTATTCATAGTTTTTTTGGTATGATTACCCTTACTGAGAATTTGATCTTACCCCTTTCTTATGTTTTATTTTCCCCAGGATACCAGGATGTATTTTATTATTAATATGTTGGTAAATGCTATAGGAAATAAAGATATTCTCATAAAAATTTATACTGTAATTTTTATTTCCAATTTTAATATGGGAATCATGTATGTATATATTTTACCAAGACTTATAAACTATTCAATACTTTGGGATGTGAATCTGTGTATCTTATGCCAATCTAATAAATAAGACACTGGCTTTAGGCTACAAGGGTCAAGGTAATTATAGTTGGAATCAGAGGAAGTTTAGTAGAAACCTTAGAAACTAGATTTTGGAAAACCTAGATTAGGGATCATAAACCTGTGACAGAATTTGAGGATAAGTATAGAATAACATTCTAAAGTATTGGTAAGATAGATATTATGTGTTTTTTCCTTACAATACATTCCTATCTTGAAACTATAAGTGGATTTGGTTCACACATAGATGTACCTAGGGGTAATAACTCTAAAAGGGTGCATTGGGATTAACTCAACTATGAATTGGTGTATGAAGATGAGCCTTAATGTGCATCTGGTTTAAAAATACCTGGGGATATGCTTAGGATAATTCAATTTTTTTTACAAAACATTATGAAGGATTTGAAATAGAGACATCCCCAAAGAATCCATATTGATGATTATGAGATTATCTATGCATAAATTATTTCTGTAGTTTTGGGATTATAAATTATGTTTCATGATGATGTAACATAATCTAGTGTATTCCATCATTTATAAATGGAACCTACTAGAAGTAATGGTAACTACATCAATGCATGTAATACAAATATTAAGAATGATCATTTCGTTGATGGTATTAGTCCAATATTTCGAAGGTAACTATTCTCCCAAACATTATCATCATATGAGTACATATTATAACATGATAACAAGGAAGATAAATAATTCTATAAGTTTTATTACTTCTAATGGAAACAAGATAATATGGGGATGGAAAAGAAAATGGTGGATAAAAGGAATAAGAGAAAAAAGGGTTATCCCACTTGTGATAATTTTGAAAAGAAACACCCCAGTAATTTATTAAAAGGAATGGGATTTTTCAATAAGTTTGGAGAGAAAGGACAACATGCTTGTGATTTAAAGGGTAAGAAAAATTTTCCAATGTACAATGATTTAACTTTTAGGATATAGGGAACTATGAAAATAAATGTCTCAAATATCAAAGGAAAATACCTTAAGAGAGGCTAATGGATCATGGTCAATCATATTATATTACTATAGATGAAGAAGAATGATTAATTTGATTGTGTTTAGATTAAAGAATTATGTCATTTGAGTTTTTTTTCAATGTTATCCTGGTTTTAAGAATTATAAAATCTATAAGTATTGTACTGCGGTACTTTTCATTAAGGATTTTAAAGCATATGTAGAATGGTACCGATGACCAAGAAATTGATTTAGTGGAAATTTAAACTTATTGGAAAACACATAATTTAGGGAAATATTACCCTTAATATTCTAATGGTTTTTCTATAATGATGTTGGGATAAAAATATGAATGGTATGGATAAATTAAAATGGATGGTATTGACTACTTTGGAAAATTATTAAACATTTTTTAAAAAAGTGGTTTATGATATCATTAATGGAGTTAATAGAATTTTTGGATTAAAGGAGTATACCCAATAATATATGTTTTATTTGATAAATAAGGAAGAATATATGTTTTTAATAAGTTTTTATGGTAATTCAGGCTATTACAATGATTCAATAGATTTCATGAAAAAATTATTCACATGTTTTGTGTTTGAGGATTAAGAACTACTTCATGTTGTTTTGGGTATTAATGATAAGTTAACTTTAGAAATTTAGTGGCCTTCTTTATAAAGTTTTGGATATTAATCTTTTAGAAGGGTTATAGGGATTAACCATTTATGAAATGGTTTAATTTTAACTCTATATGAGATTGTATATATTAATATATTATATTGGATAACTTGTGTTAACCATACTAGTTTTGAAAAATAGTTAGAGATAAAAATAAAGACTCGTCACTCTTTCATAGATCTTACAATATGTTAAAAGTAAATTTAGTGATTCAAACATAAAAAAATCATTTATGAATATTTATTTCTTATATTAATTAATGAATTGGGAATTTATTAATTCACAAGAAAAGGATAAAATTATTCTTATGAAAAAGAAACGTATCAAGTAAGTATATTTTCAAATATTCTTAGATAATAAAATAATTTATAAACTTTTAGAGAAGGATATTAAAAAACAAATTATCCTACTACATTCATATGTTATTATTCATATGGTATTTTAAATAATCATAGATTTATCATCTTGAGGCCCTTAACTTTCCATTAATCGCAAACTTGTGATCAATTACCTCTATAACTCTCTATAATTATTTTTGTTTTTCTTCTCTATCCATATCCTCACTTTCCACCAATGTTCTCCTACATAGAAACATATTATTTTTTTATTACATATAAATTGTGTACTTATTTTTCTATCTTAATAAAATTATATTTTATCAACCCTTTTACGATGTGGGTCTTTCTATAATGGATTTACTAAATATCAAATTTTGGACTACCGAGATCAAGTTTCAATTGTGAGGATGAAATTTATTTAAGGTGAGGAGAATGTTACATCATAAAAATTATAAAAGAATAACATTTTATTAGATAGTGTATTTCACATGAAACATATATTAATCTTGTGTTACATGCAATAATGATTTTCTCTAATAGCTTTCCTTACACACAGTTACAGAAAAATAATATATTATTAACATTATTATTTAATATATCACCTTGACGTTAGAATCAAGGGTATGAATAGAATTAAATAAATAATTAAAATATATACCTTACACATTTTAATTTATTATTCATTTATTATAAATAAAATAATAATCATTTAAAATAAAAAAAGTGTTTTCTGAAAAACTATTTCTTTCTAAAAAATGGTTAAATCATACCTTACATGCAAAATTTAAAATTAATTCTGGCCACATTTAAAAAAATATATTTTAAATAATAAACATAATTTTTGAAATTAGAATATCAAATTTATATTAGGCTTATTTTTTGGGATTTTTCTAAGAAGTTTCATTTTTTGATGAATAGTGAAAAATAATGAATTTTAATTGAAACTACCTTTTAGTTTAAATTATTTATAAAGTTAAATAATATTTTCAATTTTAAAGTAAAATTAGTAAAATTATATATAAATTTATCCAATTTATTTTTTTGGAATAATTTTTATAATGAATTTTTATATATAAATTTTGTAAACTTTTGGACATTTTCTCTTTAAAAACTCACTTTCTCATCGTGTCTATAGGATTGATTTTAAATTAAATTTTTCTAATTATGTGAATTGAATTTGGAAAAATATATTAAATATTTTAAATCATCATAATTTATAATTTTTAATATGGTAAACTTAATTTTTGACAAGAATGAATAGTGAAAACAATAAAAATTAATTACCATGGTTAAGGTAAAAATAGATTTACCATTGGTTAAAATAAGAAGATAAGGGTTAAAAATGACCTACCAACTTTTACAAAACCTATTTTCTGGATATATTTCAACCTTATATCTTATAGGTTCTATAATTTCCCATTTTGGAAGCTTGTGGCATGATAAAAATGTGGTTATGAGTGAATAATTTCAAAAAAAATACAAGTGTGCCACTCACAACAATTATAAAATCCACCCCCTCTACTCTCTTATTATCACCTTGACACCTATTTGGTTTAGTCAATACCTTCCCAAATAACTTATAATATTTCCTAAACTTATACTATAATTCTTATTATGGTCATAAATCTAAACTAGGAAGGATTTAGTGCAAACCTAAGGAGGATACGTGAAGAAGAGGTAATGTTCTTCAATGAGTGTCTTTATTTTAATTCTTTCTCCACCTACTTAAATTATTATTAAAACATTCCGATATAGAAACTGTAATATATTATAAATATTTGAATTTTTTTATAACAATTTTATGACCTACAAATATCTTTACTTCCATTAAATGGGTTATAAAATCATCGTCCGTGTGCACAGCAAACTATCGTCGTGTGAACCAACGTCATTTGTTCTTCCATTGCCACCTTTCATGGTTGCGTATGATGAGGGATATAAATTATATATATCATAATTATAAAACATTTATACCTTTTTATTCATTATATAATATATATCTTTTTATCTACCATTCTGTAGGAGATATGATAGTGTCACTCATGTGTACGGTGGACTACTGCCTCACAAAGTGATGTGATTCGTCTTTCACTAACGCTTCATGTGAAAAGTGGTAAATAAAAAATTAATGATTATATGTTGTATAAATGAAATAATAATTATATTAATTACATATATATTATTATGGTAATATAATATATCATTTTATTTATTACCTTTTCACTCATTTAAAGATGATAACATCGTTCATATACGTGTAGACTACCGCCTTCATGAGGCGATGTGACTCTCTTTTCATCACTACACCACATGGATGATATATATAAGTATGTAATATTATATATATGATATTATTATCATTTAGTAAATATAATATATTACTTAACACATTTCCATAATGAGAATTGAGAAATGGAAGTGTTACTCATGTGTTTGTACGACCTACCTTTTCCATGATCATAACATACTTTATTTTTCATAACTATCTTTCATGAGTGGTTTAAAAGGTAAAATTGATGTAAAAATATGATAATTATGTCATAATTATTATTATTTATATTAATAAACTATGAAATATGTGCATGAACTGGATCTTTAATTACAAAAAATTCATAAGAAAACAAAGAAATTAATACTCGAAACAATGAAAATAATGAAAGACTATAAATGAAAGGGCGATAAGATGTTATAAAAGGATTGCATATGATATTATAAATATTAATATGGTTTTAGTTTAAATTAATAAAATTTTTAAAACCACTATAAATGAGGTTAAATAACATTCAATCAAAATGAAGAGTTAGGTAAGGATTTCTTAACTCAATTTTCATTCATTTTGTTAAACTTCTACTTCATTGATTGTGTCATTATAAGATTATGTGTATAATGAATTTTTATTACCTTATATTTTATTTAAACTTTTTTATATATACATTTATATTTGAAAAACATAATCAATTCACTAAGTAATTCTCACTTCAGTGTTATGATCACTGTAAGTGTTTATTTCATAATCCCATTATAATAGAGATTGTTTATTCTTAAATTTTAGTTGAAGGAAATAATTTGAAAATTTAATAATGGACCCATTTAACTTTATTATACTATGGTTATTCATGATATTTTTAAGTAATATTACCATTTTTCACTCTTAGGTACATAAATTAATTGAGAATTTTTCTTAGGAAAATATGACTTTGGTTCTCTCTTCAATGTGAAATCTATTTTCTTCCAAAACCATGAATTCTAAAAATGTTTTAAAAAATGTTTTTAAACTTTTAAGATAATTTATTAAAGGTGTTTTTTTCCAATTATTTAATTTTAAAAAAAATAAAATGAATCTTATTTCGTTTTCAAAACAATGCTCATTTTCATTTTACCAAAAATGTGAAAGGAATCTTCTTGTTGTTTTCTTAAAAAAGAACTTTTCTAAAAAAATTATAGTGAAAAAGGAATGTTCCTTTTAACTTGTACAAAATGTATTTAATTATCTGCTGTCATGACAATCATTTCTTCAAAGCTTCCTTTTCAAGTTTATAAGGATCTTTTTAAATAAAATGGTTTTCCTAATATTCTTAAAATTATTTTCTTTTAAAAGTAATTTTCAAAGAAAATAGTTTTCAAAATGTTTTTTTATTTTTAAAATGAAAATAATATTTTCCTCAATAATGTTTTAAATATATTTTTATGGTATTTCTATTTATCGATTACATAAACCCTTTAACATACTTATGATCTATTGCGGGTATGTTGTGATGATATCATCCTTATTCTTTATATAGATGGTTTATGATGGATGTTCTATTTTGTTACCATTAACCATATTACTCTAGATGGTTTATGATTATGTTTATTTGATTAGGGTAATTATTAACATTTAAAATGTTAGTTTCTAATAATAATGATTATGTTTCACCCCTTTTATATGAGGAATGCATTGTACTTAGTAAGAGGGGGTGTGGGAATATATAGATGGCCCCTCAATGCATTGATAGTTCTTATGAGACAAAATCAATTGTTCAAACCCTATGAGTTTGTACCAAGTAGTTTTAAAATGTCTTATGAAACTTATAGACAATAAGTGTCCTATGAAAGGTCTTGACACAAATAAGTTGTCCAAGCCCAATGGGTTTAAAACTAATATTTTTAAACTGTCTTGTGAAATGTATTGAAAGTATGATTATGATGTCTAATATTATGCATTCCCTCATTATGAATTCAGTTATTGATATTCCATGTGTTTATTATATTAGTTAGAATATTAATGTTTATGTTACAAGCTCATGTGATTATCTTTATGTAATTACTTGATCATCATTTATTCCTACCACATTATTCTCAAGTTATTGATTAAAAGGAATGTGTTTTAGTTATTTACCTTTACATATTCATTATTCTTTATTTAATCATAAAATTCTATGTATTTTTTCCATTATTGAGTATTTGAGCTCAACCTTTGCTTATGATTTATTTTCCCTAGGATAACAGGAAGAATTTTATGATTGATTTATAGGGATATATTGGAGGGAATAGTGATAATATATAAAAAAAATACTTTGCAATTTGTGTATTCAAATTCAACATGAGAATCATGTATATATCTATTTTATCAAGACTAATAAACTATTCAGTTATTTAGGATGTGATTCCTTATATCTTATTCCAATGTGATAAAGAAGACACCAGCTCCAGGATATTGGGGTCAGGATCATTACACATGATGTGTTATTCTAGAATTATATCAAACATCATGGGAATACATTTGGGATATTTAGATGGAAACCTATGACAAGTGTTTGTATATAATTAATTGAATAATGTGGGACATGGTTCTCTCTTAGAGATTTTATTTGGGACATGGTTCTCCCACTGATATCCACACTTTGTACATGGAATTCCCTTAACTTATTTTTTTGTGTGGATATGATACTCCCTCGATAACCCAATTTATGAATATAATATTGATATAAAGTTATTAGGATCCCTAAAAAAAACCCATTGGTACCTCCCCATGATTATTTACCTTATGGATTTTATTTTTCATTATGTATTTATACCTTTAAATGTGTTTCATTTCATTATTTTGTTAATTATATTGATTCTTTGATATACTGACCTTGTTATTTGATTTTTGTAAAGAATAAATTTGGTACTTTTTATATAGGTTTTCTTCTCAGGATAAAATTTTCAAGTTGTTATTAGACTATTATCTTAGTTAATGACTAATGGAGATGGTGACTTGCAAAGGTTCTCTCATGTCATTTGGAGTTAGTGATCTTTTTATCTTTTATTTGTGACTACCCTTGTATTATTTGTATTAGTTTTTTAGACTATGTATTAAAATTTTGAGATGCATGTTGACTATTATTTTATTTATTATCAAATATTTTATTATTATTTTTTTCTCACGTATTCATTTTTTTATGGGTGAAATCATTCCCCACATGGTCAGTAAATTTTGTGGCACTTGTTGCTAGCCTAGGGTGATTAGGAATAAACATCAGACCTTGTGATGGATTATATCGAGTATCAAGATATGATATTTTGGGCTGGTTTGTTATATAATTATGTATTTATATATAAATATGGTTTTGAAACTTCTTTATCATAAGTGATAAAAACATAATGAATCTAATATTAATTAGGTTTATTTCATGATAAATAATTGAAGTAATTAAGGTACTATTGTTAAAAGTTAATCTAATGGATTCTAATTACATAAATAATATTAAAACTAACTAATTCATTATACAAGTAAAATTGAGTGGGATTTTGTATTTAGATAAACAATTATTTGAAATCAATTAACTATCCCAACTTTCTCATTTAAGTAAAGAGGATATTTAGTTTAATTTATATTATTTTATGTCTAAAATTTGGGGAAACATAAAAGGCTATAGTTGTACACAAGAAGACTTACAAGGATACTCCTCAAGATAGGTGTTATTTTTGGGGAAATATGGGAAGTTATCAGAATTTTTGTCCCATAGTAAAAAAACATCCAAGAGAAAAATAAAACAAGAAGATAGATTTTATGTAATACATATGACCCTGTTATAGCAAATAAACACCATATACTAAAACTATTGAAAAATACAGGCTCTAAAGAGTCTTTATTAATTAATTTATTATAAATTTAAATTTTATAATTTTAAATTGAATAAATTTAATTAATTTTTGAATAAATAATATAAAAATTAATTTATTGTAAATTTTTTATCTTAATCTAAGAAGGTTGTTTTTTAGTTGAAAATATGGTTTTAACAAAACTTGTAAATTATATGGATGTTTCATTATATAATAATGAAATAAATGTTTAAAAAATTATGTGGTCAAAAATGAGTTTAATGAATCACATTATGCACTTTGGATAATTATTTAAACTTAAAAAAACCTATGGTAATAATTTTTAGAACTAAAGTAAAATGGTTCTTTAATAAAAACTATTTTTGGTATTTTACTTGAATTAAGAATTTTGAAGATGAGATTCAGTTTTTTATTAACCTAAAAGACTCATATATTTTCTTTTATTTATAATTAGTCAATTTATTACATTATAATCAGTATCCAAGATAATTTTATCATATACATAAATTTAAATCTTAAAAATAATATTTTTCAAAAAACTATTTTTTATAATTAATCTTGTTTATTTTAAAATTAAATTTTCATAAAAATTGAAATTTTATTTGATAAAATAAATTTGAAATTTGAAATTATAAGGCTCGGATTTCTTAAAAGGTATAATATTAATTTTTTCCATTAATATTAATTACAATGATTAGAAATTAATTACCAAGCTAAAATTAAATTAGATAAATACTTTAAAAGTGTAAATCAAAATCACAAAAAAACTCTTGTTTTATCCATAATTAGTTTATGAGGAGAATATATACCCATACACACTTCTAAATAATATTTTTACATTTTTTGATCCATTTACTTTTAAATATTAACAGTAAATTATTGAAAATATAATGGTTACTTCCAAAACTACCCTTCCCTTCACTTATAAAAGGTTAACACTTCCACCACTTAAAGTCTCATATATACTTTTAATTTTTCCTGAAACTATGAAAAATTAATCCTCATATAACCCTATCCAATTTTAAAAATGTTATGGTCATTATTATTTATCATAAGTCCATCATTTCCAAGGAACATTCCAAGGAAAAGTGAAATCCCTAACGTGAGTATTATCAACAATTAACTTTTATTCTTATATATCATTAATAAAATTTATTCTAAAAATAATAATATAATGGTATTAGAATAATATATATACTTTAATGTTACTATATTATGGTTATTATCATTATCTATTAATATATTTCATCCATTAATAAATGAAATCATTATTCGTTTATACATGCAGATTGCCGCCAATGCGACCAACGAAATTCATTTTTCATCGCCACCCATAATTAATGGTTCCTAGACTAGATTTAATGAGGAAATTATATTTCTTTAAAATCATTAAGGTTATGTTATGAAAAATTAGAGAACCTATTCATGATATGATAAATAAACGATCATCATTAATTCATCATTTCAAAACAAGCATGTTAAGAGGAAAATATTTTATTAAAATTATATAATATATGCATATCCATTGCTACTTCTTATACATAATTTATAATTATAATATATCAAACTAATAGATATTAAATTATATTGTTATTTTGTTGGGGTATTGATATTATAACTAAATCAGTACATAATCATCCATTAAATAAGGTATGTTCTTGTTTGGGTCGGTTTGACCACCTACTGGAACAATGCTATAAAACTATATCATGGATTATTATAGGAACATGAATACTTATTTTATTACTTTATATTAATAAAATAATTAATTTTTAATGTTTTTTTAGTGTTTATATTAAGTATTTAAATTATTATTGAAGTACCATCTTCAATTTCTGAAATTACCCAAATAAACCAACATTGGTTCCACAATAATGATACGAAAACACTAATGGAAAAAGATAATAACATCATGAATCAAAAAAAATATATATTTTCTATTATATCACCCTATATTATCTAATAATTATTAAATTTTATATATTAATAAATAAAAACATTGATTTTATGAAACTTGTACAAATGATCAAACTATATATACCCAATGTGGGAAAATAGGTAAAAAACTGAAATTCATATAGAATGATTATAAATAAATAGAATAATTGAAAATAGATATGAGTAAGGCTATGAATCAAGTGGTTAGAATAGCTATGTTTGTGATATAGGAGGTTAAAGTTTATTCATTTATGTTGAGACAATTGGTTAAGGTTTTCCATCTTAAATTCCACCCTTTGAGATATATTTTGTATTATGCACTTAATTTCCTTTATGTGGTGTATATAACAACTATTTGAGATTTAATATCATGAAATTATTTTAGACAAATAATTTTAATATTAGTTTTAATACCTCTCTTTGAATAGGTTTTTATGGAATTACTACCCAAACCATAAATGAATTTTGTTTTGTATTAATTTTCATTCTTTGGGAATCATGTAATAATCACCACTTATTTACTTTTTTGTGGTTTATACATTTCCAAGGAATAATTTTTACTATACACATCATGAATTTAAAGGTATTTAAAAGTATAATTTTTTATTTATCTCTCATATTCTATTAATTGAATATTTATAAAAACCATTATAAAACTCAATCCTATCCATGGTTGAAAACCTATCCCAAATTTTAGTAAAGTAAAAGTGTTTGTAGTTTCCTTGAAAATATAAAAAATTATGGATATTGGAAAGTGGATGTATCAATGGAATATATTTACCTATAATTAATCACCCCAAAAATGTTTGGTTGAGTTTTCAATCAATAATCACTTTGATACATGAAGATTGGACCTAATATTACACACCTGGATAAACACTCAAGGGGGGATATGATTTGGAATTTTAACACACTCTTTATAAACCGTGATGAAGAATTTTTACTATAATTTCCTTGGTTCCATATCAATGAAAACTTTTTAACCCAATTAATATCTTACATGGATAACCCATAACATTTAATGTACCCTCACCCAAATATTTCTTAGATATGGGTAATTATCATTACTTTAATGATACCTTGTAACTTCTAAGTTTATTAAGTAATGTTCTCCTAAATATCCACATTATTCCATTGAATTGGGGTGTAATTTTTTTATATATTCTTAATTATTCATATAACCATGTTTTTATAAGTAATTTTATGAAATGTATTATTTACTCTTATAGTGAATTCATTGGGAGTAATCATGTGATAGGGTCCTATATTATATAGCCCCTTAATGAATCGATAGGTCTCATGAGACAAACCATCTTGGGTTTTGTTGTATACATATAACCAATCAATGAAATTTCTTAACACAAGGCCTTTAAAACATGTTTTGTTGTATGGAATTATTTACTCCATCAATATGAGATCAATTATTATTTTTATCCATGTTTTAATTTATTTTCATGGATATTGAATTCCCCCAGATCCAGTTGTTTATGGCTTCATATTGTTTATTTATTCCTACCATATCACTCATTCCATGTTTATGTTATAATAAATTTTATTGTATACTACTCCTTAATGATAATTTTTTATCACCCTTATTCATTTTCCTCTCCCTAGGAATCCTAGAGGAGAACTATGTGTAATTTTAAAGGATATGATGGAAGGGGTAATAATTATATCACAATGTTTTCATATTGAATATTTTGTTTTAAAATGTAATGTATGCATGCATCTAGTATTCTAAGATTGATTAACTATTTGATCTCATAGGAACTATTTTATTCTATATAAATAATGTAATATAATGGTCATCTCTAGGTTTATAGATTCTAACATGTTATAGTTGGTATCAGAAAAAGTTTGTAGGAACCTTGGGGATTAGATTTAGATTAACCTATTTAGATAACACAAGAACTATGAAATAACCCTCGTGATTTCTTGGAAAAACTTTATAAAAATTAATATGAAATTTATTTTACAATCAATTATCATGTTCTAATTATGTGTATTCTGATGATTATAAATGGATACTAACAAAAGGAATGAGAGTTTTATCAATACCCATAGTCAAGGTAGTTATATTCCCTC
The DNA here is from genome assembly GCA_963277665.1 of Viscum album. NCBI lineage: Eukaryota > Viridiplantae > Streptophyta > Magnoliopsida > Santalales > Viscaceae > Viscum > Viscum album. The sequence goes on from OY728145.1 coordinate 781,447,374, forward strand.
TGAGTAAGTTAATGAAGTTGGAACTAATAATCCCTTGGTTGATAAAAAAATTGATCAAATCCATAGAGAATATCTTTATCTCTATGGGGAGAATTGAAATGTAAAAATTCATCATGATAGTTTATCATGTGAAGGGAGGTGTGGACCGATGGTGGTTACTGATTCAAGACATTATAGAGGAAGATCAAGAATGATATATAGATAAGAAAGATGTATTAATAATATAGGATACACCCCCAGTATAAAAATTAATTGATGTTTTTATAGAATAATTATTTGGTCCTACACCTATTCGTGAAGTCGAGTTCTCTATTGAACTCATTCCTAATGCAAGATCTATATCTAAAACTCCATATAGTATGACACCAATGGAATTGGTGGAGCTTAAAAATAACTACAGGAGTTGTGTTATAATGGATTTATATTCCCTAAAGTTTCATTATGGGGAGACCCTATTTTATTCATGAAAAATAAGTATGGTTCAATTATATTTTTCATCGACTAAAGGGGATAAATTCTATTTAAATAAAGAATAAATATCATTTACCATGTATTGATGACCTATTTGATATAATTAAAGGAACAATATATATTTCAATGATTGATCATCACTCTGGTCACCCTTATCAGGGGATTAAGAAGGATGATATATTTAATATTTTATTTGGAACAAGTTATGGACATTATGATTTTTTTCATTACACATTTTGGATTGACTAATGCACCCTCTATCATTATAGATCTAATAAATAGAGTATTCTAGGGTTATCATCATAACTTTGTGGTAATATTGACTTATTAAATATTGATACAATATAATAGATATTAAGATCATGAGATTCATCTTGAAATTATTTTGTAGACCCTAAAAAATAATTATATGGGAGATATAACAGGTCTGAATTTTGGCTCAATAAAGTTTCTTTTAATAGTTATATTAACTAAAAGGGTGGAATATCTATTAAACCTTTAATGAAAAAGGTAGTAAAATAATTAAATACACGAATTAACTTAACCAAGGTCAATATATTCTTGAGTTTATAATGTTACTATTTATTTTTCATCCAATATTTCACTCGATTGGAAAAGTCATTAAACATGTTAACAAATAAAGCGGATAAATTCACATAGTCAAGTGACTGTATGGAATTTTTTCATGAGATGAAGATAATATTTATTAATTAATTAGTATTAAATATACCATTAGGTAAGGAATTATTTTTAATATATGGTGATGCATTGAATAAATGGCCTTGTTATGTCATTATATAGTGTGAAAGGGTTATTTCCAATGCATTAAGGAAATTAAAAATCCATGAACAGAACTATCCAACTCATGAACTTGATCTAGTATCTTTAATTATTGATTTAAAAATATGGGGACACTAAATCTATGGAAAAATATGTGATATATATATGGATCACAAGAGTTTTAAGTATAACTTCTCTCACAAAGAGCTCAACATGAGGAAAATATTGTTGTTAGAACTACTCAAGGAATATGATTGTTAGATATCATACCACTCAGAGAAAGAAAAAAAGGTGTATGATTCATTATGTATGAGGGTCTATGAAGTTCTCAACATGTTTAAGATTAAAAATTATTCTGTATACAAATATTTAGTAATTTTGGATATGGTGAATTTTAGGCAAGGGGGGATATCATTTATTTTTTCAGGAAATTTCTAAAAAAATATTTCTTAAAAATATAGATAATTCAAATTAGTTTTATGATATCTTAAAGTGGATGTTAAATAAATGTATAATAATAAATTGATAAAATTAATCTATATATATGGGGTGTTTAAAATGGTGGATAGGTTATTTGTTCTATCTATATCAGAGTTAAAATTGGAATTACTAGATTAAGAACATAGAAACAATTTCTCTACACACCCTGGTATCATAAAATTACTATGTATTATGATAAAATTTCTACTAGGATGATATAAAGTGAGAAATTTTGGACTATGTTTCCAAATTCTTAGTATATTATCTTATAAAGGCTGAAAGACAACATCATAAGGGAGTCATCAAACCTATTCCTATACCTATATGGAAATGGAACAATATTACAATAGAAACATTCACTAGAATACCAATGAATCCAATTACGAATAATGTTATATATATCCTCATTAATCATCTTACCAAGTATGCTCATTTTGTAGTCATACGAGGGGATCTAAACCTTGAACACCTTTCTAGGATCTATATTAATGAAATCATAAGTCTTCAAAGGGAACCTCTATCAATTGTATCATGACCCTTAGTTCACATCAAAATTATAGAAGACTATCTGACGATATCTCTATACTGAGATACATTTAAGCACTACATATCATCCCAAAACTAATAGTAAAAATGAAAGGATTGTCCTAAATTTTAAATACATGTTGATATCATATTCACTTGACTTCCAAGGAATTTGAGTTTAGTATTTACCTTTAGGGGGTTTCTGTACAATAATACCTTACATTTAATCATCCAAATTGAACCATACAAAAAAATTTATGGAAAGAGGTGTCTTACACTGAATTTTTTGGAATAAGTTGGATAAATAAAGCTAGTTGGTATAAATATTTTGGAAGAGATGACTGTTAAATTACGAATGATTTAAGATCATATTAAATCATCCCAACACAGAAAAAATAGTTATGATCATAATAGAAGGAAAGACTTGAAATCTCAAGTTGGGGATCATGTATTCTTGATAGTTTCACCATGTAAGATATTTTTAATATTTGGTAAAAAGGGGAAGTCATTACCTTGGTACATTGGTCCATATCATATACTAGAAATAATCAGAGCTATAGCTTACTGATTGGATATGTCACCTAACCAGTATAAAGTTAAAAATGTATTCTAAGTTTCATTACTAAGTAAATACAATCCAGATCTAATGCATGTTCTCACATATAAGGGAATAGAATTGGAGACTAATTTATCTTAAAGTGAAGATCCTATCAAAATTCTTAACACCAAATAAAGTGTTTCTTAATTAAACAAACTTAATGGTTAAATTCCTTTAGAGAAATCACAAACTAGAAGGTGAAACCTGGGATCTGAAAGAATATAAAAATAAGTAATATACATAGTTTTTCAATAGTTGGTGCATAACCCAATTTTGGGGATGAAACTATTTAGGGTGGTAGAATATAACACTTGATACCCTATTGTAGAAAGTAAACACCATATCCTTAAATTATTTTACAATACACACTCTAAAGATCCTTTAATCGAGGATTTATTTAACAGTTAAAATTTAAAATCATAAATTGACTAAATAAACTTCATTTCTGAATTCATCATATCAAAATTTTCTTAGTATGAAATTTTGATCTTTTTTCTGAAAAACTTGTTTTTAGTCAAAAAAATGTTTTTCATGAAACCTGTTATTTGTTTTATTTTATCATAATATAAGAATTAAATATAAGTTTTAAAAAATATTTTTAGTGATAAAATATTAATTCAAGGAATAATATTATGCATTTAAAAATATTATTTTAAGTTATAAAACCTATGGAAAACATTTCTAAAACTAATTTAAAATGATACTATAATAAAAATATTTTTTGGTCTTTTCATTGAATCAAATATTTTTAAAGTTGATATTCAGTTTTTCACTTCCTTGAATACATAATAAATTCTATTTGTTTTATAATAAGTCAATTTATGTAATTAAAATCATTATCTTATATAATTATATCTTTTATATAAATTTAATCCTTAAAATTTTATTTTTCTAAAAACTGTTTTTAAGCGAATAAGTGTATTTATTTTAATATTAACTATTCACTCCATTAAAATTTTTATTTTATAATTTTTAAAAAAAATAAATCAATAGGATCTAATTAGGTAATATTTTTAATTTTAACTTTTTCATTTATATTAATTAGTAAGGATAAAAATTAATTACCAAGGTGAAAGTAAATTACGGTAAAAGTTAAAAAGTTAAAATAAAATATCTAAAAGTGCTCTACATTACCTCTAAAATGAGTTTATTAGGATAATATCAACCCAAAAACACATTTCCTTTACTTTTTTTATTTTTTTATTTTTAAATTTAAATAGTAACATTATATTATTGAAAATGTAATGGTTACTACAAAAATGACCCTTCCCTTCACTTATAAAAGGGTAAAACATCAACCATTTAAAGACTCATATCTCCATAAAATTTATTCTTTAAAACATTACAATTTAATCCTACTAGAACCATATTACATGTTCAAAATATTCCAGTCAAAATTAGTTATCATAAATACTTCGTTTATAAGGATAATTCTAAGGAAAATTCAAGTCTCTAGTGTGAGTAATATCATCTACTTTGTTTTTCTTCTTAATTATCTTCATTAATGTTTATTATACACACTAAAATAAATATATTTTTATAATTTATATAATTTAATGTTTATATATTAAAGTTATTATCATTATCTATTCACCTATCCCATCGATTAAGAAAAATGAAATCGTCGTTTGTGCATAGGTGCAGACTACCACCACCATGAATAAAAAAATCATTTTCCATCACCACACATTATTAATAGTTAATATAATGTATTTAATGAGTAAATTTTATGTTTATGATATCATTAATGTTCTATTATGTCAATTAGACAACCAATTTATGATATTATAAATAAACAATCATCATTAATTCCATCATTCAAAAACAAGCGTACTATGAGGAAAATATTTTATTTGAATTATGTAATATTTTCATATCCATTACATATTATTATAAATACTATATAATTTTGATATATCACTATAATAAACACCAAATTATATCATTATACAATTATTGAAATGATATTTCAACTAAATCACCTAATAATCATCCATTAAGAATGGTATGTTTGTGTTTAGGTCAGTTTGACCACCACTTAAACAATGTTATAAAAATATATGATGGATGACTATGGTAACTTAAATACTAATTTTATTAAAATTAAATAATTAAATAATAATATTCTAATGGTTCTATAATATCTAAATTAAGTATTTTTCTTATTATTTAAATACAATCATTGATCTCTAAAATTACCTAAATAAGATGACAATGATTCCACTTTCATTCAACTAAAACACTAATGGATTAAGATAATATAATTATAAATAAATAAAATTTATCTATTATAGTACCTTATATTATCTAGTTATGATCAAATTTGGTAGAATAGTAAATAACAACACCACTTTTATGAAAATAGTATAAATGATCAAACTACAAACACCTGATGTGGGAAAATAGGTAAACTATCTAGAATTAATTTGGAGAATGAATATATGTGGATATTATAATTCAAAATGGATATATATAATGTTATTAATCAAGTTATTAATATATATATGTTTTATATAAATTAGGTTAATGTATATTAATGGAATTCAGGACATACAGTAAGGGTTTTTGTTCTCAAATTCCTATCTTTGAGATATTTTTTGTATTGTGCACATAATTTCATTTATGTGGTTTATATACCAACTAATTTATATTTATATCATGAAATAAAATTATTTATAGTATTTTAATATCAATTTTAATCCATCTATTTTAATGGGTTTTTTTTAATTTCTACCCAAGCATTAATTGGTTTTTTCTATCTTAATTCTCATTATTTTGGAATCATTCCATAATCCCCAATTATTTCATTTTTTGTGGTGCATAAATTGACATGGAAGAATTTTTACCATATACCTCATGAATTTAAAGTTATTTAAATGTCTATTTTTTATCCCTCTCTCATATTATTTTAATTCAACAGTTACTAAAACCATTGTAAAAACTCAACCATTTCTTTGGTTGAAAAACTATCCCAAATTTTGGTAATGTAAAAGTGTGGGTAGTTTAATATAAAATATATCACTTTATAGATACTGAAAAGTGGATATATTTGTGGAACAAATTAATCTAATGGTAATCACCCTATAAAGGGTTTATTGAGCATTAACTCAAACATCACTCTCATGCATGATGAATTGGTTGAAGACTATACACCTAACTAGACACTCCTAGGGGATAAGCTTTTAATATTCACATGAAATTTATGAACCATAATGAAGGATTTTTTCTACCATTGACTTGGTCTCCAACCAATGAAAGCTATTAAAACCAATTACTATCTTCGATGGATAACCCATCAAATTGAAATTATCCTCACCCCTATATTTATTTGATAAGTATACTTCCTATTAATTTTATGATAACCCATAGAATTTAAGTTCATTAAGGTATGTTATCTTAGATATCAACCATATTCCATTAAATGGGGAAGTATTTATTTTTTATATTTTTCATAATATTGATATCCAAACTTTTATTCTTCATAAGGATCCATAAGAAATAGAATGTAATATCTTGTTAACTCTTATGTTAGATACATTAGGATTAATTTGATGGTAGATGGGGGCTGAAATTATATATCCCAATGATGCATTGATAGGTATCCTGAGATAAAACAACTTCAGTTTTTGTGTAAACCACTCCCCTGTATTAGTATACTGTCTTGGCATAAGGCCTTGACAATATGTTTCGATGACCTACATTATAGATTTCATCAGAATGAGATCAATGATTATTATTATCCATGTTTTAATTTTTTAAAATTGATATAGAATGCCTAAATTTCAGTTGATTATAGCCTCGTGTTGTTTATTTATTCCCTCCACATCACTTATTACATGATTATGTTATAATAGATTATATTGAAGGTTACTCCTTTCTGAGCATCTAAGATCAACCTTATTTGTGTTCTTTTACCCTAGAAACCTAGAGGATAACTATGTATAATTTTCAAGGATATGTTTTAATGGCTAATAATGTTCTCACAAGGTGTTCATAATTTACCTTATGTTTTCAAATATAATGTACGTAGGTATATAGACTTCCAAGACTAATAATCTATTGGGTCATGTAGTAACTCTTGAATTATGTACCAATAATGTAATATAACTATTGGATTTATGATTTTGCAGTTTAAGATGTTATAGTTTATCGTTATTTTTATTATTTCCATGGAATTTTTTTTTGTGAAAGGTATGGAAATAAAGTGATATTTTTTCCTTCAAGATGGAAAATTAGTACACTCTTAGGGGGAAATATTATTAAAGAACCTTATCCTATGGATTCATCAACTAAGATGAAAACATAAAAAAATACATTTTATAAAATGATAGATAAATATCATAACCGATAGAAGGTCATTATATTGAATAATCCAAATATGAGATAGAATGATTTTAGACCAATAAGATGAAATTTAAGAAGGAATTGGTTATCATAATTACTTTTAAGGTTTGTGATTAAGTTCAAGTATATATTTGTGAGAATCAGTGGACATACCATGTGTCAAAAAATAGAAAATATTTGAAGAAAATTTAGAATAACATTTAGTGTTGGTGATGGATTAAAAATTATTGGCTTATGAAAGTATTATATTGGTGGCATTGATATAATTAAGATAAATGCTTTGATGGTGGAAAGACTCAATTATAAATTACTTAGTGTAAGATAAATGTGTATCTCAGGCCATTCAATCCATTTCAAAAAGAATGCATATATTGATAAATAGTAATATATTGAAATTATCAAGTGAGAAAAATGAATAAAGGGAAATATAAACCATGTGAGAGGAGAAAAATATGTATTCTTTCTTACCAAAGAAGATAAAACTAAATTATCAAACATGCATATAGGTCACATGAGTTAATGATCAATGGAATTTTTAGTGAAGCATGAATATTCCCTTGATATTCCCATATTAAAATAAACTTTAGATCATGCCTACATAGTTTTTCAAGAATTAAAAATAATTAGTGAAACTTATAATATGGAGAAAATGAAACAGATTAGGTTTATTGAGTTTTTGGACATTGATGCTTATGGACCAATCACTCTTAAATCCATAGATAAAATAAGGAACTATGTATTCACAATTGATTATTTAAATAATATGTCATGTTTCTGTTGAACATCTATTAAATTGAGACACATGGTTATATAAAATTGTATAAAATATAGGATAAAAATATATTCAAATAGAAAATTTATATGTTTAAAAATAATAACACGTAAAATTTAAAAACAATCAAGTATAAGAATATCATAAGAAGAATGAAATTAGTTTTAATGACCCAAACACTTATAAATGAGATTTCCCTTCATAATGAAGAAACTTAATATTTAGTAATGTATTATAATATAGGACACATGATTGATGTGATAAAAATCAATAACACTTTATTATAATCAAAAAATATATCTATAATATTACCATTGGAAAAAAATGATCATTAATACATATAATCATTATTAATGTAATCATTTTAAAGTAATCATTAATATTAGTATATATTAAGGGTAACAATTAAAGTTATTAATGTGGAAGGAAGAGTGATGTCCCTAACTAGTAGGATCATATCTTATGAGGCTCATTTATCAAAGCTTCTTAGGGAGATGAAATCACTAGGGCTCACCATTATCCAAGCCCAAACTGAGATCCACCAAATAAAACACGATTGAAACCACATACTGGAGAATTTCAAGCTTATAAAGATCACTAACAAATCTAATTTTTTTGAACCACCCCATGAAAGTAATACCATCATATACCATACCCCTAGGTTGTATACCAGTTAAAAAAGGTTTTATATATCTAGACCTTAGTGGTGTAGAGGTGTAAATTTAATTTTTAGAAATTAAATACTAGTTACTTTGATCCCATTTTCATTATTATTTTACTTATTATTAAATACACAGTAATATAAAATGAATATGATAAATAATTTTTTGATAAAAATAAAACATGACTATATTTTTATAAAATATATAATTTCAATTAAAATTCATTTTTATAATAAACTAAATAATTTTAAATAAAATTTATTTTCATTAAATTGTATTATAAAATTCTATTTAATTAAATATAAATGATAATTTTATTTCATAATTAAGAAAATAATTTTTATAAGGTTCCAAAAGTTGCTTATGTCATAAATTATTATTCAATAAATATGGATTTTCATTTAAAAGTAAAAATTATCATTATTAGAAGATTATTTTAATAAAATAAATTTCATATTCAAAATCAACAATAAAGTACCTTTGGATTTTTTTGATGAAGTGATTAATGGTTTTAGATTATTTTCTACATGATAAAAGAACATGACATAGGTGTTTGAGGCTATAAAGATGTCTTTGAGAATGCTTGGATGTGGTTTAAAGATGTTATAAAAACATAAGATTCTATCAATCTTGAGAAATTGAATAAAGTCCCAAGCATAAAGATTTTATTTCTTGGTATAATTATTATAAATTTGATTATCATACATTCCCACTAAATGTAATACTTCATGTCTAAACATAAGTCATTAAGTTTGACCATAAGTCTTCAACATAATACTTTTATTCATCATATGACTTGAGCATAAGTCATTAATATTGTAAACATTTTCCATGATTAGAGACCTTATTGTGTTGAACATAATACTTTACCTAGAATATGAATTTTTTCTCCCCAACATAAGACTTAGATACATAGTAAAATTATATTTTTCTACTAATTAAAAATCTGAGATTCCATAATCTAAATATTCTGAAAAAAAATTAAAACCAAAACTACCATATCTGGTCTTAGTTATGAAAAACATCACATATAAAATGTGATTCAACCTGATTAATATGAAATTTTGAAATTTATGACCACTTTTTATTTTTTTTATGTTCTGAGATGTTTAATCTTAAAATCTATTATGCTGCTCAAAGTTGAGGCTATAAATGATGAAGATCCATATGATACATCTAGAAAAAAATTTGATAATGCAATACAAATCTAAAGTTCAAATAAACACTTTAATATGATTATACAGTATTTCTATATGAGTTTCAATTGGATAAATAGTTAATCTAATAATCTTATTTCAACTGGTGTTGAATCTTCAAAGTAGGTTGAATATGATGATGAGCTCAAGAAATTTCCAGTATAAGGAATAAGAAGGATATTATTGGGATTCCAAAAATGTGACATTTGTTAATATTTTTTAAATAAGTTCATCTGAGAAGATATTATATATAAGGTAATTTTATTAGATCAATATGAATACACATTTTTGGGTTTGAGATATTTTGAAAGAGAGAATGGAAAAGTGAGGTTTCTAAAAAGAAGTGATTTTATAGATAACCATTATGGTGGAGGGAAAATGAGGTCTCGTTGTTTTTCTATTTTAAGGAAATAATAATGATGGGGTAAATTTAATTTTTTTTAAATGACGTATTTTAGAAAAACTGATATTTTTAGATCTTGTGTAAGTGGAAAAAATATTTAGTGATTACTAAAATGAAAGGGATAAAAAAATAAAAATAACACTATGTAAGTTCCAAGATATGTGGTTGAATTCTTCCAAATATCAGGTTTTTACTAAGTTCATAGTATTTATTTTTTATAAAATAAAAACAAAAAATGGTTCTATATTAGATCAACATGAAGTGATAATCTATTCTTTAATACTTCTTAAGGCTCATCGAGGGATATCCACATACACTATAGATGAAGAAACCAAAACATCTATAAGATCATTATTATTCTTGTTACAAATTTTTTAAAAAGTTAATATTAAATTGTATAGTCTAGTGTGACTCTATACCATCATTGTTTGACTCTATTACAATACCATAAGATTGTGATTTTTTTATATTAAAGAATACAAGTATAATGAGACTAATCATCCATGGAAAGAAGTACATTACTCAAAAGGGTGATGAACCTTGTAAAGATCCTCATGTTCATTTTAGCTTTTTTTAGTATAAATGAGTGCGTTTGAGACTCTCTAATTGATTGAATCAAACATTAACATGTGTTATGGGTAGATTTAATAAATAGTAAATTGTAAAAATTTGTCTCCACTGATTCATCCCCCTTCTTAGTATAGTTATTCATTCCAAGGAACATCAATTTCAATTAGAGGGTTGGTCCCACTATTTTATTTATTTAAGTTATTAGAATGGGTAATCTGAATTTTGTGAGTAGTAGGGGTGTGCCTATATTTAATGGAAAAACTTTTCATAGTTGGAAGAAAATAATGGTTCCATGTATTCTATCTCCTTTCATGGATGTTATAGATACTTCTATATTTGGTTTCTCATCCATTTAAGGTAATGATTCAATGAACTTGGATGAAAAAATAAATTTAGAGAATGATAAAAATTCTAAAAATGTTATTTATATATCCTTATCAAAAAAGTTATACAAAAAATTTATGGTAAATCAAATGGTAAAATAAATCTAGGATAAGATTGAAAATATCCAGGAAGAAAATGTGAAAGTCAACATGTTAAATTAAAAAATTTGAGAAGAAAATTTTAATACATAAATATGGATTAGGAAGAAAAAATTGATGATTATTAAACTTATCTGAATGAATTTTTTAGTAATATCTAAGTATTTATTGAAAAAATTTAAGAAACTACAATTTTTAAGAATCTCATGAGTAATTCTCTTCAGAGGTTTGATTCTAATTTCTATACTCTAAAATATATATAGGATATTTTCTTAGATGAACTACATAACATTATCATAGATTTTTAAATGATTAAAATTACAAACTTCAAGAAAAAGGTAAAAGATAAAATGAAAATTGAGTCTATAAGAACGTTTAAAATTAAGGAACATGTTAATAATGCAAATTCAAGTGATTATAAAAATAAAAAATAAGTTTGAGATTTTAAATGAATCGTTTCTCTTATATCAATGTTATTTAAGAAGGAAAAGAACATTGGGAAAGAAAGTACCCTCTTAGATGGTATAAATGTAATGTAATAGGGAACTTCTTCATTAATTGTACTATGAAGAGGAAACCAAATTTTGAATCTAAATATGATGAGAATTCTTATAATAGTAAGTGGAATAAAATTTCAAAATAATCAAATAAATATGGTAGAATAAAGAATAAATTTCTCAAAGTCACGTAATAAATTTGATGAGAAAACAAATAAGGAACAGAAAACTCATCTAGAAGTGAATATGAAAGTATATCTATTGATAAATTCATTAACTTCATAGATCATATTGAAAAATGGTATGTAACATCAATTAGTGATATAGATAGTTCAAAACTAACTAAGTTTAAACACATGTTGAATGTAACATACTGAACTCAAGAAACCCAGGTCTGATAGTTATATTGCATTATTGGTACAAAATAAAAGAGTTTCAATAGGATCTAACAATATAGTAGTCATGGAAGACTAAATACATACATATATTATATTTTAAAACATAAGATAAAACATTAAAACATTGAAATATTTTTACCCCTTCCATCTTATCTTTTAAAATTACACAAAGTTTCTATCTAGGTTTCCTAGGGAAAGAAAATAAATATGGTTGATCTCAATAAGGAGTAGTATATGATAGAAAATATCATGAAATAAACATGGAATAATTGATATGGAATGAATTAATAAATAACATGAAGTTATAATAAACCAAACCAAATGGAATTCAATATATATGAAAGTATATCAAAACATGGATAATAATAATCATTAATCTCAAACTTATGAAATGCATAGTGTCAAACATAAAAAAATGTTTTTAAAGGCATTTCTCTAAAACACTATACATACAAGGGGATAGGTATACAAAAAAACAAGTTATTTTGTCTCATGATACCCATAAATATATTGAGGGGATATATAATTTCAAGCCCCACCCATTACCTGATTAAGTCCAATGCATTCACTATAAGAGTTAACAAAAAATCCCCATACCCTTACCAGAAGAACTTGTGAGTAAATAAAAATATAGATATCTATATAAAGAAAAATATAGAAAATAAATACCTCCCATATAATGGAATAATGTGGATTTATAGGAGTGCATACCTTAATCAACTTAGAATTTGTGGGGTATCATTGAAGTAACAGGAATCACACTTATCAAAGAAATATTAGGATGAGGTTAATTTCATTTTGTTTGATTATCCATGGAATATAGTAATTGGGTTAAATATTTTTAATTGGTATGAGATGAAGTAAATGGAAAAAAATCCTTTGGAATGGTACATAAATATCATGTTAACATTCCAAAGCATATCCCCAAAGATTTTCTAGCTAGGTGTAAAGTCTTAGGCCTATTCATCAGGCATCAGAGTGATTATTGATTCAATACTAAAACAACCCTTTTTAAAGTGATTACCACTAGGTGAATCTATTACACAACCTCATTAATTTTTCAATATATATAAATGGATTTACTTTCTAATAAACTACACACACTTTTACATTACCAAAATATATGAGATTTTTTTCCACCAAGGAAAATTTTTAATTTCACAACAGTTTTGGTAACTCTTGAATCAAAAGAATATGTGGGAGGGATAATAATAAAAACTTCAAAAATTCTTTTAAATTAAATATAAGTGTGGTGAAAAATATTCTAGGGAAATATATGCACCACACTAAAGGAAATGAGTGGTGATTATAGCATGAGTCCCAAAGAATGAAAATTAAGACTGAAAACCACATGTATTGCTTGGATAGAAATTTAATAAAAGCCTATTGAAAGGGAGGGATTAAAATTGATCGTAAATTTAAATTAATAAATTTATTTTATGATATAACATATAAAATAGGTAGTATATGCACCACATAGAGTTAATTATTTTCATAATACAAAATATATCTCAAAGAGTATAATTTTATATGGAGAAGTATTACCTGATGTTCGAACTTCCACAAACATTCATCGACCACCAATATCAATAACATAGATATATTAATTAATTAATTAATAACCATAATCATATCCATTTTTAATTATAATATTCTTATATAGTCATTACTTAAATGAATTCTAGTTAATTTACTTATTTTCGCACATTATATGTTTACAGTTTGATCGTTTATACTAGTATCATAAAAGTGGAGTTTTTCTTTATTTTTATCCCAAAGTAAATAATTACTAGATAATTTATGGTACTATATTTTACAAAAAAAAATATTTATAATTATATTATCATAATCCATTAGTTTTTTAATTAGGTTGTTTGAAAGTGGAATCAGTGTCGGCTTATTTTGGTATTTTTAGCGATCAAAGATGATATTTAAATAATAAGTTAAATACATAATATAAGCATTCCAAAACCATTAAAAAATATTATTTTCTTGTAAAATGGTAATAAAAGAATTATTTATATTCCCACAATCTTCCATGGAGTTTTATATCATTATTCAAGTAGGTAGTTAAACCAAACTAAACATGAACATACTATAATTAATGGATAATTATGATTATAAAAGTGTTTTGATTTGGACATAATTTCATTATTAAAAGATAATAATGATATTATTTAGAAAAAATTAAGTTAGTGAGTCATATTTAAATTGGGTTTTATAAACAAGAAAGAAACTATGGGAAAACAAGATGTGTCACTTCATGGAAGTGATGGTCTACACAACACATGGTTAACATTTTTATTTCTAGAAGAATGAGAAGGAAATAAGGTGTATGATAATTTAAAACTTAATAATAATATTTAAATTATGGATATTATATTTACTCAAAAGTCCTATAAATAAAACAAACCTTTATGGGCAGTACAGAGAAAAGGGAAAACATCGATTTGTGGATGCGGTAGTTCATGCACACACACTAATGATTATTTTTTTATTAATGAATCAACATAAATAAATAATGGTTTTCCATTAATATAATAACATATAAGAATAATAATTATACTAATTTAATTATATTTTTATGGATATAAGATGTTAGTTTGAAGAAGAATATTAAGAATAAAATACTAAGAATAAATTAATACTCACATTGAGGACTTGAATTTTCGCTAAGTATTCTCTATAAAAATGAAGACCTTATCCTAAATATTGGTGACCATGGTATTTTGTATGTGGGAGAAGGTTATTAAAGGATAAATATGAAATATTTTTAAGAATAAATTATAAGGTAAGGAGATTCTTGAAGTCGTGCGGATGTTACTCTTTTATAAGTGAAGATAAGGGTAGTTTTGGGAGTAACCATTACATTTTCAATAATGTAAAGTTACTATTCAAGGTTCAATGGGAAAAAATGGAAAAAATATGGAGTGAAATTTATTATAGATCAAAAATAACCTCAAATGATCATTTTTATAAAACCATGAGTATTTTAGGGAATTTTTATTTTAACTTTTTCACTTTTACCCAAATTTACTTTTACCATTGTAATTAATTTTTCACCTTAGTAATAAATATTAATGAAAAAATTAAGATTAATCCTATTACCTAATTTTATAATTATTATTTCAAAATTTAAAATAATTTTATGAAATATAATTCTTAAATTTTTGAGAAGTTAATTTCAAAATAACTGCACTTAATCACGTAAAAACAATTTTTAAAAAAACAAAATTTCTAAGCTTAAAATTTATATATGTGATAAAATTAACTTGGATACTAATTTAAATGATATAAATTGATTTATTATAAAATAATTATGAGGTTTTAAATTAAATAAAAACCTAAATCTAACCTTAAAAATACTTGATTCGATGAAAATACTGAAAATAACCCTTATTAAAGTGAAATATTACTTTAGGTCTGAAAATGTTTATTAATGGTGTTCGGTGTTAAAGTAATATTTTAAAATGTGTTATTTTATTCCTTAAATTAATATTAAATCACATAAAAGTTTTTTGAAACTTATAATCAATTCTTATATAATAATAAATTTTTAAAAATTACAAGTATTGTGAAAAATAATATTTTTTTACTAAAAAACATCCTTCTTTAAAAAAAGATCAAAAATTCATCATAAGGTAATTTTTTGTAAGAACTCCATTTTTATTTGAGGTATGTTCCCTATTAATTTCAGTTTAATTACTTACTTTTATCCTCATAATAATTCCTAGTAAGGATATAGAGTAAAAGAGGGTGTTTGGGATTTGTTCGGAGCTTGGATCCCCAACTTTTAGAAGAGACAACTAGGTTGCACAGTCAATAAAAAATGTACCACCCAGTCCACATGGTTAGATCAAACCATTTGGTTCCTTTCAAACCATATCAGAGGGTCATACTATTTTACCCAAACCATGTAAGGGAGGCTGAGGCCATGTGGGGTAAGGCAGAGGGTGCGCACAAGCTACGCATGGTTTGTCTAACCATGCGTTGAAAATCGTACGAGGTGTTATCCCTAGATACTGGAGGTGTGTACTATTTCTCCAACTATGTAGCCAAACCGTGTGACTTTTAACTCTTGGTAATTTTTTCCTTTTTTCCCTCACTCTATATAATTTACACTCCCCTCTTTCTTTCTTCATTCCAATGTAAGGGAGGTCCACTCTTCCTCTTGTTTGAGATCGCAAACCTCTATCACCAAGGATTTTCTATCATTTCTTCATCTGACCTCATAATCAAGATATGTTTATCTTATTTAATTCCTCTTATTAAGTACTCCTTTCCTTAATCTCCTTTCATCATTCTTATTTCTACCTATAATTCTATTTTGGTTCGAAATCATATGGACTGTTTCCAGGGTGTTCATCTATTCTTCTATTTTCTTCCAATCCAAGCCAAACTAAGGGTCAATAAGGGATGAGGCATCTGCTGCAACCATAAGGTAGGTGGTTTATAAATTTTCCCTTAATGTTTATAAATTTCTTACATTGTGCACATGCCGATTTCACCAGGTGTTGCCCCTTAAATTCATCTTCTTTAATTAATTTTTCTAAAATTTATTCTATATCCCTAATAGGATCACTTAACATCATTATAGGTTGAGACCTCAATGTTAACCACCCCTATTAGGGTGTATTCTTTGTTATTTCTTTGGTGAACCATTTTAGGTTTATCCGCAACATCATTCTGGTGCGTTTGACTTGAACTTTGATAAGGTGAGTGTTACTTTATAATTAATAAGTATTTAAATGAATGTTATGGAATGTAAATATATATATATATATATATATATATCACTTGGCCCTTACCTTTGGTGTTCGAATTGATGATTGTTTACATGTCCTTTATTCACCTTGTCATATATGATGAAAGGGAAAGGAATAAATCTAATGTATTTAAATTTTCATGAGTATTACATGGACTATGATGAAAAATGTATATAAAATGAATGAGTATAATTTGCCTACTACTTTTGGACTATTTTAATCTTTATAGGAATGGTCATACTTGATCTAACCTTGGATTCCTGAGGAAATTCCTTGAGAACTCAAAGGATTCCATTCTAATTCATTGAGCTGATTGACATGGTAGATACCCACAATAGAATTTGGTCCTTATCTTATTATTTGAATGCTTATACATTGTACTAAATACTCACTTAACTCTTTTATAATGCTTTAGGTACACTCCTCATATTCAACTTGAAGTCTTAGGACACACGATTCCATAGATTCGCCCCATTGGACCTATTCAAGCTTAGATCAGGATTATTATGGATGAGCTCTATAGAATTGGTTAGACTCTTTTATAGTGGAATGCATTGGGTGTGCCCCTTGGATTACACTCAGACACTTATAGCCAGACTGCATGAGTTTCCACTATGAGTTGTCTTGACCCCTGAGGTTAAGTATGCCTTGGTTACACATTGGATATTCTATTATTATTATTTCATATTATAGTATTTCTCATACCTTTACATATGATCTACTTATAATAAAATAGATCATAATTAATTAAATTATCACATGTTTAGAGACATTTCTTTCTGCGGATAAAGTGGGTATTGGTTATTTATTTTAGTATTTATTTACTTTTATATATTGGCACACTGTTATAGTTTATATTCACATACTAGATTCTATAGACATCATTGGTGAGGGCATACTGAGATTTATCTCACACCCTATCTGGGTCTTCATTGGTACCCAGGTAGATTATATAATCTCAACTTTAGAAAAGGGGAAGCATCCCACTATGGACACCTCGCTTTCTTACTTTAAGATTGGAGCTTGGTAGCAAATGACTGGGTCAGTGCTCGGGATTCTTGGATAGTTTTTTTCCCTTTTTTCTTCTTTTTTATATCATTCATTATAATATCTACCTACTTTCATCTATTCATGTTTTTTCCTTTTCATAGAGACATTACATAACATCATATTGTATGTGATATAGTTTACAGCTATTGATGATTATTTATTTCTTATATGCTTATTCTTATTTCCACTGCCTTATTCATTATTATTATAATTCTACTTTTTATCCATCTATTTCACCATTTTTCTCCACTATGATCTTAGAGCATAGTCTCTCCACTACCACACCCTATTCCCTCACTGCTAGTCAAAATTTTCTGGTATATAGAGAGGTGCACTTAAGGACATGTGGCTAATCAGGTTCAGCTACTTAGGATTGAGCTGGGTTTGGAACATCTCAAAGTGGTATCATAGTGTTTTCTTTTCTTGTATTATTGTTTGGGAAATTTATATAGGGTATTATAAATATATTGGAACTTGGTCATAAGTCATGTGTGGGAGTAGCTAACCCACATTCAGGGTAAATACCAAGTTTCATGGGAATGGGAAATTATCATTCTCTATTTTTCTTATTACATTTGATATATTTTTACCATTGAGTGATTCACATAAATCGTGGTATTTGATTTAAATTATAGATATTATAACTTGGCCTTATATGGAAAGTATAATTGTTACATGAATTATTATATTCACCTAGGAATTTACATGCCAGGAATATTACATACCATATAGATTCATTTTATTGCTTTCACTTCATATGTTTCCTATAATTATTGAGTGATCTATGGTTGTTTTATATGCCTATTCTACTAACATATTCTATGGGAAATGGAAATTGGTTATTTAAAGTTTTAGCATCAACCTAAATGGTGTTTTCCTATATAGATTGATGTTGGTATCTTAAATAGAAAATTTTGACCCATGTAATCTGTGTAACCCTGGTTACATGAGCTTGGATTTGGCTACGATTACATGAATACCAATTTCAATTTATAATGTGTATGGGCCTTTATAAATTGGAATGTTTAATTCATAAAATTGAGTCATTTTGTATTACTTGTTTCATTCTAAGATCAAATTTAAAGGAGTTATTTTTAATTAAATGGGTTTAAATTTCTATTTATAAATATTATGGGAATTTATAAACTAGGAATTACAATCCATTTAATTTAAACTTGTGTCATGTATAAAATCACTTAAAAACATAAAATGTAAATTATAACTTATAAATGAAATGATTTTTAGTAAATGGAGATGCCAAGTGTAATTTAAAGAGTGGTTCCCTCTTTAACTTGTAATTAACCCTCTATATACTGGAACCCTTGTAAATGAAAACTTAAAGACTTACAAATAACCTGACTTTAGACCCAGGTAGTTAGGATAGTATACCTTAGGTAGTGAACCCTTTTCTTTTGTTCTGCTTCTGTTGTAGATTCTATCTACTTTGGTATCTTGTTTTGAGGCAATTTCTTGGAATTTATAGAGATATTCCACCACAACATCCTCTAGTAATGTTCCAGAAGGGTGGGAATGATCATGATTCAAAGGTGGTGGGCCCTAAGCCGCCAGTGATACCTCTAGTAGTGTCACCTAAGGTACCACCCATTATTACTGAACTGTGCACCAATGATCATCTTGGAGAGGGTTTAATATGCTTGATGTTATCTATGCTAAGTTCTCTATGACCTACACTTATGATGTCTGGTTTGACTCATGAAATCCAACAGCATCATGCTACTATCTTCTCAGGGGATGGCGGTCCTCATGATGTTGATTCATGGATAGAATATATTTTATCTGTCTTTGAGCATCTAGAGACACCTCTAGAGAGTAGGTTCAAGCTATCCACATAAATGTTTCATGATTCCACAAAGAGATAGTGGGATTTGATTACCTAGGATAATCATTATTATGTCATGGTTTGGGAAGACTTCCATACTGCCTTCTACAATTACTTTTTTACCTCTGACACTGAGAGATGAATGAGCCAAAGATTTCATGCACCTAGATCAAGGTGTTATGACCATAAAGGAATATTTAGTGTGTTTTACTGATTTTTATTATTTTTCATTACTTAAAGTTGATGATGATCTATTTTTATCAAGACACTTAGAGGATGGGATCATTTATTCCATTCACTCTCAGGTGAATGTGTTTCTCCTATCTACATTTTTTGAGATTACAAGTCAAGCCATTATCACTAAATGCAACATGTGGGAAGATTATAGTACTAGGCATAGAGGTTCAGTGTCGAGACAGGGTAGTGGTTCTTCCAGTGGCAAGAAGCATAGCCTTGAGAAGGAGTTCATGCTCAAGGTAGCTAAACTTCTAATTTTCAGAACCAATAACTAAAACCTGTTTGGGGTAGTCTAGCTATAACTTTGGGCTATAGATGAGAATAATTTCATGCATTACAGTAGACAACCAAGAAGTAGAGTGTAGTATCATCTGCCATACGAGGTACTATTATAGTATCCTCAACTTTCATATCTTCTTTATTAGATACATGTGTTACACACTCCTTTATCTTAGTATTGGTCATGGAAAGTCTTTGACTAGAAATTCTATAATTTTTTTGGGTGATGACCCTTGAAACATTTTTTGTTGTGTATTCATAGTGAATATGTCAATTCAATGAATATCCCCTTAAATTAAGAATTTATCATTTCTTATGGGACCTCTTCATTATTGAGATGATGGGCTTCGATGTTATTCTAGGGATAGACTGTTTGGTTCCCTATCATGCCTATGTAAACTGATATTATTACAGGTTATCCTTTATATCACCAGGGTGAAATAGTAATCTTTGTAATGGTGAGTGGCATATCTGGGAAAGTAAAGATGGACCAGAGCATTGTGGGTTGGGTGGAGTGACAAACCATATTTCTATCCTTTATATGGAGTAGTATGGAATACGTCAAGTTGACTTTCCTCTAGTATGGATAATTTTAGAGGTGTTTTTTTATACAAATTCTCAAGACTACCTATAGAGAGATAGGTAGATTTTACAATTTATATCATTCTAGGAGAAGATCTAGTATCTGTTCCTCCATATAGGATGGAACCTACTGAACTTCAGGAGTTCAGGTGATAGTTGAAGTATTTAGAATCTAAGGGTTTTATCTGACCCAGTACTTCTTCTTGAATTTCACCTATCCTTTTATCCAATAATATAGAAAAAACCCACAAGATTTTTGTAGATTACTAGTGGTTGAACCAGCTTACTCTTAAGAACTGGTATCCTTTGCCTCAAATTTATGATCACTTCGACTATATCTTAGGAGCTAGAGTGTTTTAGAAGATCAACATGAGATCTCGTTAACATCAGGTTCAATTTGGGCATTTAGATATACCACATACAGATTTACAAAGTCTTTATGATTTATATGAGTATCTGGTTATGCAATTAGGTCTTAGAAACATGCTCACTATTTCATGGCCTTTATTAATAGGGTTTTCCACCCCTACCTAGATTCTTTATATGGTTTTTTGGGACAACATATTGGTTTATTATCATACTTAAGGTGACCATGACAACATCTTAAGGTCATATTGATTACACAGAGAGAGTATTAGTTATATTCTAAGATCACAAAGTTCCACTTTTGGGTTGACAAGGTTCATTTCTTAGGTCATATTATCTCTGATTCAGGAGTTTCAATTGACCTAGAGAACGTGAGTATTGTGGTTTCTTGGGATTATCCCAAGAACATGTTTAATATATAGAATTTATTAGGGATGGTTGAATATTATAGGAATTTCATATAGGACTTATCATGACTTGTGGAGCCTCTTATCATTCTAACTAAGAAGGCTGTGAAGTTCAAGTGCTCTGAACCATATGAGGAGGCCTTTGAGAAGCTGAAAAAATGGGTTACTTCAACCCTGATCCTAATCCTACCTGATCCTAGTAGATGATATATAGTGTTCTTTGATGCATCAGAAATTTATATGAGTGCAGTATTGATGTAGGAGGATTAATTCATTGCATATGTATCATGCCAATTGATACCTCACATGCATAATTACCCGATGCACAAACTCAAGCATGCAACAGTCATTGATTCCTTTAATTGTTAGAGGTATTATTTTATGGGAGAGAAATTTTTTGTGCATACAAAGCACAAGATCCCCAAATATATCTTTACATGTCATTAATTTAATCACAGACAGTGAATATAGACCAAATATCTTTAGTCTTTTGACTTTGATATTACAGACATGCCTATAATGGGTAATATGATAGCTAATGCATTGATATGGAAAACTCATTCATAATCCATTCATAAATATAGTGATGAATGGAAGTTGATAGAACTATTTTTTTATATGAATATAGAGCCTTATTAGTTACTTCTTTACTCCTAGATAGGGTGAAGAGAAGACATTTTTTTGAACCTAGAGGTTTGTTCCTATGGAAAAGTATTTCAGGAGAGAACCCACCTCTATATTTTTCTATTGATGGAGATGAAATCCTACGTATACATGAGTGTATCTGGGTTCCTACAAACATGAGAGAGGATCTTATGTGAGAATCCCATGACACTCAATGGGTAGTTCATCCAGGTATCTCCAAGATGTATCATGATATGTGTCACCAATATTGGTTTCCAAGAATGAAACATTATATTCTAGGTTTTATCACTAGGTGTTCCACTTGTTTGTAGGTGAAGGTGGAACACGCAGCAGCCTATTAGCTTTTTTCAACCATTACAGATCCTCGAATAGAAATGGGATAATGTAGCAATGGATTTTTGTGACTAGTTTACTAAGGTTTCTTCAAGGTAGTGATGCGATTTGGGTAGTCATAGATCAACTGGAAAAGGTATCCCACTTCCTTCCTATCCAAGAGACATTCTTAGTTAATTAACTATGAAGACTGTACATTCATGAGATTATACTCCTACACGGATTCCCTCATCCTATTTTTTCTGATAGGGAATCTCATTTAACATCAAGTTTTTGGAAAGGGTTATAGAAAACTATGGGTACAAAGGTTCTTCTAAGCACAACTTTTCACCCTTAGCGTGATGGACAATCAGAACGAACTATACAAGTCTTAGAGGACATGCTTCAAACATGCATCCTTTATTTCGGTGGTTCTTGGGAGAAGAATATAACCCTCATCAAATTTTTATACAATACTATATTTTATGAAAAAAATCATAAGTATCCTTATGAGGCCTTATATAGTAGTACATTTCATTCACTTCATTGATAGCTATAGGCAGGCGAGGTAGTGTTATTAGGTCATCATCCCATGCAGGAGACTTTGGAGTAGGTGCATTTGATCATAAAAATTACGGATACTACTTAGTATATATATAAATCTTATGTTGATCTCCATATATGATCTCTAGAGTTCAAGGTATAAGATCATGTTTTCTTGTGAGTATCACCCATACTTGAGCATAGATGGATATGGAGGCAAGGGAAGTTATCGCCTCATTGTTTTAGGCATTTTGAGATCCTAGATAGATTCGGTCAAGTATCCAATATATTTATATTACCTTAGAGGTACCATTACATACATTAAGTCTTCTACATTTCATATATTTTTCATTACTATGCTAATATGTCTCATACTTTTGATCCTCAGGATGTTGAACTAGATGTCAATTCTTATTTTGTTAAGTATAATGTCTATATAGTCGATCGAAGCATGAAGGATATCTGAGGCTAGTTTATCTCTTTAGTACAGGTTTCATGGTATCACGGATATGTACAAGATGAGAACTAGGAGCGGGAGGTTGATTTATGTGCTCAGTGGTTGGATCTTTTCATAGATAGCATCTTATCACCCTTGGAAGGGAAACTTGGGGATGAGTTCATTTAAGGGGAGAAGAATGTAAAAACTCGGTTTTTCTTTGAGGTACAGACCCTTTTAATTTTGGTTTAAATCCTTACTTTTATCCTTATAATAATTCCTAGTAAGGATATGGAGAAAATAAAAGTGCTTGTGGTTTGTTCGAAGCCCATATCCCAAACTTTTGTAAGATAAAAATAGGATACACGGTTATTAGAAACTATGTCATCCATTCCTCATGATTAAATAAAACTATGTGGGGAATTGTAGGGAATAAAAGAGGGTCACACAGTTTGACCCAAATAATGAAAGGGAAGCTGAGGCCGTGTGGGGTTAAGGTAAAGGGTGTTCATAGGCTTTGCCTGGTTTTTCTAATAGTGCACTATAGGTTGTGTCAGGTGTGCTCCCTGGACAGTGGGGTGTATACGGTTGACACAAAATTTTTCCAACCATGCAGCCAAACCATGAAACTTTTAAATCTTGTGATTTTTTACCTATTTTACGCGCACTCTATATAACTTACCATCCCCTATTCCTTTCTTGTTTCTTATATACAGGAGGCCCTCTCTTCCTCCTATTTGATCTCTCAAGCTTCCATCACCTATGCTTTTCTCTTGTTTCTTTGTCTGACCTCAAAATAAAGATCACTTCATCAAATTGGATTTCACTCGGTAAGTGCTTTATTCCTTAGATTCATTTCATCATTATTCTTTCTATCAATGATGCTATTTTGGTGAAATCTCAAATTCCCTATTTCTGGGGTGTTCATTTATTCTTCTATTTTATTTCTATCATGGAAAAACTAAGGGCTGATATTAGATGAGGCATCTACTACAGGAATAAGGTAGGTGGTTTATAACTTTTCTATAAAAGTATCACCTATTTATAAATTATTTTCATTGTGCACATGCCAGTTTCACCAGGCATTGCACCATAAATTTGTCTGATATAATTTAATTTATCTATAATGTATTTTATAGCACTAATATCATCACTTTACATCATTAGAGATTGATACATCAATGTTAACCACCCCTAGTAGGGTTTATTCTTTATTATGACTTTGGTAACCTATTTTGGTTTTATCTTCAACACTTTTTGGGTGTGTTTGACTTGACCTTTGATAAGGTAAGTGTTACTTCATAATTAATAAATCTTTAAATTTGTGTTATAGAAAGTATATATATATATATCAATTGGTCCTTAACTTTACTATTTTAATTAATAATTGGTTTCATGTCCTTTATTCTCCTTATCACATATAATGAAATGGAATCAAATGAACTTAATGTATTGAAATTCAAATGAGTATAAAATGACCTGTGATAAAAAAATCTATATAAATATATGATTATAAGGTTCCTACTACTTTTGGATATTTTTTATCTTTATAGGAATGGTCATACTTGATCTATCTTTGGATTTTAGATATAATTTCTTGATCACTCAGAGGAATCCATTTCAATTCATTAAGTCAATTTCCTTGTGAGATACCCACCATGGAATCTGGTCCTTGTTTTATTAAGTGAATGCCTCAGCATTGTACTGATGATTCACTTAACTCTTTTCCAAATATTAGAATGTCTTGGATACACTCCTCGAATTCATCTTGATGTCTTTGGACATGCAGCACCATAGATTCACCACATTAGGCCCAGTCATGCTTAGCCTGATATTACTATGGATGATCTCCATGGACTCGATTAGACTCTTTTATAGTGGAATGCCTTGGGTGATCCCCTTGGATTACACTTAGACCCTTATAGCTAGACTGTATGAGTTTCCACTTTTATTTGGCTTAACCCCTGAGGTCAAGGATTCCTTGGTTACACATTGAATCGTTTGTTATTATTATTTCCTAATACATTACTACTGACACCTTTACATATGATCTCCTTATTATAAACTAAATCATAATTAATTAAATGATCACATGTTTAGATAAATTTCCACTGAGGCTAAAGTAGGTATGGTTTATTTATTTTAGTAGTGTTTTACTTTCATATACCACCACACAGTTACAGTTTATATTCACAGACAGGATTGTATAGACACCAGTGGTGGTGGCCTACTGAGATTTATCTCACACCCCATTCGGGTTGTCATTAATACCTGAGAATATTATATGATCATAAGTGTGGGAAATGGGAAGCATCCCTCTTTAGACACTTGAATTTATTACTTCAGGACGGGATCTTGGTAGCAGATGATTAGGCCAATGCTTGGGATTCTTAGATGGTTTTATTCCCTTTTTTCTTCTTTTGTATATAATGTATTGTACTGTATTCCTACTTTCATGTATTCATGTTTTCCCATTTTTTGTAAAAACATGACATTACATTATATTTTATATGATACAGTTTATAGTTTTAAATGATTATTTATTGCTTGGATGCTTATCCTTATTTTTTTCCTTATTCATTATTATTATGCTTCCTCTGTTTATCCATCTCCTTCACTGTTGTGGTCCACTCTAATCTAATAGAATAGTCTCCCCACTGACACAACTTATTCCCTTATTTCTAGTCGCTTTACTATGGCATATAAGGAGGTTTGCTTGAGGCGATGTGGTCAACTGGGTCCGGCTTCTCAAGAGTGATCTGAGTTCAGGAAGTCACATTTTGATATTATGAATTAAAAAATTATGCTAATTTAGTAAATTTAAAATTTTAAATTTTAAATTTTAAATAAATTCATGAATAAAGGATCTTTAGGGTGTGCATTGTGGAATAGTTTTAGGATATAGAATTTATCGTCAATAGTATCATCCGGGGTATTAAATGCCCCCAAAATAATTTTTTCAACAAAATTGGGTTATATATCAACTATTGAAAAATTATGGATATTATTTACTCATAGATTCTTTAGGATCCTTGGTTTCCTCTTCCATATTATGATTTCTCTAAAGGAATTTCACTAACCAAGTAGTCTGATTCCACAACACTTTCTCTCTAGTATCAATAATATGGATAGTCTCTTCCTTATAAGACAAGTTTGGTTCCAAATATATTTCCTTAAATGTGATCACATGAGTTGGATATGGAATGTATTTCCTCATTAATAAAACATGGATTACATCATAAGATTTATAAATGTTGGTCAAAATATCCAATTAGTAAGCTACAACTCCAATTCTTTCTAGTATTTCAAAAGGTCCAATGTACAAAGGTATTAACTTCCCCATTTTACCAAAACATGCAACTACCTACCATGGGGAAAACTTCAAGAATGCATGATATAATACTTTAAATTCCACTTATTTTTATTTTATTATAAGTATATCCCTTTTATTTAATGCCTAAGAAATATAATGGGTTAAAAGGATAAATGTTACAACCTATGTCAATAAGGTGAACCTTTCCATTTAGAAGCCTACCTAATTAGAAATCCATAGTTAATCATGCTTAGTCTGGAGTATTGATTATGATGGGTAATCTCCTGGGAGGTTTCCTAGGGTGTGTGTGATTAAGGAAAATCACATTAAAAGAACACGTGTCATCCTTTGGTAGTAGTCATTAGTCGGATGATCTATTCGGGCACTTTATGAGGCCCGAGGTAGGGTACCATGTGTCTATGGGGCGACTGGTGGTGCGTGGAAGTCTAAGACCTAACGCCCATATTATATATGGGTTCATGTGTTTTCAGTAGTGCCCGGTTGTTACATTGGTATCATAGTAGTACCTATCTAGAAGTGAAATGGTACTACCTAGGTTAAAATATAAGTTCCACAATGAGGATTTTGTCCTCTAAAGGGAGGGTTATTGTAACACCCCATAATTATAAAGGGTTAAAAAGGATAAATGTTATTACTAATTTCAATAAGGTTAAACTTTATTTTTACGATACTATTTGATTATAACACTATAGTTAAGTGTTCCTATACCAAAGTAATGATTAGGATGGGTGACCTCTATGGAATTTTTCTGGAATGTGTGTGAGTGATGAAAATGAACACTAAAAAAAATGTGTCATCCTGTGGGGATAATAATTATTCAAATAATCCATTCAACCACATGAGTGGGTCCCCAAGTAGGGGACCACATGTCAGCGACACAACTAGTGATGCCTGGTGGGACAGGATCCAATGACCATGTTAATATGGGGTGTTTGTGCTCTCAGTGGGGCCCAATTGTTACATTTTTCTCTAGGATACTTTAATATGATCATGAATAGTTCATACATTAATAGTTGTATCTATTATAGGATATAGTAAAATTGGATTTCTTTCTCCAACTTCTTCCTAACAGTTTATAGTACGACACCACTTCCCATACATTTTTTCATATAGTACCATATAGATTCTTGAATAGAAGCTTTTATTGTATAAAAATTCCAAAAAAGGTAGATAATGATACCACATACTTTGTAAGTCAAGAGAACCTGATCTTAGTATATGTCCCAATGTCTAGATAGTCTTTTTAGATATCTCATCAGTATAGGGATGATATGTGGTGATTAAAAGTATCTCTATGTTAAAATCCCATTGAATACTCTAACATAATTTTGATTTGAACCAAGGTTCACAAACATATATAATTGATATAGGTTCCCCATGACACCATATGATATCATTGATTTAAAGCTGGGAAAAACACTCAAGGGGTAGATCTTTACTTATCACTAAGAAATTATCAAACTTGGTAAGTTGATCAACTATGATTCATATATAATTGCTCTTCCTTGGAGTCTTTGGGATTCTAGTGATAAATTTAATTGAAATATTATCTCACTTCCATGTAAGTATTAGAATAGGTTGCATGACTCTATTAGGATGTTTCCCTTTAGCCTTTACCTGTTATCATACTAAGCATCTCAGTACATAGTCTGTAATTTCTCACTCCATACCATCCCACCAAAAATGTTCTCTTAAATCCCTATACATCTTTGTGTTATGAGGGTGTATTGATAAATTTGATCTATGTGCTTAATCTAGCATATCCCTTTTCAAATATAGTATGGATGGAACACATAAAATATTCCTAAACTTTAACACTCCATCTCTATAGATAAAAAATTTAAGTTTCCCATAATTTTCCAATTTAATATTCCTTTTTAAGTTTTCATCATCATGTTGGGACTTTTATATCTTTTTTAGTAAGGATGGATTAAAAATTCCTTGAAAAATTAATGATGGTCAGAACTCTATGGTCCATCCTACTCAATACACCTTCCACCTTTTTTCCCTTCCTAGGGTGGTAGTGTATTGAGAAATCATAGACATTGAGTTTTTCTAGACATTTTCTTTTCCTCATATTGATCTTATTCTAAGGGAATATATAATTAAAACTCTTGTGATTAATATATATATCACATCTCTTTCCATAGAGGTAGTTTATCCATATTTTCAAATAATGATTATGGTTTTCTGCTCATGGTCATGAGTTAGATAATTTTTTTTATAGAATTTTAATTTCCTTGATTAATAGAAAATTACCCTATCATTCTGTATAAATACATAACCAATTCATTTTTCAATTCATCATTATATATTAGAAATATTCTTTTACCTAATGGTATAGTTAATATAGGTACATTGATCAATTTATTAAATATATATTCATAACATTCCTCACATTCCCTTGACCATGTGAATTTAACCCTTGTACATGTTAACTTGGTTAACAGTTTTTCCAACCAGTTGAAATCAGGAATGAACCACTAATAGTAACCTGATAAACCTAGGAAACACCATATCCCGGTTATATTCATCGACTTAGGCCATTTATTAACAACCTTTGTATCTAAAGGTCTAAAATATATTCCATCCTTTGAGACAAAATGGATAATAAAATATATTTCATTGATAAAACATTTACGCTTACTATATTTCCCATATAATTATTTTTTATGAGGGTATCTATAATTATTTGAAGATATCTATCAATATCTTCATATCTCTTAGAGTATAAAAATATATCATTAATGCATACCACCAAAAATTTATCAAGATAACTCTTCAATACCCTATTCATCATATCCATAAATTTGTGAGGTTCATTAGTCAATCCAAAAGGAATTACCATACACTCATAATATATATACATTATTTTAAATGTCATATTTAGTATATCATATCTCTTCACCCTTAACAGGTGATATCTAGAGCGAAGATCAAACTTTGAAATGTATTAACCTCCTTGAATTTGATCAAATAAGTCATAAATGTGTGTTATATAATACATATTCTTTATATAAATGGAATTTATCACTATACAATCGATTCAGGGTATCATACACCCATCCTTCATTTTCAT
This sequence comes from Viscum album, assembly GCA_963277665.1. Classification (NCBI taxonomy): domain Eukaryota; kingdom Viridiplantae; phylum Streptophyta; class Magnoliopsida; order Santalales; family Viscaceae; genus Viscum; species Viscum album. The sequence goes on from OY728145.1 coordinate 781,477,428, forward strand.
AAATAAAACAGCAGCCACTAATAGTGAAACAATAGAGAATACAAATCCCTTCTCACACAATTCATGTAGGTGTTTCTTATACATCACTTGTTCCATTGTATATAGAGTTTTATTTATAGGCCTTGCATCAGGAATGAGTTCAATGGTGAACTCAGCTTTGCATTATTGTAGATGAATAGGTAATTTTTCTCAAAAAACTTTAATAAATTTTTATACCATGGGTACATACTATATCCTAATGATTTATTTCCCATACATAGATGATGTTTTATCTTCATATTATCCTATAATTTAATTAAGCTGATCTATTGGGTTTGGTTATAAAAAATAATAAGGAGGTGAATTCTCTCCATTGAAAATAAGTTATTTTATACCCACTTCAAAAATAGTATTATAATTGTCTTTCTCGAGAGGAACATCCTTGTATTAACTATGGGAACTGATATGCTTCCAATTCCTCCAATAAGTTTCTATATATATATAATGGTATAATCATAATTGGGTTATGATTTTGAGTTGTAAAATATAATTCTTAATAAGTTTTATATAATTTCCCTATAATTATTGAGTGTTTTTCAAAGTACTTGTGTTATCAAACTAGGATCCTATAAATATATCTCACAAGGTTCCTACTAAGCATATCATTATACCAAATGTAACATATTGGACACTAGAAAACCAAATTCAATAATTATGTTACATTATTAGTACATAATAAAGTACCCATAATATCCAACTACTTAGTAGTCTTAAAAGACTATAAATAAAGTTACATTACATTTGAAAAGGTAATATACAACATGAACACACTATGTGAAAATTATTACCCCTTCCATAAGATCCTTGAAAATTACACATAGTTATCCTCTAGGTTTCCTATGTAAAGGAAGATAAATAAGGGTGAGATCAAATTTTTAGTGAGGAGTAGCATACAGTAGAAGTTTTCATAGCATAAACATGGAATAAGTGATATGGTAGGAATAAATAAAAAATATGGAGATATAATTAGTTGAAACTGAGGAAATTATATATCCATGATAGTAAATGAAAATATGGATAATAATAAAGGATATTGTGCTAATGGAATGCATAATATCAAAAATAAAAACATGTTTCCAAGGACATGTTCTAAGATAATATATTGATATGTGTAGAGGTATACACCAATACCCAAGTTATTTTGTCTCATGAAACTTTTTGATTCATTGAGGGGCTATATAATGTTGGGATCAACCCATCACTTGATTAATTCCAAGGAATTCACTATAAGATTCAACAATACATTTCATACTATTCCATAGGAACCTATGGCTAAATAAAAACATAGACATTTATATAATGAAAAATATGGAAAACAAATACTTCCCCATTTAATTTAATAATTTGTATGCATAGAGGAACATCACTTAATCAACTTAGATGTTGTGGGGTATCTTCAATGTAAATATAAGTTCCCTTATCAAAGATATATATGGGAGAGGGTACCTTTAATGTCTTGTATTATCTATGAAATATGGTAATTTGGTTCAATAGTTTTCATTGGTAGGATTTAAAGGAAATAGTAAGAAAAATACTTCATCATGGTTTATAAAGAGAGTGCGAACATACCAAATCATATCCCTCAAGACTGTCTAGCCTAGTGTGAAGTCTTAGGCTTATTCTTTGTACATCAGAGTGATGATTGAGTTTATGATCAAACAAACCTTTTGGGGTGATTAAAGCTAGGTGAATCTATTCATTAACAATGTACAGTTTTCATTATCTATACATATATGTATTTTATTTGAAATTGCACAAAGTTTTAAATTAATAAAACTTAGGATGGTTTTTCCACCATGGAAAATATTATGTTTTATAATGGTTTTATTAACTCTTGAATAAAAAAATATGATGGGTGGATAAAAATATAGACTGGTAAATCCATTAAATATCTTTAGTAATATGGTAAAAAGTTTTCCATCCAAATATTTTCACCACAAAAAAAAGGAAATAAGTGGTGATTATAGCATGAGTCCAAAAGAATGAAAATTGAGATATAAAAACCTACTTATGGATTTATTAGAAATTCAATCCAAAAATATCAAAAAGAGGGATTCAAATTAATCTTAAAATACCATGAATAAAGTCATTTCATTATATAACATCTTAAATAAATAGTATATACACCATAAAAAGGTAATTATGTGCACAATACAATACATGTCTCAAATAGAGAAATTTGAGACCTAAAATAAAAACAACTTTTCATGACTTCAATTAACACACTTTTACCTCATGTATCACAAAAATAGATTTCATGGTCACTTAATTAATAACCTTCACTACTAAAAAATAGGCTTTTAATAGTGTTAGTCTATATCTGTTTTGGCTATAAGTGACGATAAATGTACACTTTATCAATGATAGAAAAATCACTCATAAACGCCCCCTTTATCAATGCAAAAAAACCGCTGATAAAGGTGGTATTTATCAATGCTAAAAAACGTGTTGATAAAAGGGGACCTTTATCATAGCTAACAAAAAAACACTAATAAAGGGGTCCCTTTTTTAGCACTAGTAAAAAAATACAGATAAAGGGGGTCTCTGCTAGTAAAAAAACATTGATAAACCCCCTGCCCCCTATTTAACATCACTAGTAAAAAATAACTGATACAGGTTATATATCATTAAAAAAATTATATTTGATTAAAAATAATATATTAGTATATAAATATAATATATTTTATTAAATTTGATTTAGATAAGGGTAAATACTCATTTACACTTAATATATACGATATTTAGTAAAAATGGCTAATAAAATAATAAAAATGTCGTATTAATTAATAATTTTCTCATTATTATTGAGTAATGGTATGTTAATAACAATTTAAAGATAGAATGAAACACAATAGAAAAGAACAATGTAAAATGAGTAGAAAATGTGAATCAAACTTTAAACAGTCAAAATTTTTTATCCGGATGTCAGTTTGAGCTCTACCACATATAAAATTGAAGCTTGTGAAAAAATAAACACCATGGTGACTGGCGTAAACCTCGGTCATGTTTTTTGAGGCCAAAAAATGCCCATAAGGCCTCCAAAACTAATTTTTTAGTCAGGGTATCCCAATTTTTTAACATTTGATGGAATTTTATCCTCATTTAAGGGGATCTTATTGTCTTTTTTTATAGAGATTGAATTTATTCCTATGGATTACATTCATGTTGATATTATGATTTTGAAATTTTATCTTTTTTCATAATATAGTTTTATTTTTAATTAAATATATGCATATTTTTTATATTCATTTATAATAAATCAATTGTATAAATAAATATTTAAATAAAAATTTACTTTTAAATATGTAAACCATATAGAAATAAATATTTATTATTTATTTAATTTAAATTAAATAATTATCCATTTTATTTACCTATAAAAATGCATTAATATTTATATATATACCTATAAAAGTAAATATGTTTATATATAAATGTGTGTGTGTCAATAAAACAAATATAAATTTATGTGTATATTTCAATATATGAAAATATATATATATATGTGTGTGTGCGTGTGTGTGTGTGTGTGTGTATGTGAGAAATATAAATGTGTACTTGTGTTTGTAAATATGTGTGCACATGTGTGTGTGTGTGTCAATATTATGTGTATACATCATATATAAATTTATTTTTATATAAATATATCATTGTCATTAAATATTGTATATAAATGAATTTACAATAAAAGTATATGAATATATATATATACATATATATATATATAATGTTTATATATATGCATTTGTATTCATAAACAGATATTTAGTTATTTTTATATTCTAATATATGTAAATTAATATTAATATATAATATATTTAAATAAATTTAAGTATACATATATATCATGAACGCATGCACACTGACACAAACATATATTTTATAAATGTATTTTAAAATAATTATATATATATATATGAATAATAAATATGTATGTAAATATATATAAATAAATAGAAATTATATCATAATACACAATAAAGAAAGGCAGTGCGGTGGTAATGATTTTGGACTCGGACATGGAGGTTCTGGGATCAAATCTAGGTGCACATGGGGGTGAGTGAGTAGTAGTCTAGTTCTAAGGAAAGGGGGTCTTGAGTGTTGAGGAAGAGGCTGGGTGGGGGTGGTTAGTGGAGCACTGAGAAAGGTGGTTTTTAGCACCGATGTGGGGTATAAAAATATTTTCTTGATTTTTATCAGAGTTGGAAAAAAGCTCTAATAAATATATCCATTATCAATACTTTTTTATCACTGATCACTACAAAAAAAACATGGTTTAGCGGCGGTTTTGTGGCGGCAGTTCACAAAACCACCGCTAAACCTTTTTCAGTGAAGGTTTCACGGCGGTTTTTAATAAACCGCCACGAAACCCGATTTATTTTACACAGCCGCCGACCCTTTCCCCCTTCCCCTTCGCGATCCCTAACCCTCGACTCCGCACCCCCCGCGATGCCGGCGACTCCCCACCCCCCGCGCTGTCGGCGACTCCCCACCCCCCGCGCTCTCCGGCAAAACCCGCACCCCCCGGCGCCCCCCTCGACCACCGGCGACCCCCTCGACCACCGGCGACCCCCGCGCCCCCCGCGCCCCCCGCGCCCTCCGGCGACCCCGGCACCCCCCACGCCCCCCGCGGCCTTCGGCGACCCCCCGAACCTGATTTGTGAGGTAATCTAATGACCTGATTTTTAGTAAAACATAAAACCCACATTGGAATTTTACACCATTAATTAGTAGAGATTGAATGTTTAACATACTAGTGCATCCTAAATTATCTAATTAGAAGGGGACATGTTCTTACTTTTTTGAACTATGTTTTTCTATTTTGAATCTTGTTACAATTCATTGTTGATTTGGTATAGGGAGTGGTACAATATTGTGCCTTTTCTTTATTAATGCATGATTCCCATTCCATGTGATTTGAAAATGCATTATATTCATTTTTTTCATGAACTATTTAGTGTACTATTGAATCTAATATTGAGATTATATACATCAAATAGTTTTTTACAATTCATGACTTGTGCGCAAAGATTAATTAGTTGGGTTGTGAATAATTGTTGATATATATATTTAATTACACATATATTTTTGAACATCACAATGATATATTTATGTGGTCATAAACTAATAGTGTTTCTTGTTAATGAATCATAGTTTGTTTTAGTCTTTAAAATTAATTATTCTATATGTTATTTGAAATTTAGTTTCTTTGTAAATATATAGTCACTACATTATATTAATTGATGATAAATCATAGGTTATTAACTTTTATTTTTCATGTTAATTGAGTACATGTTTTTAGTTGTGAATTAATGTTGTAATAAATGGCATTCTTATCATTGTTTTCCATACGATGTATTGTTTCATGCATCCCTCCAGGACCTGTACATAGAAAACCAGTTTGGGTTAGAAAATTTCTCTTTAAAAGGTTGAATATTCAACATCATTTATTTGAAAATGAACAAAAATGTGTCTAGAGATCGTGAACACTTGGTCAATAATGGATTCAGTTGATGGAACACTATTTTTCTTTAATAACAATCTCAACATATTCATACTACATTATTTTGAGAACAAGAAAACATTATTAATAATTAGTTACTGTATAGAGGTATGTTACGACTTTAATATACTCTCTTAAATAATTTATTCCTTTATTAACTGATATCAGTATGGATCAAACATCTTAATTTCTTATCATAATGCTCTGTTGGGTTTTGATCTGAAATTATTGTTTTCATTGAACTTTTTTCAGCATGACATTCTTTTGGCACTATGTCCTAAGTTGCAGTTTCTTGGATTGCGGTTCTTGCGCATCTCTTATTTTTCATCCAAGATCAAGTACTTGCATTATCTATTATATATTAATGTTATTTCAGTTGTGTTTTAGGCCAATGATGTCATCTATTTCATTTGGGAAATCTTTTTGGTTCCAACAGTTTGAGTTGTGGATGAATTGCAGATTTGTTTGTAGGTTCACTGATATTTTCATTTACTACTATTTAGGCCCATCTGGAGTGGTTTTTTTTGAATTTTAACTGTTATATTCTACTGGAATGAGAGTTCTTATTTGTATTTGAGGAATGAATGTCAAGCTTCAGACTGGTTGCAGGTTCCACATTATTGATTTTTTGTCGTAGTGCTACGAATGCTTTGTGTTTTGGTTTTCTTTTTGTTATTTTGTTTCTTTTCATTTATTTCCTTTGGTTTATTGGTTCCAATGTAATCCCCATGGTGTTTCATGGACAGTCATGCAAATTTTTCTTGTCTGTGTTTGTGTTGTTTTGTTTGATTTGAGTGTACTACTTCTCTATTTATATAATATGACTTGAATTACCATTCTATATTGCACCAGGGTGTTGGTCCTATATCCATAAATATTGTATCCCCTTTCACACTAGGGTGTAGGTTCACAATAAACATTATGTAGAAATATATTATGTAATCCCTATAACCCTAGGAAGAGGGCCCTCCATCAAACAGGATGGTTCTCCCCAGGAACATGTTTTGTGGATCCACCATACACATTATGCCGAAACAACGGAGGTAATACACTATTACACAATGTAGAGATTCCTCAATCCACGGTTGTTATGATCCATAAGATTATATAAAATTGATGAGGTGTTGGTCCTCCTCAATAATTCCCTGAACAAATTAGCATGATACTGGGCATTGATGATATTTCATTAGAGAAGTTGTGAAACCATTATTTTGGACTGGTATTTGAGATAGATATAACTGTTCTATCATTTTCGGTTTTCATTGAAGAACATATCTCTTTATTGTTGGGTTAGTTTTTCGTCAATCTTTAGGCTCAGATGTCTAATATTAACATGTATTCTATTCCTCCTATATCGGGTTTGGATGCGGAAGGTTGGGTATATATGTGCTCAAACTTAATTGAGTTATTCCCACACATGCCATGTATATATAGATAATGTACAAATTAGTTGTGTATTATGTTGGGAAAAGTGATAATTGGGTTAATTTGACCTTACATGGTGGTCGGTGATTATAGATCAATAGTCGATCTCTCTATAATTCATTCGTTTAATATTATTGTCAGGATATGTAATATTTCCCTATTAGGTGTATATTTTTTCCATTTGTTTTCATATTACCTATTGTACTATTTTTTATTATCTAAAGTAAATAACATGATAGAATGTAAATATTTAGTTTATTTTCTCTTATTTTTATTATTATGAACATATTCATATATATGGTTGGGTGCATTCCTACATGTACATTATGAAGAGGCCTACCATTATAATTATTCATTCTCGTCACTTATCTTTAAAAAATGGCCTATGGTGGAAAGAATTGGGTTTTGGTGGGCTAGTCTTCCACCGTGAGGAGGTCATTACTGCATCGAGTCTCAAAAAACCATAATGGGAAATAAAAACACATGGGTCATCAAAATAATGAAATATCTAAAAAATTATTTCAATTATAAAAAATATACATGCAACCTTATCAACAACTACATAACTTAAATATTTCAAAATACCAACATATATTCCTATGATGTAGACATTGTTTTTGGGAGAGGCAGATAGATAGAGAAGGGGAAGGGGAATAAATTATATGGTTAGGAAGAAGTATAGGTAACCAACACATAAAAAAGGTGATGCTAATGTCAAATAGGAAATCATTTGATTATAAACTACTTGCATCAACCTTGGATAAATTCCTCTACAACATCATTCATGGCCATGGTTGGGGTCAAACATGTAGTATTATTTCCATTATGTATGACTACATTTGATGTTACCTTTACATTGTTCTTCATTTATTTTTGGATTTTTTGGTTAGATTTTGGAGATTATTTACACTAGATCATTGTATAAATCATCTGATCTGATAATTATTTTTCTCAAAACTGATATGAGATGTCCCAACATTATTATCTCATGCTGTAACATGTCATTGGGTTAGAGGTACATCACCATTTATAATTTTTAAATAGTTTTAATTAAAATTAGATTAAGTTAAGTTAATTTGTTGATTGACTTGGTTCAACTTCATAGGTAATTTTTTTGGGATAAAGGTTGGAGTTCAACACAAACAATACATAAGTGGTTGGTTATTATATAGGTGTGATGAGGTGGGCTGGTGATTTTTAGGCAATTATTCCTTGTTGGTTTTAATTGAAATAAATTATAATTTTTATAATAAAATTATATAATTAACTATAAATTGTATATAATTATGTATTTGGTGTTGTGCCTTGAGATAGGTACTAAAGATATGATTTCAGATTTAAAAAATCATATACAAGAGTTATAGGGTTGTTCTTAAAAAGTGAAAAAAAAATAGAATTGATGTGAGTAGTCCTTCTGCATTTCCCATGTGTTTATGAATTTGATGTATGTATGTGTTTTACATTCTCACCACTATAGTGATCAAACCCTTTTAAAAAATTAAATTTTTTTATTAAAATAAAATTCTTATAAACGAGATTAATAATGTTTCAATGTCTAAGACAACCCTTGAATAAAAAACTGGTTCTTTATATGTCGATGGTTGAAGACATGATTATAAATGTCTGACTTGTAATACTCAAACCTAGAGAGGTGACACTTCGATGAATAAAGTGAACATAGTGGCCCTCTTTATAGTTGGTTGTGTATGAAACCATTGAGAAACATCATTCCTCTTGGAGGACATCTAAGGTCAATCCTAAACAATCACATAATGCCTCAGGTTTAAAATGCATTATGATCAGTTTCGATCACACATCAATGGGGTGTTGTTTGAGGCAACATAAATGTGTGATCGATAGTGTTATGATAAGTGTGTAGCCCGATATTCTTATTGCTCCTCAATGAGGTGTTGACGTTGTCTCCTATGGACCAGACTTGTTCTGTTGGTATGAAGTGGTAAATGTGATCAATGAATCATCTTTATTATATTATGAATACTTTATGATCAATGGTTCATCTTTATTATATTATGTTTCTGTAATCTTACACTATCGTATATTTTTGTGTAGGCACATTGTGATATACATGGATAAAAGCTGGATCACATTACCGAGGAACACACCTCAATATGTTAAGGGTTTGAATGAGTTTTTAGATTTTTCAATTTCTAATCGATCCGTTGAAGGGAGAATAAGATGTCCATTTCCTAAATGTAAATTTAGAACATAGTTGAAGAGGGATGAAGTTTATAAACATTTAATACTGAAGCAATTCCCTGATCAATATTTGTGTTGGATTTGGCATGGAGAATCAAACAATACAGAAAGATTGAGGATTGATGTTAATCCACATAATGAGGTCCCAAGTTTGTCGCCAATGGAAAATTAAATTCAAAACCTCATAAATGATGCATTCGGCACTGCAAGACACCACTATGAGCATCAAAACATATCAGAACAACCAGAAGATGATGCTACAAATTGCAACGTGACAAGTGATGTTTTTGAGACTGTAACACAAGCAGATCAAGATTGTAACATATCATTGGATCCTCCTCTTGATTCTATGGAGCCAAATGTAAGGGAAAACTTCAGTGAGGAAAATGCATTTCATGATTTAGTTGATGATGGAAATCACGAGTTGTATAGTGGGTGTTTGAAATATTCAAAGCTTTCATTTCTGCTGAAGTTGTACCATATCAAATGTCTATGTGGAATTACAAAGAAGTCAATGTCTATGTTATTGGAATTGATTCGTGATGCATTTCCTGAAGCAAAAATCCCAGAATCGTTTTATGAGATGAAAAAAGTTGTAAACAATCTTGGTCTGAATTATACAAAAATACATGCGTGTCCCAATTATTATATGCTTTACTGGGGAGAGGATTCAAGTAGACAGAATTGTAAGAAATTTTCTTCTTCTAGATGGCAGTCAAAGGGTAATGTTGGAAGTATGACTGAACATAATTTCATGGAGAAGAAGAAAAGGAACACACCTGCAAAAGTTTTGCGTTACTTTCCTTTGAAGCCTCGATTGTAAAGATTATTCATGTCATCAAAAACCGCCGAACACATGAAGTGGCAAGCTGTAGATAATAACAATGATGGGTTAATGAGACATCCACGAGATTCCCAATCGTGGAAGAAATTTGATTCATTACATCCAGATTTCTCAGCTGATCCAAGGAATGTTCGATTGGGATTGGCTACCGATGGATTCAACCCATTTGGGACTTTGAGTACAAGTTATAGCATTTGGCCAGTTGTTTTGATCCCTTATAATCTGCCTCCGTGGATGTGTATGAAACAAACATCTTTTATCATTTTGATGATTATTCCTAGAAAACAAATGCCTGGAAATGATATTGATGTATACCTGCAGCCTTTGATTGAAGAATTGTAGGAGTTATGGAGCAACGGTGTTGAGACATTTGATGTTTCTTCTAAAACAATGTTCAAAATGCATGCTGCTTTAATGTGGACCATTAGTGACTTCCCTGGGCTTGTAAATTTATCTGGTTGGAACACTTATATGGGTTTGGCTTGTCCCGTTTGTAACTTTGATTTCGAGCCCAAACGGCTACCTCACAGTAGAAAATGGTTCTTCTTGTGTCATCGAAGATTTCTTGATGCATCTCATAGATTTCGGCTGAACAAATCAAAATTTAATGGTTCCATTGATTGTAGACCACCTCCAAATTTATTAACCGGTTCTGAAATATTGAAATAGCTTGAAAATGTTAAAACAGAATTTGGGAAGGTTCATCATTTGAATGATAGCAGAAAACGAGTGTGAAGTGCATCGTCAAGTGAAATCAGAACGCAACAATGGAAGAAAAAAAGTATATTCTTCAAACTTCCGTATTGGGAATTTAATTCTTTGCGCCACAATCTTGATGTGATGCATATTGAGAAGAATGTATGTGATAATTTTATTTTCACATTACTTAATGAGCATGGAAAGTCGAAGGATCATCTCAATGCTCGCAAAGACTTACAAGTAATGAACATAAAACGTGATCTATGGCCAGATTAGAATGAAAAGTATGCTCCGGCAATTTTTTCAATGAAAAATAGGGATAAAGATATGTTCCTTCAAATTTTAAAGAATGTGAAGGTATCTGATGGGTATTCGAGTAACATCTCGAGGTGTGTTGACTTGAAGAATCGTAAGTTATATGGATTGAAAAGTCACGATTCACATATTTTGTTACAACAGTTACTACCATTGGCATTGCGTACATTATTACCTGAAAAAGTTACTGCTATTGTACTCCAATTCTGCACATTTTTTAGGCAATTATGTGAGAAAGATCTACATCCATTTCAGCTTGACAACCTACAGGAGAGGTTTGTATTGACCCTTTGTGCAATGGAGATGATCTTTCCTCCGTCGTTTTTTACTGTCATGATGCATTTAACTGTGCATTTGGTTGACGAAGCTAAATTAGGAGGCCCCGTTCATTATCGATGGATGTATCCAATTGAGAGGTATTTTATTTATATGTTTCCAGTTAAGTAAACAATTTTTGGCATTTAAATAAATGCATAATATTATTATTATTTTTCACAGATATCTTGGGCATTTGAAAGCATACGTGAGAAATAAAGCTCAACCAGAAGGCTCTATTGCTGAAGGCTATTTGGCCGAGGAGTGTCTCACCTTTTGTTCCAGATATTTGGTTGATATTGAGACAAGATTTAATCGAGTTGGATGTGTTGACGACACATCAACTCATTCTCAAATGCATCAGAAATCAAAAATATTCCCTACTATTGGACGATCAGTTGGGAGGACCTCATACGCGACACTAACAGAATTGGAATTATTACAGTCACATAGATATGTGCTGCTGAATAGTGAAATTTCAGATCTATTTATTGAAGAGTTGAGGATACAAACAAAGAGACGAATGAGAGGCCAAAAACGAAATGAAAAAGATATAACGAAATCTGTGAATAAAGAGCTGGTAGAATGGTTTGCACGACGTGTAAGTTTATAAATATTGCAATAAATACGAATATTAGTTTGACACATACAATTTGCAAATCTATTAATTTTTTTTCAGATCATGAATACTGATACTCGAGCATACTTGTCAGAAGATTTGAAGTTTCTTGCTAGAGGTCCTATAAAACAAGTTAGAAATTTTGGCGCTTATAATGTGAATGGTTTTAGATTTCGTACAGTCGATCGAGAAGTGGGTTTGAAAACACAGAATAGTGGTATATTTACATTTGCTGAAGTGGAATACTGTGGAAAGCTGCATGATATTATTGAATTAAACTACCACGGGCATTTTTCTGTTGTTTTATTCAAATGCAAATGGGTCAATATTATCAAAGGTGTTAAAAGAGATTCCTTGCAATTTACTTCTGTAAACTTCTCTCGCTTGATGGATGTTGGTGATCGTGAACTGCATGATCCATATATCTTAGCATCGCAGGCAAAAATGGTATATTATGTGAATGATGTTGTGGATGAAGGGTGGAGTGTAGTTACTCACATAATAAAAAGAGATTTGTATGATATGGGTGATGAAGTGGAAGATTTGACCTCTACAATTGAATTTCATCAACAACAGGAAGCAGAATTATTTGTCCATCATGATATTGAAAATATTAGTCTAGAAAGTATGAATGAAGTGGATGAAGCAATGGAGCAGGAAACCGACATGATTGAAGGGGAAAATGATTGTATGTACAATAATTTATTCATTCAGCAACCACTTGTTTCATTTCTGTAGTCATTAATTATCATTATTATATATATTTTGTTTGTTAGTACTGGGCATCTATTATCATTTTTAATTTTTTTTCTGCATAAATTTTTTGAAATATATATTCTGAACTTAATTTTATTTGATTAAATGATAGGAATGCCAAGGAAGAAGCGGTACACCATTCATTCTACTTCTGCGACAGATGACGATCCGTATGTCCCCACGACATCTGAGGCAGCAGCTGCCTACATCCCTGCATCATCTCCCCCTGCACCATCTCTGACACCATCAGTGGATGCCTCATTAGAGGATGAGTCATCGCCTCCCCCTACAGGAGCCTCAGCAGTGGGGCAGCGACACGCCCCTTCCAGTTCATCACGGACATTCTGGAGGGTCATAGTCATAGGTACAAATTTTAATTAAATAAATTTATTGCATTTTGTTTATAGTAATTGTTTGCTCATTGCAGATGAAAACAATGCAACCGTGGAAAAACACATAAAAAGTTCTGATGTTTGGAACATGCATGGCGAGAAGATAGTGGTGCCATTTGATTCTTATGGGGTCCCGACGGATGACGTCGCAGGTTTACTTGGTCAGATTATAGGTCAACTGGCAGCGGAGGCCATTTCCCTGCCTATTTCATATGATGATTGGAGGCATATGCCTCCAAACTGTAAAAATGAATTTTATGATTCTCAGATAAAGGTAATTTTATTACTTTATGGTTTAATTGAATTTCATGTTACTAATATATTCAAAATGAATTTCTGTATACAGATGTTCTTCCACTTTACCGTTGCTGATGTGATAGCACGGAAGTGGACATTGAAAAATCTTGGAAAAAAATGGAAAGATTTCAAATGGAGGTCGTGGTGTGATGTCAATGATACTTCGTTGACCTTGCAGCAGATGTATGAGAAGCTACCCAGTGGGGTACCGAAAGAACAGTGGAAGGTTTTTGTCGATAGACATCGTGATGAGAAGGGGATAGTATTAAAATATATATTATTATATTATCCTCATTTTACATTTATACATGTACATGAAGAGGAGATATACATTGAATACAATACTGTTAAATAGAATTTTATTTATTTCAGGATCTCTCAAGACAGAATGCTTCAAACCGGGCAAAGCAGGTCATCCCGCACACTGCGGGTTCAAAAAGCTTTTCAAGAAGCCGAATGTCATTGGTAATATTTTAATTAGTTTAAATATTTATAAGATAATATTATCTATTTAACATATTTAATTTTTGATTTATCTTTGTTTAATGCAGTCACAGAGTTTAGGGAATGACGCATCCCGAACAGAACTGTGGCTGGATGTTCATAAAAAAACAGATGGAAGTTTTGTTAATGAACCTGCCAGAGAAGTTGGGGTATGAAGTCAATTATTTATTATAATAACTTATTATCAGTTTTTACTGTGTTAATATATATTGATATTTGATTTATAGGTAAAAATTAAAGAAATATGGGATGTCAATCCTGGGCAATCCTACTCAGTCTCCCAGGATGACCCGGTTGGTAAAGTCCTTAGGAAGGAGCATCCTGGTAGAGTGCACGGAATGGGTTTGGGAACTATACCATCTGAGGTCTTTCGCATGCCATCAGGGATTTCGGCTACATCTAATCCTGCTTATAGTCATTTCATACCTGAAGATGCTCAGAGGGAGATGTCTTCTCTACAAAACACAGTTCACCAGCAGGGGGATCAGATATCTGGTTTGCAGAAAGAGCTGCTTGAAATAAGTCAGTATATGAGCAGATATGCCCCCGGTGGTAGTGCATCGGGTAGTGGTGAGCAGGTAAATCACAAAAAAATCAAAATCATTTAGTTTGCAAACTTTTATTGGTTTTAAGTTTTATTATAAATATGCAACAATATTTAATTTTCAATATAATGTTCCTATAGGTGGCAGCAGGTGGTGGAGATGAAGGTGGAGAGGGTGACGATGCAGCATCAGATGATGAGTAGTAGTATTGTTGATGTGTTGAACAAGTATGATAATGGTTGGTTTGTATATGTAACATTTATGGCACATAGTTTCCACCAAACATTTCCATATATGTAACCCATATTAATACCATTTCTACTATATAGCAGCATTCGGGTAGCCCCATTGTGTAAGCTCGATTCATAAATGGATTGGGTGTTCTGACACGCTGGTCGGGTTGGTTTCATCTTTTATGACAAATGTTATGGAGTTTGTGAGTGTGAATCAGATAAGTGTCACATGTGCGATTAAGGTGAATCTAACCTAGTTCTCTTATGAGCAGTTGGTCTATCTCTTCTTTTCATGACTAGGACACTCCTAATTTGGGGAACATCGTGTCAGATATAGTAAAAATGTCCTTCTAGGTAGTAGAAGTGATGGAAGTGTCTTAGAGGTTATGGAAGTGTCTCCAATATTCTGATAATATTTATACTCTCTTAGTGTACTTTTGCTTAGCAACGAGCATGTCCCCTATCTTTACGTCATACTCGATGTACTAAGAGAGCATCGGTTATATACCGAGCTAAAGCTATCAAGTGTTATTCTTTTTTAATAAATAGTTTTTATCAATGTTTCATGCGGGATGCATGGTTTTTATTGAGGCATGGTTAGTTCTTGTGTGATACCTGAGTTCCTGTGTAGGAATGCCTTAGATAGACTTTTGGACACCAACCGTTTCCTTTGACTTTATCACTAGATGAATGTCATTCTAGGCTCAGTCAATGATCTTATGTGGATGTTTTGGTCTTTTACCAATATCTCACTTGTAAACTTGGAGTATGGACTACCTAGGGATAGTTACTTGGACTCTAACTTGATGATCTTATTTTATCCCAAACTTATCATCGGAATTAAAGGTGGTGTTTAAAGGGTAATGATTATAGTGGGATGGATCTAGGTTCCACCCTTGTTCATGCTGGGGAAAAATGTATTAAATGGTTAGGTGATGGAATGACTAAGAAATTTCATTGAAAGTCAGGTATGGGCTTATGTGAATGTTCTTGTGGTAAACACGGGATTTCATAGAGGAAGGAATTATGGTTCAGGTTGTGATATGTGAGTCATCTAAGCTGAGTATCTTGGGAATGGTTAGCTGAAAGTGGATTGAATTATTATACTTCTTCTTAGATGTATATAGGTGAAAGTATCCATTTAAATCATGTCACTAGGCTAATGTGGGTGTCATGAAAGGGTTGAAAATGTCTTCTGAGAAAGATTGCATGACTAGTTTCAGTTAGGCTGATTGGAACTTGACTGTTTCTTTATAGTAAGGTCCCTATTATGGCCTCAGAAGTATTTAGGATTTCCCAATTAGAGGAAAAATTCCAATATTATCATTGGAAATCTTTGGATATTCTTTATAGGAAATTACAATGGTGGAGAATACTATGGTTCATAATTTTCTGTTAATGTTAAAACCTATGGTGGGGAGCACCATCGGTTGGATGCTTAAAGGGATGACGATGTGATCATTTATCTAGTTGAACGGGCCTAGGTAAGCACCAAAAATATCAAGTTTGGGTGGTATGATAGGTGCACACTGTTTGTCTAAAACTGTGCGAACCTGTAGTAGAAAACCATGCGGCTGGAGTAGGTGAGGAGAAGTGCCCCACACGGGCTGCACACAGTTTTCCAAACTGTGTTCCTAGCTCACATGGTTAGTGCCACTTAGGCATTATTATCACACAATTCATTACACATTTGTCACATGGTTAGGGTAAACTATGTGGGGAAACCATGTGAGGTAGGATTCCTAAGTAGTGGGAGTCTCACGGTTGGTGTACGGTTTGGAAATTCATATAGCCAAACCATGTGAACTATTCTTAAGGGTGAAATTACCATTTTTCCATTAATAGGTTAAATGTTTTAACTCCCTTTCTTTCCTCCTCCTTCTTCTCCAGCATTCACAGCTCCCTCCTCTATGGGTTTCTCCACCTCCCTCCATTAGGATTTGATGGTTCTCCTTCATCCATCATTAGATTTTATCACCATCGATCCCTAATTTATCAAGGTACAATATCTTTTCCCCTATTTTCAGGGTGGATGTATGTTTCTTAGATTTCTTCCCTTAGGGATTTTAGTTATTTTATTTATTCATGTACTAATGTGTATCATGCTACCTTCTATATGTATACTATTTTTTAGTTTTTTATCTTCATCTGGACATGAATTCATGGTTTTAAATTGTCATTGGCCTTTTATATTTAGTTTATATTATTCATCCAATGCTTTGTATTTCATTTATTGTTGATTTAATTATTGTATGTTGTTTCTCTATTTATTATACCGCTATCCTACACTACCAAGAAGGGGGTCGAGATCCCCATGAAACCTAGGTGATCTCTATATTCTGGTTTGATTTATTTTTCAGGGCAGTGGTGTAGTAGAACCAAAATTATTTTTTTTTCCAGTTCAGCATTTAGCGGCGGTTTTAACCGCTGCTAAATGCCTTGCTGGGAAGCATTTAGCGGTGGATAAAACCACCGCTAAATATATTACGTTTATATTTAGCGGCAGTTTTTACCGCCGCAAAATAGGCGCATCAAACGGCATAATTTTGCGGCGGTTAAAACCACCGCGAATAAAAAAGTGTGGCATACCCATAAAACCGCCGCTAAATGGAGAGAAACCGTCGGGAAATGAGGCATCTACGACACATTTTTTAAACCGCCGCGAAATAGAAAAAAAATCACCGCTAAAAGATTGTCGACGCCAAGTTTAGCGGCGGATTTTGTAAATCGCCGTCAACCCATTTAGCGGCGGTTTAAACCACCGCTAAGGGCTGCTTTTGTTGTAGTGGATAAATTCCTCATTTATTATCAATTTTGTCTAGTGTTGATAGATGTGAGGTTTTAACCTCGCTTCGGTATTCAGTGCTTTATAAGCACTGATAAAGGCTCTTTACTAGCACTATTAAAATACAATTTTTTAGGAGTGATTAATCATATATATTTTCAATTATATTGTTCTTATATAGTAATTATCTATATTAATTCCATTTAGTTTATGTATTTTCCCACATCTGGTGTTTATTGTTTCATCATTTTTATTAGTTTTAAAAAAATAGTGTTGTTTATTATTCTTCTCCCAATTTTAATCATTATCAGATAATATAAGGTACTAGAATATTTTATTTTATTAGTTTATAATTCTATTATCTCATTAAATTAGTGTTTTAGTTATGTCATGTGAAAGTGGAATCAGTGTCATCTAATTTTGGTAATTTTATCAATCAAAGATGATATTTCTATAATAAGATAAATTCTTAATATAAATATTTCAGAAACATTAAAAAATATTATATTAGTATTTACATGTAAAAACATAAGTATTTAATTTCTCATAGTCATCCATAATTGAGTTTTATATAATTCTTCAAGTAGATGGTTAAACTGACCCAAAGATGAACATACTATAATTAATGGGTGATTGTGATTATAAAGGTTATTTATTTTTCACATAATATCATTATTATAGGTGAATAATTATATAATTTAGATACTTTTATGGTTTTTATTTATATTTTATGTTATTTTGTAAAAAAAATGAAACATGGTGAAAAATGAGATATATTTCTTTGTAGGGGCAATTGTCTGCACAACATATGGTTAACAATTTTTATTTATAAAAAAATGAGATGGAATTAAGGTAAATTATGATTTTATATTTTAAAAAAATATATATTATAGAAAAATATTTAATTTTTAATCCCATCATTAAAACCAACCATGAAATGTGGTATGAAAAAAATGGAACATGTCGATTTGTGAAGTCATTTGTCCATGCACATGCACTAATGGTGATTTTTTCTTAATGGATGGAGAGGAATAAATGGTTGTTATTCCATTAATATAATATCATCCCAATATAATAATTATATTTATTGTATTGTATTTATATCTATATAATTTGATATAAAAAGGTATATTAAGAAGCAAATACTGATAAAATGGTATACTTGTGTTGGGGACACGAATTTTCGCTAGGTATCCTCCCTTAAAATTAAGTACTTATGATAATTAAAGGTGACCAAAGGATTTTGGACATGATATAAAGATATAAGCAGAGAATATTTTTTGAGTTTCAAAGATTAGTTTGAATTGATGGTGAGTCTTGAAGTGGTGGGGGATTTACTCTTTCATAAGTGAATAGAATAGTAGTTTTGGGAGTAACCCTTAAATTTTCATTAATGTGAATTTATTATTCAAGGGTAAATGGAAAAAAAATGGGAAAAGGATAAAGGGAAAGTGAGTTTTGTTTTAAAATCACCTAAACCATTCCTTTTTGTGAAAACCTCAATTGTTTTAGATCATTTTTTATTTATCTTTTTACCTTTTACCCTAATTTACTTTTACCTTTATAATTAATTTTTAGCCTTGGAAATTCATCTTAATGGAAAAAAATTAATATTATCTCTTTTACCTAATTTTAACCTTGTTGTTTCAAATTTTAAAATCATTTTTTAAAATAGAATTTTTTAGTTGTGTGAAAAATTAATTTTAAAATAAACACATTTAATAGTGTAAAAATGGTTTTTAGAAATATGTGTTTTTATTATTTAAATTTATATATAAGATAAAATAATATTTTCTAATTATTTTGATGAAAAAAATTGTTTTAATATAAAATAAATAAATGGTATGATGCTATAATGGAAATAAAAAAACTAAATCTTACAGTGAAATTACTTGATTTGATGAAAAGGCTGTAAACTGCCTTTATTATAGTAACATTTCAATTAGTTCTAAAAAAATTTCCATTGGTTTTCTAAGTTCGTAAAATATTTTTAAATGAATAATTTTTTTCCTAAAATTAATATTGGATCACTTGAATGGTTTTTTAAACTTTTATGTCATTCTTATATAATGATAAAGTAATAAAAATTACAAGTTTTGTAAAAGTCGTTTCTTTCAACTAAAAATAAATGTTTTTAGAAAAAGTTTAAAAAATCATAATAAACTAATTATGATATAATGAATTCAAAAATGAAATTGATTTAGTTGGTTTAAAATTCTAAAATTTAACTTTTAAATAAATTCATTGTTAAAGGCTCTTTAGATTAAAAAATTTGAAATAGTTTTGAGATGTAGCATTTACCTTATATACTAGTATCTCGGGTATTACATTGAAGGATGAGCTTAAATACTTTCTTGATTAGAACACCATTATTAAGAAATAAAATATAAATATAGGGAATTAAAACAATAAGATAATTAATTAAATGATTTACTTTAAAAATAAATAAGCATCCCTTAATGATGAGATCAAAAAAATCGAGTTTAAAGTTGTTGAAAATGAGACGGTGACAAAAGGTATTAAAGAAACTTTTTCTTTGAAAGAAGAAGAACTATCTAAGATGCATTACAAGTTTCTTGAATATATGAATGAACTAAATAAGTAAAATTATAACTTTAAAAACTATGTTAAATTCATGGATGAATCCTATAAATCAACTTAAAGAACATGCCCAAAAACATTAGGTTGTATTTTCACCTATTAAATCTATTTTTAATCCTTATTTCACTAGCATTGTAGGTTTTGACATAAAATTTGCTCAAGCATAGACCAAGAAAATTTTAGAAAAACATTCACCCATTTCTGTTTAATAAAGGTGAAACTATATAAGCTCTTTAACACTCAAACAAAAGAAAATTCTAATTGAAAATTTACAAAAAGGAAAATATTCTAGACAATTATATAGGTAGAATTTTTATAAACCAAGAATATTTATGTTTTAGGGGTACTTTTTGTGTTATAGAGTGTTTAGTCACAAAGCCTACACAACTTGGTATAACTTGTCATTTCTTGGGATGAGATATGAATTTATGGGAATTTATCAAGTAGAGAGGAAACAATATATTCACAAAGGAAATTTTGGAAAGTTAAATGTTTCAGGAATAAAGTATATGAAAATATTTGAATATATTTAGGATGTATGTGGAAGGTGTGAGAAATAGATCCACTGTGTATAAAAGTGTATTTCAATATTTTTTATATAGAAAAAAAAATGAAAAAAAAATATGATAATGAATCCCAAGTAAAATATGTAATGCCTTACTAAGGTTGTATTTAAGGGAAGTAGAAAAATAAAAATAAAGATTCTTGATAGTGGGTGACCCTCCCACATGATTAGTGTTAAAATAATCTTAATTATTATTTAAAACCATAAATGTGGAGTTATTAACATTATAAATGATTACTCTTTAATAATTAAGGGTGTTTTTTTGGCTATTATTGATCCTCAAAACTTGTGGTCAAATGATGTTTTATATGTTTAAGTATTGAAAAAAAATCTCTTAAGTTTTTTTCATCTATGTGATTATGTCCATGAGGATATTTTCAAGAAGGATGCATTTTTCATTAAAATATTAATGGGTGGGAGGATCATTTATCATTGAAAAACCAATGGAAATATATTTTGATAGGTGATCTTATAAATTCCTATTAAATGAGTGAAAAATATAAATATTTTGATATGGCATAGAAGGCCTAGCCATTTGGTCCAAAGGAGTTTGAGTAAAATTGTAAAGCATGAAGTTATGAGTGATATTTCCATGATGAATATAGAACAAGATGATGTGTGTGAAAAATGACTAAAGGGAATGATGACTTATAGAACTTCTAAAAAGGGTAAAAATTATCTCTAATAGACCACTCTAACTTATTTACACTAATTTAGGTGGTCCCATGTGTAAAAAAAGAATAAAAGGTGATTTATATGTCATCACATTTATTTATAGTTTCACTCGAATGACTAGTCTGATGTTCCTCAAACAAAAATTGGATATAATTGATATGTTCAAATATTTTATAAGTTAATTAAAAAAGGAATTTGGGATTCAAATTAAGAAACTGTGATTTGATTATGAGAAGGAGTTTACTTAGGATGAATTTGAAAGTTTCATTATTAAAAATGGAATCAAGCAGCAATTCAACATAATATATACACCCCAATAGAATGTGGTTATAAGGAGAAATAATTACAATATTGTTGAGATGGGTAGGATAATGCTATCTAAAAATAAAATTTTAAAATATTTTTGGAGACAAGTTATCTGTGTTGTTGTACACATATAGAACAGATAAAATTTGATACCCAAGGAACATTTTACTCTATATAAAATTTGGCATAAAAAGAAACTAACTATCAAAAACTTTAAAATGTCCATAAGTCCATGATCTATAAAGATAAAAGTTTTTAAGATGAAAATGTATGAAGATAGATCAAATAGGGGGATATTTATCGGGTTCCTATCTGATAAAAGTAGTTATAGATACTAAAATAAGAATTTTCCCAATCTATTGGACAATTTAGATGTTAATATTGTTGAATATCAGTGAAAATCATACCAGTCTACTCAATAATATTTTTAATTTTATTATGAAAACAACATTTAAATTTTATATTAGAATGTTGAAAAGGTGATTGATGTTAGAACACCAGTTGGTGATGTTGATCCATGTACAGTAGTAGATTTTGTTGAGTATATTGAATTGGTATATGGTATTAATGATGAATTGTATCTGATTGAGAAAACATTATCTTGGGATCGTGTCCAATACCAAAGGATTCTAATGTCATTAGCACCAAATTGGTGTTTATAAAAAAAATAGAATGAGTAAGGGGGTCTAAAATGGAACAAGGCATGGATAATATAAAAAGGATATACTCAAATGGAAGTCATTGACTTTGAATAAACCATTTCTCTATTAACAAGGCTTGTAATAATTAAAAAATAGTTATGGATGCACACAACCACTACAATGTTTATCAAATGGATTTAAAATTATCTTTTTAGAATGGAGACCTTAAGAAAGAAGTCATTATTAAAAAACCATATAGTTTCATTAAAAATGTTGATGAGAGCATGGTATATAGACTAAGAAAGTCATTATATTGATTGAAACAGGATTCCAGAGCCTAATATTTGAAACATGATAGTTGATTGAGGAAAATGGAATTCTGGAAATGGGAAGTTAATAGAAATTTTTACAACAAATTTTTACCCAAAATTTTATTGATTTTATTGTATAAATTCATGATATGATATTTTCCAATGATAATATGACTCTTTGTGAGAAATTTTCTAAGAAAATGAAAAAAATAGTTTGATATTTCATTACTTGAAGAACTAAGATACTTTTTGGTGTTATAGATTGGGTAGAATTTAGATTATATATTTTGGTATAAATAAGTGTATGTTAGAGAGTTGATGAAAAAAATCATATGGAATCATAAAAATATATTTTAACACCTAATTTGGTTAGAACCAAACCATGTTAAGATTAGAATAGTATAAAGGTTAATAAAAATTTATTTTAAAGATACATTGGAATTCTATTATATTTAATAGCCACAAGACCAAACATATACTTTGATGTGACACTTTGTGATTGGTTTCAAAGTGACCCTATGTAGTCACACATTCTTGAAACAAATACGATACTGAGATATTTGTGGGGCACAATGAATTATGGTATATTTTACAAATGAATTGTAGATTTTAAGCTAATTGGATTTAATGATGTAGATTAGGAAGGTGATTGTATGAATAGAAAATCTACATCAGGAGGGAATTTCTGTTAGAGTTGGTGTCCAAGGACCAACTGATTCTACTTTGAGTACATGTATATGTGATGTATTGAATATTAATTAAACATATTATAACATTTTTTCATTGTTCTATATGGATTTGAAGTAATAATGTCCTATATTATTTGTTAAGGTTATAATAGTTCCTTACTATGATGAGAACCTTGAAGTGATATAATAATATTCTTAATATAGTTTCATGGCTGGATAACGTACTATGATGGTACATGTAGTATTTAGATCATTAGTTGTGAGTACTCATAAGTGGATGAGTATTCTTCTCATGAAGTTTTCACTTGGTAATCTATAATATGGGAGATTATGAGAACAAACCTGCCAGTAGGAATTCCTCATGTTTTTGTGTCATTGGATATTTATATTTGAGATCATGTGTAATGGTTCTTAGAATTTAAGATTATCATTATTAAATTCCATGGCTCATGCACTTATATTTAATGATAAAAAACATCATGCTATATGTTGGTGGGAGTATGGTGTGTTGGGTACATCACAATTGACATGTCATTAATGGATAAGTCGAGAAAGGGTTTTTACCTTCCATCTTTATGGGAGTTTATATCTTATCTAATTTATTGGAATATAATCATTGCATAAATTTCATGGTCATGGAGTAACAACATGTTTATTTCAGAAATTCAAAGACAGACATATCGATAAAATAAGTTGATGAGACTTTCATGAAACCTTCTTTATAAGATATTGTAACAGAGGGATTATATTGCATAGTGGGTGTTCATATGTTGTCGTCATTGTTGCGACATTAAGTTCTTTCTCTTTAGTACCTTGACCCATTGCTATACAGTAATCTTGGACTTTAGTCAATCCCATCTAATGACAACGAGAAAGAATCCTAGAGGGGAACACACTAATTGTTTCTATTGATTTTGATTAAATTCTATTTGAATTTAACAAATGGAATAAATATTATACTCAAGACCAAGGAATAATCCTATTCAAGTTATATTGATCACAAAAATTAAATAAATATTTATTCTTCGGCATATGAATGAGAATATTTTTTTTATTTTATTGAATATTTTAATAAATATTTATTATTTGGTATGTGAATTAAATATTTATTTATGAATAATACTTTTATTCCAGTATTCAATAAATACTGATGAGTTCAAACAAACCAAGACTACATAAGATAATAAAATAATTACTTATAAGTTGGTAAATATTATTTATCAATTTGCACAAGATGGAACACCACAAAATAACAATATCATTATTATGTGGCTTGGGGTTTATTAAAGGTTTTAATTTTATTCAATGGCTATCATGCAATTAAATAATATTTTAACCTAAACTCTAACTCTATAAATAGATGATTATGTCTGTTGTGTATATCATCCAAAATTAAAAATAGAGAATTTTTTCACACAATGAATTCTCTATCGACTCCTTGTCTCTCCCTCTCAAGAACAAGAAATGAAAGAGATATTTTATCAAGATCAAAAAACGATCAATCAATAACGAACAATGTAAAACATTTGATTTATCATACCAACACCTAATGATCGAGTGGTGTTTATCAAAGATCATTAGAGTGCATTTGGATCACTACTAGAGGGATTCTATCCATGAAACCTCATAGAACAACAAAGGAAATCTGAAAGGGTATTTTCGGACAATAAACATACATCAATGAATAAATTCAATGAAGAAATTTATTAAGACCAAGTATTTATTTCTTCAAATATTAAATAAATAAATTAAAAAATTTACATGCATGACTATCGCTCATGGTTTTAGACAATGGTTATTAAAAAAATTAATATATTTCCCACCACCACACACTTCTGTTCTTCCCATAACCAACAATTGGTATCAGAGCGGTCACATTTATATTTATTATTATTTATTTGATTATTGATCAATATGTTATTGTGGTCAAATTTTCATTTCTTATTATTCACTTTTCAAATATTATTTAAATTAATATTCTTAAACATATTAATTATAATCATTCAAATATTTTCATTTTTCTTAAAGGTTTAAGAAAGGATAAATAACGACTGGAGATGCTATCATGAAACTACCAACTTTTTGCTGGTAAGATAGGATTACATGGAGTGTACTTGGAAGTACACACCGTGTACCCTAGAGCACTCCAACTGGATGTGCCAAGGAATACATGGTGCACCACGCAGTAGTTACATGCAGTGTAGGCCATGTGTTGACCGACCAGGGTGTCATGTGCGCTTTCAAATTACACTACATGTATTGGTGTACACTATGTGTAGTCTACATGGGTTAGTGGTGTAAATCACACAATTCATGTGGTCATTATACATGGTCAAAACCACATGAGACTGAAAATGTAGAGAATTTATGATATACATGACAAGTATGCAGTGTACAAGGCGTGTAGTTTATTAATTTTGGTGTCTGGAGAACACACTGAGCCACTGGATGAGAAACGGAACATGGATTAAAGAGATACATGACATTTAACTATCCTATACATGTTTTATAGTCCATCAAAATACACGTTTAAGACCTAGGTGTGCATCCCTGTAACACCACAAGGTTTTAAAAAATAAATGAAATGCATGAAACTTTGTTTTAAGTAGATATTTATAACTATAATTTAAACATAATTTTGCTGCTTCTATATTTTTAATTTCAAAAAACGGTCATCTAAAATTGTGTTCAGTAAGTTATTTAGAGCTTGATGAAACCAACTTGTTTTTTTGTGAATAGTAACATACCCTTGTGAAAAGTAATATGAAAAGTAATATGACCATAATGAATAGTAAATTGTATTATTATTTTATTTTCTTAATACTTTAAGATAATTACATCTTGGTTAATTTTTCAATGCGATATAAAAGCAGTTATAGAATTAAAATTTTTAATTTTTGAATTAAGTGTGATTTTATTTAAAAATTAAATTAATAATATTAAGAAAATTATTTTCAAAAAATGGAGTTCATTTTTGAATTCTACATCTCAAAAAATGGTTAGGGTGGATTTTTGGGATTTTTCTGAAATAGATGAATTTTCGGTGAATAGTAAAAATACAATTTTGAGTTTTTGGAAAGTTTAATGACATCATTAATGATGTAATAATGATGTAATAATTCTGGTATAATTGTTTACAGTAAAATAAGATATGAGATGTCCCAAGTGGATAATACCATGGTCAAGACCATGGTTTTGCAAATACCACTAATGAGGTGTCCCTTGAAAATTATTAAAATATTTCCTCACTTTTTCTATAAATACCAACCCATTCCTTCCTTCCATTAATTAAAAATTCCTCATAAATAAATCTCTATCCTTCTTACCTCCTTATTAATCCTCTCAATGTTTCCTCAGTCCCCTAAGGTCTCAACCTTCAATTCTTAGGAGTTACTCTACAAGGTAAGAGAATTATCAACTTCTTTCTTTCTTTTTCCATTCAAGTTCTCTTTTATGTGGTATAACCTTCAAGTTTCCATAACATATTATAATTTATATTTTATTATATATCTATATTTTATTATGTTTCATTTATATATGGGTGACCCTTGTACCCTCTCTTTTTAATGTTTTCTAAAACCATGTTGCATAGTCGTTAGGCTACCGAATTTTTGTAGGGATTTCTCAACTATTATTTTATTTTGAGTTCCTATATTTTCCTATTATTTCATCATCTCACCTTATCCAATAGGAATTAATGATCTAGTATCTTACATAATTTTTATTTCATCATGTTTATGGAAGATGCACCATTATACTTTTTCTCCTCTCCCAATTATTCAAGGAATAAAAACATTGTTCGTGATGTGTTAAATTACCGACATTGTGGATGATGTGATTTTAATTTGATTTAATTCCTTGAAGTCTAGTCATGAAACCATTTTTATGTTTGAACCAGGTTATAATATTTGTATTTATGACTCATCTATGGTTCAAAAATTCATTTGTACACATGGTTTTAATTTTTAAAACAAAATGAGGTCGTTATTATCCAAGAACCACTAAAATAAACTAAAAAACATAATTAATGTTTTAAGATATGAATCATCCTTATTTTATAATTAAAAATGATAAATGGTATAATTTATCATTATGTAAATATGTAACTACCATTCCATTCCAATTCGGGAGTTTCACTCCCAATCGACAAGAATATCCATCATGAACCGATCAAGGAAACCATGTAAAGAACACACCTGACACAATGTAAATAACAAAATATTACTAATAAATGTGTCGCATGATGTTGTAAAATGATCATATAAGGTGTTATAAACATGAATGTTTTTCATTAAGATATTAATAACACTCTTTTAACCATTATACAGAAGTTTTAAATACAATTTAAGTAAGAAGAACTCGAGGTAAGGGAATTATTATCCCAATTTCTATTCTTTGGGTTAACCTTCTTCTTTATTCATTATGTGGTATTAAGATTATTTTTGTAATGAATTTTTGTTTATATTATGTTTAACTATGTGTATTTACAGTTTATACACATATCCATTCCATTCTATTAATTCTTACTCCAATTATATTTTAAGGGACTTTCCTTTTAAAATCATTTTAAAACTCTCCTTAATAAATTTCAAAAGGATTGTTTTTTTATATAAATATGGAATGAGTGGTTTCTCCTGATTTAAAAATACTTTATTACTATGATATATTCCTTTGAAAATATTTATGTTGGTTTGACCCCATTATAGCTCAAGGTATGTTGGGTTGATCCCATTATAGCTCAAGATATGACGGGTGAGTCCCATTATAGCTCTCCAATGCATTGGGAACTCCATAGATAGAAGTTGAAAAAAAGTTTATTCCATGTGTAAGGGTGAATGTAAGAGTGATATGGTAAATATTTCCTAAGGAAACTACATGATTTTTATATGCATATGATTTTTTATGATTATGGGTTTTTTTGGTTTTTATATTATCACTTGACTAATGATTTCTTTCTTTATATCCCTTACTGAGTTTTAAACTCATCACAAGTTTTTTAAAATGTTTTTCAAAGGATATAAGGATGGGTAAGAGAAATAAGGTATTTTTGATGTTTGATATGGAGTGTTGTTAAAGAAATCATGTTTTAAGTTTTAATGTTTTATATTTTGAAAAAAATGGATTTTTTATTAGTAGTATCCTCTTGTATAAATGTAATATGTCATGTATGTAAGATATCCTCATTCTTTAAAACTATAAACCCAAAAAGATCCCTCAATGTGTAATAATGTATATTCTTGACTGAAATTCAAGATTAAGTAATGTTTTAAGGTCAGGTCCTTATAATTGGTATCATAGGATGGTTTAGATAACTTTAGGGGTTGGGATGATATTAAAAGAATACCATAAATGATTTTTACTCTATAGTAATTTTAAATGTTAGAGAATTTAAGTATTACCATGTTTATTCATCTAAGTTATGTTTGTAAAGAATGGTTTTCCATAGAAGAAATAGGGAAGCTAAAGTAGGGAGGCACCAAGAGGCTGATGTTTGTCCAAATCTGTAGCCTGAAATGGTGGGAATCGGAACGGATTAGTTTATGATAGAAATGGCTCAGTTAACTCAAGAAATAAATAGAGTTGGTATCCATTCTAGAGAAAAACATGATCTACCAAAAAAAACATTTCTTTTGTGGATCATTTTATGAGGAAACATCCTCCAACATTTAGTGGAACCGTAGATCCAGGGATAGCTGAAGGACGGATCAATACTCTAGAAAAGATATTTGATTTCATGGTATGTTCATAAAATCAAATGGTAATACTATAAATTTATCATTTGTAAGGTGAAACCGATCAATGGTGGTCTTTGGTTAAGAATATGAGAGAAAGAGATGATCTTAACAGTCTGGAATGGGATGATTTTAATAGTCTTTTTCTAGAAATATATTTTCCCAAAACTGTTCGAATCGAAATAGAGAAAAAATTCTTGGAATTGAAGTAGAAATATGATGATTCTAAGGAAGCATATGAACCAAAATTTATAAGATTTTCTAGGTATGTACCAGATTTTACTCGGGATTTTGAAAGTAAAATTAATAGATTTTACTCTGGTTTGAAACCTTTTTTGTAAAGATCTTTTGCTTCACTAGAGTTTAAAAGCTATGAGAAGCTTGTTCGTTGTGATGAAAAAGTTGAGATAAAGTTTGTTGAAACATATGTTCCATGTGATGATAAGAATAAGAAGTTGTTAGGTTGGAAGGAAATGGGGAAGAACTCATCAAATAAGTATAGAGGTAAGAAAATGAATTTCCCTTCTTGTGAAAAGTGTGGTAAAAGGCATCCTGGTGAATGTATTGTAAATTCTGAGAAATGATACTGATGTGGAAATTTTAGACACATGTATCATGAGTACAAGGAAAATGATCCAAAAATTAATGAAAATCCAATGGTGAGATATTTTAACTGTAAGGAATTGGGCCATTTTTCTAATGTTTGTCTGAAGATATTTACTCATGCAGGGAATCAGAAAGATTGGAAGTAGAAGGGTTTGGTAAAATCAATTGAAACCACTTCAGCAGATCTTGAGCCATAAAATGAGGTGGTATCAGGTACACTTCTTGAATTTATAGATTTTTTAAATGTGTTGTTTGATTTAGGTTCTACACATTCCTTAATTTCTGAGAAATATTTAGAAAAATTGGGAATTCAACCTCGTTAAATGAAACTAGATATCATGGTACAAACACCTGGAGGAAATATTGTGGAAAAAATAAATTTTAAGAATCTTCATATCCTTTTCTGTGGAAAGGTTTTACCTACAAACCTTGTTTTTTAGCCCATATTAGATTTTGATGTTATTATGGGTATGGACTGGATTTCTTTTTATCATACTAAGATAGATTGTAGAGAAAAAGAATTTGTTTTTCAGAAATAATTTCAGTTTGTGTACAAGAATGAACCCATACCATTAATAACATGTCAGGAAGCTAATAAACTGATAAAGGAAGGGAATGAAAGTTATCTTGCTCATATTTTTGAATATAAGGGAACTATCTAGATTAATGATGTACTAGTGGTAAATGAATACTTTTATATTTTCCCTGATGATTTTCTTGGTATTATTCCTAATCGATAGGTTGAGTTTACTATTGATTTAGTGCCTTATGTTAATCTAATTTATAAACCCCCTTATTGAATATCCCAAATGGAATTTCTAGAATTAAAAAGGTAGTAGTAGGAATTATTAGATAAAGGCTTCATCCGACCTAGTACTTCACCATGGGGTGGTCCTGTCTTGTTTGTTAATAAAAAAGATTGTTCAATGAGACTTTATATCGATTATAGAGACTTGAATGAAATTACTGTTAAAAACAAGTATCATTTTCCTCATATAGATGATTTGTTTGATCAACTTTGGGGAGCACGGTATTTTTCAAAGGTTGACCTGAGGTCGAGGTACCATCAGTTGAAAGTAAAGGATGAAGACATCTTAAAGACTGTGTTTCATACTAGATATGGTCATTATGAATTTGTAGTTATTCATTTTGGGTTAATTAATTCACTTGTTGTATTAATGGATCTTATAAATAGAATATTTCATGATTTCTTAGATAAGTTTGTGGCTGTGTTTATTGATGAAATTCTGGTATATTCTAGAAGTAAAGAGGAGCATGAAAAACATCGAAGGGTTGTTTTGAAAACCTTAAAATAAAAGAAACTATACGGAAAATTCAGAAAGTGTGATTTTAGGTTGTAATAGATTTATTTTCTTAGGCACATTGTAAATAAGGATGGAATAATAGTTGATCTTTCCAAAAAAATGTTTGATGAATATCCAACACCTACAAATGTTATAGATATTTGTAGTTTTCTTGGATTAGCATGTTATTACTGATGGTTTGTTAAAAACTTTGCACGGTTATCTAGCTCGCTAACTAAGTTAACATAAAAAGGGTTTAAATTCGTTTGTATAAAATAATGTGATGTTTTTTTTCAAGAATTGAAGAAGAGATTGGTGAATACTCCAGTTTTGGCCTTGCCTTCTCAAAATGGTGAGTTTTTCATCTACAATGATGCTTCATTGAAGGGACTTGGTTGTGTTCTGATGAATAATGATCAGGTAATTGCTTATGCTTCAAGAAAACTAAAACCTCGTGAGTTAAATTATCCCACGCATGATTTGTAATTGGAATCTGTGGTTTTTTCTTTGAAAATTTAGAGGCACCATTTATACAGATCCAAATGTCAAATATATACTAACCATAAAATTCTAAAGTATATATTCACTCAGAAGTAATTAAAAATGAGGAAGAGAAGATGGATTGAACTGATAAAGAATTATAATTTCACGATCAATTACCATCCATGAAAAGAAAACAAAGTGAAGTATTCCTTGATTCGAAAACATCATGCATCATTAACCATGTTACATTTGGAACATGATCCCTTGATTAATTATTTGATGAATTTTGTCTTAGAAGTTGTCGATGCAGGGAATACATCTATTTTGTTTCAGGTTTCAGTGCATTCATTTTTATCAAAAAGAATTAAGAAATCACATAAAGAAGACCCTGAGATATAGAAAAAGGTAGAATTGGTTAAAATGGTTAAGTTTCCAAAATTTAAACTTGATAAAGATTGTGTTTTAATATTTTTAAAAAGGTTGTTTGTGCCTTGTGATTCCCATTTAAAGAAATATTTGTTGTGTGAAGATCATAGTTCTCCATTTTCAATTCATCCTAGAATTACTAAGATGTACAGAGACCTTTAGAAGTATTACTGGTGGGATGTAATAAAAAGGGATATTGCAGAATTTACTATGAAATGTTTGACATGTCAATAGGTTAAAGAAGAGTAGTAGTTGGTGAAGGGGATGTTACATATTTTGCTAGTGATAGAGTGAAAATGGGAGAATATATCGATGGAATTTGTGGTGGGACTGCCTAATACTTCTCAAGGTAACAATGTGATTTGGATTATTGTTGATCGGCTGACAAAATCTGCACATTTTCTTTCTATTCGAGATACAATTTTTTTGGATCAGCTTTCTCGATTGTACCTCAAATATATTTTTAGGATAAATGGAGTTCCTCTTTCCATTGTATCTGATCAAGATCTCAGGTTCACTTCTAACTTTTGTAAGGGGCTTCATAAGTCATTGGGCACTGAATTAAATTTCAGTATAGCTTTTTATCCTCAATATGATGGGCAGTCAGAACGAATGATTCAGACTTTAGATGATATGATTTGAACTTGTTCAATAGACTACTAGGGAAGTTGGGATCAGCATTTTTCTTTAGTTGAGTTTTCTTATAATAACAGTTTTCATTCCAGTATACAGATGGAACCTTTTGAGGAACTGTATGGGAAGAGGTGTCGAACTCTATATTTTTGGGATAAAGTTAGGGAAAGGAAGTTTATGGGACCAGAATTAGTAGAGTAAGTGGCTAAGAAAATGAAGATGATCCAGCAGCACATGAGAATAGCTCAGAGCAGGCAGAAAAGTTATGTAGATAACAGAATGAAATACTTCTCTTTCGAGGTAGGTGACCATGTTTTCCTTAAAATATCTCCTTGGAAAAGTGTTATGCATTTTGGTAAGAAAGGAAAGAAAAGTCCTTGATTCATTGTTCCTTCTAAAATTTTGGAGAAAGTTAGACCAGTTGCATACCGAGTAGCTTTGCCTCCGAGTTTATCTCAGGTACATAATGTTTTTCATGTTTCGATGTTGAGGAAGTATGTACCAGATTCATCACATGTCTTTAGCACAGAAGTAGTTCAGCTGGAAGAGAAACCAGTTCAGATTCTTGATCAAAGGGAACAGGTATTGTAGAATAAGGTAATCCACTGGGTAATGGTTTTGTGGAGAAACCACATGGTTGAAGAAGCAACATGGGAATCTGAAAATGCTATGAGGGAAAGGTACCCTCGCTTGTTTAATGAGTAAATAAAATTGTGAGTATACAATTTCTAAAAGGTGTGGATAATGTAACACCCCAATATTTTAAAAAATAAATTAAATGCATGAAACTTTGTTTTAAGTAGATGTTTATAACTAGCCATTAAACATAATTTTTCTGCTTCTATGTTTCTAATTTTAAAAAACGGTCATCTAAATTTGTGTTCAGTAAGTTATTTGGAGTTTGAAGGAACCAACTTATTTTTTTGTTGAATAGTAACATAACTTTGTGAATAGTAATATGAATAGTAATATGACCCTAATGAATAGTAAATTTTAATATTATTTTATTTTCTTAAGGTTTTAATATAATGAAATCTTGGTTAATTTTCTAATGTGATATAAAAGCAGTTATAGAATTAAAATTGTTAATTTTTGAATTAAGTGTGATTTTATTGAAAAATTAAATTAATAATATTAAGAAAATTATTTTCAAAAAATGGAGTTCATTTTTTAATTTTACATATCTAAAAATGGTTAGGGTGAATTTTTGGTATTTTTCTGAAACAGTTGAATTTTCAGTGAATAGTAAAAATACAGTTTTGAGTTTTCGGTAAGTTTAATTACATAATTAATGATGTAATGATGATGTAATAATTCTGGTAGACTTGTTTGTAGTAAAATAATATATGACGTGTCCCAATTGAATAATACCATGGGAAAATATCATGGAAAATCCCATGGTTTTGCAAATACCACTAATGAGGTGTCCCTTGGAAATTATTAAAATATTCTCTCACTATTGCTATAAATACCAACCCATTATTTCATTACATTCATTAAAAAGTCCTCCTCAATAAAGATATAGCATTATTACCTCCCTAGTAATCCTCCCAAGGTGTCATCAAGCCTCCAAGGTCATAACCTTCAAGTCTTAGGAGTTACTCTACAAGGTAAGAGAATTCTCAACTTCTTTCTTTCTTTTTCCATTCAAGTTCTCTTTTATGTAGTATAACCTTAAATTTTATATACCATGTTATTATTCACATTTTATTATATCTATATATTTTATTATGTTTCATTTATATATGGGTGACCCCTATCCCCTCTCTTTTTAATGTTTTCTAAAACCATGTTGTATAGTCATTAGGCTACCAAATTTTCGTAAGGGATTTATCAACTATTCTTTTATTTCGAGTTCCTTTATTTTCTTATTATTTTCTCTTCTCCCCTTATCCAATAGGAATGAATGATCAAGTATCTTACATATTATTTATTTCATAATGTTTATGGAAGATTCACCATTATACTTCTTCTCCTCTCCCACTTATTCAAGGAATAAAAACATTGTCTGTGATGTGTCGAATTACCGACATCATGGACAATGTGATTTCAATTTGATTTAATTACTTAAATTATGGTCATGAAACCATTTTTATGGTTGAAATAGGTGATAATATATGTATATATGTCTCGTCCATGGTTCTAGAATTCTTTTTTATACATGGTTTTAATTTTTAAAACAAAATGAGGTCGTTATTATCAAAGAACCACTAAAATGATCTAAACGAACATCATTAATGTTTTAAATTATGAATAATCCTCATTTCAAAATTAAAAATGATAAATGGTATAATTTATGATTCTATAAATATGTAACTACCATTCCATTCTAATTCTGGAGTTTCATTCCCAATCAAAAAGAATATCCATCATGAACTGATCAAGGAAACAATGTAAAGAACGCACCCAACACAATGTAAATAACAAAATATTACTAATAAATGTGTCTAATTATGTTGTAAAATGATCATATAAGGTGTTATAAACATGAATATTCTTTATAAAGATATTAATAACACTATTTTAATCATTATACATGAGGTTTAAACAGAATTTAAGTAAGAAGAACCCAAGTTAAGGGAATTCTTAACCCAATTTCCATTCTTTGGGTTAACCTTATTCTTTATTTATTAGGTGGTATTAATATTATTGGTGTGATTAATTTTTTTTATATTATTTTGCACTATTTTTATTTACATTGTATACACATATTCATTCTACTCTATTAATTCTCACTCCAATTATATTTTAAGGGACTTTCCTTTTAAAATCATTTTAAAACTCTCTTTAATAAATTTCAAAAGGATTGTTTTTTTATATGTATATGGAATGATTAGTTTCTACTAATTTAAAAATACTTTATTACCATGATATATTCCTTGGAAATTATGTATGTTGGGTCGAGCCCATTATATATCAAGATATGTTGGGTTGAGACCATTATAGCTCAAGATATGACGGGTGATCCCCATTATAGCTCTCCAATGCATTGGGTACTCCAGAGATGGAAGTTGACCAAAAGGTTATTCCATGCGTAAGGGTGAATGTAATAGTGATATGGTAAATATTTCCCAAGGAAACTACATGATGTTTCTATTCATATGAGTTTTTATGATTATGGGTTTCATTGGTTTTTATGTTATCACTTGACTAACGCTTTCTTTCTATATATCCCTTACTGAGTTTCATACTCATACCAAGTTTTTTTAAAAAAATAATAGGATATAAGTATGGGTAAGAGAAATAAGTGAGTCATGATGTTTTATATGGAGTGTTGTTAAAGAAATCATGTTTTAGGTTTTAATTTTTCATATTTTGAAAAAATGGATATTGTTTTAGTAATATCCTCTTGTATGAATGTAGTATGTCATGTATGTAAGATATCCTAATTATTTAAAACTATATCCCTGAAAAGATCCTCAATGTGTATTAATTTATATTCTTGACTAAAATTCAAGATTAAGTAACGTTTTAAGGATGGTTCCTTATAATCCTGACACACAAAAATAAGAACACGTGTTTTGTAGCTGGTTTGTACATGTTTTGTAGTCTGGCCAAGGTACATACTATAGACCCAGGCGTGTGACCCAAATACATGACAACTGAGATACACGGCATGTAGCTGGATGTACACATTATGTATTCTCCCATTAAAAGATAGGATTTAAATTACATTAAATTGGAAAATTTCAGCATTAAAAGCTTATTTTATTAACTAGAACACCATTGTGTGTTTGAAATTTTAATAATAGTTTTAAAGAATTTTAAATGCTTTATTAATTTATTATAATAAATATTTTATTATTGGTTTTTTTGTTTATTTTACATGAATTCCATAAATTATGGGTGTCTCCAATAATGTTTATATGATCATTAAGATGAAAGGAAATTAATTAATTCATTAAATTAATTAATTAATTCAAGCATGTTCATCCTAATAATAAAGAATGAATAAAGAAATAAATGTTATCCAATTACTTTTGTGTATTCATTGCACATGTGACCATTCATGAGGACCAATACTTGTGTATGCATTAGATGTTTTAATTTAATTTATTGCATGGGTTTATAATTATTTAATATTAAATTAAATGATAGCATGTGAGTCATCCCTCCCTCCATTATTATGTAGGACTTACATGTCCAGGGATATTAATGCAATCCCCTTTTAACCAATCATTTGGTTCCCCTCACCTATGTGTGATTCATAAATATATGTATTTAATAAGTATCCCAAGGCACATGGAGGGGGTTTTAGATGGAACCATTATGATTCCAACTCAGGTAATACATCGGTGGACAGGTGGAATTTTGTAACTTATGCCAAGACCAGAAATAAGAGTTATTTACCCTAGGTCAAATGTTCATTTAATGTACACCCATTAAATAAAATATTATATAAAGATAATGAATGAGTCATTTAATTATTTATTTATTTCTATCTATGCAATTATTTATTTTTTGGATGTAAGGTCATGATCACATAAATAAATTAATTAATGTGTAAAGATAGAAATTAAATAAATGAATTATGTGCATATTTTTTATCCAAATAGTATAATTAATTAAGTAACATTCACTTAATATTACCAATACTTATAAAGGATAAAACAAGATAAAATTTATGCATAATAAATTAAAAATGACTCAATTAAATATTAAGTTAGACTTGGTCATCCATTACTTTATTGGGAATGAAACTCAATAGAATTAAGTGTTTGACCAAACCTTGTTAGAACACTTACTTTTATAAGGGGGGTTCTTATGAAGGTTTTGGGTTAACTTAACCATTTTACATCAAGATCAGTAGCCCTTTATATACTTGGTGTAATTTGGAGGCAAGTGTTGAGGAAATTCAAGTCAGGATTTTAAGATAGGGGAGTCCACTCAATAGATCAAGGAACTCCAAGCCCACAGTTGGTAAAGACTTACCTTCCTAAATACCTTAAAGTAGCTTGAACAACCATTTTGGAGGTTTTTTGAAGGATAATATAGATCATTTCCACTAGAATTTCATAGAAACTAGACATTCTAATTTCAATAGTGAGGGTCATTGGAACTTGATAAAATAGTGGGAGATTTAATAAAATCAATTAATTTATTATATCTCATTCAATTTTTAATTAAGAAAATAACTAATAATCTTCTCTTTTAATTATAAAATAAAATGGTAAGATCATCATCTGGATTATCCTTATGATCAATATTAGATAAATACAACCTCCTAACTTATAGTAAATTCTAGGAATGGTACAGATACCTTCGGGTTATGCTATGCCATGAATGGAAATCTTACGTGATAGAATGATCATTTCCTAATCTGCCTACTAAGAAGGAGAGTGATGAATAGTTCCTAGTCTATTAGAAACATATTAATGATGTGGTTGATTTTCAATGTTTAATGATTTCTTCTATGTTTAGTGAACTCATGAAGTCTCGTGAAAACATGGATGTGTATAGAATGATTGAGAACCTATGTTGTCTTTACTAGGAGAGAGATAGATAGTAACAGTTTTAGATTTACAAGGTTCTCTTTCAGAGAAATCTTGGAGAGGCTTCCCCAGCTGGGCCTCACATAGTCAAGATAATTGGCTACATTGAGCACTTATAGGTTCTAACGTTTAAACTCCCTAAATAATTGGTCACTGATCTTAATCTGGCATCACTCCCTCAAAGCTTCTCTATATTTGTTGTTAATTTTATTATAAATAACATTAAGAAGTCTCGATAAGATATTCTTACTCTTCTTTACCAAGTAGATAAACTTAGGAAGCATGAAAAACCTTCAGTCCTTATGGTTAACAAATGGAAAGGGAAATCAAAGAGATTTAAGCCTAAATATTCTTAATTCTCTTCCAAGAAGATAAATATTAAGAGAAAAGAAAGGTAACAGGATGTTGTCTATTTCACATGTGGAAATAAGGTCCACTAAAATAAAAACTGAACCTGACCAAAGAAGTAAGGGGAGTCTTCAGGTGTCTTTATTATTGAGTAAAATTTATCTATTCCTACAAATTGGGTATTAGATACATCTTGTGGTTCTCACATATGTATTCAAATATAGGAACCAAGTATATTCAAAAAACTAAATAAGGGGAGAAATATCTATGAGTAGACAATGGAGCTAAAATTACAGTTGTAGCTATTAGGGACTACCACCTCATGTTGCTGATTGGAATGATCTTGGTTTTGAAAGGTTGTTGTTATGTTTCATATATTACTAAAAACAATATTCCTGTATTAAGAATTGATACTAATGGATTTATTTTCAAATTTGGGAATAAATTTTTCTTATTTTATAAATATATCATTTTTCTGGTAAGTCATATTTAAATAATGGCCTTTATGTTTTGGATTACATGAACCAAGTAATATAAATTGATAATGAAATTACTTTACATGACTCATACCACACCCAAATTTAGCATCATTGGAAATTTCATGTAAATGAAAAGCGCTTGACTAAATTACATCAAGATGGATATTTAGATTCTTTTTTAACTAAAACCACTTGGTGTATGTAACTCATGTTTACAAGGAAAAATGACCAAAGACCCATTTATTTGGAAAGTTTAAAGAGATAAAGAGAGTATTGAATTAGTTCATACTGATTTGTATGGACCATTTCATATTTAATCAATGGAAGGGTTCTCATACTTCATAACTTTTACTAATTATTTTAGTAGATATGGATATGTCTACTTAATGAGGTACTAGTCAGATTCTTTTGATAAATTCAAGGAATACAATAATGAAGTTGAGAATCATCTTGGTAAGAATATTAAGAAACTCCACTCAGATTTTGGTGGATAATATCTTAATAAATACTTCATTGGTTACTTATGAGAGTTTGGGATCCTTTCCTAACTCACTCCTCCTTACACGCCTCAGAGGAATGGTGTAAGCAAAAAGAGTAACCGCACCATTTTGGACATGGTGAGATTGATGATGATTCTTGTGAGGATTATATTATCCTTTTAGGGATACGCATTACAAATAGTAGCACATGTATTGAACTACATACCAACTAAATTGATAAATGGTATTATATACAAATTTTGGAGTGGAAATAAAACCATGTTATCGAATTTACATGTCTAGGGAAGTGATGCATTTGTTAAGGCCTCTTTGGGTAACGAACTTGTACCCTAAGGCACAAAGTCCACCTTTATAGGATACCCCAAGGAACAAATTGGATATTGCCTATACAAACTCTCAAACAAAAAGGTTATAGTAGAAAGAAATTCCATATTCCTTGAGAGGGAGAACATCTCTAATAGAGATAGTGGGGGTGATATAGACTTTAATGAATTCAAGGCTCAAGGCACACAATAGTTAGTATAGGAATAGATTCTACAAAGCCCCATGGAAAAAGATACTATTCCAGAGACATAATTACTATGTAGAACTAAAAGTGAGGTTATAGAACTAGAATGTCATGATTTCTAAGTCACAGAGGATTGTGACTCACTATTAGTTAATAATATTGATCCTCTAACCTACAAGGAAGTAGTAAGTGGAACATATATTTCCAAGTGGTAAGAATCCATGAATTTTTAAATAGATTCCATGTACTAAAACCAAATTTTGATTTTGGTAGACCCTCTAGTAGATGTAAATCTCATTGGTTTAAAATGGGTATTTAAGAAGAAACTATAAATGGAAGTGCAAGTCGGTACCTATAAGGTGTGACTAGTAGAAAAAGGGTTTAAATAGTGTCAAGGGATTGACTACAACAAAACCTTTTCACCAGTTTCAATGATAAAATCCATCAGAATTCTACTTGTCATTATAGACTTCAAGGATTGTGCGATTTTTCAAATGGATGTCAAAATAGCCTTCTTTAATAGGAAACTTTAAGAAGATTTCTATATGGAACAACTTGAAGGGTTTCTAACTCCAAAGGATGCCAGAAAGGTATTCAAGTTAAAAAGATCCATTTATGGATTAAAGAAAGAATCCATGTCATGGAACATTTATTTTTATGAGGCTATAATAGAATTTGGTTTCATAAAGAATGAATGTAATTTTTGTTTCTATAAATGGTTTAGTAGAAGTTAGGTAATTTTCTTAATAGTATATGTTGATGACATATTACTTATAGGAAGTGAAATACTGGTATTACATGCTGCTAAGGCATGGTTGAATAAATTATTCTATATGAAGGACTTGGGTTAGGTATCATATATTCTTGGGATCAAGATTTATCATTATAGATCCAAGAGGTTGATCATCCTAAGTCAAAGTACATACATTGACAAGATATTGAAGAGGTTCATTATGGAATAATACAAGAGGATATTGTTTCCAGCATCACATGGCATTCATATTTATAAGAAAATGTGTCCTCAGACACATGGGAAAAGAAATAGAATGTAAAGAATTCCATACACATTAATTATTGGGCCAGTCATGTATGTTATACTATATACTAGGATAGATGTTTCCTACACATTGATTGTGGTAGGAAAATATCAAGTTGATCTAAGAGACAATCATTGGATAGTAGTTGAGACTATCCTTAAGTATATGAGGTATACAAGGGATGTGTTACTAATATATGGAGGAGATTATGAACTATTCATAAAAGGATATTCAAATTCTAGTTTCAAAACTAATAAAGATGGTATAAAGTCACAAACAGGATACATATTCACTTTGAATAGAGGTGTTGTGAGCTGGAACAGCTCAAAGCAAGCTATGTTCATAGATTCTATAGTGGAGTCTGAGTATATTGTTTATTATTAGGTAATTAAGGATGAATTATGGATGTGAAACTTCATCCAATATATTGACATGGTACCCAGTAGTAAATATTTTTTCATGCTCTATTGTGATAATATTGTAGTGGTGGTCATTACAAAATAGAAAAGGTCACGTAAGTAGATAAAGCGCATTATTTAAAATTATTATCTCTTGAGGGATTTTTTTTAGAGATATGAGGTTGTAGTGAGCAGTATTTCAATGGAAGAAAACGTGTAATACCCCTTGACTAAAGTCATGACTTAGTGGATACATGATTATCATGTGAGGTCTTGCAGACTAAAAGTCATAGGTAGTAAGCTCTATTCCAAGTGGGAGTTTGTTAGATTTGGTATCCTAGGACCCACTAATTATACTTTGATTACATGTATATTCAATGTATTGAATATTAATTCAAAAAATTATTACATATTTTTCATTTTTATATATAGCTTTAATTTAATAATGACCTAGAGTATTTTTCAAATTGAAAAGGTCATAGAAGTTCCCCCTATGATGAGAACCTTGAATTTTATGAAAATATTATTAATATAGTTATGTAGTTGGATAACATACTATAATGGGACATGTAGTATTTATATAGTTAGGTGAGAGTACTCATAATTGGATGAGGCTTCTTCTCAAGAAGTTCACACACTTGGTAATCTCCAAGATGAGATATTATGAGAATAGACCCGCCAGTAGGAATCCTTCATGTTTTTGTGTCATTGAATATTCCTATCTATGGGAATGTGTAATGGTAATTAGATTTTAGGATTATCATTAATAAAAGT
Source organism: Viscum album (assembly GCA_963277665.1). Lineage (NCBI taxonomy): Eukaryota > Viridiplantae > Streptophyta > Magnoliopsida > Santalales > Viscaceae > Viscum > Viscum album. The sequence continues at coordinate 781,519,424 of OY728145.1, forward strand.
CATGACTCACGTGCTTAGATTTATTGATAAAAACTATTACATCATATGTTGGCGAGAAGTAGGGTACTTTGGGTATGTCATGATTGAAATGTCATTAATAGATAAGTCAAGGAAGGATTTGTCCCTTCTATCTTTATGGGAGTTGATATCTCATCCCTTTTATTGGAATATAACTATCATATAAATTCTATGGCCATGGTATAACGATGTGTTTACTTTAGATAGTCAAAGAAAGACGTATCGAGCAAATAGGTTGATGAAACTGCCATGAAACCTGCTTGATTAGATATTAGGACAATGGGATTATATTACAAAGTGATTATTAATATGTGTTTGTCATCATTGTGATATTAAGTTCTTTCTCTTGAGTGCCTTGACCTATTTCTAGACAATAATCTTGGACTTTAGGCAAGTCCGCCTAATTAAAACAAAAAATAATATTAGAGGATAACACACTAAGTGATTCTGTTGATCTCGATTAAATTCTATTTGAATTTAATTAATAGAATAAATATTATTCTTGAGACTGAGGAATAATTTTTTTCATGTTATATTGATCTCATAAATTAAATAAATATTTATTCATCGGTATGTGAATGAAATATTTATTTATGAATAAAATTTTTCCAAATATTCAATAAATATCATGGAGTTAAAACGGACCAAGACTGCATCTAGTGATAAAATAATTATTTACAATCTGTTAAATATTATTTATAAATTTGTGCAATATGGTGCACCATAAAATATTATTATTATTATTATTATGTGGCATGGGGTTTATTAAAGTTTTAAAATGTTATTTAATGGTGGGATTGCAATTAAAAAATATTTTAACCTAAACCCTAACTCTATAAATAGATGGTTATGTCTATTTTATATATCATTAAAAATTGATAATAGATAGCTGTTACGCACAATGAATTCTCTCTTGACTCCTCCTTCTCTCCCCCTCTCAATAATGAGAAATTCAAGAGAGATTTATTCAAGACTGAAGAATGAGTGATCAATGACGAACAAATCAATACATTTGATTCATCACACTAGCACCCAAAGATCAAGTGGTATTTCTCGGAGATCATTGGAGTATGTGTGGATCATTACTAGAGGGATTCTATTCTTGGATTCTCACAGTGCAATGAAGGCAATCTAAAATTTTCTTTTTGGATGATCAACATTAATCAATGAAGAAAGTTTCTAATCAAAGGTTATTCTTCAGATATTAAATAAATTAATTATAAATTTGATGTGCATGATCCTTGTTCATGGTTTCGAGAAACGATTATTAAAATAAATTTTAATATATTTCTCACTGCCACACACTTCTGTAGCACCTAGAACCAACACTTTCTTCACTGGTAAGGGATGTGTGAGTTGGTATTGTAAGAAGAAAAACTCAATGACACATAGAAAAACTAAGGATGAATACGTGAAACTACTCATGCATACACATAGGTTTTATGGATGGTTATGTAGTTGATTACTTGATAGTTGAAACTGAGAAACCATTGAGGATTTTATGAGATGATTAGAGTTAGATGTATCAATCAACGAACACTATAAAACACTCTATATCCAAACTTATAGATGTCCATTATCATTTAATGAATGAAAAGGTGAGAAATTGATATATCCAACTTGAATACAATTCCAATCATAATAAAATTGCATATATAATCACAAAAATCCATGCTAAAAGAGAGGTTCACTGAGATTATGCTAAAACTCCATGTTCATCCTTATCCTATTTCTTGAATAAATGTAGAATTCATCCCCCGCATGGGATTTGGATTGTATTGACATAGAGGTAGAAATAGTGTGACAAATCTATGCCAAAGGGGAAGATGGTTCTTCGTAAAAGGAGGAGTGATCACTCTATTGTCATCTAAAATTAAGGATAATGTTGAATAGGATAGTTTTGTATCAGTAATGTTTTATGCATTAATTGAAGGGGGGTTCATTTATGTCACTTGGCCACATTTTCTTACCACTGGGTGATGAAAGTCTCTCAAAAACATAACCTTATCTGTTTGTGTAGTGTAAGACACTTAAAATATGTGGTAGGTTGTGATATAATGATTCTCATGATGATGCTTGATAATGTGTGAACAAATCTAAGATTATGTTAATGATTTTATAAATGTCACCAAGAAATCCTACTAGGGGGATTAAATTGTCGTTGGATTTATTGATGAAGTAATTAATGGTTTTCATTTTTTTCCTACTAGTTAATGAACATGATAGAGGTCTTTGAGGATTTTGATTTTTGTTTGAGGAAGTTTGGAGGTGATTTTAAGAAGTTCTTATGATCTTCTAAAAATCATAATATTCGGTCCATCCATAGAAATTGACAAAGTATCGAGCATAAGGATTTTTGCTCTGATCATAAGACTTAGTAGGCAAAGCACAATACTTTTCCATTAAATATAACACTTCATGTTAGATCCAAAGTATTTGAACCTATCCATAAGTCTTCAATGTATGACTTTAATACATAATATGATATGATCATAAGTATTTGAGAGTGTAATCCTTTTCCATGAGTGCAAGTATTCTTGTATTGAATGTAAGACTTTTTTTTAGTGTATTAATTTGATCTCCCCAATGTAAGACTCCCATAATTAGAAAAATTCTATGTTTTTTATGAAAATATGAGATTAAAAAATTTGAATATATTGATGAAAACTAAAATCAATGATGCAAGAACAAATATTTATTTTGAAAAACAACACATCTAAAATGTGATTTTAGTTGATTCATGTGAGATTTTAAAATCAATAACCATTGTTCATAACTGTTTTAAGTTTAGAACTATTTAATATTAAAATTTGTTATTTGAGAAGATGGTTATTTGAGAAGATATCATGCATAAGGGAATTTGAATAAATCACCATGAATTCACTTTTTGGGTTTCAGATGTTTTGAGAGAAGTGGTCAGTAAAGTGAGGTTTCCAAAAGGTGTTCTTTTATGATAAACCTTTTGGGGTTGTAAGAAAAGGATGTCACCTTGTTTTTCCATTTTATGTTTTTGATAATGATGGGATATATTTAATTCTCTTAAATGAGGTACTTTGGATAAACTAAGATTTTTGGATCATGTGTAAGTGGGAAAAAGATAAGGTGATTACTACATATGAAAAAGATAAAAATAAAAGAAAAACAATTTGATATGAGTACTTGGAGTCATGGATACATTTATTCAAATGTCTAGTTTTTCTTGAGTTTATAGTGTTGAGTTTCAATAGAATAATAAGAATAAGAAGTTCTACATTAGATCTGTATGAAGTGAGTAGTTATTCTTGAATATTTCTAATATATCATAGATAGAGATCTATATATGTTGTTTCTGAAGAAACTAAAACCACTATAATATCATTCTCATCCCGCTTACATATCGTGTATAAAGGTAGTGTGAAATTGAATTGTCTATTGTGACTCTAGACTAGCATGGTGTGACTTTGTGCCAATGTTGTAAGATTGTGATTTTTTATTGCATGCAGTAAAAAATCCATGGTTGGGGAGACTAACCAACCATGAAAAGGGGTAATTTACTCAATAATGGGCCAAAGCTTTTAAAAATATTCATGTTCATTGTCTCTTTATTTTCTACATACACGAGTGAGGTTGAGACTCTCTACTTGAGTGAATCAGAGCTTAATAGGTTGTAAGGGTTTATTTAATAAATAATAAATTTTAAAAATTGGTCTCCACTAATTCATACCCCCTTCTCAATAGAGTGATTTTTTCTATGCACTTTAATCACTTTGAAATTATCCAAACCTATAATTAATCTTCTAAAACCTAATGTGTATTTTAATGGTTTTAAAAAAATATTTATTAAAAGCAATCTATACCACCCCTAAAATTGTATTATGTAAATTATTTCGGTTCTTAAGCTATTAAAATATTAAAAATCACTTCCCATTTCCCAAAAGCATGGGCTAAAACCATGTGAAGGACAATGGTTTTGAATTATTTTTTTTAACTTAGTGCCCAAAAAATATGTTTATAAATTATTAAAGAATCTCACCCCCTTCTTTTTCTATAAATACCCACCCATTCTCCAATTTCTCTTTACTACAAAGCAATTGAGCATGAAGTTGTTCTCATTTTTCTTCTCTATATTCCTCCCAATGGATGTGTCATGTTCTGAAGGAGCTCCTCCAGAGATTCAAGTAGAAACCTCTCAATGTAAGGGGTTTTATACCTCCATTTTTTCAATTCAAACACTTCCTTTTCTATAATATTTTTTATTTCCAAGTGATTATGTTCTCATGTGTTCATAATCTAGCATTACTATTCAAATTATCCCCAATTTATGACATATTAACTCTCCCTCTCCCTCTCATTAATCCCTTCTATTAACATTTATGTATACCCATTACGCTGTCAAAATTATCCCTTGATTTTCTAGCTCATACCCTTGTGTTATGAATGCCAAACCCTATTTTCATTCAAGGGTATTTTCATAGATATAAGTATCCCAAATTTATTGGGTACGTCTATGTATAAACCCCACAGTCCTTACTCATGGGATTGAATTAATGAAATATGTTCTTCTGTTATATGATCAATGTGGCACATATAAGGGTGGACATATGAAGGGTTCATCCTAATAGAGCTCCAATGCATTGAGTAATGTTTTTATCACATGAGATACCATGTATGGTGCATGAGTAGTTAGCTTAAACACATTGTGTTATGATTTTATGTTGGTTAACCTTGACATGTGCTTATAATGTCTCATTTTTATATTGAAATTCCTATGATTCATTGATCTTATGATATCATCCTTACATGTCATCATTCAATGTTTATATATATGATTCTCACATTTTTATGTTATCATGATATGCCTTTGGATTCACATGTGTTACATTCCATTATGTATGCTTGATTATTCCCTTGCTGAGCTTCATATATCACTCATTTTCTTTTGTATATTGTCAGGTTATCCTATACAGTTTTAAGAGTTCAATGGAAACTGGGAGCACATTATGAATATTTGAAATAATGTTTTTTCTTTCATTTTTTGTTAATTGCTTATGTATCTAATTTCCCAATGACACTAGATCTCTATATTTTTTGGATTATATAATATGTATCTAATGTTTAAAAATCATGAAATAAAATGTATTATAAATATTGATTATTATGGACTATTTATAAATATATATAAAAATAAATAAATTAACATAAATATATATAATGACACGCACACAGATATATATATTTAATAATATAATTATTTATAAAGAAAAATAAATATGCTTATATATATATATACATGCCCCCAGGGACGTAGCCTAGTTATTACGCTCTTGAGGGGTCTCGTGGAAGGTCTGAGGGCCGAGTCTCCCTGAGTACTTGTAGGCACAGTAGAAATCTTTATTTCTTTGTAATCCCTCTCCCCGAGCTATTGTAATTATATCTACATAATATATGTAAATATATATAAATATAAATACATATGAATATTCTTAAATATCTATAAATATATATATGAATATATACATAAATACATATAAATATTCATAAATATACATAAATATATATATCTATGCATAATTAAAGATAATTATATACAAATATATATATATATACACACCCATATAATATATAAAAATATATAAATATATATATAATACATAAATACACATAAATGCATATAAATATCTATAAATATATAAAACTATAAATAAATTTACATAAAGATAAATATAAATACATATATATATAAATAAATATAATAAAATATAAATATATATATATAAACACATAAATATACATAAATATAAATATTTATATACATATAATTATATAGATATATTCCCACGTAATATATATACAAATATATAAATATAAACAAATATATATATATATATGATAATTAATAATTAATAATTCTTAGTTATTTAAACTAATAAATAATAAATAATACATAATAAATAATTATTAATAATTATTAATACTTATTAAATAATAAATGATATATAAAATATAATATATAATATATAATATATAATATATAATATATAAATATACATGAATATATATATATATACATATAATTATCTATATATATTTATATACCCATGTCTTATATATAAATATGTATAAATATAAACAAATTTAAATTAATATATACATATAAATAATTAATCATTAATCATTAATCATTCATAATTATTTATTATTTTAAATAATAAATAATTATGATAAACAATAAATAATACATAATACATAATGATAATAAATAAATAATAAATAATTATAATTATAAATTAAAAAATAAAAACATTTCAATTTTTAAAAAAAAAGTAAAAACCACTGCTAAATATTTAGTGGGGGTTTAAACCACCATAAAATAAACTATTACCAAACGAAATCATGAATTAGAAGCAGTTTTCTAAAATCTCCGCTAAATAAATAAAAACTACAAATTTAGAGATATTTGTGAGAAACTCCACTAAAAACCATTGTTAGCCACCACATTTTTTGTTGTGGCATTGCGAGCAGATGAGGTAGACCTCGTAGGGATTATTTTTTATTAAATAAAATTTCTATTTATTTATTTAAAAGATTGTGGGTCAGCCAGTACCTGTGCATACTAGCCTGCTAGGGAAGAGGCCTATTTTTTGGGCTCGTTTATAAACTGAAAAAAAAAAACTTAATCGGTATATTATCTACAAGTGAGCCTACAAAGTGTAACAACCCAAACTTTTATCAATGTAATTTCACCCTTCTTATAGTAATTTAATATAGTATAAGTCACATAAAATCACATAGATTCCACAATATAAACATTATAAATGAAGAATGAATGAAATAAGAGGCTTTTTCAGAAATTAAGGAACTTATCCCAATGTAATAGTAACTTGACCTTTGGAATAATCACATGATACTTATGAATAGTAATCTATCCAATAGAAAAGTAACCTCACCTTTTAAAGTATAAATAAAAATTGGGTATCTTATAAATGAAAATATAATATATTTGTATCATGAAATAAGTAAATAAATATTTTAAAAATGATAAATTAAGTATTGGTATTTTTATAAGTCATAAATATTTATTTACAATTTTATAATTAATATAATGATTTAAAATAAAATTTATTTTCATAAAATACACTCATAAATTAATATTTTATTATTTTATGATTATAATATTATTTTATTAAAACCTTAGTTAATTTTTCAAAGTGTTATAAAATCAATTATAATTTTAAAATATGTATTTTTTGAGTAAATGGTGATTTTAATTAAAAAATAAATTTCTCATATTTAGAAAATTATTTTTATAAAATGGTGTTCATTTTTTAATTCTGTACATAAAAAATGGTTGGGGTAAATTTTTTGGATTTTTCTGAAACACTTAAATTTTCAGTGAATAGTAAAATATGATAATTTACGATAAAAACTAAATACATGAATTATTGAGTCATGGATGATGTATAAATAATGTAAGCCCAAAATATTGAACCCTCCTTCATTATTTTAAAATATTTAGTGATAATTCTCGAACTATTCATAGTCTTGAGTCAAAATAATAAACTAATGAATAAAATAATGAGAAAACACATATCTCCTCAACTATAAATACCACCTCTTCTCCTTCCAAATTACACTCAAATATCTTCCCAATCTCCTACCTTGCATCCAGGAGGTTCTATTTTCAACAAAATACAAAACCTAGCTGCCTAAAGGAGGTTCTCAAATAAGTGGATTCAATAGGTAAAATCCCCTTTATTTTTATTTTAATTTATTTTAATTTCTTTTTATTTTATTATTCTCCCCTCACCTCCTCTATCAAAATGTGCATGATAACTCCAGTATCTTGTATATACTTGTATTCTATCATGTTAATGTAAGATCCATCATCAAACTCCTTTCTCTCTCTCTTTTATTCAAAAAATAAAATCATCGCACGTGATGTGTCAATTTACTGACATTATGGATGATGCATTTTCATTTTCCTTTAACACCTTCAAGTTTGTTCATAAAACCTCTATAATGGTTGGTATATAATTTAAAATTTATATTATACCCTTTTAATTTTCTAGAACTAAAATATTTACATAATACTAAATGATAAAACAAATTGTGTTTATTGTGATTGAAAACCGCGAAAATTAACCCAAACGATTATCATTAACTATTTATCTAATTATTTATCATCATTCCATATAAAAAATGATATATAAGACCAATTGAAACTATTTAAGATCATTAATAACATATAATTTCAATTATTGACAATTACCCCCACTTTACATGATCTTCCATACATGTATATAAGTAAACTGATCATGAAAACCAAAAAAACAAACACTTCTGAACGATGAAATTAAACTATAAAACTCATAAAAAATACCATAAATGAACTTAATATAACTATAATGAATCAAATTCATGAATAAAATTTTTTTTTATTTTTTTATTAATGAATTTAACTTGATTTTCTAGGATATTAAAGTGAAGAAGTCATTTGGGCACAAGGTAAGGGGATTCTTGAACCCAACTCCATTTATTTGGGATTTCCCTATTTCACTCCATTTTCAGTATGTATGTTCCTTTAATGTTCCTTAAATATCATTTATTTTTATTTCCTTTTATTTTATTGGATATACATGCTTCCAATATTGTTTTATGACAAATGTAAATATTTTTCCAAAATAACTCTTCCTTCTAAAAACACATGTTTTACTTCTCTTGTTATTGTTTCTTCTTCACTCAAGATTGATTATTCTTATACCAAGTATGTATTTCCATTTTTATTTTGATAAATACAATTTTTATCCATTAAATTATTATTTATAAAACTGATTTTCTTTCCATGGGTTGTTTTATGTCCAAGATTGACATATGTTCTTTGTGGAAAGCATGATAATGTTAATGTTATGATGTGACGGGTGCACCAAGAATTATATAGCATGTGTAAATGTTATGATGTAATAGATGTTCCTAAAATTATATAGCTCTCTAATGCATTGGGTAATGTGATGAATCTCATGAGATAAAGTGAAATATGTGTGAATAAGATGCTAGCTTTGTTCATAACTATGTTTGTTAGTTGACCACTAAGACATGATGTTTCAATTTTATACATTTATATATTCCATGTATTTATGTAATGTTTCCTCTCATTATTATGATAATGATCCTTGATTATGTAATGATTCTAATGATTATTCTCACCCATGTTTCATGTCTCTTATTCATCCTCTTATTGGGCTTTTAGATCATCCCTTATTTTGATGTATATTCTCAGGTGAATACTTGTACTAAGGAGAACATGAGGTCCAATAAGAAGATAGAGAAGAAGGAATTAAATAAATATTTATGTTTTATTTTTTAAATTTCATATATGGCATTAATTTTACCAATACAATGAACCTTTGGATCCTGTTTGTGTAATGTTTTTATATTGTTTGTCTTTAAAATGATGTAAAAAAGTTATATAATAAAAGTAGGGTTGCTATAGTTGGTATCAAATCATGGTTTAGTTGATTTTGTAATTATGATTAAAGAACATTATTGACAACCATTAATATGAGACTAAGAAAATGCAAACACCAAAGAATCTTTGTTACAGAAAAATGTTAAACATATGGATCCCACAAGATATGTCGTTAGAGTTAATTTAACAAAGGAATAAATTATTCATGACTTTTTTACTTATGTTTTATTCTTACCTTTTCTATTTTAGAAAATGGTGTGAACTAGGATAAACCAGACCAAAAACCCATACATGGGACAATACAGTGATTTTTTTAATGAAATCCTCAATGCCTTGGGAGGTAGAGTTAAAAATTTCATCATGATTCTTACCCAGCTATCTCAGGCTATGAACAATAGCCTAAACAATGTGGAACATCCTCCTACACCTAAGAGGGAGCAAGTGGATATCGAGTCTTTTATGTAGCAATGACCACTAACATTTAGTGGACCTTCTGATCCACTTATCATAGAAGATTGGGTTAACTCAATAGAGAATATATTTTTTGTGCTTCACTGTTCTAAGATGGAGAAGGTGACTTTATCTATTTATCATATAGATGGAGAGGTCATCCAATGGTGTTAATTAATTAATAACACTAATCCAAAGGATGAAATTGAAGAGATGAAGTGGGAAGAATTTAATAAAATGTTTCTTAACAAGTATTTCACTCAAACTCCCTATACAAATATGAAGAGAGAATTCATATATTTGAAGTAAAAGGAAGGTGAATCAGCTATAGTCTACGAAGAAAATTTCACAAGGATTTCAAGGTATTATTTTGGTTTAGTTATAAAAAATTATAGAAAAATTGATATATTCTTTAGTGGTTTAAAACCACACCTTCAAAAGGCTCTAGAGATTCGAGACTTTGGGAGTTATGAATATGTTTTTCAATGTTCTCTCAAAGTTGATATGGATTTTGGAGAATTTTCTTATGGATATAGTGATGAGAAATTAAATATGGAGTTTGAAGCTGGAGGATCTCATGAAAATGTGGGAAGAAATCTCAACCACTCACATGTCAAAAATGTGGGAAGAAGCATAATGGGAACTGCCTCAAAGGGACGAGGAAATGTTATAAGTGTGGGAGAGAATTACACCAAGCTCGTGAATTTCTAAGATACATAAAGAATTTGGCTGATATAATAGAGGAAAGGAGAGAACCACCCATGGTCCAATTCTACAACTATAGGGAGTAAGGGCACTATGCAAGTCAGTGCACTAAACCTCGAGTCATTGAGGGTAATTAGCTTCATCAGCCACCAAATACAAAGGATCAAGGGAATCCTTATTTCATCACTACTACTAAATTGGAGCAAGAAAATTAATTCTTACAAGGTACACTTACTATTCACTCAAGAATGTAAAAATTATTATTTGATTCTAGCTCTACACATTCCTTTATGTCTTGAAAGTTTTCTAGAATTATTGAATCAAATCCATGAAACCTTGAAATAGAGATATCCATAAAATCACCCAGAGTTGAAATCATTACAACTCAAGTGTTGGACTCTTCTCTTATTGGTGTATATGGGAATATTCTCCCCAAAAATATCATGATACTTCCCTTGGTGTAATTTGATTCTATGTTGGGGATAGATTGGATCACATTATATAAAGCACACATCAACTATCGAGAAAAGAAAATATCTTTTCATATTCTTAACCATCCCATGATCCTATACAAATGAAAGGAATAACATGAATCACCTTTGTAAAATAATCAACTAGTGTGGGTGTTGATTCCCTATAAAGAATCATACCTCGCTCAAATGGTTGAGTCAAAGGAAGGTATCAACTTAGTGGAAATGCCCATTGTGAGGGAATACTATGATGTATTTCTTGAAGAGTTTTCTGGACTTCCCCCACATCATGAGGTAGAGTTATCAATATAACTCATACCTGGAGCTACTCCTATCTCGAAATGCCCCTACAGGATGGCCTTGGTCGAACTGGAGGAGTTAAAGAAGCAGCTTTAGGATCATTTGGACAAAGAGTTTATACACCCTAGTGCATCACCTTGGGGTGTGCCAGTTCTCTTTGTAAAGAAAAATGATGGATCAATACAATTGTAACACCCTGATATTTTTATAAAATATATTATTTTTAATTTATATGTTGTCTTGTGTTGTACGCTACATCAACATTAGCTTGCGCTACACGCAACACCATCTTAGATTGTGGTACACGCAATACTATGATTGACTTGTGTTATAAAAAAGGTCAAGTTACTTTGATCAAATTCATTTTATTCAAGAATTATTTTAAGTGAACAACTAAATATTATCATGTTACCTTATAACCTAGTCATTATAATGGCGGGTATGAACATTATTAACTTTCTTCTGAAAAACTATTTAAATGTAAATAAGTGAGTTTATAAAATAATAAATCACTCTTGATGGATTGTATTAATATAATATACATGTAATATATTCAATCTAATGTTTAAAATTCATATTATATTTTTTCTAGGCATGATATAAGAAAAAATTCAACTTTTTAGATAAAAGAAGTATTTTCCAAAAAAATGAAGTTTTGCCGCCTTTTGATGGCGCACCCATTTTAAATATACTTTTTTTCACTTTTATATATTCTATTTAAAAAAATAAACTTATTCTTTATAAGCATCATATAAAAATTTACTTTGGATGAATTTTTCATATTTTTCTGAAAAGTTTTAAGTTTTGATGAATAGTAAAAATATACTAAATTTTAATTAAAAAAATCATAGAAATAATCTATATGGATAAATTATATTATTGAATGGTTTTAAAGTAAAAATAAAACATATTTTTATCATTTAATATACTTTTGGTCATTGACATTAATTTTCCCATGAATTTTGATGTAAAAATATTTCAATCTTTTGCAATGTTTTAACTTTTAAAAACTCTTTTCATTCAAATAATGGAATTAATTATAAATTAAATATTAAAACTTTTGTATTTTGAATTTTTAAAAATGGATTAAATATTTGGAATTATTGGGTCCAAATTTTGTTAATAGTATTCATTTATTTTTTTGGAATTATGAATAGCAACTTCAGTAATTTTTATTAATACAGTAAAAAGGTAAATCGGGTAATTAAAGGTAAAGATAATATTATAAAATTACCTTAACAATTGTCCTAATATTATTGGATGAGTTTTTTTACCTAAAATATTGTTGGGTATAAATTATATCCTTTGGAAACCACTTGGATGAGATTAGGACATTTAATATATTTTATTTAAAGAAAAGTTAAATATGTCTTACTCAAATTTTAATAACTTAATCATTTTTAAAATAAGGATATACAGAAGCTAAATTAAACTATAGATACTCATTTGAAATATAAATTTTTTTATTTATCATGGTAATTTATTTTTATTTTCAAGGAAATAATTAATTAATTTAAAGGTTTATACATTAATGATGTATAAATTATTTAATTGACGAAAAATCAATAAAATAATTTTTATTAAAATAATAATAACAATTAAAAGACCAAAACACTTGACCAAATCTTATTTTTCGAGTATATATAGACCAAAATCATCCAAGATTCAAGTTATTGACCATTTGAATTGATATGGAAAATATTATGACCATTATAATATTTTATTTAAAGTGATGTTAAAGTTATCACATTCAAGTTTTAATACATATAACATTTTTTATGTAGGATTTTCCCAGAGATATATTCAACTATAAGTATTATTATAAAATCTATAATATTTATCTTCATTATTTTATTTTATTTTTAATTTTTATTCAACAATAATTATATTAAATAATTACACAAAACTGATGTAGTAATTATTTTATTAATAGAAATATAAAATTAATGTGATTAACAATATTAAAATAAATATGATTTGGGATAATTAATATATCTAAATATTTTTATATATGATATTGAAACCTTATATATATAATAAAATATTTTTTTCTAGGTTAACATCTTATATTGATATTTTTAAAAGTCTATTAAATTAATAGTCAAAATTGACACTATTGATATTTTGTCAAATTAATGTTTTATTAAATTATTTAAAAATCATAAAATATTTTTTAAAAATATAAAATAATTATTATATATTCTAAAATGATTTAAATTGTTCATTTATTATCTAATTTACATCAAATAAGTATAAATTATACTATTTTAATATTGAACAATTTGTTACCTTAGTTAAAATTAAAATAGAATAACTAAGTGTTAATTGAAATGATAAGGTTTAAATTTACATAAAAACCTGCCTAAAAATTATTTTTTGATGGTATTAAAACCTTTTATAATATCATATTATAAACTAAGACATTTTAGAGGTTTTTGTATGGGGTTTAAATTTATTATAAATTAATATTTTTGGAGATCCCAAAAGTTCCCCTCGCCTCAATTATAAAAGGGTGCCTCATCCCTCGCCTATTCACTTCACTTTGATCCTTCAATCTTAGAAATATCCAAACCATTTACCTTCTCAACTTCCTCAGTCGCATTCTAGAGGTTCTTGTATTCTCAAAAGACCAACTCTAATGCCTTTAAGAGGAGATCTAGAGGGAGATCACTGAAGAAGATGCAATCTCTTTTACCTACTCTCTCAAGATCATTTCTTCTTATACTTCCTCTTACTTTGTTTAAATTATATATAAACTATATACTGAGATGTTATTATGTTTTTTAACAACCTTAATCCACCTTCTATCTATCCTATGAAAAACAAAATCACCACGCGTGCGTACGTATGGCTTACCGTCTCTACACCGTGGCGTAATCTGTTTTTCACCACCACTTTACTTAGATGGGTATAATGATGTAAATAATAACTATATATGATTATTATATTTATTATGTAACAAAATTATACCATTAAATTCCATAATTTTTATTATTAAGGAAATGATACCATCACTCATGCGTACGTACGACCTACCATCTCCACGATGCGATGTGATTGATATCCATGTCCACCATTCATAAATGATTATATAAATTTATATAATGAATAAATATGATATATATTAACTTAATATGATTCTGTAAATTATGTAACTATATCCTATTTACAATAATTGGGACTTATATGGCAAAACATGCAAGAGAAAATAAAGTAGTTAACACAAAAAGAAGAATAATAATGAAATATTATTAAACGGGTGTTAATATGATCACATATGATATCATAAATATAAATATGATTTTGTAATAAGTTAATGACATTATTTAAACCATTATACAGGATTTTTGGATATGTACAAAGTAAATCGAACCTAAGGTAAGCGATTATTTTGTCTCACTTTTATTTCTGTAGGACATATGCCTTATACACCACCTATTTATTTTGTGTGGTGTTTAAGCTACCCATGAATGTTTTTATGATTATTATTATGAATTTTATGATATTTAAAATATGTATATGATTTTATTTATTTTATGAGGAAAATTATTTTATTGATTAGGAATTATTAAGGGATAATTTCTCAATCTCATTGTTATCTGAGATTGTTTATACGTAATTATTTATTAGGGTATATTTAGCATACATATCCATGTTTTATAAAAAAATCATAAAATGTTTTATTATTCTTATATGGATGTTAAAAGTCATTTTTACCCATTTTTTACTTTTTATTACATGTTTTGAAAGGGATATTTCTTTCATTTTCAAACGTGATACTTTTTAGCTTTTTTGGAAAAAGTACGAAAAGAATGTTTTTAAACTTATACAGTATGAATGAATTTTTACACTTTATTAATGCCTTATTTCCATGAATATTCCCTTACAAGTTTTCAAGTTTATTTTCAAATAAATTTTTTTCTTTTAAAATTACATGGAATTTTAATAAAAGATAACTTTTTTGAAGAAGAATGGATATTTTCCTCAAGAATTAATTTCAAGTGTTTTATAAAAATTATTTTACATCTAATATGACATTATTTAATAAGGATATGTTTCAATTATACTATACCTATTATTACTATGGTTTGATTATGTTTATGATGGAATTTTATTTATAAAATATATTTGTTTTTCATGAATTATGTTATGATGGAATAATGTTTAAGAAACCCATTTTATTCCTTAGGATATGATTTGATGAATGATTTATGTTTTTGTGGCACACATAATAATGATTTCATTATGTGAAGGGTGAAATATATATCTCCCTCTAATTCATTGGGTAATGATGGATAACTCATGAGGTATATATGTTATGCATGAACCTGATTTCATGTTCACAATTCTATGTGTGGGCCTAGTTTTCATGTCCATAATTTTATGAGTAGACCTGGTTTTCATGTCCATATATTTATGCAAGGGTCTGATTTCATGTCCTTAATTTAATGAGTGAACCTATTACTATTTATACATGTTCACAAAGTTACAAGTTTATGTGTATGCCACAATTTCATGTCTTATGTTAATGTTATGATCTTATGGATTATGTTATTTTATTTCCATATGATTCTTGTCATATGGACTTCCAATATTTATTCCCTGATTTTTGATATGCAGGGTGTGATCTTATATTTTCACAATCATGTTCTCATACCCTTATTATAATTATATGCCTACATATTTCCTTTTTATACCCTTAATAAGCATCTAAGCTCACCTCTTTTTATGTTTTCTTTTCCTTGGGTTATAAAGAAAGGTTTTAGGTAGGGGTACTGAAGGGGAAGATATTTATTGGAGATATTGAAGATCTTTCACCAAGTTAGAAGAATGTATTCCAAGTTTCTAAATCAACTAAACTATTATGGTCCTCAAGCATGAATTTGTAAAATGTATTGAATATTCATCTAAAAATATATAATATCCATGTACATTAAGCTTGGGTCGTTATAGTTGGTATTAAAGGAAAATTTTAGTTAACCTTTGGAAACTAGGATGTGAAAAATTTAGTGAGATCCCTAGAGATATTTATAAGGATGTGTTTAGGGATTTCCCAAGGATAAATATAATTATAGGTTATAATCCTAAAATTATGGTAACAATCATGAATAATCTAGGATTAAACCTAAGATGTTATAGACTAAAAGTAATCCCCCTTGATTATGTTGTTTTCCTAGTATGATTTTTACCTCTCATGCTATTATTTTTGGTTTTTAGACAATGGTTGGAACCCAAAGAAACCATGTTAGTGATGAATGAAATAGGCAATGCAATGATTTTCCTTTTGAGAAACCAAATTTTATGGGAACTGCAATGAAAAATATTATCACTATACTCACACAAGCTATAAATTAGGCTGGACTTCCAAATAATCAGAGGAGGAAATAACTTTCTATTGAGTTCTTTGTGAGGAAACGTCCACCTTATTTCAGTGGGTCTTATTATTCACTTGTTTCTGAACAATGGATCAGTACCATTGAAAATATATTTTTCATCCTTCAGTGTTCCAAACATGAAAAATTCATGTTGGTTTTTTATCATCTGGAAGGTGAATCCGATCAGTGGTAGACTCTTATTAAGAACCAAAGGGATAAATAAGAAATTGAATATATATAATGGGAAGAGTTTAAAGGAATATTTTTCATTAATTAATTCCCTTATATTATATGAATAAAGATAGAGAAGGAATTCCTTGAACTTAAGCAAAAGGATAATGAATCTATTAGTACTTGTGAAGCTAATTTTACCAGACTTTCAAGGTACACTTCTGGGTTAATCATCAGAACTGATAGTAAGATTGACCAATTATTTAGTGGACTAAAACCGAGTCTCCTAAAGGCCTTATCCATAAGGTACTTTGGAAGCTATGAATAAGTTGTTCTTTTTGTACTAAAAGTGGAAATAGAAGTTGGTAACTCTCAAGTTTATGGAGATAAGAAAAGGAATATGGGGCCTAATGGAAACTCTATTGGATTTACACAAAGAGAGAACAAAAAATCTAAACCTCCTACTTGTAAAAAATGTTGAAAATATAACTCATGGAATTCCTGAAAGGAATAAGAAGATACTTAAAGTGTGGGAATCCTGGTCATCGAGCAAAAGAGTGTTAGAGTGAGTAAAATGATCATTCAATAGAGAAAAATGTCAATAAAATGCACCACCCACACTTCAATGCTAAAAGTGCAAGGAAATGGGTTATTATTCTAAAAAATTCCCTAATCCAAGTGTTATAGGTGATGATCAGCATCAACAACCTCTTAAGGATAAATATAAAGGTAAATCGCATGCCATCACTATTGGTTATTTAGAGTATGATAATGAAATTGTGGAATGATTGAGTGTTTATGTATTATATTTCAAGAATAATGTTGTGTAAGTACATTTATGGTATTATGGAATAATGAAATGTCTATATATTGGTCTAATGTAGTTTTTCTATAAGGATTTCAGAGCATATACTGAATGGCACTGGTAAACATGAATAGTGATCGAGGTAATAAGTTGAAGTTTCTAAAAAGTACATGATTAAGGGAAGGATATCCCTTAATATGAGTATGATGATGAGATAATGATATATGGATAAATATATGTTGGATATAAATAAGTAAATTGGATGGTAATAAATTCCTTAAGACTAATTGAGGATTGTTGAAAAGTATTTTATGCTATCATGGATGAAGTTTATAGCTTTTTGAACTTAAGAATAATGAAACATGCATGTTTTTCCCGAATGGCCCGAAGGCCTTCTTTTTATTATATTATATATAATATCCCTTTTAAGGGTTGAAGGGGAACCCGTACATGACCCATAGGCCCAAGGCACAAGGCCCGACAAGACCTGTAATACATGACCCGAAGACCCAAAGGCATACCGTTCCCAATACATGACCCGTAGGCCCAGCCCACTAGAACTGCCCCTCCCCAGCTTCTGAATCATTGATTGCCTTTATCTCTCCACCTTCATTGTTGATCGGCTAGCATTGCCCCGTACAAAGCTGCACGGTTCCTGGTCCCGATGGCGGTTGTCATACCCTCTCATTCTTCCAATACGGTTAGCTCTGCTTATAGTGACTACTATTGTTGCTCTGATCCTCATCTGGGGCCTGCTCTATGTGAACTGGGCTACTTCAGGGTCTTCAATGGCCTGAAGACCCTGTGGCCCGAAGTCCTTTGATGGCCCGAAGGCCCTGAGACCCGTAGGCCCAAACCGGTGGCACAAAAGCCCAAATCAAGTGAATAGTCTGGCTGCTACCATACCAAACAGTGCCTGCTACAGTACTGCTACAGTAAGCCAAAAATTTGCCTCCACCCAGTTTTTTAACCTATGTCTCTTAGATGTCAAGCAAGAGCCCTTACCACTCGGGTATGGGCTCGTTGGCTATGCATGTTTTTAATAAGGACCTATGGTAAAGAGAATACATGATTAAGGTATTCACATGTTTGTAATGTGACAACCAATAATTTCCTTATGAGATATGGGAGATAAATTTTAAGCCAATTTAGTTCACCTATTTATATAGTTTTGGATTTTTAGCATTCAAAAGGATTGTAAGGTTGTCGGTTTATGGAATGTTTAAGTTAAACATTGGATGAATTTTGTTCGAATAGAGTATTATCTCACCATGGGTGGACTTACGCATATTTTATAACTCGTGATAACCATTTTTTTGTGATAAATATAGATGGAATGACTAATCATTCTATTTATGGATTACATGATCTGCTAACACTTCAAGAATGAAAAATTCAACTTTATTTCTTTGAATAAGAGATGAAGTGGAAATTATTCAAGGCATGACCAACGGTGAGATTGTACCAAAATCAAGTAATTATATCTTGTCATGAAAATTATTCAACATTAGGAAAATATATCTTGATGTAAAAGTGTGTCTTATTATCATCATTTTGATGATATCAATGACCTCTTTCACACTTCTTTAATTTATGGTTTTGGGATTGTTAACTTTATATGGATCACTAAATTTCTTATGATCGGTGATCTTTATCAATCTCTATGATTATTTACTCTTTTCTTCCATGCTCAAATCTTCACCTATGTTCTCCTATTTAGAGACATAGTCATAATTTAATTTGGGCAACTATTATTTTCCAACTATTCCTTTTTAAAATAAAGTTTCACTCTTTGATTTTATGATGTGGGTTTCTATATTTTTATAAGCCCAATGAATTTTGAGGTCAAAATTCATTTTAATGGGGTTAGAATGTAACACCCTGATATTTTAATAAGATATATTCTTTTTAATTTCTTTTATGTCTTGTTTTGTATGCTACACCAAGATTATCTTGTGCTACATGCAACACCGTCTTAGCTTGCGGTACACGAAACACTCTGTGTGGATTGTATTACACACAATTTCAAGTTCTTTTGATAGAATTAATTTCATGAAATATTGAGTTTTAGTGAAAAACTAAATATTATTATGTTACCTTATAACCTAGTCATTATAATGGCGGGTATGAACAGTATTAACTTTCTTCTGAAAAACAATTTAAATGAAAATAAGTGAGTTTATAAAATAATAAAATCACTCTTAATGGATTTTATTAACATAATATACATTTAATATATTCAATAAAATGTTTAAAATTCATATTATATTTTTTATATTCATAATATAAGAATAAATTCAATTTTTTGGATATAAATACGTATTTTTTGAAAAAATGCAGTTTTGCCGCCTTTCGATGGCGCACCCATTTTAAATTTAGTTTTTTACAATTTTATATATTCTATTTAACAAAATAAACTTATTCTTTTTAAACAGGATATAAAAATTTACTTTAGATGAATTTTTTATATTTTTCTGAAAAGTTTTAAGTTTTGATGAATAGTAAAAATATACTAAATTTTAATTGAAAACAACTTTTTTCATTGAAATAATTTATATGGATAAATTATATTATTGAATGGTTTTAAAGTAAAAATAGAATATATTTTTATTATTTAATATAATTTTTTCATTGGCATTAATTTTACTATGAATTTTTATGTAAAAACATTTCAATATTTTGCAATGTTTTAACTTTTAAAAACATGTTTTTCATTCCAAAAATGGGATTAATTTTAAATTAATTATAGAAACTTCTATGTTTTGAATTTTTAAAAATGTATTACATATTTGGAATCATTGGGTTTAAATTATGTTAATAGCATTCTTTTATTTTTTTGGCATTATGAATAGTAACTTTAGTAATTTTTATTAATATGGTAAAAAGGTAAATCAGGTGATTTAGGGTAAAAAAAATATTATAAAATTACCTTAACACCAATTCTAATATTATTAGATGAGTGATTTTAGACCTAAACCACCATTGGGTCGAAATGATACCCTTTGGAATCCACTTGGATAAGATTAGGACATTTAATATATTTTATTTAAAGAAAAGTTAAATATGGCTTACTCAAATTTTAATAACTTAATCATTTTTTAAAATATGGTTATACAAAAGCTAAATTCGTGTAACGACCCAAAAATTCATTATTGAAAATTCCTCTTTGTCTATTTAAATGTCTTATTATGGATATGTAAAATGTATGGACTTATTTGATTTTATGTTTTGGATTTTAAAATACCGTTAAGAATTATGATTGTTGCTAATATAATCGTTGAACAGTGATCACATGATTAGTATAAATATAGGTATTTAACAAATCCAATTTACTCAGAAAAAGGTAGTGATGGCCTCATCCAGTAGAATTACCTCGTATGAAGCCCATTTGTCGGAGCTCGGAAAGGAGGTGGCATCATTGGGCTTCGCTCTTGACCAAGCCCAAGCTGAGCTTGAATACGTTAATCTTGAGCGGAACTGCCTACGAGAGAAGTAGAAGTTGATAGAGATTACCACTCGATAAATGTTATCTAAGCCACCCCAAGAGTTTATCACCATCGCGCACCTTACCCTAAGGTCTTATGCGGGTGTTTTTAGGGGTTATGTAACAAGACCCTAGTACTACGATTATGTACATTATTCTTGTATAGAGAATATACATTCTTTTTATTATTGTTACTTTGTAAATAGTTTTTAAAGAACAAATAGTATTTTTAGTTAATATTCAACTAAGAAATCTATTTTGATGAACTGATGGATTTTTGAATTATTTAATATTTTAATAAAATATTATTATTATTATTAAATTAATTTTTATTAAATATAAATGATCTTATAATTTTATGAATGCAATTGTAATTTTTATTAAGGTTTGAAAGTTGTTTTTGTCAAAACCCATGAATTTTTTATAAATGTCAATTTTTATTTTAAAATTAAAAATTCAAATATTTAGAAAATTATTTAGATAAAATGAATATTATTTTTGGAATCATAAAGTCGAAATTATCCAATGGTGAATTTTTCAAAATTTTCTAAGACGGTCTAATTTTTGGGTAAAAATTAAATACCGTTTAAATATATAATGTGTTTTATGACATCATAATGACCCAATAGTGATGTAATAAAATAATATAAACATTCAGGTTCAAACAATATATATTTTACCATTAAAATAATGTGATTTTGTGTTTGTTTGATTTATTTTACAAAGCTTTAGTGGACCCTTCAAGACTTATAAAACATTTTGTCTTTTTAAATTGTTTTCCTTGAGAGTGTGACTCGCCTCCACATAAGAAACCCTATTATTTTAAGAATTTAGGTCATTGTCCTTATAAAATATTTTTTTCCACTCCCCTTTGGAAAAAATCATGGGCAAAAACCATGGGCTGGTTTGTGGTTTTGATTAGTTTAATGTGTGGTGTCCCAAACCAAAATAATAAAGAATTTCCCCTCCTTTCCTATATAACCCACCCAATATCTCACTTCCTCTTCACACAAAGTCTTTGGAGTTCATCCAACCTCTTTCCTACTCTCTCTAGAATCCTCCCAAGGTGCCCCAATCTCCCAATAATCCTCTTTCAAGCCTCTCCCAAGCCTTTGGGATCACACTTCCAAGTAAGGTATTCTCACTTTCCTTATTTATGTCCAAGTTTCCTTATATTGTTATGCCCTTTCATTTTCAATTATAAAAGTTGGGGTATGATTTTGCACCTCCCCCATACTTCTCTATTCATGTTTTAATAATGAGAGATCCCATTTCTCTCTCATTAATGCCTCTCATGTACACCCGCTACCATGCCGAAATTCAGTAAGGAATTCCTCTCTCCTCATTTACATTCAAACAATTATTTTGTATTATGTATATAAATTCCATTAAATTTGTTGGTAAATGTATCTATATGACCCCATTACTGTCTATTTCATTTACATATTATGAGACACCCATTTCTCTCTCATCAGCCATTTTTATGAATTCTTATGTCACGTCGTTATGTTGTCGGAATTGCACAGTGTTTTTCCAATCCAAGATCATTATGTAGTGAATATCATACTCATGTCTCTATCAAGGGTATTCACCTTTATGCACATATACATATTGAATGGAACTTTAATGTATTTATTCCACATTCATTAATCGTGTAATAACTTATGATGTTGATTGATTCCATGTTATACGATCCATGTGGCACACTTATGCATGAAATGAAATGATTATGAAGGGTGCGCCCTGATAGCACTCCAATTCATTGGGTAAAGTATAGTATCATGATATATCATGTGAAATGAGTGTTGAATCATGATAATTAAATTTAAATGAGGTTTTACTCATGATTAATGTGCAATGAGGGTTTAATCATGCTCCATGTGCAATGAGCCTTGGCTCATACTAATTTCATGTTAAGTGTTGTTTCCACATTTCCATATTATGATAATCATGATATACCATGACTTTATGTTCATATTTATTTTATGATCCATTGATATGTTTATTTCCTAACATGTATTGTATTCTTCATGTTATACCTTGTTTACTCTCTTATTGGGCTTTATAGCTCACCCTTTTCTTATGCATGTCCTCAGGTTATCCCATGAAATGCTAAGTACAAGGGAATGTAGTGGTCATGTAAAGTAAGTTTTCAATAAAGATTTTGTGTTTCATTTTTTAATTTGTTATTTAATGTTCCTAATCCCCAAAGACACTATACCTATCAATCTTCCATGTTGTATCAAGTGAATATTTTATGTAATAAATCATGTTTAAGTGTGTAATAAAGAGTAGGGTTATTTTAGTTGGTATCAGAGGATAGGTTTAGTTATTTTTTGGATTAGGATTAAAAAACCCTAGTGAAGCCTTAGAGTCTAGAATAAGTATAATAAAAAACATTCCTAATTTTTGGTGTGTAAGAACTTGGTTCTTATTTTGAGTTACGGGTTTCTTCTTTTCACTTTTCCTTAAGTGTTTTTGAGAAAATAAAGAAAATGGGGAAAATCCTAAATTTTGTGACTACACACTGTGTACTATTCCACACGCTGTGTACCTTGGCCGTGTGGGATGAGTACACAGGGTGTGTAGCCATGTCAGCAACGAAGGGTGTAAAAACCGACTACACGTCGTGTAGTGGTATTTACATGCCGTGTAGTCAGTCGGCAGAGGAAACAGTAAGGCGGTGGAAGCCACTGCCAGCTAGGTGACAGTACACACCGTGTAGTCAAGGATACACATTGTGTACCCATGTCGACGGATGAAAAGTTTGGCGGTGCCTCCAGTGGAACATTTAAATGAGGGAAGTACACGCCGTGTAGTCAAAAGTATACATTGTTTACTTTTTTTCACTTAAAATGGGTAGTAGCCAACCCTGTTCATAAGATTGGAACCGGACGGGAGCTCGGGAGAGGACGATCGAATCTTTGTGTATCAACCGATCGAGCACCGGGAATCTGATCCCGCTTCCGTCGATCATGTTGGGACCGCACGGGTAATCCCTCCCTTATCCTTGCGTAGTTCTTTCCAATTCTTCCTCTAAGGGAAGTTATTTGAGTTTGAGCGTGGTTTTCTTTCACCTCAGATCTACCTCGTTCTTGGATGATTCGTGGATCATTGTTCAAGTATACTGATCAGGGGCGTTTAAGGTAGGTGGCTTGGCGTCTAATTTCCGTTGTTGTGTGTTTTTGTATATTTTTGTGCTATGAACCCATGTTGGGGTATCGTGTGGTTGAGGCCTTGGATGTTTTGACTACCTAGAATTGTATCGGTAATTAAGTGTGATAATAACCTGTTGTTTGGGATCGCTGCTTGGATCCAGGACCACCCTGGGGGTACGTTCCTCTGTTTAGCCATTTGGCCAGGATACCTGAGGGTATGCCATGTTTATATTGTGCATTACTTTTGCCTTGAGAGGAATTGTATATAAATTTCATGTTTATGCTTTGGGATCGGCAAGGTTACTTGTTTAGCCTGAGGGAATTTTTTGTTTAGCCTGAGGGAATTGTTTGTTTAGCCTGAGGGCAAGGTACTACTTATCCTAAGGGAAACATCTTATTTTTCCTGAGGGTAACTTTTCATGGGCCTGAGGGCTATGACTTCTGTGCCTGAGGGTGACACTTCATATGCCTGAGGGCAATTTCTATTATGCCTGAGGGAAATGCCTGATGGCAAGATTCTGATTACCTGAGGGTAAGGGTTTGCGTGTCTGAGGACACTGACTGATTACTTAGAAACTCATTGTGGTGATTTCTTTATATTAAATGGTTAAAATGAATATTGAAATGGCAATATAACTGGTTAAGTTAGTTACTTTTTAGTACTGCTTAGTTTATAGCATTTTACTACTGCGCACTGTTGTTTCATATTTTCACACAGTTGGACACGGGCCTTTGGTGGGTTCCTACTGAGATTATTTCTCACACCCATTTTGGGTCATGCTTTTAAGCCCAAATAGATTACATTTCTACAGGTTTGGATAAGGGCAAGGGCCCCTATACAGGTACTTGATCGCTGTTGAGAAGTAGGGGAGCATGAGACCGGGCTTAGGCTCGCGATGCTACCGACTGTTTTGTTTTATTTTGTTGTACTCTATATTTTACTGTTCTGTATTGTTGTGTAACATGTTCTTGTTGTTTTATTAGAACTTGAGACATGTTGCATCATTATCTATATAACTGTTGGTTATCTTTTACTACAGTTGTTCATTTTAAAAAAAATGTGTATGTTTATTTGCTTCCGATGTTGTTGTTGTATGTTTTATCTAGTATTCCGTTGCGCTACACTTTGACAAATTAAGGGAATAATTTCCCAACTATCAGACATGGGCCCTCACTGCTAGTCGGCAGCCTCTGACATTTTGGAAAATGCTCTTGAGGTCACGTAGTGAACCGTGTTCAGGGTACCCATTGAGTGGCACCCAGATCTGGGACATTACAAAGTGGTATCAGAGGCAGTTTCTTTTCTTTGACTTACTATTTGGATCCTTAGTCAGGGATAGGACGAGAATGGTAGTTGGTAATAATTTGTGCCCGGGCGTAGCTAACCCTTGTACAGGGAAAAGCCAATTTACCGCGTGTTGTTATTTTTCTGATTTTTCAATTTTACAGTTGAATTGATTTTCACCGAAGGGTGAAGCACTTGTGATTGTGCTGTTTATATTTTATTCATGGGTTTTATTTAGTTGTAACCCGATGAGATGAGGGTATGGCATCTCATGCTTAATTTAGGCACATGCTAGAAATCACATGTCGTGCATAGTTTCCATGCCATGTAGGTGCATTAGAAATTGCATGTTATTGTGATAGATGTTGTGCTAGTAAAAGCATGCAGTTGTGAGAGCTGCTTGGATAGATACCTGCTATTTGATAGGGTATTATTGTGTGATCCTGTTATATAATGGATGCTAAACTTTTATTTTTGGGGAGTATGGGCCCTCATTGACCGGAATTTGGTGGATCATTGAAGGTTTATCCGGTTATAACACATATAAGATGTCAAACTTTGATTTGTAGGGAGTATGGGCCCTCACAGATCAAAATTTGGCACTTAGGTGTTGTTTTTTCAGTATTTTCTGGGTTCCTGAGAAGTTTCTGAGGCATACTATCTGGAAACCCAGTATACACGCCGAGTAGTACCTTAAACACGCTGTGTATGTTCTTCTATTCAGGAAGAAAAGAAAACTTTTTGAGTACACATCGTGTACCCTAATTACACGCCGTCCAGTCTTTCCCGTGTCATAGACCGTGTGGGTAGGGACACGGGGAAGAAAAATGATTGGGGAGAACACACCGTGTACCAGATGTACACGCCGTGTAGTGTTGACCCAGAGTCCACCCATGTAACTAACAACACAGACAGAGGAGACCTTAGGACATACACGCCGTGTCCATTATAGAACATGCCGTGTAGTCTGACCTGGGATCCGTCCATGTAACTAACAACACGGGTCGGTGTAATCCTTTTGTGTACATTCCATGCCCATCTAGAACACGCCGTGTAGTGTGATCCATGTATCCGGCCATGTAACTAACAACACGGGTCGGCGGAGCTCGTCCAGTGCACGTCGTGTACCCATGGGACACCTCGTGTAGTATTTTCCAAGGACAGACCATGTAGACTTAGCCGTGTGGCTGGGAAACGGGGCAGTGTACACGCCGTGTGCGGGTGTAACACGCCGTGTAGTATCAAGCCGAGTAGTCGACTGTGTCACAAACGACATGGGCAGTTGTAAAATTACACCATACACGTAGTGTAGTTTATATACACATCGTGTAGTTTTGTTTAACAGGAGTCATGTGGCTTGGCTGTGTAGAAGTAACTGAGAAGGGGACAAGTCATGTACACACCGTGTAGTCAGTATACATGTCATGTAGTCTTTTTGTGCAATCTTAAATGCCTTCTTCCTCCTATTCCCCTTTTGGTTCCTTCATTTTTAGACTGTGATAATCTTGATCTAAGGTGTGCATTTTACCTTGTAGAGTCATGTCACCAAGACGTTCATGCGTTGTTCTCCAGAAGAGAGGCAACAATTATACTCCAGAAATAGTGGGAGATGGGCTACCAGTGGATCCTCCAGCAGAGCCAGATGTGGCTCCAGCCGTTATACCGGACATAGGCTTGGAGGTGTAGTTCCATGAAGGCTTTATGCGGTTCATGAAGACCTTTCAAGGAGCACCGCCAGCTGCCACATCTATGGCTGAGCTGACTTGTATATTCCAGCAGCAGCATCCACCCACGTTTTCAGGGGATGGAGGACCAGAGACTGTGGAGTCTTGGTTGGGGTCTATGTAGACTATTTTTGAGCATCTTGAGACTCCTCTAGGGTGGAGGGTCAAGCTTGCGACTTATATGCTATGTGATTCCTCCAAGAGGTGGTGGGATGTTCCCACCCAGTCAGAGTATCATAGAGACATGGTGTGGGAAGATTTTCAGGCAGTCTTTTATGACTTCTTCTTTCCAGAGATGCTGAGGGTAGATAGATCTCGAGAGTTTATGAATCTGCAATAGGGCACTATGTTGGTGATGGATTATTCGGATCATTTCACCAAGCTTCATCATTTTTCACCCATTCTGGTGGGTGATGAGACATTGAGAGCCAGACGCTTTGAGGATGGTCTTCGGTATGACATCTGAGCATTGGTGAATGTTTTCAGATTTCTTTCAGTACATGCTATTGTGAACTTGGAACTGATTACATAGAGGAACCTGCGGGAAGCTAGTGGTGTGGGCCAGGGCGGTTCAGCACCGGTTTCTGGTACTATTTCTACCAGTAAGAGGAAGCGACAGATGAGTTTCTCTCATGGTGGAAGTACTAGCCAGACAATTTCTTCAGGTGGCCTGGTCAGGTGCTACCAGTGTGGTAAGGAGGGGCACAAGAGACCTTAGTGCCCATGAGACCCAGTGGAGTGTCGAGCTTGCGGCAAGATGGGTCATCTGCAACGCTTTTGTAGGGATTTTTCACCAGTGGCTAGTGAGAGGGGTTCTGAGCAGACTCCACGTGCGGGAGCAGGACCAGCAGCTTCTTACCAGTCAGGAAACTGGAATAGGTCAGGGCGTGCAGGAAGGGATGGTGGTCGTGGCCATGGTAGCCAAACACCAGGATCTTAGAGGCAGCAGGGCGGGACAGCTCAGGGTAGCTAGGCTATGTCGCAGGGTCGCGGAACTGGGCAGATATATGCAGTGCAACAGACCCAGCAGGAGCAGGATCCCGGACCTTCTACAGTCATAGGTATTATTCTAGTATCTTCTGTCTTATCTTCAGTACTTTTCGATACGGGTGATACACATAGTTTCATATATGTTCCCATTGTGGAGAGCCTTGGAATTTGTGTTTCTTCTTCATCTGATGTTATGACTTTAGACACTCCGTTGGGAACTAGAACGGCTGGTGTGCGTCAGTGCAAGGAGTGCCCCCTTGAGTTTGGTGGGTGTCACTTCCTTTGGTACCTCTATGTCTTAGAGATGAAAAGTTATGATGTCATTCTTAGGATGGACTGGTTGGTTCCCTTTCGAGACTTTGTGGATTTCTATCATCGGCGGAGAGTTTCTATACAAAGGTAAATGGGATGTTCAGGTGAGTCGAGCTGGACCAGAGCACCGTGGGTGAGGTGGTATCACAGCCCAGATTGTGAGCTTATATCTGGACGACCAGGGTACTTGTCAGAAATTTTTCCCTCTGGTGGTTGATCGCTTCAGGGATGTCTTCCCGGATGAATTTTTAGGTCTTCCTCCAGATCATGAGGTGGATTTCTCTATTGAGATTGTGCCAGGAACAGCACTGGTGTCCATTCCTCCTTATAGGATGGCTACACTAGAGTTGTAGGAGCTCAAGAGATAGTTAGAGGAGTTACAGGCAAAGGGTTTCATCCTACCCAGTACTTCTCCTTGGGGTTCGTCGGTCCTCTTTGCAAAGAAGGTGGACATTACCCTCAGACTTTGTGTGGATTATCGGAAGTTGAACCAGATGACGGCTAAGAACTGATATCCCTTGCTAAGGATTGATGATATTTTTTATCAACTTCGTGGAGCACAATTGTTCTAGAAGATTTACTTGAGATCAAGATATCATAAGTTGTGTGTTAGACCATCTGATATACCTCTCACAGCTTTCACGAGTAGGTATGGTTTATACGAGTATACGGTTATGTCGTTCGGACTCACGAACACACCAGCAGTTTTCATGGCTCTGATGAATCGTGTGTTCCATCCCTATCAGGATTCTTTTGTGGTAGTATTCGTGGACGATATCTTGGTGTACTCTCACACTCGACATGACCATGTCACCCATCTTGAGATCGTATTGAGTACACTGAGAGAGCATAGGCTATATGCTAAGCTCTTAAAGTGCCACTTTTGGATGGACCAGATTCACTTCCTGGGTCATATCATCTCGGAGGCAGGATTTGTAGTAGACCTAGAGAAGGTGAGAGCAGTAGTTTCATGGGAGCAGCCCAAGAACATGTTTGAGATACGGAGTTTCTTGGGGTTGGCTGGTTACTACAGACGCTTCATACAGGACTTCTCCCACTTAGTAGCACCGTTGATGGGTTTGACTAAGAAGGGTGTGAAGTTCGTTTGGTCATAAGCTTGTGAGACAGCCTTCCAGGAGCTGAAGGTAAAGTTGACATCAGCACCGATCCTGATACTCCCAGAGCAGGGGAAGAGCTATACAGTTTATTGTGATGCATCAGGTATTGGGCTAGGAGTTGTGTTGATGAAGGGAGGTCGAGTAGTTGTGTACGGGTCTCGACAGTTGAGGCCGCATGAGAGGAATTACCCGACGCATGATCTCGTGTTGGCTGCAGCTTTTCATGTGTTGCGTTGTTGGAGACATTATCTATTGGGAGAACATTTTGTGGTGTTCACGGACCACAAAAGTCTCAAGTACATATTTACCCAGCATTACTTGAACCAGAGACAGTGAAGGTGGGTTGAATACCATCAGTCCTTCGATTTTGAGCTTGCCTATACACCTGGTAAGGGTAATGTAGTAGCTGATGTACTGAGCAGGAAGACTCAGATACAGGCAGTGCAGGAGGCCAATGGTGAATGGAAGCTGATGGCTTTGTTCTCTGAGATTCATCTGGACATGCACGATGGTCAGGGGAAGATCTATCTTTCATCTTTAGATGTGACTTCTACCCTTCTAGATAGAGTGAGGATGAGACAGATATCCGTTTCAGAAGGCCTAGTTCTATGGGAGTCGGTGGCAAGTGAGGACCCTCCTCCTGGGTGGACGATAGGCGATGATGAAGTTTTGCATTTACATGGATGAGTGTGGGTTCCATGGGATATACGCAAGGATATGATGTGGGAGTTTCATGCTTCAGTCTGGGCAGTTCATCTCGGAGTTACCAAGATGTACTATGACTTGAGGTTTCAGTACTGGTGGCCGAGTATGAAGAGCAAGATAACTGGTTTTGTTACGAGATGTTCCACCTATCAGCAAGTGAATGCGGAGCATCAGAGGCCAGTCGGACTGTTACAGCAGTTACCCATCCCAGAGTGGAAATGGTATGATGCCATGATGGACTTCGTGACTGGGTTTCTGAGGTCACCTTGAGGCAATTATGCCATGTGGGTTGTTGTGGACAGACTCACAAAGGTAGCTCTCTTTTTGTCGATCAGGGAGACCTTCAGAGTTGACGAGCTCGGGAAGTTGTTTATCCAAGAGGTTGTACATCTTCATGGGGTCCCTCGTTCTATCATTTCAGATAGGGACGCTCATTTTATGTTTTGTTTCTGGTAGAGTTTTCATAGGGCACTGGGTACATAGGTTCTTTTGAGCACAGCTTACGACCCTCAGACCGATAGTCAGTCAGAGCGTACGATACAGGTTCTTGAGTACATGTTGTGTGCATGCATCCTAGAATTTGGGGGCTCTTGAGAGAGGCATATACCCCTAGTCAAGTTTTCCTATAATAATAGTTTTCAGGAAACTATTGAGATGGAACCTTACGAGGATTTATATGGTATTCCATGCCGATCACCCTTGTGTTGGTTAGAGGCAGGTGAGGTAGCTTTATTGGGACCATATCTCGTGTAGGAAACTTCTGAGTAGGTCCAGTTGATTCAGAAGCGGATGTCTACCGCACAGTCTCGTCAGAAATATTATGCTGATCGCCGCAGATGACCCTTGGAGTTCGTGATTGGGGATCAGGTTTTCTTGCGTGTTTCACCGAGGTTGGGACACAGGCGGATCAAGAGACAGGGTAAACTTTCATCGAGGTATGTGGGGCCATTTGAGATTCTGGAGAGAGTCGGGCTGGTTGCCTATCGTTGGCAGTTACCAGAGAGGTACCGAGCCATGCACGACATCTTCCATGTATCTCAGTTACGTCGTTATCATTCAGACCTATCTCACGTTTTTCAGCCCGAGGAGGTTGAGCTTGAGTTAGATGTGTTCTTTGAGGAGCATCTGATTCGTATCGTTGATAAGAGCATGAAGGTTCTCCAAGGTCAGTCAGTTCCTCTCGTACGGGTGCTATGGCATCATGGCCGAGTGCAAGACAAAACCTGGGAGTGGGAGACCGATGTACGTGCTCAGTGGCCAGAGCTTTTCTGAGCTTTATCTTCGCCACCCTTGGAAGGGAAATTCGGGGACGAATTGCTTTAAGGGGGAAGTTTGTCAGAACTTGGTCCTTATTTTGAGGTATGGGTTTCTTCTTTTCTCTTTTCCTTAAGTGTTTTTGAGAAAATAAAGAAAATGGGGAAAATCCTAAATTTTGTGACTACACACCATGTACTATTCCACACACCATGTACCTTGGCCGTGTGGGATGATTACACAGGGTTTGTAGCCATGTCGGCGACGAAGGGTGTAAAAACCGACTACACGCCGTGTAGTGGTATTTACACGCTGTGTAGTCAGTCGGAAGGGGAAACAGTAAGGCAGTGGAATCCACTGCTAGTTGGGAAACAGTACATGCCGTGTAGTTGAGGATACACGTCGTGTACCCATGTCGACAGATGAACATTTTGGCAGTGCCTCCAGAGGAATAGTTAAATGAGGGAATTACACGCCGTGTAGTCAAAAGTACACGCCGTGTACTTTGTTTTTTCTCTTAAAACGGCCAGTAGCCAACCATGTTCATAGGATTGGCTTAGAACCGGACGGGAGCTCGGGAGAGGATGGCCGAATCTTTGTGGATCAACTAATCGAGCACTGGTAATCTGATCCCGCTTCTGTCGATCACGTTGGGACCGCACGGGTAAGCCCTCCCTTCTCCTTGTGTAGTTCTTTCCAATTCTTCCTCTAAGGGAAGTTATTTGAGTTTGAGTGTGGTTTTCTTTCACCTTAGATCTACCTCGTTCTTGGACGATTCATGGATTGTCATTCGAGTATACTGATCAGGGGCGTTTAAGGTAGGTGGTTTGGTGGCTAATTTCCATTGTTGTGTGTTTTTGTATATATTTGTGCTACGAACCCATGTTGGGGTATCGTGTGGTTGAGGCCTTGGCTATTTTGACTACCTAGAATTGTATAAGTAATTAAGTGTGATAATAACCTGCTGTTTGGGATCACTGCTTGGATCCAGGACCACCCCGGGGGTGCGTTCCTCTGTTTAGCCGTTTGGCCAAGATACCCAAGGGTATGCCATATTTATATTGTGAATTAATTTTTCCTTGAGAGGAATTATATATAAATTTCATGTTTATGCTTTGACCTTGGACCGGTTACTTTTTTAGCCTGAGGGCATCGTTTGTTTAGCCTGAGGGCATTGTTTGTTTAGCCTGAGGGAAAGGTACTGCTTAGCCTGAGGGAAACATTCTATTTTTCCTAAGGGAAACTTTTTGTGTGCCTGAGGGTTGTGACTTCTGTGCCTGAGGGCGAAACTTCATACACCTGAGGGCAATTTCTATTATGCCTGAGGGCAAGATTCTGATTACTTGAGGGTAAGGGTTTGCATGTCTGAGGACACTGACTGGTTACTTAGAAACTCACTATGGTGATTTATTTAAATTAAATGGTTAAAATGAATATTAAAATGGCAATATAACTGGTTAAGTTAGTTACTTTTTAGTACTGCTTAGTTTATTGCATTTTACTAATGCGCACTATTGTTGCATATTTTCACACAGTTGGACACGGGCCTTTGGTGGGTGCCTACTGAGATTATTTCTCACACCATGTTTGGGTCATGTTTTTCGGCCCAAAAAGATTACATTTCTGTAGGTGTGGATAAGGGAAAGGGCCCCTATACAAGTACTTGATCACTGTTGAGAAGTAGGGGAGCATGGGACCGGTCTTAGGCTCGCGATGCCACCGACTATTTTTTTTTTTTTGTTGTACTCTGTATTGTATTGTACTGTATTGTTGTGTAACATGTTCTGGCTGTTTTCTTAGAACTTGAGACATGTTGCATAATTATCTATATAACTGTTAGTTATCTTTTACTACAGTTTTTCATTTTAAAAATAATGTGTATGTTTATTTGCTTCCACTGTTGTTGTTGTATGTTTTATCTGTTATTCTGTTGTTCTACACTTCGACAAATTGAGGGCATAGTTTCCCCACTATCAGATCTGGGCCCTCGCTGCTAGTCGGCAGCCTCTGGCATTTGGGGAAATGCGCTTGAGGTCACGTAGCGAACCGGGTTCGGGGCACCCGTTGAGTGGCACCCGGATCCGGGGCGTTATATGGTGAGTATTGAGTAAGTGGTTTATCAATAAAATACATCCCTATCTAGATACAAGCAGGTAGAGGCGGCTCTGGCATAGATGTACCAGGGAATGAAAACTCCAACAAGAAGTTTCAGGCTTGACCCGGGGTAACTTGGTACATGACAACGGGCCTTGTTAAACTCTTGGTTACGACACTCCTGGGGTATATGCTTTGGTAGATTAACAAGCTTAGTATGAACCATTATTAAGGGAATTTAAAAAAAATGCCTCTAAGAATACATGTTAGAATGTAGATCATGTATAACATAGATTGAAGCTTATAGATTCATGAGTTAAGGAAATAACAGTAATTTATAAGTCATCTATTTTTGTCTTTGGATTACCCTTTATGTGTTACGCCTAACTTTCCTTTTATTCCAGCCAATGGCTGGTAATAGGAGGATTCGGGATAACAACTGATGTGAAGATCAATGCGATGACTATTCTAATGATATCCCCAATCTAATGGGAGCGAAAATCGTGAACTTTGTCCCGATACTCTCTCAGTTAACTCAATTATTGAATGGAAACATGGTTCAAGAGGAACTTTCACCCCCCCCCCAAGAAAGAAAAAGTCTCTATCGAGAGATTTATGAGACAAAGGCCTCCTACTTTTAATGGATCATCTTATCCCTCAATCACCGAACAATATATCAACTCCATTGAAAAGATATTCTACGCCCTTCAATGTTCCAAACAAGATAAGGTTCTCCCGGCTACTTATCGAATAGAGGGTGAAGATGATCAATGGTGGACATTGATCAAAAATATGAAGCCTGAGGATGAGATCAAGTCATTGGAATGGAAGGATTTCTAGAATATTTTTTTTGATAAATATTTTCTACACACCCTCCAGCTTAAGATAAAAAGGGACTTCCTTTCCCTCAAGCAAAAAGATGATGAATCCGTCAGAGCGTATGAGGCAAACTTCACAAGGCTTGCATGAAATGCCTCTGGTTTTGTCGTTACCCCCGAATGCAAGGTTGACCGCTTCTTTGGTGGGATGAAACCTAGCATGCGGAAAGCCATGGTGATCCATGACTTCGAAAACTATGAGGAAATTGTTCGTTGTGCCCTCAAGGTTGAAATGGAGATCGGTGAATCTCAAGGGTATTATGGGGATAATAAGCGTAAGGTGGATTTCAATTCTGGCGGTCTGATGGATAAATCCAACAGTGCTAAGAAGATCCAGCACCCCACTTGCCAAAGGTGCGGAAAGAAGCACTTTCGAAATTGCCTGAAGGGGACGAGGAAATGCTTTAGGTGTAGAAGAGAAGGACACCTAGTTGTTAACTATAGAAAAGAAAAACCCACAGCTGCGACAGAGGAGAGGAATGATCCATTCGACTCTCAATGCGTTGTACATTGCTTCAACTACAAAGAACCAAGGCATATTGAAAATCAGTGCCCTAAGACAAGGGATTTTTGAGGAAACCAACAACCTCCAAGGCAGCAAGGGTGAGCTTTTTTCATCACTACTGCCAAAGTGAACCCTGAAAATGAAGTGGTGATAGGTATTCTAGTTATTTATTCAAGAATAGAGAACATAATTTTTTATTCAGGTTCTACGCATTCTTTTATATCCCAAAATTTTAGTATAACAATCCCAACACCCCCACAAATCTTGGAAGTAAAGATGTCGGTGAGTACGAAAAATGGGGAAATCATTGCATCCCATGAATATAAATCCTCCCCTATCATAATTGGTAGATTGAACTTCCCGGCTAACCTTATCATACTCCCTCTGGTGGAATTTTATGCAATTCTTAACATGGACTAGATTTCCTTATATATATCTAATATAAATTCTGGTGAGAGGGAAATCACTCTTCATGTGGAGAATCGACCCCCGATTCTGTAAAAGTGCAAGGAGGAAGATGAATTTTATTTATCTCTATCATCTCAAGTGTGGATATTACTACCCTATGAGCAAACATATCTAGCTCATATGATTGAGTCTAAGGAGGAAACTATCCTTGAAGACAAGCCTATTGTGAGGGAATTTTCTGAAGTGTTTCCCAAGGAATTTTCTGGTCTTCCTCCTAGGAGAGATATTGAATTCTCAATTGATCTTATACCTGGGGAGATTCTAACATTCAAGACTCCATATAGAATGGCTTTTGTGGATCTTGAGGAGTAGAAGAAACAACTACAAGAGAATCTGGATAAAGGGTTTATAAGCCAAAGTGATTCACCATAGGGTGCACCATTCCTCTTCATAAAGAAGAAGGATGGTTCAATGTGCCTTTTCATCGATTATCATGAGCTTAACAAAATCATGATAAAGAACAAGTATCCTCTCCCATAAATTGATGACTTGTTCGATCAGCTACTTGAATTACAATACTTATCCAAGGTAGATTTGTGGTCTCAATATTATCAAGTAAGGGTGAAGAAGGAATATATCCCCAAGACAGCTCTTCGTACAAGATACGGGCACTATGAATTCATATTAATGCCTTTCGGACTCACTAATACTCCAGAAATATTCATGGACTTGATGAATAAAGTATTTAGAGATTACCTCGACAAATTTATGGTAGTCTTTATAGATGATATTCTAATATACTCTAAAACCAAGGAGGATCGTGAGGAGCATCTAAGAATTGTACTAAAGACCTTGAGAAAGGAGAATCTCTATGAAAAGTACAATAAGTGTGATTTCTGGTTGAAGGAGACCTCATTCTTGGGTCATATCATCACAAGCAATGGGATATCTGTGGATCCCTCCAAGAAAACTGCAATAGAGGGATAGTCGAGGCCAACATCGGTAACAGATATCTGTAGATTTTTGGGGTTATCTGGATATTATCGATGATTTGTGAGAAATTTATCACAATTTTCTAACCCTTACCAAGCTAAATCAAAATGGAGTAAAGTTTTCTTAGAGTTATGAATACAAATAAAGATTTAAGGAGTTGAAAAGGAGGCTTATCACTGTGCCCATGATCACTTTACCCACAAGTGGAGAACTTTTTTTGGTATTCAGTGATGATTAAAAGAAGGTAATAGTCTATGTGTTGATTAAAAATGACTAATTCATTTCCTATTCTTCAAGGAAATTGAAAGTTCATGAGAAGAATTATCCAACACATGATCTGAAGTTGGTTGCGGTGATCTTCGCTTTAAAATTTTGGTGGCATTATCTCTTTGGGGAGAAGTGTGAAATATATTCGGACCACAAAAGCCTCAAGTATATATTCACACAGAAATAATTGAACATGTACCAATGAAGATGGTTAGAGATGATCAAAGAATATGACTTCTCAATCCATTACCGCCCTAGGAAAGAAAACAAGGTGTCGGATGCTCTAAGTAGAAAGGACCCAGTGATTATATCATTGATGAGAATTAAGAAGGATACAATCTTCTTATATTTTATAAATATGGACATGGGAATCATAAATAAGGGAACATCATCAATCCTTTCACAAATTATTGCTCAACCGTCTCTTTTGGAAAAGTTAAAGGATGCTCAAAAGGATGATGTGGGAATTCAGAAGAAAGTGGAAGCTATTAGAAAAGGGAAATCCTCGAAGTTCAATGTTAATGAAGAAGGAATTGTGAGATTTGGGAAAAGACTATGTGTTCCATCAAGTCTGGAGCTAAAAAAGGAACTTTTGGATGATGCACATAGTTCAAATTTCTCTATTCACCCAGGAAACACAAAGATGTATCGAGATATCTAAGAGCATTATTGGTGGGATAATATGAATAAGGAGATCGCTGAGTATACATCAAAGTTCCTGGTGTGTCAGAAAGTGAAGGCATAGAAGAATAAGTCTAAGAGGATGATGCAACCATTGACCAAACCAACATGGAAATGTGAGAACATCACCATGATCTTTGTCACCGAACTTCCGAAGACATCCGAAGGAAACAATGCAATCTGGGTTATTGTGGATCTTATTACAAAGTCTTCACACTTCATTTCAATTCGAGAGGATTTATCATTGGATCAAATAGCATGGATATACATCAGGGAAGTGGTAAGGCTGCATGGAGTACCGCTATCTATTGTATCTGATCAAGATCCAAGATTCAACTCTAAGTTTTGGAAGAGTCTTCAACATGCTCTGGATACTGAACTAAATTTCAGTACGGCCTATCATCCTCAAACTGATGGCCAATCTGAGCGAACTATTTAGACACTGGAAGATATATTAAGATCATGTTCAATGGAATTTAAATGAGGATGGGATCAACATCTTCCTCTGGTTTAATTCTTCTATAATAATAGTTTCCACTCGAGCATCCGAATGGAACACTATGAAGCCCTGTATGGGAAGAGGTGCAGAACACTGGAATGTTATGATGAAGTCGGTGAGTGTAAGCTGCTAGGACCAAAAATGGTCGAAGAAATGGTGGAGAAGGTGAAAACCATTCAACAGTATATCAAGGCGGCCCAGAGTCAACAGAAGAGTTATGCAGATAATCGTCGATGAAACCTTGAGTTTAAAATTAGAGACATGGTATTTCTATGCATATCTCCATGGAATAAGGTCATGAGGTTTAGAAAGAAGGGTAAGTTAAGCCCTAGGTACATCGGCCCCTTCTAGATTCTTGATCGTTTCAGGGATGTAGCCTATCGACTAGCACTTCCACCTACCATGGACAAAATACATGATATCTTTCATGTATCCCTCTTAAGGAAGTACATACCAAACCCTTCACATGTACTCTCTTCATATGTAGTACAACTAGAGAATGATCTTTCTTACAAGGAGAAACCAATGAAGATCTTAGATCATAGAGAAAAATTTCTATGAAATAAGACAATTACCCTCATCAAGGTGTTGTGGAAAAACCACAAGTTTGATGAATCGATGTGGGAATTGGAGGAAGTGATGAAGTATAGTTACTCACATCTGTTTTAGTGTGGGAAAAGGAAATTTTAAGGGTGAAATTTCTTATGGGGGAAAGATTGTAATGACCCAAAAATTCATTAATGAAAATTCCTCTTGGTCTATATAAATGTCTTCTTATGGTTATGTAAAACATATGGACTTATTTGGTTTTATGTTTTGGATTTTACAATACTGTTAAGAATTGTGATTGTTGCTAATATAGACGTTGAATAGTGATCACATGATTAGTATAAATATAGGTCTTTAACAAATCCAATTTACTTAAACAAAGCAAGCAATGGCCTCATTCAGTAGACTTGCCCCGTATGAAGCCCATTTGTTGGATCTTGGAAAGGAGGTTGCGTCATTGGGATTTTCTCTTGAACAATACCAAGATGAGCTTGAATACGTTAATCTTTAGCGGAACCACCTACAAGAGAAGTGGAATTTGGTAGAGATTACCACTTGAGCAATATTATCTGAGCCACCCCAAGAGTTTGTCACCATCGTGCACCTTACTCTAAGGTATTATGCAGGTGTTTTAAGGGGTTATGTAACAATACCCTAGTACTATGATTATGTACATTATTCTTTTATATATAATATACATTATTTTTATTATTGTTACTTTGTAAATAGTTTTTAAAGCACAAATAGTATTTTTAGTTAATATTCAACTAAGAAATCTATTTTGATGAATTAATGGATTTTTGAATTAAATAATATTTTAATAAAATATTATTATTATTATTAAATTAATTTTTATTAAATATAAATGATCGTATAATTTTATGAATGCAATTGTAATTTTTATTAAGGTCTGAAAGTTGTTTTTGTCAAAAGCCATGAATTTTCAATAAATGTCATTTTTTATTTTAAAAGTAAAAATACACATATTTAGAATATTATTTAGATAAAATTAATGTTATTTTTGGAATCAGGGTGTCAAAATTATCTAATGGTAAATTTTTCATAATTTTCTGAGACAATCGAACTTTTGGGTAAAAATTAAATACCGTTTAAATATATAATGTGTTTTATGACATCATAATGACCCAATAGTGATGTAATAAAATACTATTAACATTATGTTCGGAAAATATATGTTTTACCATTAAAATAATGTGATTTTGAGTTTTTTTGATTTATTTTACAAAGCTTTAGTGGACCCTTCAAGACTTATAAAACATTTTGTCTTTTTAGATTATTTTCCTTGAGAGTGTGACTCACCTCCACATAAGAAACTCTATTATTTTAAGAATTTAGGAAATTTAACTTATAAAATATTTTTTTCCACTCCCCTTTGGAAAAAACCATGGTTTGGTTTGTGGTTTTGATTAGTTTAATGTGTGGTGTCCCAAACCAAAATAATAAATAATTCCCCCTCCTTTCCTATATAAACTCACCCAATCTCCCACTTCCTCTTCACTAAAAGCCTTTGGAGTTCATCCAACCTATTTAATCCTCTCTCTATAATCCTCCCAAGTATCCCCAAGCTCCCAATAATCCTCTCTCAAGACTCTCCCAAGCCTTTGGGATCACACTTCCAAGTAAGGGATTCTCACTTTCCTTATTTATGTCCAAGTTTCCTTATATTGGTATGCCCTTTTATTTTCAATTATAAATGTTGGGGTATGATTTATCACCTCCCTCGTACTTCTATATTAATGTTTTAATAATGATAGATCCCATTTCTTTCTCATTAATGCATCTCATATACACCCGTTACCATGCTGAAATTTAGTAAGGAATTTCTCTCTCCACATTTACATTCAAGCAATTCTTTTGTATTACGTATCTAAATTACATTAAATTTGTTGGGACATGTATATATATTACCCCATTATTGTAAATTTCATTTAAATATTATGAGACACCCAATTCTCTCTCATCAACCATTTTTATGAATTCTTATGTCACGCCGTTATGCTGTCGAAATTGCACAGCGTTTTTCCAAGCCAAGATCATTGTGTAGTGAATACCATACCCATGTCTATATCAAGGGTATTAACCTTTATGCATATATAAATATTGAATGGTACTTTAATGTATTTATTCCAAATTCCTTAATCATGTAATAACTTATGATGTTGATTGATTCCATGTTATATGATCCATGTGGCACACTTATGCATGAAATGAAATGATTATGAAGGGTGCGCCCTGATAGCGCTCCAATGCATTGGGTAAAGTATAGTATCATGATACTTCATGTGAAATGAGTGTTGACTCATTCTAATTAAATTGCAATGAGGTTTTACTCATGATTCATGTGCAATGAGGGTTTACTCATGCTCCATGTGCAATGAGCCTTGGATCATGCTAATTCCATGTTAAGTATTGTTGTCACATTTCCATGTTATAATAATCATGCTACACCATGCCTTTATGTTCATATTTCTTTTATGCTCTATTGATATTCCTATTTTATAACATGTATTGTATTATTCATTTTATACCTTTTTTACTCCCTTACTGGGATTTATAGCTCACCCTTTTCTTATGCATGTCCTCAGGTTATCTCATGCAATGCTAAGTACGAGGTAATGTAGTGGTCATGTAAAAGAAGTTTTCAATAAATATGTTGTGTTTCATGTTTCAAGTTGTTATGTAATGTTCCTAAGCCCCAAAGACACTAGACCTCTTGATCATCTATGTTGTATCAAGTGAAGAGTTTATGTAATAAATCATGTTTAAGTGTGTAATAAAGAGCAGGGTTGTTATAATTCGACTATAAATTCTCATTTTAAATGTAAATTTTTTTTCTTTATCATGAAAATTTATTTGTATTTTTTAGGAAATAATTTATTGATTTAAATTTGTATACATTAATGATGCAGAAATTATTTAATTGATGAAAAATCAATAAAATAATTTTTATTAAAATAATAATAACCATTAAAAGACCAAAACACTTGAACAATTCTTATTTTTCAAGTATATCTCGATCATAATCATCCAAGGGTTGAGTTATTAACCATTTGGATCCATATGGAAAATATTATGACACTTATAATATTTTATTTAAAGTGGTGTTAAAGTTGTCACATTCAATTTTTAATACATATAACATTTTTTATGTAGGATTTTACAATAGATATATTTGACTATAAGTATTATTAGGAAATATAGAATATTTATATTCTTTATTTTATTTTATTTTTAATTTTTATTCAACAAATAAGTATATTAAATAATTACACAAAACTGATGTAGTAATTATTTTATTAACAAAAATATCAAATTAATGTGATTAAAAATATTAAAATAAATATAATTTAGGAAAATTAATATATCAAAAGATTTTTCTAAATTACCTTGACCCCTTATAGATATAATAAATTTTTTGGTTTGAGGTTAACGTCTTATCTTGATATTTTTAAAAATACATTAAATTAATTGTGTCAAAATTGACACTATTGATATTTTTTCAAAATGATGTTTTATTAAATTATTTAAAAATAATAAAATATTTTTAAAAAATATTAAATAATTATTATATAGTCTAAAATTCTATAAATGTTTAATTTATAGTCTAATTGACATCAAATAAGTAGAAATTACACTATTTTAATATCGAACAATTTGTTACCTTAGTTAAAATTAAAATAGAATAACTAAGGGTTAATTGAAATGATAAGGTTTAAATTGACATAAAAACTTGATTAAAAAATTGGTTGATGATATTATAACCTTATCTTGTTTCATATTCTAAACTAAGACATTTTGGAGGTTTTTTTATGGGGTTTGAATTTATTATAAATTAATATTTTTGGAGATCCCAAAAGTGCCCTTCACCTCAATTATAAAAGGGAACCTCCTCCCTCACCTCTCCACTTCACCTTGAGCCTTAAAGATCATACATACCCTAACCATTTACCTTCTTAAATTCCTTAGTCACATTCTATAGGTTGTGATCTTCTCAAAAGACCAGCTCTAGTGCCTTTAAGAGGAGATCTAGAGGGAGCTCACCGAAGAAGAGGTAATCTCCTTTACCAACTCTCTCAAGATCATTTCTTCTTCTACTTCCTATTCCTTTATTTTTTTCATTATAAAGTAACAAATTCAATATCAACTATATACTGATATGTTATTATGGTTTGTAACAACCTTATTCCACCTTCTATCCATCCTATGAAAAACAAAATCATCATGTGTGTGTGCGTACGGCTTACTGTCTCCATGTTGTGGTGTAATCTTTTTTTCACCACCAATTTAATTGGATAAGTATAATGATGGAAATAATAACTATATATTATTATGATATTGACTATTTAACAAAAAATATACCATCCATTTCCATAATTTTTACTATTAAAGAAATGATATCATCGCTCGTGCGTACATACGGTCTACGTCTCCATGACGCGATGTGATTCATATTCATGTACATCATTCATGAATGATTATATGAATGTATATAATGAATAAATATGATATATATTACCTTAATATTATTCTTTAAATTATGTAACTATATCCTATTTAAAATAATTGGGACTCATATGACAAAACATTCAAGATAAAATAAAGTAGTTAACACCAAAAGAAGAGTAATAATGAAATATTATTAAATGGGTGTTAATATGATCACATATGATATCATAAATATAAATATGGTTCTGGAATAATTTAATGACATTATTTAAACCATTATACATTAGTTTTAGATAATTATAAAGGAAATCGGACCTAAGGTAAGGGATTATTTTGTCTCACTTTTATTTATGTGGGACATATGCCTTATACACCATCTATTTATTTTGTGTGGTGTTTAAGTTGCCCATGAATGTTTTTATGATTATTATTATCAATATTATGATATTTATAA
The DNA here is from genome assembly GCA_963277665.1 of Viscum album. Taxonomy (NCBI): domain Eukaryota; kingdom Viridiplantae; phylum Streptophyta; class Magnoliopsida; order Santalales; family Viscaceae; genus Viscum; species Viscum album. Next base: position 781,562,988 of record OY728145.1, read on the forward strand.
TATTAATATAATTTTATTTATTTTATGATTCATACAATTTGACTGATTATAAATTGGTAAGGGTTAATTTCATAATCTCATTATTATCTGAGATTGTTTATACATAAGTATTTACTGAAGTATATTTATCATCCATGTCCATGTTTTATAAAAATGTTTTATGAAATGTTTTAATATTCTTTTATGGATTTTAAAAGTCATTTTTACCCATTTTTTACTTTTTACTACACAGTTTGAAAGGAATATTTCTTTCATTTTCAAACAAGGTACTTTTTTACTTTTCTGGAAAAATTATGAGAAGAATGTTTTTTTAACTTATACACCATGAATGGATTTTTATGCTTTATTAACACCTTATTTACATGAAAATTACCTTAAAATTTTTCAAGGTTATTTTAAAATAAATTATTTTCTTTTAAAATTTCATGGCATTTTAAGAAAATAAATTTTTTTGAAGAAGAAAGGATATTTTCCTCAAGAAATAAGTTCAAGTGTTTTATCAAAATTATTTTCCATATAATATGACATTATTTAATAATGATATGTTTCAAGTATATTGTCCCTATTATTCCTATGGTTTTATTATGTTTATAATAGAATTTTATTTATGAAATACATTTCTCTTTCATTAATTATGTTATGATGAGATGATGTTTAAGAAACCCATTTTATTCCTTGGGATATGCTTTGATGAATGATTTACGTTTTTGTGGAACATATAAGAATGATTTTTTTATATGAAGAGTAATACGTATATCTCCCTCTGATTCATTGGGTAATGATGGATAACTCATGAGGTATATATGTTATGATTGAACTTGATTTAATGTTCACAATTTTATGCATGGACCTGGTTTCCATGTCTATAATTTTATGAGTAGACCTAGTTTTTATGTACATATGTTTATTAAAGGGAATAATTTCATTTCCTTAATTTAATTAGTGAACCTATTACTATTTATACATGTTCACAAAGTTACAAGTTTAGGTTTATTCCATAATTTCATATATTATGTTAATGTTATGATCTCATGGATTATGTTCATTGATTTCCTTATGATTCATGTCTTATGAATTGCCAATATTTACACTACTGGAAATATCACCTATACCCATGGTTTCAAATCGTGGGTATAGCCAATGAAATCTTGGGTATATTCTATACCCATAGTTTCATGAACTGTGGGCTACTAAGGTGTCGGTATAGTTCTATACCCATGGTTTCTACATAACTGTGGGTATATCCTAGGAAAATTTCATAATACCCATGGTTTAAGTAAACAGTGGGTATATATTTTCATATAACATCTAATATACCCACAGTTCAATGAACTATGGGTATATATGATTCTCCTGGAAGAATATCAGTTGCTCACACATATAATATACCCACAGTTCAATGAACTGTGGGTATATATGCTTCTCCTAGAAACACAGTAGTTGCCTACCTTCCTACTTCTTACCATCCTTCACCTATAAAAACAATACAAACCAGAATAAAAACCAGTTACAAACCACATTCTATACCACAATCTATCATTATACCAGAAATAAAAAAACAACACCCCATGCACATCTCCTTCATGTATAAATTATAAAACATCTACCTCTTCATCAGCTCCTTAAAGTCTCTTTGGCCATGGTAAGTATTGATGAATGTATTCCCTTTTTGGGTAATGGTATTCATGGGAGTTAAAATATTGGATAACTAAACCCTAAAACTGTGGTAATATCCTAGTATCCTAAGGAAACTATGAAACTCAAACACCATATTAGGTGGAAATCAATCTATCATGGCCTCTATCTTCATGATTTCAACTAATACCTTTACCTTTGAGAAGACATTCCATGATAAATGAACATACCAAATCAAGAACAATAACTTCAATGTTTTTCCATACTACTGGTTCTCATGAAGTATATTCAAGATAATCATAGAATTATCAAGATTTATCGTCATTGATTCTAGAAAAATTGAGGATTTCATTAATAAAAGTACCCATAAACCGCTTCATATGAAAGGTCCAGTTTAGGAGTGGCATGAACATGGTGTGTGTTATGTATAAATGGATTTAAAAAGTATTGGTTAGGGTTTGGGAATCTGGTATGATACGTGGCTATATGTAATGGTATGGTTAATAACTAGAGACTGTGTGTGATAGGGGTATATTTGGAACTTGGAAAGATAGTCAGGTATGGTACCATCATCATATTTGATAGTTTGATTTTGATGTGATCAGGTAGGTTAATCCTATAGCAATGAGTGCCTATAGTTAAAATTAGTTTTTTGTGTTTCTTATTTAGGGTGATCTAGAGTGGAAATATGTGTTTAGAATCATTATGGTGTTTTAGGAGTGTGGTTAATGGAACACTTGAGTCTTGGTTAGGGTTGTTCAATGTTGTTCCTGGATACAACTTGAGGAAGACTCGTTATATGCTCTGAGGAGGTTGTGATGGCTTTGGTATTTGAGTGAGGCCGTTTAGTTCTAGGATCATCCATATTGTGAATAATTGAGCATATTTGAGCTATCAAAGGTGTCAATGAAGGACCAAGGGATTTATTTGGAAATATGGTCCTATTTTTTGGACTTATATCTTGAATACAGAATCCACTAGGTACCCAGTGGAAAAGTAATGGGTATTTGGTCAGCCAATAGAATGGGGGGGTGTGGTTCTGTCAGGTCTAGCAACCACCCAGTGGATTTGGAGCATGTACCCAGTGTCCAGTTACCATGTACCTAAGGGTTATTTTAAATTTTAATTAGATTACTTAATTTATTTTAATTTTATTTAAATGAGGAAGCCTTATTTCGATTCCCCATTGAGTAGGGAGCTTGAGATTCCCCCTTTCCCTTTCAATCTTCTCCTCCAAAGAGGGGATCTTTCCTATTAGGTGTTGGTTCTTGGTTCTGTCTATTATAGGAGATTTTCATGGGAAATCCTAAGAATCCTTTGGTTTTATCCATCATATATTTTTACTTTTTTATTTTCTGTAGTGAGTTTCAATGGAAATAATCATTTTAGTTCTTTTTATTTTGTTTCTCAATCTCTTCCTCCTTGGGTCAAATTTGACTATGGGATTCAATGTGCAGGTCTCTAATAGTACTAGGTAGGTTGTTCCTAGATATGTCCTTTATTATTGGTGTGTTTATACATCATAAGACTTACAAGCATGGGTAGGGCCTTGTGAGTGATTAGAAATGGTACCACTTATGATTTTCATTATTCACGTAAGAAGCCCAGGGGTATCCTCATGTGAGTAATGATGGTCTAATCCATGTTTGGTCTACCCCTTCTTGGTTATAATCTTGATGCTTGGTTAGAAAGTTTCCACATGATGTAATATGGGTAGTATTATGGAATGATTTTTTTGATATGGTTTTTTAGGAACATAATTGATATGGATTGTGAGAGTGTGGGGTGATGTGGTCTACCCAGGATGACACAAGTGGTAATGACCCCTATCATGGATAATGATTGAGGTTTTCTATTTTGATTTTTTCCATAGGGTAATGATGATTTCCTCTCACCATGGGACCGATGTCATTAGGGTCATGTTTAGTATTCATAGTAGTTGAGAAACATAGGATGATGGTGTTAACCATCAATTTAAAGGAATGATATGTTGAAGTTGGACACAATATCTTAGGGTGATTTAGATCACCATATGGGAGTGTAATTCTCATCGTGTATGAAACTATTTGGGGATGTTGATCTAGGAATTAAAGATTAGAATATGTTGTGTGGTTCGATGATGTCTCATTCACTAGCTGGTCATTAGTATGGTAATAAAACTTTTCTTGGTATGGGATTAGGGGTGATACATCATTCTCCCTCTAGGTGAATTAAGACCATGAGTGCATCATCCCTCTCCAACATTAGTCAAAGTAGGTAGATTAATCACCCATGTCTTGATGATCATGGTGTGGAGTGGGTTGTGTTGTTGTTTTCATTACAATCATTTCACTTTTTATGAACTCGTATACATATGTATATTTCAACTCCAACTATATTGATTTTATATCCGAAATTTTTTATCACATTCCTAAATAATAGAGGAGAGTTTCATTAGGTAGTCAACAACTAGTTTAAAACTTAATCAAATATTTTCATGACATAGATCAAATGTATCAATATACTAACATTAGTTCTTTATATAAAATTAAAATTCTGCATTTCTCAATTGCGGTTTCAAATTATTACCTTCTGATATCCAAGATCCTCGATATATTCTTATACATAGACATGATACCCTACTAAAAGTACAATATATTCTAAACACATAATACCCTTAGTGTCAATAGATGAAACTCTTCTTTAAACATAATTTTAAATAATAATAAGTGTATATTAAACTCATTATGAGTTTGAGTTATCAATGCATAACAAAGAGTAGTTTTTTAATGTAAAATACTCAAATATAGAACAAATATATGATATTTGGATTTCTAAACCATATAGAAAATGTGATTCATCGACACCAATCAATTATTTTTCTATTAGGGGATTTGGATTGTTAGAAAACCTAAGAGGCCTCTATCATTAAAATTCATAAAGTACAATCAATATATGAGTAGACTCATTCAACTCAATAGGGATTTGGATTACTAGAAAACCTAGGAGTCTTCTAAAACTAGAACTCATAAATTATAATCAATCTATGAGTAGTATCATTCAACTCAGTAGGGATAAAATAAACTCAATGGATGGGTTTACTCTCTTTGAAACTGGGTGAAGATCTACCATAAATTCATGGTTTGAGATACCTCCTAGTGAGGTCCATAAACTGATATATCATCATCTAACTATCCATCAACTGGAAGTTGAAGTACTAGAATGGGATCATCATAACTATAAATCTGTATCTATTCTGGTTATCTACAAGGTTACATCCTACATTTTGAAATGATGAACCTATGATTATTAAGGGATATCTATTTGACATGACCCATGAATAACACTGATAAAAATACAACTGTTAATCTATATGATGCATGTATTTTCCTATTATGTCTCTCAAATGATAGAATATATTCGTGTGTCAAGTAATAAATTATTAGAGTCCTGGTGAAATAATTTATTAGCCTACCTTACTTATGCAGAGTTCTGTGGTATATTAATGAAGCTAAAAATGGTCCAAAAGTATCATAGATGGAAAACAATAATCATAAAAGAGAACATACCACAACACCAAATGACATCTTTAATGATCCGTCATTCAAAAGAATTTTGTGTTCAATCATATGATTAATTTATTGAAGCATAGCTTTAAAATCAACTCCATCTGACTCCCCAATCTGCTTCAAAATCATATGGAAATAAGATATGGCATAAAAGAATAAGAGGGAAATTAAAAGTTTTATAAACATTTGATAGAACAAAAAATGGGTACAAAAGGCATGATAAAGAAGTTATGAGAAAAAATAAATGATATTAGAGTTAAATTTTGGATGCATAATAAAATTACTTTACATGTTGATCAAATTTAGATGGAACCATGCACTAAGATCCCCAACATAAGATGAACCAAACAAAAACCATGGATTTTCAACCTTGGCATTGAATTTCACAAACATGGATTTCTAGAAGACAATTTCTGAAGAAGATAAAACACATTAGAATGATAACACATATAAAATAAAATAAATAATAGGGACCACTTACCTTATAAAAAATTACATTTTTTCAAGCTATGTCTAGTTATCCTCGATGCACATGAGTTCCTGTATCATTAAAAAGGTCTCATAATTAATTACTCAATAAATCAAAACCAAAATATAAAATCAATATAATCAAGGTAAATATCATCGAGAGGCACCAAAATGATGTAATCCTTAGCATCAAGGTATATATGGATCATAGATGACCTTACACCCCCCCCCCCCCCCGATGAGAAAAAAACTCAAATTTCACACACATAAACCAAGGTTCACATGGGTTGGAAACTCACATGACACATACAAACACTTATCCATATCTAATTTCCCTATGGATAATATAATTTTAGACTTATATTATGATTCTCTCAAAATTTAACACATCACAAATAGTAGATAATCTTAAATCTACGAACGTTAATACTCTATAAGAATGTGATGTGTTGTTTTACAAATTTTTTAAAAGTATTATTGTTTCACAATTTTACTATTTGTAAACAGCACAGCAATGTAAAACAGAACATAAATACTCTATAAAAATGTATAGTTTTATTTATTATTATTTCACATTTTTATAGACATGTAAGAGTATTTTTGTTTCACATTTTTACAAATACCAATGAAAACAATGTAAAACAGCACATCACACATTGCCATAGCCTGAAAAAGAAATAGTTTGTATAGAAACCAGACATTTAAAATCATCACATATTCTTAAATTAGGTAAGGGATTAATTCAAAAAAATGTAATGATATAGAAAAAATATCAAAGTGATAAAATCAATATCAATACATGCCAATAAATAGATAAGTAACATCAAAAAGGAAACATGATATGATCCTCTTCTTTAATTTCACAGAGTATAAAAACCCTGAACATGTGCTACAAAAAAAGAGGTTAAAACCATTAATGGAAAAGAACATAAAGGGAATCTTAGATGTACATGTGGCCTCTCATTGATTCCATTTTCTAGCCAGCCACAGTAATGTTCTACATTCAAGGCATGGAAAAGAAGTGTCAAAGAGGTAAAATGATGAGAAACACAACGTACTAAAAATTAAAAATATTTATTGACTCCAGTAACTCTGTACATACTCATCAATATACCTTAGGATGGTTGTCTCCATCGATATTTTGTAGCTGCAAAATGAGTTCCTGTGCAGACTTTGTAGATATCTTAAAACCCTGAATAGAATACAATAGGGTGATGTGAAATAATATGGAAAAGATAAACTACAACTAACATATAATGTGGCATAAAACCAAACAACAAGAACACATCAAACCCTTCTCTTTGGATTTATCAAGAACAAACCTCCGTGCTTTCAAAAATATATAGAAATGGAACTGTAAGGAATTAAAAGACAATATTTCAAGAAATATATATTTTGAAGTGGAGGAAATGTATGTATAATCTTAAGGAAATTACTGTTTTTGTTCTAGAATGCCTGGCTGGATATATTCTTAATAGAAGCCCTTTTAATGCGATGATTATGGAGTATATCTTCAAGGAAACCAAAGTCAAGTTCTTATAAAAGGTGAATACATGACTTATGAATATGTAAAATTACCTAAATAGTTACCATTTAACACCCCCGATGAAAACATAATACAAAATTCATTTTATTTCATGAATAAAATCACATCATATAAGCATTCCACCAGTCCAAAAAAATAAACATCAGATCCAACACAAAACAAACCACACTACACCTATAAATCAAATAAAACATACATGTATATCCTAACTCATACAAACAGCCAGTTCAAGTTCTTAAAGTTCTTTTACAATTCTCTCTACTAAGTCAAAAATGGAGAGGATTAATATCCCCTCATCACCATAATCCCCATACCCATCCTCATGCCCATCATCATCATTATCATTAGCAGTCTCATCACCAATAGCAGCATCAGAAACCTCCTCACTGCCAACAGCTCTATCACCACCACTGTCATCGCCGCTAGGACCCTCATGTTAATCACTTGAGGCATCATTTAAAGAGCACATTGATTACATACATGAATGAAAAGTAGTAGCATCCTCTGATGGTAGTGACTGACTCAAAACTGACATAGCTTTCATGAAGTGTATGGTCATCAGCGTACTTATTTTACGCTCTTCTAAAGCTATTTTATTTGACTCGGCTACTTTTTCATGCACCCTTTATAGCTCACAGGTCTGAGAGTCTTGAGAGGATCCTAATGAGGATGAATACCTATAGGGGACGATGTATTTTCCTATTCTGCATCGAACTCTCCTCGGGTGCTCCACACCTAACACTTGACTCAAATGCTCATATGGCCCTAAGTTGTCAGCTTCCTTCTCATCGAGGGCCTCCAAGAAAGACTGTTGAAATTATAAACAAAATATTAAATTATGAATTTTGTATAAATATTTGAAATATAAAAAAAAACTTACAATCTTATCTTGTGTTTGTGCATTTATTACACTTCCATCCTTTTTTTCTACTAGAGAAAAATAATTTGGCATGAGGTACAGGACCTTCAATGCCCAATACAGCTTACTGCAAATGAGAAATACACAAATCTAGATTACAACCATATATGAGAAATTCAGAAATCTGGATTCAAGTAAGATGCATCACAGACCTATAAACATTGAGGTAAATGACACTCATAATGATTAGTGGTTTTCTGAAGTGGGTTTTAGGGAATTTTTCTACTTTTGTAGAAAAAATAGACAAGCCTTCTCATGTTGGTATAAGATGTCATTTCTATGAAACGTGGACTAACCAAGGGGAAGATATGATGAACTTATGAGTACATGTTATCAATAAAATAAATTAGTGAACAAAAATCCATCAATGGTTCCAATAAAAAACATTTATGAATACATTTTGTGGTGGTTCTTTGTTGGTGTTGTTTCTTCTAGGTACTAAGGTGTGTTCTCTTGAGTTTGGTTCAATTGGCCATGCAAAGGTAACTAAGTAACAATATAAATGAGGAAATTATTTCAATTCATATGAAAGTACCAGGTGCTTCTCATGCTCGAGTGTTGTAGTGTGCCCCAATGTGTGTAGATATGTCATTCCATCTTTGTTATTTTTGTTTTTCTTTAACAATTCCTAAAAAACAAAAAATCAATTCAGATAATAAGAATTAAATTTTATATACAAACCATTAAATATTGGTAGTACCTTAAACTGTTAAGTCTTTCAATGTGTGATTATTTTTTGATATTTACTTTTTGGACAGTCATGGTATGTGGTTATACCCTCTAAATTAATACCCACTCTGCTCCTCTAACCAATATGTAAGTCTGCTTGTATGACCGTTAGAACTCTCCAAGATCACTCAACCTAGAAACTGTGGAATCTTTAATATTTGGAAAGTTAAACTGAATCTGCAATGAGCATGTTAATTCATATAAATACATTACTAATATATATATAAATTTATAAAAAAAATTACCCATATCTACACATGTGCCCTATCCTTGATTCCATCACTGATATATCTCCATGAGACCGGTTCCACCTGAATGATATCATGGTATTTGGCTAAAGTGGCCATGAAACTTATACAATGCCTAGAATTTTTACCTACAATTTGATTTTGAGGATTGTAATCCACCATAATCTGAGTTTCGCAATTCCAGGCTTCCCACATATGAGTGTGCCCATGTCGCCTACTAGAAGATCCCACTAAATAAGATAAGAGGGGGGAAAGAAGAGTCAAGTGAAGATATAATAGGACAAAAATAAAATGATATAATTTGAAACATTTATAATAATAAAACTAGTGTAGGCTCCTGAATAGGCTATGAGGCATCCATGAACTGTGTTGGATCAGTAGCCTCCGAAGGAAGTATCTATTCCACTGCATGCTCTGGATGATCTTAATGCACTATAGTGAAAACTAAAGGAATAGACTCAATATATGTAGTATGGGTGGTAGGAAAAGGAGGTGGCGTAGACATGTCAGAATATGGGTATTAGGTCTGGGGATACATGAATGGATATGGATATGGTAAAGGTGGGAACATCGATCAGTGTAGACATGGAATGGGAAGAAGAGGATAAATGAGATGATGATGGGGGCATATATGGGAACACCCTAGGAGTCTCAAGTGTAGGATGGACATGTGTGGTGGATAGGATGCCCACTGATGGGTCATTATGGGCAGTGGTAAGACAGGTGCTCCATCTAGGTCTAAGAGGATCCCTGCTCAGACCCATGTTGGTAGGTGGAAACTCTAGAGTTGTATATCCCTAAAAATAAATAAAGGATATGAAAAAGACATTATATGTAATGCAGAAGATAAATATTACAATTATTATACTTACTGAAGGCAACCCATGCTCGTGTCTATCAGGATCAACATCAAATAATCTCTTCTTGTGATCTTTTGTAGTATTATTTAAAATCTATATAATAATGAAATGTACATTTTTTAGAAATAGTTTTTACAAATCATGCATACAACTTAGAAGTCAAAGAATACAAACAATGTCATAACATATTTTAGTAATTATAATTTAAAATCAAGTTATACATTTTTAAAAAAATCCATTTTAAACACAATTTTCTGAATTGAAATAAATATAATTAAATGAAATGGAACTAAACAATACTAAAATAGACATATAATTCTAGACTAAAACTAAATTAAAGTAATTACATTAATACCAACCTGAGAAAATCATGTCAAGGTAAATTGATTGAACTCTGAAAATATATGTTTTCTTCTATATATTACCCTCCACTACCTCGGGTTCAACATCAACTCTCACAATGGGACAATTTGTGTCATCAAATTCAATATTTTGGTCAACACCAATGGGGGCGTCAATGGTGTAAATTTCATCCCCAGCATCATGAAAAATATGTCTTGGGATTACTTCATTAATGACACTGTAATCGGGTCTCATATGATCTTTCACATAAAACACTTGTTTTTTCATTGATGTCAAAATGTATGGTTCATTGGTATTCAGGAATCGACTCATGTCAATAACTCTAAATCCACAATCATCAATAAATGTACCATATTGTGTCATTGAATCAAATCATTTACATTTCATCATAGTGACTTGACCTTGAGAGTAATAATTCAATAACAATATTTTCTAAACCAGTCCGTAATAATACACCTCTTTGTATTGAGGTTGACTATATGATGCACTAGCATAACAATCCTTTGTAGCAGTTAACATAATTTCATCATGTTTTATTCTCATTTTCACCACTCTATCAGTTGTAACAAATTTATATCCATTGATTATTAAATATTTGCAGTCACAAACCAAAGAGTTGGGACCAAAAACCAATGCTCTTAATTATTGAGAACGGATTCAGTAGGTAAACTCAATACCTAAAATAGATATGAGTAATAAAATTAAATGGATATATATATTTTTTAATCTATTTAAAGTAAAGTTCATACCTTTGATTTCAACCAAACTGGAAACTCTTGGCTATGCAAAGCCTCTCTCCTTCTCAAAGGAAAAGATTGATGAACTCTACTTATAATTTGATTATGTTCCCTATATAAAATGATAAAAAAAAAGTCTAAGGTATATGTGAAATGACATAGTATAATATAACATATAGATATCCAAATTACTTACTTGATATAGTATTCGAACAAACCACAATTAAACAAGACTGTGTGATGTGTCATATCCCACTCTTCAAAGCTCATTATAACCAATGTATATGACCCAAAAATTCCTTCTATTTGGGGAAAAGATGGAAACGAGGGCTGAATTTCCTCATACTTCTTATCTTCATTTCTTATTGACCGATTATGTCTTGTTCTCCATCAGACAAATACATTGAACAAAAATCCATACATTTTTGGTCCAGATAACCCCTCACAATGGAAGCTTCAGGATAATTCTTGTTTTAGACATATGATTTCATTGTGAACATATTTCTTTCAATGGGATACATCCACCGAAAAGAAATAGGTACCCCAAGAAGTGTCTATGAACTGTTAAATACAGCATGCAGGTGAAAATGATGGAGGAAAAAAATCCAACTCACACAGAATTAATGGCGCCTCTTTCTATATTTTTATCAAGAATAACCTGGATAACATTTTAGCACAAAGGTCTCTAAAAAATGGCACAATCGAATCACTTTTTCCCTTACATTATTGGATAGAAAATTCCAAATTTCTATTGGAATAAATTCATGAAGAAGGATGTGAAACTCATGAGTTTTTAGGGATTTCAGTTTCAAATCTCTTTTTTTGACTCATTTAGATATGTTGATGAAATATCCATCAGGAACCTTGATATTCTCCAATACTACCATAAATTGATCTTTCTATTCTAGTGTCATCACATAATAAGCACAATAAACTTTCCATTTGATTTCATTGATACACATAGGATGAATTTCTGCTCGAATACCCCGATCCAACAAGTTCTGATGAGATCGGAAGTCATCTTTGGCCTTCCCCTTGATATTTAGAAGAATTGAAAGTAAAATTTCACATATATTTTTCTCAATATTCATTACATATAAACAATTATGTAAAAAATTAGTAGGCCAATATGGAAACTCAAAAAAATACTTTTCTTTTTCTAATTGTAAGTGGCTTCAGTGTCAACATTCTTTCTCCTTTTAGATTTCAAATGACTTTTTCCTAATGAAAAACTGAAATCTTTCAATTCATTAAGCACATCACTTCCTGACATATGTTGAGGTGGTTATTCAGTGTCAAAATTATTATCAAACCTTTTATGATTATTCCTATATTGATGATCTATTGGCAAGAATCTTTGATGCCCCATGAAACTAAAACTACAACGATATTTAAGCCTTCTCGATTGTGTATTCTTTATACAAACAGGACATGATAGTTTTCCCTTTGTTATCCACCCAAACATCATTACATAAGTAGAGAAATTATTTATGGTCTATATAAGGGCAGTGCACATCTGAAATGTATTCTTTGAAGAAGCATAGAATGTATGTACTCCCAAATCCCAAAGTTGTTTCAACTCTCTTATTAAAGGATGTAAGTAGATATATATATCATTACTGGGATCAGAAGGTCCAGATATTAGTGTACTCAAGAAATTGAAAGTTTTTTTAATACACATCCATGGAGGAAGATTATAAACATGAATAATAACCGGTCACATGTTGTGAGTAGTAAGCATCTGACCAAACGGATTAAAACCATCACCGGATAGATTCAACCTGACATTATGCACCTCAGTAGTAAAATTAGGATGTTGTGCATAAAACATATGCCATGTTAATCCATATATAGTATGAACCAACTCATCATTACGGTTGGGAAAAAATCCCTCAAGGCATCATTGAAGCATTTTTGAGGTGATTGTGTTTGTTGACAAAGTGGACATCTGAGTGGTGATTGTTGACAAAGCAAAACAATGACATACAAATTTGTTGACAAAGAGGATTTCATGGTGGAATTTAGAGTTCAAGAGTTATGGTCAATGATCCATGTTTGAATAAATAATGTGGATAATGGAATGGAGGGTCTGGAGGTTGTACAAAAGAACAGATACAAGGTGGCGCCATTTTCCAGTGTTTTGCCAAATTTTTTGGCCTGAAAATTGACAAATGAAGAAAAGTGTTTTTGAAAAAGGTACTTGCGCGCTGAGGACTTGGAGTATAGGAAACTTATGCGCCATATGTTTTTCAATATCATAAGATCAAAATATGGAAAAGTAAACAGGTTCGCGCAAGTTTGGGAGTTAGTCGTGCAAGTGTCTAAAAGGACAGAAGACTTGTGCGCCGAGACTGGGTCACGCAGGTGACTTGCGCACCGTCGTGAAGGGTGGTCAATTTGCCTATAAATACTGGACCACCCCTTTTCATTCTGAACCAGATTTCAACACTTTGAGAAATCAGAGCTCCCGTCGCACAGGTGTGGTAGACGCGCAAGTGGTGTGTGTGGTCGCGCAGGTGGGACTTGCGCGCCAGGGTGATAGTTGTGCGCCAGTGTTTGAAGTTGCGCGCCATTGTAGAGTTGCACGCCAATATTGGATTGGGCGTAAAAGGAATTTAGTCGCGCTGGTTTAGAGTTGAGGAAGCTTGAGTTGCGCAAGTGTCTGAGGAGGACTTGCGCGCCCATTGTGACTTGCATGCCGATACTTGCGCGCTGAGATTGACTTGCGCGCCAAGTAAGGTTTATTTCCAGTAGTGATTTTTGGGCTGCGTGGAAGCTGGAAGTTTGCTTGATACCTTCGGTGAAAAGAGATATTCATTTACGGGTGAAATTTGTACTTTAAAAGAGCATCTACATACAGAGGAAGATGCATTATTTCATGCAAGTGAAGAGACCTACAGGTCTATAAACTGTGAGTGGATCCTTTCCTAAGTAGTGAGCAAAGGAAGAGGAAGAAGGTGATCCTCTCCATCGGAAGTGATCCAGAGAGAGAGAAACAGGGAGTGACCCTTGGTAAAGCAGTGAGCTGACCCTAAACATTGTAAAGGTAGTGACCCTGGGAATAGAAGTGATCTATCCTGAAAATTGTAATCCACATCTAGTGAAGTTTAGTGGAATTGGTACGACCGGAAACTTGTCGGCGTATTCTCCTTGGATGTAGCCCTTTTCAGTGAACCAAGTAAAATTATTGTGTCATGTGCATGCTTTACTTTCTATTTACTTTGTGCAACAGGAAAGAGAGAGAAGAGTGTTTTTCTTAACAGCGAAACAAGATCAGAACGGGCGTTAATTTTAAATTAGTCATACCCTGATTCACCCCCCCCCCCCTCTCAGGGTATTCAGCCTTGTGGACCAAACAATTGGTATCAGAGCGAAATGTTGAAATTTGTTCTTCTCTCAATGGAGGTCACTAATCATAAAGGGATTCCGATATTCGACGGATGTAATTTTCAGATATGGAAAAATCGAATGCAACACTATTTCCGATCTTTGGGAATGGATGTGTTTTCAGCAGCTATGCATGGTATCACAACTGATATTAATAGTGGTGCATTATCATAAGCTGAACATAGAGAATTAGATGTTGATTCCAAAGCGATCAATGCCTTAGGGGGAGCCCTCTCCAATCCCATCTATACAAAGGTGATGTCATGCAAAACTTCACATACCATGTGGGAAAAGCTTTTGAATATATATGAAGGGGATAAAAAGGTGAGAGTGGCAAAGATGAAAGTGTTGTGGAACAAGTATGAAGATCTGAGAATGAACCCGAATGAGTCTGTTGATGCATTCTTTGACAGAGTAAATGCTGTGGTGGAAGACATGCGGGGTCTTGGAGAAATTATCGAAGATATAAAAATTGTGAAGCACATATTGAGAAAACTTCCACCTCGGTTCAATCCGAAAGTTTCTGTTTTAGAAGATAAAGACCCAAAAGAACTGACATTGGATAACCTTCACAGCACTCTTGTTGCATATTAAATGAGAAACGATGATAACGAGACTGTGGAAAAGGGGAAATCCAAAGAGGTGGCATTCAAGGCCATGAAGAATCTCACCATTGAAGATTCTAATGAAGAAGAAGAGACAGATGAGGTGATGTCATTCCTTCCTTCAAATCTGCAAAGAGGAAGATGAAAGTTTAAAGGTAAACTTCCACTAGCATGCTTTCGATGTGGAAAGGTTGGTCATCTTGCAGAAAGATGCACCAAGAAGTTTCAAGATGATGATGATGATGAAGTTGAAATTTCCAAGAAGAAGACTTCAGCATTTGTGAAAGGGAAGAAGCAATTCAAGAGAAATTTCTTCAAGAAAAAGAATCTTCTTTCACAAGAATTTGAAAGTTTAGATGAGTCTGAGTATGAAGAAGTTGAGGAAATAGAAAATTGTAGAGATCGTGGGGTAAATGACTTGGTGGATATTGTTGGTAGTTCTCAGAAAAAGGAAGAAGCTGACGCTGAAGAAGAAGAAGAAATTGAAGGGAGAGTTGATATGGAAGCCGAATTGGAAGCAGATCTTGAGGAGATAGACGTTTGGAGAGCCAAAATGAAGAAAGCCAATAAAGTGGTTCGTGATGCCAAACTCTATATGAAACAACAAGATGAAGAAAAGTCTGATTTGTTATAAGAGATTGAAAGACTAAAATCCTCAACACCAGAGATCTCAGAAAATATTGTTGAGTATAAGCTTAAAATTGAGGAACAAAAGAAGGAAATTGATTGTTTGACTAACACAGGAAAGAAGCAGGTCAGACGTATCAAAGAGCTTGAAGAAGAAGTGGTCAGTCTGCGACAAAAAATTAAGGATCAAGAAAAACTCTTGACCCCCAATGTGATATCAGAAAAGCAGGCCATTCAGAAGACAGAGAAGATGAAAGCGGATCCTAGTAGTTCGGTAGGGAAGAAGCAGCAATTGGGATCAAATTTTAAGGTCGTTTCAGGGCTAAATCAGGAACAAAAATCCGTGACCATTGTAGTCAGACCACAAGCACCCATCCCGAAATTGAAGGTTGATATGGGCACAAAACAGAATTAGAATATTTAGAGATCCAAAAGGGAAAATCGTAGTGCTGAAGTAGCATGAAGGAATGCATCATATATCAGGTGTTATTACTGTGGGAAAATGGGACATTCACAGTATGTGTGTTCCATAGACAAGAGATATAGAAGGGAACAAGAACAGAGATGGCATCCAAACAGAGAACAGTTTTCCAAAACATATTTTGAAGGACACTATTTTTGGTGCGGAGGATTTGGGCACATGGCTAGGTATTGTACTTCAACCATTCAGAGAAATGTTCCAAAGCAGAATCAAAACGTTCGCAAGCAGCAGATCAATAAACTGACAGGTGAGTTAAAAATGCAGAATAGATTTGTGGCTTTGCAAGATGAGGTTGGTCCATCATACTCTGAGAAAGAACAGAAGTCTCAATCCATGCCGAGTGTGAAAGAAAAAGTATGGACCAAGAAAAAGAAAAATGAGAAGGCCATGGTGGCGGAGATTTCCCTTAAAGAATCAGATCGATCTGGTGTGTGGATCCTTGACAGTGGTTGCACATCCCACATGACGGGTAATAAGGATCTTGTTAAAGGCATAAAATATGACAAAGAAGGAGTTGTCAAATTTGGAAATGATGAAGGCCTGAAGATTTTTGGCTCAGGGAAAGCCAAGTTTAGGGGCAAATAAATGATACGTGTTGATGTCTTGGTAGTAGAGGGTCTTAGTCATAACTTACTCAGTGTCAGTCAACTATGTGACTCTGGGCACTCTATCTGATTTACCAAGAAGATGTGTGTTGTGAAAGGAAAATATGGAGCAGTTGTTCTGCAGGGAAAAAGGACAAAGGGAAATCTATACCTTGTAGGTGGTGAAGAAGATACATGCCTTTTATCTAGAGAGGAAGAAAACCAGCTGTGGCATAAGTGACTTGGTCATCTATGTCAACCATCTATGGAGGATCTCGTAAAGTGTGATGATGCTAGAGACCTTCCCAAACTATCACGTGACCGCACTCATACGTGTGATGCTTGCCAACAAGGTAAGATCATCAGAAAGATATACAGGCCAAAGGAACAAAAATCAACTAGAGTGCTCGAATTGGTTCATGCTGATGTATGTGGACCTATCTCGCCACGAGCTATAAATGGGAAAAGGTACTATGTTCTTTTCATTGATGATTATAGCAGAATGTCCTGGGTATTTGTCATTACCCATAAGACAGAGGTGTTCAGTTGCAAAAAACAGTACAGGAGGGAATCAGAAAGGATGCTTGGGCAGAAAATTTTGAAGTTTCGTACAAATAACGGTACAGAATTCACAAACAGTCAAGTGGAAGAATATCTCGAGAAACACGGGATAAGGCATCAAGTTTCATCAGTTAGAACTCCCCAACATAATGGAGTGGTTGAAAGGTGAAATATGATCATCAACAACATGGCCAGAACGATGCTTATTGATAAAGTCCTACCAGAGAAATTTTGGAAGGAAACAATTTTGATATCGGTATATGTTTCGAACAGGTCTTTGTTGTGTCCGAAGCAAGGGAAGACTCCGTATGAACTGTGGTATGGAAAGAAGCCAACGTTGAAATACTTTCGAATCTTTGGAAGTAAGTGTTTCATTCTCAACAAAGAAAATCACAGGAAGTTTGAGGCATGAGGAGATGAAGGGATATTCCTTGGATACTCAGGGAAAAGTAAAGCATACAAATGCTTCAACAAGAGGCTGGGAAAAATTGTTGAGAGCAATGATGTCACTATAATCGAAAATGAACAGAATGCTCAATGACCTAGTAAACAATTTTTGGATGAAAGTGATGATGAGGTAAGCGAAACAAGGGGAGTAGAAGTGGTAGAGGCTGACTTTGAAGAAGATTCTGATGATGAACAAGAAAGTATAAAGTCTGTGTCTGCAAGGAAGCCAAAGAGTCGAGCTGAAATTGATAGGTAGAATATCATTGGTGATCAGATAGCTCCAGTTCAGACTCGAAAAATGAAATCATTACAGCAAACATCGTTTTTTTCTCAGGTGGAGCCGAAATGTTTTTCCGATGCAGCTGAAGATGAAAACTGGGTTCAGGCTATGAATGAAGAGCTTGATCAGATTGAGAAGAACCAAACATGAGAGATTTTTTTGAGGCCAGTAGATAAGAATGTCATCGGGACTAAATGGGTCTATCGCAACAAGATGAATGAAGATGGAACAGTGATTCGGAACAAAGCATGACTAGTGTGCAAGGGGTACTCCCAGATCGAGGGAATAGATGTAGATGAGACATTTGCACCGGTTGTAAGGCTGGAGACAATCAGATTATTTTTTTCCATAGCAGTGCAAAGAAAGTTCAAAGTGTTCCAGATGGATGTCAAATCTTCATTCTTGAATGGGGTTCTGGAAAAAGAGGTGTACATTGAGCAGCCAGATGGTTTTCTCATTCATGAGGATGAGAACAAAGTTTGCAGGCTGAAGAAGGCATTGTATGGGATGAAACAAGCACCAAGAGCATGGTACTCAAGGCTTGATTAGTACTTGAAGAAGCTTGGTTTTCAGCATGGAGGAGTTGATTACAATCTATATTTTAGTAATGACAGTAATCAAAGGATGATAGTGTTGGTTTTTTTCAATGACATAATATTTGGCGGATCAGATGAAGCTCAGTGCAGACAGTTTTTTGAATTCATGAAAAATGAGTTTGAAATGTCAATGATTGGAGAGCTAATTTTTTTCCTTGCTCTACAGGTGACACAAGGAAGGAATGGAACATTCATTTCTCAATCTAAATATTCCAAGGAGGTTCTGAGAAGGTTTGGAATGGATAATTCCAAGGAGATGAAGACTCCGGTTGCTACCCGGATGAAATTATCAAAAGATGAGGATGGCAAGGCAGTTAATATCACAGAATATAGGCAAATTATTGGAAGTCTGTTATACTTAACTACAACAAGGCCTGATATTGTTTTCGCCACATCCCAAGCAGCGAGATATCAGAGTAATCCCAAGGAAAGCCACATGTTTGCAGTGAAAAGAATACTTCAGTATATCCAGGGCACAGTGGATTTCGGGTTGACATATACTGAAAAATCTCAGACAGAGTTATTGGGATATACTGATGCAGACTGGACCAGATCTATAGCATCCCGTCTTTTTATCACATAAACTTTCATTACATTTTACAAAACCGAGGATCTTTAAGGTTTAGTGTCTTGGAAACCAGGAACATAAAACATGAAAAGAACAAAAACACTCTTCTTAAACACTTGAAAGGCTTCTCCTTAAGTTCATCCTAGGTTCATTACTGCATCTCATAACCTGGGGACATACATCAAAAGAAAGGGTGAGCAGAAATCCCAGTAAGGGAATCAAGAGAAACATTTTACATGTGAACTTGAGATACTTCAATAAGGACATGAAAAGAAATTTAAGGAATGAGAAAGAAAAAATGAGATACATCATAAAAAAAAATAACATTTTTCATAACTTGAAGATGTGGCTGAAACATTTAATATTGACAATCGTTTCGTTTCACCAAGGTCCATCCCCAAGGTGTCGTTAAAAATTACCAAGGTTATTCACCATGGCGTCGTTAAAAATGGTCATCTCTAGAGATTAAGTCTTTACCCAATGCATTGGAGCGCTATCAGGGCGCACCCTTAAATTTTCCTTTATTATCATGTGATCCACATATATCATCATCAAACATTTCATAAATAACCCATATAGCATAAAATAAAAGGGTTTCATTTCATAATCATAACATTTTAAAAACTGCTTTAAAGACATGATCTTTACGTCACTTTAAAACCCACAGAAAAGGAAGGTGGGTCTCATGTATGTAAATCCCAGAATTTAAAATAGACATTTTGGAATATATGTGAATACCCATTTAGAAGAAAGATCTTTGAGTATTCACTTAATAATATAAAAGAACTTTAGAAAAAGAGAGAGACATTTTGAGACGGAAATTCTGCAGCATAACGGCTATGTTACGAGGTTTTAGAACACATTAAAAAGAGAGGGAAAATGGGTCAAACATTCATAAATGACCCATAAAACAGTAGATGGACAGAATAAGAAGGATACATGATCATGGTAATTAAATTTCAAGGACATACCATTTGAAATGAAAAACATGGAAGGAAGACAAAAATTAGATTTCTCTTATGAAAGTTCGGCAGCCTAACGACGTTACTTAAACTTCAACAAAAATGATTTGAAAAGATCAAATAGGGTCTCTAATCATGTGAACATAAGAGTTCAGTATGATAGATATAGAGATAATGCCCCAACATAATTAAAAAGGAACTTGAAAGACTTTACATGAAAGTAGAACTTTGAAAAGAATGAGAAGGGTGAAAGAATCCCCTAAAAAATTCGGCAGCCTAACGGCGCCACTTAAAACTTCAAAATACTGAATTGAAGAGATCAAATGGGGTCTCTCATAATATGAACATAAGAGTCCAGTATGATAGATATAGAGATAATACCCCAACATAACAAAAAGGAACTTGAAATAATTGACATGAAAGTAGAACTTCAAAACGAGAAGGGTGAAGAACCACTTAAAAATTCGGCAGCCTAACGGCGCCACTTAAAACTTCAAAATACTGAATTGAAAAGATCAAATGGGGTCTCTCATCATATGATCATAAAAGATCAGTATGATAAATTTAGAGATCATAACCCAACATAATAAAAAGGAACTTGAAATACTTTACATGAAAATAGATCTTGAAAAATGAGAAGGGAAAAAGAATCCGTTACAAAAATTTCGGCAGCCTAACAGCGCCACTTAAAACTTCATAAAACGAAATAATTAGAGTAAGAGGGGATCTCTCGTTATATTAAAATGAAAAGGGCAGTAAGAGGAGTATAAAAGAACATCCTCCAACATAAGAACATGGAGCATAAAAGGAATGACATAAAAGAGATTACTTGAAATGAAAGAGAGAGGTCGGATCCCTTACCTTAAAATGTAACTCTTAAACCTCAAAGGTTGGGACCTTGAGGGCTTGGGGGCACCTTGGGAGGACTCCTTGGGAGGTAATGAGACCATAAATTCGTTGGGAATGAGTAGGGAGTCGAATGGATGAGAGGAGGGCTTGGTATTTATAGGGAAAATGAGGGGACAAGGCATTAATGGCCAAGGGACACCTCACATGTGCTTTTCTCAAACCCATGTTCTATCCCTTGGCATTTATCATGGATTTAGGCCACATGGGGCCCCCAAAACAATAATTCATCACCCTTGGCCGGCCAACCCTTAAAAGATCTCATGAAATCATCATGACACAATTATGATGTCATTAAACATACCGAAACCCTAAAACTGCATTTTTACTATTCACTGAAAAATTCATCTTTCTCAGAAAAATCCCAAACTTTCACCTTAACTAAATATCGATTCCCTAATTACATTTATGAACTCCATTTTATAAAAATAATTTTCTAAATATTTTTAATTCAATTTTTAAATAAATTCACTATTCACCGAAAATTCATTTTTTTCAGAAAAATCCCCAAAAATTACCTTAACATAATATCGATGCTCTGAGTTCAAAAATGAAATCCATTTTCTAAAAATAATTTTCTAAATATTTTTAATTAATTTTTTTAATTAAAAAACTCTATTCACCCGAAAAAACTAATACTTGAATAATAATTAATGAAACTGTTATTTAACCATTTTATTGAATCACATTACTTAATCAAGGTGCCTAGATTATTTTAAAACTTTCTTTAAGTGAGATTACTAATCCATTTGGTCACATTACTAATCCTAAGCGTAAAATCACTATTCACAATTTACTATTCATCAAAAATCAAGTTGATCTTATTAGACTCTAAATTTCGTACTGGACATAATTGTAGAAGACCATTTTTTGAAAATCATTACACATTTTTAATTATTTAAGGTTTACACAACCATTTTTAAAATATCCTTTTTCTAAAATTCATCAAAAATATGCATACTATATTTATCCGGTCATTTCAAAATTCATAAACTTCATTATAAGAAGAAGTCCCAATTTTTATTTAAAACAAGGATTACACAAGGCAGTTACGGTCTCATTACATAGCCCCTTATAATACCAGCATAGGACCTAAGAGTAAGGTGTGCTAGGGTGATAGAATCTTGGGGAGGCTCAGTCAACATTGCCCGAGTAGTAATTTCTATCAGTTTGAACTTCTCACGAAGGCGATTCCGTTCTAGCTTCACATGATGAAGCTCGGCTTGGATTTGATCCAGAGCAAAGCCCAATGGTGCTACCTCCTTCCCAAGCTCTGTTAGATGGGCTTCGATCGGTCCAAGACTACTAGGTGAGGCCATCAAATCTTCTTTCTATAATAATTAACCAAGATTACTTGTATTTAGAGACAATAATCAAAACATTTTGTTCACAGTGGTCATATTGACCGATGGTCATATAACAATCAAAACTCAATGGTCTCATTTTAATTATAATCATGTTTATCAAATAAAACATTTTTGTTGAGTATAAAAATAAAATAAAATAACACATGAAATTAGGAAACAAGATTTATTCAAAATTTCGGGCCGTTACAATCTTCCCCCCTTAAGAAATTGCGTCCTCGCAAATTTTTTTTAAAAAAATTGGGTTTTGAAATTTCATTGAAAGTCACACATCGTAAAAAGAGTCAGTAACACTATTACTTTAAAAGAAATAAAAGGGAGTACAAAGGCCACCCGAGTTTACTCATACTAGGATTCCATGTAGGAAACATGGACATGGAGGAGAAAACAAAGGGTCACGTTCTGAGGGAGAGTGATAGAGAACATGATTAGGAGAAAGTTAACCATAAGAAAATCCCAAACTTATGATGTGTGTAATCGGTCTTTGATTAACTAGTAGGAAACGTAAACCAACAACGTTTTTGTTTTACGTTCCTTTTGATAACTTTGAGGAATTCATTTACAACATAGAACAAAAACATAAGGAAATATATCTACCTTCATGTAGAGTTTCATACTTTAATAAGTTTCTACCAAAACTAATCTTTTCTCCAAACGACGAGCATTCAAAACTACTTGGTCTCATCAAAACACAAGAATCATCTTCTAGAGAATCACATAATCCACAAAAGATCAACTATCTATTTCTTCTATCTTTAAACATTATCCCAAAAACA
Organism: Viscum album; assembly: GCA_963277665.1. Taxonomy (NCBI): domain Eukaryota; kingdom Viridiplantae; phylum Streptophyta; class Magnoliopsida; order Santalales; family Viscaceae; genus Viscum; species Viscum album. Next base: position 781,586,185 of record OY728145.1, read on the forward strand.
GAAAGAGTAAGGTAAAAAAAACTCTTCAAAAAGAAATAATCCCATAGGAATGGAAACTACTTTTAAATCTTCAAGTTCCATGGTACTACCCAAAGTTCATCATAGTCCATTCCGTAAATAATGGTCCTTAAGATTCCTCAAAATAAACCAAACTAAGATTGAAACCCAAATACAAGAAAGATTTGATAACATAGTCTTCCAAAATAAACTTCATTGTTCAACTCCAAACCACATCAACCACTCCTAACATCTTATAACAAAAGTAGCTAACCTAAACATATTTTACCCAAGATAGGTTAATCATTCCCGTAAGTAACCTAAATTACTATAAGGCCACCTTAAATTCATTGATTCTTCAAAATATAAGTCAACCTTACTCCTCAATGAAAACACCGTAGTAATCTATTTACCTTGATCATATATGGTCCTCAAAATAGTGAACGTCTTCCAAAATAATAATCATCTCTTAATCCCCTAATCATCTCTGTCGTATTAATACGGAAATCGTAGCATTTCCTATCACATTGGTTGTTGGGACATGTTCTTCCATTTCCCGCCATTAACTAAGAAAAGAAGCTATAGTTAGGGGCTTAAATACTTATCCAATAATCATGAAAAGAAACTTAAAGCATCTAAGGATAACATGTAGAAGTAAAGTATACCCTAACTTGTGATCCCCTAGGTTCCCTTCTAGGTTATCCATGATCATATATTCTTATGTGAATCTTTATTTTATTTTATCTTTGTTCCTTTAACAATGGTTCATACTAAGCTTATGGATTTACCAAAGCATATCCCCCGGGAGTGTCGTAACCAAGAGTGCAGCAAGGCCGGTTGTCGTGTACCAGTTCTCGTTCGAGTCTAGCTCAAAGCGGTGTTTTCGGGTTTTACCCCTATGTACATCTGCGCCAGAGCCACCTCTACCTGCTCGTATCTAGACAGGGATGTAATTGCTTGGAAACCCCTTACTCAATACTCACCAAAATACCAGTAATATTTCCTATATTTAAACTTTTATATAGGGTTCTTCCTAGTGTTTTCATATCCTAATTTCCACAAATAACTAAACCATCCTTTGATACCAACTATAGCATCCCGTCTTTTTATCACATAAACTTTCATTACATTTTACAAAACCGAGGATCTTTAAGGTTTAGTGTCTTGGAAACCAGGAACATAAAACATGAAAAGAACAAAAACACTCTTCTTAAACACTTGAAAGGCTTCTCCTTAAGTTAATCCTAGGTTCATTACTGCATCTCATAACCTGGGGACATACATCAAAAGAAAGGGTGAGCAGAAAGCCCAGTAAGGGAATCAAGAGAAACATTTTACATGTGAACTTGAGATACTTCAATAAGGACATGAAAAGAAATTTAAGGAATAAGAAAGAAAAAATGAGATACATCATAAAAAAATAACATTTTTCATAACTTGAAGATGTGGCTGCAACATTTAATATTGAAAATCGTTTCGTTTCACCAAGGTCCATCCCCAAGGTGTCGTTAAAAATTACCAAGGTTATTCACCATGGCGTCGTTAAAAATGGTCATCTCTAGAGATTAAGTCTTTACCCAATGCATTGGAGCGCTATCAGGGCGCACCCTTAAATTTGCCTTTATTATCATGTGAGCCACATATATCATCATCAAACATTTCATAAATAACCCATATAGCATAAAATAAAAGGGTTTCATTTCATAATCATAACATTTTAAAAACTGATTTAAAGACATGATCTTTACGTCACTTTAAAACCCACAGAAAAGGAAGGTGGGTCTCATGTATGTAAATCCCAGAATTTAAAATAGACATTTTGGAATATATGTGAATACCCATTTAGAAGAAAGAGCTTTGAGTATTCACTTAATAATATAAAAGAACTTTAGAAAAAGAGAGAGACATTTTGAGACGGAAATTCTGCAGCATAACGGCTATGTTACGAGGTTTTAGAACACATTAAAAAGAGAGGGAAAATGGGTCAAACATTCATAAATGACCCATAAAACAGTAGATGGACAGAATAAGAAGGATACATGATCATGGTAATGAAATTTCAAGGACATACCATTTGAAATGAAAATCATGGAAGGAAGACAAAAATTAGATTTCTCTTATGAAAGTTCGGCAGCCTAACGACGTTACTTAAACTTCAACAAAAATGATTTGAAAAGATCAAATAGGGTCTCTAATCATGTGAACATAAGAGTTCAGTATGATAGATATAGAGATAATGCCCCAACATAATTAAAAAGGAACTTGAAAGACTTGACATGAAAGTAGAACTTTGAAAAGAATGAGAAGGGTGAAAGAATCCCCTAAAAAATTCGACAGCCTAACGGCGCCACTTAAAACTTCAAAATACTGAATTGAAGAGATCAAATGGGGTCTCTCATCATATGAACATAAGAGTCCAGTATGATAGATATAGAGATCATACCCCAACATAACAAAAAGGAACTTGAAAGAATTGACATGAAAGTAGAACTTCAAAACGAGAAGGGTGAAGAACCACTTAAAAATTCAGCAGCCTAACGGCGCCACTTAAAACTTCAAAATACTGAATTGAAAAGATCAAATGGGGTCTCTCATCATATGATCATAAAATATCAGTATGATAAATTTAGAGATCATACCCCAACATAATAAAAAGGAACTTGAAATACTTTACATGAAAATAGATCTTGAAAAATGAGAAGGGAAAAAGAATCCGTTACAAAAATTTCGGCAGCCTAACAGCGCCACTTAAAACTTCATAAAACGAAATAATTAGAGTAAGAGGGGATCTCTCATTATATTAACATGAAAAGGGCAGTAAGAGGAGTATAAAAGAACATCCTCCAACATAAGAACATGGAGCATAAAAGGAATGACATAAAAGAGATTACTTGAAATGAAAGAGAGAGGTCGGATCCCTTACCTTAAAATGTAACTCTTAAACCTCAAAGGTTGGGACCTTGAGGGTTTGGGGGCACCTTGGGAGGACTCCTTGGGAGGTAATGAGACCATAAATTCGTTTGGAATGAGTAGGGAGTCGAATGGATGAGAGGAGGGCTTGGTATTTATAGGGAAAATGAGGGGACAAGGCATTAATGGCCAAGGGACACCTCACATGTGCTTTTCTCAAACCCATGTGCTCTCCCTTGGCATTTATCATGGAGTTAGGCCACATGGGGCCCCCAAAACAATAATTCATCACCCTTGGCCGGCCAACCCTTAAAAGATCTCATGACATCATCATGACACAATTATGATGTCATTAAACATACCGAAACCCTAAAACTACATTTTTACTATTCACTGAAAAATTCATCTTTCTCAGAAAAATCCCAAACTTTCACCTTAACTAAATATCGATTCCCTAATTACATTTATGAACTCCATTTTATAAAAATAATTTTCTAAATATTTTTAATTCAATTTTTAAATAAATTCACTATTCACCGAAAATTCATTTTTTTCAGAAAAATCCCCAAAAATTACCTTAACATAATATCGATGCTCTGAGTTCAAAAATGAAATCCATTTTCTAAAAATATTTTTCTAAATATTTTTAATTAATTTTTTTAATTAAAAAACACTATTCACCCGAAAAAACTAATACTTGAATAATAATTAATGAAACCGTTATTTAACCATTTTATTGAATCACATTACTTAATCAAGGTGCCTAGATTATTTTAAAACTTTCTTTAAGTGAGATTACTAATCCATTTGGTCACATTACTAATCCTAAGCGTAAAATCACTATTCACAATTTACTATTCATCAAAAATCAAGTTGATCTTATTAGACTCTAAATTTCGTACTGGACATAATTGTAGAAGACCATTTTTTGAAAATCATTACACATTTTTAATTATTTAAGGTTTACACAACCATTTTTAAAATATCCTTTTTCTAAAATTCATCAAAAATATGCATACTATATTTATCCGGTCATTTCAAAATTCATAAACTTCATTATAAGAAGAAATCCCAATTTTTATTTAAAACAAGGATTACACAAGGCAGTTACGGTCTCATTACATAGCCCCTTATAATACCAGCATAGGACCTAAGAGTAAGGTGTGCTAGGGTGATAGAATCTTGGGGCGGCTCAGTCAACATTGCCCGAGTAGTAATTTCTATCAGTTTTAACTTCTCACGAAGGCGATTCCGTTCTAGCTTCACATGATGAAGCTCGGCTTGGATTTGATCCAGAGCAAAGCCCAATGGTGCTACCTCCTTCCCAAGCTCTGTTAGATGGGCTTCGATCGGTCCAAGACTACTAGGTGAGGCCATCAAATCTTCTTTCTATAATAATTAACCAAGATTACTTGTATTTAGAGACAATAATCAAAACATTTTGTTCACAGTGGTCATATTGACCGATGGTCATATAACAATCAAAACCCAATGGTCTCATTTTAATTATAATCATGTTTATCAAATAAAACATTTTTGTTGAGTATAAAAATAAAATAAAATAACACATGAAATTAGGAAACAAGATTTATTCAAAATTTCGGGCCGTTACAAGATTAGTAGATGATAGAAAATCAATGTCAGTAGGTGCATTCTATCTTGGTGGACTATGTATTTCTTGGTTAAGCAAGAAGCAGGATTGTATTTCGTTGAGCACCACAGAAGCTGAATATATTGTGGCCACTCAAGCATGCACACAGTTATTGTGGATGAAGCAGTATCTTGATGATATGGGAGTTGAAGTAAAGTCTCCAATCGGAATCCAGTGTGATAACTCAAATGCTATAAATCTTAGCAAAAATCTTGTCCATCACTCAAGGACAAAGCGCATTGAGATAAAGTATCATTTTATCAAGGAGAAGGTTGAGCAGGGAATCATGAAGTTGGAGTATGTGCCTACTGAGCTCCAGGTTGTAGACATTCCGACAAAGGCCTTACCCAAGGAATATTTTGAGAGGCATCGACTAGCTCTGGGAGTTCAGTCGATTCCCCACACTTGAAATAGTGTGGATGTGGAACTCACCCCCCTCTCCCCGAGGTATGATGTGTCTTTCTCTAATGTGATGATATGTGTTCTCTACTCTGTTACAGACTGCAAAGAAGTGACCTTTGGGTTCGTTGACAAAGGGGGATAAAATAGTGATTGTTCAAGGGGGGAGACATTGTGGCAATTTGATACATCATGGTTGATACAGGGAGAACCTGAAAAGTGGAGCAGCCAGATAGGGGGAGTTGAAGCTAGTTGAATGTGCTTATCCAGAGCTTAGCTTGGACCAGATAGGGGGAGTTGAATCTAGTTGAATGTGCTTAGCCAGAGCTTAGCTTAGACAACACAGGAAATATGGCTAAAGAGGTGTTGATGCTGTGAGCAGAAAGGGGGAGCGTATTAAATCTGACGATGCTAGATGTGATCGATCAAAGAATAGATATCACGACAGCTGAGGATCTTGATAAAAGCAAAAGAGAGATGTTGGAATGTGGTAAAAATATTTCCAAACAAAAATTGGTCTTCCAACAAGTCCTTTAACAATTGGTATCAGTTTAGTACAAATTGGTATCAGTTTGGTGTCCACATTGGATGTTAGAGATGAAGTGATCCATTGATGAACTTTTCATTTACTCTTGTTTCTCACACCGAGCAATGCTCATGTGGGCTTAAGTATGTGTTGAGTAAATCCTTGATCGTTATCAGAATCGTAATGAGGTGAATGGAGGATGAAGAATTAATGATGTATCTTTCCATAAAAGTGTTGTCAATAAACCCAAAGGGGGAGATTGTTGGGAAAAAATCCACCAAGGCATCATTGAAGCATTTTTGAGGTGATTGTGTTTGTTGACAAAGTGGACATCTGAGTGGTGATTGTTGACAAAGCAAAACAATGACATACAAATTTTTTGACAAAGAGGATTTCATGGTGGAATGTTGAGTTCAAGATCTGTGGTCAATGATCCATGTTTTATTCAAGAACATCGATAATGGAATGGACAATCTAGAGGCTTTACAAAAGAACAGATACGAGGTGGCGCCGTTTTCCATTGTTTGCCAAATTTTTGGGCCTGAAAATTGACAAATGAAGAAAAGTGTTTTTGGCAAAGGGACTTGCGTGCCGAGGACTTGGAGTATAGGAAACTTGTGCGCCATATATTTTTCAAGATCAGAAGATCAAAATATGGAAAAGGAAACAGGTTCGCGCAAGTTTGGGATTCGGTCGCGCAAGTGTCTAAAAGGACAGAAGACTTGCACGCCGAGACTGGGTCGCACAGGTGACTTGCGTGCCGTCACGCAGGGTGGTCAATTTTCCTATAAATACTAGACCACCCCTCTTCATTCTGAACCGAAGTTCAACACTTTGGGAAATTAGAGCTCCTGTCGTGCAGGTGTGGTAGACGCGCAAGTGGTGTGTGTGGTCGCGCAGGTGGGACTTGCGCGCCAGGGTGATAGTTGCGCGCCAGTTTTTGAAGTTGCGCGCCAGTGTGGAGTTTCGCGCCAATATTGGATTGGGCGTAAAAGGAATTGAGTCGTGCAGGTTTAGAGTTGAGGAATCTTGAGTCGTGCAAGTGTCTGAGGAGGACTTGCGCACCCGTTATGACTTGCGCGCCGATACCTGCGCGCCGAGATTGACTTGCGCGCCAAGTAAGGTTTATTTCCAGCAGTGATTTTCGGGCTGCGTGGAAGTTGTAAGTTTGCCTGATACCTTCGGTGCAAAGAGATATTCATCTACGGGTGAAAGTTGTACTTCAACAGAGCATCTACATACAGAGGAAGATGCATTCTTTCATGCAAGTGAAGAGACCTACAGGTCTATAAACTATGAGTGGATCCTTTCTGAAGTAGTGAACAAAGGAAGAGGAAGAAGGTGATCCTCTCCACCGGCAGTGATCCAGAGAGAGAGAAATAGGGAGTGACCCTTGGGAAAGCAGTGAACTGACCCTAAACATTGTAAAGGCAGTGAGCCTGGGCATAGAAGTGATCTAGCCCGAACATTGTAATCCACACCTAGTGAAGTTTAATGGAATTGGTACGACCAGAAACTTGTCGGCGTATGCTCCTTGGACATATCCCTTTGCGGTGAACCAAGTAAAATTGTTGTGTCCTGTGCATGCTTTACTTTCTATTTACTTTGTGCAACAGGAAAGAGAGAGAAGAGTGTTTTGCTTAACAGCGAAACAAGATCAGAACGAGCATTAATTTTAAATTAGTCATACCCTGATTCACCCCCCCCCCCTCTCAGGGTATTCAGCCTTGTGGACCTAACAATTACCTTTAATTCTATCAGCATCATTCCATCGCATATTAGCTGAGATTTCTATAGACATAAATAGATTTTGAAGTCTAGGAATCAATGGAAAGTGTCACATGACTTTCTGTGGAAAATGAGATGGTGATCCATCTGTATTTTTATTTCATTGATATGTACCACATTCTTTACAGTCATTACAATCATCTATTTCCTCCCAAAATAAACTGCAATATTTCGGACAATCATGGACTTTATTAGTAGAAAATCTAAACTACTTAATTAACTTCCATACCTTGTAATTATTTGAGGGAATATTTACACCATTAGGAAGAAAGTCCTTCAAAAAATGTAAGAATATAATCAATGGAGGTATTAGAAATTCTATACATGGTTTTCTCATGATATAACCGCATTAAAAATTCCAACTTGGTCATTTTAGTACATTCTTGATATACTGGAGTTCTGGCATCATCCAATAAATTTTTCACACTCTCAACATCGTCTTCAATATTTTCCTCATGTGTACTGATATTATTACCTTCTTACACTGGCATACTATCTCTCTCAGGATGATTCACAAATGGAAACTGATCAAATATCGAATTCTCCATGTCACTTCTTTCATTTCATCCATGAACAGTATAAGATTGACTTGTCTCTCCATGGTGATACCAAACATAATAGTTTGTTTGAAATAAAAATTTCTTTAAATGGTAGCTAACTTATTCTCATCTCAACCATGGTCTTCTAACATATTTATATCATGGACACTGTATACAACCTCCATCTGAAGCATTATTAAATGCAAAATCTAAAAAAAATATCCAAATTATTTTGAAACTCGGTTGAAATCTGATCGGTACGATACATCCAGCTTCTATCCACTCTATAATAAGGGAAAAAATTTATCTTCCAATCAACAATGTAAACCATAATTAAAAAATTCATTACAATCAATTTTATTATTAAATTAATCAAAGAATACTAGTAGCTAGAAAAACAAAGAATAATAGAAATAACATATGCTATAAGCGATGAACAATATACATTTGTAGCACTGGATTCAAAATTGTAAGACTGGGAAATCATATTTAAAAATTAAATGGACATCTTTACTTGAGTCTATATTTGTTTGTTTCTTTTAATTATGTTTTTAGCATCAATCAGAATCTCATTATGTAAATATAATCTTTCTCAATTAATTATTTTCAAAAAAAATACACAATACTTGTAAATTGTGTTGATAATGTCATTTTTTAAAATAAAATATTAAAATATCATGGATTTGGTGGATAATAAGTTTCTAAGTCTTACACTCCCCTGGTATTATGCGTAACATGTAATGGTATACATAATTAATAATTCTTTTGGTCTGAAAAATATTTGATGTTCAATAGTGAAACACTAAGATCATTATTCTTCTATAATCCTTTGTGAAGAGTCATTAATATAAAATATATTAGAAAAATAAAATCAAAGAGGCAAGCTCTGAAACAAATTATTGTTATTATAAATAACCAAACAACGACATCAAGAGGGAGTGAATTGAAGATGAAATAAAACTCAATTTTTATCCCAACCAATAATAAAAGTTTATTAAATGACACAATTTCTAATCAAATAGAATATATCATAGATTAAAAAAATTAAAAAAAGGATGTGTACTATAAAAAATAAAACTATTAGAACATAAAAACTTAATAGTTAAATCTAATTCGCATTTTTATTGCAAGTGCCTTATTTTTTATCACCAATTTCAACCCTTTCAGTAGCAGAGATAAAATTCTCACCTCTATCCTATAAAGGGATGATCAACAAGGTAAACCATAATAGTCCAAGGAAGGTTCCATGTCTATGATAGATTGGTATGTGTCATTATAGTTGAACTATACCATGATAATGTTATAATCCCATATCTAGCTAGAATCTAACAGACAATCCCTTTTTTAGATCCTTTAAAACATAAAAGTATTAATTTTCATAGTCGTTAATCTAATGGGGTTATTTTTTTATGATCCATTATTGGTTCATGAATTCCTACTATAATCACATCCATAACTAAGATGTGAACCAAGTGTCTTATTATGAAGTGACCATATATAGTACCTCATACAATCAGAAAATATAATTTATTTATAAGCATCAAAATCCATCTACTAAACTCTAACCATGAGTAGGGACACAATATTATTACATTCTTTAGTCTCAAAACTAGAAAACTCCTTACTATGATTGGTAAGATGTGTCAATAATAGATTCTTCAATATAATCCCAATCAGTTACTCCATACAATCTTCTCTAAAATAGAGAATATTATACTTTTCTATAGTCCAAGATGAACTGAGTAGCATGTGAACTTCCAATGATTTATATCTACAAACACAACAATGATAACTATTTTTATGTTTTGAGAAAACCAAAATTAATCATATATAAAAGATAAATGAAACAATATGAAATAATACAAATTGAATCAGCAATTATGTCATTTGGATTTAGAGAGAGAGAATTTATTTTTAGAACCATGATGTAATTTTTTGGTACCCTTGACTTTGTTGTTGTTGAGGTATCCAACCCATGAAATTTTTATGATGATTACAATCTACAAAATTATCATCTTTGAAATACATACCTTGGATTTGGTTCATGTTTATCATCACATCTATATTCTTTTTCAAGGAATCTATTTTTTCAAAAACCCTTCCATTATTTTCAACCATCCAGACTCCTAAATTTCATCCATATTCTCCTTACTATTAGAAGATATTTCTCACAATGTCATCTAATAATGCACATCTCTCTTCCAGTTATTTTTTCATTAATGAACATATAGTTGCAACATATAATATTGAACAATTTCCCTAAAAAATTTTATTAGAAAACACAGCTTTATACTATGATGGGGACACTTTTAAACCAAGTATTTAAACATATCCCATGAACTATAAAGATATTCATCATTCAATTGATTGAAATTTAATATATTAGTATCAATATCCATAGACTTTTAGGGAGGGAAGAATTGAGTCAAGAACTTCCATACCAAGTCATCCCAAGTAGTGATAAAGTGTGTAGTAGAATTTGGAACCATTCATGGGATTTTTCAATAAATTAAAATTAAAATAAGTGAATCCTTAACAAATAAATTGAAACATTATTGAACTGGATTGTATGAAAAAATTTGAGAAAACTACCAAGGTGATAGTTTGGGTATTCGTGAGGTAGTTTGGTGAATTGTATCAAGTTTCATATCATTTTTATTATTGTTAGATTTGTCTCAAAGTGGTTTATAGTGATTAGAGGTACATGAATGTTTGGATAAAACCCCGTTAGTAAAGTTTAACCATAATATGTTAGAGTTTTTATCCCTGTATTACTTCTTTTCATCGCTAGGTTAGATCCTAATTCCCTTTTTTCTCCTTCCATGGTATCTTCCTTGACCTTACTCTAATTTCGTATGCTCTTTTCTATCTCAAGGTCATAGTAGAATATTTCTTCTTCTTAATTTCCATGATTTGAGTGTTTTGAATTAATGATACAACTAGAAACTCTTAGAACTAGAATAAAAAGTGTAATATATATAAATAAAAAAGTGAAAGTTAAAATGAATTCTTAAATATCCTAAAGCATTTGAGAAATTTTCCCCATAAACAACTCCAAAAACATGACTATTTCATGGGGCATAATTAATTCCCATAGGCAATCTAGTTTAAAAAAATAAGAACTCAAACCAAACGCTAACTAATAAAATGGTTTAGTATGAATAATGATCAAAGTATAATCGAATAGGATGGATTAAACACACATATAATGATTTGGAAATAATTAAAACAATAATAGTTTTTGTTTGGAAACAATCAATATTAGAAAGAATACCATGCTTTGAAATTAATGTTCATTCATTAGTGGAGTAATGGTTGATGAATTCAACTAGATGTTTTTAAAAATAGATCTAAGTGAGCCCCATCTGAGGTAACAATCTCTCTATTTTAATTATACTCTTTTTTACTCTCATGTACTCTAGTTAATCAACCATATAGGTAACACAATATCATGTTTAAACATAGCAACCCTAGACCACCCAATTTTCATGGAATTAACATAATGTTATTGTTTATGTATTTAATGTAAAACCTCACTCCACCCTCAATTGTCATGGGAGGAAGAAGAGGATAAGATTTTGAATAAAATAATTAAAGAAAAAATCCATAAAATTTTAATAATAGAAACATACTACACTAAATAAAATTTACCATAAATACATTGATTGGTACTAAAATAGTTTTTCCCTAATGTTCTTCATGAGGAAATGTAAAAATAAAATAAAATAATAAATAACCTAGTAGTATAAATCTCAATGAAAACATTCCCTAAAAAATATTCCAGAAGTCCCAAATGAAAGTCCCCTCCATAGCTTCCTTTCTCCTCAATTTATAGACAAAAATTACTTGATTATATCTCAATGAATTATCTTGTATTGCCTATATTTTTTATTGTTAATTCTCCCAATATTCCTCCTAATCTTTTTCCACTCAACCTATAATATCTATCTCCACACATGATCCTATATTATCTCCTTTCAAATTATATCTAAAGTTGTTTCTAGGAGAGTGATATGTTTATCTGAGATTGTATAATCTATATCTATTTATATTTGTAGCTTGTATCTCCACTTTATTCTCTTATTTCTCTAAATTTTACCAAATTTGAACTGCTTAAATATAATAAATTTCCTATGTTCATGATCCCATCTAAACCTCCCAATAATATTCTCATGTTTATCCAAGAGATAAGATCATCTATCTCTATATATCTTGTGTAGATACAAATTATATAATGTAGGTGGTGTACTACAGTGAAGAAGAACTCACTTGACCTCAATATCCATATGGTTTGGACACTACTATATAGGATCATCCTCCATGAAAAAATCATGATCCTATTGATTCGATTCCCTCCATAGAATAGAATCATCATACGCTAAAAAAGTCATTTCTAGTATTTTTTATTCTTCTTCATATTTTCTCCATGATGAAATAATGCTTATGTGGTGAAATACTCCATGATCTAGAAACAACCTCATCTCTATTAACTATAGGGTCTCCATGAAATGGTTGAATACTGAATTACAGACCTCATGCTCACTAGACAGCATTCATAACTATTTTTCTATTTTGAGAAAACCAAAATAAATCATATATCAAATATAAATGAAACAATATGAAATGATACAAATTGAATCAACAAAACACAAACTAAACAATGAATCAATTAACCATACCATAAGAAGATTAGGGACTCACTGTCAAAGAATACTCGAATCAGAAAAACGTAGAAGGGGATGCTCAACCAGAGGGTATCCTTGACCTAGGCGGGATGCTCAACCAGAGGGGATGCTCGACCTAGTAGAAGGGAAAGATCTACCTAGGGGGATTCGCATCGGGTGAGGGAAAGCTCAACCTAGGAGGGGATGCGCGACCCAGGAGAGGATGCTCATCCATAGGAGGAGGAGGTGGGGGATGTGCATCAACCAAAGGAGGAGGATAAGTGGGGATGTTCGTCTACTGGAGGAGGAGAAGTGGTGTTGGGTGAGGGAAATGTGGAGGGAGGGAAAGGGAGCTATGGGGGGGTTGCGGCCTGATAATTGAGGGGGTGAACATGGGTGGGGAGAAATTATTCTCCCCTCTATACCAACAGTTGAGTAAAACCCATTGGTATAGATTTTCTATACCCATAGTTCATTCAAAACCATGGGTATGGAGAAACCCTAATCAGGTTATACCCATGGTTTATAAAATTGAGGGTATAGCTCTGTGGGGTTAGAATCTCTTTCTAGTAGTGTTATTCCATGATTTTGATATGTAGGGTATGATATTATATTTTCACAATCATGTTATCATACCCTTATTCTGATGATATTCCTACATATTTCCTTTTTATACCCTTACTGAGCATCTGAGCTCACCCCTTTTTATGTTTTCTTTTCCTCATGTTATAAAGAAAGGTTTTAGGTAGGGGTACTGAAGGGGAAGATCTTTATGGGAGATGTTTAAGATCTTTTACCAAGTTAGAAGAATTTATTCTAAGTTTTCAAAGGCACTAAACTATTACAGACATCAGGTGTGTGTTTGTAAAATGTAATGAATATTCATTTAAAAAGATATAATACCCATGTGCGTCAAGATTGGGTCGTTATAGCGGTTGTGTATCGACTATCAGGAACTCAACAATATCACCATAAAGAACAAGTATCTTCTTACAAGGATTGATGACTTGTTCAATCAACTATGAGGATCTTAGTACTTCTCAAAGTTCGATCTTCATTCTAGATATCATCGGCTAAAGGTGAAGAAGGAAGATATTCAGAATACTGCCTTTTGTATAAGGTATGGGCACTATGATTTTCTAGTAATGTCATTCGGACTTACTAATGCCCCTGTAATCTTCATGAATTTTATGAATAGAGTCTTTAGAAATTACCTTGAAAAATTTTTGTTAGTATTTATCGATGATATTCTCATCTACTCTAAGAGAAATAAGGAACATAATGAACATCTAAGGCTTGTGCTAGTGACATTAAGGAAGGATAATTTGTACACCAAGTTCAGAAAGTGTGACTTTTGGATACAGTAAGTCACATTCTTAGGACATGTGATCACAAGTGAGGAAATTTTTATAAACCCTTCGAAAAAAAAGGTAAATGAGGAATGGAACAGACCCTCTAGTGTCACGTAAATCCATAGTTTTTTTGGCTTAGCAGGGTACTACCAACATTTTGTGAGAAATTTCTCATGATTGTCTAGCCCACTAACTAAGTTAATAAGAAAAGGGGTAAAGTATGTCTAGATATAAAAATGTAAGGAGATAAAGAGAAGGTTGATCACTACACCTATACTTACATTACGAAAAAGTGGAGAAAGTTTTGTGATATACAGTGATGCTTAAAATAAAATCTTGGGTTGTGTACTCATGTAAAATGATAAAGTGGTAGCCTACACCTCATGAAAGTTGAAGATCTATGAGCAGAACTACCCAACGCATGATCTGGAGCTAGCAGCTATGATTTTTGCCTTGAAAATCTGGCGGCACTACCTCTATGGTGAGAAGTGTGACATATATACCGATTACAAGAGCTTAAATTATGTATTCACACAAAATGAGCTCAACATGCATCAAAGGATATTGTTAAAGTTAATCAAGGACTATGATTGCTCTATACACTATCATCCTAGGAAGGTGAACAAGGTAGTTGATGCTCTTAACAGAAAAGAACTCATTACTCTATCCATGTTGAGGATTGAGAAAGACCATATCTTCTTGGATATGCAAAGGATGGATTTGGAAATCATGATAGTAGGGAATACATCCTACCTTGCTCAAATGATTTCCCAACCATCTATCCAAGAGAAGATTGAGGATTCACAAAGGGATTATATGGTGTTACAAAAGAAGGTGAATGTAGTAAAGGAGGGAAAACTGCAAAAGTTCCATATCAATGATGATGGTGTGATTCGGTTTGGAATGAGGCTTTGTATACCTTCATTACATGGGATAAAGAAGGAACTATTCGATAATGCACATAGCTCAACATTCTCGATCCATACTGGGAGTACCAAGATGTATTGTGATCTTAGAGAACACTTCTAGTGGGATAACATGAAGAAAGAGATTGTGGAGTATATCTCAAGGTGCTTGATATGTCACTAAGTTAAAGAGGAGCGACGTAAGTCCAGAGGGATGATGCAATCATTACCTATACCCATGTGAAAATGAGAGAATGTCACTATGGACTTTGTCATTGGTCTCCCAAAGACATCCAAAGGAAACAATGTGATATGGGTTGTGGTGGATCGACTCACCAAGACTACCCACTTTATCGCTATTCAAGAAGATATCTCACTTAAACAACTTGCTAAGATATATGTGAAGAAAGTGGCGGGACTGCATGGGGTTCCACTCTCAATTGTCTCTGATCATAATCCAAGGTTCATATATAAATTCTGGAGGGGTATTCGACGTATATTGAGTACTGAATTGAATTTTAGCATGGCCTATCGCCCCCAAAGCGATGGCCAATTTGAAATGACTATTCAGAAACTCGAGGACATTCTAAGAGTCTGCTCAATGGAATTTAAGGGTGGATGGGATCAGCATATCCCATTAGTTGAGTTCTCATACAACAAAAACTTCCACTCAAGTATTAAGATGGATATATATGAAGCTCTATATGGAAAGAGATGTAGAACTCCAACCTATTGGGATGAATTTGACGAATGAAAGCTACTTGGACCGGATCTTGGCAAGAGATGACAGTGAAGGTTCAAGCTATCTAGCAACATATCAAAGCTGCTCCAAATCGGAAAAGGAGCTATGTAGACAACCATCGAAGGGACTTAGATTTTGATGTTGGAGATAAAGTCATCCTTCGAACATCACCGTAGAAGAGAGTCGTGCGGTTTGGAAAGAAATGAAAGCTTAGCCCAAGGTATATTGGCCCCTTTGAGATCCTTGATTGCATAGGAGCAGTGACATATTGGCTTGCACTTCCACCAAGTATGGATCAAATTCATGATGTGTTACATGTATCTCTCCTGAGAAAGTACATACTAGATCTCTCACATGTATTAAACTTAGAGGTGGTGCAGCTGGAAGATGGTCTCTCTTATGAGGAGCATCCAGTAAAGATTCTAGATCGGAGAGATAAGGTTCTACGCAACAAGACAACCCACCTTGTCAAATTATTGTGGAGGAACCATAAGTATGAAGAAGCGACTTAGGAACTGGAGGAGGTGATGAAGGAGAAGTACCCTTACCTATTTATGTAAAATGGAATTTTAAGGGCGAAATTTCAAAAGGGGAGAAGAATGTAACGACCTAGACTTTTATCAATGGAATTTCTCCCTTCTTATAGTAGTGTCATATATTATAAATCACATAAAATCACATAGATACCATAATACAAGCTTTATAAATGAAAAATGAATGAAATAAGAGGTTTTTTCAGAAATTAAAGAGTGTATGCCAATGAAATAGTAACTTGACCCTTAGAATAGTAACACGACCCTTACGAATAGTAATCCATCCAATAGAACGGTAACCACACCTTTTAAAGTATAAATAAAAATTGGGTATCTTATGAATGAAACTATAATATATTTATATCATGAAATAAGTAAATAAATATTTTAAAAATGATAAATTAAAAATTGGTATTTTTATAAGTCGTAAATATTTATTTACAATTTTATAATTAATATAATGATTTAAAAGAAATTTTATTTTCATAAAATACACTCATAAATTAATATTTTGTTATCTTATGATTATAAGATAATTTTATTGAGACCTTATTTGATTTTTCAAAGTGTTATAAAATCGGTTATAATTTTAAAATCTATATTTTTTGAGTAAATGATGATTTTAATTAAAAAATAAATTTATCATATTTATAAAATTATTTTCATAAAATGGAGTTCATTTTTGAATTCTACACGTCAAAAAATGATTATGCTGAATTTTTGGTATTTTTCTGAAATACTGGATTTTTTGGTGAATAGTAAAATACAACAATTTACGATAAAAACTAAATATATGAATTATTGAGTCATGGGTGATATAAGCCGAAAATCTGAAATTCTTCTTCATTATTTTAATATATTTAGTGATGATGCTCAAACTATTCATAGTCTTGAGCTAAAATAATAAACTAATGAATAAAATAATAAGCAAAGGCCTATCTCATCCACTATAAATATCACATCTTGATGCCTCTTCTTGTCCCACCTCTCAAGCTTTGAGCCTTGTCCAAATTTTTCTCAAATATCTTCTCAAGACCCTTCCCCGCGTCTAGGAGGTTCTGGTCTCAATAAAAGACCAAACCTAGGTGTCTTAAGGAGATTCTCAAATAGAAGAATTCAAGAGGTAAAATCCTCTTTCTTTTTCTTTTAATTTCTTTTTCTTTTAATTTCTTTTTCTTTTCTTATTCTCTTCTCACCTCCTCCATCCAAATGTGCACGGTAACTCCGGTATATTTTATATACCGGGATGCTATCATGTTAATGGGGGATCCATCGTCAAACTCTTTTCTCTCTCTCTTATTCTAAAAATGAAATCATTGTTCGTGATGTGTCAATTTGTTGACATCATGGATGATGTATTTTCATTTTCCTTTAATGCCTTCAAGGTTGTTCATAAAACCACTATAATGGTTGGTACATACTGTAAAATGTGTGTTATAACCCTTTTTATGTTCTAGAACTAAAATATTTACATAATACTAAATAATAAAACAAATCGAGTTCGTTATGATCGAAAACCGCCAAAATTAACCTAAACAATTATCATTAACTATTTATCTAATGATTCGTCCTCAGGTCATATAACCAAATGATATATAAAACCAATTGAACATATGTAAGATCATTAATAACATTGGACAATTATCTCTACTTTACATGATCTTTCATATATGTATATAAGTAAATCGATCATGAAAATCAAGAAAACGAACAATCTCGAAAGTTGAAATTAAATTATACAACTCATCGAAAAGCCCATAAATGAACTTAATAAAACTATAATGAATCAAATGCGTGTATAAAAGGTTTTGGATTTGTTAATTAATGAATTTAACTTGATTATTCATGATATTAAAGTGAAGAAAACATTCGTTTACAAGGTAAGGAGATTCTCGAACTCAACTCCATTTCTTTGGGTTCTCCCTCTTTCACTACATTTTCAGTATTGATGTTCCTTTAATGTTCCTTAAATATTATTTCTTTTCTCTTCCCTTTTCTTTTTTGGGATATACATGCTTTTAATCTTGTTTTATGAAAAATGCAAATATTTTTCCAGAATGACTCTTCTTTCTAAAAGCACATGTTTTATTTCTCTTGATATTGTTTCTTCTTCACTCAAGATTGATGATTCTTATACCAAGTATATTATTCCCTTTTTATTTTGGGAACTCCAATGTTTATCCATAAAAGTGTTCTTTATGAAACTCATTTCATTTTCATAGGTTGTTTTATTTCCAAAATTGATATACGTTCTATGTGGCATGCGTGATAATATTAATGTTATGATGTGACAGATGCGTTCGAAATTATATAACACTTCAATGCATTGGATAATGTGATGAATCTCATGAGATAAAGTGAAATATGCGTGAACATGATACTAGCTTTGTTCGCACTTATGTGTGGTAGTTTACCACTAAAATATTATGTTTCTTTTTTATACATTGTCACATTTCATGTCTTTGTTTAATGTTTCCTCTCATGATTATGATGATGATCCTTGCGTATGTAATGATTATTATTATTATTCTTACTCATGTTTCATGTCTTTTATTTATTTTATTACTGGACTTTAAACTCATTCCTTATTTTAATGGATATTTTCATATGAATACTTGTATTAAGCAGAACACGAGTCAATAAGAAGTTAGAGGAGAATGAATTAAATAAATGTTTATATTTTATTTTGTAAATGTTATGTAGGGTCCTGATTTTTTCATGACATTAAATTTTTGGATCCTTGGTGTGTAATGATTTTATGTTATTTATTTTTGAAATGATGTAATAAATTATGTACCGCACGGCCCATCATGTTTTAACATCCTACTTATCACTCATTTATATCGTAATTAAATAAAACTTCCACGTCACCTCATCAATTCTTTTCATTTACTTCAACCGGATCAATCGTGTTTTAATATATTTACTTCAACCGGATCAATCGTGTTTTAATATTTGATACGTAAAAGGCGTTTAATAATTAATTAACCCGATTATTCGTGATAATTTAGACTAATATATATAATGTCATTTATAATTTTATTTTTTCATTTAAAAATAAACTCAACATACAGTCGTTTTTTAATTTCAAAAAATTACTATTCGTCCTTTTTAGACTATCAATTAAATATATTTTTTTTATAAAAAACGGGATTTACCAACTCAATCTGTACGCAAAGATCCGTATGTCGAAACGGTAAAACTCCTCATAAATGCATCCATACAATATTCGATTAGACAAAACATTTTTATTTTAAATATTAAATACCAAAATAATAGCTGTTGCGGTAGGCGACGATGCTCGCATTTTCCACGCAATGGTTGAGTCGGCGGGGACTCGTATTTTACGCCTGGACGAAATGCCCACGTAACCGGCCGTATGGTTGGGTGGCTCGCGGGGCAGGATGGTAATTCAGAGGCCGGCACTCTTAATGGAAAGGAACGAGGTTGCGGGGGCAAAATGGTCCAACCACCACCATAAATGCCGTCATAATACGTGAGGCAAAGTCAAGCCATCATCGCCGCCCATCCGTCCGTCCATTCACCCATCTATCTATCACACGTCGCGTCAAAACCATCACGCGCCACCGACCACCGGCCGGCCCGCTTTCACGACAGGCGGGTCTCCCACGACCCGAGCCTGATACCCGATACCCGATACCCGATACCCGATGCCCCAAGAATCGCGCTTGTGTCCCCTTACCCTGATCCTAATAAAACATGTATAAAGTTTTATGTTTTATGGTCAAATTTTATATTAAAAAAAACATTTAATTGTATTTATTTTTTCAAATAAACATTTAATTGTATTTTTTTCTAATCAGAGGATGATGGCATTACCCTCCCCCCACTCTATTTGGGCGATGTCGCCCACCCATCTCCTGACGGCAAATCCCTCCATTATCATCGTCAATGTGGACAAATTGTCTTAAAAATGTAATTTCACCCCCACACATATTTATGATTAAAATGAATAAATTAGCAAAATTTGATTGATTTACAGGAAATAAAATAGAAAAAATTACATTTCAATGAAGAATTTCTTATTACATGAAATGAAACAACAATGAACCAGTAAATCCGTGGAATATATTCAAATATTTATCTGAATTTGTTTATAAAAGTTCAGGTCCTTCAATCAAATAAATGAACAGATTGGTCCTATATGTCATTGTAATATCATCAATTTTTTTAAATGATAATTAAACCCTCTTTTGTTTGTAAATTATAATTGTTTTTGTGCGAAAATTGAATTTTTTTTCTATAAAAATCAACTTATAAATGCTTTTATGGCTTCACGCAAAATAGTAAAAGCCCAACTAATGTGGGTGATAAATGTGCTTTTTTATCAGCGTTTTCTTTAACATTGATAAATACACTCGTCTGTCAGTGATTTTTTTAGTGGTGATAGAGTGACCTTTATCAACACACAAAAAAAAATGATGACAAAATGTATTTTAAAAAAAATATCATTAAAATATATATATTAACAAATAAATATATTTATATTGATAAAAATAAAATATGTTTTATTAAATATGTTTTATATATAACTAAATATGCATTTACATTTGATATATAAGATATTTAATTAAAAACGACATATAAAATGAAAATTATGTATTATTAAAAAAATCATATAGAAATATATATAATATATTTTTTCAAATACCTGATAAATGAGACCCTCTATCAACACTGATAAAGACCTTGTTGGGTGCAATGTGTTGTTAATATAACAACACACCCAGCAAAAACCTGCAAAAACATGTAATTTCAAACAATGGTATATGCATTTAATGTGACACCAGGAATACAAAAATGTCCACCCATGATATATACAAAAAAACACAATTATATACATTTCAAACAATGTTTTATATAATTACATATACAATTATCCAACAAACATTTAAAAATAATAATGTTTCATCTTTTGACGCTCGTGATCCCCTCTAAAAAATATCGGCTCATGTCATCAGTTGCCAAACAAATCATCTCAACCCGAGCAAAAGATTTCGCCTATACAAGAAAACAGATATTATCTTAGTAATATTATAAAGAATTAAATTAAACATTAATATGAAAGAATACATTAATAAAATGTCAATATTTAATAAAAAGACACATTTGGAGTTATACCGGTCACATTGTATGTCCGATTGAGACAGAGTTGATTCATACACGTTACAAATGAGTTATGAATCGTTGTCCTAAAATATCAAAACAATCCGAATGCGTTTACTCAATTTTGAGTATGTCACTTGTTCTTTTATTAAAATTAATGTCAATTTTAAATAATGACACGTTTGGAGTTATAGTTGTTGGAGTTAGCACCCTAGAACCAATTTCTTTGTACTTTATAATAAACTTGTATTCGTGGTTTTGAATATTAATAAACTCTTTACCACATCATGATTGTTTTTCTGCGTAACATAGTATGTGATCATATATTAAGAGTAGCTGTCGCACTAAAAGGTCATGACAATTCTCCGCTATGATGAGAACCGGGAAGTGCTACGACACTATTCTTAAATATATGTTCTATAGCTAAACGATATCACTTGAGGGACACAAATGATACAAGTTATTAGGGGTAGAGACTCATAGAATTTTGAGACACCTTCTCATGATGCACGCCCTTGGTAATATCCTATATGGATATTATGAGAACGAAACCCGCCAGCAGAAAATTCACATTTTAATGTGTCATTGGATGTTCCTATCTATGGACGTGTGTATTAGTTCTTAGACTTTAAGATTGTTATTAATAAGTATTATGAGTCGCGCACTTAGATGTATTGACGAAAACCGTGACGATAAATGTTCACGGTGAAGTAGGATATATTGGGTGCGTCGCGAGTAATATTGAATTAAAGAATAATGTGAGAAAATATTTATCCATTCTGTTCATTAACGAAAGCTAATATCTCAGACCATTTGATGAAAATGATATAGCCTAAATAAATCCACGGACTCCATATGTGTTCGTATTTCTGGTTGAGCATTGGAAAGTCACTTTGCACAGTGACAAACTTACATCAAGAAATTTGGGTTCAGAATGACTTCTTGGTAATTCTCCATAGCCTCCATCTATTTCTAAAAGCCAATAACATTTATTTTGGATTTTGTTTTTTATTTTTCACGAAGTCCATTTTGTAATTTGTTTTTTTATAAAAAAAAGTTGTCTTAGTCTCTAAAAAAACAGTGTTCTATAGACAAGTTCTATTTCCAAAAAGTCAATGAAAGAAATATCGAGCATACAGGTTGATGATACTAGCATGCAACCTGCTCGATTTAAGATATTGTGATAAAGAGATTATATTACACGGTAAGCGTTCGTATGAGGTGACATGTCATTGCGACATTAACTTCATTATCTATTAGTGCCTTGACGTCCTGTTAGACGCTAACTTTGGACTTTGGGCTGCTTCAGCTAATGCCACTGAGAATGGGGTCTAGAGGGTCACACACTAAGTGTGTCCAGAATCTCAGTTAAATAATATATTATTATTTATTATTTAACAGGTTGAATAAAGATTATTCTTGTACGTGGTTTAATAATATTCATGTCTACTTGATCACATTTATTTCGTCACTAGTTATTTGAGAGAATATATTGTGAGCGGAATATTTAATAAATATTTAATTTCTATTTAGTGAATATAATATTTATTTATTTATTGGCGAATAATGCAGTGATATTTATTTAATAAATAAATAGACATTATTTGAGGCCCGATAAATATTTTGGAGGAATGACGGACCAAGTTTAATGGTCCGGTGATAAACGATAACATTGAATATTATTTAATGAAATAATATTTAATTTTAATTCGCAAGTTTGGAATACGTCGAGAAATAATAATATTACTATTATTATTTGACATGGGGTTTTGCTAGGATTAAATAAATAATAAGGGTACTTGTGCAATTATTTTATTTTAACCCTAGCAATATAAATACTCAATTATGTTATTTTCTCATTAGTCTATTCGGTTGTGCATAACGGATTTGGAGAAAACCTCTCAAGCTTAGAGAGTTCTATTCTCCAAGAACACTCTCAAGAACGGAGAGCAATTCTCCGCCACCGGATAAAAAAGAACGCTTTGAAAGCGATTCTCGAGGCGATCAAGGTGGACGACGCAAGTGCAATGATCTTTTGTGCTAGCACCCAGAGACTCCTTCAGCGACGTCTGAAAATTCCTGGAACACGTGTGAATCACCGCTAGAAGAAATCTACATTTGGTTTCTACAACGCAACGACGGTGCACCGCAGATCTGTCGCCAGACTCATCAACGAAGAAAGAATTCCTTAGAGGTAATTCTTTATCTAGTTAAATCAATTAGAAAAAATATGTGTTGATCTCATATCTCTCGGTTCCGACACAAATCTTCTTTGTCTATTTCTTTGACTCAATTCTGTGGATCACGACGTTCATCGTCGTATAGATCTCAGATTGATCATTGATTATGAAAAAAATTAAAGTTGGGCACCACCCATCGCACGTTTCCGCTGCGTCCAGAACCTACTAGTGGTATCAGAGCGGACACATAATTGTGTATAATTATTTAAAAATCGTTGATCATTTACGTATTTTAATTTAGCTTTTCGATTCAAGTTTAATCGTTCTTTTAATCTAAATTGTGAGATCTATTTATTCCTCATTCGTTTCTCATAGATCTAATCGAGACGTTTAATTTTATGATTAAAATAAAATCGAGGAACTCATCCGGAGGTGTTAAGGATTATACCCGGATAACACAACAATACACGCCGCGTAACCGAAGTTACACGTTATGTAGTTGTGTTCAATGCACCAAGAGTTAATTTGACAATTACTCAAATCATATGCATTAATGAAACATGGTGTAGTTAATTCTTACACCGCATGTTGACTAGGATAGATTGACACACGGTCAACCGGAATATACGCCGTGTGGCCCATTGGACACGGCGTGTAGTCCCTTTGGACACGCTGTGTACTTTAATTTTTCTAAGGCATAGACTACACACCAAGTCCCTAGGTGCGTGTCTCGGATAGACGGTGCGAGGTGTACACACCATGCAGATCAGATCTACCCGTCTTGTACTTGTACCAAGTTACGTAGATTTAAAATTTATTTATTTTACTATGTAAACCTTGAGACATGTACTTGCGTGTGGTCGTAAACACAGGACACACCATGTGATAGGTTTTAATATACATAAATATTTAAATGTTTAATTAATATCTGTGTAATGTTCAGATTTTCATATCATGTATGAGTCGTATTACATGTTGTTACTATACGTGCATTGAAGCATAACACGTGACCAAAAAATCATGCAATTCGTGTAATCATCCATGAAGTACATGTTGTGAAAGTACATGATAAGTCGTGTATGCCATATGTCACAAGAGTAAAACAATATACGAGTATAACACATGTTGGGTAGAATTAGACGGGTATTCACCGTGTTACCTCCAAGGTACAAGTTATGTACATAGTTAATTTTAAATGAATTTATTTAATTTATTTAAAATTATAATGGATGAGAATCTCAAGAAAATTCAAATAAGAATTAAGATAAAAAGATTAATTAATTAAAGATAATAATTAATCGATTCGAGTACAATTTATCTTAAATAAGAATGATTAAAGAATTGAATGCTAGTTTTATTAAATGCATAATTCGTTGCATACATGTGAATGATCATGAGTTAGACCAGACCTTTTGTATGTGATTGATTTCATTTAATTTATTATTAAATTAAATTGTTGGTATGCGTGCCTTCTATTCTCATTATTATGTAGGACCTGCATGCCCATAGTTTCTTTTATGTAAACCCCTTTCCCCCCTCACCTGTGTGTGAGTAAAAGACATATGTAATGGATGAAGCTCTCAAGCTAGTGGAGTCAGTTCAAGTATGGAGCTGAGGCGAAACTAATCCAAGGAGATACAAAAGGTGGATAGGTGGAAAGCTGTAAACACGAACCTCAATTGGTTCAAGGTGTTTCTCCCCTAGGTTAACAATTAGTTTATCAACCACTAGATAAGCTAACCATTAGTATAAAATCATGATCACACCCTTTATTTTATTTCTGTAAGTTTCATGGTTATTTCATTATGGATGTTTTGCCACAATCATGTAATTAATGAATTAAGAAGCATGCAAGATGAAACTAAAATAAACTGGCTTATGCATAAATATTATCTAAGACATGGTTAATCACTTAAGTAATCCCACTTAATATTAACAAGCATGTAATAAAGATAATAATTGACAATTTATGTATAAAGGATAAAACCCCTCAATAAAATATTAAGTCAGTATAGCCTTCCATTGCTTCGGTTAGAATCAAACCACAGTTAAAAGTGATTGACCAACCAAAGTTGGGGTGATTTCAATTATCGGGGATTTCTAACATGATGTTTTGGGTTGACTTAACTTGGTTCACATCAAGGGCTGAATTCCAAAGTAGGTCTTGGTGTAACTGAGAGACAAAGGTTGAGAAAATCTAAAATTAATGATTTCAGGATTGGGGAGTCCACTCAGTAGATCAAGGAACTGTGAGTTAATGCAGTTGACATTTGGAATGCGTACCTAAAACCATTCAAGTTGCTTGACCAACCAAATTTGGGGTAATGAGAAGTGGGATATGAATCCTTGCCACTTGAATGTCCAAGCAACATGATATTCCAAAGCTAATGGTGATGGCTATTGAGTTTCGATAAAATAGCAGGAGACTAATAAATATAATATTTATTTATTTGTCTAAATTTATCAAGATAAAGTACTAAAATTATGCTTATCTTATTTTGTAGAAACAATAATAAAATGGCATCAAACATATCATTGTGATCTATACTTAAGAAGGAAAATCTTCTCACCAGAACTAATTTCCATGAGTGGAAAAGGTGCCTATGGGTCATCCTTCACCATGAAAGGAAATTGTATGTGCTAGAAGAATCTTTACTAGTTGCGCTTGGAAATGATGCAAGTGATGAAGAACTATCTCTCTATGAGAAATATATGAAGGATGCTACAGATGTTCGCTTCATGCTATCATCCATGTCCAAAAAGATTTTGAAGCAACATGAGGATATGGATGCCTATAACATGATGTATCACCTTCGAGATCTCTATCAAGAGAAGGTGAGATAAGAGAGGTATGAGATCTCCAATGCTTTGTTAACAACTAAGCTTGGAGAGTCTACACCAACTAAGCCTCATTTAGTCAAGATTATTAACTACATTTAACGTTTGAACATCTTACGAATTAAATTCCCAGATGAGTTGCGTACAGATCTCATACTTTCATCATTACCCAAGACCTTCTCCAGCTTTATTGTGAATTATAATATGAGCAATAATGAGAAGAGTCTTTCAGAACTTCTTACTTTAATTCACCAAGTGGATAAGGACATGGGGTGTAACAAACCCACAGTCCTTATGGTGAATAAGAAAAGGAAGGTTAAGGCAAAGGGGCCCAAGACTTATAAACAGTCTAAAGCCCCCGAGCACCATCCTACCAAGAAGAAGAATATCCATAGGCAGGACAAGGAAAATGAGACAATATCTTTTGCATGTGGAAAGCTAGACCACTAGAAGACGAACTGCACCCAAAAGCAAGGAGAAGCTAAATGTGCATTTGTAATCAAGTGCAATCTTTCTATATCTATACATTGGGTATTAGATACATCTTGTGGTGCTCACATCTGTATCTAAATGCAGGAAATAAATAGATTTCAGAAAATTTCCAGAGGAGAGGTGGAACTGCGAGCTGCCAATGGTGCAGGGATGACTACTCTAGCCATTGGTGACTACCACATTTCATTTCCAACGAGAATGGTTTTAGTTTTAATAGATTGTTATTATGTACCTACAATTACCAAAAACACAATTTTTGTGTCATATTTAGATACAGATGAGTTTATTTTCAAGTTTGAAAATAAAAAATTGTTTCTTTTATAAGGACAATATATGTTATGGTATGACACATTTAAATAATGGTCTCTATGTATTCAATTACAAAAACCAAGTGTTGATAATCAATAAAAAATCATGTTCACATGACTCGTATAACACCCAACTGTGGCACCACTGTTTTGGTTATGTAAACGAGAAGTGTTTGAAAAAGATCTATCAAGATGGTTATTTAGACTCTACTGAGCTAAAACCACTTGATAGATATCGTGCTTGATTACAAGAAAAAATGACCAAACCACAATTTGGTGGACAGGGTGAAAGGGGCACATAGCTTCTAGGATTGGTACACACTAATGTGTGTGAACCATTTCCAGTAGAAGCTAGATATGGATATTCTTACTTCATAACTTTTAATGATGACCTGAGTAGATATGGCTATATCTACCTGATGAGGTATAAGTCCGAGTCCTTTGATGAATTAAAGGAATCCAAGAATGAAGTAGAGAATCAACTTGATAAGAAGATAAATAAGCTTCGATCAGATCTAGGTGGTGAATATCTTAACCAAGAGTTCATCGACTTTCTATGGGAGTTTGAGATTCTATCTCAAATCACTCCACCTTATACACCACAGTGGAATGGTGTTAGTGAAAGGAGGAACTGTATCTTGTTAGACATGGTAAGGATGATGATGAGTCATGTAGATATTCCATTATCCTTTTGGGGATATGCATTACAAACTACAACATACACATTAAATCGAGTACTAAATAAAGTAGAAAATGAAATTACATTCGAGCTATAGAGTGGAAAGAAACCCATTTTATCACATACATGTGTATAGGGTTGTGAGGCATTTGTTAAGGCCTTATTAGACAACAAACTAGCTTCCCGAGGCACAAGGTGTATCTTTATAGGGTATCCCAAGAAAACAAAGGGATAATACCTATACAACCCCTCAGACAAGAAAGTGATTTTCACCAGAAAATATGTCTTTATTAAGAGGGATCACATCCTCAAAAAGGATAGTGAGAGCAAGATTTACTTTGATGAAGTTGATGCTTAAGATACACAAGAGTCGGTATAAAAGCAGATTCCACAGGTCCCCATGGAAGAAGTAGTTCCTAAAACATAAGTACTGCATATGAGCATAAGAGAAGTAAGAGAACTAGAGAGATATGGTTTTTTTGGTCACCAAGGATAGTGACTCATTATTGGTTGACAATGATGAACCTATATCATATAAGGATCCATTAGAGAGCTCAGAAGTTTCAAGATGGCTAAAATCTATGAATTCTAAAATGGATTCCATGTATCAAAACCAAGTTTGGGTTCTGCTCGATGCACTAGTTGATGTAAATCCTGTTTGATGAAAATGAATATTCAAGAGGAAACTGAACATGTAAGGTAAAGTAAGTACCTATAAAGCAAGGACAATGGATAAAGGGTTTAAATAGTGTCAATGAATTGACTATGATGAAACATTTTCACCAGTTTCCATGTTTAAATCCATTAGAATGATACTTTCTATAACAACTTACCATGACTATGAAATTTGAAAAATGGATATCAAAACTGAATTCCTTAATGGTAACCTTCAGGAAAATGTCTATATGATAAAATTAGAAGGGTTTGTGACTCCAAGTGATGATAAAAGGATTTTTAAGTCGTAGAGATCCATTTATGGATTGAATCAAGCATCTAGGTCATGGAACATTTGATTCAATGAATTCATAAAATAATTTGGTTTCATTAAGAATGAATTAAAGTCGTGTGTTTACAAAAGGTTTAATAGAAATGCAGTCTTTATCCTAGTAGTATATTTTGATGACATATTACTTATTATAAATGACATACCAGTCTTACAATCTGTTAAGGATTGGTTGAACAAGTGTTTCCCTATGAAGGACTTAGGTGAATCATCCTACAGTCTAGGGATCAAGATCATTTGTGATAGATCTAAGAGGATGGTTGGACTAAGTCAAAGTACATATATTAACCATATACTAAATAGATTTAGTACGGAAAAATCCAAGAGGGGATTGGTTCCAGTGTCACATGGTTTACATCTTTCTAATAAAATGTGTCCCTAGACATAACAAGAGAAAGAGAGAATAAGTAAGATCCCATACACTTCAGTGATAGGATCAATCATGTATGCCATGTTATGTACTAGACTTAATATTTCCTATACACTGATCATGGTAGGTATATATCAAGAAGATATAGGAGAACAATATTGGACTATTGTTAAGGCTATCCTTAAATATTTGATAATAAATAAGGATATGTTCATGGTGTATAGAGGAGATGGGGAGCTGGTCATCAGGGGTTATACTGATGCTAGTTTTCATATAGACCAGAATGATCTGAAGTTGCAATCATGATATGTAGTTTGTCTCAAAAGAGGAGCTGTGATCCAAAAGAGTTTAAAGTAGCCATTTGTCACTGATTCTAAAGTGAAGTTTGAGTACATAGTAGCTTCTGATGTAGCCAAGGAAGCTGTTTGGATTTAGAAATTTTTCTAGGAGATTGATATGGTACCTATCAGTAAAGACCCTATCACATTGTATTTTGATAATACTACAGTGTTGGCTCTTCAAAAAGAGCCAAGGTCACACCAACAGACAAACATATACTCGAGAAGTATCAACTCTTGAGGGATTTCTATCAGAGAAGTGAAGTTGCAGTGAGTAGAGTACCCACAAAAGAGAATGTGGTGCCCCCCTTGACTAAAGGACTATCTCAGCAGAAGCATGAGTATCATGTGAGAGATAATATATTGAAGGTTGTTAGCATGTCTCTAGTGCAAGTGGGAGTCTATTGGAGTTGGTTCCCTAGAACCAACTTCTTTATAATTTATGATAGACTTGTATTCATGGTTTTGAATATTAATAAACTCATTATCAAACCATTATTGTTCTTCTACGTAACATAGTATGTGATAATATCCTAAGAGTTGCTGTCACACTAAAAAGTCATAATAGTTAGCCACTATGATGAGAACCCAAAAGTTCTATGACACTATTATTGAATATATGTTCTATAGCTAGATGATATCATTTGAGGGATATAGATGATATAGGCTATCAGGGGTGAAGACTCATAGGACTTTGAGGTACCTTCTCATGGTGTACTCCCTTGGTAATATCTAGTATGGGTATTATGAGAATGAGACCCGCCGGTAGGAAATCTACATTTCTATGTGTCATTGGATGTTCCTATCTGTAGATGAGTGTATTGGTCCTTAGACTTTAATATTATTATTAATGAGTATTATGAGTCACATACTTATATGTATTGATGAAAACTGTGATGATAGATGTTTGCGATGAAGTAGGATATGTTGGGTGTGTCACGAGTAATATTGCATTAATGAATAATACGAGAAAGAATTTTTCCATTCTATTCATTAAAAAAAGTTAATATCTTATACCCTTTGATGGAAATGATATATCCTAAATAAATCCATGACCATGGTGTTATATAGGAAAGTTCTATTTCCAAAAAGTCAAAGAAAGAGATATCGAGCATATAGGTTGATGACACTGGCATGCAACCTGCTCGATTTGAAATATTGTGATAAAGGGATTATATTACATAGTAAGCATTCATATGATGTGACATGTTGTTGAAACATTAACTTCTTTCTCTATGGGTGCCTTGGCATGTTGCTAGATGCTAACCTTGGAATTTGGGCTACTTCGCCTAATGCCACTAAGAAAGTGGCCTAGAGGGTCACACACTAAGTGTGTCTAGAATCTCAGTTAAATAATATATTATTATTTATTATTTAATAGGTTGAATAAATATTATTCCCATACGTGGTTTAATAATTATTCATGTATTCTTAATTGCATTTATTCCGTCTTTAGTTATTCGAGAGAATATATTGTGAGAAGAATATTTAATAAATATTTATTTTCTTTTAGTGAATATAATATTTATTTATTTATTGGAAAATAATGTAGTGATATTTATTTAATAAATAAATAGACATTATTCAAGGCTTGATAAATATTTTAGAGGAGCGACTAACCGATTTTAATAATCTGGTGAGAAATGATAATATTGAATATTATTTAATTAAATAATATTTAATTTTAATTCGCATGTTAAGCACATGTCGAGAAATAATAATATTACTATTATTATTTTACATGGGGTTTTTTAGGATTAAATAATTAATAAGGGCACTTGGACAATTATTTTATTTTAACCTTAACAATACAAATACACAATTATGTTATTTTATCATTAGCCTATTCAGTTGTGCACAAAAAATTTGGAGAAAACCTCTCAAGCCTAGAGAGCTCTATTCTCCAAGAATGCTATCAATAATGGAGAGCAATCCTCCTCCACCGGATCAAGGAGAATGCTTTGGAAGCGATTATCAAGACGATCAAGGCGGATGACACAAGTGCAAGGATCTTTCATGCTAGCACCCGAAGACTCCTTTAGCGACGTCTAGAGATTCTTGGAACATGTGTGGATCACCGCTAGAGGAAATCTACACTTGGTTTCTACAATGTAATGACGATGCACCGCAGATCTGTCGCCAGACTCATCAATGAAGAAAGAATTCCTTAGAGGAAATTCTTTATCTAATTAAAATAATTATAAACAATATGTGTTGATCTCCTATCTCTTGGTTCCAGTGTAATTATTCTTTATCTATTTCTTTGACTCAATTGTGTGGATCATGGCGTTCATCATCGTATAGATCTTGGATTGATCATTGATTATGGTAAAAATTAAGGATGGGTACCGCCCATTGTACGCTTCCACTACACCCAGAACCTACAATATTAGACACATAATGCATCATATTGAGGTGTGACTGATTTCTACACATCATAAATTACTTATAGATTGTTTTTATAGAGTATCAAAACAATCCAAATGCGTTTCTTAGTTTTTAGTATGTCAACTGTGTTTTTTTTACTAAAATTTCATTTCAAACTGGAAACATGTATTAATAATCATACTGGTTGCATCGTGTGTCGGTTTGATGTGAGACTACTTCATACATGTCACAAATGACTTATTAATTTATTTTCTAAATTATCAAGAAAATTGGAGCGTGTTTTCTTGGTTTTCAATGAGTGGCATGTTTTGAACTAAAATGTTAAATTTAAACTAATAATGGACACTTTTAGTCATACCGATCACACCGTGAATCATATTGAGGTGTGGTTGATTCCTTCATGTCACAAATTACTTATGGATTGTTTTTCTAAAGTATAAAAACAACCCAAATGCATTTTCTCAGTTTTCATTATGTCACTTGTTGCTTTTTACTTAAATTAATGTCAATTTTAAATAAAAAGAGACAATTTGAGTGACACCAGCCACAATGTGCATAATATTGAGGTGTTTCTGATTCCTACATGTCAAAAATTCCTTATAGATCATTGTACTAAAATATCAAAACAATCCTAATGCGTTTACTCAGTTTTCAGTATGTCAATTGTTGTTTTTACTTAAATTAATGTCAATTTTAAATAAAAAGAGATACTTTGAGTTATACCAGCCACACCATGCATAGTATTGAGGTGATGATAATTAATAAACATCAAAAATGACTTATTAGTTGTTTTTATAAAGCATCAGAACAATCCAAATTCATTTTCTTGGTTTTCAGTATGCTCGTTGTGTTTTTTTTACTAAAATGCCATTTCAAACTGAAAACATGCATTGTGAGTTATACCAGTCGCATTGTGCATCGGTTTGATGTGAGACTATTTCATACACATCAAAAATGACTTATGAATCACTTTCTTAAATTATCAAGACAATATGAGTGCATTTTCTTGGTTTTCAGTGAGTGACACACTTTGAACTAAAATGTTAATTTTAAACCGATAACAGACACTTATAGTCATATCGGTCACACCATGCATAGGATTGAGGTTTGGTTGATTCCTACAGGTCAAAAATGTATCATGAATAATTTTAATAAATTATCAAAACAATATAAATGCGTTTTCTCAGTTTTCATTATGCCACTTGTTATTTTTTACTTAAATTAATGTCAATTTTAAATAAAAAGACACACTTGGAGTCATATCAGTCACATTGTTCATCATATTGAGGTACGGTTGACTCCTACACATAAAAAATGAACCATGGATAATTTTACTAAATATAAAATCAATCCGAATGTGTTTTCTCAGTTTCCAGTATGTCACTTGTTGTTTTTACTTAAATTGATGTCAATTTTAAATAAAAGGAGTCACTTTGAGTTATAACAGCCAAATCATGCGTCATATTTAGGTGAGTCTGATTAATACACATAAAAATGACTTATAGATCATTTTTATGAATTATCAAAACATTTCTAATGCATTTGATCATTTTTCAGCATTCTACTTATGATTTTTTTACTAAAATGTCATTTCAAACTAAAAACATGCATTATGAGTCAAACTAGTCGCATGGTGCATAGTTTTGACATGAGACTACTTAATACACATCAAAAATGACTTATGTATCACTGTACTAAATTATAAATACAATCAGAGCATGTTTTCTTTGTTTTCAGTGAGTGGCATGTTTTGAACTAAAATGTCAATTTTAAACTGATAAGAGACATTTTTAGTCATACCCATCACACCATGCATCAAATTGATGTGTGTTGATTTCTACATGTCAAAAATGGATCATGAATAGTTTTACTAAAGTATCAAAACAATCTGAATGCATTTGATCAGTTTTCAGTATGTCACTTGTTCTTTTTTACTTAAATTAATGTCAATTTTAAATAAAAAGACACACTTGGAATCATAAAGGTCAAACCGTGCATCATATTGAGGTATGATTGACTCATAAATGTCAAAAATTACTCATTGATCGTTTTTATAAAATATCAAAACAATATGAATGTGTTTTCTCAGTTTTTAGTATGTCACTTATTGTTTTTACTTAAATTAATGTCAATTTTAAATAAAAAGACACTTTGAGTTATACCAGCCACACTGTGCATCATATTGAGGTGAGGTTGATTCATAAACATCAAAAATTACTTATAGATAATTTTATTAAAGTATCAAAAAAATCTGACTTTCTTTTATTGGTTTTCAATATTCCAGTTGTGTTTTTTACTAAAATGTCATTTCAAACTGGAAACATGCATTTTGAGTCATACCGATCGCATCATGCATTGGTTTGACATTATACTACTTCATAAACATCACAAATGAATTATGAATCTCTATCCCAAATTATGAATACAATCAGAGTGTGTTTTATTGGTTTTCAGTGCGTAACATGTTTTGAACTAAAATGTCAATTTTAAACTGATAACGAACACTTTTAGTCATACCTGTCTCACCATGCGTTAGACTGAGCTGTGGTTGATTACTATACATCAAAAAATGACTCATGTATTGTTTTCATAAAGTATCAAAACACTCCAAATTTATTTTCTTGGTTTTTAGTATGTCAGTTGTTCTTTTTGCTAAATTTAATGTCAATTTAATATAAAAATACACACTTAAAGTCATACCGACCACATCGTGCATCAGATTGAGGTGAGATTGATTCCTACACATAAAATATATATTATGGATCGTTTTCATAAAGCATCAAAACAATCCGAATTCATTTTCTTAGTTTTCATCATGTCACTTATTCTTTTTACTAAAAGTAATGTCAATTTTAAATAAAAAGAGATACTTTGAGTGATACCAGTCACTTATTATTTTTTATCGGTTTTGAGTAGATCAATTGATGTGATAAAAAATATATTAACCCACACATTTCATACATATATATCACATATTAGTAGATTAATATTCCTTACATAACATAATAATCCATACCAGAATAGTTTAGGTCCACTTCTTTTGGAAACATGGGAACATAAAGAACTAGTTCGTAAGATCTCTCATTAAGTTATTATTTACTAGAAACCTTCTTGGACATATCATTTCTAAAACCATTCATAATAACCTAAGGATATAAAACATAAGAAAGGGTGATCATAGATTCTCAATAAGTGTAAACAAGGGAGATATCAATGATTGTATAAGGATAACATGAGCATAAAGATGTTATAAGGTGATATTAACATTAGAAATTCATACCATGCATATCATAAATCATAATCACGAGTCATGGATCAAAACATGGTTGTTCATAATACATGAATCTTAAAGGATCAAAGAATATTATAAATTAAAAACTTACACTTCAAGTCATACCGAGCACACTGTGTATTAGATTTAGGTGTAGATAGTTGATCTGTGACTGATTACTACACTGTTCAGGAAAATATTCATGACTGATCTTTTGGGAAGTCATTATTTGCATTAAAATACTTATAAATCCCTTGTTATATTAATCTTTGTGACTCACTTCACATTTCATGCAACATGGGGTTTCCTCTTCCACCCGAAAGGAACATGTTCTCTCTTTTATGGATTGTTTCAGATAGTTGAAAGGAAAGTATAACTTCACAAAAGATCTACCAAATAAATAAATAAATAAATAAATAAATAAATAATAGATAAAAATGATAAGGAAATTAGCTTAAAAATAGTAGATAAAATGATGAAACAATTAATTAATTAAATAAAAAGACACACTTTGATTCATACCGGCCACATCATACGTTACCATGATTTCCATTTGCTTTCTTTGCCGAAATGGTAACACTGCACTGTCGACATTTATTTCTTTCCTTCAATCTCCCTCCACTACCTTTTAAGGAAAGTGATAAATACTGAAAATGCAGGGTGACAAGGTTTTGAGGGAGAATAATTTTTTGGAATACATTTTATGCATGAGTAGTCAAACATTTAATTTATATTATATTAATGCAGTAGAGAACATATAATATTATGAGAAAAAGCAATATATTAAAAAAAACTTTACCTTATCATTAAATTCTGAGTTGCAGCCTCAAAGTCCAATCTCTCACGAGCATGAGCATCTTTGAACAAACCACCATAACTCAAAGAAAGGAATCCACCTATATAAGAAAACTATTCTTATACGAGTAATACTAAAAATAAGTAAATTAAACATAAATATGAAACAATCCACTGCTTCTATGGAAGTCACATATTCATACTATTTGTGTACATTCTTCCATCAGGTATGTTGCCCATTCATTTCTGAGAACATCTATATCATCTTGTGAATATGAGTCTTTTTGATAGTTATAATAGTATTTAAAAAATATAAATACATAAAGGATTAATAAATATTTTAAATGAAATAGTAATTATCTTCTAAAATATCTCTTTAGGGATTCGAGTTTGTTCATGGAATATGATCTCTATCATAAATTTACAAACATAATAACCACAATATTTTCCATTGGTTTGTTTCAGATATAGTAGAAACATTAAAGAGAATATGTAATTTTTTTGATATTTGTTTGGATAGTGAAATCTTAATATATATACCCTGATACTTGTCCAGTTGTAGAACTTGTCTTATTTCTCGTGCTTAGCCCCTGACCTCATTCCTTGTTTTCCATGATATTGATGCATCGCCCTATCATAAAAAATTCCTGATTAAAATGTAATATAAATTATATAACTTGTTTTTTAGTTCTAAAATGTTAGATGTAGTATATTACTTAGTGAAAAATGCCATCACATGTGGATGATTTTTTGGATATCCATGCATTGAATCCAGGAAATAAATCTTTAGAGTATCCAAATTTACCGTAATGAGAATCCAATACTGCCTAAAAACTTAAAAAGGAATAAGTAATGAAATAAATGAAAATATATTTTATATGATTAAATTGTAGAGTTTTACCCCTACATCATTGGTATTAAATAGAGTCTTTAATTCACAAGTTTTCTTTCAAACGATTTGATCAGACCTTCCACTATTTCTTTTTTTTATCTATTTTTTTTTGTTCTATAGAGGAGATGTGAGGACTAATGAGTCCAAATTTTTTTCATGGGAAAATCCCTTCAATTGTTTTTCATATATACTCCAACCAAAAATATTAAATATATTTAGTCATAATTAACATTATATATCATCTTTTGGAAAATAAAATCATGAAAACATACCTCATGTATACATTTACAACTGAGCCTCCTAACCAATCACTGTTGATAATTTCACTTACACTCTCAAAACCAATGAATTATTGATATTTCTCTCTGCACATATTTTATTAAAAATAAAATATGTCATTATGACCATCTTTTAACTTTGTATCCATATAAACCTTCAATTCTAGTAAATTCAGATATAGAACGGGTGGGGTAATAGTGCTTTTGGTAGATCTTTTTGATCATTTGGTTGATCCTTTAGATGGTTTTGAGGTAGTATTTCATTTGATCCCATTACCTTTGTCCGTTTGTAATAACATTCATCAGTTCATACCTTTTTTCATTAATTATTAAATTATTAGCTTGAAATATAAATTGGAAATGAATACCTCCTTATCGACATGTTGTTTTACAATATGTGACATCCATGTGATGAATTTTCTAACAACCTTTTCGACCATATGAATATCTTCTTCATGAATTGGAATAGGTAGCTCGACACTCAGATTATGGGCTATACTGATCGACACTCGCACATGACCTGTTGGAAGTGTTCTGCTTTGTAGCATGTCATTTTGGATATTGAATACTATAGCCCTCACTACAAGGTGATGGGTGGGTGTTGATAGATATAAATCAGAGTCATTATCAAGCTGTATAATATTAGTACAGGAAAGGTATCAATGTCTATTTAATTAACATTTCACAAAAACATTTATCAAAACATTGATTACCTCGACTAAGACATCTCTTCGAGGGGAATGGCTCACCTCATAGCCAGTGGGGGGTGGGGCAGGATCTCCATGCAGTGAATTTTTTGAGTTGCTTCTTCTCTTTGCCTCCCCTTAATAAAAGTTATCATTATATCTCTCTTCTATTGAAATTATTTTTCAAGGGTTTCTATTCTTTATCTCATCTATTTTATTAATTCACTTTGATCCACCTATTGTTTTTTTCTCAAAATATGTTCAGGGTGTCACCCCAAAACCCAAACCTCTGATATGCCATACTGTTCTGATTGCTTCAAGTCCACCAACAATATGTGTTCATCTGGTACATGTTTTTCTGATTCCTGTGACCATGTCAGATATAAAATATAGGAAAATAAGTGACCATTGTTATGTAATAAAAATTTAAATCAATTTTTTATTATGTAATAATTACACATGTTTCCCACACTTTTTATGTGTTTTCATCTATTAGTATCCTGTCTTTATTTACATGTGCCTCCTTCCACAACACATGGCATGTGATGGAAGTGGCTTTAGATTTGGAGTTATCAATATGCTTATAAACAAAGGAACATAATTATGGTGTTTTTTCATGTCACATAAAAGTATTATGGTAGATTTAAAATACATACCAATTTTTTTCAAGTGAAATATACCCCATATTTTCTTTATGATAGGGGTACACTGGTTTTGCTGCTCGTTCCTTATTTCTAGCACTCAATTGTTGTTTCATAAATAAAAAATTATCAATTAAAGTGATTAATACATGTAACTTAAAACAATGTATTACTAGCCACAATGTACCTGAAAAGACACATTTTCACAATGGCCAGTAAACACATCCCATGCTTCTTAGGTTATCAGGTGTGTATAGATAAGTGGTGGGTGGGAGTTTATTTTCCCTTCAACATATTTAAGATGATGTCTTGTTATAATTGAATGAAATAATCTGTGAATCCTTCTAGAAAGGATTAATGCACATTTCTTGTGGGATTCATCTACTATAAATACACTCTTCAATGGATAATGAAGAGTAAGTCAATGTTTTATTATTTTATTTTTTAGTAAAATAAAGAAATGATATCATAATGTTACTATAATCTCTTCCTACATCAGTGTTTTAATCCCGGGCACAACATGGTTCCACAAATCTATATTAATCAACATGCATTTCCAAGTGATGATTCTAATGTAACTACTGAACATGGCCTTATTGGGGTTAACATGCTGGTCCCACACATTCTATCCTACCTAATATTTGATACCTTTGAATTTCACCTTAATGATTTTTTCTAACATCATCAAACTATGATGCTTCTATTTTTCTACGT
Source organism: Viscum album (assembly GCA_963277665.1). Classification (NCBI taxonomy): domain Eukaryota; kingdom Viridiplantae; phylum Streptophyta; class Magnoliopsida; order Santalales; family Viscaceae; genus Viscum; species Viscum album. Next base: position 781,625,191 of record OY728145.1, read on the forward strand.
TGTTGTTACTTCGTCGCCTACCATTTCTTTGGAATAAACATCGTTAATATGTTCCTCTAGAGCAGTAGCATCAGCATGAACATATGGTTATTTTTCCTCTACACTAGGAGAAATAGTAGGTTGAGAAACCTATTGTTCCTTAGGAATGGGAGAATCATCACGTGCAGAAGGTTGTTCCTCTACACTATGAGCAACAACAGGTTGAGAGACCTGTTGTTCCTTGGGATTGGGAGTATAAGCATGTGCAAAATTCATTATTTTCATAAGTGGTTTAACATTTATTTTAGAGTACATAAATGCAGCAAAAAATAGATAATAAAATGAGGTAACACAATGTATATTACAAAAAAATTTAACTTGATTATTGAACTCTCCTTTTCTTTTTAAAGGATGAAGGAATTTGACCCCTCTACCAATGATCCAAATCCCTTCATTATAGTCTTCTCTGAAATAAAAAACGTCATCTATATTGGGACTGCTGTGAAATGATTATGAAATCCCAATGAAAATTTCATTCTTAGTTGAATTTTCATTTGACCCTTCAGTGGTTTTGGTTGATAAAAGAACAATTGACCACTTTAGGTTTGTGGGATCTAAAATATAAAATACTTGTACTATCTGTGATTCCATTATAAATGGTTCATCTTTGTACCCCTCCTTACTAAAATTAACTTTGACAAATCCCAATTCATCTATTTTAATAGAACTCCTATTATCAACCCACTTTTATTAAAAAAATAATCAATTGGAATATTTTATAATCCAACTCCCATATTTTTTTGATGATGCCAAAGTATGACATATTCATATAAATTGGATTTCTGTCCTTAATACCAGAAACATGCACCACTTCAGCCAAAGTGTAAATCCACTATTTTTCATGGTATTTTATTCATCATCCTCATTTGTATAGAACATATAACCATTAATTATATAACCATTATAATATAATACACACACACTTGGTCCTACGACTATCCATCAAAGTTATTCTGAAATTGAATCTGGATTTTCATCTGACTCCTTAAAAATATGGTCTCGAAACTATCCTATAAATTATTGATTATGTGTATTTGGTGTCCATATTTCATACCTTGATGAATTTAAATTCCTAAGAATTAATTTTCAGGTTTCAACATATGAGGAAACCTCCAAACTATCATGTAAAACACAAAGTTGAGCATGCTACCGATCTGTAATATTGATTGTGACAACATCTCTTCCAAAAATTCCTTCACCCGAAATCCACCCAGTGTGATGAGATTTCGGTAGAACAATCCTTTACACACCGGATAAGTATTTGGTACAAAATTCAATGGATTCCTCAATAATATATCACTCTACAATACAATCCTCTGGCCGACTTTGATTTTTGACATACCCTTTCAAAATCTTCATATACCGTTCAATGAGTTACATCCATCTATAGTGTACAAGACCACATAGTTGAATCTATCTCACCAAATGAACCATCAAATGAACCAGCATATCAAAGAATGTTGGCAAGAAGAAAATTTCTAATTCACATAATATGAAAACAATTTCTCTTTCCATAATCGACAATTTCTCCGGATTTATAAATTTTCTGTATATAGCTTTGAAGAAGAAATAGATCTCGGTTAATGTATGATGAATATTCTTGTAAAAAATGAAACATAACAATATATGCATTAGATCTTGCATCAAAACATGGAAGTCATGTGATTTCAGACCCTTTAACTTTAAATCGGTCATTGAAACGATGCTCTTGATATTGAATGAATACCCCTATAAAACCTTTACATCATTCAAGAATTTTAAAAAATGACATCTCTCCTACCTAGAAAGAGTGTAAATAGCTGGAGGGAGAAAATTTTATTTTTCACCCTTCACTAGAGCCAACTCTTCTCGTATTACCATGTCAACCATGTTCAACATAACCTTAATTTCATCCTTTTGTTTTGTTGGGTTCATTTAGTAACATGCTGATGAAACTATCACATACATTTTTTCAACATGCATAACATCAAGAAAATGTTTGACATATAGAAAATTTTAGTATGGTAATTTAAAGAAAAACTTATCTCTTTTTTTAACCAGGTTTCATAAGGTTTTTCAAAAATAGTTTATCAAAGGTAGTATCCACATCTTTTAATTTCTCAAACAGTTGATAACTTGTTAGTAGAGATGGTGTTTTATGTTCTTCTGAACTGCCATCAAATGATGTCATCCAAGATCGGTACTTATGTCATTAGGGTATAAATCTTCGATGTCCCAGAAACATAGTTTTTGATGAATGTTTCAACCTAATTGACTGTGTACCTTGTTCGCAAATGGGACACCCTTTAGTTCCTTTAATGCTATATCCTAACAAATTTTCATAACCAATAAAGTCATTTATCATCCTGTAAAACATGGATCTCAATGTGAAATATTCATTTATGTAAGCATCATACAACATAACACCTGAATCCCATAATAATTTCAAATCCTCGATCAACAGATCCAAATAAATATCAATATCATTACCTGGTTGTTTTGGTCCTAATATAAGCATAGATAACATGATGTATTTTTTTATGCATAACCATGGTGACAAGTTATAATTTACCAACATAATCATCCATGACTTGTGAGTTCTGCTTTGAAAACCAAAAGGATTCACTCCATCTATAGATAATACAAGACAAAGGTTTCTCGGCTCATTTCCAAATTCAGGATACTCATAATCAATTCTCTTCCAATGAGGAGAGTCTGTCAAGTGAGGTATTTTACCATCTTTATTTATTGTATCTGTGTTCCATGTCAATTTACCTATAGTATACTCACTTCCATATAGTTTTCTGGACCTTGGAATGATTGGAAAGTACTATACGACTTTCATAGGATCAGATTCATCTTTCTTGTATCAAGAAGCACCTCACTTTGGGAATTCTCTAAGTGATTTTTCCTTGTGAAATAGTACATAGTATTCGGGTAGACATGTATTCTTTCAAAGATAATACCCATTGAGTGTATCATTCCTTTGGCGTCGTATGTTCGGATGAAAAGCTCATTATCTTCTAGGAGAATTCCATTCAAGAGAGAAAGTAATTCCATAAAACTACTGTCACTCCATCCATTGCCTGTTTTCAAACTATATAGCTTTAGTTCGGTTGATAATGTTGTATATTTAGTGCAACCACCATATAATGATGTATTTTCATAACTCTTTAACTTCTCAAACAATTTTGGGAAATCATAAAGTTCATCTTCAATTGTCATTGTTATTTCCTCAATACAATCTTTATCATCATTCGCATCTATAATCACATCCTTGATATAATATATTCATTGTACACACTTGTAATCATATCATATGATCCATAAAATGGAGTGCTATCCCAACCACTAGCTATATTCTATTTTCCCCATGTTTATTCCATAATTTATAACTTTGATCTATTCTATGACAGATCAAGTGTTCTTACAACTCCTACAGACTAATTTTACTTGAATAAAAACAGTGTAAACATGGAAAAAGGTTTTGATAAGGGTCACATGCATGATCTTTTTCAAACTTGATGAACTTTTTCACTCCATCTTCAAACTCTTTTGTCAGAAAATTTCTATCCATCCTTTCTTTATTCATATCCATCCTATTTGTTTCAGTAATATTAATATTTAACAAAATAAATACACAAAAGGGACCTTTCAAATAATGGGAACTCAACATTTGAATGATAGTTATTATTTCATTTTGTTGTCTGAGACTCATACCCTTAGAATCTAACACCAAACCAGAAATAAGATGTAATTGTAGAGGTCTCCCCTAATTTAAACCTTGCAGGTGATGTTGGATGCAAATTCGATTTAGGGGTTGCAATAGGGTTAAACATTAATTCACCTTTTGTGGGAGTGAGGTCATGATGCATATCCTATGGGTTGGATAGAGTTAGTGACATGCAATTGTCATTGTGTTATTATCAATCTAATTTTCTTCTCTATATAATTTAATGGTATTTATAATTCTATAAAAATATAAACTTAAAAGATTATGAAAAAACTACATTTCAGATGTCCTTTGAAAATTATTTATAAAAACACACTTGAAATACTATTAAAAAACCAACCATTTACATAATTTTCTCTTTAAAATAACACACCCTTTTTAAAATAAACCAATCATTTCCAAACACTCTTTCACAAATACATGCATACTTTGAAAACAATCTAAATTATTAAAAATTAAATCCAGCATTTTCATGTTAAATCATTTCCACAAATTCCAAAAAATTTCTCTAATTTTTCATAATTAAATCAACCACATCTCAAAAATTTCAAATTAAATAAATTCCTTCTTACAAGAAAATTTTCACACATGGTTTCAAAAATTAATGCATTTCTCAAAACCCCCTTTTAATGTTAATACCAAAAATTCCATGTAAAAATTAAAAGAGAATAGAAACCATATTTAAAACATTTGACAACCATTAAAATATTTTTCATTCCCTTATAAATTTGGTTTTAAAATCAACTCACTCAATAAAATCTCTTTTTATATTTAAAAATATTCTTTTCCAAACACAAAACAAGATTTTAAGTACTAAAATAGGATATTATAGAAAAAATTACATGAATTGTTATATAATTAACCATTAAAGTTTAAATTATTAGGGAAAATAATATAAAAGTGAAATTTATGTTTAGTCCAAAGATATTAAATCAAGGAAACAATTTATATGAAGAAACTGAAAGGATATGAGGAATATACATATGGGGATATTATATGAATATTAAAGTAATTACTTTATGAATTGAAGTAGGTTCCTTGATAATAGAACCATAATATTGAGGTTACATGGCCGAATAAGGATTCACTTAAAGCAATGAAGACACGTATTTCTAAAAGAAGGTATCAGATGGATGAAGTTACATCATACTTATTTTATAAGTGGATGACTAGTTAGTTGCTAAATTGGAATTTATAAGGACTATGGTATAAAAACATGATTTTTCTAAAAGTTTATAGATGAAAGATCCTAGAATTTACAAGAAGATTTTGGGAATTTGAATTGGGAGAGATTGAAAGGCTATAACATTGGTGATATCTTAGAAGAAATATATCCAAAAAATAATTAATAGATTTTGGATGACCAGATGTAATCCTATCTCAACCCCATTTGCTAAAATATTTATATTATCCAAATCATTGGTATTGAGAATGAAATATGAGATCCTTTACAAGGAAAATATTCTATTATCATCAATAGTTATAATTTTTATGCACATGATGATTTTTACATAGTCAGATACTACCTTTGTAGTGGGATTTTTGTGTCTTTCATGTCAAATCTAGGAAGGGAACCCTAGGAGGCTGTAAAAAAATCATCTAATACTTAATGGTATTGAATGATACATCAATGTTCCTCCAGGAAGATGATATTTTATATGGGTTCCTAGACACAAACATTATTAGATATTGAGATACCTAGAAGAGATCAATTGTATTAGTGTTATCCTATGGAGGGACAATGGTTAGTTGGATGTCTTAGCTGTAACTGGTTGTTAATTTTTCAAATATGGAAACTAAATTTGTGTAATCAATTAAAGTGGTAAACGAGTTTATTTTGTTAATGTGATTAAGGATATTAATATATACTAGGAGGAGGGGATACTCTATTATAATATTCAGAGTGCGATTCACAAAAAAAATTGGTTGTTTCATTCAAGGATGAAACACATTGACCTCATATTCAATTTCATCTAATATGTATTAGAAGAAAAATTGTTAGAGTAGTGAAACAAGCTGAGAAATAGAACGTTGATGATACATTCATATTGTTTCATATCCATGAAAACCTAAGGAAATACTATGCCTCAGTGGGATTAGTGTGAATACATTAGATAGAGAACAACACATACAATGTAATGGGGGAACAATGGTTATAATTTCCAATCTTAAATAGGTTTCTAAGAATTTCCTTCAAATAGTCATAAAATGAAAGATTATTAGGAAATTATGCTTGTTTCAATTTTTTTTCAGTTCATCCAAGAGTACAGGTCACGAAAAGTAAGGGGAGTGTTTGTGGAAAGGATATAAGTAGCATAAAAACTACATTAGTAAGTATATTGATTGAAATGGTGTGTTTTTATGGTTATGTATAGACAATGGTAAAGAGTCAGTTCACCAAAAGGGGAAACCAATACATACACTAGACTCTTATGCTTCATATACACTAATAATATCTCACCCAAGATGTTATGTCTCTTTCACTTCAATGTTTGAAGAAATAAAACTAGCTATATGCCATGAATAGAGTAATTCTTATCATGAGGTCTCCGCTTTCAAGACCCATTTGACACAACTTTACTCCACTATATGAATACACACCCAAAACCCATTCCCAATTTATCATGATAAACTTCATAAACATGTTCTAATTCATGGGGAATAAAAACTAGTATTAATGTATGCAATGGACCAAACTAAGTCGACCTGAAACATTACCCGATATTACTAACCAAAAGATAGTGAACAATATAAGAACCAAAACATGTCTCATGAGTAACTTGAAACAAGATAAATATAGTACAACATGGAAGAAAAAAACACATCCATGAGAAATAAAATGTAAAGTAAAAATAATAAACCCAAAATAATATAAAACTATATGAAGAAATAATATATATATGCACAAATAATTTATATCGTTTGGAACTTATGGTCCGACAGATGGGATGATGGGGGAAATGACGGCATGGGTAGCGGCAACAACAACAATGAGGGAAGGGGAAACGGGGATGACGAAGGAGGAGGTGGGGGTGGCAGAGGTAGGGGTAGCATAGAAGGGGGAAATGGAGGCAGAGGTGAGGGCAGTGGAGGTGGAGACGGGGTAAGAGGCAGAAAAAGGCATAGGCGGAGGTGGTGGAAGGGACAACAGAGGCGGGGGCTATCATGAACCAACCCAGGTCGACCCTGAACCGGTCACCTGAGCCAGTCCGTGACATGTCCTGAGGGGAATTCCCGATCCCCATGAGATGAAAACTAGTGTCGAGAATCAAAATTTAACTATTGAGAATGATTTTTCCCATGAACAAAAGATAAATAGATAAATAAAAACTGATGATAAAAATAAAACTAGCAGTGAAAAGAAAAAGAAACTGAACATACCTCCACGTGACCCTCCAGGTCACCACCCAACCAAAGGCCAACCTTGATCTAATAATAAGAAACTCAGCCAAGAGAACTTGAGAAAAAAAGAATTATAACTAAAATGATAGAATAGGTGTGAGCATTAAAATTCTTAGTAGGGTTTCCAAGATAAACCATAGAATCCAACATCTCTTTTCTCAAAACAATCCATTAACACATGTTTGAAATACAAATATAAAAGTAAGGTTTTTCACATTTTAAAATAAGCAACAAGATTTTTCCATTCAAAAATACAAAAAACGCTACATACTATTTAAAAAAACCATTTTCCATTTTATAAACAAAACCCAAAATAAAAGATACCAAAGCTGGGATAAAATAATACAGGTAAACAAGGAAAGCCAGAAATAAACTATTACAACAGAAAGTAAACAAGAAATATAAATAATCAAGTAACCATGGGTGATCCTAAACATCCCTAGAAGACCCCTAGACGTACTCGGTTTGGAACCACCTTCCAGTGTATGGTGAAGCTCCTAAGTCTATAATGAACTAGCCACCCTAAAACTAACCAATCCAGTGGCAAAGCCTACCTGGCCTAACAACCAATCCAGGGGTACCAACCTATCTAATTAGGGTTGATCAGTAACCATCAATTGATCATCTAAAAGATGCCTAGGAACCCTTGGTGGTTATAATGATAATACTATGTAAGTAAGAGGCCCTGGCACACATGACTAGCCTTACCATGCCATCACTTCACTTGCCCACCCCAAACACAGACACTCTATATGATAACCCATAAAGGGATATCCCCCCTATAGAGGTGCCCCATATATATATATACATACATACTTGCATTATATCATCAAAGGTTCTAACCAGGCCATCATTCCATACAATCATCAGAACTATTTAAAACTTTTTACAAAACAATAGAGTTTTCAAATGGGCATAATCTTTTCAAGGAATCAACACAAACAATACACTAAAACTGAAAGTGCCAAATAGACCCTTAAGTTACAAAACACACACCAAATCATTTTTCAACTACCAAATGATCCTTTACCATTTTCAAAATCATGTCAAAACACATTTCAAAGGCAAAAAACCATGCTTTAAAGAACACATTTAAAGTCTTCCTTAGAAATCGTCCAAGGGGAACCAACTTTATTTGAAAACCAAAAACCATTTAAGTCACCGAGGTTTAAAGAGAAAACCATTTTTTAAGTTCCATATTCATTTGAAAACACATCAAATGGTACACCAAACACCCAAGATAATATTTGAAAACCCTTTCCACAAAGTCATCACTTGATTTAAAAACCAAACCCAACCATCCACAACATTTGGAAAAAATAAAAAACAACCCCAATGAGGCCATAAAACCCCTCTAAGAATTTTAACACACATAGTGTTTAGGAAGCACAAATCATTACTTTAAAACCATAAACCATTTAATTATAATCATAAAACCTTTCCAAAAAAATTTAACACAAACAATAAGCTCTAACATTACCCGAACCAAATTTACCGATCAATGAATACCACTATAACTTCACAAAGGTGTAAACATTTCATTAAGGATGCATTTCCAATTTTAATGAGCAAAGGAATTTTATAAAATAATTTGGGTTCATAAACACATAAAAATATTTGTTGAAACAATTCTTATTAAGATTTCAAACCACATAAAAACAATTTCTTAAGACAACAATAGGTATTAATCAATATCCTTTTGCATTGGTGCGAATAAACATGTTTAAAGGAATGCACTAAAACCTTTATTTTTAATAACCTCTAATAATTTAAAAACACCATAACAGACCAATGAAGAGTAAAATAAAGTTGCAAATCAGATAAAATAAATACTTTGAAGAATGAAATGTCAATAGAATGCATAATAAAGGATAAAATTAGATTCACCTACCTCAAAAAAAGACCAAAAGTGATGAAACCCTCAACAGACGCACTAACAACATCCCACAGTCCAATTGCACACCCAAGACAACTAGAAAAACACATCAAACAACACTTAGGATGTTAGGATTTGGTAAACTCAAAGAAAAACACCCAAAAATAATGAAAAACGAACAAACCTATGCCATGGGTTGTGAGTAGGGGGCGTGCAACGGAAAGGGAAGCTGCCAAAGTCGAATCACACCAAGATGGGAAGGTCGTTGGGTCGGGTCGTGTTGGATAGAGTGCAGGATGGCCTAGAATCCAGAGTGGAGGGAGAGAGGGTGGTCAACCATGTTGAAGCATGGGACGACGAGGGGACGGCTGAATGGGGTGCGGGAGGCCAAAGTGGTAGGAGGCCAGAGTGAGGTAGGCTGGATCGGCAGGAGGCCAGACTGTGGAGGGTTGGGGTTCAGAGGGCCGACTAGAGAAGCCGAGTGGAAATCGACTGGAGCAGTTGGGCGGCGGTCGGCTAGAGTGGCTGGACGAGGGGCGTAGTGTGGGAGGTTAGTGTTGGGGAAGGCCGGATCAGAAATGGTGAGAGGTGGAGGAGGACCTAGTCACAAGGCGCACAATGCGAAATGGGGGTGGAGGCCAGGGTCGCAGCTCGTGCAGGAGAAAGAGAAAATAGGGGGGTTGCGGCGCTAGGGTTCCTCAATTTTTTTCTTCATTTTATTATAATGTAATAATAATAATAATAATACAAATAATAATAATAATAATAATACAAATAATAGTAGCAATAATAATAATAATAATACAAATAATAATAATAATAATAATATAAAGAATAATAATAATAATATAAAGAATAATAATACAACAACAACAACAACAACAACAATAATAATAATAATAATAATGAGTAATTGTATGACACCTGGGCCAACTGCACGGTTACCGCCAACCGCACGGTGACCACGCACGGGTCTGAAACCCAGTAAAATTATTAAATGTCAAAATTTTTAAACCGGGAACCAACCCGAACCTTAGCATGAGAACCCGAAGCTAAAAAATAATAAAATAAAAAATTAATTTAAAAAGTCGGGTGTGACAATTATCCCCACCACAAACACTTTCTGCCCCAAGAAAGTCACCCATCTAAACAATAGATAAAACAAGAATCCATGCCTCATTGAAACTGAAAGAAACCACAATACAAGAGAATGAGAGAACATGTGAGGATTATCCCCACCACAAGAACTCAACTAGTGTGGAAATTTAACACCCAAACATATCACCCTGGTAAGGGGGGAGGGGGCGGCATGAGAACTCCCAATCGATCCAAACTAACTTCTATAACACGAGTGAACAATACCTCTACTGAAACTTGGAACTCTTGACCCAGACCAAAAACCCCTAAAACTAGAGAAAAACCTCCATGCATAACTTACCCCAAGCAGTGAACCTGAGCATAACCACAACATCAGTTCTTCTTTAGGCACTTACATCTCTAAACAAACATAGCTAAACCAGGATCAACCCAGACAAGGGACAACCACACTTTTAATAAAAATGCACAATTCATAAAACCATAATCAGACAAACCAAACTATTTGGATTACAATAGAACATGTCTATTATAACTTCATTATGAAATAATGAAACTACAAAAATTTCAAAAACTTTAATAGTATAAAAAAAAGAACGAAAAGACTTTATATGTTACACTGCCAACATGGAACACAAAACTCGAATAAAGGCTTCACATCCCCTGGAAACTCCTAACTACGCGCGAGCTTCACCCCAAGACTTGTGGCTGGGGCTTTTATGGATGAATCATATCCTGCCTCACAGTCAGACACTGGAATTCCTCCGGTCACATCATATTCTTCAGGTGATGCTTCCTAAAAAAGTTCTCTAAATGACCTAGACAGCTGCAATGATGGCACATCTTCGAAGGGATGCAACATGATGACTTCATGTGTCGGAACCAGCCACACTAGTGGCACACCACTGAATAGTCCAATGAACTGGAATCCAAAACCACTACAAAGGACTCTTTAAGAACATGCCCCTCCAGTACATCCTGCTTACCAGATGTGGAACCTTCACGAGTAACTGGATACACTGGATTTCCAAACACCTACGCTCTAGAGACCAACTCACCTAGGAACGCCTCATCCAATAGCTTCTCAAAACAATGGTATTTAGAAGGGAGGACCTGATCCTTGACCTATGGATGAAGACCCTTGATAAATAGATAATTCTTCATCAAATCATGTGATGCTACCTCTGGAGAAAAGGACACAAGTTCCTTGAAATGGTCAACATATAATTTCACCATCTGTTGGCCTTATTGAATATGCATGAGCTCTTACATTTTCTTTGCCTTCACCTATTCAGGTATGAACCATCGAATGAAGAAGAATTTAAAGACATCCCATGTCATCCCAACTTATAGTGATGGCAGGGTGAATAACTCCAATTCTTCCAAATATGGACCTTCAAACAGACCCAAAATGATATGCACTTTGACAGATTTGGGAGTTCCCAATATCCTAAAAATGTGCTCGACCTCTTCAAGCCACTCTACTTCCTCCAACAGACCCCAATCACCGTGAAGGACAAGAAACATTCGAGAAGGACCAAAAAATGGGCATGAATTATCAAAAACCTTGGTGACCTTTCTGGGTGGCATTTTTTGAACAACATATAAAACACAAAGCTGAAACTGATATCAAATCAAAGTATAATTAAAAGTAACATCCTGAGCCAAAATGACCAGCTAAAAAACCAAAAAAATACAAACACAACCCAAAATTCTCTTTTTCAAAATCCCCTTTTCATTTTAGATTCCAAAACCGACTTCTTTCAAGGCCACTTTCCAGATATCGAACCCACTTTTCAAACCAAATTCAATTTCTAAAATCATTTCCCTTTTTAAAATCACTTTATAAAAACAAGGTCAGACCTTTAATTCCAAGCACACACCCCAATAACCCCATGAAACTTTACACATGTATTCATCCACTTTCATTCATACACACCAACATGCACTTCCCATGCATCCCCTCACATGTGAAAATATTCATAAAGAGTACCTGAGGTTGCACCCAAACCATTTCTCTACCAATTCCAAGAAAACACCATATTTTTAGACCAAGACCTTTCAGTTTTGAAAAAAAACCCATTTCATGAATTTAAAGATGTAACGTCTTGGGACTGGAAGCCACTTGACTGGTGGTCTGTACCCAGTTAGCTACATGGCCTCAAGAGCATTTCCCCAAACTCCAGAGGATAAAAACTAGTAGCAAGGGCCTAGGGTGTGATAGTGGGAAAACTATGCCCTCATTGGAAGAGTATAACACAACATAATAAATAACGACAATAGAGTAAGCAGTAAACAACATGCAACTGAAATGAACAATGGAAGACTACAAGGTAAAAATAACCAGAAGGAATAACATATCAACATGATGTAGCATGTAAAATGTTCTAAGAAAACAACAAAAACAGGATACATTTCACTCAAGTACATTACAATACCAAGGTACGGTAAAACAAAATGAAACTCAACAGCATTGAAAGTTATGGATTGGTCTCATTCTCTCCTGCTCCTAAGCAGTAATCAAGTAACTATGTAGGGATCCTTTCCCATATCAACACTTGTGGAAATATAGTCTGTTTGGGATGAAAAACATGACCCAAACAGGGTGTGAGAAATAAATCCTAGTAGGAAACCACTAAAGGTCAGTACCAATCTGTCAGTGAGTATATGCAACAATAGTGTCCAATAATAAAAAGCAGTAAACTAGAAGGTACTCAAAAGTAAACAATACTACAACTAATGGAATTCATTTACATTCATTTAATGTTCTTTAACCAATTCAATTCATTAAACTATATAAGTCTCTAGATCCTACCTAAGCCCCTCAATCCCCTATATAAAGTAAACACAATAGATACCTTAGCAGGATATCTAAACAAAGAAGTGTAGACCGAATAAAAGCATGTGATTTGTCTTGGCAGGCGTTTCGTCAGTCATTACATTTCAATATGTCTCAGGGACAAGCCCTATGTATAAGCATTTCAGCATATTAAAATCTGGGACAAGACCTATGTATCAACATTTCAGCATGTATGAGGGACTAGCATGGTGTATCAGCATTTCAGCATGTATCAGGGACTATCCCGGTGTATCAACATTTCAGCATGTATCAGGACCAAGCCCGGTGTATAAGCATTTCAACATATTAAACAACACATGTAAATTACACTATTACATGGTTTTAAATAAACAACTCATGTGGGAAAAATTATATGACAAGACTAACATGTGAATTAAACTATCACAAATATTTAATAATCATATTCACATGGAAACATTTATTTAAAAAGTTTCATTCTAAAAAACCCTTTAAAAGGGAAACAAAGGCAATCCCATCAGCATCCTAGGCCAAATGGCTAAACAATGGTCATCTAAGGGAAAACACACCCTCAAGGTGGACCTTAATCAAACCAAATAAGCCTAAACATGCTTCAATTTAATTTACTCTAGCACCTAAATGAAATTTGGTATTAACACGGTCAAATTCTCAATCGAGCGACACCCTAAACATGGGTGCGTAGCACAACGATACATATAAACAACTTGACTTTATGTAATTAGCATGAGACCACCTACCTTGATGTCTTACAATTGATATAATCCAATGCTGACCCTTGAATCGGACTAGAAAAACATAGATCTAAGAAAAGAGGTAAATTACTTCAACCTTAAATAACTCCATCAAGAGAAAAAATTACCAATAATGGATCTAGAAGAAGAAGACCCTTACCGATTGGGTTCTAACATGACCGACGACACATTGGGTCTCAAATGACGAAATGAAAGGAGAAGGAACTCTCGGCACTCCTTGTTCTTCACCCGACAACTCTTTTATCCAAAAGAAGAGAAAATGAGTCTACTGCCTATTTTAAGATAAAAATTAGAAGTACATGGAATTTAAGTTCATATACATGGCGTGTATATCATTTTAATGTTCATAAATTCACCAACTTACTTTACGTGCCCTGCACCGACCTTGCCGACATGACTACATGACATGTACTAGGAAGTACACAACGTGAGTGGCTTTTTCTTCTCTCCTTGTCCAACACAAGAACGCACTATGTATCCCCATCCTACACTGCCAGACTACAAAATATGTACATAGGATTACATGACGTGTACTACTAAAACTTAACATTTTTTCAGTTTTTCTTATTTTCTCAAAAACAACTCAAAGGAAAATAAAAGAAGAAAATTGTACCTCAAAATAAGAACCGATTTCTTAAAAAATTCTCCCCTTAAAGAAATTTGTCCCAGAATTTCCTTTACATGGGTGGTAAAGTAATATCTGAGAATAACTTCAGCCACTGAGTATGTACGTCGGCCTCCCTCTCCCAAGTCTCATCCTACACTTAAGCATGATTCCATAACACCCGTACAAGAGGAACTGAATGGCCTTGTAGAACCTTTGTGCTCCTGTCAACTATAAAAATTGGATGCTCCTAAAAGGATTCATCAACCTAAAGCTCAATATCCTCCGATTGAAAAACACGAGATGGGTCTGAATGATAGCGGCGTAGCTGAGATACATGGAAGACATCGTGCATGAATCAATACCTCTGAGGTAACTATAACCGATAGGCAACTAGCCCGACTCTCTCTAGAACCTCAAATAGTCTGATATATCTCAGTGAAATTTTACCCTATCTTTTGATCCTCTTATTCCCCAACCTCGGTGTGACACGTAAGAAAACTTGATCCCTGACCTTAAACTCCAAAGTTCATCTATGGGGATAGAAATAATATTTCTAATGAGATTTTATAGTATCCATCTGTCACTGAATCAAGTGGACCTACTCAGTAGTCTCCTGGACAAGACAAGGTCCCAGTATAGCTGCCTCTCCTACCTCCAGCCAACATAGGGGTGATCGACATGGCCTCCCGTGCAAAGCCTCATATGGCGCCATCTGAATTGTATTATGAAAGATATTATTATAGGCAAACCCAACTAGGGGTATATAAATCTATAAAGATCCCCCAAAGTCTAGGACACATCCACACAACATGTCCTCTAGAACCTGTATTGTACGCTCTAACTGGCCATCAGTCTGAGGGTGGTATGTTGTGCTCAGAAGCACCTGTGTATGCAGTGCACTTTGAAAAATATTCCAGAAACAAGATGTTAAGCGAGAATCATTATCTGAGATGATAGAATGTGGGACCCCATTAAGTCGCACCACCTCTCAGATATACATATTTACGAGCTCATAAATACCAAAGGTCTCCTTGATCGAAAAGAAATGAACAACCTTCGTAATCTTGTCAACTACAACCCACACAACATCGTTGCCTCTAGGAAATCTTGGTAACCCCATCACGAAATCCATATCCACATCATCCCATTTCCACTCAGGAATGGGTAAATGCTGTAAAAGTCCAGCTGGCCACTGATGTTCTGCCTTCACCTATTGACAGGTGGAACACCTCGTAACAAAACCAGCTACTTCTTGCTTCATGCCCGACCACCAGTACTAACGACGTAAGTCACAGTACATCTTAGTGACTCTGGGATGCACTGCCCAAGCCAAAGCATGAAACTCCCGCATCATCTCCTCATGTATATCCCATGGAACCCACACACATCCATGGACATACAAAACTTCATCCTCACCTATCATCCATCTAGGAGGAGGGTCTTCACCTTCCAAACTCTCCCAAAGGACTAGGTATTCAGAATCTAATAGCTTCCTCATCCTCACTCTATCCAGTAGGGTAGAGGTAACTGCCAAGGATGAAAGATAAGTTTTCCCCTAACTTTCGTGCACCTCTAAATGCATCTCATAGAGCAAGGCCATAATCTTCCACTCACCACCGACCTCCTGCACTACCTGCATCTGAGTCCTCCTACTTAGTGCGTCAGCCACTGCATTGCCTTTTCCAGGCATATAGACAAGCCCAAAATCAAATGACTAAAGGTATTCCAACCATATTCGTTGTCTCATATTCAAATCATGTTGCGTAAAGATATACTTGATGATTTTATGTTCAGTGTATACCACAAAAAACTCTCCCAAAATATAGTGTATCCAACAACACAAGGCATGCACAACTATTTCTAACTCAAGATCATGTGTCAGGTAGTTCCTCTCATGTGGGCTCAACTAATGAGACCCATAAACAACGACTCAATCTCCCTGCATTAGCACTGGTCCCATCTTGATACCTAATGCATCATATTACACAGTGTAACTCCGGCCTGGTTCAAAAAATATCAGTATCGGTGTTGAATTCAAGAATCCCTTCATCTTCTGAAAGGCCGTGTCACAAGAATATGACCATTCAAACTTCACAACTTTCTGTGTCAATCCCATCATTGGTGCTTCTAAGCATGATAAGTCTTGTATAAAATGACTGTAGTAACCAGCTAGCCCCAAGAAACTTCATACCTCAAAAATTTTCTTGAGATGCTCCCAAGTCACTACTACTTTCACCTTCTCTGGGTCCACTGATACTCCAGTCTCTGAGATGACGTGACCCAAGAAGTAAATATGATCTATCCAGAAGTGGCATTTTGTGAGATTAGCATATAACTGATGCTATCTCAGTGTACTCAAAACAATCTCAAGATGTTTGACATGGTCATGTAGATTGTGAGAATACACCAAGATATCATCCATGAAAACCACCACAAAAGAATATAGGTAAGGATGGAACACTTGGTTCATCAACGCCATGAAAACTGGTGGTGCATTCGTGAGACCAAATAGCATAACCATGTACTCATATATACCACACCTGATACAAAATGCAGTATGTGGGATGTCTGTAGGTTGAAAACGTACTCGGTGATGTCCTGACCTCAAGTCAATATTTGAGAACACTTGATCTCCTCGAAGATGATCAAGAAAATCATCAATCTGTGGAAAGGGATATTGGTTTTTAACCATCAATGGTTCAGTTTATGATATTCCATGCATATCCTAAGGGTATTGTCTACCTTTTTCACGAAAAGGACCAGTGAACCCCAAAGAGAAGTACTAGGTCAGATAAAACCCTTACCTTCCAGATATTCCAACTGCCTCTTGATCTCTTGCAACTCTATTATAGCCATCCTGTAAGGAGGAATGGATACCAGTGCAGCTCCTATCACCAGATCAATAGTGAAATCCACCTCTCTAACCAGAGGGTAGCCTGAGAAGTCATCTGGGAAAACATCCCTGAAATGATCAACCACTGAAGAAAAATCTTCCAAACATGTTTCCTAATCATCTAGATATAAACTTGAAATATGGGCTATCATTCCACCTATCTCATGATGATCGGGTCTAACTCTACTTTCCTGGACATCCCATTCACCCTTATGTAGAAACTCTCTTCCACCTGGTGATGTGAAACTCACCCTATAGTGATAGAAATCAAAAAAGGATCGAAAAGAAACCAACCATCCCATTCTGAGAATGACATAAAAGACCTTCATCTCTAAGACATAGAAGTTCCATAGAAAGTGACATCATCAAATTAGAATAAGTATAAACATAGAGTACAAGACTTTATACAATGACCACAAATATAAAACTACGTGTAGCACCAGTATCAAAAAGTGAAGAAGATAAAACAGAGGCAATTAGGATAGTACCTCTGATTGTAGAAGGTCCGAGATCCTACTCCTGCTGGGTTTGTTGTACTGCATAAGTCTGACCTGCACCACGACCCTGAGACACTGCTTGGCTACCCTAAGCTGACCCGCCCTATTGTCGCTGAGATCTTGGAGCTTGCCTACCACGACCATGCCCACCGCCTTGGCCTAAATTCCCTAAAGTATTCCAGTTTATAGACTGGTGAGAAGTTACTGACCCTGCTTCTACACGTGGAGTCTGTACAGAACCTCTCTCACTAGCCACTGGTGGAAACGTCCTACAGAAGTGCTATAGATGTCCCATCTTACCACAAGTTCAACACTCAATTGGGTCCTTTGGGCACTGAGTTTTAGTATGACCAATATTTCCGCACTAGTAGCACCTCACCTGGCTACCATAAGAAAGGTTCTGACTGCTCATATCCCCACGAGAAAGCTTCACATGATGCTTCTTGCTTCTGGTTGAGACAATAACAGATCTCGGTGCCGAACTGCCCTAGTTTTCACCTCCAGCTTTTTGAAAATTATGCTTAGTAATCAATGCCTAATTTACAATAGTATAGACCAAAGGAAACTTGAATACATTCACCTGGGATCAGATGTCAAACCTGATACCATCCTCGAATAGTCTAGCTTTCGATACTTCACCACCAATCAGAATAGGTGTGAATCGCTGAAGCTCAGTAAACAAGGTTGAATAATCCATAACTGATAGTGTGCCCTGCTCCAGGTGCATGAACTCCCAGGCTCGGTCGGCCCTCAGCGTCTCGGGAAAATAATAATCATAGAAGGATGCCTAAAAGTCTTCCCATGTCATATCTCGATGACTCCCTGCCTGAGTGATAACATCCCACCATCTCTTGGCAGAATCACACAGTATATAAGTCTTGAGTTTGAACCTCCTCTCAAGAGGCATCTACAGATGCTCGAAGATAGTCAACACTAATTTTAGCCATGATATCGTAGCCTGTGGTCTTCCATCCACTAAAAAAGTAGGTGGATGCTGATTCTAGAATATACGCGTCAGGTCTGCTATAGATGTGGTAGTTTGTAGTGCTCCCTGGAAGGTCTACATGAACCTCACAAAACCTTCTCAGAATTGTGCATCTACACCCACATATGGTATAACGGCTGGTGCCACAACTGTAATAACTAGAGGATCCATCAGTAACCCATGGCCCACCATTTCTAGAGTATGTTCATCGCCGCTCTCCTAGTGTATAGCTCGTGGTCGCCACGACGACATGAATCTACAAAATCCAGCACACATGCCTCAGTACTGACTTAACAAAAAAGGAAACTATTACTCAGAAGTGAAAGAATAGAATAGGTAAGGGAAATCATTCAAGCTTTCCAAAATAGGGGTACACGGCATGTATAACACTATACATGGCGTTTTCTCCAAGCCCTTTACATGGGAGTGTACCTCTGCCCCACATGGCCATGTAACACACTACACACACGACGTGTTCCTCCTGAGACACGACATGTACTTGAATTTTCCTTCCTACCCAAGTACTTTACACAGCTAGAACTACACGGTTCTGCCAGTGTAAAACTAAACGGTGTGTTCACCCTAGACACGACGTCTACAACTAAGTTTTCATCCACCCATGTCATTAGTCACACGGTCGGATACACAGTCAACATCTACACGACGTGTACTCCCATTGTACGGTGAGTTCTGGTCAAAGCTCGACAACCCATGTTCCCTCCTTACACGGTAGGTTACATGATCAAGGACTACACAGCGTGTACACATGGTACACGACATGTTCTTCTTAAAACTTGGAACACCTTCTTCCCCATATAGGAATAACACACAGCATGTTAGGCTAGACTACACACCGTGTATACTAGTTTTTTCAGGACAGAAACTCTAGATTACCAGAAAATCCCTGTTCTATAGAAAAACAACCAGTGGGATGCCAAATTCCAATCCGTGAGGGCCCATACTCCCCACAAATCAATGTTTATCACCTAAGAAGAATATATCATAGTAAAATTATAGAAAAAAAGTTGAATAATGATCCGCCAAATTCTAATCCAAGAGGGCCCATACACCTTAGAGATCAAAGTTTGGTATCTATTAAATTCGAACCATATCACGTACCAATACACCTATCACAATAGCAGAAATATGTATCAAGGTACTATCACAACAACATGAATCTCTAGCATGGCATATATCACAACAAAATGAAATATCTAATGCATCCTAGATGGAATGGCACAATGCATGACATGTGATTCTAACAAGTGGCTATTTGATGCATGAGATGGCATACCCTCATCTCATCGGGTTTCAATAAAATAGAACCCACAATTTAATCAATAGTAATAGCATAAATTAAGTGCATCATCCAAAGGTGAAATCGAATCAACTGTAATAGCTCAAAATCTAAAGATCACAAGTCAATTCGAGGTAATTTGGCTTTTCCCTATATGAGGGGTAGCTACTCCTGAGCACAACTAATTACCAAATACCCATTTCTTTCTATCCATGTCTATAGGCTCCAAATAGTAAGAAAAATCAGAAAATAAATCCTCTGATACCACTTTGTAATGTCCTGGGTCTAGAAGCCACTCGACTGGTGCCCCGTACCCGGTTGGCTACATGGCCTCAAGTGCATTTCCCCAAACTCCAGAGGCTTCCAACTAGCAGTGAGGGCCTATGGCGTGATAGTGGGTAAACTATGACCTCATTGTGAGATTATAACACAACGAAATAAATAATGACAATAGCGGATGTAATAAACAACATGCAACTGAAATGAACAATGCAAGACTGCAAGGTAAAGATAACCAGAAGGCATAACATATCAAAATGATGCAGCATGTCACATGTTCTAAGAAAATAGTGAAAACAAGATACACTGCACTCAAGTACTATACAATACCAAGGTACGGTAAAAAAAATGAAGCTCAACAACATCAGAAATCATGGTTTGGTCCCATGTTCTTCTTGTCCTAAGTAGCAATAAAGTACCCGTATAGGGAGCCTTTCCCCTATCAACACCTACAACAATAGTCTGTTTGGGCCAAAAAACATGACCCAAACAAGTTGTGAGAAATAAATCCTAGTAAGAAACCACCAAAGGTCAGTGCCAATCTATCAGTGAGTATATGCAATAGTATTTTCCAATAATAAAAAGCAGTGAACTAGCAGGTACTCAAAAGTAAACAATCATACAAGTACTGGAATTCATTTACATTCATTTAATGTTCTTTAAACAATTAAATTCATTAAACTATATAAGTATTAGGATCTTTCCTAAGCTTGTCAATACCCTATATAAAGTAAACACAACAGATACCTCAGCAGGCTATCTAAACAAAGAAGTGTAGAGCGAATCCAAGCATGGGCTTTGGCTTGGCAGACGTGTCGTCAGTAATTCCATTTCAATATGTCTCAAGGACAAGCTAGATTTATAAGCATTTTAAAATATTCAAATTAGGTATAAGCTCAGTGTATCAACATTTCAACATGTATCAGGGACTAGCCCAGTGTATCAGCATTTCAGCATGTATCGGAGACTAGCCCAGTGTATCAACATTTCAGCATGTATCAAGGACTATCCCAATGTATCAACGTTTCAACATGTATAAGGGCCAAGCCCGGTGTATAAGCATTTCATCATAGTAAACAAACCATATAAATTACACTATTATATGGTTTTAAATAAACAACTCACGTGGGAAAAATTATATGATAAGACTAACATGTGAATTAAACTATCACAAAGATTTAACAATCATATTCACATGGAAACATTTATTTAACAAGTTTCATTCTAAACAACCCTTCAAAAGGGAAACAAAGGCAAGCTAATCAGTGTAACGACCCGAAATTTTGAATAAATCTTGTTTCCTAATTTTATGTGTTATTTTATTTTGTTTTTTATACTCAACAAAAATGTTTCATTTGATAACATGAGTATAATTAAAATGAGACCATTGGGTTTTGACTGTTATATGACCATTGGTCAATATGACCCCTGGAAACTAAACGTTTTGATTATTGTCTCTAAATACAAGTAATCTTGGTTAATTATTATAGAAAGAAGATTCGATGGCCTCACCCAGTAGTCTTGGACTGATCAAAGCCCATCTAACAGAACTTGGGAAGGAGGTAGCACCACTGGGCTTTGCTTTGGACCAAACCCAAGTCGAACTTCATCATGTGAAGCTAGAACGGAATTGCCTTTGCGAGAAGTTCAAACTGATAGAAATTACTACTCGTGCGATGTTAGCCGAGCCTCCCTCAGATTCTCTCACCTTAGCACACCTTACACTTAGGTCCTATGCTGGTGTGATAAGGGGCTATGTAAGGAGACCGTAACTGCCTTGTGTAATCCTTTGTTTTAAATAAAAATTGGGATTTCTTCTTATGATGAAGTTTATGAATTTTCAAATGTCCGGATAAATATAGTATGCATATTTTTGATGAATTTTAGAAAAAGGATATTTTAAAAATGTTTATGTAAACCTTAAATAATTAAAAATGTGTAATGATATTCAAAAAATGGTCTTCTACAATTATGGTCAGTGCGAAATTTAGAGTCTAATAAGATCAACTTAATTTTTGATGAATAGTAAATAGTGAATAGTGATTTTATGATTAGTATTAGTAATGTGTCCAAATGGATTAGTAATCTCACTTAAAGAAAGTATTAATATAATCTAGGCACCTTGATTAAGTAATGTGATTCAATAAAATGGTTAAATAACAATTTAATAAATTATTATTCAAGTATTAGTTTTTTCAAGTGAATAGTGTTTTTTAATTAAAAATTAAATTAAAAAAATTTAAAAAATTATTTTTATAAAATGGATTTCATTTTTGAACTCAAAGCACCGATATTATGTTATGGTAATTTTTGGGGTTTTTTTTTCTGAAAAAAATGAATTTTCGGTGAATAGTTTATTTATGTAAAAAATAAATTAAAAATATTTAGAAAATTATTTTTATAAAATGGAGTTCATTTTTGAAATCAGAGCATTGATATTTGGTTAAGGTGAAATTTTGGGAATTTTTTGAGAAAGTTGAATTTTCGATGAATAGTGAAAATACAATTTTTAAGTTACGAGTGTTTAATGACATCATTAAATGATGTATTAAGTATGTAATCAATATGGTCTACTTATGAATAGAAAGATAAGGTATGAGGTGTCCCAAGTGGCCAATACCATGGGAAAATACCATGGGAAAGCCCATGGTTTTGCCAAAACCACTAATGAGGTGTCCCTTGGCCATTAGTGCCTTGTCCCCTCACTTTCCCTATAAATACCAAGCCATCCTCTCATATATTCGACTCCCCACTTTCCCCCAACGAAGTTATGGTCTCCTTACCTCCCAAGGAGTCCTCCCAAGGTGCCCCCAAGCCCTCAAGGTTCCAACCTTTGAGTTTTAAGAGTTACCTTTTAAGGTAAGGGATCCGATCTTTCTCTTTCTTTTCAAGAAATATCTTTTATGTAATTTCTTTTATGCTCCATGTTCTTTTCAAGCCCATGGTTTTGCCAAAACCACTAATGAGGTGTCCCTTGGCCATTAATGCCTTGTCCCCTCATTTTCCCTATAAATACCAAGCCATCCTCTCATCCATTCGACTCCCCACTCTCCCCCAACTAAGTTTTGGTATCATTACCTCCCAAGGAGTCCTCCTAAGGTGCCCCCAATCCCTCAAGGTCCCAACCGTTGAGTTTTAAGAGTTACGTTTTAAGGTAAGGGATCCGATCTTTCTCTATCTTTTCAAGAAATCTCTTTTATGTAATTTCTTTTATGATCCATGTTATTTTGTTAAAGGGTGTTCTTTTATACTCCTCTTACTGCCCTTTTCATGTTCACATAATTAGAGATCCCATCTTACTCTCATTATTTCATTTTATGAAGTTTTAAGTGGCGCCATTAGGGTGCCGAAATTTTTGTAACAGATTCTTTCTCCCTTCTCATTTTTCAAGATCTATTTTCATGTAAAGTATTTCAAGTTCCTTTTTGTTATGTTGGGGTATGATCTCTATATCTATCATACTGATCTTTTATGACAATATGATGAGAGACCCCATTTGATCTCTTCAATTCAGTATTTTTAAGTTTTAAGTGGCGTCGTTAGGCTGCCGAATTTTTAAGTGGTTCTTCACCCTTCTCGTTTTGAAGTTCTACTTTCATGTCAATTCTTTCAAGTTCCTTTTTGTTATTTTGGGGTATGATCTCTATATCTATCATACTGATATTTTATTACCATATTATGAGAGACCCCATTTTATCTCTTCAATTCAGCATTTTGAAGTTTTAAGTGGCGCCGTTAGGCTGCCGAATTTTTAAGTGGTTCTTCACCCTTCTCGTTTTGAAGTTCTACCTTCATGTCAATTATTTCAAGTTACTTTTTGTTATGTTGGGGTATGATCTCTATATCTATCATACTGATCTTTTATGAACATATGATGAGAGACCCCATTTTATCTCTTCAATTTAGTATTTTGAAGTTTAAGTGGCGTCGTTAGGCTGCTGAATTTTTAAGTGGTCCTTGCACCTTTCTCCCTTTTCAAAGTTCTAATTCCATGTCAAGTCTTGAAAGTTCCTTTTTATTATGTTGGGGTATGATCTCTATATCTATCATACTGATCTTTTATGACCATATGATGAGAGACCCCATTTTATCTCTTCAATTTAGTATTTTGAAGTTTAAGTGGTGTCGTTAGGCTGCTGAATTTTTAAGTGGTCCTTGCACCTTTCTCCCTTTTCAAAGTTCTAATTCCATTTCAAGTCTTGAAAGTTCCTTTTTATTATGTTGGGGTATGATATCTATATCTATAATACTGATATTTTATGTTCATATGATGAGATACCCTATTTTATCTCATAAATTCATTTTTGGTTGAAGTTTATATAACGCTGTTAGGCTGCCGAATTTTTATAAGAGAAATCTTATTTTTGTATTCTTTTCATGTTCTTCATTTCATATGGTGTATTTTAAAATTTCATTACCATGTTCTTAAATCCATTATATTATGTCCCTCTACTGTTTTATGGGTCATTTATGAATGTTTGGCCCATGTCCCCTCTCTTTTCAATGTTTTCTAAAACCCCGAAACATAGCTGTTATGCTGCAGAATTTCCGTCTCAAAATGTCTCTCTCTTTTTCTAAAGTTCTCTTATTTTATTAAGTGAATAATCAAAGCTATCTCTTATATAGGTGTATTCACATATATAACAAGTTTTTCTATTTTAAATTCTGGGATTTACATACATGAGACCCGCTCTCCCTTTCCGTGGGTTTAAAGTGACATAAAGATCATGTCTTTAAAGCAGTTTTTAAAACGTTATGATTATGAAATGAAACCCATTTCTTTTATGCTATATGGGTTGTTTATGAAATGATTGATGATGTTATATGTGGCTCACATGATAATAAAGACATGTCAAGGGTGCGCCCAGATAGCGCTCCAATGCATTGGGTAAAGACTTAATCTCTAGAGATGACTTTTTAGACTGATACCTTGGTGAATAACCTTGGTAATTTTTAATGAAACCTTGGGGATGGACCTTGGTGAAACAAAATGATTGTCAATATTAAATGTTGCAGATACATCTTCAAGTTATGAAAAATGCTATTTTTATTATGATATGCCTCATGATTTCTTTCTCATGCCTTAATGTTCTTTTCATGACCTTATTGAAGTATCTCAAGTTCACATGTAAAATGTTTCTCTTGTTTCCCTTACTAGGCCTTATGCTCACCCTCTCTTTTGATGTATGTCCCCAGGTTATGAGATGCAGTAATGAACCTAGGATGAACATGAGGAGAATCCTTTCAAGTGTTTAAGAAGAATCTTTTATGTTTTCATGTTTAAAGTTCCTGGTTTCCAAGACACTAAACCTTAAAGATCCTCGGTTTTGTAAAATATAATGAAAGTTTATGTGATAAAAAGGTGGGATGCTATAGTTGGTATCAAAGGATGGTTTAGTTATTTGTGGAGATTAGGATATGAAAACTATAGGAATAACCCTATAGAAAAGTTTAAATATAGGAAATCTTCCTGGTATTTTGGTGAGTATTGAATAAGGGGTTGCCCAGCAAATACATCCCTATCTGGATACGCGTAGGTAGAGGTGGATCTCGCACAGATGTACATAGGGGTAAAACCCGAAAACACCGCTTTGAGATAGACTCGAACGGGAACTGGTACATGACAACGGGCCTTACTGCACTCTGGGTTACGACACTCCTGGGGGATATGCTCTAGTAAATTCATAAGCTTAGTATGAACCATTGTTAAAGGAATAAAGATAAAATAAAATAAAGATTCACATAAGAATATATGATCTTGTATAACCTAGATGGGAACCTAGGGGATCACAAGTTAGGGTATACTTTTCTTCTACAAGTTATCCTTATATGCTTTCAGTTCCTTTTCATGATTATTGGATAAGTACTTAAGCGCCTAATTATGCTTTCTCTTCTTAGTTAATGGTGGGAAATGGAAGAACATGTCCCAACAACCAATGTGATAGTAAATGCGATGATTTTCGTATTAATATGACAGGTATGATTAGGGGATTAAAATATGATTTTTATTTTGGAAGACGTTCACTATTTTGGGGACCCTATATGATCGAGGTAAATAGATTACTATGGTATTTTCATTGAGGAGTAAGGTTGACTTATAATTTGAAGAATCGATGAATTTAAGGTGGACTTATAGTAATTTAGGTTACTTATGGGAATGATTAACCTATCTTGGGTAAAATATGTTTAGGTTAGATACTTTTGTTATAAGATTTTAGGAGTGGTTGATGTTGTTTGGAGATGAACAATGAAGTTTATTTTGGAAGACTATGTTATCAAATCCTTCTTGTATTTGGGTTTCAATCTTAGTTTGGTTTATTTTGAGGAATTTTAAGGACCGTTATTTATGGAATGGACTATGATGAACTTTGGGTAGTACCATGTAACTTTGAAGATTTAAAAGTAGTTTCCATTCCTATGGGATTATTTCTTTTTGAAGAGTCGTTTTACCTTACCCTTTCTCTTTTTGGGATAATGTTTAAAGATAAAACAAATAGATAGTTAATATTTTGTGGATTATGTGATTCTCTAGAAGATGATTCTTGTGTTTTGATGAGACCAAGTAGTTTTGAATGCTCATAGTTTGGAGAAAAGATTAGTTTTGGGTAAAAACTTATTAAAGGATGAAACTCTACATTAAGATAGGTATATTTTCTTATGTTTTTGTTTTATGTTGTAAATGAATTCCTCAAAATTATGAAAAGGAACGTAAAACAAAAACGTTGTTGGTTTACGTTTCCTACTGGGTAATCAAAGACCGTTTACACACATCATAAGTTTGAGATTTTATTATGGTTAACTTTCTCCTAATCATGTTTTCTATCACTCTCCCTCAGAACTTGACCCTCTGTTTTCTCCTCCATGTCCATGTTTTCGTACATGGAATCCTAGTGTGGGCTAACTCGGGTGACCTTTGTACTTACCTTTTTTTCTTTTAAAGTAATAGTTTTACTGACTCCTTTTACGATGTGGGACTTTCAATGAAATTTCAAAACCCATTTTTAAAAATTGCGAGGACGCAATTTCTTAAGGGGGGAAGATTGTAACGACCCGAAATTTTGAATAAATATTGTTTCCTAATTTTATGTGTTATTTTATTTTGTTTTTTATACTCAAAAAAAATGTTTCATTTGATAACATGAGTATAATTAAAATGAGACCATTGGGTTTTGACTGTTATATGACCATTGGTCAATATGACCCCTGGAAACTAAACGTTTTGATTATTGTCTCTAAATACAAGTAAACTTGGTTAATTATTATATAAAGAAGATTTGATGGCCTCACCCAGTAGTCTTGGACCGATCAAAGCCCATCTAACAGAACTTGGGAAGGAGGTAGCACCACTGGGCTTTGCTCTGGACCAAACCCAAGTTGAACTTCATCGTGTGAAGCTAGAATGGAATCACCTTTGTGAGAAGTTCAAACTGATAGAAATTACTACTCGTGCGATATTAGCCGAGCCTCCTTCAGATTCTCTCACTTTAGCACACCTTACACTTAGGTCCTATGCTGGTGTGATAAGGGGCTATGTAAGGATACCGTAACTGCCTTGTGTAATCCTTTGTTTTAAATAAAAATTGGGATTTCTTCTTATGATGAAGTTTATGAATTTTCAAATGACTGAATAAATATAGTATGCATATTTTTGATGAATTTTAGAAAAAAGATATTTTAAAAATGTTTATGTAAACCTTAAATAATTAAAAATGTGTAATGATATTCAAAAAATGGTTTTCTACAATTATGATCAGTGCGAAATTTAGGGTCTAATAAGATCAACTTAATTTTTGATGAATAGTAAATAGTGAATAGTGATTTTATGATTAGGATTAGTAATGTGTCCAAATGGATTAGTAATCTCATTTAAAGAAAGTATTAATATAATCTAGGCACCTTGATTAAGTAATGTGATTCAATAAAATGGTTAAATAACAATTTCATAAATTATTATTCAAGTATTAGTTTTTTCGAGTGAATAGTATTTTTTAATTAAAAATTAAATTAAAAATATTTAAAAAATTATTTTTATAAAATGGATTTCATTTTTGAACTCAGAGCATCGATATTATGTTATGGTAATTTTTGGGGTTTTTTTCTGAAAAAAATGAATTTTCGGTGAATAGTGTATTTATTTAAAAAATAAATTAAAAATATTTAGAAAAATATTTTTATAAAATGGAGTTCATTTTTGAAATCAGAGCATTGATATTTGGTTAAGGTGAAATTTTGGGATTTTCCTGAGAAAGTTGAATTTTCGATGAATAGTGAAAATACAGTTTTTAAGTTACGGGTGTTTAATGACATCATTAAATGATGTATTAAGTATGTAATAAATATGGTCGACTTATTAATAGTAAGATAAGGTATGAGGTGTCCCAAGTGGCCAATACCATGGGCAAATACCATGGGCAAGCCCATGGTTTTGCCAAAACCACTAATGAGGTGTCCCTTGGCCATTAATGCCCTGTCCCCTCACTTTCCCTATAAATACCAAGTCATCCTATCATCCATTCGACTCCCCACTCTTCCCCAATGAAGTTATGGTCTCATTAATTCCCAAGGATTCCTCCCAAGGTGCCCCCAAGCCCTCAAGGTCCCAACCTTTTAGTTTTAAGAGTTATGTTTTAAGGTAAGGGATCCGATCTTTCTCTTTCTTTTCAAGAAATCTCTTTTATGTAATTTCTTTTATGCTACATGTTCTTATGTTAAAGGGTGTTCCTTTATACTCCTCTTACTGCCCTTTTCATGTTCACATAATGAGGGATCCCCTCTTACTCTCATTATTTCGTTTTATGAAGTTTTAAGTGGCGCCGTTAGGCTGCCAAAATTTTTGTAACGGATTCTTTCTCCCTTCTCATTTTTCAAGATCTATTTTCATGTAAAGTATTTCAAGTTCCTTTTTGTTATGTTGGGGTATGATCTCTATATCTATCATACTGATCTTTTATGACCATATTATGAGAGACCCCATTTGATCTCTTCAATTCAGTATTTTGAAGTTTTAAGTGGCGCCGTTAGGCTGCCGAATTTTTAAGTGGTTCTTCACCCTTCTCGTTTTGAAGTTCTACTTTCATGTCAATTCTTTCAAGTTCCTTTTTTTTATGTTGGGGTATTATATCTATATCTATAATACTGATCTTTTATGACCATATTATGAGAGACCCAATTTGATCTCTTCAATTCAGTATTTTGAAGTTTTAAGTGGCGCCGTTAGGCTGCCGAATTTTTAAGTGGTTCTTCACCCTTCTCGTTTTGAAGTTCTACCTTCATGTCAATTATTTCAAGTTACTTTTTGTTATGTTGGGGTATGATCTATATATCTATCATACTGATCTTTTATGAAAATATTATGAGATACCCCATTTGATCTCTTCAATTTAGTATTTTGAAGTTTAAGTGGCGTTGTTAGGCTGCTGAATTTTTAAGTGGTCCTTGCACCTTTCTCCCTTTTCAAAGTTCTAATTCCATGTCAAGTATTGAAAGTTCCTTTTTATTATGTTGGGGTATGATCTCTATATATATCATACTGATATTTTATGACCATATGATGAGAGACCCCATTTTATCTCTTCAATTCAGTATTTTGAAGTTTAAGTGGCGTCGTTAAGCTGCTGAATTTTTAAGTGGTCCTTGTACCTTTCTCCCTTTTAAAAGTTCTAATTCCATTTCAAGTCTTGAAAGTTCCTTTTTATTATGTTGTGGTATGATCTCTATATCTATAATACTGATCTTTTATGTTCATATGATGAGAGACCCTATTTGATCTCATCAATTCATTTTTGGTTGAAGTTTATGTAACGCTGTTAGGCTGCCGAATTTTCATAAGAGAAATCTTATTTTTGTCTTCCTTTCATGTTATTCATTTCATATGGTGTATTTTCAAATTTCATTACCATGTTATTAAATCCATTATATTCTGTCCCTATACTGTTTTATGGGTCATTTATGAATGTTTGGCCCATGTCCCCTCTATTTTCAATGTTTTCTAAAACCCCGAAACATAGCTGTTATGCTGCAGAATTTCCGTCTCAAAATGTCTCTCTCTTTTTCTAAAGTTATTTTATTTTTTTAAGTGAATACTGAAAGATATCTCTTCTATAGGTGTATTCACATATATACCAAGTTTATCTATTTTAAATTCTGGGATTTACATACATGAGACCCGCTCTCCCTTTCCGTGGGTTTAAAGTGACATAAAGATCATGTCTTTAAAGCAGTTTTTAAAACGTTATGATTATGAAATGAAACACATTTATTTTATGCTATATGGGTTGTTTATGAAATGATTGATGATGTTATATGTGGCTCACATGATAATAAAGACATGTCAAGGGTGTGTCCAGATAGCCCTCCAATGCATTGGGTAAAGACTTAATCTCTAGAGATGACTTTTTAGACTGATACCTTGGTGAATAACCTTGGTAATTTTTAATGACACCTTGGGTATGGACCTTGGTGAAACGAAATGATTTTCAATATTAAATGTTTCAGCCAAATCTTTAAGTTATGAAAAATGCTATTTTTCTTATTATATGCCTCATGATTTCTTTCTCATGCCTTAATGTTCTTTTCATGACCTTATTGAAGTATCTCAAGTTCACATGTAAAATGTTTCTCTTGTTTCTCTTACTGGGCCTTATGCTCACCCTTTCGTTTGATGTATGTCCCCAGGTTATGAGATGAAGTAATGAACCTAGGATGAACATGAGGAGAAGCCTTTCAAGTGTTTAAGAAGAATATTTTATGTTTTCATGTTTAAAGTTCCTGGTTTCCAAGACACTAAACCTTAAAGATCCTCGGTTTTGTAAAATATAATGAAAGTTTATGTGATAAAAAGGCGGGATGCTATAGTTGGTATCAAAGGATGGTTTAGTTATTTGTGGAAATTACGATATGAAAACTATAGGAAGAACCCTATAGAAAAGTTTAAATATAGGAAATCTTCCTGGTATTTTGGTGAGTATTGAGTAAGGGGTTGCCAAGAAAATACATCCCTGTCTGGATACGAGCAGGTAGAGGTGGTTCTGGCACAGATGTACATAGGGGTAAAACCCGAAAACACCGCATTGAGCTAGACTCGAACGGGAACTGGTACACGACAACGGGCCTTGCTACACTCTTGGTTACGACACTCCCGGGGGATATGCTTTGGTAAATTCATAAGCTTAGTATGAACCATTGTTAAAGGAACAAAGATAAAATAAAATAAAGATCTACATAATAATATATGATCATGGATAACCTAGATGGGAACCTAGGGGATCACATGTTAGGGTATACTTTTCTTCTACAAGTTATCCTTATATGATTTCAGTTCCTTTTCATGATTATTGGCTAAGTACTTAAGCCCCTAATTATGCTTTCTCTTCTTAGTTAATGGTGGGAAATGGAAGAACATGTCCCAATAACCAATGTAATAGGAAATGCGACGATTGTCGTATTAATATGACAGGTATGATTAGGGGAATAAAATATGATTTTTATTTTGGAAGACGTTCACTATTTTGGGGACCCTATATGATCGAGGTAAATAGATTACTACGGTATTTTCATTGAGGAGTAAGGTTGAATTATATTTTGAAGAATCGATGAATTTAAGGTGGACTTATAGTAATTTAGGTTACTTATGGGAATGATTAAACTATCTTGGGTAAAATATGTTTAGGTTAGATACTTTTGTTATAAGATGTTAGGAGTGGTTGATGTTGTTTGGAGATAAACAATGAAGTTTATTTTGGAAGACTATGTTATCAAATCCTTCTTGTATTTGGGTTTCAATCTTAGTTTGGTTTATTTTGAGGAATTTTAAGGACCGTTATTTATGGAATGGACTATGATGAACTTTGGGTAGTACCATGGAACTTTGAAGATTTAAAAGTAGTTTCCATTCCTATGGGATTATTTCTTTTTGAAGAATTGTTTTACCTTACACTTTCTGTTTTTGGGATAATGTTTAAAGATAAAACAAATAGATAGTTCATCTTTTGTGGATTATGTGATTCTCTAGAAGATGATTCTTGTGTTTTGATGAGACCAAGTAGTTTTGAATGCTCATAGTTTGGAGAAAAGATTAGTTTTGTGTAGAAACTTATTAAAGGATGAAACTATACATGAAGATAGGTATATTTTATTAAGTTTTTGTTTTATGTTGTAAATGAATTCCTCAAAATTATGAAAAGGAACGTAAAACAAAAACATTGTTGGTTTACGTTTCCTACTGGGTAATCAAAGACCGTTTACACACATCATAAGTTTGGGATTTTCTTATGGTTAACTTTCTCCTAATCATGTTTTCTATCACTCTCCCTCAGAACTTGACCCTCTGTTTTCTCCTCCATGTCCATGTTTTCATACATGGAATCCTAGTGTGGGCTAACTATGTTGACCTTTGTACTTACCTTTTTTTCTTTTAAAGTAATAGTTTTACTGACTCCTTTTCCGATGTGGGACTTTCAATGAAATTTCAAAACCCAATTTTAAAAATTGCGAGGATGGAATTTATTAAGGGGGGAAGATTGTAACGACCCGAAATTTGGAATAAATATTGTTTCCTAATTTTATGTGTTATTTTATTTTGTTTTTTATACTGAACAAAAATGTTTCATTTGATAACATGAGTATAATTAAAATGAGACCATTTGGTTTTGACTGTTATATAACCATTGGTCAATATGACCCCTGGAAACTAAACGTTTTGATTATTGTCTCTAAATACAAGTAATCTTGGTTAATTATTATAGAAAGAAGATTCGATGGCCTCACCCAGTAGTTTTGGACCGATCAAAGCCCATCTAACAGAACTTGGGAAGGAGGTAGCACCACTGAGCTTTGCTCTGGACCAAACCCAAATCGAACTTCATCGTGTGAAGCTAGAACGAAATCGCCTTTGCGAGAAGTTCAAACTGATAGAATTTACTACTCGTGTGATGTAAGCCGAGCCTCCCTCGGATTATCTCACCTTAGCACACCTTACACTTAGGTCCTATGTTGGTGTGATAAGGGGCTATGTAAGGAGACCATAACTGCCTTGTGTAATCCTTTGTTTTAAATAAAAATTGGGATTTCTTCTTATGATGAAGTTTATGAATTTTCAAATGACCGGATAAATATAGTATGCATATTTTTGATGAATTTTAGAAAAAGGATATTTTAAAAATGTTTATGTAAACCTTAAATAATTAAAAATGTGTAATGATATTTAAAAAATGGTCTTCTACAATTATGCTCAGTGCGAAATTTAGAGTCTAATAAGATCAACTTAATTTTTTGATGAATAGTAAATAGTGAATAGTGATTTTATGATTAGGATTAGTAATGTGTCCAAATGGATTAGTAATCTCACTTAAAGAAAATATTAATATAATCTAGGCACCTTGATTAAGTAATGTGATTCAATAAAATGGTTAAATAACGATTTCATAAATTATTATTCAAGTATTAGTTTTTTCAAGTGAATAGTGTTTTTTAATTAAAAATTAAATTAAAAATATTTAAAAAATTATTTTTATAAAATGTATTTCATTTTTGAACTCAGAGCACCGATATTATGTTATGGTAATTTTTGGGGTTTTTTTTCTGAAAAAAATGAATTTTCGGTGAATAGTGTATTTATTTAAAAAATAAATTAAAAATATTTAGAAAATTATTTTTATAAAATGGATTTCATTTTTGAAATCAGAGCATTGATATTTGGTTAAGGTGAAATTTTGGGATTTTTCTGAGAAAGTTGAATTTTCGATGAATAGTGAAAATACAGTTTTTAAGTTAAGGGTGTTTAATGACATCATTAAATGATGTATTAAGTATGTAATCAATATGGTCGACTTATGAATAGTAAGATAAGGTATGAGGTGTCCCAAGTGGCCAATACCATGGGCAAATACCACGGGCAAGCCCATGGTTTTGCCAAAACCACTAATGAGGTGTCCCTTGGCCATTAATGCCTTGTCCCCTCATTTTCCCTATAAATAACAAGCCATCCTCTCATCCATTCGACTCCCCACTCTCCCCCAACTAAGTTTTGGTATCATTACCTCCCAAGGAGTCCTCCTAAGGTGCCCCCAATCCCTCAAGGTCCCAACCGTTGAGTTTTAAGAGTTACGTTTTAAGGTAAGGGATCCGATCTTTCTCTATCTTTTCAAGAAATCTCTTTTATGTAATTTCTTTTATGATCCATGTTATTTTGTTAAAGGGTGTTCTTTTATACTCCTCTTACTGCCCTTTTCATGTTCACATAATTAGAGATCCCATCTTACTCTCATTATTTCATTTTATGAATTTTTAAGTGGCGCCATTAGGGTGCCGAAATTTTTGTAACAGATTCTTTCTCCCTTCTCATTTTTCAAGATCTATTTTCATGTAAAGTATTTCAAGTTCCTTTTTGTTATGTTGGGGTATGATCTCTATATCTATCATACTGATCTTTTATGACAATATGATGAGAGACCCCATTTGATCTCTTCAATTCAGTATTTTTAAGTTTTAAGTGGCGTCGTTAGGCTGCCGAATTTTTAAGTGGTTCTTCACCCTTCTCGTTTTGAAGTTCTACTTTCATGTCAATTCTTTCAAGTTCCTTTTTGTTATTTTGGGGTATGATCTCTATATCTATCATACTGATATTTTATTACCATATTATGAGAGACCCCATTTTATCTCTTCAATTCAGCATTTTGAAGTTTTAAGTGGCGCCGTTAGGCTGCCGAATTTTTAAGTGGTTCTTCACCCTTCTCGTTTTGAAGTTCTACCTTCATGTCAATTATTTCAAGTTACTTTTTGTTATGTTTGGGTATGATCTCTATATCTATCATACTGATCTTTTATGAACATATGATGAGAGACCCCATTTTATCTCTTCAATTTAGTATTTTGAAGTTTAAGTGGCGTCGTTAGGCTGCTGAATTTTTAAGTTGTCCTTGCACCTTTCTCCCTTTTCAAAGTTCTAATTCCATGTCAAGTCTTGAAAGTTCCTTTTTATTATGTTGGGGTATGATCTCTATATCTATCATACTGATCTTTTATGACCATATGATGAGAGACCCCATTTTATCTCTTTAATTTAGTATTTTGAAGTTTAAGTGGCGTCGTTAGGCTGCTGAATTTTTAAGTGGTCCTTACACCTTTCTCCCTTTTCAAAGTTCTAATTCCATTTCAAGTCTTGAAAGTTCCTTTTTATTATGTTGGGGTATGATATCTATATCTATAATACTGATATTTTATGTTCATATGATGAGATACCCTATTTTATCTCATAAATTCATTTTTGGTTGAAGTTTATATAACGCTGTTAGGCTGCCGAATTTTTATAAGAGAAATCTTATTTTTGTCTTCTTTTCATGTTCTTCATTTCATATGGTGTATTTTAAAATTTCATTACCATGTTCTTAAATCCATTATATTATGTCCCTCTACTGTTTTATGGGTCATTTATGAATGTTTGTCCCATGTCCCCTCTCTTTTCAATGTTTTCTAAAACCCCGAAACATAGCTGTTATGCTGCAGAATTTCCGTCTCAAAATGTCTCTCTCTTTTTCTAAAGTTCTCTTATTTTATTAAGTGAATAATCAAAGCTATCTCTTATATAGGTGTATTCACATATATAACAAGTTTTTCTATTTTAAATTCTGGGATTTACATACATGAGACCCGCTCTCCCTTTCCGTGGGTTTAAAGTGACATAAAGATCATGTCTTTAAAGCAGTTTTTAAAACGTTATGATTATGAAATGAAACCCATTTCTTTTATGCTATATGGGTTGTTTATGAAATTATTGATGATGTTATATGTGGCTCACATGATAATAAAGACATGTCAAGGGTGCGCCCAGATAGCGCTCCAATGCATTGGGTAAAGACTTAATCTCTAGAGATGACTTTTTAGACTGATACCTTGGTGAATAACCTTGGTAATTTTTAATGAAACCTTGGGGATGGACCTTGGTGAAACAAAATGATTGTCAATATTAAATGTTGCAGACACATCTTCAAGTTATGAAAATTGCTATTTTTATTATGATATGCCTCATGATTTCTTTCTCATGCCTTAATGTTCTTTTCATGACCTTATTGAAGTATCTCAAGTTCACATGTAAAATGTTTCTCTTGTTTCCCTTACTAGGCCTTATGCTCACCCTCTCTTTTGATGTATGTCCCCAGGTTATGAGATGCAGTAATGAACCTAGGATGAACATGAGGAAAATCCTTTCAAGTGTTTAAGAAGAATCTTTTATGTTTTCATGTTTAAAGTTCCTGGTTTCCAAGACACTAAACCTTAAAGATCCTCGGTTTTGTAAAATATAATGAAAGTTTATGTGATAAAAAGGTGGGATGCTATAGTTGGTATCAAAGGATGGTTTAGTTATTTGTGGAAATTAGGATATGAAAACTATAGGAATAACCCTATAGAAAAGTTTAAATATAGGAAATCTTCCTGGTATTTTGGTGAGTATTGAATAAGGGGTTGCCCAGCAAATACATCCCTGTCTGGATACGCGTAGGTAGAGGTGGATCTCGCACAGATGTACATAGGGGTAAAACCCGAAAACACCGCTTTGAGATAGACTCGAACGGGAACTGGTACACGACAACGGGCCTTACTGCACTCTGGGTTACGACACTCCTGGGGGATATGCTCTAGTAAATTCATAAGCTTAGTATGAACCATTGTTAAAGGAATAAATATAAAATAAAATAAAGATTCACATAAGAATATATGATCATGGATAACCTAGATGGGAACCTAGGGGATCACAAGTTAGGGTATACTTTTCTTCTACAAGTTATCCTTATATGCTTTCAGTTCCTTTTCATGATTATTGGATAAGTACTTAAGCGCCTAATTATGCTTTCTCTTCTTAGTTAATGGTGGGAAATGGAAGAACATGTCCCAACAACCAATGTGATAGTAAATGCGATGATTTTCGTATTAATATGACAGGTATGATTAGGGGATTAAAATATGATTTTTATTTTGGAAGACGTTCACTATTTTGGGGACCCTATATGATCGAGGTAAATAAATTACTACGGTATTTTCATTGAGGAGTAAGGTTGACTTATAATTTGAAGAATCGATGAATTTAAGGTGGACTTATAGTAATTTAGGTTACTTATGGGAATGATTAACCTATCTTGGGTAAAATATGTTTAGGTTAGATACTTTTGTTATAAGATTTTAGGAGTGGTTGATGTTGTTTGGAGATGAACAATGAAGTTTATTTTGGAAGACTATGTTATCAAATCCTTCTTGTATTTGGGTTTCAATCTTAGTTTGGTTTATTTTGAGGAATTTTAAGGACCGTTATTTATGGAATGGACTATGATGAACTTTGGGTAGTACCATGTAACTTTGAAGATTTAAAAGTAGTTTCCATTCCTATGGGATTATTTCTTTTTGAAGAGTCGTTTTACCTTACCCTTTCTCTTTTTGGGATAATGTTTAAAGATAAAACAAATAGATAGTTAATATTTTGTGGATTATGTGATTCTCTAGAAGATGATTCTTGTGTTTTGATGAGACCAAGTAGTTTTGAATGCTCATAGTTTGGAGAAAAGATTAGTTTTGGGTAAAAACTTATTAAAGGATGAAACTCTACATTAAGATAGGTATATTTTCTTATGTTTTTGTTTTATGTTGTAAATGAATTCCTCAAAATTATGAAAAGGAACGTAAAACAAAAACGTTGTTGGTTTACGTTTCCTACTGGGTAATCAAAGACCGTTTACACACATCATAAGTTTGAGATTTTATTATGGTT
The DNA here is from genome assembly GCA_963277665.1 of Viscum album. Classification (NCBI taxonomy): domain Eukaryota; kingdom Viridiplantae; phylum Streptophyta; class Magnoliopsida; order Santalales; family Viscaceae; genus Viscum; species Viscum album. Next base: position 781,663,219 of record OY728145.1, read on the forward strand.
AACTTTCTCCTAATCATGTTTTCTATCACTCTCCCTCAGAACTTGACCCTCTGTTTTCTCCTCCATGTCCATGTTTTCGTACATGGAATCCTAGTGTGGGCTAACTCGGGTGACCTTTGTACTTACCTTTTTTTCTTTTAAAGTAATAGTTTTACTGACTCCTTTTACGATGTGGGACTTTCAATGAAATTTCAAAACCCATTTTTAAAAATTGCGAGGACGCAATTTCTTAAGGGGGGAAGATTGTAACGACCCGAAATTTTGAATAAATATTGTTTCCTAATTTTATGTGTTATTTTATTTTGTTTTTTATACTCAAAAAAAATGTTTCATTTGATAACATGAGTATAATTAAAATGAGACCATTGGGTTTTGACTGTTATATGACCATTGGTCAATATGACCCCTGGAAACTAAACGTTTTGATTATTGTCTCTAAATACAAGTAAACTTGGTTAATTATTATATAAAGAAGATTTGATGGCCTCACCCAGTAGTCTTGGACCGATCAAAGCCCATCTAACAGAACTTGGGAAGGAGGTAGCACCACTGGGCTTTGCTCTGGACCAAACCCAAGTCGAACTTCATCGTGTGAAGCTAGAACGGAATCACCTTTGTGAGAAGTTCAAACTGATAGAAATTACTACTCGTGCGATATTAGCCGAGCCTCCTTCAGATTCTCTCACTTTAGCACACCTTACACTTAGGTCCTATGCTGGTGTGATAAGGGGCTATGTAAGGATACCGTAACTGCCTTGTGTAATCCTTTGTTTTAAATAAAAATTGGGATTTCTTCTTATGATGAAGTTTATGAATTTTCAAATGACTGAATAAATATAGTATGCATATTTTTGATGAATTTTAGAAAAAAGATATTTTAAAAATGTTTATGTAAACCTTAAATAATTAAAAATGTGTAATGATATTCAAAAAATGGTTTTCTACAATTATGATCAGTGCGAAATTTAGGGTCTAATAAGATCAACTTAATTTTTGATGAATAGTAAATAGTGAATAGTGATTTTATGATTAGGATTAGTAATGTGTCCAAATGGATTAGTAATCTCATTTAAAGAAAGTATTAATATAATCTAGGCACCTTGATTAAGTAATGTGATTCAATAAAATGGTTAAATAACAATTTCATAAATTATTATTCAAGTATTAGTTTTTTCGAGTGAATAGTATTTTTTAATTAAAAATTAAATTAAAAATATTTAAAAAATTATTTTTATAAAATGGATTTCATTTTTGAACTCAGAGCATCGATATTATGTTATGGTAATTTTTGGGGTTTTTTTCTGAAAAAAATGAATTTTCGGTGAATAGTGTATTTATTTAAAAAATAAATTAAAAATATTTAGAAAAATATTTTTATAAAATGGAGTTCATTTTTGAAATCAGAGCATTGATATTTGGTTAAGGTGAAATTTTGGGATTTTCCTGAGAAAGTTGAATTTTCGATGAATAGTGAAAATACAGTTTTTAAGTTACGGGTGTTTAATGACATCATTAAATGATGTATTAAGTATGTAATAAATATGGTCGACTTATTAATAGTAAGATAAGGTATGAGGTGTCCCAAGTGGCCAATACCATGGGCAAATACCATGGGCAAGCCCATGGTTTTGCCAAAACCACTAATGAGGTGTCCCTTGGCCATTAATGCCCTGTCCCCTCACTTTCCCTATAAATACCAAGTCATCCTATCATCCATTCGACTCCCCACTCTCCCCCAATGAAGTTATGGTCTCATTAATTCCCAAGGATTCCTCCCAAGGTGCCCCCAAGCCCTCAAGGTCCCAACCTTTTAGTTTTAAGAGTTACGTTTTAAGGTAAGGGATCCGATCTTTCTCTTTCTTTTCAAGAAATCTCTTTTATGTAATTTCTTTTATGCTCCATGTTCTTATGTTAAAGGGTGTTCCTTTATACTCCTCTTACTGCCCTTTTCATGTTCACATAATGAGGGATCCCCTCTTACTCTCATTATTTCGTTTTATGAAGTTTTAAGTGGCGCCGCTAGGCTGCCAAAATTTTTGTAACGAATTCTTTCTCCCTTCTCATTTTTCAAGATCTATTTTCATGTAAAGTATTTCAAGTTCCTTTTTCTTATGTTGGGGTATGATCTCTATATCTATCATACTGATCTTTTATGACCATATTATGAGAGACCCCATTTGATCTCTTCAATTCAGTATTTTGAAGTTTTAAGTGGCGCCGTTAGGCTGCCGAATTTTTAAGTGGTTCTTCACCCTTCTCGTTTTGAAGTTCTACTTTCATGTCAATTATTTCAAGTTCCTTTTTGTTATGTTGGGGTATGATCTCTATATCTATCATACTGATCTTTTATGACCATATTATGAGAGACCCCATTTGATCTCTTCAATTCAGTATTTTGATGTTTTAAGTGGCGCCGTTAGGCTGCCGAATTTTTAAGTGGTTCTTCACCCTTCTTGTTTTGAAGTTCTACCTTCATGTCAATTATTTCAAGTTACTTTTTGTTATGTTGGGGTATGATATCTATATATATCATACTGATATTTTATGACCATATTATGAGAGACCCCATTTGATCTCTTCAATTTAGTATTTTGAAGTTTAAGTGGCGTCGTTAGGCTGCTGAATTTTTAAGTGGTCCTTGCACCTTTCTCCCTTTTCAAAGTTCTAATTACATGTCAAGTCTTGAAAGTTCCTTTTTATTATGTTGGGGTATGATCTATATATCTATCATACTGATCTTTTATGAACATATGATTAGAGACCCCATTTGATCTCTTCAATTCAGTATTTTGAAGTTTAAGTGGCGTTGTTAGGCTGCTGAATTTTTAAGTGGTCCTTGCACCTTTCTCCCTTTTCAAAGTTCTAATTCCATTTCAAGTATTGAAAGTTCCTTTTTATTATGTTGGGGTATGATCTCTATATCTATAATACCAATATTTTATGTTCATATTATGAGAGACCCTATTTGATCTCATCAATTCATTTTTGGTTGAAGTTTATGTAACACTGTTAGGCTGCCGAATTTTCATAAGAGAAATCTTATTTTTGTCTTCCTTTCACGTTCTTCATTTCATATGGTGTATTTTAAAATTTCATTACCATGTTCTTAAATCCATTATATTCTATCCCTCTACTGTTTTATGGGTCATTTATGAATTTTTGGCCCATGTCCCCTCTCTTTTCAATGTTTTCTAAAACCCCAAAACATAGCTATTATGCTACAGAATTTCCATCTCAAAATGTCTCTCTCTCTTTCTAAAGTTATTTTATTTTATTAAGTGAATACTCAAAGATATATCTTCTATAGGTGTATTCACATATATACCAAGTTGTTCTATTTTAAATTCTGGGATTTACATACATGAGACCCGCTCTCCCTTTCCGTGGGTTTAAAGTGACATAAAGATCATGTCTTTAAAGCAGTTTTTAAAACGTTATGATTATGAAATAAAACCCATTTCTTTTATGCTCTATGGGTTGTTTATGAAATGATTGATGATGTTATATGTGTCTCACATGATAATAAAGACATGTCAAGGGTGCACCCAGATAGCGCTCCAATGCATTGGGTAAAGACTTAATCTCTAGAGATGACTTTTTAGACTGATACCTTGCTGAATGACCTTGGTAATTTTTAATGACACCTTGGGGATGGACCTTGGTGAAATGAAATGATTTTCAATATTAAATGTTGCAGTCACATATTCAAGTTATGAAAAATTCTATTTTTATTATGATATGCCTCATGATTTCTTTCTCATGCCTTAATGTTCTTTTCATGACTTTATTGAAGTATCTCAAGTTCACATGTAAAATGTTTCTCTTGTTTCCCTTACTGGGCCTTCTGCTCACCCTTTCTTTTTATGTATGTCCCCAGGTTATGAGATGCAGTAATGAACCTAGGATGAACATGAGGAGAATCCTTTCAAGTGTTTAAGAAGAATCTTTTATGTTTTCATGTTTAAATTTCCTGGTTTCCAAGACACTAAACCTTAAAGATCCTCGGTTTTGTAAAATATAATGAAAGTTTATGTGATAAAAAGGCGGGATCCTATAATCAGAATCCTAGGAAAAATGACTAAAAAATGGTCATCGAAGGGAAAATGCACCCTCAGGGTGGCCCTTAATCAATCCAAATAAGCCTAAACATGCTTTAATTTAATTTACTCTAGCACCTAAATGACATTAAATATTAACACGGTAAAATTATCAATCGAGTGACACCCTAAACATGGGTACATGGCACAAAAACACATATAAATAACTTGAATTTATGCAATTAGTATGAGTTCACCTACCTCGATGTTATACAACTAATATAATTCGATGTCGGCCCTTGAATCAGACTTGAACAATGTAGATATAAGAAAATAGGTAAATCATTCAAAATTAAATAACTCTATCAAGAGAAAAAATTAACAAGAACAGATCTAGAAGAAGAAATCCCTTAACGATTGGGTTCTAACGTGACCGACGACACTTGAATCGGGTCCCGAATGATGAAACAAAATGAGAAGGAACTCTCAAAACTCCTTATTCTTCACCCAACGACTCTTCTGTCTAGAAGAAGAGAAAACGAGGCTACTACCTATTTTAAGCAAACAATTAGGAGGACACAACGTGTGAGTTCATATACACTGAGTGTATATCATTTTACTATTCATAAATTCACCGATTTACTTTACGCGCCCCGCAACGACCTTGCTGACATGATTACACGACGTGTACTAGGAAGTACACGGAGTGTAGTGTATTTTTATTCTCTTCTTGGCCAACACAAGAACACACCATGTATCCCCATTCTACATGTCCAGACTACACTATGTTTACATAGTATTACATAGTGTTTACTACTAAAACTTAATCTTTTTCCAGTTTTACTTGTTTTCTCAAAAACAACTTAAAGGAAAAGAAAAGAAGAAAATTGTACCTCAAAATAAGAACCGAGTTCTTACAAAATACATTTAAAATGAAGAATTCTCATTTCAAAACCCCTTTTTTTTAATTTTAAAAACCACACTTACACCAACCAGAACCAAGATGACACTCAACTTGAATCAAATTACTAGAGTGAGGAAGTAGTAGTCACGATTAACCTGGCAACATGGTAGTAGGCCATGCCCCAAGTAAGCGTCAACAACTGGGAGGAACTTAAACTATGTACTCGAACTCCAAATAGGTTACTACTCCATGTGAAATCATGATGTAACATTAGCTTTCCCCCGTTGTCATCCCTCAATATAAAACAAACCATAACAAGACAATGAATCAATTCCCAGACTACCACGAGTGACTCGAGGTTCGGAACGAGTGAGGGTTCATGACGCCCTTCCTGTACCTACCTCCCAAGTCCTGACAGTCCTAATATCCATCTACTAGACACCCCAAATAACAAGGGCCTCCTCTGATACCATTTTTTCAAGAACCAGTCCAGGTCGACCCTGAACCGGTCACCTGAACCAGTCCGCGACATGTCCTGAGAAGCGTTCCTGATCCCCATAAGATGGAAACTAGTCATAGGAATCAAAATTTAACTGTTGGGAATGATTTGTTCAATGAAAAAAAAGATAAATAGATAAATAAAAACTTATGATAAAAATAAAACTAGTAGCGGAAAAAAAAAATAAAACGCACATACCTCCACGTGACCCTCCAGGTCACCATCCAACCAAAGGCCAACCTTGCTCTAATAATGAGAAACTCATCCAAGAGAACTTGAGAAAAGGGGAACTGCAACTAAAATGATATAATAGTTGTGGGCATTAAAATGATCAGTAGGGTTTCCAAGATAAACCACAAAATCCAATGTCTCCTTTCTTGAAACAATCCATTAACACAAGTTTGAAATACAAATATAAAAGTAAGGATTTTCATATTTTAAAATAAGAAACATTCTTTTTTCATTCGAAAATACAACAGACACTACATAATTTAAAAAAAAAATTCATTTGATAAACAAAACCCAAAACAAAAGATACCAAATCCAGGATAAAATAATATAGGTAAAAAAGGCAAGCTGGAAATAAACTAGTACGATAGAAAGTAAACAAGCAATGTAAATAATCATGTAACCATGGGTGATCCTAAAAATCCCTAGAAGACCCCTGGATGTACTCAGTTTGGAACCACCTGCCGATGTATGGTGAAGCTCCTAAGTCTATAACCAACCGACCGCCTTAAAACTGACCAATCTAGTGTCAAAGCCCTCCTGGCCTAACAACTAATCCAGGGGGTACCAACCTGTTTAATCAGGGTTGATCAACAATAGTCACTTGATCATCTAAAATATTCCTAGGAACCCATGGTGGTTATAATGATAATACTGTGTAAGTAAGAGTCCTTCGAAAGCATGACTAGACTTACCATGCCGTCACCACACTTGCATACCCCAAACACAGACACTCTATACGATAACCCATAAAGAGATATCCCCCCTATAGAGGTGCCCCATATATATATACATACATACTTAAATTATATCATCAAAGGTGCCAACTTGGCCATCACTCCATACAATCATCAAAACCATTTAAAACTTTTTACAAAACAATAGAGTTGCCAAACGGGCATACATTTATCATACACAATCCTTTCAAGAAATCAACATAAACATTACACTAAAAATGAAAGTTCCAAACAAACCCTTAAGTTCCAAAACGCACACCAAATCATTTCGTAACTACCAAACAATCCTTTATCATTTTCAAACTCACATCAAAACACATTTCAAAGGAAAAAAACCATGCTTTAAAGAACACATTTAAAGTCTTCCTTAGAAATCATCCAAGGGGAACCAAATTTATTTGAAAACCAAAAAACCATTCAAGTCATCGAGGTTTAAAGAGAAAACCATTTTTCAAGTGCCATATTCATTTTAAAACACATCCAATGGTACACCAAACACCCAAGAGAATATTTGAAAATACTTTTCCACAGAGTCATCGATTGATTTAAAAACCAAACCCAACCATCCACAACATTTGGAAAAAATACAAAACAACCCCAACGAGGCCATAAAACCCCCTCCAAGCATTTTAACACACACAATGTTTAGGAAGCACAACTTATTACTTTTAAACCACAAAACCATTGCATTATAATCATAAAACCTTTCCAAAAAAAATTAACACAAACAATAAGTTCTAAATTTACCCGAACCAAATTTACCAATCAACAAATACCACCACAACTTCAAAAAGGTGTAAACATTTCATTAAGGACACATTTCCAATTTTAATGAGTAAATACATTTTATAAAATAATTTGGGTTTATAAACACATAAAAAGATTTTTTGAAACAATTATTATCAAGATTTATAACCACATAAAAACAATTTCTTAAGACAACAATGGGTATTAATAAATCTCTTTTTTCATTGGTGTAGATAAAAATGTTTAAAGGAATGCACTAAAACCTTTATTTTTAACAACCTCTAACAATTTAAAAACACCATAACAGACCAATGAAGAGTAAAATAAAGTTGTGAATCAGTTAAAATAAATACTTTGAAGAATTAAATGTTAATAGAATGCATCAGAAAAAATAAACTTGGATTCACCTACCTCAAACAAAGATACGAAGCGATGAAACCCTCAACGGATGGGCTAACAACGTCCCATAGTCCAATTGCACACCCAAGACAACTAGAAAAACGCACCAAACAACACCTGAGATGTTAGGATTTGGAAAACTTGAAGAAACACAGCCAAAAAGAATGAAAAATGAACAAACCTATGCCACGGGTCGCGAGTAGGGGGGCGTGCACCAGAAAGGGAGGCTACTGAAGTTGAATCGCACTAAGACGGGAAGGTCACTGGGTCAGGTCGCGCTGGCCGGAGTGTGGGATGGCCTGTCTATTAGAGCGGAGGGTGAAAGTGTGGTCGGACACATTAGAGCATGGGACAACGAGGGGAGGGTTGGAAGGGGTGCTGGAGGTGGGAGTTGTAGGAGGCCAGAGTGGGGGAGGTCGGATCGGCAGGAGGCTGGACCGTGGAGGGCCGGGACGCAGAGGGCCGGCTAGAGCGGCTGGGCGGTGGTCGGCTGGAGTGGATGGGCAGCGGTCGGTTGGAGCAGTTGGCCGAGGGACATAGCATGGGAGGCCGGCGTTGGGGAAGGACGAAGCGACGATGGAGAGAGGTGGAGGAGGGCCTGGGCACGAGGGGCGCAACACAGAACGAGGGTGGAGGCTGGGGTTGCGGCTCGCGTAGGAGAAGGAAAAAATGGGGGGGGGGGTAGCGCTAGGGTTCCTCTATTTCTTTTTCATTTTATTATAATGTAATAATAATAATAATAATAATACAAATAATAATAATAATACAAATAATAATAATAATATAAAGAATAATACTAATAATATAAAGAATAATAATAATACAACAACAACAACAACAAGAATAATAATAATAATAATAATAATAATAATAAGAAATTGCACGACACCTGGGTCGACTGCGTGGCTACCGCCAACTGCGCTGTGACCGCACACGGGTCCGTAACCCAGTAAAATTATTAAACGTCAAAATTTTTAAACCGGGACCCAACCCGAACCTTGGTGCGAGAACCCGAAGCCAAAAAAATAATAAAATAAAAAATTAATATAAAAAGTCAGGTGTGACAGGGGCAGTGGAGGCGGGGACAGCGGAGGCAGAGCAGAGGGCAGCAGAGGCAGAGGCAATTAAGGTAGAGGCGGCGACGACAGCAGCAGAAGCAGAGCTCGACTTCTGCGAATGCTTGAGTGTAGAGCGACAAGTGGATCTGTTAGGGTTATATTTATATAAATGTGAAATAATTTTATCAGCGCTTTTTGGAAAGCACTGATTAAGGTCATTTTTTATCAGTGCTAAATTATAAAGTGTTGATAAAACATTCACTTATCATCACTAAAAATATATCACTGATAAATCATGTTTTTATCAGCACTGATAAATGGTTATCTTTATTAGTGCTACAAAAACATTGATAAAGACCTAATATAAATAAATTATTTATAATTATAAAATTATAATAAATATATTTATTATAATTATAATTATAATTGTAATTATAATTAATATATTCATTTTGTATATATGTATAAATATAATTATGTGATTATATTTATTTATAAAATTATAATTATTATAAATATATTTATTATAATTTTATAACTATTTAAATATTAATATATAATTATTTAAATAATTATGAAATTATAATATATATATATAATTAATATATTTATTTTAAATTCATAAGTATTTAAGTAAATAAATAATTATTTATATTTATAACTATAAATAAATAAATAAATAAATATATTTATATTTATAATTATAAATATAATAAATATATTTTTTATAATTTTATAATTATTTACACATATATATATTATTTAAAATTATAATTATAAATATTTGTATATATGGATAAATATTTTTATATATTTATAAATATATTTATATAATTATATATATTTATAAAATTATAATTATTATAAATATAATTATTGTAATTATTATAAATATAATTATTATAATTATTATAAATATAATTATTATAATTTTCTAAGCATTTAAATAAATAAATAAATAAATATATTTATTTATAATTATAATTATAAATAAATAAATTTATAAATATTTGTATATAATTATAAATATATTTATATGTATATATATTTATAAAATTATAATAAATGTATTTATTGTAATTTTATAAAAAGTGTTTATACATAATTATAAATATAATAAATATATTTATCATTTAAAATAATTACAATAAATATATGACTTTAATGAATATATATATATATATATTCGTTAAAGACATATATTTATTTATTTATAATTATAATTATAAATAAATATATTTAAATGGTATTTATATATAATAATAAATATAATAAATATATTTATCATTTAAAAAAAATTATTGCAATTTTATAGTTATTTAAATATATACATATATATTTTTCTATATATAATTATATTTTTAAATAAATTTTAAAAATTATTAATATATAACTTAATATTTATAATTATATATATAATAAATATATTTATTATTTAAATATATTTATTGTGATTTTAAGTGTTTATGAGAACCTAATAGCTTCATGAGAATATGAATGAATCAAATACCTAGTAAAGTATAGATAATTAAAAACGAGTAATCATATATATATAGACAACATGAATAGTAATGAGAGTGTAATATATAAATGAACATTAATGATGAATACATAACATATGAACGTCAATTATATTAATGCATCAATTGACTAAATTCTTTGGAAACATATATATATATATATATATATATATATATATTATAATTATAATTATAAATATATATATTTAAAAAGTATTAGTATATATAATTATAAATATATATATTTAAAAAGTATTTATATATAATTATAAATATATAAATATAATAAATATATTTATTATTTAATTAAATTTATTATATATATATTCGAATTATTAAAAAATATATATTAATTATAAATATGCATTTTTTATTTAGTGTATTCAAATAAACATTATTTTTGAATATAAATATAATAATTTTATATAAATAAATAATATTTTTTATTAAATTTTTTTATCAGCGCTAATAATAGCGTTGATAAATCTACCCTTTACCATTTCTAAAAGAAGCATTGATAAATAGTACACCTTTATCAGCTCTTTTTTTAGCACTGATAAAGACCCCTTTTTATCAGCACTTTCTTCTCAATGCTGATAAAACCCGGTGCATCCTTTGCCTGGATATGTGGTAGTGCTCGCACCTTCATTCATTCTCGATGATGCATCACTGCCACCTTACGTTCCATGTACTGATGCTGTCGCCCCACATACGGGAGAAGACACCGCCCCATCAAATTTTTTTGGGGCAAATATTGATGCAACTAGGATTTGAACCATGACTGTCTGGTGTGGTGCTCCAGACCGTGTACCACTCAGCTATGATGCTGGCCACATTACAAATTAATATTAATTAGAAATATTGACTAATTAGTATCGAGCAATGAACATTTAATAAAATGTCATTTTCTTCTCCAATTTAAAATATATCAAACTTGTGTTACATGAATTTCACACATATATACGTAATTAATGTAATTTTATATAGAAGCACACACACATAATATTTATATAATTTAATTTATTTTTAATATTCCTTGTAGAATTTCATTATTATTATAATACATTTAATATATATTATGTTTTTAATTAGTAAATTTTAGTAATTTTTTATATTTTTATTCAGTATATATTATTTAATACTTTTTAGCAATTTTTTTATTTTTTTTTAAAATTTTAATATTATTTATTCATTAGAAATCTTAATTATTTTTAATATTTTTGTAATTTATTCATTTTCAAATTTTCTTTGTCTAACATTCTTGCAATTTTGTCCATTTTTAATGTTTATCTATACATGCTTATTCATTAACATTTAAGGTTTTTAACATGGTTGTGATTTATGCTGCTTTTGCGGTGGTGTGATGGTGAATGTGAGGGGTTCGAATCCGGGGAGTCCGCTTTCGGGGAGAGCCTCTCCCCCGGGATCCACCCATTTTGTAGGGGGACGCTCTTCCATCTCAGCTGGCAACAATTCTGTCCTAGCCGGGGCTCTACCTCTAGGGAGTGACCCCTTTGTGGGGTGGGGGGTTTCCTTATATGGAGGGTTTGAAAAGGCCACACATGAGAATTCCCTTTTTAAAAAGAGAACATGATTGTGATTTATATGGTTAATATGTATTCATTTTTATTTTAACATATATTCATTTTTAATTTTTTCTAATCATCTATATAATTAATAACACTCATTCATTTTTTAATATTTTTGTAATCTATTTTTTTAATTATTAAATTTCACTCTTTTTTAATATTCATTCATTCAATATTATTTAGTATTATTTATAAAAAGATAATATTAATTATTTTTTACTTTTCATTTTAATTTATTCATTTTGAATATTTATTCATTTAATATTTTTGTAATTTATTTATTTTTAATATTTTTTATACATATTTATTCATTAACATTTAATGTTTTTAATATGTTTGTAATGTGCATATTTAATATGAATTCATCTTTGTTTTTATTTTTTTAGTAATTTATATAATTAAAAAAACTTATTCAAAATTTTACTATATTTTTGATGTCTATTCATTTTTAGATATTAAATTCCACACATTTATAAAATTCATATATTTAAAATTATTTATTCATTAACAATGAAATTATTTTTTTACCTTTTTATAATTTATTCATTTTTAATATATATTCATTTAATATTTTTTAATTTATTTTTTAATTTTTTTATCAATGCTTTCGAAAATACACTGATAAATATAGGTTTTATCAGTGCCAAAATAGATTGTGCTGATAAAAATTATGTTTATCAGTTCTATCTTTGAGTGCTTATAAAGATATGTTTTATCAATGCTAAAAATCATTGATAAAGACCCATATTTATCAGCGCTAATAGTTAGTACTAATAAATACATTTTATCAGTGTTTTGTATTTTAGTATTGATAAAACTTGTTTTATCAGTGCTTTTTTGAAATCACTGATAAAACCCTTCCATATTTTTTAAATAGAACCCTAATAGAGAACCCCATCGATCGCACCATTCAATCTCTCACAGAACTAAACCTTTTCCTCTTCCCCCCTTGAACTTCTTAGACAAATCGACATTCTCAAAACCCAAGGTATGCAATTATTTCTTCTCCTTTTTAGTCTATCTTGTATTATTTTCGCATTTTTAATTTTTCCAAAGGGTTTAGGTTTTTCACGTGATCCGTGAATCTTGAAGAGGTTTAAGATCTGATGATCCACAGTGCCTCGTGGTCCCCACCTTCATTCCCAACATATCATATGCTATACAATGTTCTTCCTAGGGAATAATTTAATTTTCCTTCAACTGGAATGACTAATATTTAACATAGTGTACAGATAAACCTTCTATAAGGGCCCAGTTATCCATGATTTTTCTTCTTTCCGATTGTCATGTCCTTTGAAGTAAACCCTAAATTTTAATGCTTTACATTACTAAATAGGCTTCATGTGTGCATCACGACATGCAATTATTTCATGTAGAAATATGAAGTTTGAATTCTGTTTCGTATTTTCTTAATTTTTTTGTAGCGTCCCACCCTAGGAACCACTAAATAGTACCTCAAAATAGTTGACTACATGACTCAAGCGCGCATCCCCATAAACAAAAGACTACCAACTAGCAGCGAGGGCCTAGGGTGTTTCCATGGGGAGACTATTCCCTCATGATTTAGAGTGGAGAACAATAGTAAATGAAACATGGGAAACATCCAAAGAAGTAATAAACAAAAAATAGAAAAATAAGAATAATAAATCGTCCAATATAATAAACAAGAGAAAGATGAATCATAATAAATAAAAAATAATGCTGATCATGTCATGTAGCTATAAACAAATGAGTACACAACATACAAGGGAAACATACATATACCACATTCTAAACAAAATTTCAAAAAGACCAAAAATTTCCTCTACCATCATCACAAGCATAGGCTCGGTCCTCTGCTCTTGTACTCCATCCTAGAATTTAAAATCAAGCGTCATAATTTGGACACTTACCTTCATCTACACCTACAATCATGAATTCTGCTCAGGCACCAAGAGCGGCCCAAGCAGGGTGTGAGGTATACTCATTAGGCCACCGCCAACAGTGTCTAGAACAATCTAGTTTTTTCATATAAAATGACTAGTGTGAAAGTACATAATAATGTAAAGAAATAAGCAAATAAAATATGTCGGCTCGAGTTCCCCATGGATACCCGACTAACACTACCTGCTTTGTCCTAAGTTAGATGTCTATGAACCAAGATGAACCTGTACAAGTATGAGATGATGTATAAATGGGTCATCATAAATCAAGTATTAGGATTGGACAGAAACCCAAACATGTGATTTAGTTTGGAAGACACATCCTTTAATTTAATAAATTATCATTTTTGGAATTATATATAGAAGGAATTCCTAGAATTTAAATAAGTAGAATCCTGGGCCCATCCAAGGTGAACCATATCAAGGAACCCAAGTATCGAACTAGGAGTGAAGTAAATACTCATCATCGTGTGAGTTCATCCAAGGCAATCCATAAATGGAATCCCAAGTACCACTCTCGGCATGGTGTGAAGACAATAACCACTGATCCCATCCCCGGTATCTCACATAGGGGACCAATGTTGCTCATGGAATGGTATAACCATATTTTCACTGAGCCCATCCATGGTGACTCCCCTAGGGGACTGATACCACTCCTTAGAAGGTAGAGAATCCGCATAGTGAGCCTGTCTGTGGCATAACAAGTATCTCTCTTGGTGTATTTACCACTCATTAGAAAATTCTAATTATAAAACATGATATCCCCGTACAAGGTGATCCATAAATGGAATCCCAAGTATCTATCTTGGCATGACATGATGACATGATTTAACTATCAAGATCTCATACCATTCATTAAGGCATGATAGTCATAAGACTTTAATCAAGTTGGCCAAATTATTTAATTCAAGAAAAAAAAACTATGGCATAAATCATAGGGCCTAACACATGGAAACTCATTTATCTTAATTCATTTTACACTTCAAGGTATCATTTATCATAAGGCATCAGACACCTCAAAAGGTGGTTAAACAGTTTAAGGGAAAAGGGAATTTAGGCCTTTAAGGAAGGGCACACCCATGGGGTGGTTGACGTTAAGGAAAATGACCAATGAAATTGTTTAACAGGTAGATATGGTCTCGTTATACATAGGATTAACCTTTAATTTAATTAATTTAAAAATACAAAGGTGTGTTTGGAAATTATAGCACATGATACAAGACACTTGATGAAATACAAAGACTTTGAGGGAAAGGAACTAGACCACCTACCTTAGGCCCGTAACACTCTCCTCATCCAGTGTCAGCCCTTGAATCAAGCTAGGATAGGATAAATCAAAAGAATGGACCAATGCCATGAAATAGGGAATAAGAGATCAAACCAAAATAATGTAGAATATGAGAAGATAAATGAATAATGAAGGCAAGGGGATTAGAGAGATTATCATTGTGGATCCAACACACCTGACAATAAGGAAAATAGAGTCTAGATGAGTGAATGGATTCAAAGCCTAACCATAGGAGGAGGAAGGATTATCTTGGCGCATGTTATGATAAAAATAAGAGGTAGGAGAAAGGGTTTGATGATTTAAAACATTTCTAGGAAAAAACAGTAATTTACCACTCATTTAGGGGTCACACGGTTTGACTGCATGGTTGAAAAAATCATGCGCCAACAATGAACCCAACACTACACAAGGAACCCCCTCGTATGGGCTAGGCACATGGTTTGACTAACTGTGCATAGCCTGTGAAAAATGGATTTGTCAAAATTCCTAAAACACTCACATGAGCGTGAAACCTCGGTCACATGGTTTAGTCTAACCGTGTGGCCTCCTATTGTTCACTGAGTTCCCCACATGGTTGAGTCACATGGTTAACACTAACCATGAACTAACTGTTTGGCTCAATCCATCTCTCCAATTTCCAGATCTTTGGGATTTTAATGAGCCCCAGACTCTCCCAAACTACTCCTTATCCTCTTAAAAATATTTTTATCATAAAAAAAAAGGTTTAAAACAGTAACATAAGTGTCCATACCTCTCCAAAAATCTGTGATGTTACAACCTCACCTCCCTAAAACAAAT
The DNA here is from genome assembly GCA_963277665.1 of Viscum album. Taxonomy (NCBI): domain Eukaryota; kingdom Viridiplantae; phylum Streptophyta; class Magnoliopsida; order Santalales; family Viscaceae; genus Viscum; species Viscum album. The sequence goes on from OY728145.1 coordinate 781,678,945, forward strand.
CTTCCCTGAGTTTCCCTTCCAAGGGTGGTAAAGCATCATCTGAGAAAAGTTCCATCCATTGAGAATGTACCTGGACTCTTGCTCCCAAGTCTCATCCTATACATGACCATGCTACCATAACACCTGTACCAGTGAAACTAACTTGCTTCGGATAACCTTCATGCTCTGATCAAATGCTACATATCAGATGCCCCTAAAAGGACACATCTCTCTCCAACTCTATATCCTTTGGATCAAATGAATGAGATATGTTAGAATGATAAAGAAAAATCTAAAATACTTTGAAGATGTTTTGCATGGCATGGTACCTATGAGATAACTATAACCGATAGGTTACAAGATTGACTCACTCCATGATCTCAAAAGGCCCGACACAATGAGCCAATAACTTCCCTTGTCTCTGAATCCATCTATGACCCAATCTACCCAAAACTCATAGAAAAACCTAGTTTCCTACCTCAAAATATAGAGGTCAACAATGAAAATCGGTATAAAACTTCTACCTATACTAAGCTGTATCCATATGGTTCTAAATCAGTTATACTTGATTTGAAGTCTTTTGAATGATACAAGGACACAATAGTGCTGCCTCACCTACCTATAACCACCATAGAGGTGAACAACATGACCTACCATAAAGGGCCTCATAAGTATCCATCTAAATCATTTCTTAAAAGCTTTTATTGTAGGAAAACTCAATGAGAGGTATATGATTCTCTCATGAACCTCCAAAATCAAGGACACATACTTGGATCATGTCCTATAACACTCATATCATCCACTTGGACTTCCCATCAGTCTGAGGGTGATATGTTGTACTTAAGAGAACTTATGAACCTAGTGCTTTCTATAACCCCTTCTAGAATCGTGATGTAAATCGGACATCCTAGTATGATATGATGGAATGGGGAACACTATAAAGGCACACAATTTCCTAAATATAAATCCTCCCAAGATCATTAATTGAGAAGGTCTCTCAGATAGGTAGGAAGTGTGTGACCTTGGTCAACCTATTAATGATTACCCATACCACATCACTAAATCAAGGGGATCTAGGAAACCCCATAAAAAAAATCTATAGTGACGTCATTACATTTCCACTTAAGAATGTATAGAGGCTGCAAAAGTCCAGTAGGTTGCTAGTGCTCTACCTTTACCTACTAACAGGTGGAATACCTATGATGAAACCTATAGTCTACCTATTCATACCTGGGCACCAATAACATGTCTCTGTACATATTGGTAATCCTAGGTAACTTCTCAAACAAAGGTATTATATTCCTGGATTAACTCTTCCCATATGTCAGCAAACACCCACACATGCCCATATAAGTGCGGGATATAATTCTCATCAATAACCCAACCAGGTTGTGGGTTCTCACTTAAGACACTCTCACTTAGGATGAGGCCCTATATATCTGATAACTGTCTCATCCGCACCCATTACAAAAGGGATAATGTCACTATTAGATCTGCTAGAATAGGCTTCCCATGATATTCATTAAACTCCAGGTGAATCTTAGAAAACAGATCCATCAACTGCCACTCAAAACTAGTATCTTGGATGGACCATGTCTAAGTCTTTTAGCTTAGTGTGTCAGATACTACATCCCCCTTTCCAGGTGTATAAGCAAGATCAATGTAAAATGACTGCTGGTGCTCTACCCATCTGCATTACCCGAGATTCATGTCATGTTGTGTGGAAATTTTTTTTAGTCTTTTATGATATATGTAAATGAAGAATCTCTCACCCAATAGATAGTTCCTCTAACAATGTAATGCATTAACTATGGATTCTATCTTGAGGTCATGCATAGGGTAATTCTACTGATGAGGTCTCAAATGGAGGGACCCATATGCTAAAACCCTATCTCCCTACATCATAACTACTCCTAGATCGATTCCTAAAGCATCACAGTAAACTGTATAGATTATTCCCATATTTGAAAGAATTAGTATTTGTGTTGAATTTATTCTCCCATTCAACACCTTAAAGGATTCCTCATATGATTCACATAATAATAAATTCACACCCTTTTTAGTCAATCCCTTAAGAGGCACTTCTAGGCTTGAGAATTCCTGAACAAAACGTTTGTAATAGTCATCCATACCCAAGAAACTACACACTTCAAATACATTCTTGGGATATTCCTAGTAAACCACAGTTCTCACCTTCTCTGGGTCAATAGATACTTTGGCCTCTAAAATGATATGACCCAAGAAGTGAACCTTATCAATGAAAAAGTGTAATTTTCTAAGCTTCACATATATCTAGTTCTCTCTCAATGTATTCAACATGATATCAAGATGGTTGGAATGTCCATTCCTAGTGAGAGAATACACCAAGATTTCATCCATGAAGACTATCACAAATGAATCTAGGTACGGGTGGGAAAATCAATTTTTTAAAGCCATGAAAACTACTATCACATTTTTAAGGCCAAAAGACATAACAAGATACTCGTAGAAGCTGTATATACTCTAGAATGTTGTATGTGGTATGCCTGTTGGTCTCACAAAAACCTGATGGTAGGACGAACACAAATAAATCTTAGAGAAAATTGTCAATCCTCAGATTTGGTTGAATATTTCATTTATATAAGGTAGTGGATATTTGTTGTTAACCATAATCTAGTTCAATTGGTGATAATCCATGCACAAATTTTGGGTACCATCCACCTTGTTGGCGAAAAGGACAGGTGAATCCCATAGCGAAGTGACGAGTCGTATGAAACCATTTGCCTCTAAGTCTTCCAACTAATTCTTGAGTTATTGTAGTTATGTAGGTGTCATCTTGTAAGGAGGAATGGAAACTAGTTTCACTATGAGAACTATCTCAACGGTGAACTCCACCTCTCTCATAGGTGTTAAACTGGAGAATTCATGAGGGAAGAAATCCCTGAAATGATCCACAATAGTAGGTAATTCCATAGGATACATCCCCCAGTTGCTCATAAAGATAATAGCTATTTGTGTTGTCATTCATCCCATCCCATTATGCTTCGGTCCATCTCAGATTTCCTATACATCCCACTCTTCCTTATGAATATAATTACTACCCTCAGGTGATGTAAAAGAAACCCTCTAGTGATAAAAATAAAAATGGGAATGATATGGTGTAAGCCAGTCCATTCTGAGAATGACGTCAAAGCCGATCATCTCAAGGACAAAGAAATTCTACAAGAATTGATACCCACCTATCTCAAGGGGGCACTCCTTTCACATATGTATACTCTTTGATCAAACCCCTAATGGTGTTTCGAGAGTCATGACGCCTCATAACTACTCCTTTTCTAGGTCTAGACTTTTCATAATTGTCGTAGATATAAAAGAGTGCAATGCACCTGTATCAAACAGGGAAAAAACTAAAGTAGAGGTTAATAGAATATTACCTCATACTGCAAAAGGCCCTAGAATCTACTCCTCAGGTTTATATTGCACTGCATAAATATAGCTAGGTTCACGACCTTGAGATGAAACCTAACTAACTTGGGAAGTTCCTCTCTACTAGTGCTGAACCTATGAGATCTAACTACCTTGGACATGACCACCTCCTCAGCCTGATCGACTGGTAGTAAACCAAATCCCACCCTGACATGGAGCTACAAATCATGTACCTAAATATAGTGTTGGTATAGATCCCTTCTCACTAGGAACTGGAGGAAAAACTTGGTAGAAACACTGAAGATGACCCATTATGACGCAAACTTGACACTCAATCATGTTTCTCATACAATGGGGCTTCTTATGGAATGATCTACACTATTGAAAAAATGACCTATACCCATGGTTTTGGGAACCATGGGAAACCAAGGCGTTGGTATAGCTACATGGCCTATACCCATGGTTTTCTAAACTGTGGGTATAGGTTTTTTCCACCGTGTCATATCCCTATACCCATGGTTTTAAAATTGTGGGTATAGGTTTTCAAAAAAAGCCAACCGCGAGTTTAGATCCCACAACCTCCTCCTATAATATCCAACACCTCACCAATCAATCTACTTAAATTATGAATATATATATAGATAAATATATTATTCTAAACCATGGGTATAAGAGGGAGAATTGTGGGAATAGGTGTTCCCGCAATTTTTTTGGGCCCCGTTATTTTTTCCCGCCATAACGCAGGAAATCTATACCCACAATTTGGAAAACCGTGGGTATAGGTCCTCAAAAAACAACCCTATACCCATAGTTTTACAAAAATCGTGGGTATAAGTCTCTAAAATCAACCCTATAACCACTATTTTTCCTAAACTGTGGGTATAGGCCCTTTTTACAGTAGTGCTACCACATTGGTGACACACCAGATAGCTCTTGATATGCGCCATCTGGCTGGAACTTCCCCTATGAGAAGACTTGAAATGACATTTCCTACCTCTAGAAAAATCATCTCCCTATCTTGAAGTTGAACCACCCTGGATTACAATGTCAGATTCCCTTAGGTTCTACTCTATGATGGGGACCTAGTTTACTATCTCATAAATGGTGGTCATCCTAAAAACATTCACCTGTGATTGAATGGATTACACAATAAAATACTCAAAATTTCTTACAATGGTCAACTCAACACTAATTAGTGTCAGTGAAAAAAAATTAATCATGATAAAATGAGTTGAATAATCTATCAATGAAATGACACCCTACTATAGGTACATAAAATCTTGTGTGAAGTCTGTTCTCAACATTTGGGGGAAAAAGTAATAATAAATGCTATTTAAAATCATGCCCAAACCATTCCCTAATGATAGCCATCTTAGGTGATGAAATACCATCAATTTTTAGTATAATTAAGAAGCATATAGGTATCAAGATTGACTATATTATCTGTAGGTATCACTAAATGATCAATGATAGATAACATGGCCTCCAACCATGATTTCGAAGCCTGAGGACTGCCATCCCTTGAGAAGACGGGAGGATGCTGCTATTAGAATTCTCATATAAACTCTTACATAGTAGGGAATGTCATATATCTCCATATATAGAATATATAAATCATAAAAAACTATCTCATAATTAAGCATTGAAATCCAGTTGAAGACTAATAGGAGGTGCCTTAGATGGCACTATAGGAGGTAATACTAGTGGGTCAGGTCCCACCACCTCCAGAGTATGCTCGTTTCCACCCTCCTGACATATGACTTAAGGACATCATGGCATTATAACTCTAAAATAACCAAGTACATGCCTCATATAAGATTCATAAACAGATAGAAACAATGAAAGAAAGAAAGAATATGTACAAGACCTTCTTATAAATGAATTAGACCTCTCTTCCTGATCCTAAATCTAGGTCTAGGTGATAAAAAGGTCACAACATATCACATGAGACACAACCTAGTTCCCACTACTAAGGTCAAGTTAGGTTCAAGGTCTCATACGACATAGCAAAGGTTCTAGTATATGGAGTGTCAATTGCAAGATATAGAGGACAAACCCTTTACTTTGCAATTTGAACCCCCATTTAGTGGAAACCATTTTTTTAAGTTCATTATTATCTATATGTATAAAGATATCACAATCTAGTTAGATGAATTACCATCCCAAATTTATAAAGGCCCATACACTTTATAAATTGAAATTGGTACATCATGTAACTGTGACATGACCTTTATGCCTAGTATCATGATGTCACATGTTATGTATAATGATTTGGTTGGATGAACTACCATTCTAAATTTATACAAGTACATGCTTTATAAATTAAAATTGGCATTCAATAATCAAATCAACTATTATTTTAGGACAGAAAACCAGTGGTTCATGGAAAAAACGTGGCATAACTTGTTAATTATGGTAACACCATCATTCTATGTAGGAAAAAACCATTTAGATTTATGTAGGAAATTTATTTAATCCAATTATGTTATCCTTTCAAGAAACAGTAGCACATTCCACATATAATAATTTAGGAATTATCTATATAAATAGGAAATACATAGAGAAAGTAAACATGGTATGAAAAAATTCATGTCATATAAATCCTAAAGTGCTTATAATGATGCATGAAATGCTACCTGCTTTCCATACCAGTCCAAGGAAAAAGGAAATCCATAATAATAATATCAACAATAACAATGTCACAAAACATGTGTGTCATCCAATGATTAAATCAGTATAACTGTAACATGGACAACCAAAACAACAATAACCCATCCCAAGTAATTTGAGTTTCCCTTATACGTGGGTTAGCTAATCCCTAGAATATTATCATCACCAAATTATGATACATCCTAGTCTCCTGTCTAATACCCAAATAATAAGACAAAAGGAAAAATTGTGCTCTGATACCACTTTGTAGTGTCTCAACCCAGGACCCACTAAGCGGTGCCCCGATATGGTTGGCCACATGACCTCAAGAGTGCCTCCCTATACCCCCGAGGCTGAAAACTAGCAGCAATGACCTAGGGTGTGTCTGTGAGGAGACTATTCCCTCATGATTTAGATTAGAGCACAATGTTAAATGACATATGGGAAACATCAGAAGTAGTAATAAAAAAGCAGTTACAGAATAAGAATAATAAATAATCCAATATAATAAACTGGTGGAAGCTAAATCATAATAAATAAAAAATGATATTGATAATGTTATGCAGTTATACAAAAATGACTACACGGGATATAGGGGAAACAAACATATACTACATGATAAACAAAATTACAAAAAAAAAATCTTCCTCTACTAGAATCACGAGCATAGGCTTAACCCTCTACTCCCATACTCCATCCTAGAACTAAAAATAAATCATTAGAAGCTAGATGCTTCCCTTTATCTAGACTTGTAATCACAAAGTCTGCTCAAGTAAAAATGGCATACCAAGAAGGGTGTGAGATATACTCAGCAATCCACCACTAATTGTGTCTAGAATAATCCAGTCTGTGCATATAAAATGAGCAGTGTTCAGGTATATAATAATGAAAAGCAATAAATAAATAAAACATGTCATCCTAATTTCCCAATAGATACCTGACCGATACTACCTACTTTGACCTAATACGAATGTCTTTGAACCAAGACGAACGTGTATAATTATGAGATAGTGTATAAATGGGTTATCATAAATAAAGTATCAGTATTGGACCGAACAAAAGCATGTGATTTAGCTTGGTGGGCGCGTCCTTTAATTTAATAAAATAGTATTTTTGTAATTATATATATAAGTAATTACTATAATTTAAATAAGTAGCATTCTAGACTCATCCAAGGTGAACCATATTAAGGAACCCAAGTATCACACCCAGCGCATAATAAATAGTCAACACCATAAGTGTCCGTCTAATGTGTTCCATATATGGAATCCCAAGTATCACTCTTATCATGGTGTGAAGACAATAACCTCTGAGACCATCCCTATTATCTCACGAAGGGGACTGAGTGTCACTCGTGTCATGGTATAACCATATTTCCTCCAATCTCATCCATGGTGACTCCCCTAGGGAACCGGTATCACTCATCAGGAGGTATAGAATCCGCATGGTGAGCCCATCTATGACATAGAAAGCATTGATCATATTTACCATTCATTAATAAATTCTAATTATAAAGCATAATTAATCCATACAAGGTGAAACATAAATGGAATCCCAAGTATCACTTTCAGAATGATATAATGGTATGGTTTAGCTATCAAGACCTCATACTATTCATCAAGGAATGACATTCATAATTATTTAATCAAGTTGTCTAAATTATTTAATTCAAGCAAAACAACTATGACATAAATCATAAGGCCTAACACATGGACACTCATTTCTATTAATTCATTTTACACCATAAGGTATAATTTATCACAAGGAATCACACACCTCAAAATGTGGTTAAACAATTTAAGGAAAAAGGGAATTTAGGAATTTAAGTAAGGGAACACCCATAGGGTGGCTCACATCAAGGAAAACTCCCAATAACATTGTTACACATGTAATTAAGGCCCCATTATACATAGGAATAACCTTTAATTTAATTAATTTCACAATACAGAGGCATCATCATAAATTACAATGCGTGGAACATGGTTCTTAATAAAATACAACTATACTTTGATGGAAAGGAATTAGACCACGTACCTTAGGCTCGTATCACTCTCCTTATCCAGTGTCAGCCCTTGAATTGATCAAGAATGGGAGAAATTAGAAGAATGGAATAATGGATTGAAATAGGGCACATGAGATCACACCAAAATAGCATATATTATGGGAAGATAAATGAAGAAAAAAATCAATAGGATTAGAGATCTTACCATTGTAGATCCAACACACCTGATGACAAGGAAAACCAAGTCTAAATGAGTGAATGGATTCAAAGCCTAACCAGAGGAGGAGGAAGTCTTCTCCTGGAAAGTGGTCTATTGAAAAAAATAGGGAGGATAAAGGTTTTGAGGACTTAAAACATTTTAAGGGAAAATGGTTATTTACCCCTCATTTAGGGGTCGTAAAGTTTGGCCACATAGTTGGCCAAACTCTGCGCCTACCATGCACCCAACACTTCCTAGGGAACCCCCTCAGATGGGCTAGGTGCACAGTTTGACTAACTGTGCACAAACCAAGTGAAATGGCTCTATTAAAATTCATACAACACCCATATGGTCATGTGTCATAGGTTTAATGGTTCATTCTAACCGTTCAGCCTCGTTCTTGTGCACTGATTTCCCCACATGGTTGAGTCGTATGCTTAGCACTAATCATGCACTAACCATGAAACTCAACCTGTCTCTTCAATTTCTAGAGTCTTGGGATTCAAAAAATACACAAACTCTCCCAAACCACTCCTTATCCTCTTAATCACATTATTATCATAAAACAAGAGGTTTCTAATAGTAACATAAGTGTCCATACCTCTTTGAAAATCCGAGACATTACATTTTTCATTAAAAATTTAATTCTTATAGATAATAATAATCTATCATTATCTTTAATTTGTTTTTACTAGGAAATCTACCCAATACAGTGAAAATAAAAATAATAACAACTTGGAATTAGTTTTTCCTATTAGGTGCGACACACACACACACATTCATACCGAGGGGAAAGACCCATTTTCAATATTAGAAATCCTTTTTGGTTACATCATACCAATTTAATTTTAATTAATGTATACGAATTATAAATAATTATTTTATTATTTTATTGTAGTGAAGTAGTATCATTTATTAAGACATTGATTTTTTTGATTATTCTCAATGGAAAATGTCGTTGTCTTGAACTCACTATAATGATTTATAAATATATCTAATTTTTCCTTTGTTATTTGTTAACTTTTCCTATTCATATATAAACCCTTTTATTTTAATTTATATTTGTTATTACCAATTGGGATATAACATATTTTAAATATGAATATTTTTATAATCTATTATTTATTAGTTAACATTTGAAATTTCATAGTTTTATTTTTTCTTAAATTTGAAAATATTTCATGTGTCCTTTCTTATTTTTTTTTGATATATATATATATTCTGATTTATATATTTATTATATATATATTCATAAGATCAATGATCAATGAAATGGATTATATTGGTTAGAGAGTTGATTTTTCTATTACTTTCCTTAGACATTCTCAACAAAAATTCACATTATTATTGTATGATATTTGGATGGTTAAATATATAAATTTTTATGCCCTAATTTAAAATCACATGTTATGAATTATATTTTAAAATTATTTATTTTTTACTATTTATATTTTACCACATAGTTATATCTCATAAGTCAACTGTTTTTATGTTTTTCTTCATAAAAACAAAATCTTATGCATTTTATATTTCATCGATAATTTTCTTAAATTAAATTACCAACACACAAGAATAATACTAGTTTAAATTAATACTATGATATTTTTATATTATTTGTGTGATAATACATCAACATGGATTCTTTGGAAAAAAGGTAATCTATGATCTTATCTAAGACATGAGATTTTTTGAAACTCATGTCCTATAATTTGTGGTTTTAATATTCCTATGATAGATTAAATTTATTTTGATAATGAATAGATTTATGGGTTAGATAAATAGTTTTAGAGGTTTTGTATCATTGATGTAATAAAATAAATTAATTATTCCCTTTTTTAGGGTAGTATTTTTAATAATATTATAAATATCATTGATTATGTTCCCTCAATAGAAAAATTTGTGAACTATCAAAACAAAAATTTCCAATTGAAACTTTTAGAATTTATTCTAGATAAAACTCTACATATTCAATGATTTTTTGGAACTTATATTAAGGTTTATAATAAATTCCACTTGGATTATCCCTGTAAACTTGATTGAAGTTAATTTTTCTTGACTCTATTAACTTTGTAAGAAATTAAATTGAAATATTCTTCACCAACTAGTTTAAAATTTATTTAAAAATCTCTTATATATTGATAAAAATGTTCAAGCTATGTAAACAATTGAATATGACCTTCATGACTGTCAAAAATTATTTGAGAAGTTAAATAGATATTCTAAGAGACAATTTTATACTGATTGTATTAAATATACAAAATTTTCAACTATATTGAAGTTAAACTTTTAAAGCTAGCAGCAAATAAAGTGACCCCACCTTTACAGAACCGATTGGTCTCCTAAATGATATGATAATAGAAGAAAATGGGCTTCCTTATTGAACATATGATGATAAAAAAATCCACGTTCAATGGGAATGATCTCTAAAAAGATACATGCCGGGCCAAATGATTGTATATTATTTTTCAAGGACCATAAATCAATCAGAATATGCCCCAAGTGTGGCACGAATCGATACAATAAAGATAAATCAAGCCATTAGAAAGATGTATGGTAATTTACTATCATTATAAGGTTTATAAGACTTTACAGATATCAGGAAACTACTAGATAATTTAAATGGAATGCAGATACACAAATTGAATATGAGAAACTATGTCACCTTATAGACTCTTCTTAGTGGAAGGAATTTGATTATGATTATCCTAAATTTGAAAATGATCCAAGAAACCTTAATCTTGCATTATTTATAGGTGTAATAAATCCTTTTAGTGTACATAGTAGTACTCATATTATATGGATAATTATGTTGGTAAATTATAACTTTCCATCATGGTTATGCATGAAGCGCAAATACATTATGTTGTCTTTGATTATACCTGGACCAAACCAAACCAATAATGATATTGTTTTTTATTTGAATTTATTGATCAAAGATATGAATTTGATATGGTTTACATGTGTTACATAATATGATTCTCATAGAAGTGAATAATTCACATTGAGAGCTATATTGTATGGGATAATAAATAACTTTCCTGCTTATAGAAATTTTTCATGCTTTAGAGTTTAATGAATATTGGGGTATCCCATCCATGAAGAATGAACATACTCAGTTTGGATTAAACATTCATTGATGATTGTGTCTTTATAACATCACAAATTTTTACCCTGATGTCATAAATACTGATCCTGGATGATATCATTCTACGGGAATAAAAAACAACATACAACACAACCTACACTAATGAGTGATTAACTGTTTGAGAAAGTAAAATATATTGAAACTATTTTCAGTAAACCTTTTTCAAAAACCCTTGTGAAATTAGGTTAGTAAAAGATATCCTTTTTATTTGAATTACAGTACTGTAATTTTTTATACTTCATACATTTTATTAATATCATGCATGTATAATAAAATGTATTTGATAGTGTTATTGGCACATTGATAAATGTTCTTTAAAAAAAAGGTAGAATCAAGGCCAGGTTGGACATAACTGACATGAGAATACAGGAATATTTGGCATCAATGAAGGGTGAAAGATGAACTTCTCTTCCTCATGCAGCCTATAATTTATCCAATTAAGAGAAAATTCAATTTATTAATTTTCTTAATGGTGTAAAAGTTCTAGAGGGGTATTCATTAAAAATAGAAAATGTAATTTCAATGACTAATTTGATGTTATAGGATCTAAATCACACAACTGTCATGTTTTGATACAAGATTTAATTCCTATCACTTTATATTGCATTCAGCCTAAAAATTCATGACATATATTAAATGAAATTTGCTTATTTTTCAAATACATACACAGTAAATTTATAGACCTTGAAAAATTTCCAATCATAAATAAATAGATTGAAATCATATTATGTGAATTAGATATTTTTTCTATCACCATTCTTTGATATAATGGTCCACCTGATGGTTGAATTGGTTATAGAGATTCAATTAAGTGGTACTATCAATTACACATACCCCATTGAAAGGTATATGAATATTTTGAAATGGTACATCAAGAATCGAAGTTTTCCAAAATGTTATATTGAAAAACAATATATTTTTGAAGAATCTATTGAATTCTGTACCAATTACCTATCAGATGTTGATAACATCGGCCTCCCAAAATATCATCACAACAAACACATTATGGGAAATTGGATTTTTGGAAGATATATTATTATAATTACTATCATAGAGTGGGAGAAAACTCAATTTTACATTTTATATAGTAGTGCATAGGTTTCTCCATACGTTGAATCCCAAAAATAAATTCTTAGACATTTGAATCTCTCAAGGGATGAAATATGGATATCAAATACACATAATTAATATTTTATGGGATAATTTTAATATCATATTTATAAAGATTTATCTGAAATTATGAATTCCATTGTAGAATGACTTCGATGTATATCCAGGATACCAAATGTAAATGTTATATCTTACACTAGTTTTGTAATTAATATTTATACATTATATATATAAAGGAACCAGATAAACACAATAATATGAAAAACAGGGGAGTTACACTTGTGGAGGAAATGATGCATGTATCCATTTCTAAGGATAAAAATCTAATTTATGCAAATATTTTATATTTTAGTATCATCAAACAGAGATAAAATTTTGATTATAAAACATTTTAAGTTCCAATTTTCCTTTGAAAATGGGTTGAAAGAAAAAGTGTAGTTAAATTAGATGAATTAGGCTTTATGAAGGGGGATTTTTGTATGGAAGGGTATAAGGATGATCCATTCATAATGGCATCACAAGTAGTGTAGATATTTTATGTACTAGATTTAGAAAACAAAAATTTGTTAATTTTCTTGTTGGTGACTAAAACAACTATTGAGATGGATGAAAATTAAATTAAGGATGACCCTTTAATTAAGAGATAACAATAATTTCATAATAGCCCTAATGTAGAAAATGTATTATATGTTAGAGGGGATTACAAAGAGGGGATTTTGATACTTGATAGATGATCAAAATACCTTCAACCTTTAAAGAAAAAATAGATTTCAGTGATTAGGTTAAAGTTTTTTTTAATATACTATACTTTTACACATAATATTATGCGTTTTATACTTTATTTATATAATCTAAATTAAATATTTAACTACTGATGCAACTTATGATTTCTTCACATGATGATGTTACCAATACTGAGGAAGAACTGGCTGTCAATCCTAAAACTTCAAAATTATTAGGGGATCAACAACATGTTGATGAAAAAACCAGAATGGAATATCATCACCATGTTAACTAAAATTATCAAGGTAAGAGGAAAATTTATAAAATTTAAGGTTGGATATAATCAGCATGGATAAAATATTGACCCCAACAAGACAATGTTCATTAGTTACACTGGGATCATAATTAGAATTCATGTACTGATTGATATAGATACATGACACAATGTCATTCCTGCATTGAAGAAAACCATATGGGAATATATTAATATAATTTTATGATATAATTTCTCTATTTTATTGAAAAATTATATAATAAAACATTGATTTACTTTTCATTATCCCTTATAGAGGTCATTTATTTTATATTATATCTATAAGAAATATGTATTAATGGTATTTGGAAAATCTCATAGAGGAATATAGAGACTTATTATAAAGTATCATCTCAAAGATGATGAAGGGAAAGTAAACCCGCACCCACCAATTAGGTATGCACATATTATAAACCAGGAAGAATGAAAATATTTCATTATTCACCATGATGAAGAATCATTTTAGGTGAATTGTAATTGATAATATTTTATTTGAAAATATTTATTTTATACACTTTGATTCAAAAAAATTAATTTATAAAATAATGAAGGAGTGTTGAAAATAATAAACGTGCATCAAAACCCATGTACCCCTCCTCTAAAGTAAGGATGGGGTATGCTTCACTTGAGAATAAAATGGTATGTATTTTAAATATACAATATAAGTTTTATGTGACATGAAATAATAAATTTTCTTTTTTTTATATTCATATTGGTGAATCAAAATCTAAAACCACTTCTATCCCATGTCAAGTGTAAATAAAGAGGGTAAACTATTTTTTGAAAAAACAAAAGCAGTATAATAATCAAGTGTAAGTATTACATAAAAATAAATATTATATATTTATGTTTTTTATACGGTTTAGACATAATAATCTACATCGACTGTAATAAAAGAAAAATAACTTTAAGTAGCTTTGAAGTGGCCAGAACAATATGCCGGGTTAGAGGTGTAGGTTTCAGAGTGTCACCTCAAACATATTTCATGAATAAATAACTAAAAGGATATATATATGAGATGATTAAAAGAATGTAGGAAAAAATAGATGATTTGAAAGATATTATTGTTTGGTATGGTTTGGGAGAACAATATATGTGAAATTTCTAAAGAGAATCAGTAATGGAACAACAATCAACACATGAAGATCCAAATGACCCCACTAGATTTGAGGCTAGCCATTCCTCTCAACTTCTCTCCTTACCCAAGGTAATAAATTTTTTCATTACCCTTTATTCTAAATGTTAATCATACAAATTATGATAACTTTATATTACTAAAATTATACAGGGTGAATTTGTATGTGATTTATATCTATCAACACCCACACATTACCTTATTTAGAGGGGTATGATGTACAATATCCTATGATACATGATACTTAATAAGTAACTCCCAAAAGATCACATGAGAGTGGGGATTATATTAGATCATGATATGAGTGTTGAGTTTCCTTTTTTGAATGATGATTTGGATTTTTTTATGGTCGATAATACCATTGGAACTTTCATAGCATAACTATTTAATATTATAAAGATACAAGAGTTATGTGATTAATTTTTTTTTCAAATGAAAAATATTTAATGGTTGTTGAAAAAAGTCTAAAATGAGGTATGGTATTGAAGATTAATAAAATTAAGGGGATAAATGGTTGGATCAATACAATCCAGTTAATTAACCAATAAATCAAAAGGAACTTTCGAGAGTACCTTCACCCTACCAGTTCCACTACCACATATATTGACATTACAAGTTCATGTATATAAAAAATTAAAAGATGGAAATGTGGCCTACATTAAATATGAAGAATAAAAATATAGATAATTAATTACAAATATGGTTGGAATGGAGAGTATAAATAATATTATCAAGTTTGAATGACTAGGATTCTTAGTTATGAATACATACATGAGATATATTTTCATAATCCGTCTATCCAAAAAATGATATAATATGTTCATTATAGTTAATAACTATTCATGTTTTCTATAGGCATATATATCATCATTATATAAAGGGAAAACCCCATGAATCAAGATTTTGAATCATTAACCCCTCTATCATTTCTATGAATTTTTTTATTGGAATTGATAGAAATTGAAAAGAAAAAAGGTGCACTAAGTGATGTGTTTGAAAAAAAATAGATGATAGAATTTTCTTGATTCCTAAAATAAAGAGGTAAAAGTATGTAATCTAATCATATAAAATATATTTTCTTTTTTTCATTACTTATTTTTTTTGGTTTTTAGGAAGCACTAGATGCTCATAGCAATTAATTTGGACACCAAAAATGTTTACTTTTTGGATACAATGTATGAATTTCTATCAAACCAATCATACATGATGTCTATTGTAATTTTTAATGAACCAAAATCAACATTTTATAGATAAAATTTTAATTAAATGTTTCATTTTTTGTTTTATCAAAAAATTTGTTATGATAGGGTGATTTATAAATATAGTCTAAATCATGGTATGAGGTTGGCGTCTGAACATAATAAGCCTGTAGATTTCTTAAAATGAAAAAATATTAAGGTAAATATATAGTAATATTTAAATATCAAATCTCATTTTATGAAAATTTACTTATTTTGTTCAATGTTTTTATATTATCCGAAGTAAAATAATGACAATGATTGTGGATATTATTTTTGAAAATTTACGAAAGATATCATATACCATCAAAATAATATCATATTCAAAAAATTAATTTATGAAGGTAATTATAATTTCTTTTAAAATATTTTTTAATCATATATTTTTGTATATGTTCTCAGTAATACCAAAATTTCCAACAATCTATGTACTCAAAAGAAGATGATTTTTTTAGAGATGAATGGGTAGAGTACATGGTTCCATAATGTTTACTAACATCAATTTGAGGTGATTAACCATTATGTTTGTAATACAGTATAAAAAATGACCATAGAGATACCTTTGGGATGTGAATCATTAGTATCATAATTCTTATATATTATTCTTGACCTTTTTATTAAGGAGAAGTATAATGGAGGGATGTGCTCTATGGATTTTGGAAAAGCTAGTAATATATCTAAAGCTACTCATGGTCATGAGATATTAGACTTCAAGGTTACAACTAAGATAATGGAATTATGGAAATAGGTCAAGGATCCTTCTACCCAAAAAATTAGAAGATATTTTAATAACTGATAGGGAAGGTACTTTTATGCTCATATCCTCATAATTTACATTTTCTATCTTCAATATAAAAGTGTCATTTTAGTTTAAAATATGCATCACATATCCAAAACTGAGAAAATGAGGTTGTATTGCTTTAAAAATTTAGGAAAACAATCTATAATTCATTTATGATATGTAATAATTGACCACACATCAATCCGACACACAATGTGGTCAATATGAATCAAAGTTCATGTTTTCAATATAAAAGTATCAATTTTGTTTAAAACACACATCACATAGCTAAATTTGATAAATATTTTTTGGATTGCTTTCAAAATTTAGTAAAATGATCAATAATTCATTTTTTATTTGTAGTAATTGACCACACATCAATCCGACACACAATGTGTCTAGTATCAATCATATTTCATGTTTTTAATATAAAAGTTTCATTTTAGTTTAAAATGTGCTTCACATAGTCAAATCTAATAAAATGAACTCATATTATTTTCTAACTTTAGGAAAATGATCCATAATTCATTTGTGATGTGTAAAAATTAACTGCATGTCAATCCGACACAAAATGTGGCTGATATGACTTGAAGTGTGTGTTTTCAATATAAAAGTGCTATTTAACTTTAAAACATGCATCACTATACAAAAAATGAGAAAATGATCTTGGATTATTTTTATTTTTTTTGAAAATAATCCATAATTAATTTTTTAAAAGTAGGAATTTTTCACATGTCAATCTAACACACAAATGATTAGTATGACTTGAAGTGTATGTTTTCAATATACAAGATCTATTTGAGTTTAAAACACATGTCACATATCCAAAACCGAGCAAATAAGTTTGGATTGTTTTCAAACTTTAGGAAAATGAACCATAATTCATTTTTGATATGAAGTTATTGACCGTACATCAATCTAACATATGATGTGGTAAGTATCACTCAAAGTGAATGTTATAAATATAAAAGTGTCATTTTAGTATAAAATGTGTATCACATATCCAAAACCAAGAAAATTATATTGGATTTTTTTAAAACTTTATAAAAATGATCTATAATTAATTTGTGACATGTAGGAATTTTACACACTTAAATCTGATGCATGATGTGCCTGATATGACTCAAAGTGCATGTTTTTCATATAAAAGTGTAATTTTAGTTTAAAATATGCATCCCTAGTCAAAATTGATCAAATGAGCTTGGATTATTTTAATTTTTTTGAAAAATGATCCATAATTCATTTGTAACATGTAGGAATTGAAGGCATATCAATCTGACATATAATGTGGTTAGTATTACTGGAAGTGCATATTTTCAATATAGAAGTTCCATTTAAGTTTAAAACATGTGTCACATATCTAAAACTGAGAAAATGAGAATGGATTGTTTTCAGACATTATAGAAATTAACCATAATTCATTTGTGATGTAAAGGAATTTACTACACATAAATCTGACATATGATGTTGCAGGTATAACTCGAGGTATGTGTTTTCAATATAGAAGTGTCATTTTAAGTCAAAACATGCATTACATAGCCAAAACCAAGAAAAAAATCTCAAATTGTTTTAAAACAGTAGGAAAATGATCCATAATTCATTTTTGATGTGTGGGAATCGAATGCATGTCAATATTACACATGATGTATCCGATATAACTTTAAATGCATGTTTTCAATATCTAAGTTCCATTTTAGTTTAAAACATTCATTACATTGTCAAAACCAATCAATTGATCTTGGATTTTTTTCAAACTTTAGAAAAATAATACATAATTCATTTTTTCTATGTAGGAATCAACCACAGGTTAGTCTAACACATGATGTGGTCAGTATGACCCAATGTGTGTGTTTTCAATATAAAAGTGTCATTTTAGTTTAAAACATATGCTACATAGCCAAAACCAATAAAACAAGTTTGGATTATTTTTAAACTTTAGGAAAATGATCCACAATTCATTTATTATGTGTATGAATTGACCTCACATCAACATGACACACGATGTGGCCTATATGACTCAACGCTCATGTTTTCAATATGAAAGTGTCATTTTAATTTAAAACACACATCACATATCCAAAAATGAGAAAAATAGATTGAATTGTTTTAAAAATTTAGGACAATATCCATAATTAATTTTTGATGTGTAGGAATCAATCGCATGTCAATTTGACACATGATGTGCCTGGTATGACTCAAAATGTGTTTTTTCAATATAAAAGTGTAATTTTAGTTTAAAACATGCATCAATAGATAAAACTAAGAAAACAATCTTGGATTGTTTTTAAACTTTAGGAAAATGATCCATAAATCATTTTTGACATGTAGTAATTGAACAAACATCAATACGAAACATGATGTGGTTGATATGACTAGAAAATGCATGTTTTCAATATAGAAGTTCCATTTATGTTTAAAACGCGCGTCACATAGTCAAAATAAAGAAAAAAATCTCAGATTTCTTTCAAACATTAGGAAAATGATCCACAATTTATTCATGAAATGATATAATTGGCCACATGTCAATCTGAAAAATGATGGAGTGGGTATGACTCGAAGTGAATGTTTTTAAAATAGTAGTGCCATTTTAGTTTAAAACGCACATCACACATACAAAACAAAGAAAATGATCTTGTATTGTTTTCAAAATTTAATAAAATGATCTATAATTCATTTTTGATGTGTAGGAATTGACCTCACATAAATCCAATGCACGATGTGGATGGTATGACTCAAAGTACATGTTTTAAATATAGAAGTTCCATTTTAATTTTAAATTCATGTTACATTGTCAAAATAGAGTGAACAAGATCATATTTTTTTTAAAATGTTTTGATTCAACAATTTTTTTAATTTCATTTTGATTTTGATGCTTACAAAAAGAAACATTTATGTTACTAATGAATTTATTTTAAGTGAATTTCAGGATATTAATTACTGGAATAATTATTTTTATTCTGGAAGAAAATTCAGTCTTTAACCCATAGGAGAATATTTTTTTTTCTCAAAGGAAAATTATTATGGATGTGTTTTACAAGTAACCTGGAAAAAATATTCATAACATACATTTTAAACATAACATATGATTTGTATATCCTACATTTGGAATAAAAGTATATATCAAAAACCCTAATTTTGGAAGAAACCCTATGTTTGAGGAACAAATGTATTGTTCATTATCCCTACTTTTTGTAATCAACTATATGCTATCAACCATACTTTTGAATTTTATCACTATGAAGAGAAACCCTACATTTAACTTGGTCAACGATGGAGTTTAAATTTAAGATATTTTCCAAAATTTCTACAATGGTCTCAATGTGATCAAATTTGTTTTTTAAAGCTGCTTAAAGACTCATTCAAAGGATTGTATTAAAAATATTAGATTATTGTTATTTCTAAGGGAAGTTAAAAATTTCTATTAACATTTTGAATTCAAATATTCATGATTTATCATGAAAGTTTTCTGGAGTTTTTTGTCTTGAAGAAATTTGACCTCCCTGATAAATACCGAGATGTTTTTATTTTGAATACACAAATGCATGTTTGAAAATAATAAAGAGTCATAACCTCTAAATATATGATTTGGATATATACATATTTTGATTCATATCTAGTTGATTGAATCACTGTTGCTGTTTCTATAGTTCATTGTTAATCCTTTACTATAGTTTGACAAAGCACTTATTAGAGACACACTTTGGAGACATACATGTTTAATCATTTTGTAGGAATTTTCTCTAATACTATCTAAATAAATCCTATTTAAAGTTGAAGAATATCTTGCTGCTTTTTTATTTTATTGAATATCATATACAACTTTTAGTTTCTACTAGAACTATGTGCCAAAGCTATTTTAACATCTATTCTATAATCTATTATTTGTTTGTAGTATTGGTTGCTTGTACTTAGTCAATGGTAGAGTGTCAGGTTCTCATATTAAGCTATTTATATTTAGGTTCCTTATAAAAGAACTAGAAGGTCATGTAAAATCCTTCACTATAAGGTCTTATTATTATGTACTCAGTTATTGAAGTCTATAGAAAAATAATTTCTAGTGAAATCACCAAGCTCATGGAGAGAGCATTGGTAGAGTGGACTAGGGGATATTTTTTCCTTGAACCACTATAAATTACTATGTTATTTTTTTCTTTTATTTTCCTCTCCTTACTCTTATTTAATAGATAAGGGAAGAATAGATTTAATCTCAACAGGTAAGTTTAGTTTCTATCATGTTTTTAAAGGAATAAAATTCACCCCCTCTAGTGTCTTTGTATTTTCCATGCCGACCCAACAATTCATATCAGTGGTTATGCTCTATCACTGTATTTCACTTTCTGAAAACCTTCCCATTTCTTTATGATAACAACAAATAGAATTATAGGAAAATATTCATTGGATATTTTTGGAAATCCTTAAAGAGTTTTCTATTTCTACCTGATATCATCAATTGATATCAAAATTTTTTACTTGAGTGGTTATATTTATTTTGACTCTAAAAATTTAGAGTTAAAGATCTAGATAAAGATAATTATCAATGTATAATATTAGATATTTTTTTGATCATCCATTCACCTTATTTTAATAGCGATAATTATGGATACTGGAAAGCATTCATGATTATTTATTTGAAAAATATTAGAATAAGGGTCTATTTAAAGATAAGACTTATGATATTCCTAAAGATAATCTGAAAAAATGGAATGACAATCAAGGGAAAAAATATGATCTTAATTTGAGATAAATGAATGATACTATATCTAGGTTAGGAACTGATGAATTTAACTGAGTTCCTCAGTGTTCTAATACATATAAAATGTGGCATACTATTTCTGTTTCTTATAAAGGAACTGATAATTTTAGAAAACTAAGGTACAATACTTAAAAATTGAATTTTGATACATTTAGGATGCATGAATATGAAAGAATCACTCATATTAATGGAATATTTATAGAAGTTGTAAATGATATTTCTACCTTGGGAGATTCAGTTAAAAAATTAGGTAAATATTTAAAATTTCTTAGAGTTTTAACCATTAAGTGGAATGTAATATCTACTGCTATTCAAAAATCCACACCAGTTAAATAATTAACAATGAAAGAACTGATTGGTACCTTGATGGTGTATGATATTAAGATATAATATGAAACTGAAAATCATATTTCTATTAAAAAAAGATGATTCACTTAGAACTACTATGGGTAAATAATATGTTCCTAGTTATCTGGATTCAAGCAAATAATTATCACATTTTTCTAAAATATTTGGAAAACTATAGAAAAAGAAGAGGATAAATAATAAGGAATATTGATGCTATGTATTTAAGGATAAATGTCACAAAAATTATAACTGTCCTGTGATTAAACCTCAAAGGAAATATGATTATAAAAGAAAAGGAAAGAAAGTCATGAATACTAACTAGAGTGCTACTTATGATTGAAGTGATGAATCAACTATAAACTATGAATCTAAGCATACAAATAAAATGGTAAATCTATTTATTATGGATCATGTTGATGAGGTACACACTTTTATCTCTCAAAATTTCAATTCGTAAATATTTTCTTATAATGAACTTGAAAAATATTATTTTATAATTCAAGAAAAATTTTAATCTTTAAATAAGAATCATAGAAAACCTAGAAAATCTTATGATACTATTTATACTGATAAAGAATGTTTAACAAAATATATTTTAGATTTAATATCTAAATGTTATTTTATTTTGTATGAAAAAAATTAAGGAACTATTAGAAGAAGTTAATTCTTTAAAACAAGCCTCTAGTATGCTCATTAACAGAGAAAACTATTTAAATCAAATTCTTGGTAAAAATAAAGTTAATAATTAAGGTAAACTTGGAATTGGTGGTAATGAATAAAAACCCAAATTATATAGAAATTATTTTGTTCCTAGTTCAAAAAGAAAGAGTATATCTACCATTAAATGTTTTCACTGTAGAATAAATATACATTATGAAAATGAATTTTATTTTATAAAACAATAATATTTTAGTACCAAGCATGTTTATTATTCTAAGTAATGATATAAATTTAATTATTGAGACTCTACTCAAAATAGAATGATTTTTTACCTAAGTTTTTAGTTTCTTACACTACCGGACTCAAAATCATATGGGTAACAAAAGACACTTATATTTGATATATTGCATGTGTGCACCACTAGACTTCATTGTTATATCATTAAGTGGCTTCTTGAAAATATTGGAAATTTATTTTGGATAAAAAATTCATCAATATAAAACTGTTCATCCAAGAATTATTTCATTTCTATATTAATATTTGATTTAAATTCATTAATTTTTTTATACAGTGGAGATAAATTTTTTATTATCTTTATTTTTGCCTATAAAAACCCTTCTCAATCTATAATTTTATTTGATTTATCAATCTGTTAAAAATTTAATTAAATTATACATAATACTTAAAGATTATTTAATTTTATATTAAGATATATAACAGAATTTCTAAAGTATTCAAATATCTATAAACATTGTTTCATTTATATCTCACTTAAAAACATTTTCTAAGAGAATTATAATTTATTAGGATCATGTAGTACTTTCTTATTATTTTTTAATCATATAAAAAAGATAGGTTTATTTTAATTAAAGATATATTATTAATTTAACATTTCATTTTGAAAGAATTTATTTTAAAATTTATTTTTCTCAGGAATTTTATTTATTTATATAATTTTTTCTTTTAAAATAGTTTTATTACATAAAACTATCTTTTCAAAGTTAAAATTTGAAATGATTAATCTGTCTTTCAGATTGAGAATCTAAAATCTATCAGAATAAAATCTTTCTTCTTACTCTTTATAACCATAAAATATTCTTCTCAAACCCTCTTAAACATTTTGTATTCATTCTTTGAAATTCCAAACCCAAATACTTTTAAAGAAGAAAATCTGAGTAGCATGAAGAGACCTAGAATTTCAAGCTCCTAGAATTTTTTTCTTAAAAGATAAAGTGAGGTAATTAATTTTCTAATATTTTTTGAGAACATTCAGTTTCATTTATTAAGGATTCTTTAGAAAAATATTCTTGAAAAGATATAAAAATTCATGTTTTTGAAGAACCACAAGTTCAATATTCTAAAATGGTTAAAGATGAAATACATTCTCAAGATTTTATATCCATATTTAAACTTTTGAATGAATAATTTGTAAAGATACTTGAATATCTAAAGTGGTATAAAAAACCATATGAATAAATGTAAAAATCTTCTATTTAAAAAACAATTTTTGATATACTTCAAATGAAGTATCATTTTTTTAAGAAATCTCAGTTTCTAAAGAGGAATTATATGTTTTTAAGGTAGAGATGATAATTAAAATGGGAACACTCATATGAGAAGCTGTTACTAATTCAAAACTTATTGAGCTTAAAGAATTTTTATTTAAATAGTTCTTATCTTTTTAAATGGTTCAAAGATCTACATATGTTCAAAGGAGAATAGAATAGCTATTAAGAGTTCTAGCTATTATGAGTGAAAAAGTTAGAAGTTTATAGAGTGTAGATGAACCATCTAACCCTTACAGAAATCCCGATGCTTCTTTACCTCTATTGCTTATCCAAGTCAAAATATTTTTTTTGTGAAATATAAATGTGTTTTTGTTTCTCTTAGTTTAAGTATTATATTTATATTTATTTTCTAACATTAAAAATGCATTTAACTATTTCTTAATTTCTTTTTGATATCACAAAAGTGGGAGAAATTCACGAGAAATTTATGAGAAAATCATGAGAAATTTATGAGAAATTTATGATAAATTTATGAAAAATTTATGGGGAAAGAGAAAAATAATAATGTTTTAAGGAATAATTATGAGGAATATATATGTTATATATATATGTGAGATATTTGTTTGTAAAAATATTTTATTTATAAGGTAAAAATATGTTTCAAATTTATTTATTCTTATATTAGTAAAATTTCTTTTATTGTTTGTTTTAATATTTAATATTTGTTTTAAGAGCTCTGTGATCATCAGAAGGGGGAGATTTTTGATCATGTGCCGATTCAAAAATTTTGTCAATTTTTTTTATCTTGATACTCACAAACACCCACATTTATGTTACTAATGAAGTTACTTTAAGTTAATTTCAGGATATTAATTTCTTAAACAATTATTTTCATTTTATAAGTATATTCAATATTTTACCCATGGGAGGATATTTGTTTTCTAAAAGGAAAAGTATTCTGGAAGTTTTTTATAAGTAATCTAAAAAATTATTCATACCATATGTTTTAAGTAGAACATATGGTTTTTATACCTTACATTTGGAATAAAAGTATAGATTAAAAACCCTACTTTTAGAATCAACCCAATATTTGAGGAAAAATTTACGGTTCATCATCCATACTTTTGTAATCAACCGTACGCTGTAAACTGTACTTTTGGAGTTTATCTCTATGTATAGAAACCCTATGTTTGACTTGGTCAATGAAAAAGTTTAAACTTAAGATATTTTCTAGGATTTATGAAATGATATCACTAGGATTAAATATATTTTTTAAAGATGCTTAATGACCGATTCAAAGGATTTTATGCAATAGATTAAATCTTTATTATTTTTAGGGGAAGTTATAACTTTATTTGGACATTATGAATTCAAATATTCATGATTTATCATGTGATATTTCTAGAGTTGTTTGACCCTAAGGAATTTTACCGTCATGATAAATACCAATATGTTCTTATGAATACACATAAGCATGTTTGAAAATAATAAAGATTCATCACATTTAAAGATACACTCTGGAGACTGAATTTACAAAAGGATCGGATAATAACTGATAAGTGGGGTGGGGGGGGGGGGGGGTTGAATTAGAAGTATTAATTTTTATAAGTTTCAATAGTTTTTAAAACTTAACCCTTGAAACCTATTAAGATTTATTTCCTTATCATCTTTTATAAAAATTCATGTATGAAAAAATAGGAAAGCAAGTAAAATAAATAATATTTACAAGGTTCTGCCTCAATGTGAGAACCAAAATCCATGCCATAGCCACTCCCTTAGGTCTATGGACATCCACTATTATGAAGAAGTGAATTTAACTTGTGCCAAATCCTGTTATAAACCTTTGATCTCTCGATAGGAAATATTATACTGACTCTTATTAGTTTATAATGTTTTCTTATAAAACAATTGATCCAAATAAAATAATAGACTTTGTTAAAACTTCTCCACAATTACTCAATCCGATTTAGATGGATCTTATATTCTTAATTCGAGGATGTTGGATCCGATTCACTCAATACAATAATGATGGATCCGATTAACTCAATAAAATGATAATAGATTTTATGAACTCAATACGATGATGATATATCCAATGAACTCAGTATGATGAATTCATTTTCAATATGAAAAATGAAAACTCTAATTAAATGCTCAATATGATCTTCTTCAATCCAATTGACTCAATACAATCTTCTCAATACAATCTTGCTCAGTCCAGTATACAAAATTTCATCTGTCTGATTCTCCTCTTGAGATATCTATTCATAAATAACTTTCACTTAATTTCTTCAGTGCTCTGAATTTTCTGCTTATGTGAGAAGTTAACATAATGAACAAATGATATGAGTAAGTATTTATAAGTGAATCAAAAAATAAAGAGAGGGAAACTTAAAAAATTTCCCCACTTCTTCGTATTTTAAAAACTATAAAAATATCTCACATTTAAACTTCAAATTTGACTTCTTCAATCCTCCTTATATTTCTTCGATATTTATGTAAAATTTAATTTCATGTTTAACCTCTTCAACTCTTCATAAAACTTCTAGAATATTATTTTTGAGACTTATTTGGAATCAACTCCTAACAAATATATCTCCTTCTCATCTCATTACAATTTTTTTCGTTTCTTTCTCAGCTCATTATGATATAACTTTCTTTGTTAGCTCATTACGATGGAATCCCCATTATGATGGATTTTCAAATTATGATGATTTTTCCATAATTATGGAAAGTATTGAATGATGAATCCACTTAGAATCTTTGAAATTATTCAAACTTCATTAGATTCATAAATTATTCTTCTTTCTTAAAGATTCTGCCTCCTATGGATATTTCATAATGTTGGAATCCCTATTACAAAGGGTTCCTCATTACGATCAAGTGTATCTGATGATAAATCCACTTAAAAACATTAAAAAACATCAAACCTCCTCATATATTACTCATTGAAAAACTTTGTATTGATTTCTAGAACTGATACAACCATTAAAATTCCTCCATTCCATAAAAATATTTTTTCATGATAGTTTTCATGATTGGTTAGAACTTCTTGATCAAGAAATCATCTCCCGATTTTTTAGAAAGTATGAAAACATTATAACTCCTGAATTCACAATCTTCTTTCAAAACTCTTCATAAATAATACTACTTATTCACTCATCAACTTATATATTTCTAATTTAGAAACTTTTTTCTTTCTCTGATTATGGAAAATAAAAACTTCTAGCAAATAATATATTCTACCTCTGATTCTTCTTGATCTAATAATTTGAATCCAATGCTGATGGATCTGATACTCTGAGTCTGGTGCTTCTCAGTCGATCCTCCGAGTCTGAAAAATAACTTTATTTAAAAGTAAAACTTTTCTCCCTATTTAAGTTTGATCTAAAACTTTCAACTAATTGTAAATTTCTTACAAAGCTCATTATAATGGACCAGTTCCAAATCCTAAATAACAAAAACATTATTATAAAAAAATATTAGTTGTCAATAAATAAAAAAACTTTGTTTAATGAATTTATCACAAAGATTATTCAATATCCCCCTTTATATTTGTTTACAACCCTCGTTAACAAATTTTTCAACTCTCATATGTTTTTTTACAAACTCATCTTTTTTAAACAACTCAACTTTTTTTTTGACTTTTATCTTTACATAGCCTTTCTTTAAAGAGAGTTTCCTAACACCACACTACTAGATAAAGTAATTTTTTTAAAGTAATTCCATCCCTCGGTGAAAATAAATTTTTTCAACCATGTAAATATAAATTTTCCCCACTTCTAGCTTCTCTTCTCTCACTTTTCATTTTCTATCCTCCATATTATGATATCCCCAACTTTAGATTCATAAAAAAAGATAAGTAAAAACATCTTACAAAATAAAAAGTTGTTACTTTCTCCCCCATTTGTCAACATAGTCCAAATAATATTGGGACTTTCCTTATGATATTTAGGAAGTCATTGGAGGAGGATGAACATGAAGTTGTAACCTCAATTCCGCAAACCATTATTTTGGCATTGCTTTTGTAAATATATCATAAATCTAATACTTTTTTGTAATGTATTCTAGTAAAACATCTATAACAACAACTTTGTATTTTATAAATTGAAACTTTATATCAATGTGTTTTAATCTTGAATGTTGGATGAGATTTTTAGAAAAATCAATTTCCCTCTGATTATCACAAAGTTTCTTTAATGTTTTAGAAACTTTTAATTTCAAATAATCCAGCTAAATTTTCATCCACAACATTTGAGTACAAACTTGAGTAGCTACAACATATTCAATTTCAGTTATACATAAAGATACTGAATTTTTTTCTTACTATTCCAACTCACACAATATTCACCCAAGAAAAATGTTCCTCTTAAGGTTGATTTTATATCATTACAATCTCTAGCCTAATAGACTTCAGTAACCCATGAAACTTCATCTCACTATTTATTTTTTACAAAAACCCATGTGAAGTTGTTCCTATGACATATCTCATAAATAATTTTTCTACTAACATATGTGATTCTTTTATATTACTTTGATACCTGACACAAAAATTAACAGCATATACAATATCAGGCCTTGAGGCTATAAGATAAAGTATAATTCCAATCACTTTACAAAAATATTTCAGATTCACTCTTTTTTTGGATTAATCTTTACTCAACTTTGTGATAACTGAAATAGGAGTGGAAACTTATTTAGATTCTTCCATGAAAAAATTTTGTAACAATTACCTAGAATAATATTTCTTGACATAGGAAAATGTATTTTTAATTTTGTTGAACTTGTAAGCCAAGGAATAAAGTTAATTCTCCCAACATTGACATTTCAAACTTCTTATTAATTTCCTCATAAAATTATTTACTAACTTTTTCTTCATCCCCAAAACAAATTATATCATCCACATAAACAATTAAAATTATAGTTGTGGATTCAACATCTTTCATATATAAGTTTCTATCAAATTTTCCTTTAGATAAGTTTAACATTATCGAAAAATTGTCAAGTTTATAATACCATGTACATGGAGATTATTTCAGCCCATACAATTATTTATTCAATCTACAAACCTTATTTTCGTTATTATGAAGTTGAAAAACATAAGGTTGTTCAATTTAAACTTATTCCTCAATCTCACCTTTTAAGAAATATGAATTTATATCAATTTGATAAAATTTGTAATTCCAATATGTGGCCACTGAAAGAAACATTATAATAGTTTCTAATCATGAAATTGGGGAAAATTTTTCTTCAAAATCCACACCTTCCACCTGTGCATATCCTTTACAAACAATTTTGGATTTGTTTCTTGAAACTTATTTATGTTCATTCAACTTATTTATGTAAAACCACTTTGTTATGATAAATTTTTAATTTTTTGGCCATGGAACAAGTTCCCATGTTTCATTTTTCTCAATCTGATCCAACTCTTCATTTATAACATCCACCCATTCTTTGTGTTTAATATCCTTTGAAACTGATTTTGGTTCAACTTTTGAGACGAGTAAAGTCGGATTTTATAATATCAACTTCCTTATAGTCTGAAATAGATCCTCCATATTTCTAATAATGTTTTCAGATTCAACATGTTTTTTTAAGGTAGGAAATTTTAATTTTTCTTTTCCAACCGAACTTTATTCATCACATGATTCTTATGAATCTTGATAAGGATGTTTTGAATTACTTTCACAATTTTAAAAATATACAACATATCCTCCTCAATATTCTCAAGAACTATTATTAAGGAATTTTGGTTTTCAATAAATTTCACATCATATGAGTCCACAAAATTTTGTAAATGTTTATTCCAACATTTTTAACTTCTTCTATTTGGTGAATAACCCATAAAATTTTCTTCCTCATATTTCTCATCAAACTTTTCCATATTCAAAATTTTCATTTTAAGTAAACATGAACATCCAAAAACTTTGAAGTATTTAAATGAAGGTTTTTTATACCACATTTCATAAGGTGTCATGTTGGTTTATGGTCTCAACAAGCATTTATTTTTAACATGTACAATAGTACTAACAAATTCCCTCCATTAGAATTTTAAAAGTTTGTATTCTACTAACTTCTTCCCATTTCCAACAAACTTCTATTATTTCTTTATGGTACTCAATTTTTTTGTAGAGTACAGGGGGCACTATAATAATATTTGATACCATAATTTCTCATATAAGTTTTAAAAGTATTGATTGTGAATTTGATACCATTATCTATTCTAAACTTTTTTATGGAAACCCCAGTTTCTTTCTCAACATATTTTCTGAAGAATTTGAACATTTCAATAGCCTCTGAATGTTTCTTCATAAACATGATTTTTTTTCATTTGAGTGAAATCATAAATAAAAGCGATAAAGTATAAATCTCATTTTATTGATTTATGTCTCATAGGCCCACATAAATCAGAACGAATAAGACCAAGTGGTTTGGTATATTGAATCTCAATTATTTTATGACTTTTGTTAGTCATATTCCCTTTCTAAAAAGTTAGACAAATATATTCTTCTCCTTATTTAAATACTGGTAAGTTTAAAATGACATCAACTTTAGAAAGTTTGTTCATACTTTTCTATCCAAGGTTCCCAAGTTTTTAGTGCCACAATTTGTTTTAATCTTTAGTACTCAAGTAACTGGAGTTATTAAATTATCATATTTGGAAGAGATCCCCACTGGTTCTTTCTCCTTTTGTAATAACTTTTCCATATTTCACACTTTTCATGATACACAAATATTTTCTAAAAAAAAATTCTTTTCCACCATCAGAAAGTTGACTTATAATAAGTAAGTTATGTTTTAGCCCATTAATAAATAAAACTTCCTTATATTTCAACTTTTCTGCTTCAATCTCAGCAGTTTTGATTCCTTTGATTTTTAAGGAACTATCATTATCAAAGGTAACTGCTCCTCCATCACTACTTTCAACATGTTTCAATATTTTTATATCACCCATATTATGTGAAGAAAAACCACTATCAAGTGTCCTTGGTTTGTTACTTTAGTTGATTTCAAAGCTATCTCAACAACAAAATATATTTCCTCAACTTTCTTCTTTTCAGCTTCCTTTTCTTTTCAATCATAAGAAAATTGTTTTGGAAGGAGTGTCATACATATTTTATCATGATGGCCAGCCTGATCACATCTTACACAAACTTCTTCCAAAAATTAAAATTAATTTTTTGTTGGAAAGTTTCTAACATCTTAAAAATTCACCTTTTCAACTTTCTATAAGTTAGGAAAGTTACTCATTCTAATTTCACTATTTCTTCTATATTGCTCAAACATTCTTCCAAATAGAGATAATTTGTACTAAAAATTATAAGCTCTGTGCCCATATATTCCACAACACTAGTAATTTCCATAAAATCTTGATTTTCTATTTAAGAAATATCTTTCTCTATAGAATTTTTTTGAGATTTTGGCTTCTTTTATCTCTAACATACTCGGGGCGTGGACCATCTTTTCTTTTGAGTTATTTTTCTAATTCTGTAGATTTTATAGGTTTCTCACATCCTTTCTCCACCCAAGATTTCCCAACAACTTTTCTAGAACCATAAATGTTAAAATAATCATATGAAATATTAATTTGGTGAGTGAAGATTTCATCTCATTCTCATATTGAGCCTTCCCAGTAACTTTAGAAGTATCAGCTTTTACTTCTAAAGCTTTGTTGAAAATTTAATTCAATTTCTTCAAGGTAATTTCTAACTTAATAAGTTTTGATTAAAACTTGTTAACTTATTCTTTCTTATCTTCTAGCTTCTTACTGATATCTTTAACCATCTTTCCCTGTTTAGAAATTCTAAGTTTATAACTTAAGATCTCTTGAATGTATTCTTCCTCCTACTTAATGAAATATTTTCTTCCATTAGAAACATCTTCAAAATCTTTATTAATTACTCCAATATATTTCTTGAAAGTTTTTTTGTTTAAGAATTGAAATAAGTTATATTCTGATATGATAATCTCTATAATATTCTTCACCACATTCTTCACTCTCTGAGGAATCTTTTGTTTTCTCAACTATTGCAATGAAGGTTTTGAATTCTTCTGTACTTTTATATTCATAATAATTGTTTTTAGTTGATTATGATTCAAATTTCTTACTCAAAATACTTCTTTTGTTTCCTATAAACTTATTATTGTATCTATTGGATGCATTTTATTCTTTAACATTTTTGTTTCACTTTTTTCATCAAGGTTTTTCCCCGGAATAATCTCGATATTCTCTAAATTTCTTATTAGGGTAATTCATAGCAAAGTGTTCAATTCCAAAACACTCAAAAAATTTGAGTGGAATTTTACCTCCATATTTTCCTCTTCCTCTCTAATATTTTTTAGAGATAAGAGACATAATATTATCATTAAACTCATCATCTTCCTTATCTTCATACTCATAAGGTTAAACTTCTTTAACATCTTGGATTTTCATCTTTCTCATAGTTTTAAAATCCATTTCATATTTCATATTATTTTTAAACATTTGAGATTTTCTCAATTCATAAACAATATGAAAGTTATGTTATTCATAAATAAGTAAATCCTCCTTATATTCTAAAGAATAAATTTTAGAATCAAACATATCCAGAAATTTTCTCATAAGTTTCTTTACAATTTTAGAATCTTCTAGGACATCTCTGAATCCACTGATGTAAAAAAAAGTTTCATTTACCCTAGTGAAGTATTCATCAATAGTTTCTTCATCAATCATTCTGATGTCTCTATACTTACTACACCATATTTTCAACCTTTCTTCCTTCACTTTATCATTCCCTCTGAAAATAATTTCCAGCTTGTCCCACATACTTTTTGAAGTATTGAGACCCATAAACTTATCATAAACATTATCTGATAAGGAAATAAGGCTTGAATTTATAGCCTTTCCATCAAATTATATATTTCTATTATCAATAAACATCATAGGAGAATCTTTTTCAATATGTGGAAAACCAATAGTAATAACATAAAAAATTTATAGTGCAAGAGACAGGAGATGAGGATTCATCCCATTTTTCCATCCATAATAATTTTTTCCATAAAGTGTAGGAAGTAATCTACTGTTGATAAAATTGATATTATCCATGATAAGGATTCAACAAGGGAACCTGGTATCTGATACCAATTGAAGTTCCAAAAGGTTTAAATAACAACTGAGAGGGGGGGGGGGGGTTAATCTGTTTTATTACTTTTTATAAGTTTTAATACTTTTCAAAACATAACCCTTGCAACCTATTAAGATTTATTTCCTTATCATCTTTTGTAAAAACTCATTCCTGAAAAATTAGAAAATAAATTAAATAAAACAATATTTAAAACATTCATACATAGTGTGAGAAATAATATACTTTCTATAGACACTTCCATGGGTCTATGAAAATACACTATTATGAAGAAGTGAGTACAACTTGTGGTAACTCCCATTAGACACCTTCTATATTCTAAAAGGAAATATTATACTAAATCCTATTAGTTTACAATTTTTTCTTATAAAAAACTTGATCCAAATAAAAGAATAAATACTTATATGAAACTGCTCCACAATTGCTCAATCCAAATCCTTATTTCGATTTAGTTAGATATGATTTTCTCAATTCGATGATGCTGGATCTGATTCACTAAATAAAATAATTCTGGATCTAATTTACTCAATACGATGATGTTGGATTTGATGAACTCAATATGATTATGTTGGATCTGACGAAATCAATCCAATAAATTCATTCTGAATTTAAAAAACCCAAAATCTTCTCAAATGCTCAATACAATCTTCTTCAATCTGATCAACTCAATACGATATTTCTCAATCTGGTATACAAACTTTCAGCTATCTGATCCTCCTCATGAGATCTCTATCCAAAAATAAATTTCACTTATTTATTTAGTGCTCCACATTTTCCTCTTATATGAAAAGTTAACACAATGAATGAATGTTCTGATCAAGTATTTATAGGCAACTTAGAAAAGAAAGAGCAAGAAACTTGGAAACTTTCCCCTATTCCTTAGATTTCAAAAACTCTAAAAATATCCCGCATTTAAACTTGAAATTTTAATTCTTTAATCCTCCTTATATTTCTCTAATATTTAAAACTAATTTAATTTCATGTTTGACCTCATAAACTCTTCATAAAACTTATGGAATCTTCTTTTTGAGTCTTCTTCATAATTATATCATTATGAATCTATTTCCTTTTCAGCTCATCACAGTTTTTTCCTTTCTTTATTAGATCATTACAGTCTTCCTTTATATCTTAAAACATTACAATAGAATCCCCATTATTATGGATTTTCCCATTATGTTGATTTTTCCATAATGATGGAAAGTATTCAATGATGAATCCACTTAGCATCTTTGAAATTCTTCAAACTCCATTAGCTTCATACATTCTTCTTCTTTATTAAATATTATACCTCTAATATATATTTCATAATGGTGGAATCTCCATTACAATGAATTAATTATTATAATCAAGTGTATCCAATGACAACTCCACTTAGAAACATTTACAAGTCTCAAACCTCCTCAGTTATTACTCATTGAAAAAATTTAACTTGATTTATGGACCTGATATAACCATTACGATTCCTCCATTCTATCTAAATATTTTATCATGATAGTTTTCATGATTCATTATAACTTCTTGATCAGAAACACATCATAATATTTTGTTTAGAAAGTATGAAATCTTTCTAACTCTTGAATTCACAATATTCTTTAAAAACTCTTCAGTAATAATATAACTTATTCACTCATAAAATTCTATCTTTATAACTTAGTGACTTCTTTATTTCTCTAATAATGTAAGAGATAAAATTATAACAAAAAAATATTTCTACCTATGATTATTTTGGATCTAATAATATAAATCTTATGTTGATAGATTTGATACTCTAAGTCTAGTGCTTCTCAGTTCGATCCTCTGAGTCCGGAAAACAACTTTCTTTAAAAGTAAAACCTTTCCCCCCCTTTATGTTTGATCCCAAACTTTCAACTACTTCTAATTTTATTACAAATCTTATTAAGATGGAATGGGTTCAAATCCTAAATAATAAAAACATTCTTATACAAAAAGGTTAGTTTTCAAAAAATATAAAAACTTTGTTAAAATAATTTATCACAAGGTTCTTCAAAGACATGCATGTTTTGATTCTTATATAGTTATCGAATTGCTGCTCTTACTAATATATTTCATTGTTAATCATTTTCTATAGATTGAAAAAGTACTTATTAGAGTTAAGATTTGTTGAAATACATTTTTAATCATTTTCTGGGTGTTTCATCTACTTTTGTCTAAATAAATCCTATTCGACATTGAAGTATATTTTTCTGCTGCTTTATTTTATTGAATATCATATACAACCATCAGTTTACACTGAAACTATATGCCAAATCTATTTTAAAATCTACATCCTAATATATTATTTTTTAGAGTATTAGTTGCTCATACTCAATCATTGGTGGAGTTTCATGTTCTCATACTAAGTTATAGATATTTTAGTTCCTTGTAAAAGAACTAGAAGGCTCTTTAAAAGCCTTGATTGTAAGGTGTCAAATTCCTACACTCAGTTTTAGAAGTCCCCAATAAAAGGACATGATAGTGAAAATCAGTAAGCTCACGAAGAGAGAATTGATGGAGTGGACTAGGAGATATTTGTTCCTAGAACCACTATACATCACCGTGTTCTTTTTTCTTTTTATTTTTCACTACTTACTCATATTTAAGAGATAAGGTAAGAATAAATTTAATATCAAGAGGGAAGTTTAGTTTCTATCATGTTTTTAAAGGAACATAATTCACCCCCTCTCATGTCTTCATCTTTTCCATGCTGACCCAATAGGATTGTTACAATGATCCATAATTCATTTATGTAGTGTAGAAATTAACCCAACATCAATCCAACACATGATAATTAATAATATAATTAATAATATAATTAAAAATATAAATGATAATATCATTAATATATTTATTAATTAACAATATAATTTATATTTATTATTAATCAATAGTGTAATTAATAATTCATAATATAATTGTTAATAGTATAATTAATAATTAATAATTAATAATTAATAATTAATAAAAAATTTACAAAATAATCATTACTAATATAATTAATATTATAATTGATAATATCATTAATATATATATATTAATTAATAATAATATAATTATCATATGTGGATTATATTGTTGGAGTTGGTGCCCTTGGACCAACTACTTTGTACTCTGGATTACATGTATTTTCAAAGAAGTGAATATTAATATAAATATATTATCACAAATTGTTTGTTCTTCTGTGAAACATTGATGTGATAATGTCCTAGAGTATCTATAACA
This sequence comes from Viscum album, assembly GCA_963277665.1. NCBI lineage: Eukaryota > Viridiplantae > Streptophyta > Magnoliopsida > Santalales > Viscaceae > Viscum > Viscum album. Next base: position 781,715,234 of record OY728145.1, read on the forward strand.
TTGATAAGGTCATAGAAATTCCCCTCTATGATGAGAACCTTGAAATACTATGATGATATTTCATAAATATAGTTCTGCAGTTGGATAACATACTATTACAGGGGAAAAAGTATATAGACCATTAGGTGTGATTACTCATAAGAAGATGGTGTTTCTTATCATGAAGTTTTCACTTGGTAATCTACAAGATGGGAAAATATGAGAACATACCCACCAGTAAGAATTCTGTATATTTTAGTGTCATCAAATTTTTCTATCTACGAGTATGTGTAATGACTCTTAGACTTTAAAATGATCATTAATGCATGTCATGAATCATGTACTTTGATTTACTAAAAAAAACAATCACAATATATGTTATAAATAAGTATGACATGTTGTATGTTTCATGAATTACATGTTATTAATGGATAAGCTGAGTAAGGATTTTCCCCTTCTATCTTTATATATGTTGATATCTTATCTCTTTGATTGAAATATAAATATTTCATAAATTCCATGGACAAGGTGTAACAATTTTTTTATATATTCAAAAAATATATATCAAGCATATATGTTTATGACATATATGTGCCACCTTCTCGATGAGATATTAAGACAAATAGATTATATTACACCATGAGCCTTCTTATGTGGTTTTCGACGTTGCGACATTAAGTTATTTCTCTTGGGTGCCTTGATCTATTACTAGATAGTAATCTTGGACTTTAGGTGTACCTTCCTGATGCCAATGAGAAAGAATCCTAGAGAGTCGTACACTATGTATTTCTATTGATATCAATTAAATTCTATTTGAATTTAATTATTAGAATAAATATTATTATCATGACTGAGGAATAATTTTATTCACATTTTATTGATCGCTAATATTTATAATATAATAAATAACTATTTATTCATTCAATAAATAATTTATTTAATTATATGAATAATTAATAAATATTTATTCTTTGTATTTTGGATAAAAATATTATTTTATTTATTGAAAATATTTAATAAATATTTATTTACTAGTTTTTAAGTAAAGTTTTTATTTAAATGAATAAAATATTTATTTGAGTATTCAATAAATGCTGAGGAGTTCGAGCCAACCAAGATCGCATCTGGTGATAAATATTAATTTAAAAGACAATAAAAAAATATTTAAAATTGTACGAGTTAGTATATATCATAAAATAATAATAATAATAATAATAATAATAATATTATATGGCATGAGGTTTATTAAAGATTATAATATTATTTAAGGGTAAGTATGCAGTTAAATAAAATTTTAACTTAAACCCTAGATTTATAAATAGATGGATATGTCTATTGTACAATGCAAATAGAAAATTCAGGATAAAGAATAAACACACACAAAAGACCTCTCTCTCTCTCTCACTTTCTCTCGAATTACTCTCTTTCTCTCAATAATGAGAATAATTCCTTCAAGCTTGAAGGATCTTTGAGAAATAAAGACAAACAATGCAAGACTTTTTATTCACCTTTCTAGTACCCAGAAATCAATTGGCATTTCTCTAGGATCAAAGGAGTACTTGTTGATCACCATTATAGGTATTCTACATCTGAATACTTACAACACAATGAAGGTAATCCAAAAGGGTTTTTGGAAGATAGACAACATAATTGAAGAAAGGATCTTAAGACATGGTAATCATTTCTTCTTGATCTAAATAAATTAATTATAAATTTAACAAAAAATATCCTCTCTCCAGGTTCTGGGTTCTTTATGTCAATATTTGATTGGAAAAATTTTATTGGTGATGACGTTCATGTCACAGAAAATATTGCGAATGTTCCATCACATTGAAAAAACCTTTATCGTTATCTTCCAAACCTGGTGCTTCCATTATGCTTAGAACCTTCAAGTGATATCAAAGAAACAATTTTAAAATTTATAATTATTTGTTGGTTTTTTGATCAGTATGCACAATAGCGGTTGAATTTTTCATTTAATATTATTCATTATTTAATTAGATGTGAATTAACATGTTTTCGACATTTTAATTTCTTTGTTCAATATTCAAAAATTATTAAGTTCAAAAACAGATGAACAATGATTAGAGATACCATCTGGAATTGTCGAGGAATTTTTCTGGATAACATGTGATTACATGACGTGTAGTAAGAGCACAGTCCGTACACCCAAGTTCACTACACCTGGCTGTGTTACGGGATACACGACATGTCGAGTAGTAATTACACACGGTGCATTTATTGTAGACCGTGTGTGGAAAGGGACAACCTAGCACACGCCATGTTAGATTATACAGTGTGTAGCTGGAATACACATCATATAGTCTACACGGGTTAGCGGTGAAATTCACACAATCCATGTGGTCATTATACACAATCAATGTAAGGTCCCGACCCGGCTCACCCTTTAACCGGTGGCCGAACCGGTCGCCACATGACCTCAAGCACGTCTCCCCATATGCCAGAGGCTGCCGACTAGAAGCGATGGTCTATGGATGGTCAGTGGGGAGACTATACCCTCATTTTAGTGTTCAATAATAGAAAAAGGCAATAAATAGCGAAATGAGTCTAATAAATGATAAAGCAGTGGAAGAAAGATTTTCTAAATCTTGTAAAAAACAAATGACCAATGCCAATTATACAGCAGATGCATGCATGACATGCTAATGATAAAAAAATGGAAAATAGTGAACAAAACAAGATGATTTAAATTCCAATACAGAAATAAATAAAAAATGACTCAAATCCCCGAGGGCGGTCTCCTCAAGCATCCCGATATTCCGCTCGGTCCTCTACTCCTATCTCCTAAGTAAACGTAAACAGCACAATCCAAAAACCAAATAGATTCTACTCAGGTACCCTAGTACAATAGTGACCCAAGTAGGGTGTGATATATAAATCTCAGTAGTCTAGGACCACCGATGTCTACCATAAATCTAGACATTTCAAAATAATTTAAAACACGTGAAGGCATGCATAAATAAAGTGAGTAATACAATGTTACTATGTACCCAAGTACCTGATTCATCCCTCAGCTGGTTTCTAAACCTGCATTATTCATTTTTTGTGCATACTCAACAATAATTACATAATAATTTTCATTTATCAATTATTCAAATCTCATTCAATTATTAAAGTCTTGAGATTCAAACTATGCTCGACATCCCCTGTATAAGTCACTCACCATATATTTCTCTAAAGACCATCTAAGTAATCAAAGTAAAGGCCGAATCCAAGCTTGTGATTTGGCATGGATAAAGCATCATAAGATATTCAATTTAATCTTTCATATACTATGTCTGATCCCATCCACTAAAATAGTGATTCGCTCCTGGGTCCGTCCATGAACAATGATTCACCCAATTCATTAATAAGACCGAACCCTTTCTCATATTCAATTCACAAATCATTATGTCACAACAGTTTTCATTAACCATTAATTCATTTTATGTATGACCAATTGGACTCATAGTCCAATGTCAATTAATTGGTGTAGAATATCATGTCTAGAACCCTCGTGAGTATTTGGAGCGTCAGTCCCTATCTCACAACCCATGGGTATTTGGAGCATCAGTCCCTATCCCATAAAAGAACATTTGCATGCAAGCTGGGTGTAGAACGCCATGTCTAGAACCCCGTAAGTATTTGGAGCATCAGTCCCTATCTCACAACCTATTTATTAATCATACATATATATCTATCATTGGTGTAGAACTCCATGTCTAACACCCCAAAACCATCCATTAATTAATTCAAAAATTAATTAATCCAATCCATTAATTAATTCAATAACTAATTAACAACATAAACCGCTCATCAAATAAGTCAAAAATTAATTGACCATTTAACATCTCAATAATTAATAATTAATTTAACAATTAATTATTCTTATCAAGAAATCTAAATAATTAACCCAAAATTTAATTATCCAAATTCTTTAACAAGTCTGAACCCGTATACTCAAACAGTGATTTGTCCAGGACTTTAACAATTTACATGCACATCATAATCATCTCAAAACACGATGAACAAAGACCAAATATTTAGCAACCATCTCACACATCATATCATATTTTTAAACAACTCCATACAAGAAAACTTAAGGCATGGAAAACTAATATGCATCAAAAGGTACCCTTGGCCAACAATCATAACCAACAATCAATTCGTAATCTTAATTTAATGCATGGAAAATAATTAATTCAAAAATTAATTAATTAAATATTATCTCTTTAACCAATCATCAATTAATTAACCATTTACCATTTAACATGTAATAATTAATCCATCCATTAATTATTACCAATTTCTAATTTATATTCCGAACATATCAAATATTCAATATTCTCAGTAATTAGTAAAAGCCACAATTTTATTCCAACTCATGACTTGATAATTAATTATACAATTAATTACCCTATTAACCATTCTTCCCATTCAAATAATTTAACTGTTTAATCATATAACTTTAACCAAATTAGAAAAACATGATTAAAATCAATAAATGTTCCAGCCCTCATTTATCTCATGTGGGCGACATCATTTAATAACTTCAAAAGTCGTGTATCAACATAATATATATCAGATTTAACAATTTAATGAAACTTACTAAATTCACATTTAGATGGAATATAATATAAATACTTCACTGCATAAATTAAATATCCACAAAAGCGCCTCAAGAATTTTATTAATTCATTTATTAAAGTTGAACACATGGTAAAGGAACCTACCTCGGGGTGACATCATTTTAAATCCAAAGCGCTTTAATGTACTTGGAGGAAACCAGTCCACAACTGGTCCGCAATTGCACATGTGCACACCTTATATCTATATATCTTTCTGCACATATATATACATATATATTCACGCGTGTGCCCTGCATCAATATAAATAAAATTAAAAATATTCTACAAGTACCCAAAATCAAAATAGTAAGGACCAATGCACCTCTAACTAGGTACTGGGGACTCATATAAATTATCAAACCCTTAATTGAATGATGCGAAAAAATACCATGATTATATAACCTTACCCAAAACATGACGATGAAGCAAAAATGAACCCATCCGCCTCACCTTTGTTGGAAAATGCCAGAATACAGACCAAAGGGTCTAGAGGAGCCCCTTGCACATCCCTAAAACCAAAGAAACAAGGAAACCCAATAAAAACCGAACCTTAGGGTTTTGGATGAGACAATAGGGAGACAGAGGAGCCAAACAACTGATTCGAATCACAAAACAAATATAGACAGATTCACCTCGCCAAGACGGTCAAGATTTGTGAAGAGTCCGAGATGAATCCTCACGTGAAATGTGGAGTGCGAGAGAGGGGGTGGTGTGCCTCTAGGAACTACCCAGAGTGGGGTCACGTGCTACTGTCTTTGGCCGTCTGGGGGTCACACGCTGTTGGGTCGCACCGCTGGGTGGTTGAGGTTCAGCTGAGGAAGAAGCGCAAAGGAGAAGCTGAATGGTACCGGGGTTCATCACACATAGGGGGCAGACCAGGTGTGTCGCGTCTCACCTGGGATGATGAAGAAGAATAGGGCAGCTGTGCCTCTCTTTTATAGTACCTTCCCCTTTTAAAGAAAATCTAATATACTAAATAAAAATAATAATAGTAACAATAATCATAATAATAATGTTAATGATAATAGTCATAATATTATTATTGACATTGCCATTTATTTCATTAAAACCAAAACACTCAATTTAATAAAAAGAGTACTTTGATAAACCCCAAAATTAAATTGTATTAAAAGAAACAATAAAAAGCTCCTTTTGATTATGTGAAACCTCCCCATTTAAATCTACATTAATTAATTAATTCCGTTTTAACCTTCATTTAATATTCTATTAATAATCGTTTTGTAATTAATTATAAAAATCTCTGGTGATCATTGAATTCTTTTAACATTTATTTAACTGAATAAACACAAAAAAAATTATAACATCATAATTATTATTATTCCAAAATTCATTTATTTAAAACCCAAATCCCCAATTTATTACAATATCATCAGTATGATAAAAACTCTAACCCATAACCCCTAATTTAATTACCATAATAATAGTAATAATTACACTCATAAAAATAAAATAATAATAGTCTCATTATTATTATTTTTATAAAACTAACACCTCTATTTAATAATAATGCTTCATTAAATCTGAAGTCCCTCATTTAATTAAGCGTTTCTTTGAGAAGATCAAAAGCCACATTAAATTCTCATAAATGATACACTCCTTTAACATGAAATTAAAATCTCAAATCATTAAAATAATTTATGACACCATAATAATAATAAAAAAATTATTACTATTATCACATTCCTCCATTTAATAATAAATGATCCTTTAATAATTACAAAACTCTTCATTTTATTAAAACGGTTCTTCGATAAATCTATAATCCACATTAATTTCTTCAACCGTCATTTAATTAATTATTTAACATTCATTTAATTAAAAAACCACATTAATAATAATAATAACTTCATCATCATTATTATTAAAACTTTCTTTTAATTAATCTAATACTCTCATATAATCTTATTTAATTAAATTAAATAATTTATTTAACAGGGTAAACTGCACGGTTTGGACCGCAATTGTGATCTACACGAGCAGATCCATTAAAGTGGACTTTTTCGAAATCGGTGTTCCTAAGAGTCATCAGGACACCTGTGAAAATTATCAGGTAATTATGCAAGTCCAAAAACGACACATTTAGGTGTTCCAACACTCGAAATAAAATTTCAGAGCTCGGTTTAAAAAAATGACCCATTGATAAACTGAAAAAAATAAAATAAAATCGCATTTTAACCCTGTTAAAAACATGAGACTTTACAATATACCCACCTTAAAAAATTCTCGCCCCCAAGAAGCCATCAAAAACCGCTACTAAGACAACCAACCTACCAAGGTCATTTAATCTTGTTTGAAGTGACGTGTTGCATTACCAACACCAAACACACCTTTAACCCTTCACAAGCATAATGGATAATCCTTTAAAACTGAATCCAAATCTCACTTTATAGCTTAAACATTGAAACATATCTTATATTTTAGGCCATTAGAGGGACCACGTCAACAAAAACGGTTGAATCTCGATCAATCAACAGAACAGGTTGTGCATGCTTCCCTTGAAAGACGTCGTAGACCCAAAACCCACATTATCCCTTTATCTGATGACATTCCCTTAAAACCATTCCAAAACCATATGCATGTATAGTGAAGTCTGTACCCGACCTCTAGTGAAATTTCCAAGTCAAGCCCTTGTAAGGCTATTTAAAAAACAACTGTGCCCCAACACGAATAAAGGAGTATCCAAAAGAAACCACACATCCTACGTACTACCTAGATAACAACCAATCATCAAACCAACAATATTTAAGCTATATAGTGGCATAAGACCAACACTATCTTAGTGTCTCCATGATGAGGTCAAGATATCGGACATTCTCATCGTTTTCTGAAGAGAGAACTAAGATAAAACCATGGTCATTAAGAAGATAAGTCGAACTACTACCAGACAACTCTGTTCTAAAAGCTCAGCATCTCCTACTGACATGTTTACCGAAAACGATGTGGCACTACCCACCTTAGGATTTTCCATTACGTCATAATAAAATATTATCCATTAACCAACGTTCTATTTTAGAACACCTTAACTCATGCATGTGATGTTCCTTAAACCACGATCACCACGTCAAACATTAATCATAAAAGCCGTAACATAAACCTATTGGCATTACACAACAGCAGAGTCCCATGAAGTCCCCTTGAGTAGTGGGAAAAATTTACTTTAAAGGCCTAGAACAATCTAAGGGTACTACCTAGCACGAGTTATCCCCTGACGAAACACAAATGTCGACCCTCTCTTCTGGTCATACAAAACTGAAAACACAAGATTCAAAAGCCTTTTTTTTTAGCCATTTTAATTAATTAATTTCAACCTTTCAACACTTGAATGAATTTCAAAAAATACACAAGTACTTTTTCCATAACAAGTCACCTAGTTTTCAATACAACACCCTAAAAAAATAGGCATGCTATAACAAACATCCTTTTTAATCATTTAACACTCAGTGTTATTCAAATTTAAACATGAAATTTAGAATCTAGATTCCTTTATACCAAAAAGGAAACCTCTGAGGGTCCCATTTATTCAATCTGGGTTCTTCAAAAAAAACCCAAAAATAGTTCATTTCAATCAAAACTCAACAATTTTACATTTATAAGCATTTTCAAACATACTATGGTTATATAAAGTTTAAACACAAGGGTGGTCATCAACCAATCGATAAGGCACCCATACTCCTTATCACTAGAATTTGGATCCCATTTATCATAATCAACATTCATTTAACATTTTAACATTATTAGACCTTTAATATATCAAAACATCTCTAGCATGTTATCATAAGTAGTAACACAACAACATGTTATAACACAGAAGCATTCCGCAACAAAAAAACATGCTAATAATTGAGGCAATGTGGCATATAATCATTCAATCATGTTAAATATATCACTGAAACATGATATCTATAGAGGCAATCTAAAGTAGATCAAAACATGTCATTTCACCCAGGGAAAAAAAATCCAAATTAACAGACATCCTATTAATTCAACTATATGGCATGTTACATGCATGTCATGTGAATCTCTACGTGCCTAAGATGATGCATGTACGAAACTTCCTTGACCTATCAGGCCAAGACATTTTTTTTTAAAAATTCTCAAAATCATTAAGCAGTGGAAAATACACCAGTCACTCATGGTTAAATCATATCAACTGTAACCTCAAATACTATAAACATCAATTCCCATCCCTAGCCACTTGGTCATTTCCCATACACAGGGTGATAAATCCCAAGCATGACTATTAACCCAAGCGCTGAAACTTTCCTAGTCTCCTATCTACCAACCCAAAATAGAAAGATGAAAGGAAAAGAACCCTTTGATACCACTTTGTAATGACCTAACCCGGCTCACCCCTGAACCGGTGGCCAGACCGGTCGCCACATGACCTCAAGAACGTCTCCCCGTACACCCTTGGCTGTTGACTTGGAGTGAGGGTCTATGGATAGTCAGTAGGGAGACTATACCCTAATTTCATTTTTCAATAATTATACAATGTCAATAAATAGTGGAAGGAGTCTAATAAATGATAAAGTAGCGGAAGGAATATTTTATAAATCTTATACATAACAAATAACCAACACCAATTATATAGCAGATGCATGCATGACATGCTAATGATTCAAAAATGGAAAATAGTGAACAAAATTGCATTATTTACATTCCAATACATAAATAAATAAACAATGACTCAAAGCCCCATGGATGGTCTCCTTGAGCATCCCGAGCTTCCGCTTAGTCCTATGCTCCCATCTCCCAAGTAAATGTAAACAACACAATCCTACAACCAAATAGATTCTACTCGGGTACCCCAGTGTAATGGCATCCTGAGCAGGGTGTGAGATATAAATATAAGTAGGCTGGAACCACCACTATCTACCCCAAATCCATACATTTAAAAAATAATTTAAAACGTGTGAAGGCATGCATAAATAAAGTGAGCAGTACAATGTAACTATCTACCCAAGTACCTGCTTCAGCCCTCAGCTAGTGTCTGAACCTGAATTATTCATTTTTCATGCATAATCAACAATCATTACATAATAATTTTAATTTATCAATTATTCAAATCAAATTAAATTATGAAAGTCTTGAGATTTGGACTACGCCCAACATTCCTTGTATAAGTCACTCACCACATATGTCTCTAAAGACCATCTAAGTAATCAAAGTAAAGACCGAATCCAAGCTTGTGCTTTGGATTGGATAAAGAATCATAATATATTCAATTTAATCTTTCATATACTATGTCTAAGCCCATCTACTAAAATAGTGATTCGCTCCTGGGTCCTTCCACTAACAGCGATTCACCCAATTCATTAATAAGTCAGAACCCATTCTCATATTCAATTCACAAATCATTATGTCACAACAGTTTTCATTAACCATTAATTCATTTTATGTACGACCAATTGGACCCATAGTACAATGTCAATTAATCGTTGTAAAACATAATTTCTAGAACCCTTGTGAGTATTTGGAGCATCATTCCTTGTCTCACAAACCATGGGTATTTGGAGCATCAGTCCCTATCCCATAAAAGAACATTTGCATGCAAACTGGGTGTAGAACACCATGTCTAGAATCTCGTGAGTATTTAGAGCATGAGTCCTTATCTCACAACCCATTTATTAATCATAAATATATATCTATCATTGGTGTAGAATTCCATGTATAACACCCCAAAACAATCCATTAATTAATTATTAAATTAATTAATCAAATCCATTAATTAATTCAACAACTAATTAACAACATAAATCGTTCGTCAAATAAGTCAACAATTAATTAACTATTCAAAATCTCATTAGTTAATAATTAATTTAACAATTAATTATTATTATCAAGCCAAATAAATAATTAACTCAACATTTAATTATCCAAATTCTTTGACAAGTCTGAACCTGTCTACTCAAACAGTGATTTGTCTAGGACTTTAACAATTTACATGCACGTCATAATCACCTCAAAACACAATGAACAAAGTCCAAATATTTAGCAACCATCTCACACATCATATCATATTTTTAAACAACTCCATTCAAGACAACTTAAGTCTTGGAAAACTAATACGCATCAAAAGGTACCATTGGCCAATAGTCATAACAAAAATCAATTCATAATATTAATTTAATGCATGGAAATTAGTTAATTCAATAATTAATTAATTAAATCTTATCTTTTTAACCAATAATCAATTAATTAAACATTTAGAATTTAACATGTAATAATTAATCCATCTATTAATTATTACCAATTTCCAATTTATATTCCGAACTTATCAAATATTCAATATTCTCAATAATCAGTAAAAGCCCCAATTTTATTCCAACTCATGACTTGATAATTAATTCTACAATTAATTACCCTATTACCCATTATACCCATTCAACTCATTTAACTGTTTAATCATATCACTTTAAACAAATTAGAAAAACATGCTTAAAATCAACACATGTTCATGACCTCATTTATCTCATGTGGGTGGCATCATTTAATAACTTCAAAAGTCATGTATCAACATAATATATATCACATTTAGAAATTTAATCAAACTTACCAAATTCACATTTAGATGGAATAAAATATAAATAGTTCACTACATAAATTAAATATCCACAAAATGACAACAAGAATTTTATTAATGCATTTATTAAAGTTGAACACATGGGAAGGGACCCTACCTCGGAGTGGAACCATTTTAAATCTGAAGCGCTTTAATGTACTTGGAGGCAACCAGTCCACAACTGGTCTGCAATCACACGTGCGTACACCTTATATATATATATTTCTCCACAAATACATACATATATATTCACACGTGCGCCCTGAAACAATATAAATAAAATTCAAAATATTAAACAGGTACCCAGAATCAAAGCAGTAAGGTGAAACACACCTCTAACTAGGTACCAGGGACTCATATAAATTATCAAACCCTTAATTGAATGATACGAAACAATACCATGATTATATAACCTTACCCAAAACATGACGACGAAGCGAAAATTAACCCATCTGCCTCGTCGTTGTCGGCAGATGCTGGAATACAGACCAAAGGGTCTAGAGGATCCCCTTGCACATCTCTAGAACTAAAGAAATAATGAAACCCAATAAAACCCAAAACTTAGGGTTTTGGCTGAGAAAATAGGGCAAGGGAGGAGCCAAACGGCCAATGCGAATCACAAAACAAATGCAGACAGACTCACCTCACCAAGATAGACAAGATTCATGAAGAGTCTAGGAGGAATCATCGTGCACAATATGGAGTCCGAGAGAGGGGGTGGTGTGCCTCTTGGAACTGCCTAGAGGGGGGTCAAGTGCTACTATTACAGGCTATCCAGGGGTCACTCACTGTTAGGTCACACTGTAGGGTGGTTGAGGTTCAACCGAGGAAGAAGCACGGAGGAGGAGTTGCACAATGTTGGGGTTCTTCACGCACAAAGGGAGGACCAGGTGTGTCGCGCCTTACCTAGGAGGAAGAAGAAGAACAGGGGGTCGCACCTCTCTTTTACATGTCCCCATTTAAAAAAATCTAATATACTAAATAAAAATAAAAATAATAACAATACACATAATAATAATATTAATGATAATAGTCATAATAATATTATTGTCATTTCCATTTATTTCATTAAATCCAAAACACTCCATTTAATAAAAACAGTACTTTGATAAACCCCATAATTAAATTGTATTAAAAGAAACAATAAAAATCTCCTTTTGATTATGTCCAACCTCCCCATTTAAATCCTCATTAATTATTTAATTCATTTTTAACCTTCATTTATTATTCTCTTTATAAATGTTTTGTAATTAATTATAAAACTCCCAACTGATCATTAAATTCTTGTAAGATTTATTTAACTGAATGACAACACAAATTATAATAACATCATAATTATTATTATTCCAACATTAATTTTTTTAAAACCCAAACCCCCAATTTATTACAATATCATTAGTATGATAAAAACTCTAACCCATAACCCATAATTTAATTGCCATAATAATAATAATAATAATCTCACTCATAAAACTAAAATAATAATAGTCTCATTATTATTATTTTTCTAAACCCAACACCTCTATTTAATAATAACGCTTCATTAAATTTGAAACCCCTCATTTAATTAAATGTTTTCTTTGAGAAGCTCAAAAGCCACATTAAATTCTCATAAATTATACACTCCTTTAACATGAAATTAAAATCTCAAATCATAAAAATAATTTATGACACCATAATAATAATAACAACAATATTATTTTTAGCACATTCCTCTATTTAATAATAAATGGTCCTTTAATAATTCTGAAACTCTTTATTTAATTAAAATGGTTCTTCGATAAACCCATAATCCACATTAATTTATCTAACCGTAATTTAATTAATTATTTAACATTTATTTAATTAAACAACCACAATAATAATAATAATAACTTCATTATTATTATTAAAAATTTGTTTTAATTAATCAAAAACTCTCATATAATCTTTTTTAATTAAATTAAATAATTTATTAAACAGGGTAAACTGCACGGGTTGGACCACCACCGTGCACTGCCTGTGCAGATCCATTAAAGTGGACTTTTCCAAAATCGGTGTTTCTGAGACTCATCGGGAAACCTACAAAAAATATCTAGTAATTACACAAGTCCAAAAACAACACCTTTAGGCATTCCAACACTAAGAATAAAATTCTGGAGCTCGGTTTAAAAAAAACAACCCGTTGATAAACTGAAAAAAAAAATTCAAAAAAATTCATATTTTAATCCAGTTCAAAAAAACGGGTCTTTACAGTCAAAGTGCATGAGACCGACAACCTGAAGAATAAATGATATAAACAATTTTTATGTTGTGTACACACCATGTAATTCATCTTTTCCCATGTCCAAAATACACACCAATCCATTTGGTGAGTTATGCAGACACATGACATGAGCGATACAAGATGTGTAGCTGGTCTGTACACATTGTGTAGTTGTGACCGACAAACACACAAAGTTCTTTGATGAGTTGAGAAGACACACAACCTGAATGATACATGGCATTTGGCTAGATTATACAGGCGATGTAGTCTATCTGAGGTACATGATCAAATTCCCAGGCATGTAACCTGGGTACACGACAACTGAGGTACACGGTGTGTAGCTCATAGGTACATGTCATGTAATCTCCTAGAAAGAAAAGAATTGAATCACATTAAATTTAAAATTTAAGAATTGAAACTTTATTTTATTGATTGATACACTTGGTGTATTTCATAATTTCATAATGTTTTTAAATAATTTTAAATTATCAATTAATTTATTATAATAAATATGTGATTATTTGTTCCATAGTTTATTTCCCATGAATTCAATTAATGATGGGTATCTCCAAATAAATTAGGATGGTCATTAAGATGAAAGGGAATTAATTTTTTAATTGATTAATTAGTTAATGAAAGTGAGTTTATATTAATAATAAAAAATGAATTGAAATAAATGTTGACCAGTTTACTTTTACGTATATGTCACATGTATGTTTGTTCATGAGTTTGACCAAGACCCATGTATATATTGGATATTTTAATTTAATTCATTATACGTGTTTATAATTATTTAATATTAAATTGAATTTGATGGACTGTGTGTAACAATTGGGCCCCATTGATAGCATAGACACCCCACCTTAACATGTTCGTCAGGTCCTAGCCCTCCAGATACCACCAGTTACCCCACAGACACGAGGTCCCCTCCTCAGGGCCCATCCACATGTTTGAATGGGTTATTTGACTAATGAATGTCCCCACAAGAAAACTCATTTTCTTTTCGGTGTGCTTTTTCTTCACTCACACACACCTTGGTAAACATCCCAGAATGTCACCCATCCTAATCACTAGTCCAGGACAAGCATGCTTAACTTTGGAGTTCTAATCATGTAGGCTCTCGAAAATAAATGTGCATATTATTTACATGAGTCATATCATTTATTCATTTAACCCTTTATCATTATGTAATGTTACATTCACCCTCCTTTAGAGCACAACGTCCTTGTTGTGGATCCTATATCTCAACCCAAACATGGCACCACACTTAAGGCCAGGTTACTACTCTGATATTATGTAATAACAGGGCCCCAATAACAACACATATACCACAAGTTGCCCCACATACACGTGGCCCCCTCCCTAGATCCCACCCATGTGCTTGAACAGGTTATTTGACTAACAATTGTCCCCATAAGACAACTCATGTTCTTTTGAGTGTGCTTTTTCCTCACTCACACGCAACTTGGGAAACATCCCAGAATGTCACCCATCCTAATCATTACTCCAGGACAAAAATTCTTAACTGAGGAGTTCTAATCATGTAGGATCCTGAAAATAAAGGTTCACCTTATTTATACAAGCCATATCATTTAGTCATTTAATCCTTTATCATTTTGGGATGTTACATTCACCCTCCTTTAGAGCACAAAGTCCTCATTGTGGACCCTACATCTCAACCCATGCAGTGCACCACACTTAAGGCTGGGTTACTGATCTGATACCAATGTAACAACTGGGCCCCAATGACAGCACAAACACCCTTCCTTAAAATGGCCATCAGGTCTTGGCCCTCTAGGTACTACCATTTCCCCCACAAACATGTGGTCTTGTCCCTTGGCCCCACCCACATGCCTAAACGAGTCATCTAACTAATGATTGTCCCCACATGCCAACACATGTTCTTTCCAGTGTGCTTTGTCCTCACTCACACACGCCCTAGGAAACATCCCAGATAGTCACCCATCGTGATCACTACTCCAGGCCAATCACACTTAACTGTGGAGTTCTAATCATATAATCTCTCAAAAATAAAGGTGCACCTTGTTGACACAAGTCATATCATTTATTCATTTAACCCTTTATCATTTTGGGGTGTTATAGTACATGTCATATCTACCACCATTATTATATAGGACCTGTGTGTCCATGGTAATCTATGTAATTCCCATTAACCAATCCTTTTGTTCCCCTCACGTACATGTGAGTTATAAATATTTTTAATTAATGGAGTATCCCAAGGTGCATGGAGGTGGATCAAGATAGAACCATAATGATGCCAAATCAGGTGATACAAAGGTGTATAAGTGGAATGGTGTAACTTGTTCCAAGACTGTCATAAGGAATTTACCCCTAGGTCAAATGCTGATTCATTGTATGCTCAATAAATCAAACATTAGATAAGTTCATGATTGGGTCATTAATTAATTAATTATTTCTATCTTATTCATTATTTGTTTCATAGGTGTAATATTTCTATCACATAAATAAATGAATTAATGTGCAAAAATAGAATTTAAATAAATGGACTATGCATAAATGTTTTATCCATCATGGTTAATTAATTAAGTGAAATACAATTAATACTAATAAGTTATGTAAATGATAAAACAAGATAAAAATTTATGTAGAATAAATTAAAATCCCTTAAATATATATTAAGTCAGACTTTTACTTCCATTACATGATTTGGAATGAAATCCTTAGAACTAAGTGTTTGAGAAAACCTCATTGGGACACTTACTTTTAACATAAAGTTCTTACGAATGTTATGGGTTAACATAACCATCTTACATCAGGAAAAGTAGCCCTCACTAGACTTGATGTAAGTTGAAGGAAAGTGTTGAGTAAATCCAAGTTAGGATTTTTAGATTGGGGAGTCTACTCAATAGATCAAGGAGTTTTAAGCCCATAGTTGGAAACAACTTTCCTACCTAAATACCTTCAAGTATCTTGACCAACCCTTATTAGGGTTATTCAAAGGGGAATATGGATCTTTGACACTAGAATATACTAGAAAATATATATTCCATGTTCAACGGTGAGGGATATTGGAAATAGATAAAATGGTGAGAGATTTAATAAAATTAATTATTATTATTTCTCATATAATTTTTTAATCAACCAAAGTACCAATATTTTTTTTAATTATTCTAGAAAATGGAAAGTAAAACCATGAAACCACTGCGATCATACCTTAACTCATGCTATATCCTTATAAATACAAATTTTTTGATATGGTACAATGGTTTATGTGATTAATTATTAATATAAAGTTTGAATTATGTGTTGGAACACCCTATTCATACTCTTTTACTCCAGTATGTGAGTGAAGGTGAAAAGGATGCCTACCATAGATATGTTAATGATGCTTCATATGCTCATTATATTATATTATCTACTATGTTTGGAGAGTTAATGATACAACATAAATACATGGATGAAGACACCATAATATCAAATATCCATTCTGTTAATAAAGATAAGGAAATGATAGAAATAAATAATATTGTCAACACACTATATCAGTGTAAACCGAAAGAAGGAAATCTAGCTACAAATTATGATTTTAAAATGATGGGGTGTGTTGATTGGTTATAAAAATTGGGCTTCCACTTGTAAAAGAAGTTATACATTAATATTATTTTATTATCCTTAAGATTATCCTTATTTTTCTAATACTAGATAAACAAAATGGATAAGTTTCTTGGTATTTTTTCCCGCACTTCACCAAGTAGATAAAGACTGGTTGAAGCTTGTTTATACACCCCTTATGGTGAAAAGTTTGAAAGAAAATTCTAAAGATCCCATGGATAATCTAAATCCAAAATATTATTTATATAATCCTTCAAAGATACCAAAGATTCAAATATAGAAGAATGATATGATGACTATTTTTTCCTTAGGTTGAAAGAATGGACACTAGAAAAGAAATTGAATTGAATTGAAGAAGTAACAAGTTGAATTAAATTTAGGTATATTCATCAAGTTTCTATTCATCAATTATGTAGTAAATATGATATTATTACAACATACATGTATTTAAATACAATAAATGATCAAGAATAAAAAGTTTATAGAGTGAACACAATAAGAGCTGAGAAAGTGTGATTTCTATTTCAGCTAAGGGGAGATCACTATTTATTATTTCTATATAGGATTGATTCAAGTTTGTGATAAGTGTGATAAAAAAATCATTATAGTGTCTGGATTGACACAATGAGACATTATTTAATTTTCAAAATAAATCTTGTTATGGTACTTAAATACTAAACTAATGGTTCAATATCTCTTGAATCACAAATTTCCATTGCAATGAATGATGAATATAAAGATACATGAATATTACCTGACTGTGTAAATAAACTTATTTTTCAAATAAAATTTAAATCATTTGACCTATTTACACACATAAAAGTGTTTTAGTCTCAATTAAGATAAGATACTGGATATACAAACAAACTAATTATCATGTTTTAGATAAATAAACCTTTATAAATAAAGGCACATCACAAAATTTTTAGAGTTAGTGAAAAATGTCCATGTGAACTATTATGAAGATAAATGTAACTTCATAGACTTCATGAAATTTCTTTAAGAAATTATAAAAAAGATCAGTGAAGTAAATGAGTGAACTCACTAAATATTAAGGAACCTATGAGTTGGCTTGTTAGAGAACATACTATCCAAATATTCATTGATCATATATATGGAGTAAAGTTAATCCCAAACTCACTTTCCTTATACACATATTTTTAATGATGTTAGTAAAATAAAGATTAATGGTGAGTCTTATATATATTACAAATATTCTATTATTTCTTCCAAGGTATGTTTTGTAAATAAAAGTGTAATAAATAAACCACATGACATATAAATTGTCTAATGTGTATCATATCAATTGTGATATCATAATAATTTATTCAGACACCACCACAAGTGTTTGTTGATAAACCATTTGGTAAAATCTGGACTTAGCTACAAATGAACATCAAAACACTAAGGTGCATATGATTTAATGATCCTATGGACATTGAGGATATTAATGTCTAATCAAGATTGAATAGATCTATATATGGAAGCTTATATCTTTTAAAATAGTGGGATAATTATTAACTTATATGAGTTAAGGATTTGGTTACGCATGATTTGGCATAGGAATATTAAACTCTACACATCTTAGTGGGAGGAGTATTTCTCGAGACACATTCTGCATAAAATTTATAACCAAAGTGGTGGTTTATATTCACCATAGTGGGTGATACATGTATTATTATTTCAGAATAAATATTACTATAATGCAGTAGTAAATTATAATATGATAAGGTTGAAAAGTATGTATAAATACAAGTAATGGAATCCATGTATCAAGGTTTGAGGATTCCATATTTTTAATTTTTTAAGACTTGAAATACTGGTGAGTATTCAAGAGAAACTATGCATGGATGGTACAGGATGGTACCAATAAAGCATGATTGATTTTTGGAAGGCTTAGTCTATGAAAAAACCTACACCAATCATCATGAATAAAATCCTAATTGAATTTCTACTTTTTCAAGCATATTTCTATGATCATCATATTGGGATATTGATTGTTAACGCCACCTCACTTAGAGGAAAACTTTTATTGGATATCTATACAATGTGAAAAAAGGATACCCTATGGTATATGTCTACTGCGTATAACTTAAAAGGGCCATGACATAAATAAATTACAATAATATATGCATATTACATAAGTTAATTTATTAATAAATCCTGCATATTGATCATAGAATATTCATTCAGAAACAAATGAGTGAAATGTTTCTCTATCTAGTTAGTAGAAGCACTATAAGTTTTCAAGATAGATATGTTGAAAACATATGGGTTTTTTTGTGTCTTTCTAGTTTGTTAAGACTAAGGAATGAAATTTTTCCAAGCATGAATTAAAAAATAAATATTATTCAAGGGAACAATATTTACAAGATAGATACATGTTTTTTACTAATTTAGTCATAGCATATATATTAAATATGTATTTAAAAATAAAAGTTATAATAATTCAATAATGAATTTTTGTTGGCTTATAATTCTTCCTGTAGAACATGCATTGGTATAGGAAGATATTATTGAGATTAATATAATTTCACAAGCTTATGTTCTTGAAATTTATCTCATGTGCCATGATATATACTAATGTTTGATATTAATAATGTATAATTCCTAGTATGTAAATATCAAATAGATCCAACATAACTACATTGACTTGTAGTTAGAATTATCTGATAGTACTTTGAAAAGTAGAACTGGATGAGTTCTTGGTGTTCAGAGAAGTGGGAATACTAGTGATCAAGTTAATTGAACACTTGTCTTCATTTAGATCAATTTGATCTAGTATCATAGAAAAGGCTGCGTTAATATTCAAGAAAAACTTACTATAGAAAACGGTATCTATATCTACAATATCCAAGTACGTTGTGACTTCTGATTCAACTTAAGAAGCAGTTTTAGCAATGTACTATTCCAATTTTGGGTTATAACAAAATAAAGCGCCTTATAATTATTATGATAAGATTTGAATATAGACTTAGTCATGATGTAAATACATTGAAATGAGAAAAAAATATAGACACTTGGTTATATCACTACTTGAGAGATTTTATCAAGATGGTAATGTTGTAGTAAATAGATTATCCATAAAAAAATTGGCTTTTCTAACCCTAGAAATGGAAACATGGTTGGCCTAAAAGCTGTATCCATACTCAGAAGTAGTATGTTTTTCATGTGAGGACAAACCGTTCATTAACAATTGGCTCCAGTGAAAGTGGGATTTTGTTGGATTTGGTTCCCTAGACCCAACTACTTTGTACTTTGGATTACATGTATATTCAAATAAGTGAATATTAATATAAATATTTTATCACATATTGTTTGTTCTTATGCATAATATTGATGTGATAATGTCTTAGAGTATTAATCACTTTGATTAGTCCATATAAGTTCCCTGTTATGATGAGAACCTTGAAATTCTATGATGATATTCTTAAATATAGTTCTGTGATTGGATAACATACCATGATAAGGAACATAATATATATCTCATCAGGTATGAGTACTCATAAGAAGATGAGGCTTCTTCTCATGAAGTTCACAATTGGTAATATCCAAGATAGGATATTATGATAATACACCAACCAGTAGGAATTCCACATATTTTGGTGTCATTGAATATTTCTATCTACAAGCATGTGTAATGGTTCTTGGAATTTAAAATTATTATTAATCCATGTCATGACTCATGCTAACAAAAATCTCCATGACTTATGTTTGCGGGAAGTGGGGTATGTTTGGTGTATCACAAATGACATGTTATTAATGCATAATTCAAGGAAGGATTCATCACTTCCATCTATAAGGAAGTTGATATATTATCCCTTTTGTTAAAATATAACTATTGTATAAGTTCCATGTCCATGGTGTAATATTGTTTTTTTAGATAGTCAAAGAAAGATGTATCAAGCATATAGGTTGATGATGAAGATGTTAAACCTTCATAATGAGATATTGAGACAAAGAAATTATATCACACAATGAGTGTTCATATGTGGTTGTCAACATTGTGATATTGAGTTCTTTCTCTTAGGTTCCTTGACCCGTTACTAGAAAATAATATTGGACTTTGGGTGTACTTCCCCAATGCCAATGAGAAATAATCCTAGAGGGACACAAACTATGTATTTTTATTGATCTTGATTAAATTCTATTTGATTTTAATTATTGGAATAAATATTATTCGCAGGACTGAGGGATAATTTTATTCATATTTTATTGATCACTAATATAAATATGGTAATAAATAATTATTTATTCATTAAATAAATAATTTATTTAATTACATAAATTTTTATTCACTGGATTATGAATAAAATATTTATAAGTGAATAAAATATTTATTCAAGTATTCAATAAATAACGAGGAGTTCAGGAAGGCCAAGATCACGTTTGGTGATAAATATTAATTTAAAATCAAGTAAAATAATATTTATCATTTCATGAGTTAGCGCACGCTGTAAAATAATAATAAAAATATTATTATTATTATTATATGGAATGTAGTTTATTAAAGATTGTAATATTATTTAAGTGCCAGTATGCAATTAAAAAATATTTTAACCTAAACCCTAGATCTATAAATAGATTGTTATGTCTACTGTATAGTGTGCATAGAAAATTGAGGATATAAAATTGGTGCACACAATAAACTTCTCTCTCTCTCTCTTGAATTCATCCTATCTCCCTATTAAGAATGAGAAGAATTTCTTAAAGTCCGAAGGATCTTAGAGAGATCATGATGAAAAACACAATACATTTGATTTGACACTCTAGAATTTTGGAATCAATTGGTATTGCTCAAATATTAAAGGAACACATGTGGATCACCGCTAGAGGGATTTTACACTTGAATCATTATATCACAACAAAGGTAATCTAAAAGCGTTTTCAGAATATCTACAGTGTCATCAAAGAAAATATCATAAGATGAGGTAATCATTTCTTCTCGATATAAATAAATTAATTATAAATTTAACATAAAAGATCCTATATTTTGGTTTTGGGTTCTTTATGTCAAAATCTGATTAGAAAATTTTGGTTGGTCATGGTGTTCACATCAATGACAATATCATAAATGATCCATTAAATCGAAAAAACCATTATGGTTATCCGCTCACCCCAACGCTTTTACTATTCTTGGAACCTTCATACATAAAATTATAATTATATATATATATACACATATTTTTATTTATTATTACTAAAATAAACATTGGTTTTATTATAGGGATAAGATTTTGTATAGAGGTTTTTCTTTCGAGAAAGATTGATATATGAGTTATGATTTTGTATATTGGTTTATTTTTTTGATTAATTGTAAATATTATATCAATGTAAATATTTTGTATGTAAATTTTTAATAGAAATAATAGTGCAATGTTATATTTTTATTTCAATTTGGTTTTCTTTATATTTGTATTACTATATGTTTGTTTATTTGGTTTGATATTATAGGGATATTTTAGTTTTATAATAGATCCATGGACTTTATTAGTGATAAAACTAAAGAACTGATAAAGACCTCCTTTATAAGCACTTTAGTTTTAGCGATGATACATGAACCCTTTATCAGTGCTAAAAAAATCACTGATAAAGGGGGAATTTATCAATGTTAAAACTAAAGTGCTAATAAAGTGGGACTTTAGTTTGTTTAGAATTGATAAAGGCATAACACTTTTAATGCCACTTTGATTGTTAGTATTTTTTTTGTGATGAAAAAACCTATTTTTTCATTGTTGTAAGTAGGTTCTATTGTAGTGACTCTGTTTTTCCTTGAAAAACTTCAGGACATATAAAGGAATATTTTTGGAGTTTTTCAGTAAGTTATCATGAGATTTTGGGTTTCTTATATCCTTGGTATTGATATAATAAAAATATTAAAAATATTATATCATGCACACATGATTTTTCTAAAACAATGGATTATAACCTGAATGATTTCTTGGATGGGAAATCTGGGACCTCCATTAAATCTAGAATATAGGTTTTACCCTAAGTGTGACATAACCTTTGTGCGCTTTAGGTGTTTGGTTAAATCAAACAACTGTCAGTAAGGTTATTTATTTATTTACACTTTTCCTTTTATTTTTTTATTTCCATTTTATTTTTAATTTTTTTATTCCACTATGTGCTACAAGATTCCTCCTTCATGAATCCATCAATCCAAATCATGGATTTGAACTCATTTTGGCCTGTTTAATTTAGTAATGCCTTAATGTGTTGAAATTAAATACTCCACATTCACGATGTAATCAAATAACAAATTAAATAATTTGTTTAATTTAGGGGTTTAAAATGTCGAATGTATACATGGAGGGTGTTTCTAAAATCATCGAAGCTCACAGCCTTTGTTTGTGGTTGTTCATGAAACTCCTTTTCACATGTTTGTTGAATCTTCATTGATCTGTTTCATGTATTTTTTTGAGATCTAAGAACACGTGGGATCTCCTCTTATTATTCCCTATTCATATTACCTAGGGTGTTCTTACCAGGTTTGTTTCATTTTTTTATTTTTTATGTTATTTATTATTTTTTTCCTCTTCTCAATTCTAGAAAAAAATTTGAATAATAAAAAGAAAAAAATTATAATACCTATAATTTTCAATGGATAATTCCACAAAATTAATCAGTAGATAATTTATAAAAATTACCAAGGTATAATTTATTTAATAAAAATTATTATCAAAATATAATTAAAAATAATTTTTAAAATTTAATTACATAGATTTATCAATGGATAATTTATAAAATTATCAAAAGAAAATTATTAGAAATTATCAAACAATAATTACATAAAATTATCAAAGGAAAATTTATAAAAATAATAAAAGGATAATTTATTAAAAATTATCACAAGATAATTAAAAGGATTTGTTATGAGATAAATATATCAAATTATCAAAGGATAATTTATGAAAAATTATTAAAAGATAATCATGAAAAATTCTTAATGGATAATTTTGTAGACATATCATAGAATAATTAAAAAAACTACCAAATATGTTCTCAATTTAATCTAGAGATATATATATTATCAAATGTAGTTTTTTAATTATTCTTGAGGAGAAGACTGTTAGTGCATGTGTTGGACTAAGATGATAATAAAAAATTATTCAGAAGAGAGAAAGTATCATCACATATGATATCTTATTTATTTTTTCAAATAAAATTATTGTATTTGGTTTTAGGAATATTTTAAGAACCTCAAGATTTGATATTTTGAGAACTATGATAATAAGTTCTCAGAGGAGGTGTTCTTTACTATTGATGTTTCCACTCTAGCTTTCAAACCAGAGAGGGTGGTTTATCCTTAT
This sequence comes from Viscum album, assembly GCA_963277665.1. NCBI lineage: Eukaryota > Viridiplantae > Streptophyta > Magnoliopsida > Santalales > Viscaceae > Viscum > Viscum album. The sequence goes on from OY728145.1 coordinate 781,739,576, forward strand.
TGCTGACATTGATGAGTTTGTGGTAGGAAGTTCCTTACCTATTGAGGCTTTTATTACACATGTTTCTTTATTATAATTTTTTAATTGGCATAATTAATAATCATGATTGACTTTGATCACATGTGGGTGTGTATGTAACCCGTAAGAACTTCTACGATAATTGATTTTATGAGTATTGCTAGAGTATCTTGTTACCATTTTCGATTATAATCACATGTTGTTATGTTTTTATATTATATTCTCACGATGATATGATATGTATTCCTTATATGCTTTACCCTATATGTGTGTTACCATGCCTTTGAGGTTGTTATTGACCATCATGAGTTTTTTATCCCTCATAGGGGGAGTGTGCACTGCATTCAATGATGAAGATGAAGAATCAAAGCATAAGGGAGTGGAATGATGGTCTGTGGGCCTAACCATGGGCAATATGTTAGGGGAATAATGGTATAGGGGCCTAACCTGGGGCATAGATGGGGTACAAAGGTCTATAATCCTTATCTATGACATAGTCGGGATATGACGGTCTGGGGGATTGATCTAACTCAATGCCTTGAGACTTCTAAGAGACACATTATGATAATGGTGTCTTATTATTTATAAATTATGACATCCTATGGTTATTCTACCAGTATGGATTCATAGAAGGTATGATCAGAGGTTTGTGGTGGCTTGGTTAGTGCACGAATGATCGATTTTAGATTGTATGTTATTTTAATTATCATTCATTTAAAATTATCATGTTATACACCTATTGTACTTTATAACACTTGGTTACAAATGCTCTAGTGTTGTCCTATAAAGTCTTGTACTCACACCCTACTCAGGAATTTCACTACTCTTATAGATTTCATGACTAGAGACCCGACCATGGGTAAGGGCCCTATAGTGGTAACTGAGTAGAGAAGTATGGATCTACTAGTGAAATGAGAAAAACTCTCAAGGACATGCTATTTATTTATATTCACTTATTACTATGTTTTGGATTTGCACAATGGGAGGCATCGATTAATTATATGAAATGTATTCCCTTTTTTATTATTTAGTTTCTACATGTTTACTCTGGTTATTTATTATATTTTTTATGATTTATTATTGATTCTATGCCATTATTCTAAGGTCATAGTCTCCCCACTAATGGACTTAGACCCTCACTACTAGTGAGAAACCTCTTGAGTATGGGGAGGCATGCATGATTTCATGTGCCATTCAGACACAAAATCAGTAGTTTTAGTCAAGGTGTTAAAGTAATTTAACCAAAGAACAAAAAAATAAATGCTTTAAATAATATTATTTTTTAGATTTCATGATTCTATATAAGGATTACTATTTTCCTCATTTCTTAATTAATGAATCCATTTGTAAGATATGACACTAGAAATTGAATTCTATTTGATGAATATGAATTTTTTGAACCCATAAACTATATTTTCTTTTAGTTAATATGTGTATGTGTGTGTAATATTTCCAATTTTGAAACACTTCACATTTTAATTAGCATTATAATCCTAATTTTATGATATGTTATCAATATAATCTCTAATTTCCTAAATATGCCTATTTTATAGAGAAAATTTTACATTACATGGTGAATATTGTTAAACTTGGTGTCTTCTATCTTAATATCATTGAAGAAAACTATCAGTCATGGATTCTAGATGCCAAGATGCATCTAGATGCAAATTAAATTGATGAAACAATCAATGTGGGTAATAATATTGTTGTAAAATACTTTTTTAGAGTTGTAATATTCCTCCCCCATCACCTCTATAAGGTATTAAAGAATGAATACTATGAAAGATCCTACAATATTGTTAAAAAATGTAAAGTCAATGTATGATCACATAGAACTATTGATGCTATAAAAAAATCTCTATGAACAGATTAATTTGAAATTACAAGACATCAATTCAGTTATCAAATGAATTTCTATCATGTTAAAGATAACTTCACAATAAAAATTAATCAGAGAAAATTTTATCAATATATACATGCTATTTTTTTTACTTTTCATTCTTTAAACACTCTTATGAAACTAAAATATCATGAAAATGGATTAAAAAAAATTTATAGCTACTTTATTTCTTTCTCAATGTGATAAAAACAATGGACTCCTAATAAGAACTTGTGATGTAAAACTATCTAGCTCAACTCTATCATATGAAGTGAATGTGACTACATGTAGTCATGGTAAAAATTGAAATGGTTGAAGTTGGGGTAAAAAACATTCTCTAGGTGGTCATATATCAAATGTAAATTTGAAAGGGAACCAACATAAGTGATCAAACAATGAACAAACACATTCAAAGAAATCAAAAAATGTTTAAAATGAATGTACTTAATGTATGATGAAGGGAAAACAGGTGTGTATAATGAAAATATGACCTATAAACATGGTTCATAGGATATGATTCATCTATATTGTATTAAATTATATAAATTTATCATATGTTGGGATTAGACATATAATTTGATATGATATATTGGTATTTTATTCCATGTAAATTGGAACTTATAATATACATGGGAGTATATCTCTTATTCCATTAAAGTTATCATTTCTTGGTTAAAAGTTATTAGATAAAATTAAAGGAGTTTCAAATTAATCATTTAAAATGTTAAATAATTCATAGAAAAATATCCAAGGAGTTACAAAATGTTTTCAACATTCACCATTATCATATCATTAAATTTGAAACATCAAACTTAATGATAGGGCCTATGATGAACACCCTTGGTGCTTATAAATGGAGGAAAAATCCATTATGATGTATACATAAATTGTTTGTTTGACATATTAAACATAAACTACACCAAAAATATATTTCCTTTTTTCCTTTAGTCTAAGGTGATAATAAAATATGGTTTGGAAGAGATCATTCCCAAGAATTGGGAGATTTGTACAACCTGTTGATACCCTAGGAGGAAGGAGTCCAATGACTGCTTTATAGTGATCTTCATCAACCACATGAAAGATAAAAGGAGGATATAGGATATATATGGTAAAATTTATGTTATTAATTTATTTTTTACTCATTATTTTATTTCAAACACATAAATGATCTTGTGATAATGTGGTTGCTATTTTCTTTTTCCACCTTAGATAAGTATTATCCACCCCATAGAAGACCTTCAGCGGTATCAAAGAAGATGTAAGATTGTTTGATTTAGAAATAAAGTTTTAAAAATAAATAACATGGATTTCATATCAATTAAATTTATATGTTGTACTAGGTGATCATTCATGGATCATTCAAAGCCATTGGATCACTGTTGATTGCCATAGAATGCGATAGTGATGATTGATGACTACAAAATAGAGCGTCGTATCACCTTTGTGATATGGATCAAGGATATATCATAAACAGATGAATTTGTTACAAACACCTACCATTCTTTACAAATATATATCATATTTTATAATATAAATGATTTTTTTTATAAATTTAAAATTTTAACTTGTGAAATGAATAGATAATTTATAAAATGTTTCTAAATTATAGAAACATGCATTTTAAGAAATTTTTTTTGTAGAATATTTATAAATTAATTATTAATTATAAAATGTTTATAATTAATTATTAAATATTTATGAGATATTTAATAAATGAATGTCCTTAATATGAAATGTTAATATTAAAATACCTATTTTGTATGGTATGAAACTATAATTTAGTATAAAATTCTTATATTAAATCTTCAATGTTGTCTTAACTCTAAGATATAACAAAGCATCGCTGTCTTTCACATTGACTATTAATCTTATTCTTTATTTCTCAAATATTTTGAAACCTATATGGTTTCCTTTAAATATCATTATAAAATAAACAAACAACACTCAAATATTATAGTTAAATCATTTAATAATGTTTATAAACAACATGATATTATAAATAAAAATTCATGTTAAAAAACTATAAAAATATAGTGCCAATTTGCATAAAGTGTTCTATAATGACCCGGTATTGAGCTTCCCCAGATGTCGCATTAGCCCGATTACTATCTTGGGATGATAGAAATAGAACATTAACCTTTATTCACAACAGTTACAACGAAAATAAAATAAAATATAACAATCAAATGATTAATACTAAATAAATAAACTAAAGTGATTTGTAATTATTAAAACAACAATAATAAAGGGGCTAAGATCTACTCAATAGGTTCATCCTAACCCACCTACAAAGAATACATCACATGTATTCACCATGAATTGTATATTGTGATCATTCCCCACTAGAAGTTATGTAACACTCATTACTCAACCTAATTATTTAAGAGATTTACAAATCCTCTAATTTTCATGTCGTATATTCTACCCAAGGCCGATCATGCCTAACTTTACACTATAATCACCATTAGAATGTTGATTCTAGGTCATAATATCCCACATATTACTTATGGAGTATGATATCTCACTCTTTTCCCCCATGGATAAACAAAGTCTGAAGAACCATCCCCATAATGGTTCTTCCATATCCTCAATATCAGTCAATTTTTTTCTATAAGTAGGCATGTATTTCCATAATACCCTACTACATATCTTATCTCATTCCACCATATGTTGTATCCCATTAGTCTTGGGCTTATATGATTAATAATATGACTAGAAATCCCAAACATATCGGTCATAAAGTACTATTTATCCTCTAATTCCCATACATTCCCATGTAATTTCACATTCCAAGACAAATCACTCAACTGCACATCACCTGTGTGTCATCCCTATTAAACGAAGCATCTAATCATTCTTACCATCACTAAAGGAATCCATGTTCTTAGATTAACCCCACTCTCAATCTATCCTTTATATCACCACCCAAATCATGTAAAATAGTCTAATTACCCTTCTATATAACTTTCAAACTTGAATCATACTATGTTCAGTCAAATCTCATCAACACTAGGATCCTTTTCCAAGTATACAGATCGTAAAACCCATAGAGGTCATAACTCACAAAGTAATTATTGAAAATGTTCACTAAAGGAAAGACCCAAATGTTTTGGTTTAAACCAAATTATAGTACATGCAAGGATACACCAGTTCATATTGAATATCACTACATCATGGTCTATTTTATGGAATTTTATGTGTTATTTGATAATTCTTGTTAAATACTATGTAACATCTTGCACTCGTATATGGTACTTTATTGATCTAAATTTTACCATAAAACATGTATTTTGGATAACTATGTGTTGTTAAGGAGTTTTTGAGGAATTAAGAGATCGTTTTTTGTAAATAAGCTTGGTTTCAAGACATCTATTCCTTGATAGACTTCATCGAGTAATCAGTGGATGGATACTGAGTACGTAGTGGGTGAGCTAGAGGATGCAGAACCTCTAGGTGGTTTATCGAGTGGCTAGTAACCTCTAGGTGGGTACCCGGTTCCCACCGGGTACTTGGTGGTTGGCCAATAGGTACCCGATTCCTATATGTTTTTCTTTAATTTTTTAGATTAATTATTAATTGTTTAAAATGTTTTAAAATGAGATGTTTCTCATTATTCACATTAGATACAACTAAATACCTCCCCTATCAACCCTCTCATTATCCTTATTCTCAACCTTAGATCTTTATTTCTTGATCTTGTAATTGTGATTCATTCATCATAAGAGGTCGTTATTAGTATGGATACAAATCCTATTTCCTATATTATTGGTTTTCATTACTGTTCCTCCATATATTTTTGGTAATTTATAATTCAAGTTGCTTTTACATATTTGTTGATTCCATTCATTTGAGGCCAAATTAGTGGATGATATTCAATGAGAAGGAGCATACTATTCCTAGGTAGGTGGTCCCTTACTTTCCTTATATTTTTTACTCAGTTTGTATGCATCATATGAAATATGGGAAACGTCACTTTAATACATATACCCTAAAACTAAATTAAATCACCAATTCTCATGTGAGACATGTTATAAAACTAAAACTTTGGACCTGGGATAGGTGCCTATAAATTATAATTGACCCTAAGATCCTTGTGTGGAGACCTAGTGATTTCGTTGGTAAGTAATTACTTGAGAAACTAGTTAGGCTAGGAGTGACCTATCCTAGGCTTGGGACTTTTAGGTGGGTTGGTATTCTAGGTGCATAACCCTTGATTTTTTAGAGAATTATGAATTTTTTATATTTATTTTGGGTGATAAAGTTTTATATTGATAACTTCATAGTTTATAGTGGTGCCTTATCCACCCTTCGTGTGCCAATCATATATCAACCACTTTGTGTTTTTAGTGGTATCTCACCCACTTTAATATGCATTAGTGGTATCTCATCCATCCAAACTGAGTAGGTGATACATCATTCACTGTGAGGCTAATGAAATAGTGGAACCTCATCCACTTGTGATCTGTAGTAGTAGAGTATTCTCTACTTGAGTTTCATATTTTAGAGCATCATCCACTTATGTGAGTTTTCCCATTTAAAAAAGATAATATACCATAAATACTTTTTTCATGATATGTAGTTGGTTATACCACCTTTTACAATATTGCATATCATAAATCATATTAATAAGATTTTTCTACGGCTAATCATAAGGTGTGATTGGTCCATACCATAAAGCATGAAATATAATTTCATTCAACTACCTTTTTAACCAAAAAATATGAAAAGGCATGTTGTATGATTATATTTCCATGAAAGTCAAAAATTATAACTATTATAACCTAGAACACACTGAGAGGGGATGGGTTAATCAAGGTGTAAACTTTTTATTTTAATGAGATAGATCTTTCCCCCAATTTGGTAGGAACTTATTAAATCTACCTGATGGAAATTATCAATTACTAAATAACCATATGTATAAATAGAAACACAACAAATTTTTTTTACTTGGTTCACCACTAAGGGCTAGTCCAAGGAGCATACACCAAAAGTGTGTTGATCGTATCTGAACCCACTAAGATTCACTAGATTTTGTGGATTAAAATTTCTTAGACATGGTCATTTTTTTCCAAGAAAACTGCCTTTACAAGAATTTTAGGGATTACACACTGCCTCCCTTGAATCACTTCTGTTGACCCCCCTTTCTCACTACTTTGGGTGATGTTTTCCTCATTTTATCAACTTGAAGGTCACATAAGTAGATTGAAAACATAATTATTTTCCCTGATTATCAAAAGGCTCTACTTTTATGAGTTTAGAATCAATTTTTTTTGAATTCACCATTAAATTAAAATAGATGTTCAACACCTAATGTTCATACAACTCTTTAATATTCATGAAATTAGTTTATTTTTCATGAATCATTTACATTATTGCGAAACACTTTAGTTTTCACACAACTTATTTTATTTTTTCATAACTCCAAATTTCGTGAAAAATGAATGTTTCATGATTCTCACTTGGTCATCATAGAAACAAGTTACTTTCTTTACACAACTCTATTTCATGAAACTCTACTTCGCACAACTCTTTGACGAAGAAGGGGCTTGAAATATTTATTGATAGAGAGATAGATGAATGAAGGAGGTACCCACCTATTTATATATATAGCTAAACCTTTTCACAACTACCTTATGCACCATCAAACCTACATAAAACTTTCTTGGTGTTCTAGAATTCATCGATTTGATGTTGCCATTATCTTGAAACTACATCTATATTTTATGTGTTTTCAAAACATCAAAACTTTTGTGAAACACATAACTTATTCATATTTCTATAAATCATCACCAAAAACTCATTTGTGAAAAACTCTAAAAAACTCCTTCAACCTTTCACACAACTATTGTATTTTCATGAAAATTGTTCCTTTTACAAAAACAAATTTCTTTATCCTCCAAATTTTGGATCATAATTTTTTTTCAAACACTAGAAAATTATGCCACCTTCAACACTAAATCGACCTGCATAGATCAAATCACTTGGATTGATCAACCTAGCAAGGATTAACAATAATAACAATACACCATCAATTTCTAGCTATGAATAACCTTGGTTCCAATAATCCACCATATGAGTTTGTTGGAAATCAAAATAAAAATTAAATAATGCACAATCCTCTAACAAAAATAGATAGCATTGAAATAGATCATCCATCACTCTAAGTTTATGTGAGAAAATATTGATGAAGAAAACAAGAGTTCAAGATATAATTCTATGCCTCGAGAGACCTCATGTTATATAAACCACTATTATGTTGAATTTCTATATTCTCCCCTTTGGAAATAAACTCAAACAAACTATATTATTAATTTTAGTAACCAAAACACCCCTAGTTTGTTTCTCCCCCTAAAACCTACACCAATTTTACAAATAGATAGAACCATTTAAAGTAACAGGGAGAGTAGATAAATCATATCCTCTTCATGAAATGAGAGGTATCTAAACATTGTGGTTCAACCAATGTTTCTAAAACATTAGTGCTAACAAAGTCTATGTTAAAATGCCTTCTACTTGATCACTAGTTCAAACATGTTTCATTTTAATCACACCTCATTCAAATTTTTATTTAAGTAAGTGATATCTAATCTTAATATGTTTGGTATGAGAGTGTTGAACCAGATGTTTCATGATCTCGATCGTGCTCGTACTGTTATAGAGTATCACCATCACCTATTTCACCTTATCACAAATTTATACTCTACTTCATCCATACTAGGAGAAGTGATTTATTGTTTATTGGTCAACCATCCCAAACATTTTTTTCCAATGAAGAATGTAACCCCACTTGTGGATTTTTGGTCTAGCACATATCCTGCCTAGTCACCATTAAAAAATACTAAAAATTTATTTTCCCTTACTGCTACAAAGTATAATCCAAATTTTAAGGAACCTTGAATATACCTCATGATTCTTTTAACTGATGAAAAATTCTCTTCCTTCATATTACATTGGTAGTGAGTTATTGAAAATGTTTCAAATATGATATCCGGCTGTGTTGCAGTCAAATACAACAAGATGCCAATGATTTTTCTATACATGGTGGGATACATAGATTTCCCATCATCATTATTTCCATGTTTTACCCACTCCAATCAGATTCATCATTATTTTGAAGCCGTGCATGTTAAATTTCTTAAAAAGTTCTATTTCATACTTTTCATGAGAAATGATGGTTTATTCCTTCTTTTATATCACCTGAAGCTCAAAAAAGTATGTGATTTCACCAATAATAGACATTTCAAATTATGATTTCATGTTATTAGAAAATAATTCCACCGATCCATGCCTACTTCCACCAAATATAATATTATCCACATACATAAGAACCACAAATTGGTCTCCTTGAGAATTATTCATATAGAGATTCTGATATACACCTCCTCTTTTAAATAGTAGCTTATTTAGATATGAATCCAGTCAAGAATATCATGGTTTTGGTGCCTGAATTAGACCATAAAGAGACTTCTTCAATCTAGAAACCTTTGTTTTTTTTATTTATAATCAGAAACCCATTGGATGTTTAATATTGTTGTATTATTTAAAAACACCATTTTAAAATTCCATTTTGACATCCATATGATAAACTTTGTACCCTGTTTGAATTTCCATGTCTAAGAAGAGCCTAATAGGCTCTAGTCAATCTAATGAAGCAAATGTTTCTTCAAGATTAGTGCCTTAAATATGTGTATATATTTTACACACCAAGCATTCATTTTTTTCTGATCACATTTTCTTTCTCATCTAGTATTTTTAATGATCCACTATATTCCAATCATATTTTTATTTTTTGGCCTCTTAACAATATCCCAAGTTTGGTTTTTATCAATTTTACCTAGTTCTTCATTCATGTAAATAACCAATGATTCGTCCTTTGTTGTTTCTTCAAATGAGGTTGATTCCAAAATTGATATTGGATTAGTAAACTTACGCTCTTCTATTTATCCTATGAAGTTCTGGTAGTGACTCTCTAGTAATGGTTTCCTATTATGATTCTACTTTCGAATCATCATCATTTAGAGACCCCTGAATGTTAGTCAATCCTTCCACATTTTTTGTTTTTTAATATGTCCCTTTTCCACTTTCTTCTACATCTTTAATTATATCAACATATGTGCTCCTTGAGTTATTCATAATTTTTTCCTTAATGATCTTGAAATCATTTCTCTTCATAATATTTATAAGTAGATTATTGTAGAATTTATAGGTTTTAATCTTCATTGAGTATCTAAGGAATATTCCCTCATCTACAATATCACTATACTTTCCTTGATTTCATTATTTTTTTCATATGAAACATTTACTTCTAAAAACATAAAAACACTTTAGTGAGGAATTACTTCTATTCCATATACCATATGATGTTCTATCCTATTCTAGACTCAACCCTATTCAATTTTGAGTGTACAACGCAACTTGAACATCCTCTTTCTAGTAGTAACAATAAACATAACCCCCAATATGCATAGTTTTGTCCATATTATTTACCTATCGATTTCTATGTTCAATAACCCCATTTTATGTTGGTGTTCTCACTGAATACACCTCATTATTGATCCCATGTTTTTGAGGTAATTTTTAAATTCAATGAATGTGTAGTCTGTTCCATTGTCAGATTGTAGTATCTTGATTATACAATAATTTTCATTCTCAAATATTCATAGATATCTCTTCATATAGTCAATCATTTCTCGTTTATATTGCATAAGAATCAAACAATCCATTCAACTATAATAATCAATAAAAAGAATAAATTACCTCTCTCTATATGTTCTATCCACATTCATTGGACCACACACATTTGTGTGGACTAGATTAAGCAGATTCAATGCCATTTTGTTCCTTGACTGATAAGAATTCTAGACCATCTTTCCTTACATGCAAGCATCAAATGTCTTTTATCGATAACACTTCAAATTGAGAATGTTGACAATAGAATTTATCTTAGACAATTTTTTTATTCTCTATTGATTACAATGACCTAATATCTAGGGCCATAATTTGTTTTCCATTTCAATTGTTAAGAAAATAGTGTTTTTCTTTACTCTCCACCTAGTATGAATTACCATTTTTCATCCATCCTTTCTTGATAGTATTACCTATCTTTCCTTTGATGGTGCACCATTTATTATTAAATTTCTCTACCAGTACCGAGTCATAGAGTTGAATCACACTCAAGATATTGTGATGTAATCCAACTACAAAGAGAATTTATTTTTCATTATCTCATCATTTTCTATTTTTATATTTACACTTCCTTGGATCTTTAAGTCACCACCATTGTTGAATCTCACTAGTCTATCAGAAATTTCCTTAAAAGTTTCAAAAAAAATTAATATCCTATCATGTGGGATGTGAATCATCTTTAATAAATCTATATTCTACTACTATTTGTAGATTTGAGTGTAATATCTTCCAAGTTATCTTTCTCAATATTCTTTTTTACCTTCCATAAGATAATCGATTGAGTGGAGGTATACAACGGACCCTCTAATCTATTTTAAACATGAATGGTTGAATCATACTCAAATTCTTGTTCTAGAGGAGAATACTTATTTTTAATGGTAATTATGCATGGATGACTAGTATTGACATGTCTTGAAGTTTTTTAGATATGGTTTCCACCCTTCCTCCACCTGCAATGAATAAATTTATGACCAAAGTTAGAAAAGTGAAAAAAAATATCCATATAGATTATTTCTTTTATATAATGAAGAATATGGTCTCATTCTCCTTTGTTGACTAATATGTGTTTCCCTATTCAGATAGCTCCTTGTATCTTTACAGTAAGACATGGTGTGGACTAGAAAGCCATAGAATTGATATTTCATAAGAGGAAATATCCTCTCACTTACATTCCTCCACATGTACCCTTCTTTTTTATATTTATTTGGTCAAATATCATCTCTAGATAATTGAGGAATTTTTTAGCTCTCTTCTCTATTTCATTCAAATTTATCTCTGTTAGTACATCAGAAACTTTTGTGAGATGTCCAACTTTATGATTACTTTAAATTTTTATCATCCCATTTCTAGAATTTTATGTTTTTGTATCAAATCCAATTCCAATTCTACCCATAAATTTAGATGTTTGATCATTCAATGATTTATTTACTTCTTTGAAAATACATTTAACTATTTCCAAAATCTCTACATCTGAAAACCTTATAAACTATAATTTATTCTTCATTCCCCTTGATCTTGATTCAGTTTCTATTTTACTCCTTAAGGAAATGACTTCTTATTCAAGATGATCAACTATCTTAGAATTTTACTCTAATCTTGATGTAAGGTCATTGATAACCTTTTCCCGCTCATCAATCCACAAACTCTTCTGAGATTCAACGAGTTATAAAATGTCCTTCTAACTCTCATTGTAGTCGACCAATTTCTTCTTCAAGATGATCCACATACTCTGATGACTCTTTCAACAATGCTCCAATATTTCTATTTTTCTTTCTTTAAATTTAAATCTCATCAAGAGCACCCTCAAGTTCCAAATTGAGATTGAAAACACCATCTGACTGATTATCTTCCCCATTCATGTGTTCAAACTTTTCAACTGTATCCATAATTGAATCTTCAACACCAGATTTCAATTATTATTTTACATCCTTCATAAAATATTTATCATCTTATTCCACTTTACAGATGAATCTATTTGTAATGACTTGGATTTTTGAAGTTGTATTTCTAGAAATTAATTGGGAAAATTCTAAGACCAGGTGCTGAGACGATGTGCAATTCCGAGGCCCGTTGTGCTAGGAATGGTTTGACGAAAAATGTTAAGTTTTTAAATAGCTCACATGAGCAGTTTTCTTGAAAAAGTGGAATAACTCTTAAACAGGTGCCTAGATCAGAAATATGAGGGAACCATTACATGTAGATCCGTGGGTATACCCTAGATGTGACTTAATTATTTAGCATGAGGCTGCTGTGGAAAAACCCAAAAAGGATGTAACCATAAATAAAATAATTAAATAAAATAATTTTATTTTTAAAATCGTTATAACACATGAATGGTAACTTGGATTAAAAATCAGAGACCACTGTTGATCTCGTGGGGGTTTTCTTTCCTTAGACGAGGCCTAACAACGACTAACACAGGTCAACTGCGAAAGTTAATTTTTGGATGTTTCTAAAGAAGAATAAAATAAACTTAAAGAAGTTTATTTTATTTCATTTTAATGTTTCACAGTGTTGAGACGCTGTGACGCTGTGACATAGAATCCAATTTTACTTTCATAAATGAAATAGTATGGAAACACTATTTCAAAGTAAAATAGTAATGCTGAAACGTATTAATGCGTTAACTTGTTTCCTCTATTAATCAGGGGCCAGGTCCAGTATTAGAATTGATAAAACTAGAGAATTTCTATGGAAACCCGGGGAGATCTCTCACCAGTGACAAAATTTTATAGATCAGAGCTTAGATCGAACACTGATAAATGACGGATCGTGATCATTATTCATCAGATTGTAAACGACAACGAATCCAGGACAACGAATGATCCATTACAAGGTAGGGGGTTTAATTTAGTGTGATCATTCTTCCCTGTTATTTCTTTCAATGATGAATGCATATCAACCCACAAACAGGTTTATCCACGGATCGATCATTCATGCGAGATGGGTACTATTGCTATGAAATTAAAGGGGGGTTATGCCTTAGTGGTTATAAGTATCTTCTAGTCTCCTTTTTATTTTCTAATGGGATGAATGGAGGATGAACAAACAAGGTTGGAATTTATTCCTTGTGTGTTCATGGTTCTCTCTCTCTCTTGCGTTCTTCACTGAAGGACCCCTGTGGCTGTGTCAAATCCTTTCTAGGAGGTTTCGAATGTGGACGGACCCCTGGATAGATGGTGAGATAATTTGGAGAACATAGAAGTGGAGACGGTGACCCATATATCCCAAGGGTGATCACAGTTTGGAAAACTGGCTACTACGACGATGGTGGTGACTCGTGGAAGGAGAGCCGACAATAGCGACGTACGACGATGCCAGTGATGGCGTGGAGTGATGTGGACACTCGGGAGTAGTAGTCGATATCGAAATGGATCCCTACTGCAACCACCATGGGTGGAGGAGAGGATCCACTGGAAGAAGGCCGATGGTGGGCCTCGATGGATGTGGGATTGGGCCGCGGTCCAGCTCGACCGCAGCAGCGGGACCCCGTAAAAACTACCACGGGGTGGCCACACAGAAACTGTCATAGGGTGGTCACATGGTGAACCACATTGTCAAACATGGTGGCTGCCCCACATTGATGGTGATTAGACAGGATAGCCTCCACATCCCGGTCCGATTCAGTGGACCAGACTGGAGCTAGCGGACTCTCAAACCATGTGTCTGTTTGACGAGCTATTTGTGGCGTTGGTACCCTCACAACAAGGCGGTACTTTTGAGATACTCTAAGTGAGTTTATATGGAAGTTGGCATATGGAATTTTTTCTTGAAGAGTAGGTTCTCTCGGGATGAGCATGGAAAGGATGGAATCCTGCGACTGGCTAAGACCAAGAAGCTATGTGATTACCTACACTATGTGTCTTACCTAGACTGTGTGTCTTACCTAGACTGTGTGTATTACCTAGACTGCGTTTCTTACTTAGACTGTGTGTCTTACCATGACTGAGTTGGTACTCCCCTATCCCACCAGGGTGAAGGTCCTCTAGTCTTTGAAGACACTCCGTGTGTTACCTACACTCCATGTGTTATCTATACTCCATGTGTTATCTACACTCCGTGTGTTATCGAAACTCAATGTGTTACTACTTAAGGGTACTGTGGATTCTCATGAAAATACTATTTACATACATTAGACCTATAATTTATGTGATATGACTTTAGTTAATCTCTTGATTATAATTCTTAGAGGCTACACTTCGTGTACCTCTTTGGACGTCTACTTGGTGTACTTTGTGTGTTTCCTTTGTGGTGTACTTTGTGTATTTTTCTTAGTGGTGTTACCATTGTAGTTTGGGATCCCTACTGAGTATTGTTTTACTCACCCATATACGGGCTTTCCCACATGTGTTGTGTCATATTCATATGACTGCTATCTTTGATAGAGTCCTTGGTGGGTCAAAGATAAGTGGTGCTTTAGGGTGACCCGAAAGACATGGTATGGTTTAGTGACATTCAGACAAATTACAATACCTACCCTTCTGGTAGGGTTTTATGAATTTGAGATCTAGGATTTGAACTTTCTCTTTTTAGTTTTTCTTGTATTCTGGCCCCTTTTCTTTCAGTTTTGTACCTTACTTCTAGTGGGTTGCCTTAGTGGGTTGAATCCATGTTTAATTAGTGTTTTTAGTTTCATCTTTTTTCTTGGAGACGGGTCCGTGCATACAGGTACTAGGGAAAATGCCTCCCACTTGTTGGATATTCCTACTCAGTGCTTATCACCAAAACCTATCCTATGGGAGGTGGGATTGGGGTAGTCATGACATGGACCTCGAGGTATGGGTCATGATGAAGTGGTATCAGAGGGTGGTCAGTTTTACTCTGGTTTTTGGTCAATAGTGTCAAGTGTTTTGAGGTTGGATTCCAGGCCAGGGAACCCAATGTTAGTGAAAAAAACAACATATCCATACACCAAGACTTTTAATTTTTATTTCTGAATCGGTATATGAAAATGATAGTTACATGAGAAATTAATGGTTCATGCATGATATAGGAATTGAGTGTGTTCTCATTTCCTTCTTGAGTGAGAGTCAAATCACCAAGTATACTCTATTGACTGTGATACATCTTGTTTTGTTTCAGGATGCCTCCACATAGACAGCCAGATAGGATTCTAAGGCACAACCATGAAGATGATCTTCCATGATATGAGGCATCGATGAGGGACCATTTCCAGAGATAGCACCTCTCGATGGTGTACCAGCGATACCACCACCCGAAGAGCTACAGTTCCTACTGGCATTACCAATATAGGATGCATGCAGACTTAGTGCATTGAATGAGTTCCATAGGTAGAAAACTTATAGGTTTTAAGGTGAGATAGATCCTTAGGTAGCTGAGGACTGGTTGGATGTGGTGACACGAGTCTTCCTCTTAATGAGGATGCCTCCTGACCATATGAGAGTCCTATTCGCTAGCCTTCTTCAGGTCTCGGTAGGGATATGGGGGAGACTGATGACTCTGACACATGAGGAGGTGACACTATACTGGTTAGAATTTGAGCACCACTTCATAGAGGAGTTATTTCTAGCGACGTAACACTCTGTGTGTATACGGGAGCTACTTCACTTACACCAAGGAAGCTAGTCAGTAGAAGATTACTCAATGAGATTCACAGATCTTTCTCACTACTCTATAGATATAGTGTGGGATCTGTTCTTCAGGGTCCATACCTTCAATCAGGGAGTACACTGAGGGATCAGGGTGTTGATGATATACCTTATCATCCCTACGCATGCTGGGGTGCTTGAGTGAGCTCTAATGGGAGAGAGATTTCTTGTGGAGAAGGCACTGATGGTGGGAGATACCACCAGGAGACAGGTAACCGAGATTTCAGTAGTGGGTAGCCAATAGCTAATGCAGGGGTTCAAGAGGACCAGAGAGTCTAGGGGATGACCCTAGGACACAGGATCAGTAGTGCAGGGCTCCCAGGGTAGAGCGAGTTAGCCTAAGGTTAGACTGTGCTACTCTTGGAGTGGTTGGGGGCATCTGGCTAGCGATTGTCTGACTAGTTATACGACCAACTAAGATATGGTCGAGGGGCCACTGAGGTAGTAAAAGAGGTAGGAACAAGGAAATATTGTAGGTAGTGGATGTGGAAGAGGAGCGGGATGAGAAGTAGCAGGTGGACGGAGGTTCAAGGCACTACCATCACCACCCCTAGGTGGTCCATCCTAAGCTTAGGGAGCAAGTGGAAAAGGGTGAGGCCAGATCTTGGGGATGAAGGCTTACGATCCCGAGACTCCCAATATGATTAGAGGTATGATCTGTGTTTTTTTCCACCCTAGCTATAGTTTTAATAGACACAGGTACCAGTCACTTTTTCTCTCCAAGACCCTTGTTCAAGTCACAAATATTCAAATAGAACCATTGACTTTATCCCTATTCTTAGAGGCTCCCACGAGAGAAGATTCGATGAACACACACTGGTGGAGACAGTGTGCCCTTACTCTTGGGGGTGAGAGTTTTAGTTAGGATCTCTTGGTGGTATCATCAAGGCCTAACGAATTCATTCTAGATATGTACTATTTGTCCACAGTTCATGCTCATATTTACTATTTTAGGTGCACAATGTGGTGTGTCAGTGGAGATGGAACCCGATTTTACTTTATCGGTGAGAAGGAATCTGGAGCAGTATAAGATGTACTTGCACATAGGAGGGTGCAACCGATCACACATCCGTCAGCTAGCATGACACTCTTTGCAGTGGATGAGATGGGTCCTCAGTTTCTTGCAATGGTGGATGAGTACGAGGACATATTTCCAGAAGATGTTCAAGGACTACCTCCTCATAGAGAGGTAGAATTATGCATTGAACTATACCCTAGGATAGAACCAATATCCAAATAGACATATCAGATGTCTCCTATAGAGCTTCATAAATTGAGGGCACAACCGGAGGACTTACAGAGGAAGGGCTTTGTGAGACCCAGTGTTTCACCATGGGTAGCCCCATTTTTGTTTTCCAAGAAGGAAGATGGGATCTTGAGGTTATGTGTGGACTTCTAGCATTAGAACCAGGGGAATGTGAAGGATAATATTCCACTATCGAGGATTGATGACCTCTTCGATCAGCTGAAGGGAGAAATATGGTTCTCAAAGATAGACCTCAAATCATGCAATCATCAGCTTTTGGTGTGGGATGAGGATATTCCAAAGATGGATTTCAGAATTTTCTATGGCCACTATGAGTACTTAGTGATTCCATTTTTTCTGATAAATTCCCTAGAAGTTTTCATGGGACTCATGAATAGGATCTTCCAGCCCTACTTATACTAGTTTTTAGTGGTCTTTATTGATGAAATCCTGGTGTATTCAGTGTCTGAGGAGGAGCACACAATACACTTGAGGATAGTCCTATACTTAACCTGAGAGCACCAGCTTTATGGAAAGCACTTGAAGTGTCAGTTCTGGATATAAGAGGTCCACTTTCTGGGACACGTCATTTTAGAGGCTGGAGTTGTAGTAGATCCAACAAAGATAGAGGCAATGCTTTATTGGGATCCACCAAAGAATGTTACTGAGGTGCAACATTTCATTGGGTTGGATGGGTACTATAAGAGGTTTGCACCGAAATTTTATAGAGTAGCAGAATCCATGAAAGCCTTTACATGAAATGGGAAACCCTTCGTGTGGATGAATAAGTGTCAGGAGAGCTTTTAGTAGCTAAGGAAAAGTTTGATGAGTGCTTCCATCCTGAGATTTACAGAGGAGGGTGTTGAGTACATGGTTTTCTAAAATGCATTAGGAACTAGGCTCGATTGTGTCCTGATGCAGGGTCAAGTAGTGATTGCTTACGGTTCAGGACAGTTTAGACCACATGTGCAGAACTACATGACCCATGATCTGGAATTGGCAGTGGTAGTCTTCACATTGAAGATGTGGAGACACTACCTTATAGGTGAGAAATTTATGGTCTACTCAGATCAAAAAAGTCTTGGGTATATATTTTCTCTTAAGGATCTAAACTTAATACAATGGCATTGGCTATAGTTCTTCTAGGACCATGACTTCAAAATAGTCTATACTCCTGGGAAGGGGAATGTGGAAGTAGATGCTCTCATCCAAAGATTGATTTCATAGTTACTGAACAGGGCCTCAGAGCAGTTGGCCTCACTTAAGATATCCTTCATGTATAGAGATGATGCAGCTTACCTCTAGTCAGTGGTTTTTACCCCTCCACTATTATAGTGATTCAGGGAGGCACAACTTAGTGATACCAATGGTGAGACTTTACATGCTAATTTGTCCATAGGGAATGCCCTTGATGGATATTTGAAAGGTGGGGAGTATGTTGTTCCTTTTATAGGACGGACAATAGTAATAGTGGATTCCTAGAGTGGAGAAATTCATTGGGATATGCATGTGGGTGTCAGGAAAGACACCAATGATGAAAAAATAGGTTGAAGTTGGGATTACCTATTGACTTAAAAGCTGAGAGCTTGTTTGAATCAGTTTTGTGGTCTGTCAACTCACCGTGTTGATCCCCTGTGCTTGGAAGGGGTTTCCCTTTTCCCCCTTGAGGTGCCAGAGTGGAAGTGGGATGGAATATCAATGGAATTAGTGACAAGTTTATCACATACATCTAAGGGACTTGTTACCATCTGGGTGATCATTGACCAACTCACCAAGTTGACCACTTATTAGCTTTTTCGGAGCAGAGTTCAGTAGAGAGTTTGGGATGCCTTTATGTGTAGGAGATAACTAAACTCCATGAAATCCCTTAGACAATAGTTCTAATCAAGATGATCACTTTACATACTAGTCACAGAGATTGAGGATTGGTAGGTGAGGAACCTCTGTGGGTAGTCGATTCCCTTAGTTCATGTCTAGTGGCAACATGAGAATCTCAAGAAGAGCACATGGGAGCAGGGGGCTTAGGTTCATGCTCGTACCCTCATCAGTTTGGGTATCCCTTGGTTTGGATTTCTAGGATGTAAATCCTTAAGATGGGTAGAATTTAATGACTCAGATTTTCCTAGTTTTATTTTTGGAAATTAATTGGGAAAATTCTGAGACCAAGAGCTGAGGCAGCATGTGATTCTGAGGCTTGGTGTGCCCAGAATGGTTTGATGAAAAATGTTATGTTTTTAAAAATCATGTGTGAGAAATTTTCTTGAAAAAAGTGGAATAACTCTTAAATGGGTGACCAGATCAGAAATCTAAGGGAACCTTTGTGTTTAGAGTAGTGGTTTTACCCTAGGAGTGACTTAAGTTTAGTTGGTGTGGTGCTGTTGTGGAAAAACCTGAAAAGGACATAACCATAAATAAAATAATTAAATAATTTTTTTTATTTTTTAAATCCTTATAAATCGTGAAAGGTAACTTAGACTAAAAATATGAGACCACCATTGATATCGTGAGGGTGTTCTTTCCTTAGGCGGGGCCTAACAATGACCGGCGCGAGTTGACAATGGAAGTTAATTTTTATATGTTTTTAAAGAAGAATAAAATAAAGTTAAAGTAGTTTATTTTATTTATTTTTAATGTTTCATAGTGTGGTGACGCAATGATGTAGCGACGAATCTATTCATTATCATTTCAAAAATGAAAGAGCATGACGATGCTATTTTAAAGCGAAACAGTAATGGGGAAACACGTTAATGCATTAATGTGTTTCCTCCATTAATCAGGGGCAGAGTCCAGTGTCAGAATTAATAACACTAGAGAATTTCTATGGAATCCTAGAGATCTCTCTCGCCAGTGATGATAGTTTAGAGATCATATATCGAATTGAACATCAAAAAAGGATGGATCAAATTTTTTCTTCATCGGATCCTCAATGACAATGAATCCACGACAACAAATGATCCAATCCTAGGTAGGCAGTTTAATTATGTGTGATCATTCATCCCTGTTCTTTATTTCAATGATTAACACATATCAACCCACACACATGTTAATCTGTGAATTGATCATTCATCTAGGATGAATACTATTGCTGCAAAATTAAAGGGGGTTATGCCTTAGTCGTTATAAGTATCTTTTAGTTCCCTTTTTTATTTTCTAATGGGATGAACTAAGGCCGAATAAATATGTCCATCATTTATTCCTTGGGTGTTCATGGTGCTCTATCTCTATAGACTTATTTACTGACGGACCCCCGTGGTTACGTCAGATCCTTGCTGGGAGGTTTAGAAAATGACTGGACCCCCAGATCGACGGCGAGATAATTTGGAGTACATGTTAGTGCAGACGGTGACCCATTGATCTCAAGGGTGATCGCTGTTCAGAAAATAGTCCACCATAGAGACTGTGGAGACCTGTGAAAGGAGATCCATTGGTGGCGGCATTGATGGTGGTACACAGCGGCACAACCACTTGGTATCAGTGGTCACTAGTTTGATGGATGGTGGTGGATATCCCTACGGAAACCACCATGGGGTGGCAAACATGAGCCACTAGAAGCAGGTCAACGATGGGCCTTGGCGGACGTAGCTGAGGGCCATGGTCCAACTAGACCATGGTGGCAGGACACTATGGAAACACCTGTGGGGTGGTCACGTAGTGAACCACCTCATAAAATGTAGTGGGAACCCCATGTTGACAGCGAGCAGACGCGGCAGCCGCTGAATCTCGGTTGGACGAATCAGTCTCCTTATGCGGACTAGGCTAGAGCCGACAGACCGGACCAGCAGGGGGCTGGGCCGGCTATGATTCGGGCCCAATCATGTTAGACCTGGTGGGTTGGGTCAGGTCATGTGGGGCACAGGTTGGGTCAGACCGGTATGATCGGGTCGGGTCGGTCCGATTGGGTCAGATCAGACCCATACCTAACCAACCCCTTTTTACAAAAAAACCCATAAATCTCAAAACATGTGTCCGTTTGATGAGTTGTTTACTGTGTTGGGACCCTCGTGAGGAGTAGATGCTTTTAAGATAATCAAAATTAGTTTCCATGGAAGTTGGAATATGTCCTTTTATCTTGAGAAGAAGGTGCTCCTGGGATGAGCATGATAAGGATGGAATCCTATGGCTGGCTACGACCTAGAATCTATGTGATCACCTAGACTAGGTGTCTTACCTAGACTGTGTGTCCTACCTAGAATATGTATCTTACCTAGAATATATGTATTACTTAGACCATGTGTCTTACTTAGATTGTGTGTCTTACCTAGACTAAGTCGGTACTCCCCTATCCCACCAGGGTGCGGGTCCTCTAGTCTTTGATGACACTCCAGGTGTTACATACACTCTGTGTGTTATCTACAATCCATGTATTATCTACACTCCATGTGTTATCAACACTCCGTGTGTTACTAATTAAGGGTACTTTGGAATCTCACGACAATCTTGTTTATGTACCTTAGACCTATACTTGGTGTGACCTGACTCTAGTGACTCTCTTGACTATACTTCTTAGAGGCTACACTTTATGTACCTCTTTGGTAGTGTACTTGGTGTACTTCATGTGTTTTATTTGTGGTTTAATTCATGTATTTTCCTTAGTGGTGTTACCTTTGTGGTTTGGGGTCCCTAATGATTATTATTTTACTCACCCTTGCACATGATTCACCCACACGTGTCATGTCATGTGCAGATGACTGATTGCTTTGACAGAGTCCTTGGTGGGCCAGAGATAGGCGGTGCTTCAGGGTGACCCAATGGATGTGGTACACTTCAACGTCATCTAGAAATCTTACTGTACCTACCCTTAAGGTAGGGTTTTCTGCAGATGAGATCTAGGAGTAGTACTTTTCCTTTCCAGTTGGGCTTATATCCTGTCCCCTTTTCTTTCAATTTTGTACCTTACTTTGAGTGGGTTTCCTTAGTGGTTTGCATCCATGTTTACTAAGTGTTTTCAATTTCATATTTTTCTTGCAGACAGGTGCGTGTGTATAGGTACTAATGAAAATTCCTTCTACTTGTGGGATATGTCTACTGAGGGCTAGTCACCAGCCCCTGGCCTATGGGAGGTGGGCTTGGGGTAGTCAGGACATGGGCCCTAAGGGATGGGTCGTGACTCTCTTCCTTTGTAATTTATTTCCTAATTTTAATCCTCTATTTTGTATGAACCTCCTTTAAGGCCTCTGTATGATCTTTTCTTCACTTTATACATCATATAATTTCATTGAGCACTGAGTAGTAATGTACCATACTTTAGCACATTAAAAAAATCCATAGGATTGTTTCTTTCAAATATTACTTTTTATCCTCTTGAATATTTTTGACAACAAGAGAAAGAAATTAATCATCTACATCATCTCCATCATCACTACCTTTATAAATTTAAATTTTTTCCATGGTTTTGAATTTCATTTCCTTGATTACTTGATTTTTTATATCTACTGATTTGACTCTCATTTCATAAGCCACCAGACTACTCAACAGATTATCACGATAAATCTTAGATAAATCACTTTCCTCAAGGGTTGATTCTTTTAGGTTGTATAGAGGTTTAATCCATCTCAATATTTTCTTCACAATGTCAATACCCTTAATTTCTTCAACAAGTACTTGAATTACTCCAAAATTTTTAGTAATTTGATTTAAGAATATATTTTTATTTTCATCTGGATGCATTTTTAGATCATCAAACTTATTTTTTAAAACTCATAGTTTGGACTCCTACACTTTGTTTTCGTCATCGTATGTATTTTCTAGTTTGTCACAAATGACCTTGGATATAGTGAAATTCATAAAATTCAAATAGATTTGATCTGATAGTGCTACAATAAGATCATTTTGAGCTTTTTCATCTGCATCAAGCATTTTCCTGTCTGTTTCATTCATAGAATGTCCTGATGCATCACTGAGCTAAATCCCTTGAACTGTGGTATAGAGAAATTCCATCCCAACAGATCATAGATGAGATCTCATTATATTATTTAAAATCTACAAGTTCCTTACATAAAAAATGGTAACTCCTCTAACATTCACTGAATTCTCCATAAAAACAAAAAAAAGATAGATTTAACACCAAAAACTTTCCTTTGATACCACTTTTCATGCCCTGAAATACCCTAATATGGGAGGGGTGAATTTGGGAGTCAAAGTTTTCTTTGAATGATATGGAGTTATCCCCATTTTGGTATAAACTTGTTAAATCTATCTAATAAAAATGATCAATTACCAAACACCCATATGTATAAATAGAAACACAATACAACAATTTTACTTGGTTCACTACTAAGTGGTAATCTATGGAGAATACACCGAAAGTGTGTAGGTCATACCTAAATACACTAAGATTAACTAGATTTTTTTTATTACAATTTCTTAGACATGATCACTTCATTCCAGACACACTACCTTTTCAAGTGTTTTAGGGATGGCACACTGTCTCCCTCACACCACTTCTATTGACTCCCCCTTGCTCACTGTTTTGGGTGATGTCTTCCTTACATTATAGACTTGAAGATCTTGTTAGTTGATTGGACACATGATTCTTTTTCCCTAATTTTTATGAGACTCTACTCACACCATAGTCTAGAATCTATGCTCTTGAATACACTATTTAATCAAAATAGATGTTCAACACTTGTTGTTCATGAAAATCTTGCACTTTCATACAATTAGTTAGTGTTTTGTGAATTTTTTTTATTTTTATGCAATGATTCAGTTTTAAAGGAACATAATTTATTTTTCAGAAACTTAAAATTTCATTCAAACTAAATATTTTATGATTCTAACTTGGTCATCATAGACACAAGTTACTTTCTTCATGAAAGTAGACTTCGCAAAAATCTACTTTACCCAATTATACTTCATGAAACTTTGCTTCACACAACTCATTGATGAGGTAGTGGCTCCATATCTTCATTAAGAGAGAGATAAATAAAATATGGAGGTAACCTCCTATTTATAGATTCAACTAAACCTCCACACAACTACCTTTCTAGTCATCGACCTTGTGTGTAAATTTCCTAGTTTGATGAACTTAATTGATTTGATTCTACCTTTAGCAAATAAATCCATCTACATTTCATGGGTTCAAGAAAAATTGATTATTACTCAACTTCAAAAATTTCATGAAACACTTTCTTTAGTTATATTTCAATAAGACAGAACTGAAAAATAATTTTCATTCAAATCTAGAAAAATGCTTCACCCGTTCGTGCAACTATTGTTTTTATGTGACACTCTTTCCTTAAAAGAAACTTTATCCATACTCAAATTTTTGGATAACAAATATTTTGAGAACCATGGAAAACTGCACCACTTTTAACACTGAATCCACCCGTGTTGATCAAATCACTTGTCTTGATCAACCAAGTGAGGATTGAAAACAAATACAGTACACAATAAAATTAAAGATGTGAATAACTTTTATTCCAACAAAAACTTTATATATCATATGGTATGACATAATATAAAAATTAATTTAATTATATAGAAAATATAACATTAATATTCAATGTTCAAGTGATATTCCCATGTAAAATATCATTTATGAAGTGTTATATGATATGTAATTTAAGTGAGTTTCATGCTTGTGATTCATGATGTGGATGATGAATTTATTCATGTGTTATAATTCATGAGAAATACATGTTCTACCAAGGATCACCCTTGGGGAATTTATAAATCCCAATTCCATGTGATGGGAGAATGCAAGTCAGCTTGATTCTTGGATAAGACTCCAGGGAACCCAAATCTCTCTCCAATTCCTTCTTTTCATACGAGGTGCTAGCACACTGTTATAAGAAGAAGAGTGAAATCCGTATGATAGATGATTTATATTTGACCCATAGATACACCATAGAGGGAATAATATTTTGATTTTTGGTGATCATCATCTAGCACTAAAGGTCACAACAATAGTGGATTTAATATAAGGTATGTTGGCTTCCCACTATTCTTCATTTCTGGTTTATGTATATTTTATAAATCTAAGCATGGAGATCTTTATCTGGGATTATTTTATTATTTATGAAGCCTCTAATAAGTGTTATTGGACCCCTTAGAATCACAATAATGAAAAATGATAAAACCAAGCATTTATATTTATGATATTATGTAGGAAATAATTAATTATAAAATCATTTTTCATATTATATTTTAGTCATAAAATATGACACGTTGTATTATTCTACTGGTTCTATATTGTGATATATGATATAATATATTGTAATCCATGACATGTTTTAAATCCATAGATTTTTGCTGTTCATATCATACAATATTAAGGTATTGTAAAATACAAATTTTGTTCCACATTTTTCCAAAATAGAGCATCGTATCATTAATACGAAATCTCTAAAAATTGAGAAATATGAAATGTGAAATCATATGGGATGACAAGGATTTTATCATAAAATATGTCTCATAACATAATGATATTGTATCATACTTGATGATATGACTATTAGTTATAATGTACAACTGATAACATGTTAATCCACAACATATCAATCATATCTTACAACTCCCCTTAGATTGTAAGAGAGATTGAATGAGAAAAATTTCTTTTTTCATAACAATTCAACAATGAATTGAATTTCATTATTTTTGATTTTGTTATAAATAATGATAAAAAGGTATTTTGGGGATGTTATTAATTTATAAAGAGTTTATAAATTATTTAATTATAACAAGTTTAAAATTAATTAATAATTGTTTATGAAATGTTTATTATCAAATATGTGTTTATTGACCAATCATAAGGGTAATTTATAAAGTTTTTATAACATATAATATAGGGCTAAAATATAAGAAAAATTATATTTAAAGTTTAGGAATTTTTTATAATACCTAATTTGAATTGATCAAATTATGGGGCTTATTTAGGATATTATTTAAACCACATCAAAAGATTTTTTATGAATGATTTGATCAAGGTTTAAATATTATAAAGTATATGATATATAGATTATGTAAAATGTTTATATAACAGAAATTGGATTATAAAATGTTTATAATTTGTAAAAATATCATATATTTAATGTAAATTTATATATAATGAATAATATGAAGGATCTCATATTATGAAATGAGTATAAAGTGTTTATATTCAAGATTATAGAATGAAAATAATGAATAACTCAAATTATAGGGTGTTTATAATTATATTTATTTATGAATTGTTCATAAATTTTCATCTCGAATTTAAATACTTGAATTTTTAATTTATTTAAAATTTATTCTATTATTTATTATTCATGGATATAAATTATTTATCTTTTGAATAAGATAATTCTTTAGATTATGTTATTAAACCACTTATTATAAATTTTCAAACATTATATTACATTACATGCTAGGTATGATTATACATGACTTAGTTTTTTTATCTACCTTGACCTTGGATTGTAGTTAATGTTATTAGATTGAATTTATTTTATGAATGCAACTTGTACATATTAGGTGTTATAGTTATGATGAATTGGATTATATCTTGAGTAATATATTCCCATTTATAAGGATTTTGGGTAGTACTTCCCACTGGCCCAAAGGCTTATTCCATGTTCTAGAAAGGTGGGTGTTAGCTATCTATAGCTCTAGGATTACTCATGTGATGATTTTTAATATCATCTAATTATATTCCCTTAGGTTAAAGGTTAATTTACCTTATGCATGAGTTGGATTCAGATATATGTAAATATATTTGGAATCTATTTTTAGGGGGTTAACAGAAATCATGGGCTGTGTAAAGAGTTACACATAAATATGGATTGAACATATTTATTTGGTGAATGAAATACAGATTTAAAAATTCAATCATTGTAATCATGCATACATAATATGGTAAGATGGTGAGTTTAAACCCTATTCAAAATATTTAGTGTTGGACTCCTTTTAAATGGTACATGTTAAGAACTTAATCATCCAACCATTTATGTTCTACCAAAGTAGCATGCCCATGGATTATATTGTGTAAGGTATGGTGAAAATAGATCAAACTAAGAGTTAGGTGACTAAATATCACTATCTTCATTTAGTTATACTTAACTGGGAACCCCTAAGAGTTAGGAAACTATAGGAATAGAGTTGAGTTTATCTATATTTTTGACAGTAAGAATTGTTTTATGCTTAAATATCTGTGGATTATATAGGATATGATTGGGATGGTGTCCTAACGAAATAGTTAAATGATTATAGGAACTATGAAGTAGACTCATTTCATAGTGAAATATGGACCTTGAACTATCAATAGATATCATGAATTTAAAAGGGTTTATCATTTCATTGGAATCCCATTTAATAAAAAATCCTTATTTAATGGTAATAAAACATGATACTCATCTGATAAAATAATATGTTATATAAAATAGAATCATCATAATTAAAATTAGTTTTTAAACCAATCCTATAAGAAGAAGAAATCTTGTGTAAGGAAATCCTATGACTGATAACTTAAGAAGAGTTCTTAAGTAATCAATAATTCTATATGTTAGATCAATACCTTTCTAAGTAACCAAGTGTTGAAGTTGTTCAACAAGTGAATCTAAATGCTTATGAGAATTATAAAAAGATCTACATAAGGCTTCAAAGGCATTAAATGCTAAATAAACTAAGTAATTTTAGTCTCATTTACTCAATATGATTGATTATATTAAATGATACTCAATATGATGAGTATATAAATTAATTAGTGAGTCTAAAACTTTCCTTAAGGTTTAATCTAGTTAAGGAATTGAAAATTTTATAATATATGGAAACGTTATAAAAAATTGAATAAATTCAAGAAAGGTTTACCCAATATTCTCAAGTATAATAGATGAAATAGGTACGTGATTCCTAGGTTCTTGTGTTTTTTAGACAGTAGTAGTGGGTAAAGGTTTAATCAAAATAAGGAAAGCTAGTTGGATACTCCAATAATGTTTCTTCAAGTAGCTAGTTAAGGTCATTAAAAACCTAAATGTGAAATAAATAATGTGTGATGATTCCAAATGGTGTAATTTTCTAAGATACCTAAAGGGTATTTTGAAACTCCAGGTAATGTCCATGTCAAGTGTAAGTGTTATATAAATAAATTATTTGGTTTTAAAGGGAATGTGATTCCAAATGTATACTTTACAAGTGTTTTAAATTTAGAGGAGTTTAAAATAAAGGGATGATTTTATAGTTCTTTTAATATTCTTTCAAAGTAATAAAGCAAATAGTTTCCATGTCAAATATTTGAATGTAAATGAATTTATCAAGCTCTAATGGATTTAATAAAAGGATGTGCATATTTATCGCATTTTTATTATATTATAAGATAATTTTTTTTTATAATAATGAGTTGTGAAAAAATGAGATAATTAATTGTATACACATGGTTAATGATTCATCAGATTCTATAACAGGTTTTTAAAAAGAGAAAAGTATAAAAAAAAATTATCCAGGATAAAGTTTTTTTCTAGATATTTGTTAAAATATAAGTAAAGGTGTTCCCACCACCCATCAGTGGTATATTTTGATAAATAATCTTATTTTTAGAGGGTAATTATCTAACTATATAGAATACCATATATGATATAGAAAGAATAGTTTATTTCTTAAATATTTATACTAATAAGAAATAAGATCTATTTTCGATACAGAGAAGAGTTTGTGTATCTTATCTTGATATTATAAGAAGAATATAATGTCTAAGTGGCCAGTCAGAGTATGTTTCAATTTAAGTAAGTTCAAAGATAACAAATATAAGATTATAATAGTCTAAAATTAAGTTATTTACACTTAATATCCTAAATATTTTAGCATATATCATAGAAAAAATAGATTTAAATGTTTCATTTAGTCATCGTAAAAAGTGAATTTCACTATTTCATGGATGGATTATGACAGTCAAATTAAAAAGTGAATTATAATTAATATCCTAAAATAATTTTAATATATAGAGATAAAGTAAAATGTAAATATTTATATTTAGTTACCATAAAAAATTGAATTACACTTTATCTTAAAGGATTTTAGGTTATGGTGGTAAGTAATAATATAATTAGTTAAATTATTTTTGAATAGATATCAAGGGATAAGATTAATAAAAAGGGTTTTATGGATGATGATGTGAAACTTAAAAATATTTATAAGTAGATAACATAAGTTTACATCATAAAATTTGATGTTTTGGAGTTAAGAAGTTTGAATATGTTCAAGGAGTTGAACATTATGAAAGTGATTCTTAAATCTCACCATTATTCAAAATTACTTTCTTCATATATGTTACTCACTAAATAGTTTAGTGGGAGATATTTATTAGGTGGTCAAATGGAGATGTGTTGGGAATTATATATAGATATAATAAGTCAACAAAACCCCAGAAATTACAACTAACATAAGTTTTATTTGGAATTCTATCATATATGATATGAAAAATAGGTGCTTATTTAGGGTTTTCTTAATTATCATTAAAACATATTTAAAAATATAAAATATATCATATAAAAGTTAATATCTATTTTATCATCATTTCAATTTGGATGCATAAATGTATATATTGATATATATTTCATGAAATGTAATGATAATTGACCTATAAAAGTATGACTTTGAGTTATCCCTAATTGATGTTTGTCAAGGATTATTATAGGTTATGAGGAAATGTTAAGGTTATCATGAGTAGGTTTCTTGTTTGATATATGAGGAAAAAAGATTTTGGGTGTTCGATGAGCCATTAAATATATAACGCGATGTGTCATGAACTATGTGTTTGGTATACTAGGGATGCATGAATCTTATTTAGAGTCCCAATTACCTAAGGTTATTGAGATTACTAGAATGAGAACTTTCATACTTTGATACTTTCATTATGTAATACTTGAGGTTTATCTAATCTGAGGGTCCTTGATTTAGATAGATTGGGGAGTGTGTGACCACCCCTATATAGTATATATGATTTAATTATCTATTAATTTGAGGGATGTGATGTGTGAATCCATAATGGTGAATGAAATGTGATATATTCATTAACCTAGTTAGACTATACTCAGAGTGTTTAGAACATATGAGTTGGATATTTGGGATTGACAAACTCTATGTCCTATGGTCACTCAATGTATTAGACAAGGGAAATGTTTGATAATGAACACTAGAATGTGATGATATTGGTAGAAAAATGTATAGAGATACACATGTTTGATAGAGATCATGCTCTCTTTGCGTCTTGAGTAGTATTGATGATTTTATAGAGGTTTCACTTTTATTACATTTATGGATTTTTAGATTCATATTTTTCTATAAATTCTGTAATGACTCATGGGGTCACACTTTTTGGTTTACTAATGAGGATTGAGTTTGACTCAAAGAGCTGCTCTAAAAGTGTTTTCAAGTTAATGAAAAAACGTTTTGAATGAGCATTTATAAGGTATTTCATAGGATATAATACATGGTAAAGTTAATGATAAAATTCCAAAAGTGTTTTAGAATACATCCAAAAGAGTTTTTGATAAGATTTCATAAGTTATTATATATGATACAATATAAGGTGAATTGACATAAAATTTACCCTAAAGCCTTTTTTGCATGAAATGAAGTTGGATATATCACATTTTATGATATGAAATATTGTAAATCATGATAAAATGCTTTTTCTATGTCCAATTTTAAGGTATGATTGGACCATATCATAATTCATGAAATATATTTTCATTTATCTACCTTTCTAGTCATAAAATATGACAAGGCATGCCATATAGTGGTATTTCCATGAAAATTATAATGTATGACTTACTATATCACATTTCATGGAATATCATGACACATACTTTTATTATATGGGTGGCCTAACATTAAGAGTTAACATTCAAGTAACCTTCCAATGTAATCCATCATTTAAGAAGCATTACATGAGATGTAATGCAAAGGAGTTTCATGCATGTGATGCATGAAGTGAATGATATATTTAATGATGAAATATAATTCATGTGTAAATATATGATCTACTAAGGAGAATCCTTGGGGGATTTATAAATCCCACTTCCATGTGATGTAAGGATACATGTTAACTTGATTCTTTGATGAGACTCCCAAAACTTGAAGTTCTCTCCTATTCCCTATTTTTATACGAGGTTCTAGAACACATTGATAAGAATAGAAGTTCCATCTATATGGCATATGATTCTGATTTAACCCATGGATAAACTATGGAGGTATGAATATTTTTATTATTCCTAGGAATTCATCATCCAACACAAAATATAGAAACTAATACGGCTTTAGTGTAAGGTATGCTGGTTTCCCACCATTTCTCATTTCCTGTTTACACATATTTTATATATCTAAGAATGAAGATATTGGTTCAGGATTCCTTTATTACTTAAACTACCTATAATAAGTGTAATTATAACCCTTTGAATACCATCACTAGTGGTGTATCATCCACTTGGGAACTTTATTCAATGGTATACTATGCACTAAAGATTTGATGATGGTGGTGTATCGACCACTTGAGATGTGATAATAGTGGTACATTATCCACCCAAATAATGGTTTTAGTGGTGCATTTTCTGCCTATGAAGGCTTTCCTAGTGGCTCACCATCTACATGGCAAACTGAGATAGTGGTGTGTCATCCAACTCAAGATTTATATCAGTGGTATATCCTCCACTTAGTTGAGATATATTGGTAGTGTTTCATCCACCTAAACTATGATATAATAGAATATCATTCACTCAATCATGGAATTAGTAGTGTATATTCTACTGAGTTTGGTGATGCCTCACTCACTAGTAATATATATTTTCACCTTTTATGTTATATTGGTGATGGATCATTCACCTGGATGGATTGTGATGGGGATGAATTATTCACCTAGATGAATTTATAATGATAACTTTTATCCTGGTATGAAAAATTAAAGTGTGTGTGTATGGGGGGGGGTTAATTTAATTTTAAACCAAACTAGGAATTTTCTCCAACTAAAGAAATTAAACTATAAAGAAGTTAAAAACATCAAACATATTAGAGTACAACAAACAAATAAAATAGAAATTAAAACACTTCAGAACTTAAAAAATTAACTGAGATAAAGAAAAAATAGTAAGAACAATAAAATTTGAATAAAAAACATGAAGTTTAGAATAAAATTCTTAACTCCTTTGAAGAATATCACAAAGGATATAAAATAGTTTCAATAAAAGTAACTCTTAAATTTTACCCAAAAGTGGTAGGAGGATCAGTGTAACATCCTACCCCTTCTCATTGGCTTGGGAGGGTAATGAGACATTACTTGGCCTTAAGAGACATCCCCAAGAAGCCAAAGGCTATCAATAAATGTCAAAGGGCTTCAATACATGTGGGGGACAATTTTCTCTTTAATAATAAAACCACTAACCAAACAAACCATAACCAAATGAATACTATATGATGTATGAAAACAATTAAAGACAACTAAAAATTTCATTTATCAAAATCATACTAAAATCAAGTGCCACAGTGGAAGACTGCAATATCAAAGTAAAAAATATAAGATAAACTAATAAAACTCGAAGACAATGATAAGACTCCAAGATCCACAAGCTCCATGCTCCAACATCATCAAATTTCCCAAGTATCATAAAGTAGTGCTAAATATGTGCGATACTTTACCTTTTACCATGTTCTAGTATATGACATCTGCAAAAGCACCAAAGTGCCAAAGCATGGGTGAGTACTAAAACATAGTAGGTTTTCCCTAACGACTTCCTTACTCATGAGAATAGGATAGAAAAGAAGGAAACATTTATATAAAATATTTTATTTAAGAAAACTTCCAAAATAGTTTATAACTATATGTAAACAAGTTATATATTAATCAGTTTTCCAAAATAATCTATTTTTCAAAGAAATAAATTAAACATTAATTTAAAACCATTTCACAAGTTCCATTTGGAATAAACACTCTATTTATAATATCACTACAATTAACCATGCATTATTCATTATTATAGTTCCATAATCATGAATGGACTCTCATAGATCAACCAAGTCATCAAAAGGTAATTATATCCCATGTTCCATTAGAACTTTTTCATTGAGCACAATGTCATATTTCAACCAAGCCCTGTAAATGCAATATGAACACACACACCAAGTATGCCCAAAAACCATTCCAATCCAAACATGAAAAAAACCATTTTAATATTTTTTTATTGAAAACCTTTTGCCATCAATACATTTAAAAGATATAGAAACTACATATTTTAAAATAGACATTATAAAATCAAGAAACCAAAGCACTTTACACAATAATTTACCACAATTCCTCAATTTCACTATAAATCATAAATTGTCACTAAAGATGATTTATATCATGATTTTCACACTAATTTCACAAAAAAAATCATAAAATTAAATCAATTTGTAACCAATCCATTAAGTTCTAGAAAGAGGAGTTGATAGTGAAGCCACTTACCTCGAGATTTTTGATGAAAACGATAAAAGACACAAAAATGTCACAAAACCGGGTTGAATCTCTATAAACCCACCTTAGGTCTATTCCCCTATCATCAAAAAGTCCAAATATAATCATATTTTAATTATACAACCTTAGATCTACCCACAATGGGTATAAATATATGAAATCAAGATAGGGGGTGAAGTAGATCTATGAAAAATATAAAAAAGATCAAGAACAATAACATAAAGCAAGAATCGAGCTTCAACACACCAAGGGATGACTCTGGATCATTTTAGATTTGATGGGGAGAGGTTATAAAACATTTGAGAGACCAAAATACCAATTTAGGGCTGTTTTTGGGTAAAAAGAGGCATTTATAGGTAAAAATGATTTAGATATACAATTTAAGGATCTAACTTTGACCCATGCATGGTTTAGTCACATGGTAAAGAAAATTGTGCACTAACTATGCTCCAGCCACTGCCTTAATTATGGACCTCACATGACCGCCTTGTAAGGTCTACAACTCGTGTTCTAATTGTATCGAATCCACTAACTCAAAAATCCATAAACTCCTTTTAAAAGCACACAATTTCAACTTGGTAGACGCATGGTTTGGTCAAACCATGCACTGCTCGTGCACCTTCCATATAACTCTTGTATCACTATAAATGGTTTCCTATAAGTGTTTCCCAATTTCCAAAAACTATGCACCACCTGTCCACCTGAAAAAAATCCCCAAAAATCTCAAAAAGTTCTCCAAACTCTCCCGAGATTCACCCTTAAACTTTATATACTTAAAAATAATAAAGATAGAGTTACATACCAGAAAACAAGGGTACCAAATTCTCCCCAGAATTGGTCTTTCTATCCCTGGAAAGTAGAAAAACCCATTTCACTAAAATAATTCAAACCATTTCTCTTTCATTTCCTTCTCATGTTCCCAAGTCTCTTGCCAAATCTGAACACATTTCTAAAAAACCCACACTAGACCGGTGATTTTTCCACATAAGACTTTCTCTTTCCTATCAACAATCCACAATGGGATATGTACTAACAAAGCATACATCTCAAGGTCAACGTGATCCCTTATGATGACATGGTTATAGTCAGGTTGATACTTTTTCAACTGAGATACATGGAATACATTATACACCACACTAAATCATGGTGGTAATGGAAAACGATATGCCACCTCTCCAACCCATTCTAGTATCTCAAAAGGGCCTATGTATCTAGGAGATAACTTTCCCTGATTCCCAAAACATCGATTTCAAAGCTTTGGATAGATCCAAAAGGACACATGGTCACTCACCGTGAATGAAAACGTACATTGAAAATGACCTGAATAAGATTTATGATGACTCTGGTCCATCTTCATCTTCTTTTTAATTAACTAAATCTTCTATGTTGTCTCTTGGACAAGGTTCACCCCAACTAGTGAAGTATCACCTCTTTCCACCCAACAAAGTGGATAATGATAAGGACACCCATACAATGCTTGAAAAGAATCCATTTTTATTGAGTCCTAATAAATGTTGTTATATGAGAACTCCACTAAGGGGACATTCTCTTCCCATGATCCACCAAAATCTGTTACACACACCCACAACATATCTTCCAATGTTTGTATCGTACTTTAATATTTCCCATATGTCTAAGGATGATACACCGTATTCATAGTCAAATGATTCCCGAGGGATTTCTGTAAGGATTTATATAATTGATATGTAAACCTTGGATCTTTGTCAGACATGATCAAGACTATATTTCCATGCCTCTTAACCACTTATCAGATATAGATTTTGGATAGATCTTCCACCGTATGAGTTTCACAAATAGGGATAAAATGGTCCAACTTGGTAAGCTGGTCCACTATTACCCATATGAAATTTTGATTCCAAACCATTATAGGAAGACCTATAACAAAATCCACAGCTATGTGCTCCCATTTACAAGCATTTATAGGTAAAGAATTCAATATACCTACTGGTCGCTGATCCTTTGCCTTAACTTCCTGAAAAGTTAAGAATCTCGAAACAAACTCAACCACTTTACTTTTCATGCCAATCCACCAAAATTGTTCTTTCAATTCCTTATAAATATTTTTAATTATAGGATTGGATAACCCATCTAGAATGGTGGTAAGTATGATGAAGTTTCTTCTGAAAATCCATATGTATAACCATCTAATTCCTAAACCACAAAACTAAACTCCCATCTAGCCTCTAGCCCTCAATGGTATCCCCACCATTGAGTTTTGAATTCATTGAATCACATTCTACATTGGATGTTTGTGACTTCTTTACCATCTTTACTAAATTTGGAACAAGTAAAACATGAAAGAAAATCGAAACACTTCCTTGGTCTTTACATTCCACATGCATGTTGGTGGGAACTAACATCAACTTCTACTCATCTAAATGTTCTTTTTTCCAACTGAGCATACAAATTTTTACTTAATGCATCAGCCACCATATTGACTTTCCCCATTGTATAGATCAAGTTAAAGTCAAACATTTGAAGATATTCCATCCATATTCTTTCCCTCGGATTCAAATCCCACTGTGATAAATTATGTTTCAAGCTCTTATGATCTATGAACATAGTAAATTTCTCACCAAAGAGATAATGGAACAAAGTTTTTAAAGCATGGATGATTGAAGATAACTCTAAATCGTGTTTTGGGTTGTTATTCTCATGAATACTTAACTTCCTTGAGATATAATCAACAACATGGTCTCCTTTCAAGAGAACATACCCCAACCTATATCACAAAGCATTATAAAAAATCATGTACCCTTGTCCTGATTCTAGTAACCTCAAGATATGAGCTAATGTAAGGTGAACTTTCAACAATTGAAAAGATTTCTTGCATTTATTAGTCCATTGGAAAGGAAAATTATTATTTTTCAAAGCTATCATAAGTGAAGCTAGTCATGAGAATTCATAAACAAAACATCCATAATAATCAGCTAGACCAATAAAACTCTATATCTAAAAGACATTATTTGGAGGTTTCTAAGAGATAACAACTTCTATATTTTCTATACCCACCTAAACACCTGTTTCAGAAATTACATGGCCTAGAAAACATATCTCTTATATCCAAAAATCAAAATTTGATAATTTGGCATGCAAACTATGATCTATCAAGATTTCTAACATTGTCTCTAAGTGTTGTTCATGATCATACCTTGTCCTTGAATACACCAATATTCCATCCACAACACCAAAACAAAAGAATCCATATATTATTGAAATATCCGATTCATCAATGCCATAAAAACTACTAGTTAATTATTTAGACTGAAAGGTATTACCAAATACTCATAATGGCCATATCTTCTTCTAAAATTGTTTTTGGAATATTCTACCTCTGTACTCCCAATTGGTGATGTCCTGATTGCAAGACCACTTTGGAGAACCACTGAACTCCACTCAATTGATTGAACATATCATCAATGCATGGAAGTGGATACATTTTCTTTATAGTAACTTGGTTAAGCTTAAAATAATCCACACACAACCTTAGAGTTACTTCTAATTTATTCATGAACATGACTGGTGCTGCCCATGGAGATGTTCTAGGCCAAATGAAACCTTTTCTTTCTAGCTTTTCCAACTGCACTTTCATCTCCATTAATTCTGCTGGTTCCATTTGATAAGATATAAGTGAGATAAGACTGGTCCCTGGGAGGAGATCAATCATAAACTCTAATTCCCTTACCAGTGGTAACCCATAGAAATTTTTGGGAAACACATATGGTAACTGATACACCACTGCTGGAAAACTGTTCTACTCAATCTCTTCCATTTATACCAAAGAAAACTCTACCAACTGGTATGAAATCATTCTGACTTCTGGTGATAACAAGCCTATTGCACCTATCTTTATAACCCGTTATCCTCTAAAGGGATGCTTGGCGCCATCCTCAGTCTCGAAACTAACTATTATTTTATAACAGTCTCTATGAGCCTTAAACATTGTCAAACAATTCATACCTAGGATTACATCATATACATCCATCTATAGCACTGATAAATTCCATTTCTTCTTAACTCCATCAATGGTTATAGAACATTCTCTACACACAAAGGATTGACACTTTATTTGACCAAGAGGAGTATGAAGTTTTATCATATAGGAAATCATCTCAAGTTTTAAAATCATCTTATCAACATTATGAGAAGAAATAAAAGAATTTGATACACCAGTATCAAACATAACTTGTATAAGGTTAGAAATCAAAAGAATCATATCTCTCACTATGGATGGTCCATCCTGATCATCCACAATCACTTACTTAGCTTCATATAACTTATTCATCACTAAACTTTGTTCTTTATTTCCTTGTTGAGATTTACCTAAATGAGGAGTCATGGTAATCCTAGAATCACCATGGATATCTCTGTTTTTTTGA
Source organism: Viscum album (assembly GCA_963277665.1). NCBI lineage: Eukaryota > Viridiplantae > Streptophyta > Magnoliopsida > Santalales > Viscaceae > Viscum > Viscum album. Next base: position 781,777,827 of record OY728145.1, read on the forward strand.
TGAGACTGACTCTTCTGTCCTTGCTCAATCGAAGCATACGATGTCTTCAATACATGAGAAGTGTCTCAAGAACCTGACCTCAGAGCACTGTGACAATAGCAATGAATATTCCCCATTTTGTTGAAATTAATGCATGTTCTTGGTTGTGTCATTCACTCTCACTTCATATGGTCCAAGGAACCACATTGAAAACATCCCAGTTTTTTTGTGGGTCTCATAGGAAGTTTCACCGAACCAACCATTTGATTATGATTCACTTTTACACTATAAAAGTAGGTGTCCCTCTTCCGCTTTCCTCCAACATTATATTTCCCAATGTTTCCTATAGGTATCTACATACATCCTCCTCCCATAGCTCTTGAGATATCTCATTCATTCATTATCTCTATATTGACGATCTCTATATAGTCCATAATATAGAGTACAACAATATTCGAGAAAATCGCCTGTCTTAGCCCTAATTCAAAGATTCATGCCTTAAAGGACTCACTAGTATCAACTTCTGGTGAAAATCACACTAAATTAATGAATTTAGCCGCATAATCAGTGACATAGATATTTTCCTACTTTAGGCTGAAGAAGTCTGTCATTTTTTGAATCTTGAATGTGTGAGGATAGAATTATTTATTGAAAAATTCCTCAAAATCCTCCCAACCAAGGCCTTGATCAACTTTAGAATACACAACTATATCCCACCACTAACATGCTAGATCATCTAGCATATAAAATTCCAACTTTACTTTCATCTCTATTGGTGTGATGATGAGGTCGAAGATAAGATTCATCCTATTCAGCCACACCTATGCCCTTTCTAGTACAAAATCACCACAGAAGATGAGTGGATTTTTCTTCTGGAACTGGATGGAATGATCCACTTTTCTTGGATCATTCCTTCAGTTTCCTATGTCCACAGTGTAAAATGCTTAGACGATACTCTAAACCAGTTTTGGTTCACCTATGGCTCAAATGCAACCACATTCTCAACAGCTTCTTCCAGTCAGTTTCTACGATGCCTACTGAGTGCCATTTTCTATTCGAATAAAAAAACACCGTAAGTATCTATCTCTAGAAACTAAAGGATTACCATTTCAAATTCATCCACATCAAATACCAGAACATTTTTTTCCAAAATCAAAATTCTCCATGTTCAACTATTTTGAAAAATCTATACTTTCTTTTGAAGATCAAACCATTTTCAAAATACCAATACTATGCTCTTTTTCCAAATCTTTCATTTAAAAACAATTTCTACATTTAAAAAAAATGAACACATTGTATAAAATCATGAATCATTACTCAAAATGAAATCTGAAATCCTAGTGGGAAGTCATTCCACTAATGCATGTCATGCTCATCTCATTGGATAAACCCATGACAATGAGATTCAAATTCCTATAAGTAGCTCCAAAACACTCATGTACCCAACTCCCCAGTAACTTGAAGTTTAGAATAAAAAAATTAGCAATTTTTTTATGATCTACATTTCAAGTCCCATAAATCCTACTCCTTTATAAAATCCCAACTTGAAAAGAATGAGTTCAACTCCAAGACCAAGAAAACTGATGACCACTTATTCCACAAGGAAAAGGACCAAGATGGTACCGTTTATCTAAAACTGTATTTGGACCAATCAATACTAATACCATTTATAATGTCCCGCACCTTATCATTGGCTTGAGGGGTCGGTTAGACATTATTTGGCCTTAAGCGACATCCCCAAGACACCAAAGGCTGATAATAAATGCTAAAGGGATTCAATACATGTGGGGTACGATTTTCCATTTAAGAATAAAACCACTAACAAAAAAAAACATAACCAAATGAACATTATATGATGCATGATAAAAATGAAAGACAACTCAAAATTTCATTTATCAAAATAATACTAAAATCAAGAGACACAATAGAAGACTACAATATCAAAGTAAACAATAGAATTTAAACTAATAAAACTCGAAGAAAATGATAAGACTCTGAGATCCACCATCTCCATGCTCCAACTTCATCAAACATCCCAAGTATTATGAAGTATCACTAAATACATGTGATAATTTAACTTTTTCCATGTTCTGGTTGATGACATCTATAAAATCACCAAAGTTCCATAGTAGGGGTGAGTAATAAAACTCAGTAGGTTTTTTTCAACGACTTCCCTACTCACACCACTTAGATAAAAATGTGGGAAACATTTATGTAAAACATTTTATATAATAAAAATTACAAAATAGTTTATAACTAAATATAAAAGAGTTCTATATCAACTAATTTTACAACAAAATACATTTTTCAAAGAAAGCAATCAAACAATTCTTTTAAACCATTTCACAAGTTCCATTTGGAATAATCATTCTATTTATCATATCACTACAACCAACCATGAATGCTTCATTATGATAATTCCATTCTCATGAGAGGTCTCTCGTTGATCTACCAAGTCATCACAAGGTCATTATATCCCATGTTACAATACACATTTGGCACAGAGCATAAGTTTATATTTCAATCAAGCCTCAAAAATGCAATATAAACAGACACAAAAAGTATTTCCAAAAACCATTCCAATCCAAACATGCCAAAACCATTTCAATAAAACAAACTTTTTATTGAAAACCATTTTCCATAAAACCATATCAAAAATCCAGAAAATCCATATTTTAAAATAAACATTTTAAATTCAATAAGCCAAAGCACTTTGCACAATAATTTACCATAATTCCATAATTTCACCAAAAACCGTAAATCGTCACTAAAGAGGATTTATATCATGATTTTCACACCATTTTCACTATAAATTTAGTTGAATGAAATAAATTTGAAACCAAGACAATCAGTTCTAGTAAGAGGATCCAAGAATGAAGACACGTACCTCAACAGTTTTGGAAATGATAAACAGAATGAAAAACATCACAAAACTAGGCTGAATCTCTACAAACCCTCCTTAGATCTATTTCCCTTTCATCAATGAGGACAAATATAATAATATTTGAAATCCAAAACCATAGATCTACCCAAAACAGGAATGAATATATGAAATTGATAGATAGGGTGAAGTAGATCTAAAAAAACATCAAGAAAAATCAAGAATGATCACATATCGCAAGAATCTAGCTTCAATGCACCAAAGGACAACTCTAGATCGCTTCTGATTCGATGGGGAGAGGTTGTACAACCTTTGGAAGACCAAAATCCCAATTTAAGGCTATTTTGGGGGGAAAAAGAGGAACTTAGAGGTTAAAATGAGTTAATCCGCAATTTAAGGATATAAATTTGACCCATGCATGGTTTAGTTGCACGGTTAGTAAAACTATGTGCTCATCATTCTCCAGCTACTACCTTAAGGATTGACATCACATGGTCGCCTCAAATGGTCTACAACCTGTGAAATAACCATGCCAAAGACACTACCTCAAAAATAAATAATCTCCTTTTTTAAAGAACATGGTTTCCACTTGGTGGATTCACATTTGGGTCAAACCATGCACCGCCCATGAACCTTCCATAAAGCTCTTATCTCATTGTGCTTGGTTTCCTGCAAGTGTTTCTCGATTTACAAAAACCATGTACCACTCGTGCACCTAAAGAAAAGACCTAAAAACTCTAAAAAAGTTCTCCAAACTCTCCAAATATTCACCCTTAAACTTTATATACTTAAAAAGCATAAAGACATGGTTACATACCATAAAATAGGGGTACTACAATCCGTACCCAGATCTTGGGGATGAAAGCTCTAAACTCAGATCTTCTTTAATCAACCGAATAAAAAAATACAAGTTCTAAACCTTTTAAATTCTTTATAAAACCTTAATTAACAGGAAAATATATCCCCAATATCCTCTTCAATCAACATGATTGGTATCAATTCCTTCAAAAAACTTCATTGAAAAACCAGTTTGGGGGATACAAATTATTATCCTTGATATATCATCGATCTCATACGATTAAAAGTAAATAAATACAATTTAAAATCATAGGGATTTTATAATGGAAATCCTAATATATGTAATATATAAGAATCAAACAGAAAATCAACACAAATATAAAATCTAAAAAGTATTAAGGTAGTGAAACTATTGAATGAAATAAAAATTTTATCTCAATATTCATGTTCATATATTCTATTCCTTGAATACTTAGTCATATTATATAGACATAGATGTGATAACCTTATCCATGTTATTTGGTTATGGTTGTATCAAAATCAGAATCAACACTATATTCTATTTTTTTAATTTCAACATAAATTCATAAAGTTTTGTATAATACAAGAATTAAAATATGATCACCAGAACTAAGTAAATCATAAGTTAACTTTTCATAGAAAATAAAAATAATTTTTTTTATTTAATTACAAGTAAAAAAATGGGTGTATTGTGATTCATCAAAACAATGAGTCTAGAAAATTTCATTTTAGGAAAATGACTCAACAACATCCCCCTTTTGATAATAAAAAAACAGAACTCAAAAAACAGAACATAATAAATAGGGTAGATTTAGATAGAATGAGGAAAAGTAGAAAACTCCCTACAACTTCCATAAAACTTACACCCATTAGTTATGTAATGAATATATGGAAAACTTCTTTCCCCAAAAAACTTTTCTTTTAGCTTGTCCAGAATTCCCCTCCTTAATGAATCAATAAAAGTATATATACAATCTTTCCATGGGATTCACTTCTCCCCTTTAGCTTCTCATCTAAATCTATTTCAAGGTTCTCCTCCAATTCATCCAAAAGTTCTCCCCTTTGGGATCATGAAAAAGAGACCAGTAAAAAAATTAGCAAGGAAAATCATAAGAGTTAAGTATAAGAAATAACTTGAGAATAAATAAGAGTAAAAATTAGGAGCATATAAGATTAATGATCAAAATATGTAAAAGAAAACTCAAATATAATTATGCATATGTAAGAGTAACTATAGTAACTTCATAAAATTAAACTCAATAATGAATAAGAGTAAAAAATTCATACACAAGAGTAAACTAAAAATCATACATAATAGGGGATATTTACATTATAATAAATAACTTGATGTAAAAGGTAATTTTCATAATATAACTACCTTTAAGTTTATTGAATAAAATAAATCCCATTAGGTTTTTTTCTAGAAAATGTTTAAAATACATCTAGTAACTTCCATTAAAATAATTTTAAGAAAATATGAATTACTATACAAAGAGTTAGAACACTTCAAAATAAATAATTAACTTCCTTTTTATTTATCAATTAAAATTTCAATATCAAGAGATTTAAAAACAATAAGAAGAACATGACCACCTAAGACTTATCATACCAATATTTTGTTTAATGTTTTCACAATTTTCATAATTTAAAGGTTTGGTAAAAATACCATTGAACTAATTTTCATTTATAATAAATTAGATAAAAATATATATTTTTAGTGTAAATAAAAAACAAATGTATACGAGAGATAAAAACATAGAAAGACATTACCAAAATTTCATCATTTTAAAAATTAGCTTGTTCAATATCATGCACAAAAATAGAAAATTCTCAAACATATGAGTGTTCCATACATCAAGTAAGTTCTAATCAAATCCTTTATGAATAAGAGTTTTTATCACTGGTACCTAGAATTCCTTCCCAAATTTCACAAATCCACAAGATATGAACAAAATAAACGATCCATATATAATTTATTTTTGATTCATTTGGTTCATCTTCTTCTAATGAAGATAATTTTGGAATATGTATTAAAGATCAACTATTATCATTCATAAAAATCTCCAAAAAATATTATATTTTTGCATAACTTTTAGCCAAATAAAATTACCCTCCTTTATCAAGAATTAACAAGAAATATAAATCAAAACTTTCATTTGAATAAATATTATTAATAATTAATAAAATAATACATAAAAGTAAGAAAACCATATGTAAAAATATAACTTATGATATAATTATTCATACATAAAATTAAAAAAATTAATATATAAAAGTTAAAATTCAATATATAAAAGTAACAAATATTTTTTTTTCAATTTAGAATACAAAAATCCTTTCTATATAGAAAAATTTAATTCTTCGGCACCCATATCTTCTTGGGTCTAGTAATGTCTGCAAGTAAGAACTTCAGTTCCCACATCTGGATTAGATGCATATAATACTTTAGAATATTATATATTTGGATTTAGTTGTATATAAAGCTTTTAAAAAATCTTCCTTATATAAGTAATGTTTGTAAGTAGATGATTTAAACTTTCCACCTTCGCCTTTAGATTGACAACTATATTCCTATCATCAGTATTTCATTCTATTATAGCATTTCAATTTAGTTCAGAAGGTAACTGTGATATTTTTTTAGATGTATCTATCTCAGTATCCACTTTAATATATTTATAAAATAATCTATGACATGTATCCTCAACTTCCAATACATAACTCTTCATATTATCATAGGATTTTGACTCCTCATACCCATATTCCAATGCATAATAATAATTTGAATCAATAGATAATTGTAAAATTTAATCAATAGTTACTTTCCCCACAAAATAAAAATTATTACTAGGATATTTAGAATAAAAACTAGTTAAATTTTGACTATATTCACTATCTAATTAAATTTCAGAAGTAGTAGAATATTCACTCATGATCTATATTTCAAACACTTTCAAAAAAAAATTCCATTTCTTTTTAAAAATATCCTAGATTCCTTATCCTTCTTCCTAAAATTTATAAAATAATGTATAATATGACCAAGTTTCTTTAATTATTAATTTATAACATTTGAAAAATCATTATTCTTATTTCTTTCATATGATTATAAAAATATCTCTAGAGTTTATTTTTTAAATAAACATCTAGTCATATGTGAAAACAATCCCTCTGAAATTTTTGAATAACTATCATCAAAACATATCTTATAATTCCTTCTTAAATCAACCCAATTTGAAGTATTATCTCATGAATTTATTTATCCATAAGTTATAGAAAAGGAAACTATGTTCTTCTACTTTTCTTTTTCTATATCTCTCTTCAAGATATTCTCATTTGTCATTAGAGTTTCAATAAAACCATATAAATTTAGATTTTTAATGTGATTAATATCATATATATTTTTCATTTTTGTTTCCCATTACTTTATAAGTATATCAATAGTTTTATCAACAAGTTTATCACCCAATCATCCTGTCACTAATTGATTACTAACTATTAATAATAATCATGAAACATTAATGCATTGGAGCAACTAAATCTCTTAGTAAAAAAGAATAAAAGGAATAATATCTTAGTCGCAATATATATATCTTCATCTCAATAACATTTAAAGTTATAAAATTAGTGACATAATTTTTCCCAAATTCCATAGGAAATTCTGCAGAAAGACACTTGATTGTATATATTCAACTGAATGACACATAACAGAGTATCCTGAACTCTAAAATTAAACTAAAATTCCAAATTATCCTCAATACCAAAATTAGTAATCATCTTATCCCAGATCTTATAATCTTTAACCAATAAAATAAAATTCACAAATTTAGTGTTTATGATATAATTATCCATCCAATATATCTAATAGTCATAATTTTATCCATAAAAATCTAGTGTATAACTCAGACTCAAATTCTAAAAAGTTTTGATTGATAAACCTACCATGATAAGTTAAATATTTCATCTACAAAAACATTAGTATAAGGTAGAAAATAATTGGAAAATTTCTTTGATACCCAATATATTAGGAAAAATTATAGAGAATAGCTTTGATACTAAATTTATCAAGAAAAAGTATAATTACTAGCTATGATACTAAATATATCAGATAAAAGTATAAAGACTAACTCTGATACCAAATGCATTAGAAAAAATTATAGATACTGTCTTTGATACACTACTTGAATTTGAGGCTATTCCTGCACCTCTATACCAATAGTTTGTTAAAACCATTGGTATAAAGTCCTAGATAGCACTCTATAAGAATGGTTTGTAAAAATAGTTGGTATATATTGACATATATCAATGATTTTTAAAAAAATATTGGCATGGGAATGAGAAATATAGGGCACGACTCCCCTTTCTCCCCTCCCCACACACAATACCCAATTTTTCCTACCCTGAGCAGTGACCTCCCCTCTCTTCTCCCCTAAATATCTCCCCTAATTAATTGATTTTTTGATTCTGTTCTTCTTCAACATAAAATTAGGAAGTTATAAATCCATCATTTCTTCTATCGATCATCATTTTTTTTTGGGTCAAAACCTAACCAAGGATTATTATAAAATTATTCTTCTTGATTCATTAAACTATAGTTTTTTAGATTAAATTTTTTACATTATTGCATAATAAATGTGATTGTAGTTGATATATATATATATTTTTTAATTTAGTTATTCTCTAATTTTACATAATTCTAATATAAATTTATTTTTTATGTAATATATATTAATTGATTATGTAATTAATTATTATAGTAGTTTATTTGTTTTATTAATTTATCAGGGGTTATGAAATTATTCATTTAATTATTTTATTTTCATAATTGAATGATCAAAATTACAATATAATTAATTTCAATATAATAGTATTTATTAGTTGTTTCCTATTGTATGCCTTATACTTTGTTTGGGTTATTACTAGTTGGAATCAATTATAGAATATGACATTTATTATTCTTTTTTTGGATACCTACTAGAATGGTTTGATTACTTTAATATTAAAATTGGTATTTGGATTATCTTATTGAAAATGATCTTCATACAATTAATACTAAATCATCTCTTGATATTATTATGAATGCTTCCCAGAGAAAACATATGTATCAAAGACAAGAGTTTTGATGTTGGGTGATAAATTGTTGTTATTCTTGAGTAAAATTTTTCCATGATAAACACATATGTATTTAATTGGATTTATTTCACATTCAAAACAAGGAAGTTTTTTTTAAAACAATTGGTTTATATAGACATAAGTGTTTAATTGGATTATGTAATAGTTGTTTCCTATTTTATGTCTTATACTTTGTTTAGTTAGTTATTAGTATGATTTGGTTATAGATTATGTCATATCTCTTGTTCCTTATTTAGATAGATACTAGTATGCATTGATGAATTTCATATTAAAATTGGTATTTGGATTGTCTTATTGGAAATGTTCTGCAAACATGTAAAACTAAATTATGTATTTATGGTATTATGACTGTTTACCAAATAAGAACATTTGTATCAAAGACAAGAGTTTTTATGTTGGGTGGGACACTATTATGTGATTACATAAGTGTGGATAAAATGGATAAGTTGTACAAGTGGGGAGAAATGACTCAACTCTTAAACAAGTTTAGGTTTAATATAAACCTATTATTTTGTGTTATATATATTTGGTAATTCTTTAAATGATTATTCTAGTACTTTGTTTGTTTTGTAAATATATTAATGGGTTTTTAAATTCTTCATTTCAATATTATATATTAAGAATTGAAAGATAAAAATTTCTGCATAATTAATTTCAATTTAATATGGTGTGAAATTTTTGAAGATTCATTTTTCCAATGAATAAAAGTTTTTAAATATTCACTTTCTCCCTATACCATATCTAATATCATGTACTAGTCATTTCTTATTCCATGTATTCAAAGGAATTTTGGTTGTAACAAATTTTTTAATTATTATTTACTATATCAATTTTGGTATACTTTTTTCCTATAATATAATGGATAGATGTTGCATGTATCATACCAATCGTATCCCAACCAATTTTCAAAAGAATTTGTATTTTTTAGATTTGTCATTGAAAAATGCTTCAGATGGAGGTCTTATACATTGTCTGATCAGACACTAAATGAGGATAATATTAATTATTAATATATATAATATTCATGTGCTTTATTATTCATAAACACCATTTTAGTGCATTTTACACTTTGAATGTCATTTCACATTATGATTGTAATTCCTTCTTAAAATACACTATTATGTGGTATATTTTTTAACATCATTTAAAATACCCAATGAACTTGATTTTATTTTAATATTAAATTTTCAGGTTTCTAATTATATTGGGAAAAATTCATACTTGTGGAGTGTTGGAAGATTCACATTAGAAGAACACCAAAATGGGATTTCGTGCAAACAATTCTGGAGAAGGCAGATTGGACACCAACCCACTGATGAGAATGTGTGGCCCAACATATAGGCCCAATGAAGCCCAAATTTCGTTGGATACTAGAATACATATATAGGAACAAATAATTATACAAAATACAGTGCTAATTCTGCCTCAATTATAGTTATTAAGGTGACCCAATTTAGAGATAAAATTCTAGGCTAGATTCTACGGCCCAGAAAAACATCCCACCAAGTTAATCATATCTCAGAAACCACATATCCATTTGGGCTGAAATTGTATAGATATCTAGGATGCATTAGTAGCTTCACCTTTTTCTTCTATGTCTGACTCCTATTCAGCCATCTAGAAGGCTATTCAGATGTGTCTGTTCAGTGGATGAAAGTTGGCTGCCACCTCAGGTCAAGGGTGGAAAAATCAACTCTCCCTTAACTTTCCACCCACCTATGGCCTACCAAAATTAATTGAAGAGACTTGTAATATTGGAGGATCTACCCAAGGATTCAAAAATTCCTATTTAAGTTAGTGGTGGTGGAGAAGTTGATAATCTTTTTTTCTTTCTTTCGTTGTAATGTTATGCTGCGATTTTGTTGTCTCAAGTTTGTCTTCCACGTGAAAATTGTTTCAATTCATCATTGTTTCTTAATAAAAGTTCTTCTTCACTTATTATTATATTCTTCTCCATCTCAATTTGATACTGTTACCTCAAGGTGTGAATTTATTCACACTAAACCTTTTGAAATTATTCACCCAACGATGGAGTGATCATTTTCTTTTTATTGTTTTCTTTACTTCTTCAATTCCTCCCTCATGAGTCTACTTCCCACTTCCATTGAAACCATAGCATCAATGGAGGGATAACCAACTTATGTGTTGATCCAAGGGAGTAGAAATGGGCTGTATTGGAGGTTATTTATCACCCCATTAATGTCTAATCACTTCTTTAATTGTGATTTTTATTTGATGACATTTAAACTCCATCATCCCTGTTGAATTTATGGTCACACACTTCAAGTGCTAATACGAAACTTTACCTTGAAGTGCTCAAAACATTGATCCTTCAAGTGTATAGGTGATTATTATTAAATGATGTAGGTATTATAATAGTAAGTGATGATATTGTTTGATCTTATAAAATGAACCCATCTCAAATATAAGAAATTGAAATCATTAAAAAAGGAATTCATCCAATCCACCCCAGGAAATAACCTAGGATAAACTCATTATCTTAATTTGAATTAACTTAAATCTATTAGTGATACCTTAAACCCATCTAAAATAAACCAAAGTTGGCCACTTCATAGCCAAAAAAAATCCATAGAATGTATGTGTCTATAGGTTACTTCTTAGGTCTCTGAGGATTCGATAACCCAAGCTAAACTACAAGGACCATTCTACCTTTATCTCTTGGGTAAAGTTGAGCGTGTATAAAATTTTGGCACCATTTCTGGGGACCCAAGTAATTCATCTCAACACAAATTATATTTTAACCCATTTCTTCTACTCTCACCTGAGATCTCTTATCTTGTGACTTTCACGTTTTTTTTCTTTTGGCGTATGTCTGCCTACACCCGCGATCAATTAAACCATGTAGTTAGGGTGGAAAGTCCTAGGATTGGGGAGTTAAGTGAACCTAGGGGATTGTTTCCATTAGATCCTAATATTCATAATACTCTAGATTCAAAAATTGATCCCATTTAAATGGAAGGTCTTCAAAGACACCAACTCATAAACCCATATGGGAACCAAAATGGAAATCCAAATGAGGCAGTCCCAAACTTGGGGAATGCGGTCGATCAAACCATGAATGACTACCTCACACCTTCCTAGAACAATTCCCCCTCATGCGTTAGATACAACAAACTTGGAGATTCCAACAACATCTTTAAACCCCATGTCCTAAACCACTTTCCCACATTCCATGGAATAGAGTCCGAGATGCCCTACCTTCAGGTTAAGGATTTCAATGACATTGTAGAAACCATGTGTCCCCCACATCAACTAGAATCAGCTAAGTTGAGGATATTTCCTTTTTCTTTAAAGGATTGAGCTAAAAAATGGCTAAAAAATTTGATACCATCATCCATCAACTCTTGGGATCAACTAAAAAGATAATTCTACAAAAAATACATTCCCCACCACAAAACAATTGCACTTAAAAAGAGCATCCAAAACTTTTTTGAAAAAGAGGGAGAGTTATTCTACGAAACATAGGAGAGGCTCAAAGACACTCTAAAAATGGTTCCACACCATGGTTTTTCTATCCCTAAACAAGTGAGAATTTTCTATAAAGGGTTGGGTCCGGGGAACAAACAATTCATTGACATGATGTGTAATGAAACCTTTAAAAACAAATCCCCAAATAATGATTATGAGTATCTGGAAAGACTTGCTGAACAAAACCAAACATGGGGAACTTCACCTTATTCTAAAAAGCCACAAATAACTACTAGAATTCATACACTTAGAGAATAGGAAATCCTTAGGGCTAAACTCACGACACTCTCTAGGAAGGTTGAAGAGATAGACCTTAGGAAAGTCCATGAAATCCAAACTGTAGAACCTATTTGCACAATATGTGACAAATATGACCATAATACAGACAACTGCCCAACTATTACATCCATCAAAGATGTTCTTTTAGGAATACCCCCAGCAGAAGTAAATTATTTGAACTTTCAAAATCCTCAATACCAAAACAAATTCAACCCAAGGTATAATGACCACCCAGGCTTCCGCTGGAAAGATAACCAGCAACCTAGCCAACCACAGTGACAAAATACTTACCCACATTAGAACTACCAAACCCATAACCAGTTCCAAACCCAACCAATCCAATACCAACAGCCACCGGTCCATTTTCAACAAACCATCCCACCTCCAAAATATCCCCCTAGGATAAACCAATCTTTTCAAGAACCAACCCAAATAGTTCCACAAAGCCTACTAGAAAAACTGTGTAAACAAATGGAAAGGATGAAATCGGAAGTATCTTCCCTAAAACAAGAACTTCAAACCATCAAAACTGGAAAGGCACCCATACCTAATCACGCGATACCATCCTCAACTTCAAGGGGAGAGTCAAGTTGTACTCGAACAACTCATGAACAACTAAAGGTTGTGAATATTTTAAGAATTGTGAAATCAATTGAGAAACCTGAACAAATAAGTTAGAAACCATGTTAAGCTTCAAACTCTAATAAAAATTCAAACGAACCACAAGATCAAACTGAGGAAACTGATAATAATGTGAAAGAAACAACTCTTCAACAAAAAACTCCACAACCTATACCATTTCCTCAACACATGAGAGAGAAAACCATGCCTGGATTGAGTGAAACATTGAGCGAAATCTTCTCACAAGTCAAGTTGAACATTCATCTTCTCGATGAAATCCAAACCATACCTACCTACTCAAAGTACCTTAAGTAACTGTGCACTTTTAAAAGAAAATTTTCACATAAAAACCAAGTCCTTTTGGCAGCAAATGTGAGTACCACCATTTAAGGGACCATTCCTCCTAAGTTGAAAGACCCAGGTTTCCCCTACATCACTGTTGAACTAGGAGAGAGAAAAGTTGCCAAGGCCTTGTGTAATCTAGGTTCTAGTGTTAATCTCATCCTCTATGCTGTGTACTTCTAGTTAGTCCTAGAAGAGATCCAACCCACATTTTTCACACTTCAACTTGCTGATCATAGTAATAGGGTTTCAAAGGGGATTTTAAAGGATGTTCTGGTAAAGGTTGAAAACTTCATCTACCTTGTTGAATTCATTGTCCTTGACAACCATACAAACTTAGTAAATAAGTAACAAACCCCAATTATCCTTTGTTGTCCCTTCCTTGAAACAATCAACTCTGTTATCTGAGTCCTAAATGGGAACATGACCATCACCTTTGGAAACATGAGTCTAGACTTGAACATCTATAATGCAAGCTCACAAATAGGGGATGACAAGGACATTTATAAACTAAACATGATAAGAAGCATTTATAATGAATCCATATAACATCAAGGAATATCTGATGGATGTTTAAGTCAGGATGAGATTGATTTCCTTAGTTCCCATGAAGGAATTTTATCTCCTTGACTTGAATCATTTTAAAATTTCTCTTATGATGAAGTCTTAGGTCCAAAAATCAGTGAAACCTTTCAGGAAACCACTTTCATGGAGACCACTCTAACTTCCTTCCCTAAATCTAATCAATCCATTCTAGTAGTTGAACCTTCTATATGCGGGGAATCAATCCTATCTAAAACTCTAGGAAACAAAATTGATCTTGATCTAATGTCCCAATATTCTTCTAAAATTATGAACCAACCTAATCTTGAATTGAAGGAACTTCCCACTGCACTCAAGTATGCCTTCCCAGGGGACAATAAAACACATCCTATTGTCATTTATTCTTCTCTTGAATCCAATCATGATAGGATGCTTTTATATGTCCTTAGGAAACATAAAAAAGACATTGGTTGGACCCTGTATGATATTCCTAGTATTATCCCAATCATCAGGACTCATAGGATTGTTCTAGAATCTAATTCAAATCCATGTCGTCAACCTCAATGTCGACTCAGTCCTAATATCATGGAGGTAGTAAGGAAGGAACTTCTGAAATTATTAAAATCTGATATCATATATCCCATAGCTGAGAGTGAGTGGGTCAGCCCAATCCAAGTGGTTCCCAAGAAGGCAGTAATAACAATGATAACCAATAAGGATGGAAAGATTCTTCCAACTAGGGTGACCAGTGGATGGAGGGTCTGCATTGACTATAATAAGCTAAACTCATTCACCAAGAAGGACTATTTCCCCTTACCATTCATTAACCAAGTCCTTGAGAGAGTGGTAGGTCATGCCTTCTACTATTTCTTAGATGGGTACTCATGGTACAATCAGATTGAGGTATCCCTAGAGGATCAACTGAAGAGTACATTCACCTGTCCATTCATCACCTTTTCCTTCAAACTCATGCCCTTAGGGTTATGCAATGACCCTGGAACCTTCCAAAGACACATGATGGGAATCTTCTTAGACATGGTAGGTGATTTTCTAAAGGTCTTCATGGATGAATTCTCTATTGTTTGGGGATACATTTGAGGGATGTCTGAGGAATGTGGAGAGAGTCTTGTCAAGATGTGAAAAAAAGAATCTGGTCCTAAACTGGGAAAAATGCCATTTCATGGTTAAAGATGGACTAGTTCTAGGACATCTAGTCTCCAATAGGGGGATTGAAGTTGATAAAACAAAGGTTGAAATCATTCTTCACCTTCCATCACCCAAAACTGTCAAGGAAGTGAGATTTTTCTTAGGACATGCTGGTTTCTATAGAAGATTCATCAAGGAATTTAGTTCAACCTCCCATCCCCTTTGTGCTCTCCTAGTAAAGGATGCTCCATTTGATTGGGTAGAAAGATGTGAGGGTTCATTATCAACCCTCAAATCCTCTCTCACCTCTCCTCCCATTATGAAATATCCAAATTGGAACCTTCCTTTCAAACTTATGTGTGATGCCAGTGACTTTTCTATAGGATATGTGTTAGGAAAATGTTGTGATAAAACTCCTTATGTCATTGCTTATGCAAGAAAATCCTTAAATGATGCCCAAATAAACTACACCACCACTGAAAAGGAGTCACTTTATATTGTGTTTTCCTTAGAGAAGTTTAGGTTCTACCTCTTAGGATCCCCCATCACTGTGTTCACTGACCATTCTGCACTAAAATACCTCTTCCAAAAACAAGATGCTAAGGCTAGACTGATTAGGTGGGTCCTTCTATTATAAGAATTTGACCTCATAATCAAGGATAAAAAGGGCATTGAAAATGTTTTATATAATCACCTCTCTAGGATGGAATTGAAATACAACTCAAATCACCTTTCTGTGTCTGATTCATTTCCTGATGGACACCTATACTCTATGAGTGACTACCCTTGGTATGATGACATAGCCAATTTATTAGTTAGAGGAGTAATTCCAAAATTATTAGGGACTCGAGCTCAAATGAAATTCCTTTCTGATGTTAGACACTATGTGTTTGATGATCCATACCTCTATAAGTTTTTCCCTGACCAAGTCATTAGGAGGTGTGTCCCAGAATCTGAACAAGAGTTCATCCTTAAATTATGTCATAGTGAGGCATGTGGAGGTCACTTTTCCTCTAAGAAAACATCTGCTAAGATTTTTCAGTGTGGTCTCTTCTATCCCACCCTCTCAAGGGACTCCTACACATTTTGTCAAAGCTGTCCTAAGTGTCAACAAGTAGGGTCAATCACAGAAAGTAATCAAATGCCTCTCACTCCCATCTTAGGGATTGAAATATTTGACTTCTGGGGAATCGATTTCATGGGTCCCTTTCCAAAATCTAGGGGATACCTCTACATCCTCTTAGATGATGATTACGTCTCAAAATGTGTTGAAGAAATTCCCACCAAGTCTAATGAACATCATGTTGTGATCCAATTTCTAAAAGAGCACATATTTTCTCGATTTGTAATTCCTAGTGCTATCACTACGGGAAAAATGAGCAATTGCGACGGGTTATTTGCGACGGGATTAAATCCCGTCGCAAATAGTCATGTTAAAAAAGTATTTGCGACGGGGGTACATCCCCGTCGCAAATAATGAGGCATTTGCGACGGGATTGCTTTCCCCGTCGCAAATAGTTTTCCCGCGATGCGCGCCAAATCGCGGGAAACGTATTTGCGACGGGGAAATATTCCCGTCGCAAATAGCCGGCGGCGGTAAATGGTATTTGCGACGGGAATATTCCCCCGTCGCAAATACTATGTCGGCAGAGGGTTATTTGCGACGGGACCCGTCGCAAATAACTATTTACCGGTTGACCGTAATAAATGTTGGCGAAGGTATTTGCGACGGGACCCGTCGCAAATAATACTATTTGCGACGGGAATCCCGTCGCAAATGGACCCGTCGCAACTAATCTAACCTATAAATACCCCCATCCGTTTTTTTCATTTCATTCTCATTCTTTATCTTCTCTCTCTCTCAGAATCATATTTCTAGAGTTTAGTTTTTCTCCAGTTTAAGTTTTTTCTCCGGAGCTGATATTAAAGTTTTGAAGAACGATCAGAACAGATCAATTTTCAAGGTATTTATCTTCATTTTAATTTTTTATTTATTTTTAATTTTTTATTAGTTTTTATTATTATTAATTAGTTGTAATTTAATTTTGTTTACATTGTTTTATTACTTAATAAATTTAAATTATTAGTATTGTTTATATGGTAATTAGGAATAATTAGTAATAATTTTTAATAATTAAGAATAAATATTAATAACTAGTAATAAATACCAATAATTAGGAATAAGAACATTATTACATTATTAGTTTATTTTATTATTAATATTAAAATAATATAATTTTTTATATATATACAGTTCTTTTTTCATCTGTGTGTTTGCTGTCTTCACATGTATTATTTGTATGTGGAGATAGAAAACGCACAGATGAAAAAAGAACTGTATATAAATTAGAAAATTATATTATTTTAATATTAATAATAAAATATATTAATAATGTTATTATTTGTAATTATTGGTAATTATTTCTAATTATTGATAATTATTCATTTTATTACTAATAATTATCAATAATTAAGAATAATTAGTAATAATTACCAATAATTAACAATAATTAGTATTAATTACCTATAATTAGTATTAATTACCATTAATTAGTATTAATTACCAATAATTAGTATTAATTACCAATAATTCGTAATAATTAGGAATAATTAACAATAATTACTAATAATTAGGAATAATTAACAATAATTACGAATAATTAACAATAATTAGTAATAATTAGGAATAATTAGTAATAATTAGGAATAATTAGGAATAATTAGTAATAATTAAGAATAATTAGGAATAATTAGTATTAATTAGGAATAATTAGTAATAATTACCAATAATTAGGAATAATTAGGAATAATTAGTATTAATTACAAATAATTAGTATTAATTAGGAATAATTAGTATTAATTAGGAATAATTAGTATTAATTACAAATAATTAGTCTTAATTACCAATAAGTAGTATTAATTACCAATAATTAGTATTAATTACCAATAATTCGTAATAATTAGTATTAATTACCAATAATTCGTAATAATTAGGAATAATTAACAATAATTAGTAATAATTAGGAATAATTAACAATAATTAGGAATAATTAGTAATAATTAGGAATAATTAGGAATAATTAGGAATAATTAGTAATAATTAGGAATAATTAGTAATAATTAGGAATAATTAGTAATAATTAGGAATAATTAGTAATAATTAGGAATAATTAGTAATAATTAGGAATAATTAGTATTAATTAGGAATAATTAGTATTAATTACCAATAATTAGTAATAATTACCAATAATTAGTTTTAATTACAAATAATTCGTATTAATTACAAATAATTAGTATTAATTAGGAATAATTAGTATTAATTACCAATAATTAGTATTAATTACCAATAATTAGTATTAATTACCAATAATTAGTATTAATTACCAATAATTAGTATTAATTACCAATAATTAGTAATAATTAGGAATAATTACCAATAATTAGTAATAATTAGGAATAATTAACAATAAGTAGGAATAATTACGAATAATTAGTATTAATTAGGAATAATTAGTAATAATTACCAATAATTAGTATTAATTACCAATAATTAGTATTAATTACCAATAATTAGTAATAATTAGGAATAATTAACAATAATTAGTAATAATTAGGAATAATTAACAATAATTAGTAATAATTAGGACTAATTAACAATAATTAGGAATAATTAGTATTAATTAGGAATAATTAGTAATAATTACCAATAATTAGTAATAATTACCAATAATTAGTAATAATTACCAATAATTAGTATTAATTAGGAATAATTAACAATAATTAGTAATAACTAGGAATAATTAACAATAATTAGTAATAATTAGGAATAATTAACAATAATTAGTAATAATTAGTATTAATTAGGAATAATTAACAATAATTAGTAATAATTAGTATTAATTAGGAATAATTAGTAATAATTACCAATAATTAGTATTAATTAGGAATAATTAGTAATAATTACCAATAATTAGTATTAATTACCAATAATTAGTAATAATTAGGAATAATTAACAATAATTAGTAATAATTAGGAATAATTAACAATAATTAGTAATAATTAGGACTAATTAACAATAATTAGGAATAATTAGTATTAATTAGGAATAATTAGTATTAATTAGGAATAATTAGTATTAATTACGAATAATTAGTAATAATTACCAATAATTAGTAATAATTACCAATAATTAGTAATAATTACCAATAATTAGTAATAATTAACAATAATTAGTAATAATTACCAATAATTAGTATTAATTACCAATAATTAGCAATAATTACCAATAATTAGCAATAATTACCAATAATTAGCAATAATTACCAATAATTAGTATTAATTACTAATAATTAGTAATAATTACGAATAATTAGAAATAATTAGAAATAATTAGAAATAATTACCAATAATTAGCAATAATTAGCAATAATTAGCAATAATTTGAAATAATTAGCAATAATTAGAAATAATTAGCAATAATTAGAAATAATTAGCAATAATTAGAAATAATTAGCAATAATTAGTAATAATTAGCAATAATTAGGAATAATTAGTAATAATTAGGAATAATTAGGAATAAGTAGGATTAATTAGGAATAAGTAGGATTAATTAGGAATAATTAGGATTAATTAGGAATAATTAGTAATAATTGCCAATAATGACCAATAATTGCCAATAATTACCAATAATTGCAAATAATTAGGAATAATTGCAAATAATTAGGAATAATTAGGAATAATCAGGAATACTCAGGAATACTCACGAATACTCACGAATACTCACGAATACTCACGTATAATCACGAATACTCACGAATAATCACGAATACTCACGAATACTCACAAATAATCAGGAATACTCACAAATAATCAGGAATACTCAGGAATACTCAGGAATACTCAAGAACACTTAGCAAAAAATTGACAATTGACGACCCTTTAAGATTTGAACATGTTAATAATAGAACAAAGTTTGTTCTGAATATTGATAATTTTAATATTTTTTAATTTTTTTTATTATTTTAATAATATTAATATTGTTTTTTCGTAAATATTGATAATATTTTTTTTATTACTAATAATTAGTAAACGAAATCTGCTTGGATAATGAAGGGAAAATTTATAACCATCTCCACAACGATGATTATCAAATTTCCTTTCATTATTCAAGCAGTTTTCCTTTTGCTAAGTATTGCTAAGTATTGCTAAATTAGTAATAAATAGTAATAATTAGCAATAAATTGTAATAATTAGTAATAAATTGTAATAATTAGTAATCCTTGCTTGAGTGTTTTTTCTAACAAATTATTCAAAACCAGTAATGCTTTTATATTTTATAGAAAAATATGGAACAGCGAGGTCGTCAACAGTCATTATTAGATGACCGCATATGGATAAATCAACGCAGAAATCCAAATGGTTCTGGTTTAAATCCAGTATATATAGAGGGTGTGGAGATTTTTTTATCATTTGCGGCATCAAATTCAGAATTTGTTTCAGAAGGAAAGATAAAATGCCCTTGCAGAAAATGTGCATTGAGAACGTTTGACACGTTTGACAAAGTGGGGGAACATCTCTTGCGTTTTGGTTTTCAAGCTGATTATGTTTTTTGGTATCAACACGGTGAACGCAGTTCCAGAGCAGCTGATACCAACTTGATTCCGGATCCATCCCAGTTTCAAGATTTAGTACATGATGTTGCAGGTTCATCTGTTCAACATACAGAAACTCCGGCTGATATAGCTTCAAATCCTGAGTTGGGACCGTCTGAATTTTATGAGTTGTTGAAGTCTGCTGAGGATGCATTATATCCTGGCTGCAAGATGAGCAAATTAGAAGCAGTTGCAAAATTTATGGCTATCAAATCAGATAACGGAATGTCAAACACATGTTTTGACCAGATATTTTCTTTGCTGAAAACACTGTTACCCGAAGGAAATGTTTTACCTGCAAATTACTATGAAAGTAAGAGGTTGGTTCGAAATTTGGGGCTTACTTGTCAGAAGATTCATGCATGTTCAAATGACTGCATTTTATATTCAGGGGAAAATGAGTCGTTGGATAGTTGTCCCACATGTGGGCAACAGAGATATAAAGAAGGACAACACGGGAAGTCTGGTTTGATTCCTGTAAAACAGTTGAGATATTTTCCGCTTACATCCAGACTTCAGCGTTTATTCATGTCTAAGAATACAGCGACAATGATGTCATGGCATAAAGAGAATATTTCAACCGATAAAAGCTTGAATCATCCAGCCGATGGTGATTCATGGAAACATTTTGATAGAGTGCATCCATCATTTGCTTTAGAAGCTAGAAATGTTCGACTGGGCCTTTCCACTGATGGTTTCTGTCCGTTTGGATCTTATGGTAGTCAATATTCATGTTGGCCTGTTTTTTTAACTCCGTATAATTTACCTCCATGGATGTTGATGAAGGAGCCATATATCTTTTTGACTTTACTAATTCCAGGACATCCGAAGAAAAATATTGATGTTTATTTGAAGCCATTGATTGATGAATTAAATTTATTGTGGAGTACTGGTGTCAGTACATATGATGTTGCAACGAAACAGAATTTCATACTGAGAGCAGCATTGATGTGGACAATAAGTGACTTCCCGGCTTATGGGATGTTATCTGGCTGGAGTACACATGGTCAGAAATCATGTCCTTACTGTATGGGAGAGAACAAAGCATTTATGCTCATTCATGGAAAGAAACCTTGTTATTTTGACTGTCATCGCAGATTTCTTCCAGCTGATCATCCTTTTCGCAGAAACAGATCTCATTTCAGAAAAGGAACAGTTGAAAGGGATGGACCTCCAAAAATGCTATCAGGTTCGGAGTTAAAATCGGTTGTATTTTCATTACCTCCCATCACTTTTGGTCCCACAATAAACCAACAGAAAATTTCTGGTTTTGGGAAAGAACACAATTGGATTAAACGTAGCATATTTTGGGATTTGCCATATTGGTCTGATTTGTTGGTCCGACACATGTTAGATGTCATGCATATTGAGAAGAACTGTTTTGATAATTTGTTTCATACAGTTTTGGATACGCCAGGAAAGAGCAAAGACAATGTAAATGCACGTTTAGATCTTGCCCAAATTTGCAGACGTCCAGAATTGGAACTATTTGAGAATGTCAGAACAGAAAGGTTACTGAAACCAAAAGCAGCTTATACACTGTCTAAAGAAAACCGTTTATTATTTTGTCAGTGGATTGCAGATTTGAGACTTCCAGATGGCTGTGCTTCCAATTTGGGTAGATGTGTAAAGAATGGTCATATTACTGGATTGAAAAGTCATGATTGTCATGTTATAATGGAGAGACTTCTACCAATTGGATTAAGAGGTCTGTTGAATTCTGTGATTTGGGATTCCATAACAGACATGTCTCATTTTTTTCGGGAAATTTGTGCGGCTACGGCAGATTATGATGCTCTAGGCAAACTTGAAAAAGATGTTGTTGTAATTATATGTAAACTGGAAAAAATATTCCCGCCGTCTTTCTTCGACTCAATGGAACATTTGATGTTACATTTGCCATATGAAGCCAAATGTGGAGGTCCGGTACAGTTTCGATGGATGTACCCATTTGAAAGATGCATGCAAAAATTGAAAAGAAAAGTACGCAACAAAGCATCTGTTGAAGGATCTATTGCAGAAGCTTATTTGCAAGAGGAAATATCTTTTTTCTGCTCCCATTATTTTGAATCTGAGTATCCTTCAAAACACAACCGAATGGGACGGAATGAGAGGAATATTGATGAAATCGACAATCAATTATCTGTTTTCAACCAGTCAGAGCTTGGTTTTGGTGGAGTTTCTGAACGCTGGCTTTCAGATGATGAACATCATAGAGCTCATACGTATGTTCTGCTCAACTGTGAAGAGATGACATCAGTTGTACTGTAAGTGTTTATATCACTTATTCTATCATTTATGTTACAGTAAATAACTTTGGTTTTTATAGGTTGTATGATAATCATATCAAGAAACAAATTCCACAAATTACAGCAGCTGCTCTCGAAGAACGGCGACTGAAAAATTTCTCTCAGTGGTTTCAAAAACTGGTAACATAAATTCTTTATCATTTAGCAACTCATTCAATGTATAGTTTACTATATTGATAATTATTTCACAAATCTTCAGGTGTCTCGACATGCTGATAAAATTGACAAACGGCTCTGTGTATTGAGTAACCCACCTTCCAAACTTGTTAAAACTTATAATGCATATGTGGTGAATGGATTTCGATTCCACACGCATGCATATGGGGAATCGAAAAAAACAATGAACAGTGGAGTTAGCTTGAGAGGATCTCATCATCGAGAAAATGAAGTTGACTTTTATGGCATGCTTGATGAAATCATTGAACTCTGTTATCTTGGACAACATTACATAACCATGTTCAAATGTCGGTGGTTGGATACAGAGAGAGGCGTGCGTGTTCATCCGACTCATGGAATCATCGATATTAAATGTAAAAGTGTTCTCGCAGTAAATGAACCATTCTTATTGGCTCAACAGGCATATCAAGTTTATTATGCAAAGTACTGTGCAACATCAAGAGACTTGACTGATTGGTGGAGTGTAATAAAAATCAAAATTCGAGACAATCAGTTTAGTCAAAGTGAATGTGCTTTCACTGATGTGCAAAGAATTGAAGTTTTTCAAGAAAGTACTCAAAATCAATCTTTTTTACAAAGAGATATGAGTATCGATGACGACACCCCACATTTAAGAGTCGGTGATGACGATGATGTTAATGATGTCACACATGAATTTGAAATGGTAAGAGATGAAGCAACTGCAACTCGAATGGATATCGATGATGTTGAGGAGGAATATGAAGATGACATTGACATATATGAAGATGATGATGAAGATGAACACTTATAGAATTCCATGGTATTTATATACAATCATAATATGTATATATATGTATATATAATAGTAATTATCAATTATTTGCTAATATTAACATTTTCTGTTTCAGATGGACGAGGCCACATTTCGTGAGTTGACGGAGGCTGACCTGCCTTTCGATGCGGATGAGTTGTTGGCAGATGACCCTCAGCCTGCAGGCGCTTCAGGGAGTACGCGGAGGGGGCGCGGTCTTGCACGATTGATGATTCCTGACCCCGTCCCCGAGCGACGTCCACGTCTTGGGTTTGATCCGCGCACCCGGAGGTGTGATAACCTGTGTAATAACTTGTGAATTTGACTAAGATTTCATTAATCTATTCACATAATAAATGTTTATTATTTTTTCAGTTTTTCGCATATAGCAGTCGGACAGGGCAGCGCTATTTTGCGCAACTATTTTTCTCAGCCGTGGACCACATGGGAGCAGATTCCCATTGATGTGCAGCAGGCCATGTTCGGCCATTGGTTGGTACGTACGTAAATAAATAATTTTTATTTTGAAAATTATTTCATTTCTAACTTGATATTTTGATTTATTTGTAGGGTTTATGGTATCCGATCGAGGATACCATGCGTGACGCCATCCACGAGGCATGGGAGGTGGCCATGCGTGATCGCCTTCGTCAGTTTTTGCACAATTTAAGAAAAGCTGCGATGAAGAAATCAGGAGTGTCAGATTTTGAGGAGTCATGTAGAGCACACCGACCAGAGTACATTTCATCCCATGTATGGGATGGATTATGTGCGCACTGGTTGAGTGGTGCCTTTCAGAGGAGATCATCGGTGGGGAGGCAGAATCGGGGGAGGCAGGAGGTGACTCATCGAGCTGGGAGTCGTTCTTTCAGTACTCATAGACAGCATCTGGTACGTACATTATTTATAAATATTTTATATAACTATAAATATTAACAGTTTATTTTTTATTCTTATAGGCTGTCGAGCACCCCGATATTACAGAGTACGACGTATATCGGAGGATGTATAGTGATCCTGCTACTGGGGAGCTTAGAGGTGATCGTCAGCATCACATCGTGGTCAGTATTATTTGTTTTCAAGTTTAAAAATTAACTGCATATAATATATTCACAATTTTAATTTTAAATTGCAACTGTAGGAGTCATATGAGGCCGCAGCGGCACAGGCCCGGCCTGAGAGTCAGGCCGAGTCATCAGATCAGACCACTGCCCGTCAGTTTGATGAGGCGGCATGGATGCAGGCCACCCAGTATGCCTTCGAGAAGGGCCGGGTAGTTGGTATCGGCTCTCGACTGACTCCCGGAGATTATTATGGCAGTGCTGCGATGTCGGCGTCCAGCTCGAGGGGAGCTCGTGCATCTTCTTCTACACAGTATGAGGAGCAGTTGCGATCTCAGACTGCACAGATAGAGAGTCTCCGACAGGAGCAGGAGCAGATACGTCAGCAGCATGAGGAGGAGCGTCGACGCCAGCAGCAGCTGTACGAGGAGCAGACGAGTCGGTGGCAGCAGCAGCATCAGGAGCAGATGGAGTACATGCGCCGACTCACTCATGCTTTAGGGATGGAGTTTCCTCCACCACCATCTGCAGATCCCCCACCTCCCCCCCCCTCCTACAGATTAGAGTTTGTATTTCTGTTATAAAATTTGTGAAATCAAAATATTTTTTTTTTCTATTCGTAGTTTCTGTCTCATTATAAAATATTAATAATATTATATTTTTAAATAACAATATTAATATGAATAATAATAATATTTATATTTTATAATATTAAATTTTATATATATATTAAAATTTTATATATATATTAAAATTTTATAATATTATAATTTAATTATTTTTTGGTAATACTTGAATTATTTTAATATTTGAATGTAAAATAATTCTATTATTTTTATATTAATTAAAATAACTTATTAATATTTTTTTATTTATGAATTATAATTATAATATTATTATATTAATTAAATTATTTATTAGTATTCTATTATTTTTATTTTTGAATTATAATTCTACTATTATTATATTAATTAAAATAATTTATTATTTTCATTTGTAAATTATAATTCTATTATTATATTAATTAAAATAATTTATTAATAATTTTTTTTTATTTTTTTTATAGTATTTGCGACGGGATACTATGCCCGTCGCAAATACTAGTATTATTAATATTTTTTTATTTTTTTTTAAAAAGAGTATTTGCGACGGGTCCCGTCGCAAATACTATTCATAGTAATTGCGACGGGTCCCGGTTCCCGTCGCAAATACTAGTATTATTATTTTTTTTATTTTTTAAAAAAAAATGTTATTGCGACGGGCCCGTCGCAAAAACAATTTGCGACGGGAAGGTATTTGCGACGGGCCCGTCGCAATAACTGTTTAAAAAGTTTTTTACAAAAAACGGAATACTATTTGCGACGGGGAGAATGCCCGTCGCAAAAAAGGGCTTTAGCGACGGTCCCGTCGCAAATAAGTTTAGTTGCGACGGCGTTTTCCGCAACGGGCTATTTGCGACGGGACCCCGTCGCAAATGGCTATTTGCGACGGGATCCCGTCGCAAATAGCCCGTCGCAAATACCTGGTTTTCCAGTAGTGTATAATCAATGACTAAGGAACCTATTTTTGCAACTGTCCATTATCTTCACTCATGTCTAAGTATGGGATTTCTCATAAAGTTTCCAATGCGTACCATCCTCAAACCAATGGTCAAGCTGAGTTAGAAAATAGGAGATTAATAATATTCTTGAAAAAAATGTCAATCCTTCTAGGAAAGATTGGTCCAAGAAACTCTTGGATGCCCTTTGGGCCTATTGAACCGCATATAAAACCATTCTAGGAATATCCACAAATAGGTTGGTTTATGGTAAATCATGCTATTTTCCAGTGGATATTGAACATAAGGCCTTTTGGGAAATTAATAAAATGAATTATGACCTCTCAGTGGCCGAAAAAAAGGAAATTATATCTTAATGAACTTAAGGAACTAAGGATGGAGGCTTATAAAACTTCAAGGATCAATAAAGCTAGAGTTCAAGCCTACCAATCTAGGAATATCAAAGTCAAACATTTTGAACCAGGAAAATTCGTGCTCTTGTATAGTTCAAAACTTCATTTACACCCAGGAAATTTAAGGTCTAGATGGTCAGGTCCATACATAGTGCATAAGGTGTACCCCCATGGGGCTGTAGAAATTCAAGATCCCACCAATGGTCAAACCTTTAAAGTTAATGGTCCTATATTCAACCCATTCAATGAACCATTATAAAAAAATGAAGTTGTGAAAACTTGTGTGAACCAACCTTAGATACTTAAATAATTAAGGGTCTAAGTTGAGCTAGCGACATTAAACTAAAGCGCTGCACGGGAGGAAACCCGTGGTTTTCATATTTGCGAATCATATTTTTTTTCAAATAGGATTAATTAATCATTTTGATATTTAAAAATAAAAAAAATAAAGACTTTTGATAAGTTCTATTATTAGTATAGATGGGTATGAAAGGGGAACACCATATTCATCCATGTCACATGGTGTGATCTTTGAGTAATACCTTACCCAGAAATTTAAAAAGAAGACAATGTATCATCAGTTCATTTTATTTTTATGTGTTTTGTAGGTTAAAATAAAAATACAAAAATAAAATAACAAAATATTAATAAATAAAAAAAGGCCACGTCATAGGTTGTGGGTCAAACCCCATCACAACCGGTGAAGCCGTAGGGAATCAAACCCGGGACCAAAGGGAGACAGGGGCGCGCACTTACCACTGACCTACAGCTTTTTGTGCTTCCTTATTCTATAATTTTTATATATATACTTATATTTTACTTTCTTTATTATATAAATATATATATAGTTTTGTTTGTTTGTTTTTCTTTTTTTATACTAGGGAATTCTTAGAGTGACATCGAGATCAAGGGATTAAAAGGGAGCAGCAAGAATTTCAACTTCAACCACTAGGTGACATCATTCCATGATCATCATTTTCAATTTCCTTTTTGAACTCTCATTATCTACCTATACCCCCTTCTAAATTTCCTTTTCTTTAAACACTGGGGACAACGTTATTTTAAGTTGGGGGGGGAGATAAAATTAAAAATTCTTTTGTGTCAAAAAAAATAAATGAATTGAAAAAAAAGTGTGTAAATGGAAGGAAAAATTCCTTTAACTTTGAACATGGTAATACACATTGCACACTTTGAAAATGAATATCAAATAATTTAGCATGCCCCGATTCTGATTTTAATCCTTGTATAATTTCACGAGCATAGATTTTGGAAAGTGTGGCCATCCAATGTGATATTTCGTCATTTATATTTTCATCCAAATAAAAAAAAGATCACAATGCACGTTCTTTGGATAGTGGGGTATTAGTTTGAGTTCATGGGGTCCTCCAAATAAATAGCATAGGTTTGGTGATCATTTTAGTTTTAATATGAGTATTCAATAAAAAAATTAAAAAAACAATAAATTTGTGCATAGAGTAATGAAATGACATAATGAGTGGATTTTGGCACTTGGGGATGGTGACACCATAGTTGACTAGCCCAGAGTTAGTAATTTTATATCTATTTTTGGTAATTTGAATTTGTTTTTGATTGACTTAACTCGAGATGATGCCTGAGTATGTGGGCTTCACTTGGTGCCTTAAGGTCTTTAATCCTGGGAGTCATCGGCAAAGTCTCACTACAGGGGTTGACTCTTTTGAGTGCAATTTCAATTACCATGGAAAAATTTCAAAAATAAAAATAAAAATAAAAATTGAATACTAATATTAATATTGAAATGTGATTCCACCTAGAACTTCTATAATTTCCCTCTTGAATAAAGATGAACCCCATGTCTAATGCGATGCACAACACATCATCACTCTTAATTGATATTGGAAGAAATATGGTGATGAATTTGAACAAAGGAATGGGCTTGGGATTGGGATATTCTTATGAAACTATCATGTATTAAAATATTTTTATGGTTTTCATGATTGTTTGGTATAAGGGTTTTTGGTGATCATTGTGTATTAAAATGTTTTTGGAAAAGGGAATTCGAATTTCATATTGTTGAGATATATTTTGTTCGGGACTAGAAAAACTCAAGTTGGGGGTGTGATTAGCCACTAAATGAGGATAATATTCATTGTTAATATATATAATATTCATGTGATTTATTATTCATAAACACCATTTTATTTCATTTTACACTTTGAACATCATTTCACATTATGATTGTAATTCCTTCTTAAAATCCACTATTATGTGGTACATTTTTTAACATCATTTAAAATACCCAATGAACTTGATTTTATTTTCATATTTAATTTTCAGGTTTATAATTATATTGGGAACAATTCATACTTGTTGAGTGTGGGAAGATTCACATTGGAAGACCACTAAAATGGGATTTCATGCAAACAATTTTGGAGAAGGAAGATTGACACCAGCCCACTGATGAGAATATGGGGCCCAAAATACAGGCCCAATGAAGCCCAAATTTCGTGGGATGCTATAAGACATATATATAACAAATAATTATCCATAATCTAGTGCTAATTCGGACTCCATGGTGGTTATTAAGGCATCCCAATTTAGAGATAAAAGTTTCGGCCAGATTCTGCGGCCCAGAACAATAACCTACCAATTTAATCATATCTCTGAAACCACATATCCATTTGGGCTGAAATTGTACAGAGATCTAGGATCCATCAGGAGTGTCACTTTTCTATTCTATTTCCCACTCCAATTCGGCCATCTATAAGCCCATTAATACGCGTATGTTTAGGGGATGAAAGCTGGATGCCACCTCAGGTCAAGGGTGGAAAAATCAACTCTCCCTCAACTTTCCACCCACCTATGGCATACCATAATTAATTGAGGAGACTTGAACTATTGGAGGATTGACCCAAGGTTTCAAAAATTCCTATTTAATGTAGTGGTGTTGGAGTATTTAATAATCTTTTTATCTTTCTTTCATTGTAATGTTATGATTCGATTTTGTTGTCTCAATTTTGTCTTCCACATGTAAGTTGTTTTAATTCATTCTTGTTTCTTAATAAAAGTTATTCGTCTCTTATTATTCTGTTCTTATCCATCTCACTTTGATACCGTTTCCTCAAGGTGTGAATTTATTTACACCAAACATTGTGAAATTATTCACACAACGGTGGAGTGATCATTTTATTTTTATTGTTTTATTTACTTATTCAATTTCTCCCTCATGAGTCTACTTCCCGCTTCCATTGAAACCATAGAATCAATGGAGGGATAACCCACTTATGGGTTGATCCAAGGGAGTATCAAGGGGCTGTATTGGATGTTATTTATCACCCCATTAATGTCTAATCACTTCTTTAATTGAGATTTTTATTTGATGACTTTTAAACTCCACCGTCCTTGTTGAATTTAAGGCCACACACTTCATGTGATGATATGAACCTTTACCTTGAAGTGATCAAAACTTTGATCCTTCAAGTGTATAGATGATTAGTATCAAAAGGTGTAGGTATTAAACTAGTAAGTGATGATGTTTTTTGATCTTCTTAAATGAACCCATCTCAAATATAAGAATTTGAAATCATTAAGAAAGGAATTCATCTAATCCACCCCAAGCGATAAACTAGGATCAACTCATTATCTTAATTTGAATTAACTTAAATCTATTAGTGATACCTTAAACCCATATAAAATCAACTCAATCTGGCCACTTCAAATCCAAAAAAAAATCCATAGAATGTACATGTCTGTAGGTTACTTCTTAGGTCTCCGAGGATTCGATAACCCAAGCTAAACTACAAGGACCGTTCTACCTTCATCTCTTGGGTAAATTTGAGCATGAATCATTGTAAATGTTATAATTATATTGGAATAACTTGTTTTTTTAGGAATAAGTCAAATAATATATATGAACATTAGATTTCAAACAATCTATTATGTTTGGTAACACAATAGAGACATGATAAAATCTTATTTTGTTCATGAAAGGAATGAAAGGATGAGTATGTAGATTTTTATATTTGATCAGTTTATATTTATGAATCATCATTATAAAAATTAAATGTCAATAAATGAAGATAATGGAATTAATATTCTTGATTAAAATATTAAAAATGATGATGTAAATAGAGTGAAAAAATTAATGGATGATGCTAGCACTCCTATATATCAAGAATGTACTAAAATGAAAAAATTGAAATTTTTAATGTGACTATATCATGTAAGAACTATGTATGGAATTTCTAATACTGACATTGATTATATTATTTCCTTTTTTAAGTAATTACTTCTCGATAATGTATACATTCCATCAAATTAATATATGGCATGAAAGATAATTAACCAGCTTAGATTTTCTACCAATAAAATTCATGCATTCCCAAAATATTTCAACTTATTTTGAGAGGAAACAGTAAACCTAAATTACTATAAATAATGTGGTACATCTCAATTGAATCCAAGTTCATATATAACACCATCTCCTTTTCCACAAAAATTCATGTGACACTTTCCATTGATTCATAGGCTTCAAAATCTATTCATGTATGCATAAATATAAACAATTATGTGATAAGATGATACTAAGAGAATTAAATATAATGATGAGTTGGTTCATCCTACATATGGATTATCATGGAGAATATTTGATTCATGACATCTTGATTTTTCATTTAAGGAACATACTATTAGGTTAGGTCTGTCCTATGATGGTTTTAATTTGTTTGCTTAGATGCTTACTTCTCACAGCACGTGGCCGGTTTTTATTCACATTTATAATCTTCTTATATGGATGTTTATGAAAAAACCATTAAATTTATAAATTATAATTATATATGGACCTTATGATCCTAGAAATGATATATATTTATACATTTAAACTTTAATAAAAGAGTTGAATAATCTCTAGGATGTGGTTGTGTGCATATTTTATGTTCCTTAAAAAAATATTTCATATGTGTTCCACACTTATATGGACTATGAATGATTTATTTGTTTATACGATGATTTCTGGTTAAAGAATAGATGGAAAACTATCCTTTCTTATTTTTATGAAGAATACATGATCTATAAGATTTAAATATCATCACAGTTTCAATTAAACAAGCATTGAAAATTCGGGCCAATGGATCATCCATGCAAGAAGAATCTCTAGACGTTTGATAATACTATTGACATAGAAAATACAATTCAATATATTTTATGAACTAATGTATTTAATTAATTAAAATATTTCATTTTTTCATTAGGAAAAGTTTAATGAAATATAAAAATAGGAAGATTTTTGTCACTGAATCCACTTACAATTATAAAAATAAAAGTATCTTTTTTGAGTTGATATATTAATCAACCAATTTGCTACGTCATTTTTTATATATAATGCACATTGATAAAAATATATGTTGAATTATACTTTAATTTATTCTAAATATCAAGGGTAAGACCAAATGTGACTTACGATCTCAATGTGACTAGTTAGATTAGGGTATTGTACCAGAACTAAATCCCATGTGAATTAGTGAAAATAAATGAAAAGTTCCCGATTCTTCTTATGATATGGAACCTTAGTAGAAAAAAAAAATTCTAGAAGTATTGTATAATATCAAGGTTCTTGATGGTTATTCATGAAACATATATAAATGAGTTAACAAAAGAGAGTTGAAACTAAAATCCCAAAAAAGTCATGATTATGACATCCTTCTTCATGAATAGATTCAAATAGAAATCCATAATTTATTATCCAATAATATAAGGGTGAAAGTGATTCTATTGTTATATTTTTATAGAGACGTTTTTTTAGAATTTTATCCAAGTATTTATTTATAAAAATATAGGAAGTGTCACCATTAACTTTGTATGAGTTATAGAAAATTTTCCGCCATTATTCTTCACTTACATGCTACATCTAACAGTCCATATTCTAACTGATATACTTATTGGGGGTCCTTTTGATTTTCAATTGATGTATTATGTTGATATAAACATGTGAACAATGAAGTATTGTATTTGGAATAAGATTTATCCTGAAGGTTCAAATGTGGGAGGCTATCAGGTTCAAGAATGTATGGATTTTTGTTCAATGTATTTGTCTTATATGATCACAAGACATAACCAACCAATGAGAAATAAAGATGATAAATATGAGAAAATTTATACCTCATTTCCATCTATTCCCCAAACAGAAGTAATTCTTGGGTCATATACATTGGCAACATTGATCCTTGAAGAGTGGGATATGACACATTTCACAATCTTGTTTAACTGTGATTTTTTCGATGGCCATAACAAGTCTGTAATTTGAATATGTATATATTATCTCATACTATATAATTTCACATATACATTATTCTTTTATTGTCATTTTATATAGGGAATATAAATAAATTATAAGTTGAATTCTTCATTCTTTTCCTTTGATAAGGAGATAGACTTTGAATATCAAAGAGTTTTCTGCTTAGTTGAAATAAAAGGTATGATCATTACTTTAACCAATTTAAATTATAAATATTTATTTAATTTTATTATTCATATATATTTTAGGTATTGAGTTTACCTATTGATTCAATCTCTCTAGAATTAAGAGCATTGGATTTTGGTTCCAATTATTTGGTTTATGAATTAAAAATCATTAATAATCAATGTGTACAGATTTTTTTTTCAATTGATTGAGCAGTGAACCTGAGAACACAACATGGTGGAATTATGTTAACTAAAAATAAAAACTATTATTCCAGTGTGTCAGATAGTATTCCTTGATATGAAAATTCACCTTATGATAGAGTTTTTGATAAAATACTATTATTGGATCACTAATCTCATGGTCAAGTCACTATGATGAAATAAAAATGGTTTGATTTATTGAAGTGACATGGTACATTTATTGATAACTTTAGATTAAAAGTTACTGATATAACTCACTTCTTGGCTGTCGATGCACCATATATTTTGGAATCAATGGAAAAAATAAGTGTTTTATGTGAAAAATTAAATGATACCTGATTACAGTGTCATTATTAAAGTAACCCCATGAAATATTTTTGAGTATAATGGGGATGAAATTAACATCATTGATTTCCCCATTAGTGTTGACCAAAATATTTCATTTGATGTCTCAAATTTTTAAATTATTTGAATTAATGTTGAACTGAAAGTAGCGGTGGGTAATATATATAAGCATCCATATATGTTCTTAGCTCATTTAGTTTATCTTGATTTGGGTTTCTCAGGTTGGTACTATTTTAATTAATTTAATTTTGTTTTATTTTGGAATGGTATATATATTTTTTAGTTTTGTTTGGTTTTGTTGCATTTAATTAGATTTATTTCAATTCAAAAAACCATGTTTAAAAAAATTTAAAAATATTTATAACTTGGTTTTAAATAACAGTTTATAAAACATTTTCTTAAATAAAAATCTTTATAAAATCATTTTAAAACTATTTTAATGAACTTTTCCAAAAAGTTATAAACCAGGTTCTTAAAACTATTTTAAACTAGGTGTATATAATAGGATGTGATGATATCATTCATGTATTTTTTGAATTCTAATTTATATGAATAATATTTAAAAATATTTTTTTTAAATGTAAATCTCATTCTTATATAGAATATGAAATATATTATAGAAGTTCAAAGGAAGTGATTGTTTGACATTGATTAATGAAAACGTGACCTAGGGATGCACCCTCTGGTTCCCTTAATGAGTATAATAATTATAATATTTTTTTTTCTACATTATATTTAATTTCATGTTCTTATTATTTATTAAATTTATTTTAGGGAAATTTATTTGAACCAAAATTGAACTCTACTCAACATACAAATAGGGGTCAACATTATGACCAATAAAGTTAGTGTTCTACTAGAGATACATTGAACACCTGTTGTTCCCATTCACACCAAGACCTACCAACAGACATCCTGTCTACCACACTTTTTCCTCCTCCACTTAAACCTCTAGGTATGTTCTCACCTATGCTTCCATCATCATGTTATTTAATCTCTAATTATAATATACCATTTTTATATCCTACGATTTATCATCATCCTTCCATTATTATCCTACCATGTCTATGTCACCTCCATTTCCTACTCCTATCTAACCAAGATCCAATGACCTCTCTTCTTTAACTTCTAATCCAAAACATGTAGATAACCTAGATAATGCATTGGAATGGGAACATCCTTCATAGGTTACCCATATAGAATATTCCATAGGTCTATCAAATCCTAATGATTATCTTGGATCAGGTTTTTGTTTATAAGAGTGTTAAGTTACATCAAATCAATTTTTACTTTTAGTTGTAACATTTATTAATTATACTTTTTTTCTTTTATGTTATTCTATGGTACCTTCTAATAGGTGGTGTGGGTGCACCTATAATCAGGAATCCTATAACCATCAAACAAAAATCTTGGTGGATTACAATGAAGATTACAAAATGATAGGAAAGATTTTTATATAATGTAGAAGTTTCATGGAGACGTTATCCAAGTATTGTGATATCATTCCAGTTCAACCATTCTCATGGAGTCATATCACTAATCAAATCAAGTAGAATACATTGGGTAAGATATGGGTAAGAAAATTTATTAAATTGAAATATATATTATTATTTCATTTATATGATTTAATATGTTCATTTTATATTTAATTCAACTTTCCTGATAGTCAAACTATGTAGATGACATGGTTGATAGACCTTGGGTATTTGTGGAGATCATATAAACATAAGATATATGTTGGTTGAAAGATTATATTTGGAACTGAGTTAGAGGGCGCACTGATCTTTAATGAATTTCCAACTACGCAATACCAAAAAGATGTTCATTTTTTATAAGGGTAACAAGTTTAAGGTATTATTTAACTTTAATGGTTTTTATTGAAAATTTAGGTCTTATTATATGTATTGAATTTTTGTTTTTTGGATTAATCAAAAAGAAAAAAAAAGAAAAAGGGTGCTATGAAATACATGAACACTTTGGGGTGAACTACGTTGCGACAACGTGAGAGACACCAGGTACTTTTTAAAAAAAATTATATTTTACTAGGAACTAACACAATTGAATGAAACTAAATATTTATTAGACCAAAATAAATAGAAGTTAATAGAATTAAATATAATAGAATAAAAAATTATATAACCAACTAAACCATCCTATTCCTAATATAATGATACCCACTAAACCCAAATAGAACCAATACCAATCGAACCAAATAAACCTTATATAATCAAAACCAAACCAATCCTATCTAACGAAACCCACCTTAAAATGAATTGGACCAAAACAAACCAAATAGGACAACACAATATTGAACCAAACTAATTAGATATTAATTAATTTAATGGAATAGAAACAAACCATAGATAAACAACTTTATGATCCTTGGCCTAATAGAACAATACCCACTTAAACCCAATGGAATAAATTGATAGGACCTAAAAATAACTAAATCATGTAAAATCTATCTGAAAAAACTCTCCTACAAAAAATAGAATAAAATAGAATAAAACTATATTTATGTGAATTGAATAAAATTGAACTAATGTAAACAATATCAATTAGAACTAAGAAAATATAAAATTATTTTAATCGAATCATAATGAAATGAATGAAAGTTAAATTAACCACATCATACTTGAATAGATTCAAACAATACCAAACTAGAAAAAACTAGATTCCAAATAACTACCTCAAACCATAAAAAACTATACAAATCCAACTCAATTAGGATCAAACTAAATGGAATTGATTCTAATAAAATCAAATTGAATTTAATGGATGTGAACCCAACTAACACATACAAAAACAAACCAAATCAAATTCAATCGGATTGATATGAAACATCCTGAAATGATATATATTGAGACAAACTGATTAGATTTGAACCATAATTAATTCAACTGGATATAAAAGTGTGAGATCATAATAATAAATGTTTCCTTAAATAAAAATAACTCAAAACTAGTTAAATTGATACAGAATTCATGAGAATGATTACAACTAGATTGAATATCCAACCAAACCCGACTCAATACAAATTATAATAAAACCAATTTCAATATACCTTGACTAAATTAATCAAAGTTCATTTAAATTTAATTTAATTTATTTTTTTTTGATCAATCCAATATTGGTTATAATGAGTCAATTTCATTTATCAATTTTATATATTTTTAATAAATTTTTCTTATAATAATCAATTCCTTTTTTAACGAGAAACACTGAGCATCGAAGGTCGCGTTCCTTGAGAAAAATAATTTTTCTTGCGTAATAGGAAAAAATATAGAAGTTTTGTAAATTAACTAACATAAGAAAATATTTTCAATCTTATTATTATTATTTAAAAATTTTATACCTAATTCATACTTACATATATTATTTATATTTTAAACAGTGTGCCCTAGAGGCCCTAGATTAGAAGGAATATGAAAACTTCTAAAAAATGATCATTTAAGATAGGTATTAAGTGAGGATAACTAGGGGAGATTACGATTTCAACCTAAAAGAGAATCATCCCCATAAGATATTGGCCCTCATCGAGTGCCTCTAAAATATTTTCTAGCACCATGCTACAAAACATTCATGCAAAAGTAGTTGAGGAAAAAAAATACCTATACAGGAGCATGAAAGAGGTAAAATGGTCACCATGAAGTTCAAAAAAAGATATGAAAACTCTATTTACATCACTTATATAAAATAATTATATGGTTTTTGATACATGTATTTCAACAATTTTCTATTTATATGATTTACCCAATGATGGATGTTATAGTCCAAGTGGTGGTTGAGGTGATGATGCTCTTGGAGATGATAATGATGCCGAAGATAGTGATGCAGGTGAGGATTTCCATAATGTGATTACTGATTATAATGGATGTGGTGGTGATGAGGGAGATATTAATTCCCTCTATTTTTGAGTTGATAGCAATGAGACAATTTTTTGGATGGTTTTTAATAAATAAAACTGCTCATGTGGATTGTATGACTATTTTATAGTATTATGAATGGTTTGAAAAGTATTGATATAGTTATCAATTGGTTAAATCATAAATATAAAATATATGCATTTCATGAAATGTGTAATATGATAGGTATTTTATATACAAGTTATGTTATTGATTGTGCGGAGCTACTAGGTGGGTTTGTGGTGCTGGATGGAGAGAATACCCTATGCCAATGGTTCCAATGAACCATTGTCATAGAAGTATACCAAAGATCTTCACATGACTATTAGTATGATAAATACATCATGGTGAACACCAGAATTTTCAGGGAAAATTATTGGTATTGAACTATAATGATTTCAAAGGAACCAAATATCCATATAACCATTGGTATATCCTATACCAATGGTTTTATGGACAATAGAAATTGTTTAAAATTGTTGGTATAAGGTTTTTTTTCACTAGTGATACCAAATTTTTTCATAGTATGGAGGCTTTAAGAGGAGTGGGGTGAATTAAAGTTTAAAGAAAACTTAAAATTTTCACTCACTCAAGAAAGTAAAATTTTCCAGAAGTTATCAACTTCGAATAGATTATTGTATAATAAAATATGTAGGGGAAATAAATACAACAAAAATTTAAAAACTTAACCAAGATAAATAGAAACCAATAAGAACAAGATACATATAAACAATGCACAAAGTTTAGGTTAAAATTATATAAACCCCATTAAATAATATTATAAAGGATATAAATTACTTTCACTCAAAGAAACTCTTTGTTCTTACTCTAATGTAACAGAAGGACCAATACCCATATCCAAGTGATACAAGTTCTAAAC
Source organism: Viscum album (assembly GCA_963277665.1). Classification (NCBI taxonomy): domain Eukaryota; kingdom Viridiplantae; phylum Streptophyta; class Magnoliopsida; order Santalales; family Viscaceae; genus Viscum; species Viscum album. The sequence continues at coordinate 781,816,743 of OY728145.1, forward strand.
ATGAAACTTAATTAATCTACCTGATCATAAAATATAAGTTTTGAACCCTAGAGTTTCTTTGAAAAATCATCAGTAGTAGAAAAACCTAACCCTAAGCTCCTCTTTGATCAACCTGACCAATAAAAAGTTATTCCATGATTTTAATTGAACAACCAATTTAGAAGATATAGATTTATAGATAAAAAATCTCATTGATCCCATAGGATGATAAGTAAGAAAATAAAACTTAAAATATTAGATATTATATAATTAAAAACTTCACATATAGAATATCTAAGAATCACATTGAAAAAAATATATATAATCTTTAAAAATCATTAATGTAGTGAAAATCATGAATGTATTCAATGTTTCATCTCAAAATTCACATTCACATATTTTGTTCCTTAAAACCTTGATCTAGATTTATAGATGTCAATGTTAAAAACTTCTCTAAATTATTTAGGTATAATTGTAACAGAATTTTAATTAGCTCCATTTTCCATTAATTTAATTTCAGCATAACTTTAAAAAGTTCCAGAATGTACATGAATCATAATCATCTCACTAGAACTAATTAAATTGTACATTATGTCTACATTGAAAATAAAACTAAAAAAACTTAAATTATAAGTAAACAAATGAGTATATTGTGATTCGTCAAAATAACATATCCATAAGATGTGATTTTGGGAAAATGAATCAGTGATTTCTCATTCACTTTGATTTTTATACAAGGATAAATGTATCATTAATCCTCAAGGTGAGTGTTTTGACCATGGTTAAATCATACCATTATAGAATTGAAAAAAGTATGTATGGTTACACATGGTTTGGTAGGATCATTCCAAAGGATGAAAAGTTATTTATTTACCATTTTTTACCTTACTATAATTTAATGTCAAGAATACACCTATATTTATTAAAGTTTTTAGGGACACAATTGGTGGTTTCCTTCTGATTTATACTCACACAATATTTGTGAATTCTAGTACCTAAGTAGATTTCATGTTTTGTGACCTATGTAAGGTAATCAGCCCCATAAATTTTGATAGATGAGCTAGTGGAGCTTTGTGGGTGTCAGGGGGCAGGTCCTGGCCATGACTCCTAATTGGTTGGGGATGCCTCCTTTACTTTTGTTTATTTTGAACTAATTTATATATGTTATTCCCTTGAGATATCCTATAAAGACTAATGTTACTTGTATGACATGTAAAATTATTCATTTCAATATATCATATTGTTGATATTTAATTTTGGCTAACATTTAGCCATTTTTTATATTCTTATTATTATTTTACTATGATTAATATTATTTTTTGTTAATTATCATATGTTTTGTAGTTATCTGCACTGGGTATAGTCACCCCACCAGTTATTTGTTGACTCTCACTACTATTTGATAACCTATTGTGTACGGAGAGGCACATTTGAGGTGTGTTGTTCCCCTCTTGGGTCATGGAATATGTAAACTAGGTTGAGGACATTACTACCTCCTTCTCTTAATCTAAGATATCATGATTGGTTTGGTTAATCATGTGATGAAGATTATAGGAGATTTAATGTCTATAACATTGGTTTAAATCTTAAAAAAATTACTATAAGGATTGATCCATACATTGTAAAAGTTATAACATTTAAATGTTTGAAAAATGCTTCAATATGGTTGAAAATTTGAATTTCAGAGAGAATATTTGGATAGATATATAAATAGACTCAATCCTTGGATAAAATGATTCATGGAGACTCTATAAAACTCCTAAAGTTTAATCACTCTTTCTATTTTTATATTTATCCTCTAATATCAAGGTTATGATAAGACCATTTATGAGATATAATCTTTCCCAAGTGTTGAGTGATTCACATTACACATGGATACCCTATGAGGAAAGATTCCATTGGATGATTCTTAGTGATCACTATAAATATTGTGTGGAAGATCTTGGGAATATTTAGATTAGTAGAGAAAATTCATGATATTATTCACTTATTTTTTTCTATCCATTAGAAATGGAAAGATCCTATGGGTTTATAAGTTTTGATTGATGTTTTACACTACATTTTGATAAGTGTTATCCCTTATAAAACCCATAATTAGTATCAAATCATATTATATTTCATTTTGATTGAGTTTTCAAATGAATGATGAAATTGAAAAAACAATAATTTATAGAACAACATCATGGTTTATGCCAAACATCCATAGAATAATTATATAAAAGACAAAGTTTCATATTTTACCCCACCACTTCATGGTCTAATTACCACTATATAGTGGTTTACCATACCATAAGGTTGAACCATGATATTGAAGGTATTGAAAAATCATGGTGTAAAATTATCTTGGTTTTCATGAAATATGATTTTATATGACCAACATGATGGAGTTCAATACACGACAAATGGATTCCCAAAATGGTTGTAGTTTATGGTATGGACATTAAACCAATATGGATTAGAAAAATGATTATGTTTTTCTTCATAGAAAGTGTATTCAGGGAAACAAAACATCATGGTCTATATTAAATCAATCATGATGTGTATAATTCTAAAAAAACTTAATTTTTGTAAAAATAATCAAAAACCATTACCAATACGGGCCCTTTGAAGGAGGATTTAAACCATACAAAAACAATTGGTGGATATTGTATAGGTTTAAAGTGGATTTATTTGGTAGAATCATTTATAAAGAATTTATAAATTATAAAACAAAGTGATTTAGATAATTATTTATATTTATTTATGAATTTTTCATATAAGAAAATACAAAATGATTATATTAAAAGTACTTATTTAGAAAATATGTGCGGTTTAGTTTATGTAAAGTGTTTATATGATATATTAAATATTTATAATATTAAAAAAGATTTCATAAATATCACATATTTTAAATATGAATCATTTTATATTAAATTCCACATAGATTAATAATACGAAAGTGTTTATATTAGAATAATTGTGACATGTTCATATTTATTTATGTTATAGAATGTCTATAAAACACGACTAAATTGTAAAATGTTTATAATTGATACTTTCATAAATTATTCATAAATTTTTATCTCATATCTAAATTTATGAACTATTCATTTATTTATTTTATTTCATTCTTTATTCATGAATATAATTGCTTATATTATGAACTTATGTATTCCTTAGTTTAAACGTGTTTAAAAAACATTTTTAAATGGTCAAAAAATGTATTTAATGAATTACGTTCTTGATGTAATAATTTATTAAGTTTTTGTCTACCTTGATTTTCGATTGTTCATACATTATGAACTTGTATTTAAAGAAAAATTATACTTTATACATATTAGTTGTTAAAATTATGATGGAATTAAGGTCTCTCTTGAGTACTGAACCATGGGTGGTAGGACTTTGCAATGAATTTCTCACTAGTTTGGGAGCTTAAGCTATATCTAGAAAAGTGGGGGTTTGATAACTATCACACCCTTGTTACTCTCATAGGTATCACCAATTTTATATAATTCCAATCCTTTACATAAAATGGTTTCATATACCTTATTCATGTGATGAATTTAGATATGCATAAATATTGTTGTCTTTTAATTTGGGTAACATAATATTTGAATTGTTTAAAAAGATAAACATCAATATGGATAGATTGTATTGATTTATTGGAAGGAATAAGGATTAAAAAACCAAATCATTATAAGCATACTTACATCTAAAGGAAATAAATTAGATAATATGGTGTTATTTAAATCCCCTTAAAAATAATCAGTGTTGTATTCCTTCCAAAGTGACACTTTTCAATACCTTGATCATCCAACTATATAGGTTTGTACTAAGTCTTGGCGCCTATAGATTATCTTATGTATGTAATTAATGTTACAGGGGACCCAAATAATATTAGGTACCCATCTTTGGCATATGATCATAGTTAAACTTAGCTATGAAATATTAAAGGTTAGGATACCAGTGGAATAGAGTTGAGATTATCCATATAATGCAATGGGAATGAAGTTCACTTATCATCTATCTAAGTGTCATACATGATATTATTAGAATGATTGACTACCTAAATATCTAATAAATTAAATACATTCTATATAAAAATAATTACTTAGTAAAATATATATCTTGTCATACTAATGAATATGATGTCATTTGAAAGAGGTCATCATTTTAGTGGGAGATAATTTAATAAAATTCCCTATTTAATGGATGTAAAAAATGATACTCATCTTATAAAATATTATTCTATCTATAAAATGACAACATCATTACTAAAAATGAGTTTGAGATCAATTTGGTGAAATAAAAGACGAATAAAAGCAACTTTCTTTACTAGAATAATAAATTAAGAAATTTTCTTAATCACAAGGAAAATTTTTATGTGTTTGAGAATCCAATTCCTAAATATCTGACTAATGAAACCATTAAATAGATGTATATAGAAATTTATGATAAGAATTTGAAGTATTTTCTTAATGTCACCACTCTCATGATTTTATAAATGAAGTTTATGTTTTAAAATCAATAAGATAACAAGGATGCATTCAAGATGATAGGAAACTTAAAAAGGGTCTACCAAAAAGATTCAAGGCACGAGTGGCTTGAGATTTTAAAGGCATTGTTTTGATGCAACATAACCAAAGGAACTATAGTCTCTACTCATGTAATCAATATTCTTAAGTATATTAATGACCTAGAGATATTGAGGTATCATTTAAGTATTGATTGGGATATAGATTTTATAATCATTTCCCAAAAAATTTTAACATTTCATTATGAACAGCAACATGAATAAGTTTAATAAAGCTTTACTTGATATCCTCCATATGTTGAGGATAACTGAGTAGGACATGGTATGTCAAGGATATGGTGCCTTTTTGATAGTATAAAATGATAAGGGTTTATGATAAAAAATAATATTATATTTTCCAATAACTAGTCATGGTCAATGAAACATAATGAAGGGGTTACAAAGGAGGGGAAGCACTTCCTTTGTGGTGAACCTAGTCACCAGAGGAGGAATTTCCCTTAACTATTTAAAGGTTACAAGAATCACTATGGAGATTCTACATTAGGTATTAATTTTAAATGACATGAACTAACCCACTAGTACCCCACCTAGGATGGTAGTAAACTAAGTGCTCAACCCCAAGAATGCCTCTAATGGATTAGGGGATGGTGACTAGTACTAAGTCAACATATCACTAAATATGAGAGGTCATAACCTAATATACATATACATAACTACATGTCACCACAAATGAAATAAAAATGAATACTGATAAAATTAACTAATTGTAATATATAAATACAACTAACACATGAAAATCATCAACATTGTATAACAAAAAGGTAGATCACATAGTAGTGGGTGAAAACATAATCCCAATACCCAAAATACAAACCAACCTAGAAAAATTTGAAGGTAAGGAGACTCCTCAATGCCTACATCCTATCACAAACACCTCCCTACATCTATCACCTCTGAGATCCAATAAGCCCCTAGTCCACCAACACTATGTCCATAATGATCACTGTTTAACTACCCATAATCTATATAATCAATGACACATGTGAGAAAAATCCACATGAATTGGTGAGTATATACATTCCTGGTAGGATTCCCCAAAAATCAAAAAGGTTAAATAGAAATAACATTCAGGTCAGAACCAAAAAGGTAAAAATAAGCCTAATTATATTTAAGGATAGAGAACCTAAGAAAATATTGGTGATCCAATCTTCAAAACACAACTATAAAAAAGATCAAATACCCTAAGAAACCCAATAAACTAATCCACCCATCTATATTAAACCCGTTTTACCACTCAGATATAATAATGTTGTCCAAGGGAGTACCAAACTTGTTGTAGGACCCGTACCTCATCAAGAAAATAATGTCAGATGATGTAATGACTAAATCCATAGATAGAGGACCTGTAACGAAGTAGTGGGGGAGTTCCTAACTTTATAAGTCATATAGGGAATTAATGCCTTCTCGGGACCAAGGTAGCACTGATCCCATGCCTGAATTTATAGGACCTATACCTCGATTATGTGGGGGAGTATGGAATTCTATAAATATATGGGGGAACAATTCCCTATGACTAGTATAAAAATATGGGAGTACCTAAACCCTTTGAATTATTTTATAGTCACTCCTAGCCTCATCATCATCTCTATAAAGTTAGAAGATAAATATTCCAAAATCACCTTAAAAATGGCATCAAATGGCCAAAAAAATTTCTTCATCACCTTCTATATGGGAAAAGTATTAGGATATTCTATTTATATTCTTAATTTTGATATATTTATAAGAATAGTGCGGGAAAAAATCTCTTATAGACTTGATGTTCTAGATAAAGAATCTTATTTCATTGCAGTGCAACATGTTCTATCACACCATAACCCAACATCACACCATAATCAACACTATCATGTCTTAGTCATATGGAACCAATGTCATGAAAAAACTTATCAAAATATGATTTGATTCTCAGAATAAAATATTCATATCATCAATGGAATGAAATCATGGAACAAACCATTCAGTTGTGGTGTGATTCTCTATTTGGGATTCTAAAACCATAAGGTCACATGTTTCATAATGACATGCCTTGTTATGATTCCACATGACTCTATGAAACATGATCTTAGTTATGCCATTATCATGGTTTAGCACTTCCCACTCCATGTCACTCCTCTTCTATCATGAAATATCCCCATTATTCATCATTTTTAGGTCTGGAAGATTCCATACAATTAAATCAAAATGAGAAGGGGGAATTGAGAGGTAGATTCAATATATGATTCATTACAAATATATATAAATATATAACATGGTTTAGGTTTCACATGAGAGGTATTTCCTTGAAAAAGATAAAACTTCACAATGATGGAATCAAAAGAAAACAATGAAAATATATAAAAAAAGACTCTAGAAAATAGTTATGAATGATATCATGAAATAATAAAGCATTAGTTACATAATAATACCTACCTTGGAATCCTCTCATAAGTTTTGTGAGAATCCTCACTCTGAATGAGCCAAGACAACAACTCACAATCATATATGATTAAAAAACTATTCATGTCCTATATAAATCCAAAATTATGCAAACAAGTATTTAGGGTTCAAGTGAAGGAAGGAAAAATTATGAAAGTGTGGGGATAAATGGTATTTATAATGAAAATATTTGTCTCCCCAATCATGGTGAAGCACACTCTATTGCACTGTAATCTATCCAAAATTGAACCAAGTACAATGAAATAAGGTTTATAATTCTACAACATCCCATGATCAACTAATATTTAAAAATCATGATGTGATCTCCCCAAATATTAGAGTCAAAACTTATTTAAATTTTATGATCCCTAAGTGCGTCATAGAACAAATTGGGCCATAATTCCATAACCCTTGAATCTATAGTTATCATTAAAAGAATCTCACACCACCTAAATCAACCCCAAAATAAGTCCATAATACAATACCTACCATTACAACACAATTCATTTTATGTAATATTAACCCAAAACACTATAATACTTTTCATAATCCAAACTAGGAGACCACAATGCAAAGGATCCACCCAAAAAAAACTATAAGCACACTAAATTTACATGACCTAATACTCATGATAAAATACACTACAATATCCTCTAACTCAAAATTTTTAAAGGATTTGAAAAAAAAACTAGGCCATTACATCCTCCCAAACCTCAATGATTTTCATCCCCAAAAAGTATAACTCACCCAAAGTGGTGAGGGTATTTGGTTCACATTAACTCTTGAGTTCCCATGATCTCGCATTAAGGTTACTATGATACCATAAAATGTTCACTAATGGTATCACCTGATCTTGAAGGGTATTATCTTGCTAGTCCTAGATCACAATAGAGTACTTTGAAAATGAATCATCATCCTTAATACATAACTCTCCTTAGTCGATAATGTGTAATGGATAATGCTCATATCTCCTCATATATGACATATGGAATATGTTCTACACAACATCTAACTATATGGGTAAATATATATAGTAAGAAACCTCTACCACCCTATTTAGAATTAGGAAAGTCTTGATGATCCTCAAGATATATTGCTTTCCTAACCAAATCTCCATAAACCACATAATATGGAGACCTTATGGAACAGATAATCACCCTACTAAAACTTTTTAAGGTCTTTTTTATTGATATTTATAGTAATTATGATGACTCTAATAAATCCCCATCCACTTTTGTATTACTTGTACCTTCTCTATCATCAACTATACTATATATGACCCCATAAGTGATAACTTACTAATCTCCATCCAACATAGGAGTGGCATACAGGGTCTCTAGTAGAGGTCCCTTAAAGGTGCCATGTGAATAGTGGATTGGAAGTTATTATTGTATAAAAACTCTGCTAGTGGTAGGTGATCTTCAAATATTTTGATATAATTAAGAACAAAATCCCTAAAAATATCCCTAAGAACATAATTTTTATTCTTAGTCTGGCTATATGTATGAGGGTATAAATATGTACTCAAGTAAAAATGAGTCTTGACTGACACATATTGGCTCCTCCACAATCGAGACATGAATCAAGTATCTCAATCATAAATAATAATAAAAGGTATCTCATGTAATTATACAATCTCATCCATATACAAGATTCTCAAGCTCTCCACCAAACTCTGCTCCTGAATTGGAAGGAAGTGGGATGACTTTGTTAGTCAGTTAATGATCACCTAGATAATAAGATAACCCTTTGCTGAACATGAAAATACCATAATAAAATCTATTTATATTTCACACCACTTCTATTTCAGAATGTATAGGGGTTGAGCTAAACTTCCTGAGATCTAATTCTTAGCATTCACCTACTGATAGGCGAGACATCATGATATGAACTCAACAAGTATCTCCTTTATACCTAGCCAATAATATCAATAACTAAGATACTAGTATATTTGATTCAAACTTGTATTTATTTACAAGGGGAAAGTGTGGTAATCATATAACACCTCCCCACACAACAAGGATAATCTACTGTCTACCCCTGTAAAAGGATTATGTGCTCCCCAACTCTGTAGAATATATCAGGTGCATCACCTGAGGATATCTAGTCACATAGGACCTCATAACCAATATATTCGAGTAGATACTCCTTTAAACATTAAAGAAGTGGAGATTCCACCACCATCAATCAAATATATATGAAATCACCCTTATCCTCTAGGGATAGATTCATTGAGGAAGAATACTCATACACATCCTCCACCAACTGAGAACAAGACTTCCTACTATGGGAATCAACCACTATGATTCCCTTTATTAGAGTATAGACAATATAAAAGTCATAGCCCATCCATATCTTCGACCATCATCTCAACTTCAGGTTGTGATATTATTAAGATAAGATGCACCTAATACTATTTTAGTTCATATAGACTATTAAATACTCACCAAGAATCCAATAAATCCAAGTCTTTAGGGTGAGTACTACCACCCGAATTTCTAAATCATGGGTCATGTAGTTCTACTAATGAGGTCTCAAATTCCTAAGCCCATAAGAAATAACTTCTTTACTAAATGTCAACACACAATCAATCCCATATCCAAACACATTGAGAAACACCATATACTTAACTCCTTACTTTAGAAACCTCAAAATTAGATCACTAACCAACCTATGATTTAGCTACTAAAAGGCCATTTGAAACCATTTAGACCCAAAAAAGGTTTTTCCATATTAAGTAAGGGTAATTATTGGATATTTAATATTGGATATGTTTTCCACTAACCTCTAATAATATCTCACCCACTAAAGGAAGTTACACATCTTGAACATGTTCATAGGTGGCTCCAAAACAAGTATTGCCTCAATCTTCCCATGATCTATAGCTAATCCTCTCTTTGATATGAAATGTCCTATAAAGTGTACCTCTTGAATCAAGAAACTTCACATTAATAGATTAAACTAAATCCATTAATCTTGAATTAATTATAAGAATACTCTTAGATACCCAACATGTTCATCTATTGACACCATATAAACAAGGATGTAATCAATGGAGACGACCACTAATTGATCCATGAGACACTAGAAGATATGATTTTTGAGGCCCATGAAAAAAATAGGATGTTTTCAAATTAAAAAGAATAAAAAAAACAAAATTCACATATTAAAATTTTAAATAATCTTTATCATATTCTACTCTAGAATATGAAGCTTGTGATAGTTATACCTAAGATCATTATTTAAAAACCACTTCATTCCCCTTAGTTGGTTGAAGGGTTATTAAATCCTTAATAGAAGATATTTTTTTCCTAATTTCAACCTATTTTAGATGGATATAATTAATAAAAAACTTTAATATCCCATAAAAATTCTTGGGAAACAACACTAAAGCTCACTATCAGGATTCATCGGATCTGAAACAAAACTTTCTCTATAAGGTCTTCCAGCTATACATCCATCTCTATAAACTCATCTAATGCCATCCAAAAAGATTAAAAATATATTTTCATGATCTCTTTATATTGATCATGGAAAAAATTGATCTCCTGATGAGGGATAAATCCTATAACATACTTAATAAATAAGTTCATGTACTCTACTATGACCGCAAAAGGTGATAATCAAAAGCATCTAATGTATATAGATCCAAACTCCCCAACTAATGGGTGATCAACTGAAACTTCCTATGAATATGGTTCAATAATCACTATTAAAGTTCCAACCTTCAAAACTCTAGAACATTCCACTCTCTCATGGTATTAATCTATCTGAGAAAAGATTGGGGACAATTTGTTCATACCATAAATGATGTAATAGGAATTCATCTCAACTATAATGAAGTCCCATTGAAACCTATATCCATTAAGATCTATATTAAATCATTAATAAATGTGGGTGATCATACAATCATTTCAATTATGATTCTCTAGATATATAGGTCAAGCTAGGTTATCTACTAGATTTTATATCTCAAAGATAGGGTATCGACCAATAAAAGAATGGATACACCAACATCAATCAGTATGGGTACTAGTATAGAAAATACACAAATCATACCATGAAACATGTCAAGTTATTCTTTTACATATCCCTATATCACTAGTGTTTGAAAATGTCCTTGTCTTATAGCTCCTTGAGTCTATCATCGACTATCCCAAGGTGGTTGTGGAGGAAGTGGATCATAGCACCTTCCATCTCTGGCTCTACCTAGTGCAACAAAAACTCCTCCACTAAATCCCCCTCTTTTAGGGACACCTTATCTACCATGGTTTATCCCTTTATCACATTGTTTCCTCTATTATGGGGATCCATAAACTATGTCACCCTGACCTCCCATTATTATACATTGAGATGGGTATTCCTGTTCCATATGACCACAACCTTCACCGACATAGAAAATCACATCTCTTAGATGAATTGATCTCTTGTATGACTCTCCTAATATTTTTCCTCCTTAATGGGACCATTAATTCATATGAATTCAATTTATCAACCCCAATTATTATTTTTGAATCACTATAGATGATTATTATTCCCTAAAAAACTAACACTAGCCCTAGTTCATGGATTTCCCTCCACTAGGAATCTATCTATTACTAAAGACCCCTCTAAAACTTCCATGTAAGTGGTGTTAGTTCCTAAAGAGGGCGATGGAAAAGAAAAGTGTGTGGGGGTGAGATATGAATCTTTAAAGAATCCAAATAACTTAAAATAAAATGTATAATATGGTGGAATAAAAAAAATTAAAACCTTAAACAAGTGGTATAGTGGATGTGTGAAGAATGAATGCAGTAAAAATAAACAAGAGAACACAAGGATTTTATAGTATTTTGGATCCAAACAATCCTTTGTTTTCTCATCACACTCTCAAATAAAGAGTATGAATATCCACTATATATATAGTCTTTTACAATGGGTGTAGAAAAAGCTAAAAAATTTATAAAGAGATTATCCATAACCTAATCATTTAACGAGATCAAATATATCCTGAGAATTTATATGAAGGAGCCCAAAATCTAACACAAACTTTTTTTGAGTGTATATATAACCAAATATTTATATAGGAGTAGACCTAACCGAGTTACCTTTAATTATATCAGATTAAACCAATACAAAACTAATTTTTGGTCTAGTGGGAAGAACCCACAATACCTTTTAAGGGTGATATAAAATATCTAAGTGTACAATGAAGTACAAACAACTCCAAATAATAAAAATTAAATAAAAGAACTTGTAGGAAATTGTAGATAAAATGATGTTGTAGAAAAGTGATCCTTAACCCTTTAAGATGAAATGATGAATCTCTTGATATATATTAGTGCCTCAATATATTAGTTAAAATATATATTTTTTGAACTATAAATACTTTTATCAAATAATGGTTATCATTCATCCTTCTCCATGATTGTTTTACCATTTATAGAAGAAATGACAATGGATATTATTCTCTTAAATAGTCTCCAAAATCTTGATTCATAAATATGAATGATATTATATTTCTTATGAGATTCCACAATTCATAAAAAACCAGTAAAATAATTCAAAACGAAATTTAAATTATCATTAAATAATACATAATAATCAAGATTAATTACTCCATTATAAACTATATTTAATCCCTATAAAATACACCCTTAAGTCACATGAAACTGATCCTTTTATATTCCATCCATATGAAAATTAAATATCATAATACCTAATATTAGTTGTATCCAACGATAGATAATTCAATCATTAAATTATATCTTATAAAACTCATAACATCTAAAAACACATCTTTATAACAATACATAATGCTCTTCATAATATTCGATCAGCACTTCTCTAAATATAGAAATCCTCACTACCAAATACACAATGAAGTTTTTATCCACATAGACAGAATTTGTAATATGAATTCCTTTATCAAAATTTGATATTTAATAAATATAACTAATGTGTAATATAATTTTTAGGATAAAAAAAGATGCATAACATATTTTACACTGTGAAATTCTTAATACGTAAGAAATTCCACAGAAAACATAAGATAATTCCTTTTATTAGGATTTTTTAATTTTATAAAATATAAATATGTAACATATTTTCATAAGTTTTGATGATACATAACATTTTTTACTTAGAAACATTTCTAGAAACTCCACAGGTAATATTCTTTCATCGACACATATGATATTTTCCTTTTATAAAATCTCAGTATATAATATATTTTTCATCTCCAATGAGATACACAATATTATTCCCTTTTCCAAAAATCCAAATGAAATGATTTTATACCAAGTGTAATACTTTCATCCATGTGTAAGTTTTTATACTTAGTAGAAATCATCAAACTTCCAATATGTAAGATATTTTAATGACCTAATCTAGATGCATAATATTATGTCCTTAAAAAATGTTAAAAAGATCCATATGAAATGTATTATTTTATAATGTAGTTTAGACATAATATTTTATAATGTAGAAAATTATTTCAACATAAAACATGATTAAACATAGTAATGAAGAAATAAATTTATAATAACACTAAGAAAATAATAAGAAAATTCAATATCATTTGTTTCTTCTACAAACAGTGAAAGTTTCAAATGTAAAAGGATCATAAAAAAAGAATTACAAATGTGATGGATTAGTAATTATCAAATAACAAATGAAATAATGTAACTAAAATTGGAAAGTATCCACTCAATATTCTCTACATCAACATTCTCCCCCCTTTTGATAATTATAAAACAGAAAATAATCTAGAATAATTATAAATATTTTCTATATTTTTATAAGAATTAAAAAGATAAAAAAGTGAATTAAAACTCTATATAATATCTAAACATATTTCCCCCTTTAAATATTGAACATATATTACTAAAACTAATAAGAATATCCCCTAAATTAAAAATAATAATAATCTGAGAGTAAAATCAGCATGCTTAAGACAAATAAGACACTAAAAAAGAACAACATATAGATATGAAAATAGAAATACACTAATAGTTTGAAGACTAAATACCCCTAAAAAATTCATATTATAATGAATATATCAACTAATAAAGGAATAAATGATAATAAATATTAAAATCTACCCCCAATCAAAGCTTTTCTTTCCTCGATCGAAAAAACAATGCATGATGAATACTAAAACATCCTATGCACAAAATCTTGCAAACTACTCTTGAAAATAAGTTAAAAAACAATTAGGATACACAAAAACATGTTAATATATTCAAAAAATTATAAAAATATATGTAAATAATTAATGTAATAAAAAATTTAAGCATATTATAGTAAACTTAATAATAAAACCATTATAACATCACCACTAAGAAAAATAAAAACTTATAGTTTCAGGCATGCTAGCATACCATATAATAGAACTAAAAAGGTATGCATGCTTTTCAAACTAAATACATCATCTGGATATGGAAAATAGTTTAGGTTCCACTAAATTCATCACTAAAACATTAGGAACCCAAATTAAATAAATTTTATAAACATTTGATTTCATTAATGATACAACAATGATCACAATATTTGACCCAAGTTTTCACAACTCGCCCCAGTATTACCCCTCCTAGGACTGTAGTGAGGATGAGATTGACCCTCGAGGCCTAACTCCAAAAGGCCATAGTTTGTAAAATATCATTATGAGTATAAAACATGTAAATGGGTGGAATTGACCTCATATATCCAAGGAACATAACATGAAGCACACTAATTTACACTATAATATAATATAATCCAGATCCAAAAATAATAAAAATTGAATGATATTTCAAATAAATATAAATATCCAAATGAAAATACCAAATAGAAGACCCAGACAGTGGCTCCATAATTAATCCCAATCTTTAAGAAAGTACTATTTAGCTTAGTCACCAAATAGACTCTAGAAACCTGAAAAATAGTTTATGTATGGGGGTAAACATAACATGTATAATCAGTAGTATCATACTCAAGACCTCTCATGAAAATTTGGAAGAATATAATGATGATTTAGTGAATAAATACCTAAAACAACAAGCACCTATCAAGTAATATATCACCCAACCATTCCTAGGCTCACTCACCACACATCACATCCAAGTATAATAAATTAATATCAAGAATACGATAAGAAAAAAATGGGACCCATAAGAAAATCCCCACGGTTTTTTCTCTCATTATTTAAATTCAAAAATATTTTTCTTCTATCCCTTACACTACCATTCCATAACACACCATACAAATCTCATCACATATTATGTGATTTGGACTATATCCCTACTAATCCCAACCTCTCTTAGGGTATAACATCTTGTGTTGGCATCAGTATAGGCATACCATATCCACAACCACACCATATTCCACTACCACATCATCCATATTATCCCTTATCTACTTACACATATCACACCTCATCCATACATCACTTATCTAGTTAAATAGGGTCTCATGACCATGAAGGGAATCAATCTTGTACCCTTCTCCTTCCATGCATAGACCCCACTATATCCCATCACATAAATACCCCATAAACTCTACCAACACGCCACATATTACATCTTATGATCATACTAACCTCAAGCCACTAAAACCCATACTACACCTATAAGGGAGAGTAGGGAAGAGATAATAGTCATCCATTTATTCCCTCATCATCCTAGAAGTTGGGTAAAATACCTAGAACCCCAAAAAAATGGGGTTTATCTAGATCAGGTGGGATACATAATAAAATCACAAGAAAAACATCACATATATATACACACACATATATAAGACCAACCTAAAGGTTTAACACTAATAAAAAAATCCCACAACCCACAATCATCATCACACTACCATAACCCCACACCACCACCACTGTTAACTATAACACCACAAACCGGTCTACTTCCCCACATAAAACAACCATAATAAACATTAAAAAATTACAATTAATTCATAACATGGAAATATATCTATATTTTACATTTACCAACCAATTTAAGTTCATTAAAATTCTTAATTCCATATTTAATAAAAAACCATCATTAACCATTCCCCAAATTTGTTCCTATCCATTTACCAATTACTTTAATATATCACTATCACATTTAAAGCCATGATTTAATTCAATTCCAACTGCACATATTTCCAATTTATCATTACATGTTATATTCTATTAATACTAGGAAACTAAAAAACCCATATTAACTAGAAAAACTGTTATTCCATAACAACATTTGAATTTCCTCTTTCTAATCATGGAAATGTGGATGCAACCCCACTATACAAACCACACCTGCAATTCCACCACGGTCATATAACCACTACAAATCTATCCCATGATAACTAATCATAGACCCAATTCCCAACACTCGACACATCCAAACCTAAACATAATAATTTCCATACAAAAATAACCACAACAACAAACAATCCAACAACACACTTCAGTAGATTTATGTATTCAACAACACCATAATTTCCATTTCAAAGAATATTTCCACAAAAATTAAAAATATACAATCGTTCTTTGATAAAACTAGTTCATTACTATGTTTAATTAGTTTACCTTTTATAGATGGTTTATTCCATATTTTAAGCATAAAAATATAATATAACTTTAATAATAACAACAATATTCTATAATAATAGTAAACATGCATCAGTCTTTAATCAATATAAAAAAAATTAAAAGCATTTGATCCACCCCATTACCCTCAATTTATTTTTCCCAGTTCATTATCTTCATAAATAAATTAAATACCATCCATAAAATTAAATTAATAAAATGATAATTCCACATTATACACTGAAATAAGATTAGTTTTTAAATCCCCTACATCAATAAAAATTTCTATGATCGATGTGCAAGAACAACATGGAGAAGAGACGATCTTAAGGCCCAAATCATGCAAGCGAAACTCAAAAATATAAAATTAAAAAATTACCATAAACCAAGACCCAATTAATAGTACAAAAACCCCAAAAAACTACCAAAAACATCCCAAACAAGAATAGAGAGGAAATATGAATGGAAAGAAGGGACAAAATCAACTTGAGTTGTTACCGGTTTAATTCTTGAATATGAGTGTTAAATACCACCAAGGGAAACTCAATGACCTCCCAAAGTGAACCTATGATTATAGGAATTTTAGGAGGATTTAAATTAAATAGGGAAAAAATTAAGGGGTCTGTCAATTTATACCTGGATAAAAAAAACCTGGTCCTGGCATGACAGGAGATTGTCACGCTGTGATTGTCCCAAAAACTCTGTTCCATGAAGAAAAAAATTATGGTCACACTATGATGGATTTATTACCATGAAACTTTGGAAATTATGATATGAATCTCTATATATTCTCTCCTTCAATACTTAGATAGCCTTTCAAATCTAATATGATCTAAAAAGG
The DNA here is from genome assembly GCA_963277665.1 of Viscum album. Classification (NCBI taxonomy): domain Eukaryota; kingdom Viridiplantae; phylum Streptophyta; class Magnoliopsida; order Santalales; family Viscaceae; genus Viscum; species Viscum album. Next base: position 781,834,080 of record OY728145.1, read on the forward strand.
TCCATACCGCAACCCTTATCATCACTCCCCAATAACACCTCAGGTAGAACCACTGTGTCCAGCCTCCAAAACAATGCACCATGTAATATTTCATCACAAATAAATGATCATCCATAGAAAATATCCACAACTAAAAAGAAATTAAACATAGTTAACTATCCCCTCACACCATTAACAATCACTTATAGAATAACCCTTCACTGTAGTTATCCCTCTTATATACGTCTAAAAAAATCTAATCCTCAAGAGTTAAAACCAAAACCTAAAAATATAATCCAAATACTCCAAACCCATATCACCCTTGGATATACCTCTTATACAGAGAAATTCCATCATCAAAGTGTAAAATAATAATAATATAAACAACTCAAGAAATCCTCTATAAATAACCATCGCATACAATTTATTAAAAATAAAACATCTCATTAAAAATAAAAATAAAATCAAAACATCTTGGGGTATTGAGCATGCATCAGTGACCCTTTTTCCCAAGTACAATACTCGAGGACATTGTGACTCTACAATACATGAAATAAAGGAATAATGCATCCACCCAATACCTTCTTATAGTGTTCCTAAATCTTGACTATCCAATCAATCAACATTACATCAATATTGATATCTAACTCTCCCTAATCAATGGTATTATAGATATAATAAAGATATCATTATATATATGAAACATAAATAACATTAACGACCTGGTCCAACTATGGGTGAAGCACCAACTGATATTCCACCTCACCGATAATCTAAAACACCTCAAAATATTTAATAAACCAAGGAGAGAGATTACTCCCTCAGCCAAATCATTTTAACCCATGATGACGTGAAACAAAAAAAATGAGATAACCAGCCTCAAAAATTAGAGCCATCTTCCTCTAATCATCTTAAAGCCTATAATAATCCTATGCTGACTTTATCTAGTCTCAAATAATTCGAACCTTTTATATTGTCCTTTGTACCACATATGGTCCGAGGAATACTAAATCCCCAATCTCTATCCAATATAAAATAAATAAATAAGGATACTTATAAAATTCCTCAAATAGGATTATTCTAGTGGAAGAGTGGAAGATTTTGTTATAAGAAAACTAACCCAAGGTAAATTTCATCACCCAAGATCCATCAAACTCTAGAATACAAGACCATATAAGATCCACTAATTTTTGAACAGTACACTCTATTTCACCACTTTTTTAAGGTTATAAAGTTGTAATAAAATGGATTTTAAAATTATAAACATTCTAAAATCCACTCCAAAATCATGAGTTAAATGAGTTCCTTGATAAAAAAAATGATGTCATTGATACCTCATGAAGTTGTATAGTCTAATCTATATACCATATTAACAAAACCTCTATAGCACTTGACTCCATAATCCCTAGAAAGTGGTACAAATTCTTCAATCAGTATATAATCACCCAAATAGAATTATATCTTTCATAGGATCAAGGTATGTTGGTGATACAACCTATTTAGATGTCCTCCCACATCTACTCAGGGATATCCAATGACTACAAAAAACCACTTGGAACACGATGCTCTGCCTTAACCTTCTGGAATACTAGGAATCACGATAAAAACTCCAATACTTATTACTTCACATGGGCCACCAAGGATGACTCCTCAAGGCATGATACATCTTGGATATGCTTGGATATATTTCCAATTCTAAGATATGAATTTCTTAAAGAAACTCCTCATGAACCATTGATGGGATATATTACCTCCCTTGAAACATTTTCTAATGTTTTTTATCCTCTAAACACCCCTTTGGAACATCACCATGAAGAACATAGTACCATGCCCCCTCTACTTATAATTCTTCCCACTAAGTCTCCTCTACCCTATTTGTCAAGGAAGATTTCACGACTATCTAAAATTATAAAACATTAACACTATCCTCATATACATCAAGATACATAACCAAAACCTATGCCATCACTCTCTAAGTATCTCCAAACTCCCAAAAATTATCTCCCTTGGATTTCATACTCAATGTATCCCCAACTACATTACCCTTCCTTAGGGTGCATAAGATTTCTAAGTTTTAGTCCTATAAAAACACCATCCACCACTATTGTAGTAGATTTAGATATTTCTATAGAAAATATACTTCATAATATTATAATCTATAAATTCTGTAAAGTACTCACTAATGAGGTAATGTCACCATAACTTTAGGGAAAATACCAGTGTTGAAAATTTTAAATCATGTGTAGATTTTTACTATTGTGGGGATATAATTACTTAGGACCATATGATATAATTTCTCTCTAATGCATCAAGATTTCCCCCAAACCAATTTGATATGAGTTATTAAAGACCTTAAACATTAATCCCTTGGGTAGATGAGGGATGAGATAATAGATCAACCACTTCTTCAGGTAGTGAAATGCCATATGACACTGATCAGTCCAAATGTAATCCTAGACCTTATTGGTTAGGGATATCAATAGGGTCAAAAACTAGAATAAATCAGATATAAAGTCCCATAATAATGAGGAAGATAAAAACATTTTCAATATTTTTGGGTGCTTTCTAAGAAAAAATGACCTCAATCTTTGATAGGTCAACTACTACCCCCTACCGAGACACCATATGCCTGAGAAAATGCACCATACACATCCAAAAAAATACACTTGATAAAATTCCCATAAATACAATGATACTTAAGGAGCTATAAAACTAACCTAAGATGCTTGACACATTTCTCCTCTAACCTCAACTATATGTGTATATTGTCGATGGAAACCACTATAAACTGATATAGAAACTCATGAAGCACAGATTTTATGAGTCCCATGAAAAAAACTAGGGAATTGTGTGACACCACACAACATGACCATAAAATAAATATTCATATATACACACTAAAAATAAATATTTGGGACATATTCCCCTGTTACTATCATCTTATGATATCCAAACTGTAAATTAATCTTTGAAAACTAGCTAGATATATTAAGCTAGTTGAATAAATCATCAATAATTTGAATAGGGTAATGGTTATTGATCATAAGCTGGTTCAACCACTGGTTTTATATATATATAACCATGGACTATTGTCTAACTTGGATAATAATATAGGATCCCCCAATGGAAATACACTGGTTTTAATAAATCTATTTTACATCAGATCATCAACCTAAATCCTCATCTCTGGCATCTCAAAAGGTGTCATCCAAAAAGTTGACATCAAAATCAGTGAGATACCAGTTTACAACCCTTTCCTAAAATTGATATCACATTGAGTGGGTAGGTTCACAAAATCCTTAAGAAAAACATACAGAAACACTTCCATGAATCTTGGGAACTCTACTTAAAATCCTCTAATGAGTCCAATGACTATGCTACTAGATGGGACAATGTTGAATCCAAACATATATGACCCATATTATGGTCTTAGTTTCCAATGAATACCACTCATAGACCTCATTTATCATAGAAAATGAATCTCATCTGAAAGAAATAAATAACCACACATAACAAATGCAACCAATCAATGCTAAGAATTATGTTGTACAATTTTATCTAAAGTATAAATAAATATACAGATGACTAATACCACCCCATAATCATCTCACAACTCAAACACCCATCAAGAAGACTCAGTTGACCTCCAAATGGCAAGGTTGTCACTAGGGGAACCAAAAGCCTCTCCACATTGAGTCATAAGTAATGAACCAAGGAAGGATTAATAAAGGAGTGAAATTATATAAAATCAAAAAAGGAATAAAATTACATGAAATAAAGATAGATGGTACCTCTGATAATATTTATCCCTTATAGAGTTGGCACATCCATAACATGTACTTGTCCACATCCAGCTGTTATGCCTCACTACTAATGATAACCTCCACAACTATGCTAAGCCCGATGTACCTGGGGACAATAAGCACCATGGGGCTAAACTCTACCAGCTCTATATCCTCTTGGTGGAACATAAGATTAATTCCCATGTTAATAATATGGAATCTAGGGAAAATTATATTACCGGGGCTGATAAGGGATCCTACCTCTCATACTAGGCTCATCCCTAATACTGGTCGGGCACTAGGATTATTGATGACCATGACCACCATGGGAAAAGTGCTTCAGTGTAGAGTTAATAGAGGGTCCACTAAAACTAATAACCTTAGATAAATTAGGGGAATAAAACCACTAAGGAAAAATTATATTTGGTTATAACCTTAACTACCTTGACTTTGTGATCCACCACCAACAACTCTACTCCTCAAGGAACTTTTACAACTCCTCTCTTATTAAAACCCTAGATGTGAATGCTTCCTACGAATGACTTAAACTTATTATAGAACTCTGAGTACATAGGTAATGTAAATGGGGTGATTTCATATTGATTAATAGGAAACAAAACCTCCTCCATATGCCATGATTTATACTCTTCATTAATAAAAATATGAGTAAAAAAGTGCAAAAGATACTTAAATATGATCCTAATCTCCCATACACTCAGGATTACCTATTGTAGAGAGATAAATTCACACCTCTTCACCACCCTAATTATCAATTATAGAAACTCAACAAGTAGTGAACTCAATATATCATCCTATAGAATAGCTGCCTCTTTCCACTCCCCAAGATACATCATCCACCACTATTGTGCTATTCCTGACATCCAACTAACATCTAAAAAACTCGATACCCCACCTTAGCATGAATCACACTGAAGGAAATATCAATATCTTCCAATAATAACACTGTTTATAAATTATATATGTGACCCTCACACTTTTATTACCCCTACTACCGAAACTCACATAACATCTTACTCAAAACCATATCCTCCTAAACTAGATCAATCCACTCGAGGTCACCCAGATCATCCCATTGAAAATCACCAACCTGAACCAAACATGGATAATAACCAGATATAATCTCTATAAATAAGGAATAAAACTCATAATCCTAATAGTATAGAATACTTTTGAAATTAACTTAATCAGATCCATTCTTTATTTCCCCAAAAATTACCCCAAATTCAACCATACACACAAACAATCATGACATATGTAACTCTCATATGTCTCTACCCTGTAAGTAAAACCACTTCACTTTGTTATTTTAAAAAATTAAGGTCTTTAAAATAGATTAATATCTCCCCTAAAATACTATTTTTTTAGTTATTATCCTTATTTTACATCATGTAATAAGTTAAATTAGCACCATTTCCCAACAAGCCCATGTCATCCACACAACACCCTAACTACAGTCTTTATGCCAACTCTTAACCAAAATATTTGATACCGCTCTTTAATGACCTTACCCTATTGGGAACCCCTCCTAGGATAATAGTGAGGAAGAGAGTGAACCCTGGGGCCTACCTATAATATGCCCAAGGTTGGTGACTAGTACCAGGGGAAAAAAATATAAAAAAAATTAGAGGAATCACCCTCATGTATCCTAGGAACATAACAAGAATCTTACTAATCAACACCATAATGTAAAATAATCAAAACCCCTTAATAATCCAAAATACATGAAGCATATTAAAAATACAATTCTATAAATAAATAAATACAAAATAAAATTCATAATTAGTGACTCCACAACCAATCCTAAGCTCCAAGCTAGTATTTTCCTTCTTGATCACCAAAATTGAATTGGGAACCTAAAAATAGTTTATATATTGGAGTGAAAATAAAATTTATAGTCATTAATTTCATACTGAAAACATATCATGAAAATGTGGAAGAATCATACTAATGATTTAGTAAACATATAAAAGATCCAATAAGCACCAATTAGGTCATCTATCACCCAAAATCATCAAGGCTCACTCACTAGGAAACACGTCCAATCATAATAATGTAATATCAAGAATATAAGGGAGAGTGGGGAAGAGGGAGTAGTCAAACTTCCATTCCCTTCACATAAATACCCCTTAGGTTTTTCTAGTACAAAAAATGATACACCATATGATCATACGTACCTCAGGACCTTAAAACACATATCGCACCTATAAGGGAGAGTGGGGAAGAGGGAGTAGTCAAACATCATTTCCTTTTACAACCTATATATTAGATAAAATGCCAAGAACCCAAAACATTTGGGTGTTAGAATGTTATCCAACTTAGGTTGGGTGTGTAAAGAAATCATAAGGAATACATTATATAAATATATATATATATATATCCACACACAATCCCAAACTAAATTGTTCACAATAAAACAACACGCTCTTGTAAAAAACCATCATCACACTACCATCACCACACACCACCCCCACTATTAACTAAAACACCACAAACCTGACCACTTTCCCTCATAATACAACCACTATAAATATTCACAAATTCTTGTTTAGTAATACCATGAAAATATCTCCATATTTACCATTTACCAACAAATTTATGTTCATTAAGACATTAAATTCTATATTTAATGAAAAAAAATCAACAACTATTTACCATATTTATTTTCATCCATTTACCCATTCATTTCATGCATCATTATTTCATTTAAAACTCTGATTTAATTCAATTCCAACCAAACCCATTTCTATTTCATCATTACTTGTCACATTTCATTACTACTAGGAAACTATAAAATAGACTTACATCAACCAATCATTCCATAATTCCACAATAATCATTGTATTCACTCTTTTAAATTGTGTAAAGGAAGCTACAACCCTACCATAAAAACCATACCAACAACCCAACCACCATCAAACAACCACTACAAATCCAACCCAAAATACATTCCATGCTAACTAATTATATCTCTATTTCCCAACACACGAGGAATCTGAACCCATCCATATAAATCTACACAAAAATAATGGAATAATAAACAATATTCTATCAATAAATTTATATAGATTTTGGCATACAACACCACCATAATTTCCATTTTAATGTAGTTTTACACAACAATTAAACATATCCAATCATTCTTTTACATAACCAGTTCTTACCATTATTAATAGGTTAACCTTTTATGAAGTTTGTTTCCAATTATTAAATCAAAAAATAGTACACAAACCCAACAATAATAATAATTTTCAGCAATAGTATAGAACATTCATCAATCTTATGAGTAATATCACAAAAACAAGTAAACACAAGTGATTCATCCCATTACCCTCATTTTATTTAGTACAGTTCATTATCTTCATCAATCTATTCCATACTACCCACCCAATGAAAAAATAACATTCTAATTTCACATAATACAATAAAATAAGAAGTTTTATTTAATTCCCCACCTCAACAACTCTTTGATTATCATTGTGAAAGAAACACATGAAGAGAGATGGTATTAAGGCCCAAATCAAGAAATGGAACCTAAATAAATATAGAATACAACAATTCACATTAACAATGAATCAATTCATAGAAAAATTACACCAAAAATATTTTCACAACCTTCCTAAACTAGAATAAGGAGAAAATATTAAGGGAAAGAATGGAAAGACTCACCTAAAATTATTACCAGTTAAACTATTGAAGTTGAGGGTTAAATCCAACCAAGGGATACTCAAAGACCTCCAGGGAAACACCTATATTTTTTGAAAGTTTGAGATAATTTGAAGGAAATAGTAAATAGTTGAATGGGGATTTAAATTTAAACATGGCTATAAAAATGCATGGTTGTGACATGATTGGATATCATCGGGTAATAGAATGACATGATATCACTATACCATGATCATACAAAAAACTATGAGTCACTTTGTAAAAAATCATGGTCACATCATAATGGTTTGAATCAACCAACCCTCTATAAATGACATCATGAATCTATATATATCCTATATTTCAAGACTTATTTAACCTTCCAAATCCAATATGACTGAAGAAGTTTCACACTGTGACCCTTATCACCATGTCATGATAACACCATGAGAAGAATAACTAAGTTCAATCTATAGAACCATGCACGGAATAAGATTTCATCACATTGAGAAGATCATCCACAAAAAATCTCCACCACTTAAAAGACATGTCATTCAATGAACTATCCCCTCACTCCATGACCAATCACCTACAGATTCACCATCTACTATAGTCAACCCTCTCATGTAGTTACACTAAGGGTCACACAATAACCAACCTATCTCAAATAAAATATAATATCCAACAACACCTATATTCCTCCCAACTCCCCAAAAACCCTTCAACACAAAAATCTCATAGAGTAATGAGATGGAATGGATCGATCCATTACAAAATTGGTTGTATAAAATTATTTTAACAATCAGAAACATAATGACCTTGTAAAATATATTTAATGTAATTAAAGTAAAATAAAAAAACAATATCTTTATTTTATGATATATATTTTTTTAGAAATAAATAGTTATTATAAAGTTCACCATTGAAAAAATATTATCAGGTATTGACTTTCTCAAATTGTTAATTTATTCTATAATTTTATCCAAATCATGCATCAACTTATCATTTTCCTTTCTAACAGTTTATAAATCAAAACAAACCTTACCACTAGTGGATGAGGTATAATTTTACAAACTATCATTCTACTATTTAATATTCTAAAATTATTTCTTCAACCTAAAAATATCATTTACCATGAAATTCAATTATTTTTAGTGTGTTTATTTCATGGTTTCTATGGTTGGTTCATTATGGGTTTTCATGTCGAATGGAATTAAAAGTCCATAATTAGAAATAAATAATATTAATATGTTTCTAGAATTTTAAATTATAATGTATTTAATATTTTCTGATATGAGGATGGTTCATCAAATAAAACATTAATGAAAATTATTTAATTTATTTTGGCAGTTTTTATGACCAACACAAACTTATATTATTTTATTTAATACCATGTTTATATATTGGTTAAATAATGTTATATATATTATAATATGTATAAAAAATATGATTTAACCCTAATAATTGTTTTATGACCATCCTTGAAGGCATTAAAATAAAATAAAAACACATCGTCCATGATGTCGGTAAATCGACACATCACGGAGAATGTTATCATTTTTAAGAATAAGAGGAGAAGAGGAGGGGTTTGATGATGGATATTACTTTAAAAAAATAAAATTCTAGTGTATGTAATATAATAGAGTTATCATATCACTTGTATGAGGGGAGGTGAGTAGTGAATAAGAAAATAAAATAAATTTAAAGGAAAATAAAAGATGATTTTAACTCTTGAATTTCTTCTCCTTGAGAACCTCTTTTAGGAACTTAGTTCTGTCCTTTTGGTGAGTCCATCAGGTATTGGACGTGGGAAATAGGCTTGGAAATTTAATTCGGTAGAAATTAAACAAGATAAAAGGATTTGGAGGTGTGAGGAGAAGGGGTGGTGAGGGGTGGTATTTATAGTGGAGAGGGGTATTTATTTGTTATTATATTCGTTAGTTTATTATTTTGGCTCAAGATAATGAATAGTTTGAACCTTATCACTAAATATATTAAAATAATGAAAAATAGTTCTATATTTTGGCCTTAAATCATCCATACATCATTTATGACTCAATAATTCATGAATTTGTTTAATACCGTAAATTATCATATTTCACTATTCACCAAAAATTCAACTATTTTAGAAAAATCCAAAAAATTCACTCTAACCATTTTTCGATGTATAGTATTAAAATATGAACTCCATTTTCTGAAAATAATTTTATCAATATGAGAAATTTTATTTTTAATTAAAATCACCATTTATTCAAAAAATACCAATTTTTAAAATTATAACTTATTTTATGACACTTGGAAAAAATAATTAAGGTCTCATAAAATTATATTATAATAATAAGACAACAAAATATTAATTTATGAAATTTTTTTATAAAGATAAAATTTATTTTTAAATCATTATATAAATTATAAAATTATAAATAAAAATTTATGTGTCACAAAAATACCAACACTTAATTTATCATTTTCAAAAACATTTATTTACTTATTTCATGATATAAATATATCATATTTTCACTTATAAGTTACATAAATTTTATTTATACTTTCATAGGTTAGGTTACTATTATATTTGTATAGATTCCTTAATTTCTATAAATACTACTTATTTCATTATGCATTTATAATGAATTCAAATATTTAATTCTAGAACGAAAAAAAATTATTTTATAAGTACTTTGATTGTTACAAGAGTAAAGGAAGATCCATAGATGAAAGGAGGTCAATACGCAAGTGTTACCATTGAGTCATAGAGGGAAACATGTAGAATAATTATATAAAGTAACTACAAGATAAGGTTCAAAGTAGTAACCATCCAAAAAGAAATGTGTATATACATTTCATGATTATATGAGAAGTTTAACTTTACTTTAATGATAAGAAGCAACATTCCTTCATGCATATTTCCAAGACATGAAGTGGGTGGTTGATATTTCAACATCATACCACGTCACTCTATATCATGATAATTTATGGAATTATCGAGTTGAATACTTTGGTGTTTCAATATGGGAAATATCATTTCAATGGATATCACTGGTATGAGTTATATCTAAGCCAAGATAATTTTTAGATGCATAATCACCTTCAAGAATGCTTGAAATATTTTAAGTCTTAAAATTAACCTGTTATTAGGAATATCCTTGGATATAAAATATTATAAAAACATTTTTAACAATGATGTGTCAGAGATTATGAAAGGGTATTTCATCATTATTCAAGACTATATATATAGAATTTTATACAATATTTGTTTTAATATATTTGAAAACAACCTCAACATGGTGGAGGGAGAGGTGATATAAAATCTACATCACAGAAAACTTTATCACATGAGTGAAATAGGTTTATCTACCCTAATGAAAAAAGGTACATAAAATTTTAAAACCAACATCACTAGATACTTTAAACTATAGCTTTTATAATGACTCATTCAACACTACTTTATTAAGGATATTAGAGTTGATAATCCTAGTGCATGTTGATGTATGGGGTCCCATGGAGGTTAAATCATTAAGTGGTAACATATATTTCTTAACCTCTCTATATGATTCATATTGAAAGGTGTGAGTATATTTTTTATAAAAAAAGATGAAGTATTGCATTTCTTCAAACTATTACATGCTAGGCTGGAACATAAAACTAAAAGAAAGTTGAAGTTTATTTTATTAGGCATTATATGTGAGTAAACATCCAGGGAGTTGGAGGCCTAATATAGGATTCATGAAATCCTACATGATAAAATGATCCCTTATACCCCACCACAAAATATATTTGTAAAAATGATGAGAAAAACCATCATGGAGAAGGTTATAATCATAACAATTTTGGTTAAATTTCCTAATCCATTTTGGGGAGAAGTTTTTTAAGTCGCATATTACCTCATCAACAAAACACCATCAATATCTCTAGATTTTGATATTCAAAATAATATATGGTGTATTAAATATCCCTTTTACTCTCACCTATGAGTTATTAGATGTTTAGAATGTTTGTATAATTCCAAAGATCCCAAGAAGTATGTGGATGGGAGATCTACTTCGTGCATCTTCATAGAATATGAGGATGAGGAGTTCAAATAAATTCTTTTGGATCTAAAGGATAATATGGTGATCTTAAGTAGATATTTCATATTCTACTAGAACTATACAATTATGGATATTCAAAATCTTAAAATTAATTAAATAAAAAGTGTTAATAAATGAATTCCTAGTATAATACATATACCAAAACATTTTATAACCAAGGTTGAAGTTGTGTGAGAAGACTTATCAATAACAGACCAAGTGGAATTATTAAAGGATATTAAGAAAGGGGAATGTAATACTCTATGCTATAATCTATAAAACTATCATAAGAGAAATATGATGGTCTATTTCTCAAATCTAGAATCTATTAGGTTTAAATATTTACACAAAGAAGATTTTCATCACTAAATAATACCACAAGTTAAAAATAAACTATTTTATGTTTCATCTACTAGTTCTTAAATTATCAAAATTAAATAAACTGAAATTACAACTATTTTTTCCACTAGGGAATAGATTTTCATCTTTATTGATATATTTTCATTATAACTAAATTCTCATTAGGTGTCTTAATTGAAAACTCCATCCTCAATGTTTTAATGGATGATTCAACATCTATGAAAAATGTAAATGAGTACATAGATCTAGAATCAAATAAAGTATGATTTTATGATTGAAGTTTCTACTATCATAGCTCAAGAGACTTTATTTTCAGCTATAGTAATTTCATATATTTGGTTTTTATCTCTTGATATCCTCTGAGAAAAATTCCATTGAATATTGGGGAATTTTTTCTAATAGTTCCCCATTTCCTTATAATTGAAACACTGGATATTAGTGGATTCTTACTTTCAATTTCATAAAACATATGGCCCTTATATTTTCATTTGTAAGAATCTATCATTCTCTTTAATCAAGTACCATAGTGTTTCTTTCCATAATTATCACATATTGGAGTTTTTATCCTTCCCTTCTTCTAATTTCCCTTATTTATTTTTATTTGGTATTTATCCATCCTATGGTTCTCTTTATTTCCTTTGAAAATATAATACTTGTATAATTATTTCTCTATCTTGATATCACTTGAAACCATATCATCATATGACGAGAAATTTTGAGAGACTAGTGCTCTTAAGAGGCTCAGCATAAGCCCAAAAAATAAACAATCAATCTTACTTTCTAGATTATGTATGCATCCCATAGAATTACTTGATAATCTAATAAAGTTCTCATCATAATTAATATTACTTTCCTCTTCCTTTTGTCTTAAATTATGTAATTTACTTTCCATATCATTTTTTTTCTCATGAGGAAAATATTTCTCAAAGAATACCACCTTAAAATACTTCCATTACATTCTCTCAATCTTCTTGTCCTCTATATTATGAATCAATAACCATCATTGATCAATATATCCCTTTAAATAATACACTATAATAATAACCATGTCAATTTCATTACTTCAAAAATCCTGAAATATATATTCAAGTGACTTGATCCATTATTAAACTATAAATATATTAGTATTTCTATTAAAGGATGGAAGTTTCTTCCACATGAAGAGGTCTAATGTCATTTCTTTATGTTGTGAAGTAATAGGTTGTTCCATACAGGAAAGGTTATTGGTCATAACCTAAGTTAACTAACCTAATATAGTAATAATATGTTCAACTCCAACACCATTAATGTTAACTTACTAATGATTGTATTACCAATATATATTAAAAGTGTTGATATATTTTTTCATTTCTTCCACTATGTTCCACGTCTAAAAAATGACATATACTAAACTAAACCGAATCATAGTGAATTTTAAATCATAGTTTATAATTCCAAATCTGGTGTAACACTTAAGAAAATTAAAATTTATGCATAGATAATCCTAGAATCCTAATATTAGTGTCTTTAGGAATATCTTCAAATCATAACAATATTCTTAAAAAGAGTGTGTTCTTCAACCAAAGTATATCCCCTGAGAGTGTCAAACTAGGTTTGCAGTTAGACCCACTTATTGTACACCAAGTGAAGATTTATTTAATATTCAAATAAACTTTTTTAGGGTTATCACCCCTAGGTTAATATGTTCTAGAGCATTCATCAACTTTTTTGTATCAATACAAATAATTAATTACTAGGAAACCTTTCACTCAATACTTTACAAAAAAATTGATGTTTTATATACATATACTTATGCCTAGATTATATTATAGGTTTATGTTATCTAATCAGTGTTACCCAAAATTTAGTTATCAAGCCTCCTAATAAACTTACCCTAATAAAAATTAAAACAAATCCAACTCTAGTAACTCATAGTTGGTGTTTACCTTACTATATTGGTACAAAATACAAGAGATTGAATCCTATGGTATTGAATAGTTCAGTATTCTTGGGAGACTAGATACATACATGATTTACATATTATATTTTAAAAATAGAACATATCTTGAAAAACTTTCTTGCATAAAATCAGTCAAATATCCATTCTTCATACCTTGGGGAAAGGAAAACATAATAAAGGATGAGCTCAGATGCTTGGTAAGGGAAAACGTATAGCGTAATATATCATAGAATAAATAAGGCTTGAATAATTTGGAAGAGATAAAAAATAATCAAATATGTCATATAAATAATATTATAAAATAATAATATATCCATGGTAGAAATAGAAACATAACTAATCACATTGATAGAAATAATTGGTTTCATAATGATATAATGCATAATGTTGTATATTATAATCTTACATTCAAGGCCTCATGCCATGAAATCATATATAAATAGGTAATGCATTTTCCAAATACCCAATATTTTTTGTCTCATAATACCTATCGATACATCGAGAGGATATCAAATATCAGGACCCACCGATAAATTACTGAGTCCAGTGAATTCATCATATGAAAAGAGAAAATAAATAATATTATACACAATGAACAAATATATCGTTTATTAAAAAAACATACATAATATCAATATTCCCCAGTCATTAAAATATCTTAATAATAATTCATATAGAGAAAGAAATTGTATAGTATCATTAGATCATTCTTTCAATGAATCATAAGAGATATTGAAGGATGTTGACATAAATGAAAACCACTTTCTTTAAAGCATCAAAATTATGCTTTGAAAAACAAGAGGAAATATCCTTTTATTTATAAATAAATAAATATAATAATTCATAGAATAATGGGAATGGTATTTTCATTAAAAAATCATGGAAAATTTTATAGTAAGTTTTATAATGAATAATGGCAATAATGGTAGGAAAAAATAGTCATATGGTAAACATTAAAAACATTATTTTCCCACTTTTATAAAAAGTCAAAAATGACTTGTATGGAACATGTTAAAATATACATTTTAAAATCATGAATATAATTTAAATGTTAAATAAAACTTATATTTAGAAATAATTTAACTCTATAAAAAAATACTTGAATTAAAAAAAAAATATGGGTATTAAAGAGAAATATTCCCATCCATAAAGAAGGAATAAGGTGGGCTTTTCCCATAAAATTTATTTTAGTGATTTTGAGTACCAAAAATTGATAAAATTAAAATATAAATTTAAAGTACAAAAAATAACCTTATTAGAAGAAAATATATAATTTTTCAGAGATAAATATCATATAATTCCCCCAATATAAATTTAAATATAAATAATCTCGAATAAAAATGAGATTGTAGAATAAACTATTAACTCAAACTTTCGCTTGGTTGGGCACTCTATAATACTCTTTATAATAAATTTAGACTTGTTTTACATATATATATAAACCATAATTTGATTTATATTACTAAATAATATTCATTTATAATTTATTATTTCCCATTTATTAATAATTCATTGTTAAAATCAATATTTGTGTGTTAATTGTTTCATTTTCCATACATGTTTCGGTTCCAAGGTTTTGATCCTTACACCTTGATCATAGTTTCCTCATATATAAAATCTTAAACATTTTATAATTATAATTTTTAAACAATCTATATAATTTTATAATCAATCATTATAAATGGTCATGAAAAATGAAAGACATCATTTCATAGAGACTGTAGTTCATACGTAAACATGAATGATGTTTTCATTTTTCTAATGGATGAAAATGAAATTAAGTAGAAAAAGGTTTGATTTTATAGAATCATAATGATAATATAAATATCATATTTATTCATTTAATTTATCTTTATAACCATTCATGTAGAGAATAAATGAAAAAAAAATCACATCGTTTCATGGAGGTGGTAGTTGTAACACCCCGACCCAAGTTACCCAGAGTCGGTGAATTATTACATAACATTGGTATGATCAAAAGGGATCAAATCCCTAAAGACCGATCAGTTTAGTAGCCTTGGAAGTACTAGATACATTCATAAGTTTTACATTACATTATAAAATGAAAAACAATAACAAAATTTTCTCCATTGACCACATTCATATCCCTTAGAATATCCCTGCAGGTTAGTCATAATATACTTCTTAGAATCCTAGGAAAAATAAAACATAGAAAGGGGTGAGCTCAGATGCTCAGTAAGGATAACAATATAGCAGAAACTTTCGTAATTAAGCATAAACATTTAAGGCAATGTATAAGACTAAAACATAAGCCTTTTAAATATAAACTTTAGCATAATATGGCCAATATAAATCAAATAATGAAATTTACTTATTGACATGGATATTCTACTAGTCGAATAATCACATACAATATTAATATACAATTTCATAATTATGGAATGCATAATTCCAGACTTCATAACCACATAATCAAGGCCTTGTGCCAAGACTAAAAATAAGATTTTTTCAAGGTCATGTGCCAAGACACTAGTTTGTCTCATGAGACCTACCAATGAATCGAGGAGCTATAGCGGGCTCCACCTGTTACTTACTAAGTCCAATGCATTCCTCATATAAAAAGGTTTAAATATAACATAAACATTAGTATTAAAACTATCATATGAAATGTTAATAATTTAACCATAAACCATGAATGGTATAAAAATAACACATCCATAGTCAAGCATATCACAAAACCTTCAATACAATATAAAAGATTTGTATCATAATAAATCAACTTCAAACAAGTTTAAAATCCATCAAAGGATATTGACATAGATGAAATGAAAACTATTTGAAATAAATACCTCTTTATATTTTGAAATCATTTAAAGTAACATAATTATAAAAGAAAACATTTATTTTGAAAATATTCTTATAAGATTGTATGGGAAGCTTCTACGATGTTATAATGGGGGGAAATAGTCACACCCGTCGTATAGGTTAAAAAAACAGTCTTACCTTAATTTTTTCGAAAAGGTCATAGACTACCTTGTTTGGAAAACAAAGAAAAGATTCTTTTCAAAAAAAATATGGTAAAATAAGGGTATAAATGAATTTAACCCATATTCTAGTAAATATTAAAAAAATTTGAATTACATTTTTAAGAAAACATAGATGTGGATGATAAATAGGTCCCAGTAGATACTTACATATTAACAACCTCGGATAAGTAAAGATATTGTATAATTAACCCTTACCATGTAATTTTCCTTGGTCAAGGGTACGTTAAACTCCTTTATAATAGTGAAATAATTGTCATTAAATTATACAATAACTATATACATAAATGTGATAGCATATATGATCCTCTAATATTGCTTTGTTAATAATATTTCAGTAGTATCATCATTTCGGGTGTTAATTGATTCATTTTCCTTTATATGATTGGTTACGTAAGACATATTTGTTATGGATAGGATGTATTTTATTCATATCCAGAATTATATTAAGTTTTTAAACATTATTTTTAATCATAAAATGAAAATTATTCATGAATGATAATGATGGGGAATGAATCTCATCGCGTTCGTGGAGACGGTAATCCGTACGTACACACGAACAACAATATCATTATATTGATGGTAAAATCTCATGTAATTGGATGGTATATCATATATAAATAATAATTAACATGTTATATTTATTATTTACATAATTATACTCATTATTATACCCATCCAAATAATGAAGTGTTTGAATAACAAACTACACCACGATGTGGAGACAGTAAGTCGTACGTACGCATGTATGGTAACTTTGTCATTCATAGGATGGATAGAATAATGGATATGGTTGTAACATATTTATAATAACATCACAGTATATAGGAGGTATTGGAGTTATTATTTTGGTATGGAAACAATAAATAAAGAGGAAGTGTAAGAAGAAAAGAACTTGAATGAGGGTGGTGAATTATTACCTCTTCTTCGGGTGTTTCCTTTTGAGTTGATCAAAAGGGCTCATTAGGTTGGCTTTATAATAAAATTAAAGACTCTGGGTTGATTTGAGGGAAGTTAGGAGGATATTTTGGTAGGTTTTGGCCAAGCTGGCCGAGCCAAATGGCTTTGGAGGTGTGATTTTGAGAGTAGGGGAAGTGTCCTTTTATAAGAGGGGTGAGGGGCACCTTAGGAAAAGCTTCAAATATTATTTTATTATAAAATCATTTTCGGTTTATAATGGATCAGAATTAATTTATTTCAAATCTAATGTGGTTATGTGTCAAAACAATCCCAACCAATAGGTTTTAGATAAGTTTAGGTCACCATATTAACCTTATCTTTTAGATTTAACTATTAGTTAAATAGTTTAACTTTTACTGTTCCTTCTTGTATTCTTACACTATATGGTTAGTGAACTTACTCTAAGCTTCCAAGTGAACCTCAAGTGGTTCATTAATTACATATATAATATTATTTAATCTCTTTGATTGAACCTTATATTTTTATGAATATTATATCAACCAATAATATAGAATTTTTTTAAAAAACTCATTTATGTCAATTTTGACACTATTTAGTATTTGGTTTTTGTGAAAATTATAACACCATGATTACATTGAAAAAAATTATTTAATCAACCCTAACATGTCATATTAACCTAGATAATTATTTCAATTCATAAAAAGTCTCAAATTACATTTATTTGGATATCAATTATTTTAATCTTTCATTAATAAGGTAATTAATGCATCATTATTGTGTCATAAATAAATTTAATTATTTAATGTCTAAAAATTATAAATAAAATACCATTATTTAGGAAATATTTTTATATTTCTAATGAATATTTATAGTCTAATTTATCTTATGTATAACCCTATATTAAAAATGGTTTAGTTATTAAACTTTGAATTTAGCACTTTTAACTCTTCTTTAAATAAAATAATAATAAGTGCCCTAACCTAATCCAAGTGGACCAAAGGGGGTCATATTTTATTCCTAAGGTTGTTTTTGGTATAATTACACTTATCTAATATACTTAGGACATTTTTTAGGTTAATTATAATAACATTTTTACCCTTAATTACCCTATTTACTTTTAATTGTGGTAAATAAAAGTCAAAAGTTACTATTCACCAAAAAATATTTTCATCTTATTGAACCACATTTTACTTACTGATGTCAATCATGTCTCTCAGATATTTGAAATTCAACTCACAGAAGCAGTAAAATTAAGTTTTATGCAAATTTGCAAATGCTCGTAGAAGGTGGGTAAAAGACAGTAAAAAGTTCAATAAACTTTTATATATCTAAACTTATTATAATATGACTCCAATGAATTACATTGAACATATATAGGTATTATGTATCTATTTTGACCTAAAATAAATTAAAATAAAATAACTAATTATTTAAACAAAAAAGTCAGTTTTAAACAATAACGTAGTGTTTTCACTATTGATCAAAAATTGAAAGTTTTCAGAAAAATACCAAAAATTCACCCTAAGTTAATTTTGATATTTCGGATCCAAAAATGAAGTCCATTTTGAAAATTAAAATTTATAAAATTTCAAAAAGTGGGTATTACTATTCATAATAGCTAGTTTCATTGGTCGTGGTGTGTTGAAACTCCAAGTTGCGTACAACGCAAGCTACTGCATTATTCAAAGGGAGACGTATCGTGGATGCTTGGAGTGTTACATTATCCCATCCTTAAAATACTTTTGTCCTCGAAATTTCTAGAATATTACTACATAAAAAGATTCAGGTGGTTCTTCATCATAAGTTCCCTAGGTTCCCACGTTGCATCTTCCATCTTATGGTTTCTCTATAGAACTTTCACCAAACGAGTCGTCCGGTTTCTCAACACTTGTTCTCTGGTATCAAGAATTATGATAGTCACTTTGCAATAAGACAGATCGGGTTCCAGTTCTATTTCTTCATAGGTGAGTACATGTGTTGGGTCATGCATGTATTTTCTCAACATTGATATGTGGAACACATCATGAACTTTGGAGAGACTTAGAGGTATTTCCAAACAATAAGCTACAACTCCAATTCGTTCTAGAATTTCGAAAGGTCTGATGTACCTGGAACTCAATTTACCCTTCTTACTGAAACATATAACACCCTTTCATAGATATACCTTCAAGAAAACATGGTCTCCTTCTTGAAATTCCAAATCCTTCCTTCAGTTATCGGCATAGATCTGTTACCAAGTTTGGGATACTTTGATGTGGGTTTGGATAATCTTCACTTTTTCCATTGTTTCCTCAACAAGTTCTGGGACTATGAGTTTTCTTTCACCAATACCATCCCAACAAGTTGGTGTGTGACATCTCTTTCCATATAACGCTTCATATAGTGCCATATGAATACTTAAATAGAATCTATTGTTATAGGAAAATTCTACCAGAGGTAAATATTGATCCCACATACCTTGAAAGTCAAGTGAGCAATATCTAAACATGTCTTCTAAGGTTTGAATAATCTGTTCTGATTTTCCATCTATTTGAGGGTGGTAGGCAGTGCTCAAATGAAGTTCAGTATCCAGGGCCTTCTAAAAACATTTCCAGAATCTTGATGTAAAACAGAGATCATGATTAGAAACAATTGATAGGGGTACACCATGAATTCTTACAACTTCATTAATATATAGTCTTTCCAGACGTTCAAGTGGTAAATATTCTCTTATAGCAAGAAAATGAGCTGACTTGGTAAGAAAATAAACAATGACCCATATTTCATCATTCCTTTTAGGAGTATTTGGTATCCCCATGAAAAATTCCATCGTAATATCATCCCATTTCCACTTAGGTATTAGAAGAGGTTTCATGACTCCTCTAGGATATTGTCTTCCAACTTTCACGTGTTTACAAACCATACATCTTGATACATAATAAGCAATATCTCCCTTCATGTTGTCCCACCAATAATTTTCCTTCAAATCTCTATACATATTAGTACTACCAGGGTGTATAGAGAAATTGGAGCTATGATCATCATCCAACAATTCCCTTTTTAGATCAGGTATGTCAGGAACACAAAGTCTCTTCCCAAATTTCAAAATTTCATCTTCATACACAAAGTCACTCAATCTCCCATCATTCATAGATTTAATCTTCTTTTGAAACTCCTAATCATTAGTCTGAGAACTCTTTATTCTTTCTATTAAATATGATTTGGAAACCATTTGAAAAATTATTTATATTTCACCTTCCATGGTTATTCCCATATCCATCTTTACTAGATCCATGAAAATAAGATCCCTTTCAACTCTCATTTTGTTCAAAACTATATGATCCTTTCTACTCAAAGCATCTTCCACCTTGTTTTCCTTCCCTAGGTGGTAGTGTATAGTGCAGTCATAATCCTTGAGTAGTTCAAGCCATCATCTTTTCCTCATGTTGAGTTCTTTCTATGAGAAAATATACTTCAAACTCGTGTGGTCAGTATAAATCTCACATTTTTCACTATAGAGATAGTGTCTCCATATTTTTAGAGTAAATATTATAGCTGCTAACTCAAGATCATGAGTAGGATAGTTTTTTTCATGAATTTTTAACTATCGTGATGCATAGGAAATAACTCTATCATTCTGCATAAGGACACAACCAAGTCCTTTCTTTGAAGCATCACTATAAATAACAAACCCACCGTTCCCTAATGGTAGAATCAAGATAGGAGCACTGACTAATCTTCTCTTAAATTCTTCAAAACATTATTCACACTCTTTTTTCCAAACAAATTTAACCCCTTTACATGTGAGCTTGGTTAATGGTTTAGCCAACTGGGAAACATTCTGGACGAAATGTCGATAATAACCTACTAAACCAATAAAATTGCATACCTCAGTCACACTTGTCAGTTCTAGCCATTCTTGGATTGCATTGGTATTTGAAGGATCAATAGAGATTCCATCTTTAGAGACAATATTTTCAAGAAAAAAATCTCTTGAAGCCATAATTCACACTTGCTAAACTTCCCATATAATTCATTTCTTCTGAGGGTTTTCAGAATAGTGCGCAAGTGATTTTCATGATATTCATAGATTTTTGTTAGTATACCAATATATCATCAATAAATACCACTAAAAATTCATCAAGATATTCCTTGAAAACTATATTCATTAGATCCATGAAGACAGAGGGTGCATTAGACAATCCAAAAGGCATTATTGTAAACTCGTAATGCCTGTACCTGGTTCGAAATGCTATCTTCGGAATGTCTTCCTTATTCATTAACAACTGATGGTATCCAGATCGAAGGTCAATCTTTGAAAAATATTGACCTCCATGAATTTGATCAAATAAATCATTAATGCGAGGTAGGGGATACTTTTTCTTTATTGTTATAGTATTGATCTCCCTGTATTCAATGCACAACTTCATAGATTTATCTTTCTTCTTAACAAAAAGGACAAGGGATTCCCATGGAGAAATAGTAGGGTGAATAAATCCCTTATTACTCAATTATGCTATTTGTTTCTTTAGTTCCACTAATTCCACAGTGGACATTCTATAAGGGGTCTTCAATATGGGCCTTGAACCAAGAATTAAGTTAATGGAAAACTCAATTTCTCATTCTGGAGGATGTCCAGGTAAATCCTTTTGGAAACACATTAACATATTCTTGCACAATAGGTACGTACCCTATTCAAACATTATTTTCCTCACCCATAGTTATTTCATTATCTTATTACCCAATAATTGAATTTAGTAGAGCTACTGGGGGTGGATCTAGATAAGAATCAGGTGGTGACATTTCTGCTCTAAAGAAAAGGTAATCTTTATTATCATCGAAAATTGTAATATCCTTCTTCTTACAATAAATTTTTGTATCATGGTCCGAAATCCAATTCATACTGAGGATTATATCAAATTCAATCATTGGTATGATGATGAGATCAGCAGATAAAGAACATTTATATGCCCTAATGGGAACTGATCCACAAAACTTTGTTGCGATGATACTTCCCTTAGGAGTTTTGACTAACAAATCCCTTGTTAAGTCAAATTGAAAATATATAATTTTCTTAGTAAACTGGGAAGATATGAAACAATAAAATGATTCAGAATCAAATAAATCATTAGCTAAACTTGAGAAAACCATTAAATTACCTACCACTACATCTTTCGGAGCTTCAACCTAAGTAGTAGTGATCGCATAAGCTTGGACTTGGTCCCTTGTCCTTTTCTGAGGTAAGTTTCATTGGCGCTTAGGACATTCGTTTGAATAATTCCTCTTTTATCTACAATTTTAGCATTCAATATTGAAATCCTCTTTCTTCCCCTTGCAATCATGAGCTTGGTGGTCTTTTTCACCACACTTGTAACAAACTCTCATTCCTTTCAGGAAAGTACCGGGGTGTTTTTTCCCACATTTACCATAGTATGGATATTCAACTTTTTCCTTATTCTCCTTATTTCCATTTCCAGAGTGTTCAGTAGATCTCTTCTTCTCTTGCTTTGCTTTAAAGTCGTAAGACTTAGATAATTCCTTTTCTGTCTTGATAGCGCATGAGATAATATATTCGTACGATAAGAAGTATTGTGAGACTAATGATCGATAGAGAAATGTTTTTAACCAATCAAATAATCAATCAATATTACTCCTTGGTTTACGTATATAATCTATTGCATGCCATACTAAACTTGTAAAGTTAGCCTCATACTTTGTGACATTATCATCTTCCTTTTTCCTCAGACTCAGAAATTGTCTTTACATATCCTCTCAATGGTCACGAGGAAAGTATTTTTATAAGAAAATCTCTTTAAACTCCCTCCATTCCATGTTCGATACTTCTTCATCTTCCTTTGTGTTTGGGATTAATGACCACCATTGATCTGCATCTCCCATGAGGTGATAAACTGCCATGAAAACTTTATCCCTTTCACTACTCCCCAAAGCATGAAATATTTTCTCTAAGGAACTTATCCATTTCTTAGATACTAATGGATTTGTACTCCCATTGAATATTGGTGGTTGTTTCCTCATGAAGAGGTCTAACATTGATCCTCCTCATTGTGGATAAGGGTGCTCCATATGGGTAAGTTTATTATTCATAACCTATGTGAGTTGTCCCAGTATGGTGATAAGTTGTTCAGCACCAGTTGCATCACCAACTCCACTATAATTATCTTGAGTAGGAGGGAAATCCCTACATGGATTAGGTGCGTTGATATGGTTTTCATTCCTTCCACTAGGCACCATTTCTAAACAATGGCATACAGTAGATTAGTTTGTGAATCGCAATACATAATTCCAAACTTGTAAAACACTTAACATAAATTGTACAGTTAATAGATATAATCCATAATCATAAAAATGATTTCTTTGAGGATGTATATATTCATAAATCCTTCATAATGGTTTGAAAAGAAAATTTGAATTTTCCTAAGCATACCCCATGGGAGTGTCGTAACCAAGAGTGCAACAAGGCCCGTTGTCATGTACCAGGATATCCCGTGTCAAGCCTGAAACTCCTTATCATATTTTTCACTCCTAGGTACATCTATGTCAGAACTTCCTCTACCTGCTCGTATCTAGATAGGGATGTATTTCTTGGAAAATACACAAAATCTCTACATTACCAAAATTCTAGGAAGTTCTTCTATACTAATCCTCAAAGTCTATCTTAGGGTAGTGTGCTCTAATCAGAGTTTATCTAAATCCAGTTTCCAAGGTTTTTACTAAACTTCCTCTGATACCAATTGTAATGCCCCAACCCCAGTTACCCAGATTCAGTGCATTATTATATAACATTTTCATGATCACAAAGGATCAAATCCCGAAAGACCGATCAGTTTAATAGCCTTGGAAGTACTAGATACATTCATAAGTTTTACATTACATTATAAAATGAAAAACAACAACAACGTTGTCTCCATTGACCATATTCATATCCCTTAGATTATCCCTGTAGTTCATTCATAATATACTTCTTCACATCCTAGGAAAAATAAAACATAAAAGGGGTGAGATCAGATGCTCAGTGAGGATAACAATATAGTGGAAACTTTCATAAATAAGCATAAACATTTAAGGAAATGTATAAGACTAAAACATAAGCCTTTTAAACATAAAATTATGCATAATATGGATAATATAAATCAAATAATTCCATTTACTTATTCACATAGATATTCTACTAGTTGAATAATCACATGAAATATCAATATCCAATTTCATAATGATGGAATGCATAATGCCAAACTTCATAACCAGATAATCAAGGCCTTGTGCCAAGACTACAAATAAGATTTTTTCAAGGCCTTGTTCCAAGACACTAGTTTGTTTCATGAGACCTACCGATGCATCGAGGAGCAATAGCGGGCTCCACCCGTCACTTACTAAGTCTAATGAATTCCTCATATGAAAAGGTTTAAATATAACATAAACATTCGTATTAAAAATATCATACGAAATATTAATAATTTAACTATAAACCATGAATGATATAAAAATAACACATCCACAGTCAAGAATATCACAAAACCTTCAATAGAATATGGAATATTCGTATCATAATAAATCAACTTCAAACAAGTTTAAAATCCATCAAAGGATGTTGACATAGATAAAATAAAAACTATTTGAAATAAATACCTATTTCTATTTTGAAATCATTTAAAAGTCACATAATTATAAAAGAATACATTTATTTTGAAAATATTCTTATAATATTGTATGGGAAGTTTTGACGATATTATAATAGTGGAAAATATCCACACCCACTGTATAAGTTAAAAAACATTCTTACCTTAATTTTGTCGAAAAGGTCATAAATTACCTTGTTTGGAAAATGATGGAAAGATTCATTTAAAAACATATATGGTCAAATAATGGTATAAATTACTTTAAACCATAGTCTAGTAAATAGTAAAAATGTTTTGAATTACATTTTTAAGAAAACATGGATATGGATGATAAAGAGGTCTCAGTAGATACTTACATATTAACAACCTCGGATAAGTAAAGAGATTGTAGAATTAACCCTTACCTTGTACTTTTCCTTGGTCAAGGGTACCTTAAACTCATTTATAATAGTTAAATCATTGTTATTAAATTATACAAGAACTATATACATAAATATGATATCATATATGATCCTCTAATATTGCTTTGTTAATAATATTTTAGTAGTATCGTCGTTTCTGGTGTTAACTGATTCATTTTCCTTTATATGATTGGTTACGTAAGACATATTTGTTATAGATAGGATTTATTTGATTCATATACAGAATTAAATTAGGTTCTTAAACATTAATTTTAATCATAAAATGAAAATTATTCTTGAATTATTACGATGGGGAATGAATCTCATCGCGTTCGTGGAGACGGTAATCTGTACGTACGCACGAGCGACAATATCATTATATTGATGGTGAAATCGTATATAATTGGATGGTATATAATATATACAGAAGAATTAACATGTTATATTTATTATTTACATCAATTATACTCATTATTATACCTATCCAAATAATAAAGAGTTTGAATAACAAACTACACCACGACGTGGAGACGGTAAGCCGTACGTACGCACGTATGATGACTTTGTCATTCATAGGATGGATAGAATAATGAATACGGTTGTACCATATTTATAATAACATAAAAGTATTTAGGAGTTATTAAATTTATTATTTTGGTATGGAAACAGCAAATAAAGAGGAAGTGGAAGAAGAAAAGAACTTGAATGAGGGTGGTGAAATTATTACCTCTTCTTCGGGTGTTTCCTTTTGAGTTGATCAAAAGGGATCCTTAGGTTGGCTTTCTAATAAAAGTAAGTACTCTAGGCTGATTTGAGATAAGTTGGGTGGATATTTGGGTAGGTTTTGTCCGATCCAAATGGATTTGGAGGTGTGATTTTGAGAGAAGGAGAAGTGCCCTTTTATAAGAGGGGTGAGGGACACCTTAGGAAAAGCTTGAGATATTATTTTATTATAAAATAATTTTCGGTTTCTAATGGATCCAAATTGATTTATTTTGAATATAATGTGGTTATGGGTATAAATAATCTCAACCAATATGTTTTAGACAAGTTTAGGTCACCATATTAACCTTATCTTTTAGATTTAATTATTAGTTAAATAGTTTAACTTTTATCGTGTCTTCTTGTATTCTTACACTATATGGTTAATAAACTTACTATAAACTTCCAAGAGAACCTCAAGTGGTTCATTAATTAAATATATAATAATATTTAATCCCTTTGTCTAAACCTTAGATTTTTAGGAATATTATATCAACCAATAATATAGTATTTGTTTTAAAAACTCATTTATGTCAATTTTGACACTATTTAGTATTTGGTTTTTGTGAAAATCATAACAGCATGATTAATTCAAAAAAAATTATTTAATCAACCATAAAATTCCATATTAACATAGAAAATTATTTTAATTCATGAAAAGTCTCAAATTTTATTTATTTGGATATTTATAATATCAATTATTTTAATCTTTCATTAATAAGGTAATTACTGCATCATCATTGTGTCATAAATAAATTTAATAATATAATGTCTAAAAATTATAAATAAAACAAAATTATGTATGAAATATTTTTATATTTATAATTAATATTTATGGTTGAATTTAACTTATGTATAACCCTATATTAAAAATGGTTTAGTTATTAAACTTTGAATTTAACAATTTTAACTCTTCTTTAAATAAAATAATAATCAATGTTCTAATCTAATACAAGTGGAACAAAATGGGTCATATTTTATTCGTAAGGTTTTTTTGGTCAAATTACACTTATCCAATAGAATTATTACATATGTTAGGGAAATTATAATATCATTTTTACCCTTAATTACCCTATTTACTTTTAATCGTGGTAAATAAAAGTCAAAAGTTATTATTCACCAAAAAATATTTTCAACTTATTGAACCACATTTTACTTAATGATGTCAATAATGTCTCTCGGATATTTGAAATTTAACTCACAGAAGTGTTAAAATTAAGTTTTATGCAAATTTGCAAATGCTCCTAGAAGGTGGGTGAAAGGCGGTAAAAAGTTCAATAAAATTTTATATATCTAAACTTAATATAAAATGACTCCAATGAATTACATTGAAAATATATAGGTATTATGTCTATATTTTTACCTAAAATAAATTAAAATAAAATAACTAATTATTTACATAAAGAAGTCAGTTTTAAACAATAACACAGTGTTTTTCACTATTCATCAAAAATTGAAAGTTTTCAAAAAAATACCAAAAAATCACCCTAAGATAATTTTGATATTTCAAATCCAAAAATGAAGTCCATTTTGAAAATTAAAATTTATAAAATTTCAAAAAGTGGGTATTAATATTCATAATGGCTAGTTTCATTAGTCGTGGTGTGTTAAAACTCCAAGTTGCGTATAATGCAAGCTACTGCATTATTCAAAGGGAAACGTACCATGGAAGCTTGGGGTGTTACAGTAGTCCATGAATACGCATGATCGATGTTATAATTTTCCAATGGATGTAAGGGTAAGAAGGTAGAATATATTTTATAATTTAATAATAATAAATATGTAATAAATATAATATATATTCATTAATTCCATCTTTATAACCATCCGTTTGATTCTATGATGAAAAAATAAATACATCGCTTCATGGAGATGGTAGTCCACAAGTATGCATGAGTGATATTTTCATTTCCTGTGGGAAGGGGAAGGAGATAAAAAAGTGTTATAACATAAACATAATATAATTTTAGTGTATTGGATATGATAATGTTATTATATTTCAGTGTTAATATAATTTTTTAGGAGGTAGAAGAATAAATGGACATGAAAGAACTAAGTTAAGATTTATACCTGTTCTTTGGAAAACCTCCTTTAGCTTACACCTTAAACCTTATTAGGTTGGTATTTTGGTGAGACCTAGACTTATAATATATGTTTAAGAAAGTTATTAATGTACTTTTTCCTGGATTTTCTAAGATATAGTGGTAAAATTTTGTGAATAAGTGAGTGAAGAAGGTGTAGTTTTATAAGTGAGAGGAGTGTCGCATTTGTAATTATTCATAACTTTTAAATATTAAAAGTCTATTAATAATATTCAAGTGAAACTAAAACAATTATATTTAAAATATAATGTGATAAGGGTCTAAATAATCTCATAATATAATAATTAAGATGATATATCATGAGATTATCACAAAGTTTTAACCATAGTTAAATTGTTTTACCCCTTTACCGTGTTGACAAAATTTTTACCAAAGTTATTATTCATAATGACCAAAAATGAAATTAACATCAGTAATAAATTTTAAACTCATTAATATAAATATTAAATCCATTTTTTAAGATTCAATTTTCATAAGTGTTAGAAGTTAATTTTAATATAAGTGCACAAAATGCAATGAAAAATAGTTTTTTTAATGCGCTTTTTAGTATAAAATGAACTTATAAAAAAATCAAATATATTGTTGATTCCTAAGGAATTAACTAGATTATGTTTAATGAAAGTAATATTTTATTACTTTAAAACCAAATACAAAATATAATGGGACTTTTAAATTTATTTATTTAATGAAAAAAATGACAGTTTTGCAAAAAAGTGCATCTTTCAATATTCACCCAAAAATCAACTATTTTTGAAAAATTTAAAAAATTCACCATAAGATAATTTTTACATGATTAATTAAAAATTAAGTTCATTTTATAAAATTCAAATTCTAAAATTTATAAATATATATTTTAAATGAAAATACAACATATAAAGAAAACATGCTTTAATAAAAAAAATGATCATTTTAAACTTTAGGTGTCTTAGTCTTATTTCATATAAATTTCTAATTAATTGAGTGTTAGTATATTATTTCACATGTTTAAATATTACATATTATTATAATAATATTTTAAAAGTGATCAATTTAATTTATTTTGATAAAATAAATAATACTTTAAAAATATTTCTTTGAAAAAATCTCTTTTAGCATTGCATACTTTTAATTATATCATATTAATTATTTATTTTATAATCATTATATTTCATCAATAAAAATAAAATAAAATCATGTAAGTATCATAATTATTACTATATTTATATTTAATAAAGGTTTATTTTAATATATCAAATCGTGTTTTTGTTTAATGTTGTGTGTAATGTAAGCTATAGAACATATTATTATTACATATTGAAATATCAAGGTGTTACAAAGCCAATGAATATTCCTTTTCCTAGTCATTTTTAAGTTTAAAAAGAGTTAAATTCCCTGATCCAATTAATACATTGAGATGATAGAGATAATATCATACTCATCGATGATTGAAATTTTGATGTATGTTATAGTGTGTATAAGAAAAAACATTGCTCACGTAGTGGACCGGTTTATCTCCAATCTTGGGAAGAAGAACTAAGATATGGTTAGTGGTTTATAAGGTATTTTAAACTTACATTGAAGTTTTTTTGTGTTGTGTGGGAGTTGATTCACTTTTGAGTGAAATATTAGTGTAGATATGGATGGAGATCCAAATAAGAGGAAGTATATATATCAGGATTTATCTATACTTTTATTGGAGGATTTGAGTCATGATAGTCATGGTTGTAGAAGTGTGTATCTTTATACTTGGTTGAATGAAAGTACATAATTATTGTAGTGGTTGGAAATGAGATATTATGTTTATAGTGGATTCTTCATGATTTCAGATTTATATAGGAGTACATGGCTCATTGTGATGGTTAAAGTGATTTAGGCTTGAGAAATAACTCTATGTATAATTATTGAATAGTTCACATCAATATTAATTATCGCTGGATATATGAAGTGATGAATCAATAATTTTTTATATTTTTAAAGATCCATACAAACTAAAATGTAATGGATATATTAGAAAATGTGGTAGTTTATAAGAATTTGGACCTTAATAGACATGTTAATATATTGTAGATGAAGGGAGAATTGATGATGTCTAGATATAACATTGATGGCATGTCAGTTGTTGATAGGGATTCATTTTTCCTACAAAAAATAATTTTGACTAAGAAAACATGTTTTGATAATGGGGTGTAATTATTCACTATGGAAGTTAATTATTCATCATAAAGAGTAATTGCTAACTTGATTATTTTCACAAAGCTCCTCATCCAAAGGTACCCCTTTTGGGTTGACAATGAAGGAATAGAGATAATGAACCCTGAGACCCACCTCCAGTAGGCCTCGAGATGGTGATAATCCCCAAGGGTATAAAATATCACATATGGAAGTCATTATCCTCTATAATAATAAATGCGCAGGTGATAGGATAAACAAACACCAAGAAACCCCAACACATACTATAAAATTAAACCCAAAACCATCCCCCAAAGCATGAATAGTTTCAACATGTATAATAAAAGTCTCCAAGTAAGTACCAAAATACAAGTCCTAAAACAAAGAATCAATAGTAGCTCCAAATCTAAAGCTAGTAATGTCCAGCTTAGTCACCAAAGTCCTCCTAGTAACCTAAAAATATTTTTATGAAAATGTAGGGTGATAATATCATGTATACTCAGTAAGATCATACCCAAGGTCTCAAGTGAACATGTGAAAAGAGTATACTAATGTGTCATTGAATAAATTGCAGCACCAATGAGCACCTAAACATGTCAACTAACCAATCCCAACCTCACCAAGTCTCTCTCACCAAATCATACATCCAATGTAGTATCATAGTATCAAAAACATAACAAAGGTGCCATGTTTATGCTTCCCCACCAATTTGCTGCTCTCGTGCCCCAACATCAAATTTCATGTGCACTCATACCTTCCCATACATATCTCATCACATAACCATCCATATCTGATGTGGTTCAAGACATATTCCTACCTAACCCACCCGTGCAAGGTCTAAATTCCAATACTAGCATCATTCATCATCACATTACATCACAGCCTCATCACATAACTAGGGTAGTAAGGTATCATGAACATGAAAGAAATCAACCTCATTCCCTCCACTCACCACACATGACCCCAACCACATATAACATTTGCATCACTATAGATTAATCTACAAAACCAACCTATATAATCACTATTGAAGGAAGAGCAGAGAATAGGGGGTAGTCATCCATCAATGTCACCACCATCCTGGATATTAGGTAAAAACACCCAAAACCTAAATCCTTTGGTAGTTGGTAAGGTTATCCAACTCATGTGGGAGTGTATATAAATAACATAAAATAAATGATAGACAGATAGCATACATACCCAACCTATGGTTCCATGAAAATTGCACTAGAAAACTCCACACCACCACCACTACACTACACAACACCTACCATGACCATTGCCACCACTAAATGCATCACACCACACAACCACCACATAAAGCCACATAAACCCACTTTCAATTATAGGTTCCACCATTTTCCAGACTTAATGAGTTTCTAATAACTCTCATTTACTAATCCATTTCATTATCTTCATTTACATTTCCCATTCATTTATCACTTCATTTAATTAATCCAATTACCAAAGGATAATTTCAACCCATTCTTGTTCATTTCCCAACACATTTCATTTCATTTCATCACTACAATTTATTCCAAGGATAATAAGGAAACTAACACATCTACACCACACAACAATTCCCCCATCTCACATCATCTATCAACTACCACACCACACACAACCAAGCCACCTCACCACACCAACAACACATCACAACCACTGCACATCACCACCACCACACAACTACTCACATTGTATCCCATGTCATCCAACCATCGCACCACTACCCACATCACATTCATACACCAACCAATCACCACCATCACCACACATAATCCCATATCACACATGGAAACATAATAATAATAACTATATGAAGCATCACAACTCATCTTCTATAATTTAGGTTTAAGGGCTTACATCACTTTACTTCATTATTTAACAAGGGTATTATAAAAAAACCATAATTCCATGGGAAAACAAATCATTATCCATATATATGTTCTTAGACTTTTTCTTTATGGTGGAATTAATAAAAAAATCTAGGGTCACACAAATATAAAAACTACAGCACAAGCAAGTGTCCCAACAGCTATGATTTTCAGTAATGGCAAGAAGATTGCATAATCTCATCAATAATATCATCAAAGAAGTAAAACACATGATTTCTCTACATAACCATAAATTTTAGTTAATATAATTCAATATCTTCATTAACTTAACCTTTACTATTTTCAAAATGGAATTCAAAAGCATTAAATCCCCACATATGCACAAAAATAGGGATAGAATGAGGATACCCTTCCTCAAAGAAGGTTTCCAATTCATTGTGCACAATAGGTCGAAGGGGAAACAATCCAAAAACCATAACTGCATGAGTAAAACCTTTAATCAACATGAATCACACCTAAGGATCAAAAAAATATATCCCAAGAACTCCCCAATCCATAACAAGATCACCATTTTGAATCCCCAAAAGAATAATGAAAGGGAATAAGGGAATAAAAGGAAAGGTATCACCTTAGATTACCAATGATTAGCCTTCATAACCCAAGGATCAAAGTAGGAGGAAAGTTTCTAAAAGATACTCCACAAAAACTTAGGTTTTTCCAAAAAAAACTAAGAGGAAAAATAGTGGAATGGGAGAATTTGGTTTAACCCTTATATTTATGAAAAAGTTGTAACTCACTTCATTTACATTGTGAATTACATATTCATGAAATGGATTCTCATGTGGCCTAGAAATTCAAGCCATGAAATAGACTCAAGCCACAAAATCCTCAAATCTCAATCCTAGTAAACTTCTGCTAAAATTCATGGTGCCTCAACCCAATTTAATTCACTTTGTGAATTCGCCCTTCTTGTCATGAGTTCTTTCAGCATAGGACTCCTCACCCAAACTTGAGTTGTGAACCATGAGCCTCAAAAGATTAAAATCATAAAATGACATTGTAAATTCCACTTTCACATAATAAACCATATTCTATAGTAGAACTACATCTCTAACCCCAACTTAATTATCCTTAAGCCTCCTCTGAACACCCCCAACTCCTAAACCAGCAAATAGGCCAAGAAGGTATGGATTGTTACAAGTATCAACTATCATATTCTTAATTCCTAATACACTTCCCAATACTCAACTGGAAAACCATGAAATCATATCATTTTTTAATGTTCCAACTTAGATAATCATCTTGGTACCCATTTCAGGGTACATCACATGACCTCAAGCACATTCCATTACTACTAGAGACTAAAAACCAATGTCAAGAGATATATCATAATCATTTGAAAAATTATTTACCCTAAAAATAAAAAAAAACTATATAAAATGAAAATAAAGTATAGTATACTATTATTTAAAGGGATGGTAAGAAAATATTATACTTGAGTTGATTTCTCTAGGAGATAAGATTCAACTAAAAGGGGTATGAAGTTAATTATGATAATCTGAGTGATTGGGACTTGAATTGGAAATCCATGTATCATTCTCAAATGAATCATATTTATTTTTAATAACATTAGATACATGAGGTGATGAATCAATAATTATTCAATATTTTAAAGATCTATAAAAATTAGAACCCAGTGGATATGATGATAAAGGCGGTATCTCAGGAGAAGTTAGAACTTTTTTGATGTGTTAATGGGTTGTGGATAGGGGGAATTGTTGATGTCTAACTTGATATAGATATGATATAAATTTTTATTAGCCCCATGTGGATAAATATCTAAATAGGGGGGTGAATTAGGGTTTAACCGATCAAAACAATCCTCCTTCTAACATTGTTTCATCCTAAGACAAAACAATATTCTCTCTTTATCACACAAAAATATATAACAGAAATGAAATCATGGAAGAGGCATAGAAATTTTACTTGGTTCTCCCAAAAAGGGCTAATCTAAAGAGCATACAATGATGATATTTTGATATACCAAAATCACTAAAGTGAATTGTTGTTTACAATGTTCAGATTACACTCACTATCCCTCAGAGTTTACAACCAATTATAATTGATAAATTAGTTCTCTATCAACTTATGTGAATTCACTACTCTTATAAAAGAATCTCTAAATGATCTAAATCAGCTCTGAAAAGGTTCACACTAACACTTTTGTGACATGAATCTCATTTTTCATCAATGAGGTAAATTTCCCTTTAACATGTAATATTTGATCTTTGAAAATACATCTCCACATAAAATTTACTTCGTGTAAGATTGAACATGTATATTATTCATGGAAGATTTCTTCATGAACTATCCTTTGTGTAAGTTATCTATGAACTCCTTCATATAATATAAATTCTTCATAGTATTCTATTTTCCAGGAAATTTCTTTGTAGAATCCCATTTCTTCATAAATGATTTGATTTCTCTACTCTAATCAATTTTCTAATGCCATATTCTCTCTCTTTTTATGAATTGATTAGGTTACTTACATAGGAAAAGGGATCGAAAATATTATTTGAAAAATACCCCTCTTTAAACTTTTTCATAAACCCACTCTGCATAAAATTTTCCTTTTATGGCCCATGAAAATCATCATTCATCTTTCAAAAATGATGAAGCCTCTGCATAATTCCATTTTGGAATTACTTCATGGAGTTCCTTCACAAATGGTTTCCTTTATGAACATTTTCCTCTTTACAAAATGTTATCCTTTGTGATGTCATTTCATGATATACCTTCTCCTTCATGAAAACATTTCTTTGTGAAAGAAACCCTTCACACAAACTAATTCTTCATGAAAATTATATTACTTTATGAAAATCCTTCATTTGATGATTATTTATTTACATCTTCCCAAACACCTTCAAGTGATTCCAGAACCACTCCTTTATTTATTTTTTAAGGTATTTACCATCCTAAAACTTTTTTAACATGAATTTTCAACAAACGCAACCCCAAAAACTATAAAATATTAGTTTGAGATATTTTTTCCAATAATCCCCCCCCCATTTGGGTTTATTGAAAATTTATCAAACTCTTTAGCCATATAGTTGAAAAAACTAGTACACTTTATGCTTTAAACAACACATGCCCTCTACAACTCAAAATATAAATCAAGGGCTCACTCAATATGCACTATAATCCCACATGATTCAATATTTCCATTAGAAACAATAGTAACATAAAATAATTATCATATCTTGGTCTCCACTTGATGTTTTAAAAACATGTTATCCATAACTTTTTTGTTCCTCTAGAATCTTTTTTCCCCCTAATTTAAAATTGAAGGCTTATCCCCTTTAATTTCTTTACTTACCCCTAATAGGGTTTGAGTAATATCTCCCCCATTCATAAAAAATATCTCTTCCCCTTTTTCAATAAACCCAAAGGTGACACTTTTTGGGCTTCAAAAGGAAAATATAAATCCTCAACACTAGGGGAAACCCATACCATACCTTGAAGAGTGGGGGTCTCATGTCTACACTATCCAGGTGTGGGGGATTAAATGGACTCTAAGAGCTAGTAGATGCCTCTAAAATGCCTCATTAGTTAAGGACTCTTTCATAATATATGTGACTTGAAGCTCAGTAGGAACAGAATCTAATTTCACTAACCCATGCTCAACTTTATCCTTTATAAAGTGGTACTTTATTTCAATGTTTTTAATCCTTGAGTAATGGATGGGATTTTTTCTAAAATTGACATCAATTTAATTTTCATAATTGATTATAATATAATACTTCACTTAAACTCCTATATCTTCAAGTTTCTACTTTATATAGTGTAATTTTATGCTATCTTGAGTGGACACACTATACATAACTTCTACAGTGATGAGTGAGATACAATCTTATTTCCTACTTTGCCAAGAAATACATGATCCTCTATGATAAAATGCATAGACTGATGTTTTATTTCTATCATCTTTTAAACCATTCCAATGTACATATGTATATCCCAATAGATCCTCCTCTGATGTTTCACTATAATAAAAAATAAAATCCATTATTCATTTGGTTTATCACAGTATTCTCTTCACCTATAATGGGTGTATTTTCACATTATGAACATTTTTTTCCAAAAAAATAGTTCTTATGTCTACACTCATATTTAATTTATGAAAATTTTTCTTCATTTAAGATGTTTCACCATTGATCATGTTATAATTTAAAACATTCTTAGAGCCTATGAAACACATTTTAAAATGTGATATGAGAAAAACAAAGGTTTATAATTGATATAAAAAGAAAGTAAAACTATTAGTCCCTTTGAAAAACAAGAAAATACATAAGGAAGTTTTCCTTTTAAAAAAATATATTGTAAGATCAAATAATCATTTACTTAAATATAAAATCAAATTTATTTCCTAAATTTTTTCATAAAACATTTTTTAAAAATAATAAAGTCAAAATCATAACCATGATAGTTTTCTTGGGAAATCATAATAATTCATGGAACCCCTTTCCTTGAAAAACAAACCTTTCACCATTAGAAGGTCAAAACCTTTTCATAAACCCATTTACTTTCCTCGTGAATTAAAAATATTTCCATTAAAACTCATATAAATCATATAAAAACCATGTAATAATATTATTACATTATCCATATAAGAACCCTTACATGAACCCTTACAAAGGAATAACCTTCATGTTTAATTTCACATGTCTCTTCTTGAGAACATATTGATACCCAATGCATTAGACAGATATATCAGACCTACCCATAATCATATAAAATTTTAGTACCATAACATGAATGAAACACATAAAATATTTCATTTCCATCATAAAACTCGTAAAATTTATCATTATATCCCATGATCAAAATAACATTCAATTATCTCATAAAAATGAGAAGAAATATCTTTTTCTCTTGAAAACATTTTAAAAACTAAAAATTCACATAGTAGTGGGAATGGAATCTTCTTTGAAAACTCATAGTAACATATAAATTATTTTTGATAATAATATTGGATATGACTATGGGAAAAGGTGTTTATGCAGTAAACATTAAGAAGAAACATTATTTTTCACTTTTGTAAAAAGGGACAAAAATAACCTATATGGAAAATTTTGAAAAGTTTACTTTTTAATCCTTTGTAAATAAATTTAAAAGAAATTGAAAATGACCATTCAAAATATTTTAATTTTAAATAATAACTTTATTAAAACATTTAAAAGGACATGGATATAGAGGAAAAAGTTTTTAAAACATTTAAAATAACGTTTTAAAGAAAAATATCATGAAACTTTAGTAAATTTTGAATCAAAAGAAAATTGAAAGGGAGAGATTGAAATGGATTATAAACCACTTAAATTTCATGAAATTAATGATAAAATATATCCATATGTAATTTTATACATCACACAAAATAAAATGAGTAGTGAAATGACATAAGTCTCAAATAAGGGAAACTAAGACAAGAAATCCCTTACCACATCTCTCGAATCACCACATACATATTTTACTTTCCTAAATAATAAAATTATATTAATTATTTACTTGATTAATAACCTTTTTAATGATTATTAATTTACGGTTATTCCTTTTATTATTATCGTGTTTAATTTAGTTACAAGTTGGTTGGGTTTATATCGAGTGTTTTAAGGTTGTTTGGTCCATAATCTCCGAAATAACTTCGGTGCATTGATCATGGTAAAAAGGTTCATGGTATTTTCATATCCAGAATCTGAAAAATTTTATACTTATCATTTTTAAACATTTAATATAATTTTATAACCATCCATGTAATGGGTTCATAAAAAAATGAAATGCATCATTTCATGGAGGCGGTGGTCTACATGTACACATGAGTGAAATTTCCATTTTTCTAATAGATAAAAAGGAAATCAAGTAAATAAAGGTTTACCTTTATAAAATAATAATTATATTATAAATATCATATTTATTCATTAGATCCATCCTTATAACCAACCATTTGAGTCATAAATGAAAAAAAAAATACATCACTTCATAAAGGTGGTGGTCCACACTTAGCGTTGTTATCATTTTTCAATAAATGGGAGTGTAAGAAGATATATAATATTTTGTATTTAAAAGGGAATAATTATTTTATTAAAATCCTATATATCCTTTAAATTTATCTTTATAACTATCCATGTGGGTTGGTCATTAAAAACAAAACATATCACTTCATGGAGGTGGTATTCTACATGTACACACGAGTGATGTTTTCATTTCCCATATATGGTAAAGAGTTTCCACTACCTCTAGTAGAATATTTTAAAAAATAAAATATTATTTTCATAATATTTCGATGGATAAATAGGATACCATATCAGATATGGTTATTAATATTTTATTTGTAAAATATTCCCATTATTGGAAATAAGTGTTATTTCCTCTCACAAAGTGAAGTTCCCAAGTATGGATTATATTTCTTATAAATAAGTGAAGTTTTTATTATATAGAGAAGTTGTAAATATGTATTAGAATAAGAAGAAGTTGTGATTATAAAGAATTTTTTGTATAAACTAAAATAAAGTACTACTAATATTCTAGAATATAGGGTTAGATAGATTCTTAATAGCAGTCCCTTATATGTGATGATTGGTT
This sequence comes from Viscum album, assembly GCA_963277665.1. Taxonomy (NCBI): domain Eukaryota; kingdom Viridiplantae; phylum Streptophyta; class Magnoliopsida; order Santalales; family Viscaceae; genus Viscum; species Viscum album. The sequence continues at coordinate 781,873,299 of OY728145.1, forward strand.
GAGTTGATCTTCAAATTTATGAAAGGTACTGGTGACTGAGGAGTATTATATTCTATGATTGTATTTTAGTGAATTTTTGAGTATCCAGCTAATGGGAATATTATAAAACCAGTATTTTCAAAGAAAAATGTGGCTGGAATAAGTGAGAGACCATCCAATTGAAGGGAATATTTAGATAATGTTTTGTAGTTTTTGAGAATGACTTGAGATGATTTTGAGTTGATTTGAGGTGATAGAGAATTACTTGAGAATACTTGAGATAAGATAGAGGAAGTATATAATTTCATTGTTGAGGTGATGAAAAATGGATAAGTATTGATCCTTATGTTGGACTTTATAAGGACCATGTAGTCTTCATAAGGATAATTATTGAACAATATAAGAATCATTTCAGCTCTACAGTGGAAATTCAGAAAAGACTGGAAGACTTCATAAGGATGTATTAGTACTTTGTCAGGATGTCTTTGAGTTTATAAGGGTGAATCCACACTATGTAAGAGTAAATTGAAATACATAAGGATAAAACTAAGAAATCTAAGTATCATTCATCCTTATATTAAGGCTTTATAAGGATTAGACCAAGGAAACTGTAACGATGAACCTACATTTCATAAGGATCCTTTAAGGTTCCATAAGTATCATTCATTATAAGGATCATTCATTATAAGGATACTTTATCCTTACTTGAATCTTTATAAGGATACATTCATAAAAATGAATGTTTTTAAGGATCCTTCACTTTGAAAAAATTTAGTGAATATGATGATTCCAGATTAAATAAAATTATTTCCAAAATAAATATATTATGAGGGAAACATAATCAAATGGTTCTTTACACTGATCTTCATGTATTTAAATATCACAATTTCTCTAAAATAATTTTTATTTGAGCATAAAAATTGAGAAGTTCTAAACTGCAAGGGAAAGTGCCACATTATGATGCATGAATCCATTCACACATGGAAGAGATTCAAAATTAATTAAATAAGAGAATTTTGTAGAGAATAAGAATGCAATATTATAATATTGTGTGATCCAAAAATAATTTAAAGATTATTAGTGATTTAAATAGATGATTTACTTGGATTTGTAATGAGGATATTATGATAAATAAAACTAGAAAATATTCTCCAATTTAAATAAAATAAATCTCCTACCATATAAAGATAAAGGAGTTTCCATAATTCATATATTGAGAAAAAAATCATGTATTACTATGTGAATATAAATGTTTAATATAAGGAAGAATAAAGCATTGTTTGAGACCCTTAAAAATTGTTATGCAATTTGACAGAAACTTGAATGAACTTTTGAAGAATAAAAATTGAGAATAATTATGAGATTGAAGTTGGGATCTTTTCAGAAAGGACACATGTAGTGCCCAAGCATTTTAGAAGTTTGGGAAGAATGATATCATTGAATATCTTAAGAGAGTGAGCAAGACTGACATGATTGATTATGATTATTGGTTGTTTAAGTTCTAGAAGAATTAAACATGAACATAATATTTGATCTATGAGGATTGGATAGGAAGATCAATTTCAAGTGGTATAGAAGAAACCAGGAGAAAAAAGAAAATATTTCTTGTTTTGGTTTAAACATTTTATAGTGAGTAGCAGGAAGCTATAGTTTTTTAGTGGGACTCTAGAATATGAGAATGGTGAAACTATATAACGATGATATTAAGAATATATATGGTTTAACCACTTGGTTTTATATTATATAATCCATGATTAGGGAATCTAACCAATCATGACAAGGAGTGGGTTCTCACATTGAGGTTGGACCTTATAAAAATCCAGTGTTCCTATGTTATTTATTTTCTTACTACAATCAGGTGAGGTCAAGTAATAAAGAAATAGTGGATCTTAAAATTAATAAATCAAAGAGGATAATTCTAAATAATTAATTATAGAAATTATACCACTAATTCACCCCCCTGCTTAATGGTATCAAATTAACCTAGGCTCTATAATTGGTATCAGAGATAATCCAAGTTCTATTTGAAAGATACTAGAAGCTGCTAAGTATAGAGAATGTAAATTCTATAAATAGCATTGGTTTACCTATATTCTATGGTAAGAACTTCCACAACTGGTAAAATAAGATTTTCCCCTACCTCTTATCACTTGGAATGGAAGTTAGAGATACAACAATAGTGTGATTTACAACCATCATTGAGGGTACTCCTATTACTCTTTTTGATAAGATAAATATCTTGGTTGATGGAAAATCTCAAAATTCCATTTTGATATTTCTTTCATAAAAGGTACATACAATATCCATGGGGATTCAAATTGATAAAGAAATATGGGACAAACTAGAAATTTATGAAGGTAATATTAAGGTCAGGGAATCCGAGTTTCAAATTTGGAGGATAATATTTGAGGATATTAAAATAACTAATGATGAAAATATTGATGACTAATTTAAAAGAGTCAAAGAGATTATCAGTATATCTAGGGATTTAGTGAGAAGATGGATGATTTTACTATTGTTAAAAATCTAATGAAAATTTTCTAAATAGTTTTGATCCTAAAACTTCATCCTTGAAAGAAAGAGAATACTTTTCACTAAAGGAATAACATGATATTCACATTGTTTATAAAATGATAAAAATTATAGATTTCGAAGATAAGATCAAAGATGAGATAGATTTCAAGGGAATTAAGAGGCTAAAAATTAGAGATTATAAAGAATAATAATCAAATGTTTCTCATAATAAGGGAGAAGTTAAAATAAGACAAGTGGAAAGGAAAGGTCAAGTAACCACTAAGGTCATGCAACTGTAATGGAATTAGACACTTTACCATAAATTTCCCAAAAAATAATGCTATTGAATCTAATTTAGATGAAGTGGATAAGAAACCTCAAAAACAAAAATAGGATAAAAGTAAGAAGAAGAAATATAGTAGTAAGAGAAGGAATTTTATGAGTAAAAAGGAACAAGTTGTCTCCTTATCATGTAGTCGATCAAAATATGAATTTAATTTTATGGATCATGTTGAAAATGGTTTCTATACCTCAAATAGTGATGATGATGATAAATTAGAAATAATTGAGCTAGAATACATGTTGAAGAATGGGTTAGATTCATTTATTGATCATAACACACAACTTAAAAATGATAAGTGGAATCAGTTCAAAGAAAATGATAAGATAGATGAGGTAAAACAGGAATATGTCAAGAAATAAGTATCTTATATTGAAGAGATCAAGAAATACAAACTGAGAGTATTTTTGAAAAATAAAATAGTGATTGATATTTAGAAAAAACTAGTTTTGGAAGAATAAGAGTTGTCTGAGAAATAATCAATGTGACTTGAAGCTCAAAATGAGTTGAAAAAGATCAAAAAAAATTTCAAAAAAATCATTTTAGGTTAAAACTGCATCTTATCAGGCTAGTGAGAAAAAGGATCCTAATAAGAAAGTTAAATCATCTCTCAATAAATTTCAAAGTAAACCAGTTATCTCTAATAGTGAAGGTTTCAAAAACAAAGCTGAACCAATTTGGACTAAAAGGAAAAGTGAGAGACACTCATCTAGATCAAAGGAAGAGTGGTATATGACTAGAATACTAATAACCACTAATAAAATATAGTCTCAATTTATAGTAAGATAGTAGGAATAATTTTCCGGATGGATTTATCATCAAAATGGAATATCGAGGTTCAAGTTTCATGTTAGTGTTATGGGTTGTGTGGATATAAAGCCTACTCTTTATGTTTTAATATATCATTACCAAGGAAGAGGCATAAATTAAGGATTGGATATACCAACAAAATGATAGAAAGTTATTAAAGGGGGTAACCTGTGACTAGGAATTTATCAAATCCTCTAACCCAAAATAGACTTGGATGTTTAGAAGCAATTTTTGGAAGATATAAGTAGCAGGGTCATAGAGTTGAGGAATGAATTACTAGCTTATCTGGAGAGATTACATGTGTTGTAAAATGTAATGAAATTCATAAGGTAAAAGGATAATGATCATGTCTTGCTAAGGTTTCTAAGAAATCATGTGAAAGAAACCCAAAGTAATTTAGAATCCTAAGAAAAAGTGTTTAACTATTTAGCTAGCCCAGCTGGAAATGGATAAACATATAAAGAAAGCAAAAGTAAATGCTCATGATACAAGGAAACAATTTATTTTACTTGATGAGATCATATTTCATGAGAGTTTGTCTAAAGTTGGGAACTTAAAACCTAAAGATAATTTTTGTGGAAGGTTCAATCAAGATGAATATGGAATGATGGATCATATGGCCATCCTAATATATTAAGAATAATGGGTGAAAAAATGATTCAAGCACTAGATGAAACATTTTCCTTGATAGTTGATGTCAATAATACAACTCCACATAAGAAAATAGTAGAAAAGAATATGTTTGTGCAACCTATAAAGACTCATGAAAATAAAGGAAGCATGAAAAATTCAACCCATATTGAGATTAGAAAGATTGAAGGATCTTGGTTTAGAGGAAACTCTCAGCCTTTTTATTTTAATTAAGGAACTAAAAAGTTCTTCTTTATTCCCTTGTATAGTTTATTTATAACTAACATATAGGGAATTGAATGAGAGTATTAAAAGGGGAAGATGATGAGTGTTGTAGCAGTTTTACAATAAGAAGTAGTGACCACCATGGAATGTTCTAACTTCCATGATGAAGAATGAAGTACATCCCATGAGGGGGAGATTACATGAGGTAGAAGCTACCATAAATAAATTATTTTTTATAAATATATAATCTAGATAGCATATTCAAAAAATGTAAGTTGATTTATGTCAATCACACTTTTTTCCCATGATTTTTTTATATAAAAGTGGATTATTAAAGAGGAGTGGTGGTTGATGAGAAATAAGGGGGAGTAGATTATTATATTTCACTTGAACTATTCTTATTCATTTAATGACGATGAGTATATGATATTTCTTTTTGAGAATTTTTTTTCTACAAACCATTAAGTGAGAATTTTGAAGATGTATGACTTAGTGAATAGATTATTAGACAACTTTGGTGTATGGGTTTACTATAAATTGTTTTCTATATCTGTTTAGCCCAAGTAGACTTAAATTTTATAAATGATGAATCATGGATAAGATTCATATTATGTCATTATTATATCAATAATTTAGATCAGGTTGTAATTATGAACACATGGGAGGAGTAGAAATTATTTTTTGAGAATCATAGAAGAATCATGAAGATGATATGAGATGACTTCTCTTATATTTCCTTTATATTTATGGTCAACATGAGGGAGAATAAAAATACACACATATTGAAGTAATTATTTTATGGTATTGATAATAAATCTAAAGGGGGAGAATAAAGTTCCCAAGTATGGATTATATTTTTTATTAATTAATGGGGTTGTTATTATTTAGGTAAATTATCAATATGTTTTGGAAGAATAATATGTTGAGATAAGGAAGAATCTATTGCATAATATAAAGGATAGTATTGTTAATATTCTAGAATACCTTGTTGTATAGATTCTTAATAGTATTACTTTATATGTGATAATTTTTTGAGATGATCCTTGTAATGGTACGGACCTCTCTGGTCCATTTATTTGTGAAAATATGGTGTTTGAGGTGTTCTGGGAGGTCAAGGTGACTTATTTCTAACACTTTTCCAAATTTCCAGTTCTATGAATAGTGTTTCCAGGATGGTAGGTCATCTATTAGTAGGTTATATATCACTAGGTTATCTATTGGTGGGTCATATATCAGTAGTTCATCTATTGGTAGGTCATCTATCAGTAGGTCATCTATCGGTATGTCATTTATCACTAGGTGTACAATGTTTCCAGATCAGTAGGTGTATAGTGTTTCCAACTTCCTACAGTTTCATCCCTTTAACATTATCTTTGATGTAAAATGCATTTAAAGCCCTGTTTTAAGGGATATAAGGTCAATTAAAAGCCCATAACTCCTATATTAATTTTTCCTAAGGGTTCAGGTGCCTTTACTCAACCAAACTGCATAGTCTTGACCAGATCTACCTTTAATGGAAAATCTAAAATGTATCGAAATTATTGCTCTATTTTTATTTTCAAAAGGGTCGAGATACCTTTCGCCCTTATTCTTCCTTATCCTTTATATTGGTTTGAGTTTCCCCAAACCTTTGTTTCTGAGGAGTTTTTTATTGTGCTATCCATTGATCGTTTCGCCCTTGGAGCTTCTCCTACTATATGTGCACCCCCTTTTTCGATACAACTAGGAAGTATTGATCCATCTTTGATATAAGGTATGTTCTACCTATGTTATTTTGGGTTCCTTGATTTTTTTTCCTCCTATTTCTCCTTTACATGTGATATCCAAGTTTCTAATAGAGCTTTCTTGGGTATTGGTTTATGCGATTGTGTCGTGGCATCCTCGGGTGGATGCAGTCATTGTAGTAGAGGTGATAATGATCCATTGTGTTGGACCATTCTCATGCAAAGAATATTATAAAAATTTTGAGGTATGGGATTCATGGATTCTATATTCTATTTATGTGTATTCGTAGAGTTATCATGATTTATCCCACTGGATCAAAATGAAATTGACATAATAAATATTTTAACCAGATTAAAGAATTAGTATCAATTGCCTAGTGATGTTATTAAATCTTGATTTGATAGATAGTGTGATATCTATAATTTTCTTATTTAGTATGTCATTCATGATGTAAATTGGTAAATAACATAAATCCATGATTAATTATGAATTAATTTGACAAAGATAAAGAGGCATGTTAATGAATTTGGTTGTGGTTGTTGTGATTTGATGATAATAAAATGGATGTAGTTATGAATGTTTAATTGAATCGGTTAATTCAATATGGAATAAAGAACACATTGTGTGTTAAAAGATAATTCCTTGTAGGGTTCTGATTTAACCTCTTTCATATAAATTACAAGCACCTTAGGCTTTGGAGATGTGAGTGCTCATTGTGTGTGAAGTTTAAATGCTTTATTTAGGACCAATAGCACAGTTGCTATGTTATTTGTTTCCAGTTGCTTGTGTTGTGGTGTGAACTTGGGATGGATGAGCTTAGATGGCTATTGTGGTATGTAGGGGCAGGGAGGCCTGGTGGTGGTGGTGGAAATAGTTGACGCCTGGAGTGGAAAGATGCATCGGGTTATGCATGTGGGTGTCGGGGAGGACATCGAGGATGATGGAACGAGTTGAATTTGGCCTTACCCTTCAACGTGAAAGTGGTTGATGTTGAACATGTTACTTGTTTATCTATTTTACCTTCCCCACTTCTTGAGGTAGATGGTCTTACATACCCTCCTTCCAAAAGAGGAGAAGACTCATGGGGTATTCCACATGCTTTTTATGTTTAGCTTTTCACGTATGGACAGGTTTATGCTCCTACTATAGGTGGAAATGACTCGATGGGTAGTTCATCTACTCACCATGTTGATCACCTTGTGTTTGGTATCCTATAATGCTTTCTTAGAATACCTGGAAATATGGAAAATGGTAATGTTGTTAAATAAATTAATAAATTATGTTTAACCCATGGGGTTGGAGCTTTCTGGGATGCAATGTTGAGGTTGTGACTTTGAGAAGTTGTGGAATCGATTTGGTTATTCCTAGAGGGAATGGAACTTTGTTGTAATTCTAATGAAATGTAATGTGGAAATGATAATGGTTAATTAATGGTTAAATAATTAATTAACATAAATTTAAACTGATTAAAATGGATAATATGACTTAATGTAGCTCTTTAAATGGTTGTGTGCTAATAGGATATCTACTCTTAGCAGTGGAAGTTGGGAGTCCGAGAGACATTATCTGTAGTTGAGTCTAAGACTAGGTTTTTTCCATAGTGTGGTAGTAAGATATATTATATTCTGTACTTTTTGTGTTTCTATATGCTACACCACCCTGTTGGTTAGGGCTAATAAAACCCAATGAATTTTGATCCCTAGGGGGTGTTTTCCCCAATATCCCGGTGGGAGGATGGATGGATAACTACCCCCTTTGGCCTCACTCTCTTCTCTTGGTATTTACTTGTACTTTCATGCATGACAGTTAGTTTTTCCCATATATGTGTGCAGAGGGTTGTAATGGATTATGGTTATTTCACACACATATATCCTAGATGTAGTTTTGTAATGTCTACTATAGGTATGACGTGTATAGGTTGTGATGGATTGAGGATCCTTACTTAGTATATGGGTTGTAATGGCTTAAGGTATAATACCTGATGTTTGATAAATGTTATACAGGATATGGTGGATCCATAAAAATACCTGGTTACTATTGGGTATCTATACATGGTGATTTGTGTTGCACGAGGTTCATGTTGTGGTGCTTCTCCAAGGTATCCTTGGGCTAGCCTTTTTGGAGAGAGATGCTTAGGACGTGCGTCGTTGGGGTAATGTGGAAACCCAGTGGGGAAGTGGTAGTGAGGTACCCTTGATATTATTTATTATATTATATACTCATGTATGCGATACTTGGTGAGAGTATCCATAGTGAAGCTGGGAACTTATCATACATGTTTAGGTGATGAGTTAGTTTCACTTGTTGTTCATTGTGCTTTAGCATGTTTTCTTTACTTTTTCATGAGAGGATCCAGGGAGGATCCTACTGAGTATACTGATATATTCACCCTACATTATATAAACTATTTTTTAGGTCACTTGGAGTAGGTTAGAGATCAGACTGGTAACTACTAGTTCAGGGTTTTGCAGGAGCTATTTGGGATTCATGGTCTATGTCATTTTACATTAGTTTGGTACTTTCGGTTTTCCATTTTAGTTGTAGTAGTCTTTCAATGACATTACATATGTGTATTTGGGATTTATTTTACATTGCAGTCTGAGTAGGAGTTGGTTCGTGACTATATTATCTCTCTCTTCTAGATGTTTTCTCTTAGAGGGTAATGTCTCCCATATGTGTGTTTGTTATACCCTCGGTACTAGTCACCAACTGGGGGCCTACAGAAGGTAGGACTCGGGGGATCATTATCTCTCTTCTCATATTTTCAGCCTAGTAGGGGTACACTTTGTGGGGATGGGGTCGTGACATAGTGGTATCGGAGTCCTGTTTGAGGGATAGGATGTAGTTTGGAGTTAGGCATAGGCGAGGTTGCATGGGTTGGTAGGAAAATAGTGTTAGCTAAGTTTAGTAATCACTGTAAACATAGGATACCGGCTAAGACACGGGTATTTGGGGGGCCCTATGATCTGATGCACAGACCTTTAAGCTTATAGTGGCTACTAAATGAGGTGATACTAGTTTTAGGGTAGAGGCCTAGGAAAGGATCATGCATCATTCTTCTCTTCACCTGTGTTTGAATGGATATACCTTGGGATAGTTTAACCAAAAATGAATAAAGGAAAAAAATTAATTAATATTAAAGTATTCCATATTCTAGATTTAGGATCTCTAATTATTTTTTCTTTCATAGGTATGGCTCCAAGTCAGCATCCTCATCAGGTTCATGCAGAAGATATTTAGTAGGTTGTGCTAGCAAATCGTCGTAGGGTAAAGGTTGAAGACGATGACACTTGGAGGAGGATACTCTAAGAGTTTCAACGCCAGAGTATACAAAAGTATGAGGGCTCTGTTTCAGATGCAGTCACTGAAGACTGGTTGGAGGAGGTTGAGATAGCCTTCAGTTCGATCCGTGCTCAAAAAGAGCACTGGGTATTGTTGGTTGTGATGATGTTATGTGGAGTAGTGAGGTAGTGGTGGTTCTTATTCCTCAGAGATCGTGAGGAGTCAGTAGTATCGTGGGAGGAGTTCCAAGACCAGTTCAGAGTTGAGTTTCTTTATTTGACTACGAAGGAATCCATTTTCTAGGAGTTTTTTACAATTTGATAGGGGATCTCCAATGTGTGAGAGTTTGGAATCTATTTTAAGAACCTTTTGTGGTATGCTTTGGACCCATTTCCTGATGGGGAGGCTAGGGTGATGCATTTTGAGGAGGCTTTGTATCCAGAGATCCAGTGTCAGGTCACTCCATTTATGATGAAGATGAATCTCGAGGTGTTTTTGATGGCATGGGTCATAGATAGGATGTTAGATAGAACCAGATTATCAGGATAGATGAGTCATCAAGATTCCTCACAAATTGGAGTTGTGGTCCAGGGTTCCCGATTTTTAGGGCATAAGAGTTTTTGTTCGGCTGGGGGTAGGTCTCAACCCTCAGTATCTCTTTTCTCTAGGGGAAGCAGCTCTCATGCCTATGCTAAGGGATCAGTCACTTGTTTTTCTTATGTAGGTTGAGGTCATCAGTAGCGAGAGTTCTCAAACTTTCTGAGAAGTCAGCATGTGTCAGGTTTTCTACTTCAGGTTCCTCTGTTGATGTAGTTTCATCCAAGGGTAATAGCAGTGGGTTGCACTAGCTTTGGATTAGTAGAGAGTAGATGGGGTAGGAAGAGGACATCCCTAGGATTTACCTTGTCCTCAAAGAGAAAAGCATGGCCATGGAGGTGGTCATCGTTAGGGTTGGGGAGTCTATAGAGCAGGTTGTGTTCAGCTTCATGCATTAGCGTTGTCAGTGTCAAGCGAGCCAGAATTTATTTAAGGTACCCTTTGCTTGTTTTATACTTGGGTGCATGCCTTGTTTGATTTAGGAGAGATGCGCTTCTTCATATCAGCTACCATTGTCCATTATTTTGGACTTGAGGTAGAGAGGCTTCCAGTTCCCTTGGTTTTTATTGTGCCAGTTAGAGACTGAACTAACTTGTTTGAAGTATGTAGAGACTAGGAGATAGTGTCGAGGCAGCACCGCTCTTAGAGGGATTTCCTATGTTTAAAAATACAACCATATGATGTCATCCTCAGCATGGTTTGGTTTTATTCAGTGTAAGATATTTTGGATTTCTTCAGGAGTCAAGTGGTGTTCTTCGATGCTAATGGATATCCAGTGGTGTTTGTTTGTGATCGAGACCCTCAAATGGGTCGAAAGCATGTTTTTTCCTTATCATCTTTGATGGACAATCTGATGTTGAGTTCATCAGAGGTTCAACAATCAATGTCTCTAGGGTCATAGAAGAGTACCCTGATGTCTTTCTAAAAGAGGTTGTAGCATTACCCCCCCCCCCCCACGGGAGATCGGGTTCGGGATCAAGATAGAGCCAGGTGTGTCTCTTATCTCAATGTCTCCATATAGGATAGTTCTTTCTGATTTGCGAGAGCTGCGTATACAGCTTGATGGTATTTTGTAGTGAATTTTTGTTTGAATGAGCATGTCACCATGGGGTGCACCAGTTTTTCCTCATGAAGAAGGCTAATGGCAGTTTGCAATTGTGTGTTGATTATCATTGCTTAAATAAAGTGATAGTGAAGAATCACTATCCTCTTCTATAGATTGATGATTTATTCAATCAAATTAAAGGTAAAAGTTGGTTCTCCAATATCAGTTTGCGGTTAGGATATCATAAAATGTGGGTGAAGAATGAGGATATTCTAAAGACTTCCTTCCGTTGTCATCATGGGTATTACAAGTTCCTTGTGAGGCCATTCAGTGTGAAGAATTCTCCAGATGTGTTCATGGGGTTGATTAATGTTGTGTTCCGTGAGTTACTGGATAAGTTCATGGTGGTATTCATTGATGAAATCCTTGTGTACTCCACATATGAGGAGCATGCAGAGAATTTTCATGCCATTTTGGGAGTTATTCATCATCAGCAGTTGTTTGGGAAGTTATTGAAGTGTGAGTTTTGGGCTCAAGAAGTACATTTCTTGGTACATGTTGTATCACAATAGGGATTAGATGTGGATCCATCAAAGATAGAATTAGTTGTGTCTTAGGCAGCCCCCAAGATAGTGGAATAGGTGTGAAGTTTCCTTGGTCTTGCAGGATATTAAAGGAGGTTCATAGCCAATTTATCTTAGGTTGTGACTCCTCTGACACCATTGACCAAAAAGGATCAAAAATTCATATAGACTGATCAGTGTTAGGAATATTTTTAGTATCTAAAGGAGAAGTTGGTCAGTGATCTGGTTTTTTATCTTCCAGCAAAAGGTGTGCATTTTGAGGTTTTTTTTGATGCTTCGCGTCTAGGGTTAGGTAATGTTCTGATGTAGTGGAGATTGTTCATTTCTTATGGGTCCTGGCAGTTACGTCCCCAGGAATGTAAATATACCACCCATGATCTTGAGTTAGTGGCGGTGTTGTTTTCCCTGAATTTTTGGAGACATTATCTCATTGAAGATCATTTTGTGGTCTCCACCGATCATAATATCATGAGGTACATTTTCTCTCAGTGACTTGAACTTGCGATAGAATCAGTTTATGGGGTTCTTACAGGATTACGACTTCAAAATTTCATATATGCCTAGAAAGGGGAATGTTGTGTCCAATGCGCTGATCAGGAATTCACATAGTGATGCAGTGCATGAATCAAGTGATTCTGGGAGAGTGATGGAAGAACTTTCATCATTACATATGGATATGAGAAAATTAGGGGGTAGAGGTTGTCTTTTTCAGATGATGGTTCTGTCATCTAATAATGCAAGTAGAAGAGTCCCAGTTGGGGGATCTTGATATGGAGGTTTGGAGAGACTGAGTTTTTTTGTCAAGGCCCCTGATGGTTGGTCTAAGGATGAACAACATTGGGTGTTGTTTTAGGAGAGGCTTTTCATTCCTTTGGAGATGCGTGAGATGGTTCTCTTAGAGCTCCATAGTTTTCCCCTAACGGTATATCCTAGTGTGATAAAGATGTACTGATCTTTGAGGAGTTAGTTTTTTTGGAATGGGTTGAAGCATTTAGTTGTGAAGTTTATGCCTCTATGTTTGGTCTGCCAGAGGGTGAAGCCTGAGCACCATTTTCCCAGTGGTTTTCTCCAACTATTAGATGTTCCTTAGTGGAAGCAGGGGTATATATCGATGGAAATTGTTACTGGTTTACCTCAAGATCAGGGAGGATATGATTCTATATAGATAGTAGTGGATCATTTTATGAAATCATACCACTTTATAGCAATCAAGGAGTCGATATCAGTGGAGGTTTTGTTGAAGAAGTATCTAGATGATGTGGTGAGACTCCATGGAGTCCCGAGGATGATCATTTCCAATCGAGATCCTCATTTTACATCTAGGGTGTGGAGAGGTCCCCATCATGCTTTTGGTTCTCAGCTATTCCTTAGAACTACTTTCATATGTAGATGGATGGTCAGAAAAATCGGACCATCCATACTCTTAAAGACATGTTGCGTACTTGTTTCCTGAATTTTGGATGTTCGTGGATGAGGCACTTACCCTTGGTAGAGTTCACTTATAATAATAGTTTCCACTCCACCATCGATATGGTGTCATTTTAAGCCTTGTATGGTCGACCTTTATGTTCTCCATTATACTAGAATGGGGTCAAAGAGTCAGCAATTCTCGGGTCGGAACTAGTACAGAATACAATAGATATGGTTTAGGTGATTTTTGAGAGGATGAAGGTAGCACGAGATCATCATAAGTCTTATACTGGTCATAGGAGGAGACCTTTGGAGTTTGATGTTGGGGATCAAATTTTTATAAAGGTGACTCCTTATCATGGGAAGTGAAGGTTTGTTCATGGGAGTAAGCTTTCTCCCTGGTTTGTTAGGCATTTTGAAGTGTTGGCTCATTTTGGATTTGTGTCATATCAGGTAGCACTTCCCCTGCAAATGAGTAGGATACACGATGTTTTCCATGTGTCGCAGATCTGTCATTACCTTCATGATGACTCTCACATCATTTATTAGGTTGATATCGATTTTGATGATGATGTGACCTTTGAGAAGCAGACTATAGAGATCCAATTCCATAAGGAGAAGTTGTTGTGTGGGTGTGTTATCCCCTTGGTTCATGTTTTGTGGCAACACGGTGGAGTGAAGGAGAGTACCTAGGAAAGTTAGTCGTAGATACGCACTCAGTACCTTGAGTTGTTTGATGTTAATCTATTTTCTTGTAATAATGTTTGTTTTGTGGTTGTATACCTTTCCTATTTATGATATTGATTTCTCTTGTTTCTTATTTTGTCTTTCTCTCTTTTGAGAGGTATCTCCCCCAGGAGAGTAGTTTATGAGATGGTTGTAGTTTTCATGTGGTTTTGCATTGTTTCTTTGATGAAGTGGTCGAGATCCTATGGTGGAGAGAGCCTTGAGAGGTATCTCAAAGGGTGGTTATTAGGACCCCTTTTCTGTTTCCTCTCTAGGTTGGTTTTGGATTCTTGAGGATGAGAATGTTTTGAGAGGTATCTAATGTAATGACCCAGATCTCTTTGGTCCATTCCTTTGTTAAAATTTGGTGTTTGAGGTGTTCTGGGAGGTCAAGGTGACTTATTTCTAACACTTTTCCAAATTTATAGTTCTTTGAATAGTGTTTCTAGGATGGTAGGTCAACTATCACTAGGTGTACAGTGTTTCCAGATCAGTAGGTGTATAATGTTTCCAGATTCTTATAGCTTCACCCCATTGACGTTATCTTTGAAATAAAATGCATTCAAAGCCCTGTTTTAAGGGATTTAGGCCGATTCAAAACCCAGAACTCCTATCTTAATTTTTCCTAAGGGTTTGGTTGTCTTTACTTGGTAAAACTGTGTAGTCTTGACCAGATCCACCTTTAATGGCAAATCTAAATAGTATCTAAATTGTTGCTCCATTTTGATTTTCAAAAGGGTCAAGATACCTTCTACCCCTATTCTTCCTTCTCCTTTATCTTGGTGTGAGGCACACTAAACCTTTTTTTCTAAGGATATGTGTGATTGTACTGTCCTTGGATCATTTCCCCCTTGGATCTTTTCTTGCTACATGCACACCCCTATTTTTGTACAACCAGGAAGTGTCGATCTGTCTTTAGTATAAGTTATGTTCTACCTCTATTATTTTGGGTTCCTTGATCTGTTTACTCCCATTTCTCCTTTCCATGTGATGGAAGATGATCTCCATATTTATAATGGAGCTTTATTGGGTGTTGTTTTATGTGGTTGTGTCATGGCATCCTCGGGTGGATGCATTCATTTCGGGAGAGGTGATTGTGATTTGTTGTGTTGGCTAATTCTTAGGAAAAAAATGTCAGAAACATTTTGAGGTAGGGGATTTATAGATTATCTCTTCTATTTACATGAAATAGTATAGTTATCATGACTTAGCCCACTGGATCACAATGAAATTGACATAATAAATATTTGGACTGGATTAAAGAATTGGTATCAATTTCCAAGCGATGTTATTGCCTCTTGATTTGCTAGATAGTGTGACATCTATGATTTGATTGTTTAGCATGTCATTCTTGATGGAAATTGTTAAAGAACATAAATTCAGGATTAATTATGAATTAATTTTCCAATGATAAAGAGGCATGTTAATTAATATGGTTGTAGTTGTTTTGATTTTATGATAATTAAATGGATGCATTTATGCATGTTTAATTGAATTGGTTAATTCAAGATGGAATAAAGAACTTGTTGTGTGTTAAAATGTAATTACTTGTAGGGTTCTGATTTACCTATTTTGTTATAAATTCCAAGCGTCTTAGGCTTTGGAGCTTTGATTACTTGTTGTGTGTGAAGGATGAATGTCTTGTTTAGGGCTAAGAGCTCGGTTGTTATGTTATTTATTTCCTACTGCTTGTGTTGTGGTGTGCGCCTGAGATAGCTGATCCTAGAAGTTTGTTGTGGTATGTGGGGGTGGGGAGGCCTAGTGTCGATGGTGGAAGTAGTTAACTCTTGGAGTGTAAAATGCATCGGGTTATGTATGTGGGTGTCGAGGAGGACATTGGGGATGATGGAATGGGTTGAAGTTAGGCTTACTTGTCGACGTGAAAGTGGTTATTGTTGGACCTATTCTTTGTTTTTATATTTTACCTTCCCCACTACTTCATGCATATGGTCATTCTTACCCTTCTTCCAAAATAGGCAAAGATTCATGGGGTATACCACGTGATTTCTGTGTTTATCTTCTCAAGTATGGATGGGTCTACCCTCCTACTATAGGTGACAAGGAATCAACAAGTAGTTCATCCACTCACCGTGTTGATCCCCTTGAATTTGGTAGCTTAGAATGATTTCTTAGAATACCTAGAAATATTTAAAATGTTAATGTTGTTAAATAAATGAATAAATAATTTTAACCCATGGGTTTAGAGATTTCTAGGATGAAATGTTGAGATTTTGACTTTGAGAAGTTGTGGACTCAGTTTAGTTATGCCTATAAGGCATGGAACTTTGTTGTGATGCTAATGAAATGTAATGTGGAAATGATAATGGTAAATTAATAGTTAAATAATTAATTAACATGAATTTAAACTGATTAAAATGGATAATATGACTTAATGTATCTCTTTAAATGGTTGTGTGCTTATAGTATATCTAGACTTAGCAGTGGCAGATGGAAGTCTGAGTGACGTTAGCTGTAGTTGAGTCTAAAACTAGGTTTTTTTCATAGTGTGGTTGCGAGATATATTATATTATATACTTATGCTTTTATATGATTTCCCACCCTATTGGTTAGGTCGACTGATACCCTAGGGATTCTGAGCCCTAGGGGGTTTTTTCCCCAACATCCCAATGGGAGGATGTATAACAACCCTGCTCTTTATAACACACTTTAACATGATTTATTACATAAAATTTCACTTAAGATAACTCTGAGGATTGAGAATTCTGGTATCTTAGGAAATTAGGAACATTAAATAACAACTTAGAACATAAAACACAACATATTTATTGAAAACTTATTTTATAGGACCACAACATTCCTTTGTACTTAGCATTGCATGAGATAACCTGAGGACATGCATAAGAAAAGGGTGAGCTATAAAGCCCAATAAGAAAGTAATAAAGGTATAACATGAAGAATAAAATAAATTTTAGGCAATATTCATATCAATGGAGCATAATAGAAATATGAACATAAAGGCATGATATAGCATGATTATCATAACATGGAAATGTGGCAACAACATTTAACATGATATTAGCATGAGCCAAGGCTCATTGGACATGCAGCATGAGTAAACCCTCGTTGAACTTGAATTGGCATGATTAAACCCACATTTCACTTGAATTAGCATGATTAAAACTCATTTAACATGGTGTATCATGATACTATTCTTTACCCAATGTATTTGAGCGCTATCATGGCATACCCTTCTTAATCATTTCATTTCATACATAAGTGTTCCACATAGATCATATGAAAAGGATTCATTAAAAATTATAATTTGTTCCGTGAATAAGATATGTGGAATACATAAATCTAAGTCCTCAATAAACAAGTACATGTTCATAAAGGTGAACAACCTTGATAGAGAAATGGGTATGGTATTCACTTACATGAGGATTTTAGCATGGGAAATTTTTGTGTAACTTTGGCATCATAACAACGTCAAATAAATATCATAAAATGGGTTGAAGAGAGATAAAGGGTTCTCTCATAATTTATACATGAAATGGATAGTAATGGGGTCATGGAACATAATATCCCAACATATGTAATGGAATTTATATGCATAATATAAAATAATTTCTTGAATGTAAATGAGGAGATAGAAATCCCTTACGGAATTTTAGCATGGTAATGAGTGCACATGGGTGGTATTAATGAGAGAGGAAGGGGTATATCATCATTAAAAATAAGGAGTAAAGTATAGGGGAGGTGTGAAATAATACCCCAAAATTTTTAATTGAAAATAAAATGGCATAACAATATAAGGAAACTTGGACATAAATAATGAAGGAAGGAAAGTGAGGATCCCTTACTTGTAAGTGTGATCCCAAAGGCTTGGGAGATACTTGAGAGAGGATTCTTGGGATCTTTGGGTGACTTGGGAGGATTATAGAGAGATTAGGTCAGAGTTTGGTCAAGATCCAAAGGTTTTTGAGTGAATAGAAATGGGAGATTGAGTGGGTTTATATAGGAAAGGATAGGGAATTCTTTATTATTTAGATTTTGGATAGACATTAAACTAATCAAAAACAAAAACTATCCCATGTTTTTTGCCCATGGTTTTTTCCAAAGTGGAGTGGAAAACATTATTTTATATTTAAAATGGACTAACTTATTAAAATATTAGTTTTTATTATGTGAAGGTGAGTCACACTCTCAAAGAAATCATTTTAAAAAGTTAAAATATTTTATAGGTCTTGGAGGGTCCACTAAGGCACCATAAAATTAATCAAAAAATATAAAATTACATTATTTTAAATATAAAATATATATTGGACAAACATCCTTTTTATATTATTTTATTACATTACTATTAGGTCATTATGTTGTCATAAAACACATTATATTTAAAGAGTATTTAATTTTTACCCAAAAATTTGACTATCTCAGAAAATTGTGAAAAATTCACCGTTAGATAATTTTGAAATCCTGAATAAAAAAATAATATTCATTTTATATAAACAATTTTCTAAATATGTGAATTTTTACTTTTAAAATAAAAACCTACATTTATTGAAAATTCATGGGTTTTGATAAAAACAGCTTTCAAACCTTAATAAAAATTAAAATTGTATTCATAAAAATTATACAATCATTTATATTTAATAAAATTAATTTAGATATAATATTTTATTAAAATATTATTTAATTCAAAAATTGATTAATTCATCAAAATAAATTTCTTAATTAAATATTAACAAAAAAACTCTTTGTGATTTAAAAACCATTTACAAAGTAACAATAATAAAATGAATGTATATTATTTATTATATAAAAAACTAATGCACATAATCATAGTGCTAGGTTCTTGTTACATAACCCCTTATAACACTCGTATAAGACCTAAGGATAATGTGTGTGATGGTGAAAAACTCTTGGGGTGGCTCGGATAACATCGCTCGAGTGGTAATCTCTATTAACTTCCACTTCTCCTATAAGTGGTTCCATTAAAGCTTAACGTGTTGAAGCTCAGCTTAGGATTGGTCAAGAAAAAATCCCATTGACTCTACCTCCTTTCTGAGATACAACAAATGGGCTTCCTATGGATCAATTCTACTGGATGAGTCCATCATTTCCTTTGTCTGAGTAAATTGGATTTGTTAAAGCCTTATATTTATACTAATCATGTGATCATTGTTCAAAGGTTATATTAGAAATGGTAAAAATTCTTAACGGTATTTTAAAATCCAAAAACATAAAACCAAGAAATTACATATGTTTTATATAACCTTTTTATATAATGATACATTTAATTAGATCAAGAGTAATTTTCATTAATAAAATTTCAGGTTGTTACAATCTTCCCCCTTAAGAAATTTATCCCTCAAAATTTCATTTTCCCACATTAAAATAGATGAGGGAAACTCTTCTTCATCGTTTCCTCTGATTCCGACATTGATTCTTTAAATTTTTGGTTTCGCCACAACACCTTGACGAGGGGCATTGTCTTATTTCGTAGAACTTTTTCCCTATGATCTAAGATCTTCACTGGCTTCTCTTTATAGGAGAGGTCATTATCCAATGGTACCACCTCTGGATTGAGTACATATGATAGGTTAGGTATGTACTTCCTCAAGAGTGATACATGGAATACATCATGTACTTCAGATAGGTTCAGTGGGAGTGCTAGTCAATAGGCCACTACTCCAATGCGATCAAGGATCTCAAAAGGTATGATGTACCTTGGACTAAGCTTTCCCTTCTTCCCAAATCTCATAACTCTCTTCCATGATGATATTCAGAGGAATACCACGTCTCTGACATCAAACTCTAGATCTCATCGATGATTATCAGCATAGTTCTTTTGTTGACTCTGAGTAGATTTAATGTGTTGTTGGATGGTCTTAACCTTCTACACAATTTCTTTGACCATTTATGGACCTAGGAGTTTCTGCTCCCCAAATTCATCCCAACATGCCAGTGTTCTGCACCTTTTCCCTAAAGGGCTTCATAAGGGGCCATTTGGTTGCTTGAGTGGAAACTGTTATTTTAAGAAAACTCAACCAGGGGAAGATGTTAATCCCATCTTCCTTTGAAGTTCATTGATAATTCTCTCAACACATCCTCAAGTTTTTGGATTGTCTGATCAGATTGACCATCAATTTAAGGATGATAATTTGTACTGAAGTTTAGCTCAGTATTCAGAGCAGGTTAGAGACTCTTCCAAAACTTATAGGTAAATCTTGGATCTCGATCAGATACAATCGATAGTGGTACTCCATGCAGCCTTACCACTTCTCTGATGTATATTTGTGATAGTTGATCCAATGATAAATCCTCTCAAATTGAAATGAAGTGTGAATTCTTTGTAAAATGATCCACAATAACCTAGATAGCATTGTTTCCTTTGGATGTATTTGGAATTCTGGTGACAAAGTCTATGGTGATGTTCTCCCATTTCCATATTGGTATGGGTAATGGTTGCATCATCCCCTTAGACATCTACCTCTCAGCCTTCACTTGCTGACATACAAGGAACTTTTATGTATGCTCATCGATCTCCTTCTTCATGTTATCCCACTAATAATGATCTCGAAGATCTCGATACATCTTTGTGTTTCCTGGGTTTCAATGGCCCGAAGGCCTTATTTTTTTTATTAATTTTTTATAACCCCCCTTTCAAGGGATGAGGGGGAACCCTTACAAGGATCATAGGCTCAGAGATTACAAGGATCGTAGGCTTAGTAGACTACATGACCTTACGGTCTTAAGTAATTCAACCAGACTATCTATAAGAAACTTCCCCTCCCTAGCATCTGTATCGTTGTAGTAGCTCTCCACCTTCACATGGTCGTCTAGCTAGGCTTCTCGTGCAAGAACAGGCTAGTCCTAATGGCATAGCCATACCCTCTAATTATAAAAATCTATTTGGCTCTACTCTGGTGAGTTCACCTGCTCTGAATCCTCTTCTGGGGATGTTCCCTTTTTTGTAGAGTTTGTCTGGGGAAACTGTATGTGGCTCGAAGGCCTTGAGGTGGCCCAAAGGCCTTAAAGGTGGCTTGAAATCCCTACTGACTCGAAGGCCTGGGTGGCTCGAAAGCCTTAAGGACTCCAAGACCAAACCGAGGGCCCAAGATGAATATTTCTAGCTTCTATAGTACCGAACAATCCTTTCTACAGTACCCACATAGTGTATAGTTCTGCTACAATACCTACACAGTGTACAGTTCTACTACAGTACCCGCATGGTGTACAGTTTTTCTACAATACTGCTACAGTGCCTGCTATAATACTTCTACAGTACCGAAAATATGCCTCTGTCTAGTTTTGAACATGAGTCTCATGGATTCACTTAAGGATACCTCACCAACTGGGATAAGGCTCATGTTCTTATGTTTCTTGGGTGAATGGAGATATTTGAACTATGTGAATCATCTAAAAGTTCTTTCTTTAACTTTAGATTTTATGGAACACGTAGTCTTGAACTTCGAATATTTCCCTTTTTTAATACTTTCCACTTTTTTCTGAATTACCACATCATCCTTTTGAGCATTATTTAACATTTCCAAAAGAGATAGTTGAGCAATCATTTGTGAAATGATTGATGATGTTCCCTTATTTATGATTCCCATGTCTATCTTCATCAAATCTAAGAAGATTGGATCCTTTTCAATTATCATCAATGAAAGAATTGATGGATCATTTCTACTTAGATCATCTTCCACTTTATTCACTTTCCCTAGATGGTAGTGAATTGAGAAATCATAGTCTTTGATCAGCTTTAACCATCTTTGTTTGTGCATGTTCAACTCTTTCTATGTGAATATATACTTGAGGCTTTTGTGATCCCGGTATATTTCACACTTCTCCCCAAAGAGGTAATGTTGCCAAATTTTTTAAGCGAATATTACTACAGCCAACTCCATATCATGTGTTGGATAGTTTTTCTCATGAACTTTCAATTTCCTTGAAGTATAGATAATGGATTTTTCATTTTGTATCAACACACAGCCTAGGTCCTTCTTCAAAGCATCACTAAATACCACAAAAAGTTCTCCACTTGTGGGTAGTATTAGCATGGGCATAGTGATAAGCCTCCTTTTCAACACCATGAAGCTATCTTTTCATTCATCACTCTAAGAAAACTTGACTCCCTTATGAGTTATCTTAGTAAGATGGTTTAAAAATCGTGATAAATTTATCACAAATTGATGATAATATCCATCTAACCCAAGGAATATATGGATATTCGTCACAGATATTGGCCTCAACCATCCCTCAATTGCATTTGTATTAGAGGGATCCATAGATATCCCATTACTTGTGATGATATGACCTAAGAAGGATACCTCCTTCAACCAAAACTCACACTTGTTTTACTTTTCATAGTGCTTCTTCTTTCGCAAGGTCTCTAGTACAGTGCTTAGATGCTCCTCATGTCCTCCTTGGTTTTGGAGTATATTAGAATATCTTCTATAAAGACTACCACAAATTTTTCGAGGTAATCTCTAAAGACTCTATTCATCAAGTCTATAAATATTGATGGAGAATTAGTGATTCTGAAAGGCACTACTATGAATTCATAGTTCCTATACCTTGTACGAAAAGCGGTCTTGGGGCTATTCTCCTTCTTAACCCTTACTTGGTAATATCCTGACCACATATCCACCTTAGAGAAGTATTTTTCTCCATGTATCTGATCAAACAAGTTATCAATTCATGGAAGAGAATACTTGTTCTTTATCATGATTTTGTTGAGATCATGATAATCAATGAAAAGGTGCATTGACCCATCCTTCTTCTTGATGAAGAGGACTGGTGCACCCCATGGTGAAGCACTTGGCATATAAACCTTTTATCCAAATTCTTCTATAGTTTTTTCTTCAGCTCCTCAAACTCAACAACAGCCATTATATACAGAGTATTAGATATTGGCAATTCCCCAGGTATAAGATCAATCAAGAATTCAATATCTCTTCTAGGAGGAAGACTAGGAAATTCATCAAGAAACACTTCAGCGAATTCCCTCACAATAGGCATGTCTTCAAGGATGGTTGCTTCCTTAGACTCAATCATTTAAGCAAGATACGAGTGCTCATAGGGTATTAATATCCACACTTGAGATGATGGTTCTAAAAAAGATTCATCCTCCTCCTTTCACTTATACAGAATTGGGGGTCGATTTTCCATATGGAGAGTGATTTCCCTCTCATGGAAATTTATGTTGGCTCTATATTGGGAAAGTCAATCCATGCCAATAATTGCATCAAATTCCACCAGAGGGAGTATGATGAGGTTCACTGGGAAGTTAATACCACAAATTTTGATAGGGGAGGAGTTATATTCATGGGATGAAATGATTTCCCCATTTGTTGTTCTCATCAACATCTCTACTTCCATGATTTGTGGTGGTGTTGGGATTGTTCTACTAAACTTTTAGGATATAAAATAATGCATAGAACTAGAATCAAAAAGTATGTTCACTATTCTTGAATGAATAACTAGAGTACCTATCACCACTTCATTATCAGGGTTTGCTTCAGTAGTAGTGATGGAAAAAGTTCACCCTTGATGCCTTGGAGGTTGTTGGTTGCCTCGAAAAACCATTAGATTAGGACACTAGTTTGCAAAGTTCCCTAGTTCTTTGCAGTTGAAGTAATGAACAATATGTTGAGGGTCGAACGGAGCATTCCTCTTTTCTATCACAGCAACGGGTTTTTCTTGTCAGTATTTAATGGCTAGGTGCCCTTCTCTTACACACATAAAACATTTCCTAATCCCCTTTAGGAAATTTCTGAGGTGCTTCTTTCTAAATGTTTGGCAAGTGGGGTGCTGGAATTTCTTAGCACCATTGGATTTATCCATTGGACCACCAGAATTAACGTCCACTTTCTGCTACTTATCCCCATGATACCCCTGAGATTTTTTGATCTCTATTACAACTTTGAGGGAACATCAAACAATTTTCTCATAGCTATCTAAGTTACAGATCTCCAGGTCTTTTCATAGGCTAGGTTTTAGCCCACCAAAGAAGTAGTCAACCTTGCATTCAGGGGTAACGACAAAGCCAGAGGCATATCATACAAGCCTTGTGAAGTTTTCCTTGTATGCTCTGATGGATTTTTTATCTTTTTTCTTGAGGGAAAGGAAGACCCTTTCCATATTAAGTCATAGGGTGCGTAGAAAATATTTATCAAAAAACAATTTTTATAAATCCTTCCATTTCAATGCCTCAATATCTTCCTTAGGCTTCATATTTTTTATCAATGTCTACCATTGATCAGATTTACCCTCCATATGATAAGCATATAGAAGAACCTTCTCTTTTTTGGAACATTGAAGGATGTAAAAGATCTTTTCAATGGAGTTGATCCATTGTTTGATGGTTGAGGGATCGGATGATCCATTAAAATTAGGAGGTATTTGTCTCATGAAACTCTAGATTGTAGATTGTTCTTTCTTGGGGGGGGGGGTTGAACATTACTCTTGACCCATGTTTCTATTCAAAACTTGAGTTAACTAAGAGAGTATCATGACAAATTTTTTGATTCCCACTCCCATCGGATTGGGCATCTCATTGGAATAGTTGTCACATTGATCTTTGCATCGGTTTTTTTCCCAAGTCCTCCTATTATCAACAATTGGCTAGAATAAAATTAAAGTTAGGGGTAAAAAATAAAGGTTAATACAATGACAAAAAGGTATAACTTATGAATTACATTTATTTCCTTAACTTATGAATTTATAGTCTTCAATCTATGTTATTCGTGATCTACTTCCCAACATACTTTCTTAGGGGCATTTTTTTATTCCCTTAATAATGGTTCATACTAAGATTATGAATTTAACAAATCATATCTCCTAGGAGTGTTGTAACCAAGAGTGAATCAAGGCCCGTTGTCATGCACCAGTTCCTATTCAAGTCTATATCAAAGTGGTTTTTTTTAGGTTTTACACCTAGATACATCTGTACCATAGCCACCTCTACTTGTTCGTATCCAAATAGGGATTTATTTGCTTTATAAATAATTTACTTTATACTCACAAATATTTAGGTATGTTTTTATTATATTTAGTCTTATCCTTAAGGCATTCACTAGGGTTTTCTAATCCTAATCCCAAAAATAACTAAACTTATCCTCTAATAACAACTATAACAACTCCGGTCTTTGTAACACACTTTAACATGATTTATTACATAAACTTGCACTTAATATAAATCTTAGGATCTAAAGGTATAGTGTATTTGGAAATTAGGAACATTGCATAACAACTTAGAACATAAAACACAACATCTTTATTGAAAACTTATTTTACATGACCACAAGACTCCATAGTACTTAGCATTGCATGGGATAACCTGAGGAAATGCATAAGAAAGGGGTGAGCTATAAAGCCCAGTAAGGGAGTAATAAAGGCATAACATGAAGAATAAAATACATGTTAGGAAATAGGCATATCAATGGATCATAATAGAAACATGAACATAAAGGCATGATATAGAGTGATTATCATAACATGGAAATGTGAGAATAACATTTAACATGATATTAGCATGAGCCAAGGCTAATTGCACATGGAGCATGAGTAAACCCTCATTGCACTTTAATTATCATGACTAAACCCTCATTTAACTTGAATTATCATGATTAAACCCTCATTTCACATGGCGTATCATGATATTATTCTTTACCCAATGCATTGGAGCGCTATTAGGGCATACACTTCTTAATCATTTCATTTCATGCATAAGTGTGTCTCATAGATCATGCAACATGGATTCATTAAACATTATAATTTATTCCATGAATAAGAGATGTGGAATACATAAATTTAAGTCCTCAATAAAAAAGTACATGTGCATAAATTTGAATACCCTTGATAGAGAAATGGGTATGGTATTCACTTACATGAGGATTTTGGCATGGGAAATTTTGGTGTAACTTTGTGAACAGAATAACATCAAATAGAAATTGTAAAATGGGTTAATGAAAGAGAAAGGGGCCTCTAATCATTTATAAATTAAATGGACAGTAAGGGGGTCATGGAACATAATATCCCAACATATTTAATGGAATTTAGATGCACAATATAAAAGAATTTCTTGAATGTAAATGAGGGGAGAGAAATCCCTTACGGAATTTTGGCATAGTAATAGGTGTACATGGGAGGAATAAATGATAGAGAAAGGGGTCTATCATAATTAAAACATAAGGAGTTATGTATAGGGGAGGTTAGAAATCATACCCCAACATTTTTAATTGAAAATAAAAGGTCATAACAACATAAGGAATCTTGGACATAAATAAGGAAGGAAAACGAGGATACCTTACTTGGAAGTGTGATCCCAAAGGCTTGAGAGATGCTTGAGAGAGGATTCTTGGGAGTTTGGGGCGCCTTGGGAGGATTCTAGAGAGAGGAGGTAATAGTTTGGTCGATTTACAAAGGTTTTGAGTGAAGAGAAATGGGAGATTGAGTGGGTTTATATAAGAAAGGAGGGGGAATTCTTTATTATTTAGGTTTTGGATACTACACATTAAACTAATCAAAACCACAAACCATATCATGGTTTTTGCCCATGGTTTTTGTCAAAGTGGAGTAGAAAACATTATTTTATAATTTCAATGGGCCAAATTATTAAAATATTAGGCTTTCTTATGTGGATGTGATTCACACTCTCAAGGAAATCATTTTAAAAAGTTAAAATATTTTATAAGTCTTGGAGGGTCCACTAAGGCACCATAAAATTAATCAAAAAAAAACTAAAATCACATTATTTTAAAGATAAAACATATATTGGTCGAACTTCATTTTTATAGTATTTTATTATATCACTATTAGGTCATTATAATGTCATAAAACACATTATATATTTAAACGGTATTTAATTTTTACCCAAAAATCTGATTGTCTTAGAAAATTATGAAGAATTCACCATTAATTAATTTCGACATCCTGAATCCAAAAATAATATTCATTTTATATAAATAATTTTCTAAATATGTGAATTTTTACTTTTAAAATAAAAACTGACGTTTATAAAAAATTCATGGGTTTTGATAAAAACAACTTTCAAACCTTAAAAAAATTACAATTGTATTCATAAAAATTATACAATAATTTATATTTAATAAAATAAATTTAGATATAATATTTTATAAAAATATTATTTAATTCAAAAATACATTAATTCATCAAAATAAATTTCTTAATTGAATATTAACTAAAAAACTATTTTTGCTTTAAAAACCATTTACAAAGTAACAATAATAAAATGAATGTATATTATTTATTCTATAAAAAACTAATGCACATAATCATAGTATTAGGGTCTTGTTACATAACCTCTTATAACACCCGCATAAGACCTAAGGGTAAGGTGTACGATGGTGACAAACTCTTGGGTGTCTTGGAAAACATCACTCTTGTGGTAATCTCTATTAACTTCCACTTACCCCGTAGGCAGTTCTATTCAAGCTTAACATGTTGAAGTTTGGCTTGGGATTGGTCAAGAGCGAAGTCTAGTGACGCTACCTCCTTTCAAAGCTCTAAAAAATGGGCTTCATATGGAGTAATTCTATTGGATGAGGTCATCGATTCCTTTTTCTGAGTAAATTGGATTTGTTAAAACCCTGTATTTATACTAATCATGTGATCACTGCTCAACAGATATTTTATGAACGGTAAAAATTCTTAACGGTATTTTAAAATCCAAAAACATAAAACCAAGTAATTTCATATGTTTTATATAACCTTTTTACATAATAAGACATTTAATTAGATCAAGAGAAATTTTCATTAATAAAAGTTTGGGTCGTTACATGATAGATGGCTAACTACCCCCTTTGGCCCTACTCTCTTCTCTTGGTGGTTACTTGCACTGGTATGCACAATGTTTAGTTTTCCCCATATATGTGTGTAGAGGGATGTAATGTATTGTTGTTATTTCACACACATATATCTTGGATATAGTTTCTTAATGGATACTATAGATATAATGTATATAGGTTGTGATGGCTTGAGGATCCTTACTCGGTGTATGAGTTGTAATGGATTTAAGTGTAATACCTGATGTATGATATAAGTTATACGAGGTGTGGTAGCTCCTGAAAACTACCTGGTTACTTTTGGGTATGTGGACATGGTGGTTTTTGTTACACGGGGTTCATGTTATGGTGCTTCACCTAGGTGTCTTCAGGATAGCCTTTTTGGAGAGAGATGCTTAGGACATGTGACATTGGGGAAAAGTGGAAAACTAGTGGGGAAGTGGTAGTGGGGTACCCTTGATATTCTTTATTATATTATATACTCTTGTATAAAATACTTGGTGAGAGTATCCATGGTGAGGCTGGGAACTTATCATACTTGTTTAGGTGATGAGTTAGTTTCACTTATTGTTCACTGTGCTTTAGCATGCTTTCTTTACTTTTTCATAAGAGGCTCTAGAGAGGATCTTACTAAGTATATATCTATACTCACCCTACTTTATATAAAATATTTTTTTGTTCACTTTGATTAAGTTGGAGATCAAACTAGTTACTACTAGTTAAGGTTTTTGTAGGAGTTGTTTGGGCTTCATGGTCGCTACCATTTTACTTTCTTTTGGTACTTGTAGTTTTCCCTTTCAGTTGTAGTAGTCTTTGCATGAAATTAAATATGTGTACTTGGGTTTTATTTTACATTGAATTATGAGAAATATTTGGTTGGTGTCTGACTTATCTCTCTATTTGGCATGTTTTCTATTAGAGGTTAATGCCTCCCATCTGTGTGTTTGTTATACCCTTGGTATTAATCGCCAACCCGGAGCCTACTAGAGGCAGGACTCAGGGGTTCATTATCTCACTTATCACATTTTCAGCCCTGGAGGGGTACACTTTTTGGATAGAGGGTAATGAAAATACTCAAGTTCATGATAGGTACTTGTGACTAAGGAGTGGTATTATATACAATAGTCTTCTATTGAAGTTTTGAACATCCAACTAAAGGGTAGATTGTAGAACTGTTATTTTAGAAGACGATGCGAGTAAGAATAAGTGAGAGACCATACAAGTGAATGAAATATTTGTATGATGTTTTGAAGTGTTTGATAATAACTTGAGATGATTTTGAGTTGAATTAAGGTTCTAGAGAAGTCCCTAAGAATACTTGATATGAGATTGAGGAAGTATATAATTTCAGCGGTGAGGTGAAGAAAAATGGCTAAGTATTGATCATTATGTTGGACTTCATAAGGACCATGTTATTATTCATATGGATATTTATTCAACTATATAAGGATCATTTCAACTCTATGGTGGAAATCTAGAAAATTTTGGGAGACTTCGTAAGGATTTCTGAGTACTTCATAAGGATTTCCATCAGTTCGTAAGTATGAATCCACACTGCATAAGGGTAAATTGAACTACAAAAGGATAAAACTAAGAAGTGTAAGTTTCATTCATCCTTACATTAAGACTTTTTAAGGATGAGACCAAGAAGACTATAAGGATGATCCTACACTTCATAAGGATCCTTTGAGACACTATAAGGATCATTCACTATAAGTATCATTCACCATAAATATTATCTATCCTTGTATTAAATCTTTGTAAGGATACCTTCATAAAAATATATGTTCATAATCATCCTTCACTTTGAGGAATTTTAGTGAAGATGATTATTCTAAACTAAAAACTGAAGATTTATATAAAAAATATATTCTAATGGAAATAAAATCAAGCAATGGTTTATATTGATCTTTAGGGATTTAAACATCAAAATTACTCTAAATTAATTTTCATTCAATCTAGGAAATTGAGAATCTCCAAACTGCAAGGGAAAGTTCCACGCCACGATGCATGAACCCATGCATAGGTGGAAAGGATTCAAAATGAATTTAAAAAGTGGATTTTTTATAGAAGAAGAATTAAATATTCTAATATCACATGAGAATAAAATAATCCAGATATTATTGGTGATTTAAATAGATGATTGTTTTGGATTTTGAATGGGTATATTGTGAGAAATAAAACTAGAAAGTATCCTCCAATTTGAATAAAATAAATATACTTGCATCCTAAGATTAAGGAGTTTCCATAATTCAAATATTGGGAAAAATATTCATGTATTACTATGTGAATATAAATTTATAGGATAAGGAAGAAGAAATCATTGTGTTAGTCCCTTTAACACAGTTATGAAATTCTATAGAAACTAGAAGGAACTATCAAAGAATAAAATTTGAGAAGAACAAGGAGATTGTATCCAGGAGATTTTCATAAAGAATGGGACATGCAGTGGTCAAGCTTTCAAGGATTTTAGGAAGAATTAGATTATTAAAGATCATGATAGAGTGATCAATACTAGAAGATCTGATTGTGATTATCATTTTTCTATGTTCATGAAGAAGTAATCACATGTATAACAGTGGATTTAGAAGACTTGAGGTAGAATATCTATTTCAATTAGTGTAGAATTAATTAGTATAAAAAGTAGATCTTTCATATTTTGGTTTGAGAATTTTGTAGTGGGAACTAGGAATCTATAGTTTTCTAATGAGAGTCTATAATATGAGAATAGTGGGACTCTATGATTATGGTATCGGGAAGATCCTTGGTGTAACCACTTAGATTTATAATAGAGAATCTAGGATTAGGGAATCTAACCAATCATGGTAAATATTGGGTTCTCATATTATATTCAAACATTGTAAAAATTGGGTGTTACTATGTTATTTATTTTCTTGATACATTCGAATGAGGTTGAGTAACAAAGAAATAGTGGATCTTGAATTTAATCAATCACATATTCTAATTCTAAAGAAGGAATTGTAAAAAGTGTACCACGGATTCACCCCCTCCCCTCTTAGTGGTACTAAAGAAACTTGGGATCTATAATTGGTTTTAGATCTAATCTAGGATCCCTCTAAAAGATCTAATAAGTTTCTAAGCATAGAGAATTTAAATTCTATAAATATCATATGTTTCCCTACTTTCGATAGAAAGTACTACCACGGTTGGAATAATAATATCTTGTCCAACATCTTATCACTTGTCCTAGAAGTTAGAGATACAACAATAGTGGGATTTACAACCATTTCTGAGTGTTCTTCTATAACTATTTCTGATAAGAGAAATATGGAGGTTGATGGAAAAGTTTAAAATTCCATTTTGATGTCTCTTTTAGAAAAGATACATACAAAAGTTGTGGGGATTAAAATTTATAAAGAAATGTGAGATAAATTAGAAAGTAGTTATGAAGGTAATATTAAGTTCAGGGAATCCAAGTAGTAGATTTGAGGATATTAAAATAGTTGATGATGAAAATATTGATGACTAATTTATAAGATTCAATGAGATTGTTAGTAATATTAGGGGATTTAGTGATAAGTTAAATGATTCTACTATTGTTAAATAGCTAATGATAAACTTTCTAGATAGTTTTGATCTTAAAATTTTATCCTTAGAAGATAGATAAGACCATTCACTGGATGAATTACATAATATCCTCATTACTTATGAAATGATAAAAAATAAAGTTTTCAAAACAATATCAAAGATGAGATGGATTTTGAGGACATGATAAAGTAAAAAATCATAGATGAAGAAGAATAAGAATCAAGTGATTCTTATAATGAGGAATATGAAGAAGATTTCAACAGAATTATTGCACTTTTATCAAATAAGATCAAATAGGGAAAGGAAATAGGAAAAGGAAAGCACCCACAAAGGTGTTATAATGGTAATGGCATTGGGAACTTTACCATAAATTGGTCAATAAAGAAGGAAATAAAATATGAATTATATGAATAGAATGATAAACATCATAAAAATGGGATAAAGGCAATAAGAAGTAATCTAGTAGCAAGAGAATGAGTTTTGATAAGTAAGAAGGAACAAGATGGATCCTCATCTTAGAGTTGGTCAAAAGATGAATTTAATTTTATAGCTCATATTGAATATGGTTTTGATACCTCAAGAAATAATGATGATGATTAAGGAGAAATAACTAAGCTATAATACATGTTGAAGAATGAGTTAAAAGCTTGTCTTGAGTAGAAAACGTGACTCAAGAAGGAGAAGATGAAGTGATAAAAAAGGATAATATGGTCAGGTAAAAGAGAAATATGTCAATAAAGAATTAGTTTATATTTAAGAGATCAAGAAATAAAAACTGATAGTAGTTAAGTAAGTGAAAATGGTGAGAGGTCTTGAGGAAAAACTATTCATGAAATAATAAGAGTTGTCTGAGATACAATCAATGTGCCTAGAAGTTCAAAATGAGTTGAAAAGGATCATAGAATATTTAAACAATTTAATTGAGGTTAAATTTGAATATTATAAAGCTTGTGAGAAGAAGGATCCTAATAAGAAATTTAAATCTACTCCCAATTTTTTTCAAATAAAACTTGTTATCTCTAATAGTGCTGGTTTCAAAAACATATCTGAGCTAGTTTGGACCAAAATAAAAAGTGAAAGATACTCTTCCACATAAAAGGAAGAGAGGGATATTCTAAGAAGATCACTTACCCTTAGTAAAAGTCTAGAAAAAGTTGTATCGGGACAGTAGGAACAATTTTATGGATAGATTTATCATTAATATGGAAGACAAAAGTTTCAATAATCTAGTTGGTGTTATGGGGTGTTTGGACATAAAGCTTTCTCTTGATAGTTTAATATGTCTTCAGTAAAGAAGAGGCATGAACCAAGGGAAATCTATACTGATAAAATGAGAGCATATTTTTCAAAGAGAGTAACATGTGACCAGGAATTTATCAAATCTATCAACCTAAAATAGATTTGGATGTTTAGAAGAAATTTATGGAAAATTTGAGCTGTGGGGTCATAGATCTAAGGAATACGTGACTAGATTACCTGGAGAGATTCATTATGGCATGAAATGGAAGGAGTTAAATGAAAATGATCATGTATTATTGAGGTTGCTAAAAAATCATGTGAAAACCCTAAAGAAGTTTATAATATCAAGAAATAGAGCTTAATTATTTGGCCAACCAAACTTGAAATAGATAA
The DNA here is from genome assembly GCA_963277665.1 of Viscum album. NCBI lineage: Eukaryota > Viridiplantae > Streptophyta > Magnoliopsida > Santalales > Viscaceae > Viscum > Viscum album. The sequence goes on from OY728145.1 coordinate 781,906,122, forward strand.
ACATATGGATAAAGCACAAGAAAATTATCATGATAAAGGGAACCAAGATGTTTTATTTGATGAGATTGAATTTCATGAGATTTTTTCTAAAGGTGATGACCCAAAAACTCAAGATAATCTATGTGGAAGGTGAAATCAAGCTAGACATGGAATGAAGGATTTCATAACCATTATACTAGCTTAAGAAGAATTGGTGAAAATAATATTGTAAACAACAAGTAATACATTTTCCTTGATGGTTGATGTTAAGAAGGAAACTCCATACAAGAAAACAATTGAAAGAAATATGTCCATTTAACCTGTAAAAACTCATGATAATAAATGAAGCATAAAGAATTCACCACATGTTGAGATTGGAAATATTGAAGGATCTTGGCTAAGAGGAAACTCTAAACCTTATTATTTTAACTAATGAAATAAAAGGTTCCTTCTTATTCCCTTATCTCTTTTATTTATATCTAATATGTAGGGAATTGAATAAGTGGATTAAATGGGGAAGCAGATGAGTGTTGTAGTAGTTGTGAAAAAAGAAGAGGTGATCATCATGGAATGGTCTAATTGTTATGATTGAGAATGAAGTGCATCCCTTTAGGGGGGTATTACATAAGGTATAAGTTTTCGTAAATAATTTCTTGCATATAAATCTAGAATTTTAATTGCATCTATAAAAATTTCAAGTTGATGTATGTCAATCAGATTTTTACCCCGATTTCATTCATATAAAAGTTGATCGTTAAGGGGGGTGATGGTTGATGAGAAATAAGGGGGAAGATTATTTTCATGCACTTGAATTTTTATTATTCATTTGTTGAAGATGATTATAAAATATATATTTTTGAGAAATCTATTTCTATAACCCCTTAAGTTAGGAATTTGAAGATGTATCACATGTTGAATAGATTAATGTATAGCTTTGGTGTCTAGGTTCATTAACTCTTGTTTTCTACATTGGGTTAGACTAAGTAGACTTTGAGTTGATAATTTATGACACGTAGCTAAGAATCATGTGATTTCATTATTCTCTCAATAATTCAAATCAAGTTGTAATTATGGAGGAGAAATTTTTTTATTGATAATCATGGAAGAAGCATGAATATGAGATGAGATGACTTCCCTTACATTTTGTTTGTATTTATTGTTAATAAGGAGGAGAAGAAAAGGACACATATATCGGCATAATTATTTTATGGTATTGATAACAGATCCAAAGGGGGTGATTGAAGTTCCCAAGAATGGATTGTATTTTTTTTCAATAATCAGGGTTGTTATTATGTAGAGAAGTTATCAATATGTGTTTGAATAAGAATAAGTTTAACTGAGGAAGAATTTATTCTATAAACTGAAGGAAAGTTCCATTTTTATTCTAGAATAACAAGATGGATAAATTATTGAAAAAAACCCTTTATATGTGATGATTTTTTGAGCTAATCCTCAAGTTAGTAATAGTTACTAGTGATTGAGGAGTAATAATGTCTACAATGGTCTTATGGTGAATTTTTGAGCAACCAAATAAAAGGGAGGTTATAGAATCGATATTTGAGAAGAAAAAGTTGGCTTGAATAAATGAGAGACTAACCAAGTGAAGGAAATATTTGGATAATGTTTTAAAGTGTTTGAAAATAAATTGAGACACCACTTTGATAGTGGCATAGTGGTAATGGATAAGGTTCATAGACACAACATTTCTTTAGAGGTACAGGGTTCGAATCCTGGGCACCTTCTCTTGGGGGGGTTTCCACTACCCCTGATCTGCTAGCCTTATTGGGTCACCCAATGTTGCATCGGGTGGGAAGAAGGGTTCATCCCACCTTGTTGACAGATTATTGTGTCGAACCATCATTGATTGGGTTGTCACCCCATTGGATTCTTTGCCATCTTGGCTGGAAATGGATCCTTCCCAGCTGGGGATCTATTTGGAGTTATCCCTTTGTGGGGAGGGGGGTTCCTAAGGTGTAGGGTTCAAAAAGGAAACTCCTAGGGATTCCCTTTTAAAATAAGGACTTGAGATGCATTTGAGTTGATTTGAGTTTCTATGAAAGTACTTGAGAAGACTTGATATGAGAGTTAAGAAGTTTAGAATTTCAGTGATAAGGTTAAGAATAATGGATAAGTATTAATCTTTATGTTTAACTTCATAAGTATCATATTAGTATTCATAAAGATAATTTTCGAGATGTATAAGAATAATTTCATATTTTTAGTAGAAATTTGGAAAAGTTTGGATGAATTCATAAGTATCACTAAGCACTTTGTAATAATCTCCATGAGTACATGAGGATAAATCTAAACTATGTAATGATAAATTGATCAATGTAAGGATAAAACTAAGCAATGTAACGATCATTCATCTTTACATTGAAACTTTATAATTATGATCCCAATAAGATTTTAAGGATGTTCCTATGCTTCATAATGATCCTTTGAGGTACCATAAGGATTATTCACTATAAGGATCATTTATTTATATGTTGAAGCTTCATAAGGATACCTTCATAAAGATAGATGTTCATAAGGTTCCTTCACTTTAGGGAATTTTAGTGAATATTATTATTCTAGATTGAATATTGAAGAATTCAAAAATAAATATATTCTGAGGGAAACAAAATCAGATAATCCATTGCACTAATTTCCATGGATTTAAACATCACAGTTACTATAAAATAATTTTGATTCATGCTATAAAATTAAAAAGCTCCAAATCATAAGGTAAAGTTCCATAGTGTGATGCATGATTCCATGCACACATGAAAGTAATTAAAAATGAATTAAATAATATTATTTTATATAAAAGAATAATGTAATATTATAATATCACATGATAAGAAAATAATCTTGAGATTCTAAGTGATTTAAATGAAGGATTGACCAGAATTTTGAATGAGGATATTATGAGAATTCAAGATTGAAAATATCCTCTGGTTTGAAAAAATAAATTTCCATCCATTCAAAGATTGAGTAGTTTCCATAATTAGAATATTGAAAAAAATATTAATGTTTTACTATGTGATATAAAAATCTAGAAGGAAGAAGAAAGCATTGTGTGATACCCTTTGATGTTGTTATTAAATTATATAGAAACCATAAGGAACTGTCAAAGAATAAAATTTGAGAGAAAAAAAATCCAAGAGATTTCCATAAAGAAGGAGACGTATAGTGTTTGAGTGTTCAAGGAATTGAGGAAGAATCAAATCGTTGAAGATTTGAAGAGAGTGAACAAAACTGGTAGACCTGGCCATGATTATTAGTTGTCAAAGTTCTTAAAGAATCTGGAATGTGAAGAATAGTTGATCCATGAGGATTGAGGAGGAATATCTATTTAAAGTGGTGTAGAAGCAACACGGATAAAAATGCGATCTTTTTTATTTTGATTCGAATATTTTTCAATGGGTAATGGGAAGTTTTAGTTTTCTGGTGGGACTCTGGAACAGGAGCATAATGGGGATCCATGTTGATAGGATCAGGAAGATCCCTAGTGTAAACACTTGGGTTTATAGTGGAGAATTTTTTATTGTGATGTCAAAACAATCACAACAAGGAGTAGGTTCCTATGTTCTTTATTTTCTTGCTGCATTTGGGTGAGGTTGAGAAATAAAGAAAGATTGGATCCCAACTTTAATCAATCATAGAGGTTAATTCTAAATAAATAATTATAAAATGTGTACCATTGATTCACTCCCCCCTAGTGGTATCAAATTGAAATGGACTCTATACAAAGGAGTTTTTGTATCTTATCATGATATTTTTGGAGAAAATATAGTTTCTAAGAGGCTAGTGGGAGTATGTTTGGACTTAGAAAAGTTCAAAGGATAGAAAATAAATATTATATCAGTATGAATCAAAGTGAAAGTCACTTATATCTTAAAATAATTTAAGTTGTATTGGTAAAGATATTAATGTGAAGTGTTACATTTTGTTCCTAAAATGGTTGCTAAGAAAATTTTAGTGGGGGGTTTTATCATATGGTCACATAGAGATATGGAAGGAATTACATAGAGATGTAATGATTTTAACAAAACCCTAAAAATGCAGTAAATATAAGGCTTCACTAGAAGTATATCATATAATATATGATTATACATGTTCTTATGTATGGTTTTATTAATATTCTTAATGAAGTTTAAGAATATAAAATATATCATGTTATATAAAGGAAGTTTCCACATTATCGTTCTTTCATGTGTGCTTTATATACTCACAATGTGAAATGATAATTAACATCTCATAGTATGACTTTGAGTTATCCCTAATTGATGTTCATAATGGAGTATTATAGGTTGTGATGAAGTGTAAAGGTTAGTGTAGGTAGGATTTAATATATAAATAAAGAATATGCTCATGAGACATAAAATGAGTTTTGTGTGTTAGGTGACCCGTGAAGTATATCACATGGAGTGTCATACACTATGTATTTGGTATAATAGGGATGCATGTATCATATTGAATTCCTATACCTGAGGTTAGAAAAGATGTCTAACATGAGAATATTCATACTTAAATACTTTTCTTATGCCAACCTTGGGGATGATCTGATCAAGGGGTGGTTAGGTAAGTTTTTAATCATGTCATCGGTTGAGTTTAATCAAGATGGTATTTGTCCTTTTGTATACCAAGTATGAAATCTAGACCCTTGATTGAGATATACTAATGTAGTTTATAGTCATGCCTAGATAAGTGTAATGTGATGTTCTTATCTATTAGATAAAGGGTATATGATGTGTTCATCCACCATGGTGAATGACATGTGATGTGTTCATCCATATGGCCAATTTATACTTAGAGAATCAAGAATGAGTTAGTAGCTATATGATATTGACATACTTTGTTTCATATTGTTACTCAATGTCTTGGACAAAGTAATTGTATGATTATGCATGTTTGTATATGATACAACTTGTGGACATAGGTATAGGGATACATGTGTTGGATTTGGTTCCCTAGAGCCAACTTTCTTAGTACTTGATTACATGTTTTTTTCTTATTGAAGAAGTTTTATTATCACATCATGATTTTTCTTCTACATAATATTTATATGTGGACATACCCTTAGAATATATGTCGTGTTGAAAGGTCATGGAAGTTCCTTACTATGATGAGAACCTAGAGGTGCCACAACAGTATTTTTTAATTTTGTTTTATGGATGGATGGTATTGTCTGACGAGACACGGACAATACAGGATATCATAGGTAGAAGGCTCATAAGACATTGAGAAATATTCTCATGGTGTTCGCTCATGGTAATCTCCAAGATGGAAGGTTATGAGAATATACTCGTCAAATAGGAAATTCACATTTCCATGTGTCATTGGATGTTCTTATATATAGATGTGTGTATTGATCCTTAGACTTTAAGATTTTCATTAATAGATATCATGACTCTCATGCTTTGATGTATTGATGAAAACCATAAAAACATATTCTCATGGTGAGGTAGGATATGTTGGGTGCATCACGAGTGATACTGCATTAATGGATAATGTGAGAAAGGATTTATCCCTTATATCCCTTGAAAGAAGTCGATATCTCAAACCCTTTGATGGGAATAAAACTACCTGGATAAATCCATGGTCATGGTGTTTAATGGGTGAGTTTATTTCCAGAAATTCAAAGAAAGAGAAGTCAAGCATATAAGTTGATGGCACTGACATGCAACCTTCTTGATTTGAGATATCATGATAAATATATTATATTACACAGTAAACATTCATGGAAGGTTGGACATCGTTACGATGTTATCTTTTTTCTCTATGGATTTATTGGTGTATTTCTAAATTCTAACCTTGGAATTTTGGAGGTTATACCAAATTCCATTGAGAAAGAGACATGGAGGGTCACACACTAAGTGTATCATAAATCATAGTTAAATTTTAGTATTGAATTTAACAAGTTAGAATAAATAATATTTATTCGAGTTTGGTTGATCGCCATAATTTAATCACAAATTATTTGAAAGAATAAGTGAGTTAAATAATAATAATAAATGTTTGTTTCCAAGTTTTTAGAATATAATATTTATTATATTTATTTTTAATAATGCAGTGATATTTATTTATTAAATAAATAGTAATTATTCAAGGATTGATAAATGTTGATGAGGAAAAGAAGATCAGGTTTAATGATCCGGTTGGAAATAATATAAATGATATTTATTTATATATTCTTAAAGATGTTGCACATGTCAAGTGATTATTATGATTATTATTATTATTATTATTATTATTATTATTATTATTATTATTATTATACATGGGTTCAATTAAGAATTATAAATATGCAAAGGGCTTACTGTGAAATTTTCCAACCATGAACCTTCCATAATAAATATATAATTATATCACTTTCCAAAACACAATTAGTGTACACAATGGATAGAGTGAGACTCTCTCATGACTTAGAGAAAGATAGAGATATCTAGAGTGCTCTCCTCCCTTACTCTCTCAATCCAATTAGATAACATCAAGATTTATTACTCTATAGAGAAGAATTATGTTGTAATTAACCACAAATAATGAAAGCGAATAGGATTGGTCATTCTAGCACTCTACAATTCTACAGTATTGTTCAGAGATTATGGTGCACATATGAATCACTACTAGAGGTACTTGGATCCTATAATGTAAGGATGGTACGAAAAGATCTTTTTAATCAAATCATCAATGAAAGAGGAATTACAAGTTGATGTAATTCTATATCTTCTCAAAAATTAATTATAAATTACATGTGAAGATATTTTTCTTCTGGCTCTAGCATTTTAATCTAGTCAAGTAATCTATTTTTTTATTGGACATGATGGTTTGATCATGTGAAGCAATGATTACACATGATTTACAACTAAAATTTGATATGGTCATACCATCAAAGTACGCTTCCTCTATGATCATAACCTATATGTGGTATTAGAATGGTCACATGTTTAATTTATAATTATTTATTAATTCGTTGATTGGTTGCATGTGTTTTAACTTTCTTTTACTTATATTGATTCATTTTAATATTCCACATCATTGTATCTTATATTTATTTATTCTCGATAACATAACCTATAATCATTTAATGATAAAAAATGAAGAAGCATTCAATTCATACCATCTACAGGTTCCAAAGGTCCTTCCTGGAAAAAACCATAATACATAGAATGTACTTCCTATATACACACTATGTACTTTTTTCACATTCATATCTCACAATAAAGTCAAATAGATCCTATGTAATCGGATCTAAGATCTGAAAAAAGTGGATCAGCGTGTAGATCCAGATAGACTGGCACACGACATGTAGAATTACATGTTGTGTAGTCCCTACCTTCTCATAGCTAAGAACACGGGGTTTCCTAGTAATCCATGTATCAGATAGAAGACACGGGGATAGACATGCCATGAAAATTCAATATTACATGTCATGTAAGTTGGACTACACTTCATGTACCTCAAGGTTGTCAACAAGTAAGGAACACACCAAGTCCTGAGGCGTGTGTAGAAAACACAGGCAGAATAAAATACATACTGTGTACTTTTGTACATGTCGTATAGTCTGTTTCTGGTAGTGTTCTCATTTTTTTACAAAGAGAAAAATTAAATATATAATTAAACCTATTGATTATGTGTTTTGTGTGTCGTTAATTTGATAATACATGTCATATCATAGGATTAACTATTATATATTAAATTTAATTCCATGTTAAATTTCTGACAAACATATGAGGTTGCCTCTAAGTACACATGTGTACTACATTAGTTTTAAATGAAATTAATTTTTTTAAAAATTATAGACGATGGTAATTTAAGGATGGTTGGCTGGAATTAAGATAAATTGAATTAATTAATTTGTAGCACATTATCTTAATTAAATAATTAATCAAAGTAATTGATAAACTAGATTTCAAATGTAAGCTCGTTTCTTGATGTTTAGATGATCATTAGATTAGACTAGACCTTGTATGTGATTGGTTTCTATTAATTTATTTTGGTTAAATTAAAACTGATGGAATGTGAGTCATCCCCTCCTCCTTATTATGTAAGGGTATGCATGCCCATGGTTTCTTTCTGTAAACCCCTTTATCCAATCCATCGGCTTCCCTCATCTTCATGTGAGTAAAAGATTATGTAAGGATGGAGCTCCTAGACAAATGGAGGCGGTAGAATTCTAGGAGCTAAGGTGAAATAAATCAAGGCTATATATAGAAGTAAAGGAGTAATGATGCAACATGAACCAAGTTACGGTTCAAGGTGTGTTATCCCCTAGGATCGAGGGTTATTTTATCATATGCTAGATAAATTAACCATTAGAGAATCTCATGATCATGCCACTTATATTTTATTTCTATCAGTTGCATGGTTAATTATTTATGTTTGTGCATGTTGCGCGATCACCTAATAAATGAATTAACAAGCATGTAAGATGGAATAAAATATAATCAAATTATGCATAAATTCTTTATCAGAAATGGTTAATCACTTAAGTAAAATCCACTTAATTTTAACAAGTCATGTAAAATAATAAAGTGGGATTTATGCATAAGGATAAAAATCTCTCAACTGAAATATTAAGTCGGTATAGTATTCCACTACTTAAGTTAGAAACGACCACATAGTTAAAAGTGATTGAACAGCCCAATTTGGGGTGATTTACATTATTTCAGAACATTTAACTTGATGTTTTGGGTTTACTTAACTTAGTTTACATCAAAGGTTTATTTCCCAAGTAGGATGTAACATCATGTGTTTCGGACCGGGTTGAAAATTCCAAGTGATTTTGAACTTTTCATTTGGTGGACGGGCCAAATCTTAAATTGAGCCTCTGAATGTAAATTCGAGCAATGGATCACTTAAAAAGTGATGCTTTTGGATGAGTATTAAGTATTTAGAGGCATATTGGGTGTTTGGATGAGTTTCGGAAGCATTGATCTCTGAGGACTCCATTTCAGTTAAAACAAGCAGAGGTGCATGGTTTGTTTAACCATACGACCCTCTAGGAGAAACCATGCAACCTTTTTTTCTAAAGGTACCTAGTTTTTTGAAACTGTTCATCCCCTAGATAAAATTGTGTAGCCTAGTCCAAGGGATTTGGGTGTGTCACACAGTTTGGTCTAACCATGTGAGAGGAGGCAAATGGACATGCGGAAGGTTTTCAGTAAATTACAGAGGTGAGCACACAAGCTACACATGGTTTTCCAAATCATGTGTATATCCCACATGGTTAGTTCCACTTAACCATTATCATGGAACAATTGGTTCATATTTAGTTTAAACTGTGCAGCCAAACCGTGTGGGGTGTGGCACTTGGGCAGTGACAGTTGCACGGTTGGTGCACGATTAGCCAAGCTGTGAAATCTAACTATACACCTCATTAAAAGGGGTAAAATTAACAAACTGACGGTCCACCCTTAAATGGGTTTTACCCCATTTTTTCTTCTCCCATTTTCCTAAGGATCCCTCTATTCCTTCCTCTCTTTCCTCCCTCTTCAATAGGTGGAACTCCTCCATCCTTCGTCCGTTTTCTTCGTCGTTTGTCACGTTGGAAGACTCTCAATAAGTCTAAGACTCCTCTTTATTCCTTTTTCAATTTCTATAGCCATCTTAAATTCTATCTTTTTGTGAGCTAATTCCCCCTATTTCCAGGTCATTTTTCAAATCTTATGATTTTCCTCATTTCGGATCAAATCAAAGCTTGATAATGGATGGGTGGATCATACTTAGCATGAGGTAGGTGGTATAGTTTCTTTTCCATTAAAGTTTCATCATTTATATTATATTTTCATTTTGATTCATGCCAGAATTTCTTTTTGTTTCCTTTAAAATGTGTAACACCTTTAATTAATTGACTACACTACAACCTAGACCCCCTTATGATCCCCTTAGCATGACTAATGGTCTTTGACCTCAACTAAAACCACTTCTTAGGGTGAGTTAATTTTCATGCTTTATTTTGTTGATAATTCCTAGTAACTAAACCACCCTTGTGGATCATTATCTTAAAAAGAAAATGAGTGATTCAATAAGTGATAATTTTTTCGTTATGGTATGGGTGTTTCCCGTGGCCTTTTAGATTTTAAATGAAATGGTTTAATTGCATGTGATATGCTTATGAGATAATTGTATCCCTTGAATTATAAAATAGGAATGGGCTAAGCCATTACCTATATGTAAATTGTTGAATGTAATGTGCATGTTGATAATGAAAAATCCTTACGGGATACTTGGGTTTCTTATACGGAATGCCTTGGACTGGCTCATAGGTTAAAGGATTATCTTTCATGACACGTCAGGGGTGATATGAGGGTTATATTTGGAATGCCTTGGATAGGATCATCAAGCATAACCTTTAAAGGCTTTATGAATGAATTATAGTACGTCGGGAGTGATACATGGGTTCATGAATAGAAAACCTTGGATGGACTCACCGATCGGATTCCTTAGGCTACCTAGGAGTGATACTTGGTTCCCTAGTGGATAATCATGAACGAGCTCAATGGATTGTACTAGGACACAAATGATACTCAGTTCCTGGTGAGGTACACCATGGATAGTCTCAATGGGTTGTGCCTTTTATACCATGTTGGGAGTCATTCCTAGGTTCCCTTAGTATGGAACTCCTTGGATGGACTCTTATAGTGATGGGATTTTATAGTTCTCCTGGAGTGATACCTAGGTTCCCTTAGTATGGAATACCTTGGATGGGATCAGGATTTTAATTAATTAATTAATTAAACAACATGTATGCCAAGTTAAAGAAAATAGTTGGATTCAGTCAATTCCTTATATACGAGAATTCCTTGTTTTACTTTCCTTACTATTATTCGGTGAGACAGATGGTCATGGCGAACCCTGATGTAAAAACATGAGAACCATATTTTAGCATTACTATTACATGTGGATGCCTAGGAACTAAGACATGAGTCCCTATTCGGTGCATGTATATCTCTACATATATATATGTTGATAAATATATGCTTATATATACATGTGGGCATGTTCGGAGACATCTCGTCCTATACCAAAGTAGGTATTGTCAGTAGGGTGTCCCATTGGGAACCTAAGCGGGCATGTATTTAATTTTATTTACTTTAATATCCACTTTTGAAATACTTTCACTCTTCTTTATTTTATATATGCATGTTGGATTATGCATTAGACACCATTGGTGGTGGCCTTCTGAGTATATCTCACACCCTGTTTGAGCCTTCATTGCACTGGGGTACCTGAACAGACCTCATGATTGTAGGAACAGGTTTATGGATTATGCTTGCTTATTTTCATCCTTCTGAGATAGGATGGAGTACAGGATCAGATTACCAAGCTTGTACTCATAATTTTATTGGAGATAGTCATTGTGTATTTTATTTATTTTCTTCTATCACCAGTTTTCCCGTGTACTGTGTAAACCCGTTGTATGTCTATCTCTACATTGTATAATGTTCATGCATGATAATTTCTTCATTCATTATTAATTTCCAATTGTTATTATATTCAGAAGCCTTTATTTATTATTTTTGTTTCTATATTTATTACTAATCCAAAGGGTATAATATCTCCATTATACCTCCATTAGACCCTCACTGCTAGTCAGCAGCCTCTGGCATACGAGGAGGCGCACTTAAGGCCTAGCGGTCAACCAGATCAGGATATCGTTTTAGTGGGTTGTGATGCTACAAGTGGTATTAGATGTTTTTTTCCTATTTGAAATTATTATTTTGGGATGGTAGACACGATACTGGGAATATGTTGTCACTTGGTAAATAGCTTGTGTTTGGGACCGGCCAACCCACACACAAGGGAAAGATCAAGTTTCTATGGAATAGGACTATTGTTCATGCTGCTATTATTACATTTGATTATTTTTTCACCTTGAGTAGTTTTTGTGATTTCACAAATTATTTATTTATGGATTATGATTTTACCTCTTGGCCTGGTATGGCAAGAGACAAGGTGTGTCCATGCATCATTATAGGCACATAGAGATCCCCATGCCATGCACATGTCATTCCATGTAGGTTTCATTTATAGACTACTTGATATTTGTGAAAGATGTGCCTTACTTGATAATTTAGTATTCTTACTTGTATATCATGTTTAGGAAATTGGTGGTCTTCTCACTTATATGCCTTGATGTGTGATTTATTGGCATGCTTATTGTCTTACCATGTTTAGGTAATTGTTAGCATGTAGACCTATAAAACATGATTTGTAATTTATTTAGTATGCTTAGTTGCATACCATGATTGGGTGATTCCTTACTTCCATAGTAGCTTTCCAGGAATATTTACATGGTTACTGGTATGATTTCTCTATGATAGTATGCCTTGTTAGGATCAAAATAAATAACTGGTTATTAAAGTGTCTACATCAACCTAAATTTTATTTTCCTGTATAGCTTGATTTCGGCACCTTAACTAATCAATTACGACATGTTTGAGTCATGGACCATTGGTGGAATGGATTGAAACATGAATGGTTTCAATTCAATGGATATCTATTTTCAATTTACAAAGTGTATGGGTGATTTATAAACTAGGAATGGAAATCCATATAATTGGAACATCATGAATAATCAATTACAGTTACATGAATTCCAATTTTAATTTATAGAGGCAAGTACCTTTATAACTTGGGAATGGTGACTCGTCTAACTGAACCAGGATGTATATATGTGTACATGTTGAATTTCAATTTATAAAGAAAATTGTTGTTAGATGAAAGGTATATTGTGACTTATGAGGCTTATACCTCTATATTTTGGGCATGATGACCCGTGGGACTAAATTCTTGAAATGCACAACTGGACCCAAGTAGGTCAGTTGGGAAATGTTGCTTATGAGATAATTGGACTCGACCCAAGTAGGTCGGTCATGATATGATATGCTTATGTGCTAAACCCATTAATAGTGTTTTAAAAATATTGAATGAAATAGTGGGACCCTTGTAGGTCTCCTTTTTTCCTTCATATTCCTTGGTACTTAACCCCATGGTGGTGGTTACATGCTAATGGGATAGTTATTTTAAGTGTCTACATCCACTTACACGATTTATGTACAAATATATGGTGGCATCTTACTTAGATGATTTTCCTTCTTAAATGATAAAAGACTATCGTGGTATTTTTTTCCTTTTCTTATATCAGGATTGGGTTAATTAAAATTCCAATTACAACCTAAAGGGTGTTTTCCTCTATATCTTGGAAACTAACACTTTATTTAACCAAGATACATGTGAGAACTTGTGATTAAATTATTAAATCATTAAAAAGAATTCTGAGATGATTTTCCTGTTGTTTCATGGCGTCAGCTACGTAAGATGATAAGTATATATGCCTAATAACTAATACCGGTTATTCTTTTATGTGAACTGTGTAAGATGTCATAAAAAATGAGCATCGACTAAATTCCTTAACATGAACCTGTAGATGTTTCTTAGGATTGAACCCTGTGTGAGGGTTGGATTTTCTTTTTCTTTGTTGGATGCTTGTGATGGGAATTTTGACGTTTCTCTTGAATCCTAATTGATTTTTTTAGGTTGTGTTGAACCTAGAGGTTTGGTAGTATGGCTTAGTGCCTTTCTGGTCATGACTCTAGTTTCAGGATTGATGCCTTATGCCAAACAAAGGGTCTATCCCGGTAAAGGTGGATCCATTGGAACCTTTAATAATTTCTAAATTCTCATGGTAAGTCTTCTATTGAGAGGTGTTGTTCGAGTGTCATTTGTCTTGAGTAGGACTACTAAAAATAAAGTGACACCCTCGAGTAAATGTGTGATCATTCAGAAATTTAATCCTTGTTAAAGGCGTGAGCATCATGTAGTTCTCCAATTCAGCAGGTTAGACATACCACGAGCATGATCAGACACTTCATAGGTCATGTGAACTTCCTTCTTCCATATGGGCTATTGCATGCCAGGAATGTGTAGTGCTGGTTGTGATGTTCTAGTATCACAATAGCACATGTCGTTACACATAGTGCCCATTGATTTAAAAGAGATATGATAAATCTTATGTTGTTTGAGAGAGAAGATCGCGTAATAGATTAAACTATATGGTTACCCAACCACTTGGGTAAAGGTTCATGGGTTCTTGAAGGCTACATTTACAGGTCATCTCTAGAGTAGAGTGGTCTGGGCATTGTGAGCTCGTTATGAGTGTTGTACCTTTGAGCTGTAAATCGAAAGTTGAGTTGTCCCAATGGTTTGGGTTGGTGTTATGCAAAAGTATTGGGTTCCATGGAATGACCAATCTAGTTTAAATTTTTTATTTTACATCTGATGTTGATGGTGCGTGTGGACTTAACTCGATCGAAGCATCACGTGTATGTCTAAAGGTGAATCTAACCTAGTGAACTTATGAGCATATGGTTTTCCTCTCTTTTTGTGCTATGCTGGCTAAAATTATTTTGGCCACATCCAGGAACTTGGTTCAGTGGTGATGGAACATGTGTTATCGGATGTTTTTCCATTCCTAGTAACATGACGGCTAGGACACTCCTAAGGTGGGGAGTGTTGGGTGCCTTCCTGGTTGGTGCACCGTGTAACGCCTCCTCAATTGGAGGACCACGTTGTTTCTTCTTTAATGGGGTGTTTTAATGTAGGCTAAGACCACGTGAATTAATTCAAACGATGACACACTTTTGACGCGGTGACATTATTTGACACGGATTCTTCTTCCTATATAAGGAGGCAGGGGCAAGGCATTTCAGCATCACCAGTAGCAATAACACTGAGAGAAAATCTCATTTGGTGATCGCCTTTCTTTGACGATCATCTTCCTTGTTGTCCGTCTTTTGATCCACACTTTTATTCTTGAGTATTACTTTTGAGATCCCTTTCATTTTGGGGAGTCTCTACTGTGTGCCTCTTGATTTTAGTGGATCCCTCTTTCTGGATTAGGTCTCGTGGTTTTTCCCTTTTGGGTTTTCCACGTAAAAATTTCTTGTGTCAACTTTATTTTTTTACACTTATTTTTGTCGTTGCGCATCCACTTCTATTTAGAGGGAAAGATTTTATTTCCACTACATGTTCGCCTTTTTTCTATTGTTTGTGTGTTCATCGCTTTCTCATCTTTCCCAACATCTGGTATCAGAGGGTTTGGTTTTTTTATTTCATATTTATTATGGAGACCAACTACAGTCAGATGATTTTTCTGAATGGTACCAACTACCATATGTGGCAACTTAAAATGAAGGATCTACTTTTTGTCAAGTGAATGCATCTTCCAGTGTTTAGTACCCAGAAGCCAGAGAGGATGTCAGATGAAGAATGGGCATTCGAACATGATATGGTTTGTGGATTCATTCACCAATGGGTCGAAAACAATGTGATGAACCATATTGTCAACATCTCTCACGCCAGAACTTTGTGGGAGAATCTTGAGACGACCTACGCTTCCAAGACAGGAAACAATAAATTGTTTCTTCTCAAACAAATGATGAACTTGAGGTACAAAGAAGGTAAGTTTATTTCTGATTATTTAAGTGAATATCAGGGATGTTTTGATCAATTTTCTGGCATGGGTATCAATTTTGAAGATGAAGTTTTTTCTCTTTTGCTGCTTAACACTTTACTCGATTCATGGGATAATTTACGTGTTACTCTAACCGGTTCTACTCCTAATGGTGTTGTGACATTTAATTTTTTTCAAGTTTTCTATTTTAAATGAAGAGGTTAGGAGATTCACTCGGGAGAAATATTCTTCAGAGCTTTTAGTCACATAGAACAGGGGGAGAAGTTGGGACCGGGGGCAGAGTAGTCGAGGTAAGAGCAGAGGCAGAAGCAAATCCAGACCAAAGTAGAGAGATTTTGAATGTCATCATTGTGGTAAGAAGGGGCATGTTAAAAATTTTGTTATCAACTGAAAAGAGAGAATAGAATGAAGGAAATCCACATAAGAAAAATGGAGATGGAGATAATCATGTTATCGCTGCTACAGGGGTGATCTTGTTATTGTTTATGACTCCATTAACATTGCTTCTGATGATTGTTGTTGGGTTGTTGACAGTGGTGCATGTTTTCACATGACATCGAAGAAGGAGTTCTTTACATCTTACAGCCCAGGTAATTTTGGGATTTTGAAGATGGGCAATGATGGTCATGCTGACGTTGTAGGCATCGGGATTGTTTATTTAGAGACTAGTACAGGAAGTAAGCTGATTTTGAAGAATATTCGACATGCACCCGAGGTTCGTTTGAATCTTATTTCTACCAGTGTACTTGATGATGAAGGGTTTATCAGCACTTTTGGTGATTGTCAATGGAATATTTCCAAGGGATCTTTGATTGTGGCTCGAGGGAAGAAGCAATCGGGTTTTTACTGGACTAGAGCTTCTATTTATTGTGATACTACTTGCGTTGTTGAGTGCAGTGTTTCATCCAAATTGTGGCATAAGAGGCTCTGTCACATCAGTTAGAAAGGCCTTGGTTGTTTGGCCAAGATAAATCTTCTTCCAGATTTGAAGGAGTGTCAAATTGGACACATGTGATCATTGCATGGCTAGGAAACAGAGCAGAGTGAGTTTCAACAGTCATCCTCCACACAGGAAGTCACAGGTACTTGAATTGGTACATTCTTACATTTGTGGTCCTTTGAAATCTAATACCTTTAGTGGAGATATTTATTTTTTTACATTTATTGATGAATACTCATGAAAGCTTTGGGTTTATGTTTTGAAATCCAAAAGTTAGGTGTTTAGTGTTTTTAAGCAATTTCATGTTTCTGCTGAGAGGGAATCAGGCAAGAAATTGAAATGTATTCGCATTGACAATGGGGGAGAGTATTGTATTCCATTTGATCAATATTTCATGCAGGAAGGTATTCGGCATCAGAAGACGCCGCCCAAGACACCTCAGCTGAATGGTGTAGCTAAGCGGATGAACAGGACTTTGTTAAAAAGAGTTCGTTGTTTGCTTTCGAAGCAAAGTTGTCTGGACATTTTTGGGATGAGGCTTTACTTACTGCTGCTTATATTATTAATTTTTTACCTGTTGTTTCTTTTCAGACAGACACTCCCGACAAGTTTTGGTATGGCAAAGAGATAAGGTACAATCACTTGTGTGTTTTGGGTTGCAAGGATTTTGTTCATGTTCCTAGAGATGAGAGATCCAAAATGGATGGTAAGACACACCAATGTATTTTTATTGTCTATGGACACGATGAGTTTGGGTACAGGTTCTATGATCCTATTTTGAAGAAACTTGTCAAAAGCCGTGATACAGTGTTTAAGGAGGATCGGACTATAGCAGACATTGATAAGGGAGAAAAACCTACTTCTCCAACTTCTGATGGTTTTGTCAGTCTTGAGCCAGGTTCTGATTCACATTTACCTCATATTGTTGATTCTGATGATCATGTTGATGTATAGAATGATGCTCAAGGTGAACAGGTTGGATTTGATGTTTCTAATGCACCTTTTGTTTCTGATGATCCAGTTCTAGGGGTTATTAATGAACCCACAGTTCCACTCCGGAGGTCATCTCGGCATCGCACCACTTCTACTTGATATTCACCAGATGAGTATGTGCTCCTCGCTGAATGGGGAGAACCAGAAACATTTGATGAGTCAATGGAGAGTGAATATATCACTACCACAAAAACAGTTTTTCCCAGCACCCCCCCCCCCCTTTATCAGCGCTAACGAAAAAGCGCTGATAAAGTGGGGGGCCTTTATCAGCTCTTTTTTTAAAAGCACTGATAAAGGGTCGAATTCAAAAAAAAATTAAAAAAAATATTAATATATTAATATATAAATATAGTTATATTGATATAAATATAATATATAATTTTTAAATATATTTTAGATAAGTATAAATGTACATTTACACTTAATATACTTAATATATAAGATATTTAGTGAAAATTGCTTCTTAAAAAATTAAAAAAATATTTTTAATTAATAATTTGCTAATTATTATGGATTAATAGTCATTTAATAACAATTTGAAGATTAAAAAAATTAAAAAAAAGATCCAAAATATGTTGAAAACGCAACTCAAACTTCAAACAGCCATAACTTTTGATCCGAGTGTCCGTTTGAGCTCTACCACATATCAAATCGAAGCCTGCAACGAGATCTACGTCATTATAATTGGGGAAACAACAGTTAAGGGACTTTCAAGGCCAAAAGAGGCCCAAAAGGCCTCCAAAACTGATTTTTTTGTCGGGGTACCCTGATTTTTTAACATTTTGTGGATTTTCAGCCTCGTTTAAGGGGGTATTATTGGATTTTTTTGTGGGGACTAAATTTATTCCAAGGTATTACATTCATATTGATATTATTTCTTTGAAATTTTATCATTTTTTATAATGAACTGCTATTTATAATCAAATATATAACTATATGTAAATATTTTTTATATATTCACACCTAAAAATTAAATTTTTAAAATAAATAATTAAACATATTTACATATAAAATATATTAGATTTATCTAAATAATAACTAATATCTATTTTATTTAAAATACCAATATATGAATATTTATATAACTACTATATATTAATATAATTATATATATATATATATATTAAT
Source organism: Viscum album (assembly GCA_963277665.1). Classification (NCBI taxonomy): domain Eukaryota; kingdom Viridiplantae; phylum Streptophyta; class Magnoliopsida; order Santalales; family Viscaceae; genus Viscum; species Viscum album. The sequence goes on from OY728145.1 coordinate 781,924,625, forward strand.
CTAGTTATATATATATATTAATATAACTACATATATATTAATATTACTATATATATATATATTAATATCACTATAAATATATATATTAATATCACTATAAATATATATATATTCATATAACTATATATATATATATATATTAATATAAATATATATTACTATACAAATAAATATAACTATATATATATAAATAGAGATATATATTAATATAACTATATATATATATATATTAATATAACTATATATATATATAAATAGAGATATATATTAATATAGTTATATATATATATTAATATAACTATATATATATTAATATAACTATACATATATTAATATAACTATATATATATTAATATAACTATATATATATATTAATATAACTATATATATATATTACTATAACTATATATATATTAATATAACTATATATATATTAATATAAATATATATTACTATACGAATAAATATAACTATATATATATATAAATAGAGATATCATGAAATAGTAAACAAATCAAAATAGAGTAGTGGTAAGGGCTTAGGCGCGCAGAGGGGAGGTCTCGAGTTCAAAACCTGCTGGAGGTAGAGGCGCATGCATGGGGGTGGATGTGGGGGGATAGCGCTGATAAAGGGTGAAGGGGGTGCGTGCGGGGCGCTGGAGGGGGTGGAAAGTGCTATTAAAAGTGGGGCTCAAGCGCTAATAAACCCCCCCCCCCCCGAATTGGCATGTTTTTTTAAATTTTTTAAATTTTTTTAATTTTTTTAATTTTTTTTTATTTTTTTAACTTTTATCAGTGCTTTTTTAAAAAGTACTGATAAAATGGTCCTTTATCAGTGCTAAAGAAAATCATGTCTGTATAGGGTTTTGTTGAAACAGGTAAAGAAAATCATGTATGCAGGTTGAAGAAGAGTTTGTATGGTTTGAAGCAAGCTCTGAGGCAGTGGTATAAGAAGTTTGAATCTGTCATTTCTCATCAGGGTTTCAGGAAGACATCTTCTGATCATTGTGTTTTTTTTCAGAGATTTACCGATGATGATTTTATTTGCTTTATGTTGATGATATGCTCATTGTTGGTCATGATACTTCTAGAATTAACAGATTGAAGAAGGATCTTTGTCAGTCTTTTATGATGAAAGACTTGGGGCCAGCACAATAGATTCTTGTCATGACGATCTCCAGTGACAGGAAGACTAATAAATTGTGGTTATCTCAGGAGAGATAAATTGAGAAGGTTCTTCAGAGATTTTATATGGATAGAGCTAAAGTGGTTAGTACTCCTCTTTCTTTACATTTTAGGCTTAGCACCAGTCAGTCACCTTCTACTGATGAAGAGAGAGAGGAGATGCAGCACATACCTTATTCATCTGTCGTTGGTTGTTTGATGTATGCAATGGTATGTACTAGACCCGATATAGTTCATGCAGTTGGTGTGGTTAGTCATTTTCTATCAAATCTAGGTAGAGAGCATTGGAGAGTAGTGAAGTACATTTTTTGTTATCCTTGTGGTACTTCTGATCTGAGATTGTGTTTTGGAAAAGGGGAACCTATGCTTTATGGATTTATAGATTCAGATATGGCAGGAGATATCGATTCGAGGAAGTCTACTTCAGGCTATTTGATCACTTTTGCAGGGGGAGTTGTATCCTAGCAGTCTAGATTACAGAGATGTGTTGATTTATCTACCATAGATTCAGAGTTTATTGCAGCTACAGAGGCGTGTAAAGAATTATTGTGGATGAAAACTTTTATTCGAGATCTCAGTTTAAATCAGGACAAGTATGTTTTATTTTGTGATAGTCAGAGTGCTATTTGTTTGGGAAAGAATTACACTTTTCATAGCAGGTCGAAACATATCGATGTTCGATATCATTGAATCTGCAATGTCCTTGATTCAAGATAGTTAAATTTTGAGAAGATCCACACTGATGACAATGGATCAGACATGTTGACCAAGAGTTTACCCAGAGGAAAATTTGAGACTTGTCGACTGATTGCAAGGTTGGCAGTGATCCCCACTTGAGTCGGAGGGGGAGTTTGTTGGGCGCCTTCCTGGTTGGTGCACCATGTAACACCTCCTCAATTGGAGCACCATGTTGTTTCTTCTTTAATGGGGTGTTTTAATGCGAGCCACAACCACGTGAATTAATTCACACGGTGACACTCTTTTTATGCGGTGACATTATTTGACGCGGATTATTCTTCCTATATAAGGAGGCAGGGGCAAGGCATTTCAACATCACCAACAGCAACAACACTGAGAGAAAATATCATTTGGTGATCGTCTTTCTTCGATGATCATCTTTCTTACTCTCCGCATTTTGATCCACACTTTTATTCTTGAGTATTACTTTTGAGATCCCTTCCATTTTAGAGAGTCTCTACCATATACCTCTTGATTTTAGTGGATCCCTCTTTCTTGATTAGGTCTCGTGATTTTTCCCTTTTAGGTTTTCCACATAAAAATTTCCAGTCTCTTTTTCTGTACTTATTTTGTTCGTTCTACATCCACTTTTATTTGGAGGGAAAGATTTTATTTCCATTGCGTGTTCGCCTTTTTCTATTGTTTGAGCATCTGTCGCTTTCCCATCTTTCCCAATAGGGGGTGTCGCGTTAGTCGTGAAAATCGTGTCCTTCCAAGTAGAAGTAATGTGATTGTAAAGGTCCATTTGGAATGGTCAGAACGGTTTTAAGAGGCCAGTAAGATTGTTAAACATTTGAAATCTTAAAACAACGTCATGAGGTGGGCAGTCATTCGATAGTTAATGGAATATGGGGATGTCATTTTGGAGATGAGTTCTAAGTGAGCTCCTTCCTTAATAAGACTGACATCCCAAGTAGCATGGTCAACTTGTCCTTGATGATGAGTGACTCATGAGAGTGTGAGTTGAGTTTTTAATTGGGTGGCATGGAATTGTGCACCCTTCTTCTAAATGGGATAAGTGGTGCACGTGAGTTGTATGGGGTACCGTTTAGATAATCAGTCGATGAGTGGTCGTGTGTGAGTTGAGGATCGATGGTTTCAATTCTTTCACTTTCAGGCATGGCACCCAAATATTGAGTAAATTAAAGGTAGTGTCGTGATGAGGAATACCTTGGGATAAATTGGGTGTCATGAGGTGGTTATCCCGTTCTTAGACTTAGACACTTACGGTTAGGATACGTGGTGTTAGGAGTTGGTTAGGTCTATTACAACCTATTTTAAATGTGAGTGTGGCTCGGAAGGAGCAATACATGCCTTTTGGTTACATCTTAGTGTAATCATGGTTTAGTGATGAGCATAACCCTTATCTTGACATCGTTCTAAGTGTACTGGGAGAGCTTCAGTTGTACACTGAGCTAAAATAAAATCAAATGCCCTTTTTATTTTGATGGATGGACTCTTGAGGATTTTTGCTCAAATAGCAGTTTAATTAAAGCCATAGGGTGTGGATACCACCTTAGGTAGTTACCAGATGACTCTCTTGAGAGAAGGGTCATGACAATGTGGGATCGGTCATTGGACAATCATTTTGGCACTTTTACATTTGATAAAAAGAACCATGAATGGTATGATTAGGAGACATCACTAGAAGTTGGTTATGGGCTTCAGTGAATGTGCTCGATGCGATCTTGGGATGCCTCTACTTAAAGGCATTGGGATCTAGCTTTTGAAATGTGTTTACCTTCTAAGTCAGACATTTTTTAGAATAGTTGTATAGAGATGGTTCGACTAGAGATCCCTCGAAAGAAGATATATAGTTGTTGTATAACCATTTCGTACATGTCATGGGTTTAGGCAGGTGTCATGGAAAGGGTCTTCTTGGCTTTTCAACGGGATCCAAAGCGAAAATTTTTGAGTTGGGTCAATCAAAGTTGACCGTTGAGATCAGAATGAGGTCCAGGAGTAGTGTACTTATTTGTAATCAGGAGTATCATTTGGAGGAACGTGTTGGAAGTGTCGTTAGAATTCTATAGATGTGTTTCGGTAGGAAATTATAATGGTTCAGGTGTCGTGACTCAGAATTTTCTATTCAAAGGTTAAGAACAAAGGTGGGGAGCACCTTAGGCCACTTGGTAAAAGAGATGATGAGGGATCATGTCTCAAGTTAGACAGACTCAGGTAAGCTTTGTATGGACGTTTTGGCCTTGGTTATGAGTGTAGGCTCAAATGTAAATGGTTTATGTATTATATGCTTAAAATGAATCTTGAAGTTTTGTTGGGCGTTCTGATATAAACTGTGGTCATTTGAGTGGATCTTTATGAACCAAGTAGGTCAAGTAGTGTTTTTTTCATTTCCCAAAGTCTTTTTGGGTATGAGAAGTTCTAAGGTGGGGATATTATAGCATCTCATGTTTTGGAATGGATTGAAAATTCTAATTGAGTTTGAACTTTTCATTTGGTGGATGGATCAAATCACAAATTGAGCCTCAGAATATAAATTCGAGCATTAGATCACTTAAAAGTGATTTTTTTGAATGAGGTTTAAGGCCCAAGAGACATATTGGGTGTTTTGATGAGTTTTGGAAGCATTGATCTCCAAGAACACTATTTCGGGTGAAATGGGCATAGGCGTACGGTTTGTTTAAACCATGCGAACCTCCAAGAGAAATTGTGTGGACCATTTTTCTAAAGGGACATGGTTTGTTGAGATTGTGTGACCCCTAGGTAAAATTGTGCAACCTAGTCCAGGGGACCTGGGTGTGTCACATGGTTTGGTCTAACTGTGCGAGAGAGGAGTTGCATGGTTGTGCGGAAGGTCTGCAGTAAATTACAGAGGTGTGCACACGGGCTGCGCATAGTTTTCCAAACTGTGTGCCTTGACCACATGGTTAGTTCCACTTAACTAGTAGCACTACACTATTGGCACACAATTAGTTTAAACCATGCAGCCAAACTATGTGGGGTGTGGCTCTTGGGCAGTGAGAGATGCACGATTGGCGTACAGTTAGCCAAACCATGGGACCTAACTGTGCACCTCATTAAAATGAGAAAAATTACCCCTACACCCTTAAATGGGTTTTACTCCATTTTTTTCTCCCATTCACCTAGGGAGTCCTCCATGCACGCCTCTCCTTCCTTCCTCTTCCATGGGTGGAACCCCTCCATCCTTGGTTCATTTTCTTCGTCGTTTGTCATGTTGGAAGCCTCTCGGTAAGTCTAAGACTCCTCTTACTTCCTTTTTCATTTTATCTCACCATATTAAATGTTATTTTCATGTGAGCTAATTCACCCTATTTCCAGGGCATTTGTCAAATCTTTAGTTTTCTATCGTTTCGGATCAAATCAAAGCTTGATAATGGAAGGGTGGACTGTCCTAAGCACGATTTAGGTGGTCTAGTTTCTTTTCCCTTAAATTTTCATTGTTTATATTATATTTTTGTTGTGTCACATGCTGGACTTTCTGTGTGTTTCCTTAAAAATGTGTAACGCCATTAATTAATTGACTACACCACAACCTGGACCCCCTTATGAGCCCCTTAGCATGACTGATGGACTTCGACCTCAACCTGAACCACTTCTTAAGGTGAGTTCATTTGCATGCTTTATTCTACTGATAATTCCTAGTAACTAAACCACCCTTATGGTGCGCTATATTAAAATAAAAATGGATGATTCAATAAGTGATAATTGTTGCGTTATGGCATGGGTGTTTCCCATGGCCTTTTTTCTTTCAAATGAAATGGTTTAATTGCATGTGAGATGCTTATGATATAATTGTATCCCTTGACTCATAAAATTGGAATGGGTTAAGCCATGTCCTGTATGTAAATTTTTTAGTGTAATGTACATGTTGATAATGGAAATTCCTTAGGTGATACTTAGGTTCCTTATACGAAACACATTAGATAGACTCATAGGTTAAAGGATTGTCTTTCATGATATGTTGGGGGCGATATGAGGGTTCCATTTGGAATGCCTTAGATGGGCTCATTGAGCATAATATTTAGAGAATTTATGAATGAATTATTGTATATCAGGAGTGATACACGGGTTCATGCATGGAACACCTTGGACGGACTCACTGGGAAAATGTCTTAGGCTACTCAGGAGCGATACTTAGTTCCCTAATGGATAACCATGGATGAGCTCGATGGACTATTCCAAGCCACGATTGATACCTGGTTCTCAATTAGGTACACCATGGATGGGATCAGTGGGCTATGTCTTTATACCATGTTGAGAGTGATATCTAGGTTCCCTTAGTATAGAACTCCTAGGACGGGCCCTTACGGTGATGGGCTTTTATAGTGCTCCTAGAGCGATACCTAGGTTCCCTTAGTATAGAACGTCATGGACAGGCTTAGTATGTCAATAAATTTAATTAAATGGTGCATCTTCCAAGTCAAAGAACACACTTGAGACCTGTATTATAGTATTACTACTACATGTTGACACACGGGCACTAAGCCATGGGTCCCCCACCGGTGCATGTATATCTCTTCATATATATCTGTTAACACATATATGCTTATATATACATGTGGTCATGTTCAGAGACATCATGGATTATGCTAAAATAAGTACTACTAGTAGGGTGTCCCATGGGAAACCTGATCCGACATGTATTTTATTTTATTTTATTTACTTCTCACTTTTGACATACATGTACTCTGATTTATTTTATATACACAGGATAGATTATGCATTAAACATCGTTAGTGGTGGCATACTGAGTATATCTCACACCCTATTTGGGTCACTATTGCACTAGGGTACTCAAACAAACCTCATGATTGCAAGAACAGGTTCATGGATTGTGCTTTCTTGGTGTCATCCTTCTAGGTTAGGATGGAGTACGGGAGGAAGGGACCAATCTTATGCTCATGATGCTATTGTAGATAGTCGTTGTGTCTTTTATTTATTTACTTTTATCATCTGTCTTTCCATGTACTGTGTATACCCACTGTATGTATATCTGTACATTGTAGCATGCTCATGCATGATCATTTATTCATTCGTTCTTGATTTCCAATTATTATTATATTTCACTGTCTTTATTTATTATTTCTTCTGCTATTTTTATTACTGTTCCATATGGTATAGTATCCCTATTGTACCGCCATTATACACTTTCTACTAGTTGGCAGCCTCTGGCGTACATAGAGTTGCACTTGAGGCATAGTGGCCAACCGAATCGGGACACCGTTTTAGTTGCCCTTGGGTCAAGACGCTACATAGGACTTGGTGTAACTAAGAGGTAAAGGTTGATGAAATATTAAAATAGGATTTTAGGATTGGGATTCCACTCAATGGATCAAGGAACTATAAGTTAATGTAGTTGTCAAGTTACGCAAACCTAAAACCCTTCGAATAACTTGTCAGACCCAAGTTGGGGTTATGAGAAGGGGAATATGGATCCCTTCCACTAGAATATCTAAGTGACAAGATATTCCAAAACTGATGGTGAGGGCTATTGGGTTTCGAAAAATAGTGAAAGATTGATAATAATTTAAATTAATTAATCAATTTTGTAATCAAAACAAGTACTAATAATCTACTCTTAATTTTTATGAAATAGAAAATCAAACGACTTCAACAGTATAACTGTAGTCCATACTAGAGAAGGATAACCTTATCACTAGCGTGAATTCACAGGAATGGTATAGGTGTTTGTGCATTATACTACACCATGAACAGAAATTGTATGTGCTAGAAGACCCACAACCTGAGTTCATTTCCAAAGAGGCTAATGAAGAAAAAGTATCTCTCTATTTGAAGAGTGTGGATGATTTTATGGATGTATAATGTTTCATGTTATCCTCCATGTCCAATGAGCTTCTAAATCAATATGAGAATATGTGTAAAGACCTGGAAATTTCAAGGAAATTTTTTTTTCTTATTTTCCTTTGGGATTTTACAAGAACACAGTTTCTGACGGTGCCTGATTCCGAGGCCCGGTGTGCCTGGAATCATTTTCTGAAGTTTAGCTCGGGTACGTTCAGTGAACGAACGAGCGGGTTTTTCTAACTTTTGAACCGGTGCTTGAAATCAAAATCTGAGGGCACCGATGAACTCGCAGCGCCGGTTTTCACTTAATAGGACTTTCACCTCAACGGCAGATGATCAAGTTTGAGAGTTGGTTTTTGGGTTTCACGTGGATTAACAAAATAAAATAAGTGACAACTTATTTTATGTTTGTTGAACCCACGCCATGTGGATAGTGTTGGTTAAAAGCTCCACATAGGAGTTGGTGGTGGGACCGCCACACCCTAACCTCCCATGGGAGGATTATTAGGGTGGGGACCACCCGAGCAGCATAACCCCCCACGAGAGGTTATGACATGGGGTCTACATGGGGCTTAACCCCTGATTTAATGGGAGGGGAGGAAATCTCTCAACACTCCCCCAATAATGAGGGAGAGCCTCTTGGACTCTAACTCCCCTCTTAATGGAGGAGAATAAAACCTCCTCAAAACCCCCCCATTTAATGGGAGGAAACTCCTTGACCCTCTCCTTGTTAATTAGGTGGGGACCACCCGGGCCCCTAAACCCCCTCGAAACTCCCCAAATTAATTATGTCATCCACTCAGGCAATTAATTTGGCGGAGCCTCTCCACTATTTGAATTTTTGATTTGTGCCAACCATCGTGAACTTAATTAAGTGGGGCCCACTTAATTAATTTCCACCACCAAGAATAATAAATTATATTCTATTATTTTGGCACGTTCTTGCGCCATTTGGTGGAGAGCTTGAGAGAACTTCTTTCTCCAGCGAAGAACGCGAAGAATGCCGGCGACGCTTCTTCCCCGACCCTCTTCGACCTTCTTCCTTAGAGCCCCCCTTTCTGACGTGGTGCTTCTCCGATGACCCTCCTTCCTCCCTCCTCGTCGTCAACCAACTGATGCACGAACTCGAAAGTGGAAGCGTGCGGTGAACGACGTCATCATCTTCCCCCGCGACGAACGTGCGCCCCGATGAATCAAAGGTAGGGGTTTAATCTTTGTTCAAGTTTTATTTAACGAACTTCATTGATAATTGTTGGCCGCTTGCTATCATTATAATGGGAGGAGGTCGGACCGCACAAACATGGTCGACCCTCCTCCCCCCTTTGATGTTTTTTTCATTGCGGCTCGAACAAAGGCAGCGCGGTGCAACAGCACCGTGCGGAAACAAGAAAGAACGTGACGAAGAAGCGCGGCGCTATCGCGCCGCGCCGTTGAGGCCGAATGAAACCGCGGCCGGAGTCAGGGCCGTGGAGGCGATTCGAAGACTCCGCTGGTTGATCGTTGTGCGTAGATTGACGGGCGATGACAAACGGGGCCGCAAAGGCATTATGAGGACTTCGCAGTGAAGAGTCGGTCCCGGGAGGACCGCTGGCAAAGACGACAGGCAAACCGGACCACCGGAGCGCGTTCGGTGGTCCGCGGAAGACCCCGCCGGTGCGCCACGCCGGCACGGCGACACCGGAGGCGGCAGCCGGCACGGCGACACCGGAGGCGGCAGCCGGCACGGCGACACCGGAGGCGGCAGCCGGCACCGACCGGGCGCCAGGAGGCGGCGGCGCCCGGCGCGCCACCGGGAAGGACCGTCGCGATTGAAGCCGCGGTGGGAGGCAGCTGGTCTCGCGGCGACGCAGGACCGAGGGCGACGCGGTACCGGGCCGCGTCCGCTGGCGAGGAGCAGCCCCCACGCGGGGGTCGCGGCTCTAATCAAGGGGGCAGCGCCCCCTTGCACGTCCGCTCGGCCAGTGCCGAGCCGCCCCAGGCTGGACCGGCCGCACCGGGCCGGACCGCCCAGGTCGGGCCACACCGCGCCGGCCGGACCGGGCTGCGCCCAGCCGGGTCGGACCCGGACCTGGGTCGGGTCGACCCTGTTCGGGCGGACCCAGGGGGGTTGGTTCGGGTCAGACCGGGCCCAGACCCCCCATTTTCAGACCACTTTCGGTTTTTTGCCCATAACTTCGGCTACGAACCTCCGATCGACGCACCATCAGTTGAGATGCGATCTTTGGATCGAGACGGTCGTTTCGGTATATTACACTCAAGGTTTCGGAGAACTTTGGGTATGGCCGAGTTGGTTCGAACCCGAAACCAACCGGGCCCTCGGAGCGGAAACGCTTATAACTTGAGCTCCGGACGTCCGATTGACGTGTCGTCAACTTTGTTGGATTCCTTTTGATAAGACGGAACTTTTGGAATACTTCACCTGAGATTTAGATGCAGTTGGATAGTGGCCGGGTTGGATTGTACCCAAAATCCAACCGGGCCCCTGGAACGGAAAAGCTGATAACTTTCAGACCGGACGTCCGTTTGACGAACCGTCAGCGGCGTTGGTGATCACGTTGAGAAATGGTCCCTATGAGTATACCCTATGAGAGTTCAGGGTACAATTGAGATACGGCCGGGTTGGTTCGCACACGAAACCAACCGGGCCCTTGGGACGAAAAGGCTAATAACTCACAGACCGGGCGTCCGATTGACGCGCCGACTATTGCGTTGAGACCCCTATGACGAGGCGGTCCTTTGAGATGCTTCTTTGTGGGACTTTGTGATACTTGGATTATCGACCTGTAGCTCGTGGAGCGGACCCTCTCGGAGACGAGTGTACGGAGTACGGAGACCGTGTAGCTGGCTGAGACCTGATGATTGCTTGTCCGATTCGATTCGGAGTGACTTGCATAGCCCAGTGGGGAGCGCTACTTTGTGAGGTGGCAGACCCATGGCGGAGGAGCACTACTTTGTGAGGTGGCAAACCCGCGGTACTCGACAGGAGGAGTACCTCTTTAGGCTATGAGGGGGAGCACAACTGTGTGAGGTGGCAGACCCATGGAGGAGGAGCTCTACTGTGTGAGGTGGCAGACCCGCGGTACTCGACAGGAGGAGTACCTCAGCAGTCATAGGTAAGTGAGCAGTACCTCGGAGTCCTGACAGGATCACTGTACTCTCCAGAGACGGAGTTCTTCAGCAGTTACGGTTTCGATAATGAAAATCCTGGTTTGAGCTGAGTCTACGACCTTTGTGTTTACCTCATGATTGAGATGGGTCACTTGATAACTTAGGTGTATGTATGGGCATATACCTAGGTAGTGGTTATCCGTTGATTTCATAACCTTTGTGTTTACCTCATGATTGAGATGGGTCACTTGATAACTTAGGTGTATGTATGGGCATATACCTAGGTAGTGGTTATCCGTTGATTTCATAACCTTTGTGTTTCCTCATGATAGAGATGGGTTACTTGATAACTTAGGTATAAGTATGAGCTTATACCTAAGTAAGGGTTATCCATCGAGATCCTTCTTTGTGGTTATTCTTGTTGGATTTAGTGAGACCTTGAGGGTCTCGGGGTCCCTACTGAGTATCGTATACTCACCCCTGCACGGGCTATGCTTTCACCTCGTTGTGTTGGTTGCAGACGACGGACAGCGCTGACGGAGGTCGAGTGTTTGAGGACTGGACAGTACCTGATGGTGGACTTCACGACGAGACAATACTCAGAGGAGGTTGACGGGCGAGAGCGTTGAGGAGGCTATCTGTACCTACCCTTCAGGTAAGATCTGTGGCGGATGATCCAGGAGTTGCGCTATCTGTACTTACCCTTCAGGTAGGATATGAGGTGGATGACCCAGGAGCTGCTACTATTTTTTTCTTCCAGTTGTTTGTCTTTTCTGTTGTACTTCCTTTCAGTTGTAGCTGTACTTTTCAGTTGGGTTTGTATTCTGGCCCTTTTACTTTTCAGCACTTTCTTTTGTACTTAGTGTATTACTTCCGCTTGTACTCTGTGGTGTTTTGTTTACTTTTTATAAAGGCAATGCCTTCCCAGATATCAGGATTTTCTCCTTTGATGCTAGTCGCCAGCCCCTGGCCTATGGAAGGCGGGCTTGGGGTAGTCACGGCACAGGCCCCGAGGACGGGTCGTGAAAATATGGATGTGCGTAACATCATTTCTCACCTAAGAGTCTTTATCAAGAGAAGGCAAGATCATAGAGATATGAGATCTCCAATGCACTATTCATGTGTAAGCTTAGAGAGTTGGCATCATCTAGGGAACATGTAATTAAGATAATTGGCTACATTGAGAACTTGTACATGTTAGGTTTTAAAATCCCTAATGAGTTGCGCACAGATCTCATTTTGTCCTCACTACCTAAAAACTTCTCTATTTTTATTGTGAATTATAATATGAAAAATAGTAAGAAGACACTTTCAGAACTTCTTACACTTATTCGCCAAGTTGATAAAGACATGGGGCATGACAAACCTATTGTACTTATGGTGAATCAAAAAAGGAAAAATAATGAAAAGGGTTTGAAGAATCATTCCAAGTCTAAGGCTCTGGAGCACTGCCCTTCCAAGAAGAAGAAAATCCAAAGGCAAGGAAATGAACAGGATGTAGAATGTTTTACATGTGACAAGCAGGGCCACTGAAGGAGGAACTACACCCAGCCAAAGAAGCAAGGGGAAGCTTCAGGTGTATTTGTTATTGAGTATAATCTTTCCATATATATAATTTGGGTATTAGATATTGTATTTGGAACTCACATTTGTATGCAAATACAGGAACCAAGTATATTTACGAAGATTACCAAAGATGAGGTGGATCTATGGGCTACCAATGGAGCAAGGCAGGCTGCTCTAGCCATTAGAGACTACCATCTCACATTGTTGATAGGATTGATTTTAGTTTTAAATAATTTTAATTATGTGTCTAGTGTTACCAAGAACATTATTTCTATTTTTTATTTAGATATGGATGGATTTATTTTTTGCTTTGGAAATAAGGGTTGCTACTTTTATAAAGATAGTGTATGTTATGGTATGGAACATTTGAATAACAGTCTTTATGTATTGAATTATGAAAACCAAATATTGGTAATTGATAACGAAACAAACATGTGCGACTCATATAACACCTAGTTATGGCATCACCATTTTGATCACATAAACGAGAAGCATTTGAAAAAGCTCTATCAAGATGGTTACTTGGACTCTTTTGAGTTTAAACCACTTGAAATATGTCATGCTTATTTATAAGGCAAGATGACCAAACCACCATTCAGAGGTCAAGGTGAAAGGGCCATAGAGATTCTAGATTTGGTACACACCGATGTGTGTATACCCTTTCAAGTAGAGGCTAGAGGTGGATTCTCATACTTTATTACTTTTACCTATGAATTGAGTAGGTGTAGTTATATCTACTTAATGAGTTATAAGTATGAATCCTTTGAAATGTTCAAAGAGTTCAAGAATGAGGTTGATAATTAGCTTGGAAAGAAGATAAAGAAACTTTGATCAGATCGAGGTAGTGAATATCTTAACCAAGACTTTATTAACTTTCTACGAGAGTATGAGATTCTATCTCAACTCACTCTAACTTATAAACCATAATGGAGTGGTGTTAGTGAAATGAGAAACCATACCTTATTAGACACGATAAGGTCAATGATGAGTCATGTAAACCTTCCATTATCCTTTTGGGGATATGCATTATAGATGATATTATATTTACTAATTTGAGTACCAACTAAAGAAGCAATCGGTATTCCCTTCAAGTTATGGAGTGGGAAAAAACATATTCTGTCACATGTTTGTGCATGGGGTTGCGAAGCATTTGTTAAGGCTAGATCAAGCAATAAATTAGCACCTCAAGGAATGGAGTGTATCTTTATAGGGTATCCCAAAGAAACAAGGGGATACTGCATATACAACCTTTTAGACAAGAATGTGATTATCACAAGATAGACCGTCTTTCTTGAGAGGGGCCACATCCTCAAAGAGGATAGTGGAAGCAAGATTGACTTCGATGAAGTTGATGCTCAAGATACACAAGAGTTGGTATAGTAACTAATTCCATAGGTCCTCATTGAAGAAGTTGTTCTTGAAACACAAGTTCTTTGTAAGAGCACTAGAGCGGTAAGAGAACTAAAGAGATGTGGTTTTCTTGTCACTAATGATGGTGACTCGTTATTGTTTGACAATAATGATCCTCTCTCCTATAAGGAGGCAGTCAAGAGCTCAGAAACTGCAAGGTGTCAAGAAGCCATGAATTATGATATGGATTTCATGTATCAAAATAAAGTTTGGGTTTTTATCGATCTTTCAGTTGGTGTAAAAATTGTTGGGTGTAAATGGGTATTCAAAAGAAAAATAGACATGGAAGGTAAATTAAATACCTATAAGGCACAGCTAGTGGCTAAAGGGTTTAGACAACATCAAGGTATTGACTACAAAAAAAAACTTTTCGACAGTTTCCATGTTTAAGTACATCAGAATATTACTTTCCATGGCAGCTTACCATGACTATGATATTTGGAAAATGGATGTCAAAAAAGATTTTCTTAATAGGAATCTTTAAGAGGATGTGTATATGACACAACTAAAAGGGTTTGTGACTCCAAGAAATGTCAAAAAGATATGCAAGTTGCAGAGATCCATTTATGGATTAAAGAAAGCATACAGGTCATAAAACATTTGATTTGTTAAAGCCATAACAGAATTTGGTCTCATTAAGAATGAATGTGATCTATGTGTTTACAAGAAGTTTAGTGGGAGTAAGGTTGTTTTCATGGTAGTGTATGTTAATGACATATTACTAATTGGAAATAATAAACTAGCCTTATAAGTGGTTAAGGCATGGTTGAGAAAGTGTTTCTCTATGAAAGACTTAGGTGAACCTTTCTACATTCTAGGGAACAAGATCATGTGTGATAAATCCAAGAGGCTGCTCAGACTAAGTTAAGGTACATATATTGACCAAATAATTAAGAGGTTTAGTATGGAATAATCCAACAGAAAATTGGTTCCAATGTAACATGGTATGCATCTTTCCAAGAAAATGTATCCTTGGACACAAGAGGAAAGAGAGAGAATGAGTAAGATCTCATATGCTTCTATGATAAGATCTATCATGTATGTCGTGTTATGTACAAGGCTTGATGTTTCCTATGCTTTGGGCATGGTAGGCAGATATCAAGCAAATCCAGGTGAATAGCATTGGACTACTGTTAAGGTTGTCCTTAAGTATCTGAGGTGTACTAAGGATATGTTCCTGGTGTATGGAGTAGATAAAGAACTAGTCATAAAGGGTTATACAAATGATATTTTTTAGACAGATCAGAATAATTTGAAGTCGTGATATGGATATGTCTTTTGTCTCAACAGAGAAGATGTGAGTGGGAAGAGTTCAAAGCAGCTAGTTGTGACCTATTATACAGCAGAGTTTGAGCATATTGTGGCTTCTAATGCAGCTAAGGAAACAGTTTGGATTCGAAACTTTGTCCAATATCTTTATGTGGTGCCTTGTAGTAAAGATCATATAATGGTTTACTGTGATAACATTACAGCAGTGGCTCTCTCCAAAGAGTCAAGGTCACACCAAAGGATAAAGCACATACTTCGGAAGTTTCATCTCTTGAGGGATTTTTCTCAATGAGGTGAAGTTGTAGTGATCATGGTATCCATAGAAGAAAACATGGAGGACCCATTAACGAAGGATTTATCTCAGCAGAAGCATGAGTATCATATGAGAGCTAGTGGATTGAAAGTTGTTGTCAGTTGACTTTAGTGCAAGTGGGAGTCTGTTGGAGTTTGTGCCCTAGAACCAACTTTCTTAGTACTTGATTACATGTTTTTTCCTTATTAAAGAATTTTTCTTATCACATCATGATTATTATTTTTCATAATATTTGTATGTGATAATTTCCTTAGAAGATATGCCACGCTGAAAGGTCATAGTGGTTCTCCACTATGATGATAACCTAGAGGTTCCATGACATTATTCTTGAACCATGTTCTATGGCCATATGATATTATCTGAAGGGACACAGACTATACAGATTATCAGGGGTAAGGGACTCATAAGTCATTGAGACACATTCTCATGGTGTTCGCACTTAGTAATATTCAAGATAGAAATTTATAAGAACAGACCCATCAAATAGGAAATTGACATTTCCATTTGTCATTGGATATTCCTATATATGGACATGTGTATTAATCCTTAGACTTTAATATGGTCATTAATGGATATCATGAATCATGTGTTCTGATGTTGTTTCCAACGGAAATGGGTACAATTGTTTAGGGAAACGGAATGGTCCAATGGAGACTGGTATGTACATCCCTTTTTATATTGTTAAGGAGATGTCATAGTTTAATTCATCCACATCAAGTTCATCCCCATAACGGTTTGTTATTTCCGAATAGTTTCCAATGGGTTTGTTCGTGGAACCAGAAACACCCAATGGTTTTGTATCCATGGGGACCTTCTTTCTAAAGGCATGCGCTTATTAGGTGTTTTGACCTACGATGTTTAAGAACTCACATTGGTTAAGAGGATGGAAGGTTAGGCTTATCACACCCTTTTGGGGGGAATTATTGCCTACTCTAAGACTCTCTTATAGATTTAAGATATGTTCATGAATCCTTCATTAATTCTCAAGTATGATGCAGGTCAACCCAAATTATCAATCAATTATTAGCATGTGTGGAATTCAGAATCATTTGTATGTATTTGAGGTTATTCAATGATGGAGATATCTATATGTATCTGAGGTTCTCTATTAATGGTATCCTCTCATATATTACTTAGAGATTCTTTGATCGTTATTATGATGATACTGGTTTTCTAGCCACACAGTGGGGCACTCTGGAATTTATAGCCATCCAGGTAGATGAAGGTCACTCTGGAGTTTATTGTCATCCAGGTAAATGAAGGTCACTCTGGAGTTTATCATCATCCAGGGAGATTGGAATTGTTTGATGTTGGGATCAAACCCATAAATGGGATTCCTACGTATCCTTGTGAAAGGAATCAGAACACACATAGTTTGGTGCCACTTGATGGGGCACATCATACCTTTTAAGATCGTGTGATGAGCACCCAACCATATAGTTTAACCTCATGTGGTAAGGATGTCTCGGTGGAAGGTGCCTAGTCAAAGTTTAGTGTGGGACTTATGCTAAAACTGCCCAAGGAACTTCGAAGGGATGTGAGTTCCCAAGTTAAATTAGACCCTGCTAGGGATATGGCCCAAAAAGAACAGGGTTGATTTAGGAGTTGGGTTTGAACCTCAGGAAGGCTTCATACGTATCCCATTTGGATGGGAATCAAATCCCATGTAATTCTTCAGTCAGGACCAATGCCTATAGAGGCCATAAAGGGTATGTATCGCATGGGAATATGGCCCTTTGAGATGATAGGTTGGGGGTAACTCCTAAGAAGGATATCCCTTGTGAAGGGACCATGAGGGATGTTTTAACTCATGGTGATTTGGGGGGCTTAACTTGGGGTTTACTCCTGAAGAGGATACCCGAATTAAGGGAATTATGATTAGGGTTTATTCCTAAGGAGGATACTCATTGAGCTCGGGCCTCAGGTGGGCTTCCTACGTATCCTGATTAATAGGAATCAGAGTTCTCGTAGTTCAGTCCTTCATGTGGATTGTGTGGATGTTGTGATCATCACTAACCTCTAAGCCCACGTGAGTCATGATCGGTGTGAGAAACAAGAGGAAACGGAAGATTTGACAAACCATACACTTTTTCTCCTTCGCTGGTAGAAGAGGTTGGGGCTACGGCGGAATAGGCCAGGGCTACGGTGGAAGAGGTCGGGGCTATGGCACTTCCCTCTCTTCACTTTGCATTGGATGAGAGTCCAAGGTAAGGAATGAATGAAGTTGAAGGATGCGAAGGTGGAGAGGAGCAAGACTGCAACCTCCCACGGGAAAGGCTGGGGCTTACACTAGGAGGGATGCCCAGAAATTGGTTCCACAATGGGAGAAGGATCGCATTCCATATTGAATGCAAAAGAAAGTGTGATCCTTACCCTCCCTGTTGGGAACCGGAGGCTCCGAGCCTCGGAGACAAGAAGGGACAAACATGGTCCTATCCCCAGAATCTGGGACTGGGAACTCCTTAACATTGTCCCTGGGGTAAGGGTCCTCGTGACCATAGATATACAAATCTACAGACGCCCTGAGGATCCTAACCCTCTGGTAGGACAAGTGCGGAAACATCTGACCATAGAAATACAAATCCAAATGGAAGACACTTTGGCGTGTCTTTTCCCATAGTTTTGTAAGTCAGGAGGTCTTAGTGGAGGTTTTGATTTGATCCCTCTTCGACAAGGGAGCCAAAGGAGTAGAGAGCTGGCCATGAATGGATATGAAGAAGGCCCGGTGGATGGCTCGCGTAGGCTAGAAGGTAGGGTGAACCAAGGAGGATCACGCAGGTGGGGTTCTCCGCGTAGGTAGGCCTGGGCGAACAGATAGCACCTTGGGCGACAAACCACCTAGGCAACTACACTTGGGCGACACCTTACTCAAGCCTTCAAGAGTCTCCATGGGTGTTCCTGGAGGTAAGTCGCGTAAGTCCCTAGTTAAAGAGGGGACCTCGCGCTAGTCTTCGTTGATTAAGGAGTTGGGTGAATGCCTCACGCAGGTGTTGTTTATTTTAAACCCTGGGATGACTTAAGTTCCATTGTTCCCCTTTAATTCCCACTTCTTTAGGTATTAGAGAACTACCTAGAAGTTTTCAGAGGACTTGAGTGAAGCACTAGAGCGATCAAAGCATCAATTGGCCTTCGGGGAAATTCGCCTATCCAAATGAAGCCCCCAAGGGCCTATTTATAGGCAAATATGAGACCCTGGGAAAAGGTGTCTTTTCGCGCAAGTGTCGCACGCAGGTCGATCGCACAGGGTTTCGCGCAGGTACCCTGCGCGCCGACGGTGCTTGGGGTATTTGGGCGACTCACTTGGGCGAACACGTTGTTCTTTACTGTGAGGGATGAACCCCCGACCCCTACTTAGGATCAGTGTCGAATTACAATCCCGACCCTTCAGGTCATTCCTTTCACTACCGTCGGTAACCCCCATGAAAATTGGAGAGTTGCATCGCGAAGTTCACGAGTCTGGTCGAGGTCGATTTGGGTCGTGACACATGGAAATCCAATATGCTCTTTCCGACATAAAGATGTATTTCTTCTCAAACTCATCATTTGGGGTCTAAGTGAGGTCCATTTCTTCAATTCCGCGAAAAAGTACATGGAACGCATTTCACTATGTCAACAGATGTATTGATGAAAATTGTAACAACGTGTGCTAGCAATGAGGTAGGTTACATTGGGTGTGTCACGAGTGATATTGCATTAATGGATAATGCGATAAAGGATTTATCTCTTCTATCCATTGACAAAAGTCAATATCTCAGACCCTTTGATGGGAATGGAACTACAGGCATAAATCCATGGTTATTGTGTTTGGTGGGTGAGTTTGTTTTCGAAAAGTCAAAGAAAGAGACATCAAGCATATAGATTGATGGCACCGACATGCAACCTACTTGATTTGAGATATCATGATAAATGGATTATATTACATGGTAAACATTCGTAGGAGGTTGGGTGTTGTTGTGACGTTAAATTCTTTCTCTATGGATGTCTTGGTGTGTTGTTAAATGCTAACCTTCGACTTTAGGTCGTTATGCCTCAGGCCACTAAGAAAGAGGCCTAGTGAGTCACATACTAAGTGTATCTGCAATCTCAGTTGAATTCTAGTATTGAATTTAATAAGATAGAATAAATAATATTTTTTCAGGTTTAGTTGATTGCCATAATTTAATCACAAGTCATTCAAAAGAATTAGTGAGTTAAATAATGATAATAAATAGTTGTTTGCAAGTTTAGTGAATATAATATTTATTATATTTATCGATGAATAATGCAGTGATATTTATTTATTAAATAAATAGTCATTATTCAAGGATCAGTAAATATCAATGAAGGAAAGTAGATCGGGTCTAATTGTCTGATTAGAAATAATGTAAATGATATTAATTTATATATTCTTAAAGGTGTTGCACATGTTAAGCGATTAATGATAGTAATATTATTATTATTATTATTATTGGACATATGGTCAATTAAAAATTATAAAGATGAAAAGGGTTTAGTGTGCAATTTGCCAACCATAAACCTATCATTATAAATATCTAATTATATCAATTTTCAAAACACGATTGTTAATGGATAGAGTGAGACACTCTCAAGACTTAGAGAGAGATCAAGAGATCTAAAGTGCTCTCATTCCTTCAACTCTCAAGCCAACGAGAGAACATTAAGAGTTCTTCCTCTCTTAAGAAGAATTTGTTACGATCAATCATGAACAACGCAAGCGATCAGGATCGGTCGTGCTAGCACTCGATGATTCTATGGTGTCATTCAGAGATTGTGGCGCACATGTGGATCATCGTTAGAGAGATTCTGCACTTGGATTCTGCAGTGCAACTACGGTATGACAAGATCTTGTTAATCAGATCATCAATGAAAGCGGAATTACAAGTTTACGTAATTCTATATCTGCTCATAAATTAATTATAAATTACACGTGAAGATTTTTCACTTCTGGTTTTGACGCTTTAATCTAGTCAAGTAATCCACTGTTTTCATTGGACATGATTGATCATGTGAAGCAATGATTACACGTGATTTATGACTAAAAATCGAGATGGTCATATCATTGAAGGACGCTTCCGCTGCGCCCGAAACCTACAACATGTGTTTGATGGAGATTGCGTCAAATCCCTTTGTAATATAAGGTGAAATGACACAAAGTCTATAAGGCTTTAGTGCAAGTGCGAGATTGATGTCGATATGTCCAAAAGTGATCATATCGTAATGTATTGATATGGGTTCATCGTATATGGTACAATTAACATGGTAGTTGTACGTTAAGTGTTAAGGTTCAGGTCTTCTTCCAAGTTGATCATCGATAATTATGGTAGTTTCATATAATGAAACAAATGGGAGATTCAATGAAGCGTTGTGTTGAATGCATAAGGTTACAAAGCATTTGTAATTGAAGGCATTGCTTGAACGTTTCATAATGTTTGAGTGAATGTCTTGAAGGCTTGGGGAGCATCCTCGAGGCTTATATAAGAAGGTTGTAGCCATGAGGATGGTAGATGACTTCTTGTCGATTCTCCCTACCCAAATCTCTCTTTTCCTTCTCCCTTTACATCGAGAGATATTAACATGGTGTGAAAATATGGAGGATCTCACACAAACTTGGGGTGATTTATCAACCCATGGGTACACTCGGGAGGAATGAGTCTCTTGACTACTTCAAAGTGATCTTCATCAAGCATGTGATTAAAGATGGGAAGCTTGACCATCATTGGTGTACGATATGTTTTCATTTTATATTATGCGTGGTTTCGATTTCAAAGCATTGTAGATCTTTGTTCGTGGTGTCTTAAAGTTTTCTACTACTTGAATATGTGTTATTCGATCCTAAGAAAGTCATCACAACTATCACGTTAATGGTATAACAATTGTTTATAGAGATACAATTTGACCATGAAAACATGTTTTGATTACAAGATTTAATTATTCACTATGCATGGATTAATTATTATTCATCTTGTTTTGATTACAAGATGAATGCGCCCCCTCCTTGAGAGAGGTACTTGTTTTAAAAAGGAAATCTTTTTTAAAACAAGTGGTTTGATTTTGTGATACCTTCAAACCCTATAAAAACGCCCAGGGGGATAGGAATCAACCCAACCCCCTGAACCCCATTGCTGTCAATGGTTTATGGGTGGGTGGTGGGGGCGGTTATGTCGGTGAAGTTGGATGCTTATCTCCCTCATCCTCTCTCCCTCGCCCCCGCCTCGTCTTCCCCGTCCCCTCCCCGAATTAAATATATATACAGACCCCCAACCCCACTTCCTTTTTCGCTGATACTTTCGCTGGGATTTTTAGGCGGCCATGGCAAATCAACCCACCCTCCCGCATATGACAAGCAGGAGCGGTAAAGCCGGCGGAAGAAAGGGTGATGGCGGAACTGCTGTGATGTGAAGCAGCCCCTCCCCCTGTCTGGATTTTATTATCTACTGGGATTCGATTCCGCCTTCTTCTCCTCTCCTCGTCGCCGGCGACTGCTTCGTCCGCCGGGATCCGGAGGGATGGAAGGCGGGTGCTCGACGGCGAAGCGGGGCCCCCCGGCGGAGGCCAAGAAGTATAAGGGCATCCGGATGAGGAAGTGGGGCAAGTGGGTAGCTGAGATTAGAGAACCCAACAAGCGGTCCAGGATCTGGCTGGGGTCCTACTCCACCCCCGTCGCGGCGGCGCGCGCCTACGACACGGCGGTCTTCTACCTCAGGGGCCCCTCCGCGAGGCTCAACTTCCCCGAATACCTCGCCGGCGAGGGCGGCGGCGGGCGCCTCCAGGACGGGAGCATGTCGGCCGCCTCGATCCGGAAGAAGGCTACGGAGGTCGGCGCCCGGGTCGACGCCCTCCACGCCGCCGTGCGCCACGCGCCCCCGGGCATCCGGAGGTCCCCCTCGCCTGGCGCGGCGGATCAGAAGCCGGACCTGAACAAGGTGCCCGACCCGGAAAACTCGGAGGAAGACGACGACGACGAGGGTTATGCGGAGTTCGCCGCCGTCGCCTGCTAAAAGGACGGTTCCCTTCCCTCCCAACTCATCCTCCGCTGGGAGACGACCCCTCAACCTTCCCGTCGATCAGTTCCGGTGATCCCAATCGACTGGTTTGCTTTTGTTTAGATGGTATGAAGAAATTTTGGCTTAGCGCTGTAGAAACCCAGAAGGCCAGCCAATTGTAATCCTCATCGAAGTTAATACTCATCGCCATGTTTCTTTCGTTTTTCTTTCTAATTTCTGGTTCGATCGTGAAGCCATGAAAGAGCTCTGTGTGGAGGTCTGGAAGAAGAAGATGAGAGATGCCTTTGGTGGTGGTGGTGATGATGAACACTCATGTGGGGAATAATGGGTTGAATCGAACACTCGGGGGTTCATTATTGGCGCTGCTTTTGCTTTGCCGGCATTGATTTTGGGGAGGAGATGATGGGCGGCTCCTGGGGATGATAAACAACAAAACAATAAACTAAAGTCACCATCTTTATTTTTTCGACTTCAAATATTTCATACTTGAATTTGGTTTAACATAAGTTGATTGGGGGGGATGTTACTAATCATGCAAAGGGATTTGATTGACCAAGATGACGTGTTTGCTTATATGATGAGTATATGATATTATGACTAGTTTTGACTAGATGCGTGGTCATGTTAAGATATTTATGTGTAATGTATATATGTTTAAGTCAACTCAAAAATTGAGAAAAATAAATAAGTTGTTTAGGGTTGACATTGTCCGTGTCATGCATTTAATCTCAATGTCAAGAACAAATGAGCATTCTTAATGAACATGTATTTGATTTGATTACATCAAACCTCTTTAATTTATATAGGTAGTATATGATGCTAGATATCACTCGTAACTTATAAATATGAATAAGATTTGTAATCAATATCTAACTTTACAAAAGGCTCTTAGGGATGCACATAAGATAATGATAAATAAAATTAGTTACTTCAATGTATTTGATCCATGTATTAAAATGTTTATATTTATCATAAATACGAATGGAATTTATGTTTAGCATGCTTATTTAGTTAAATAATAGTTATTTAATTAAAAGATTAATGTGTCATAATAAAAATAATGAATCACTCATATCATTGATAAATAAATATGAGAAAATAATAAGGGCTAAATGTGATGTGGGCTTGACTTTGATGTAATGGGGTGCTCAATGTGTGATTGAGGATCAATTGTTTTGGAGTTTATCAAATGTTCAAAGGGGTCTCCTTCGAGATATTCATTGGATTGCAAGCAATGATTAGGCTTAGAATGGTGTTTTAGTTTTCCTTCAAGATATTCATTTTCTCATATGTGCTTCCATCCATTGCCATCTAAGTGACTAGCATCACTTCAATTGAAAGATGATCTTGCTAAGATGATGATGATTATCATCATCAATTAATATTAAAGGGGCCTTGGATTTGATAATTTAAGTTTAATACAAATATTTCAAACATTTTGAAAAGGGGAAGATTTATTTTCTTATTTTACTTATGTATTTTCATTTAATTAGTGATCTTAGATGAATTTTATTTATGCTTTCACTGTGCCCTGTCGATGTTGTCACAACAACCTAGTCAGATCACCCCACCTGAAGGTAAGAGAGATCATACCCTGGATCTCAATACAAGTAGTGCATTTATTGATATTTATCATAAAATCAAACATGTGATCCAATGAAGTAACCATAAGGATCTTGTATTTTCATATTGCGAGCATTTTAACATACAATTGCAAATAAATATCATATAAAGATTGACTGTGAATGGTATAGTATTTATAAGAAACAGAGAACGGACTACTTATATATTGAGAAATATGAACAAAAATACAGGCGGGGGAAGTGGATAGATGGAAGAAGAGAAGAACCTTCAAGGGGCTCCTTGCACCCTCGCCCAAGCCTCAATTGAATTTGCCTAAGCAGCCTAACAGTATTCTCTTCCCCCGCACTCTCACCCTCCACTCCTTTCTTATAGTTGAACCCCTCCTCTCCTCTAACACCCTAACAAATTCCAGAATTCTCCATATGGGTCCAGATTCCCTACTCCCCTAACAAACTAACAATACTGCTCATTCGTGACCTTTTTACCCTTTTTGTCTTGGACTCCATCACTCATCGCCCTTTGAAAACAGTCTTGTCTGCAAGACTGGTTGAAGGGAACTGGTCCCTTTTATGCTTGGACTGATTCCTTGGCCCACTCAACTCCTCCACCTACATCACCATCTTCGTCTTCGCCCGGCGACAACACTCATAGTTTTGGATCGGCACACTGATGCGGGGGGATATAGGGCTCTGCCCACAATTGAAACAAAAGCCCTTGCTCTGGTGGTTCTCTCATTCTTGGGTCGTCGAATGTCGAACCATTCACTCGTCAGGAGGTGTCGAATTCGGGGCCTCCCGTCAAACTCTTATCCCGGCAGCCTCCCCTCGTCGAATCGGTTGGAGTGGTCCCTTTCAGAAAGTGTCTCTGAACGGTCAGGTGGTCGCCATGGTTCTGCTTCACGTACTCCAGGAAAATGTCGTGACCCACCTCAAAACCGAGTGCCCTCACCTCTTGTGAAGGTGAGCTCCACATGGCGAGCTAACTGCATGGTTTGCAGCCAGGTCGTCAGGTTGTGAATGCGAACCCAACTTCAAAGGTCTTCACGCAAGTCATGCAAGGTATCAAAGACACCAGATATTCAAATTGTTCGATATACTCTTGAACTAGTCTCATCTGCTGGAGAGATGCAAGTTCCTCCTATAGATTTTGAATATTCAGTCTGTAGAAACATGTCATCAACTCCACTTTGAATGACACCCTTGTAAAATGTGGCTTCACCTCGTTGAGCATTGTAAACCTATGAATAACATCTTCTGTACTAACCTGTGCTAGGGGGACCTTTGTTTCCTCT
Organism: Viscum album; assembly: GCA_963277665.1. NCBI lineage: Eukaryota > Viridiplantae > Streptophyta > Magnoliopsida > Santalales > Viscaceae > Viscum > Viscum album. The sequence goes on from OY728145.1 coordinate 781,949,879, forward strand.
AGGGTGTGGTGAATGCGGAAGTAGTGCTTAGCGCACACAGATCAGTGCCAGTGAAATTGGGAAGCTCTACACGGCACACATCAAAGGGTTGGTCGTAAGCGAGACCAAGCGGAGGTGTAACCACCACTGCGTTGTGCCCTTACACCTCAAAGACACCAGATGCGGCGGAATGGGCCAGTGGTAGGTCTGTCGGGCTCCTGTTGCAATGATTTCTCGAAGAGGTTGAGCAGGAATGTGTGGAGCAGGAATGTGTGGAGCAGGAATGTGTGGAGCATGACTTGCTCAAGTCATTCCTTGTCCCAGTTTTGTTGAGATTGTGTCATGGTTGTGGTAAGCTCGGAGACTGATGATTCCAATACGCCCATGCGTTGCTCAAGAGTGTTGAGGTGAGATTGGTGGTCAGTCTCCATGGTGTCAATCTTGGAGGCGTCAAGAGAAATGTGAGACGGGGTTCGCGTCTCCTCTGAAAGCGGTCCAGCAGTGCACATTCCGTCATAGCGAGAGGAAGCTAGCAGTGGACAACTTCCTCAGAAGGAGTGAAGACGAATGACAGTGCTTCACCCAGTCGTGCGCGTCTCCTCTGGTCGAGAGCCGACAGCGCGCGCCTACATCAAGAGAAATGTGGCACGACGCGATGCTTCAGAACGTGAGTAGATAGTGCAAACCCCCCTAAATGCGAGCCAATGGTGGGTGTTTGCTCTCAAAGTTGTCTGGCGCTACGCATTCCCTCGGAGCGAGAGGAAACCAACAGTGGACGACTTCCTCGGAAGGAGTGAAGACGAATGGCAGTGCTTCACCTAGTCATGCATCTCCTCTAGTCAAGAGTCGATAGCGCACGCCTCCTCTGAACAAATCCCGAAAAGCGTGTCAGCGACAAGTTGGATCAGTTGATAAGAAACAAATAACAGACTACTTGTATATTGAGAAATAGGAACAAAAATACAGATGGGAGGAATAAGATGGATGGAAGAAGAAGAAGAGATCGTCCAAGCCTCGGTCAAATCTGCTTAAGCTGCCCAACAATATTCTTTTCCTTCCCCCTCACTCTCACCCTCCACACCTTTTCTTATAGTCGAACCCCTTCTCTCCTCTGACAGACTTACAAATCAAGTATTCTCCATGTGGACTCGGATTCCCTACACCCCTAACACACTAACAATACTCCTCAGTCATGACCTTTTTACCCTTGTCCCAGATTCTATCAAGTATGAACTTTTTAAAGCTTGAAATGAACTAAAGTCCAATACTCTAAAAATTTATCACAAACATAAGACCCAATTAGACAGTGTTTATTGTCCTAGTGTAGAACTACTTGTGGTCCAATCTACCAAAGGCGATGATGCCACAATGGCCAATGGGGGGTGCGGGGCTGCAATGGTCGACAATAGATGGGGTTGTGGAACACAACAGGGTTGTGGTGAGCAACATACGATGAGATAGTGGCGGTTGACATGTTGTAGCAGTCAACAGAGCAACGACGGGCGGCAGGGCAAAATGGTTGCAGAGGGCAATCAGGCTGCGATGGGCGACAGAGTTGCAGGTCAACGGGGCCACGGTGGCCAACAGAGCTTTAGGACGACGAGTATGGGGAGGGGGGTAGTTCTGTAATTCCAAAATTCTTACCCTTTGTTCCATCGTCAATTCTTCAACCGTACCAAATATGTTTTCTAGATGTGATTTCCGATTCTCATTCCTTTTTCATCAAAATCATTCCTCTGTGCCAAACGAGGCCTGTTGAGGAAATAGGGCGCGTTTGGCATGCAATGCAAAGTGTAGTAGGTATGAGTCTCCTAGAAACAACTTAATTTAGTGGAAATGGTTTTTTTATGAAAATGTGCTACAGGATATCAAGCATGTAACTTGGGTGTGCGAGTGGGTTCATCATCATGTTTGGTGGGGAGTGGGCTCAAGAAAGACAGGTCTTCCCCGCAGCCCCCCACCAATGTCCCACACACACACCATGTCCCGTGTCCCAGCCCACTTGCTGGACACTTTGCCTCGCCATCAATAAAACCATCTACTAGATGGGTGTTTGGATGTGTGGGGTAAAATTAAGCATTTTCTTCACAAACCCAATTACAGATTAAGTGAACCCAAACGGCCCCGTATTCTGAAGGTGAGGGGAAAACCAGATGATCCATAAAAACAGCAAATACCACCAAGAGGTAAGTTTGAGTGTGGAAAAATCCAATTTTAACATCTTGAAAAATGAAATGCAGCAATGCACTAATGCAAATATACAAAGTACCAATATATAACAGTTTTAGGAGTATATGTGAGATGAGCTTGAATCTTACATAAAAATGGCATCTTTGTTCGACCCCATCATCACTTGGTGCACGAGCCTTCGATGCACGCTTCAAAGGTCCTATATTTTTTTTTAGCCTGATGAACAAAGAATAATTGGATCCGCCTACGCTTCGATCTGAGAGGCTCGTTTGATGTGCAGTGCAGCGCTCACCACGTTTCCTCTTGTGATAATTCCAACCTTTGGACAAAAAAGGGATTTTTTTTTCTATTTATTGCAGATATGTTCATGGAAAGTCAAAATATAAAAAGACAGCATGAGTGATGAATCCCGTACCAGCTTTCCTTTGCTGTCTACCACGGGCAGTCGTCGATACTTAGTTTTGAGTAATAATCTGCTGTGGCAAACCAGTTCAGAAGTTAATGTCCCTCAAAAACAGCAATCGTTATCCCAGCAGAACCAACAGCTCAATTCGAGACACGTGAAATTCAATTTACACAGATGGATCCACCAGGCACTCTACCCGGCTGGGCAGAGGATGTTTTATCCAAAAAATTAAGAATGGTAAAGAATTTAAGGAAACAGAGAACCTGGCAGCATCTTCAAGATTGGTGCTTTCACGAACAACAATCGGAGCCCGGGACATCAAATCACCCACCACTTTCCCATTTGTTTTGTTGAGCAACTTCTGTATCTCATTGAATGTCTGTACAATCATTCAGGATTAGTAATGCCGCCTCCATAGTTATATGACTCTACAGAAAATTTTATGATTCTAGAAATCGAGCCCCTTAATTTGTATTTAAAACAAATGTTTGCGAGTAACAGAAGGTAGGCATCATGAATTATGGGTTTTTGGCAGTCCAAGAGAATTTAATTCCCTGTTTGGTATGAGATGCGAAAGGGAAAGGGGAAGGGAAAGGAAATTGGAGAGAGAGTTTAAACATTTTAAGTTTTTCAGAAATAGAACAAACACCACTTATTTGTTCAAAATGCATATCATAAGTGACAGGTTCTGTAATCACTTTTCATCAAGTGGTGTCAAATGCAAAGACAAGAAACTAGTGCAGAAAAGTATGAGTAGGTGGTTCTTACATACTTTCCAAGAGCTGTCAACTTCAGGAAACATGCCTGTATCATTTTGTCCCCCACCTAATTCACACATTCCAACATTTCACATCATACCTTGAACAACAGTAGAATCACCTTTGAATATAGCAGGGATACACATTTATGAATTGGCTCTCTAAAAACCTAAAACAGATGGGGGGGGGGGGGATCTAAAAGCATGAATTGTTACAAACTAAGGCTCCGTTTGACTCCACTTATTGAAAACTGCTTATCACACATTAATTAATGGAAATGTTTTCATATTGCTTATTGAAAAAGTATTTTCTGCCACTTATGAAATTTAAGAGTACTTGCTTTTTCAGAAACAGAACAAGCATCATTAATTTTTCACATTTTATACTATAAGCAGTTTTCAATATGCGACTGTCAAACAGATCCTAAACCAATCAAATGCATGATAGACATGATTGTGAGCATATAAATGCATCAAAACACCCAGAACTAAATTAAAATTCCAAACCTTATCCCACCATTATGAAAAAATTTACAAAGGTACAGGAAGATGTGCAACACAAGACTCAGTAAATTCACTTAAGGTCTGTTTGACAGCACTTATTGAAAACTGCTTATAGCACTTATCACTGGTGATAATCAGTTTGAAAAAGCAAGTGGTGTTTGTTCTGTTTCTGAAAAGATGATTGTACTTAATTGCAGAAGAAAATCACTCAAATAAGTGAAAAAAAAACTTTTTCAATAAGCAATCTGGAAATACCATGCATTCTCAAACCCAACCAATGACACAAAAAAATGCAAATGAGAGAGGTGTGAATATAGATACTGTTAAGAGTAACTATGTATCTAGCATGCGGATGCGCTTAAGTTCATCAAGTTTGACCAGGTCTATCTTATCCCCTAGTCTCATGATTTTGAAATTTGTATCTCCCGCCAATCTTGAGTCATGTATATTTATTTCTCTATAAATAAAAGGTTCCGGTCTCATTTAACGGTTTTTTATGGTCTTACCACCCAACCTCAAATGACTATACTATTACTGTGGCCAATGGATCCTCCATACCAATTGCAAGGTTTAGTACTTTTTTTGCAACTTTTGATATCACGCTCTCATTTGTGGGATATGTTCCTCACAGCCCATTCAGTTTGTTGTTCGCCAGTAAGTTTACACATGATTTACAGTGTTTTGTCATGTTTTTATCGACGGGTGTCATATTTCAGGAGCTATCCACAAATGGAGCGTTTGGTAGAGACAAACTACATGTAGGCATATATGTGTTGGACTCATCCACATCCCTGCCTGCACATCACTTCCTGTTTGTGTTACATCTCCACTTTCCTCATGGTCATCCACCTTCACCAGTTTTCTAACATCTTTATCCTGAGTTAGGAACTCTTTTGTTTATTGAGTGTGAGTCGTGTCATTTTGCCAAGTATCATTGGGTCACAATGTTCCCCGACAACAAAAGCATGTAACAAGTCCTTTTGAGTTCGTACATCTTGATATGCGGTGCCTCGGTTCTGAATGGTTTCAATGAAAATATAGTCTTCAATAGAGCTAATTGACAACGTTTGATACATGTAACTGACCCCATTTAATTGGGTTTAAGACTTTGTTATTATTGTTGATATGTGATGCTTCGGCTCATTCCCTAGTAAATTGGGCAGCAAATATTATGTGTCCATTTATAATTTTTTCTGTATGTCATGTGTGAGCCAAACTGAGTTCTTTGTTTTCAACAAATGTTTGGGTTCCAATAACGATCAAAAATATTTATCCATCTCCTTTCATATGTTCCATGATGAGCACGGTATTATCTATCAAATATCTTGCCCCACTTCAGTAAAATAGTGTCATGAAACGCAAGAATCGTCATCTTTTGGAAGTCATCTTCCATATGAAGGTCCCCACCATGTTTTGCAATGATGTTATTCCAACTATTACGTATCTTATAAATCATCTTTCATCGCAAAACATTGATGCAGAGAATCCATATCATATTCTTTATCCATCACTCCCACATCACTCACTCCCACTCTGCATCTTCGGATACTTCTACTATGTCAGTGACACATGTCTCTCTCGCACCAAATTTGATGTTCGTTCCTGTTAAGAGTATTAGATATTTTTAATATTTGTATCCCATATCGGTATGAGTTATCTATTGTACTCCTTTTATCATCTATAAATAAAGCATCATATCTCGTTGTGAGGTATGATTTCCATTCCAACATAGTACCAAAGGAGGTTTAGCGTGTCGCCCCTCCATGCACGTCCGCCCCTCCTATGTGACGGCCCCCTATGCGACAGCCCCTTCTACATCGGCTCGCTGCACGACGGTCCCTTCCCCGACCGCCCCGTGCGCGTTCGGAAGCGTGACGACTCCCTGTGCAACAACCCTCCAACTGATCGCCCCTCCATGTGCGACACCCCCCCAGCCCATCGCCTCACCCGGTGCGACCCCTCCAGCTGATCGCCCCTCCATGTGCGCCAACCCCCCAGCCCGTCGCTTCTCCCTACGCGACGCCCCAAATTGCACAGCCTCGCCCCGCCGCCATCAATGTGCACTTTCAGCACCTACTTTCTACTCATTGCGCACTTTCAGCGCCTTGTCCTTGTGTAACGTGCATCTCTTGTAATCTTCGGGCTCATCTATGGCAACGTCATCACCCTTTTCAGATACTATCACAGCTTCCACAAGTCTTAAGGATGAATGTTTCGATTCCTCCAAATTCATCATGTGGAAGAAGATTGTTATGATCGCTTTGAGGGCATGGGCTACTATTCTCATCTTGTTGCATCCCCTCCTGATCCAAAAAATGTAATGTCATGTGGAAGAAGATTGCTATGAGACTCTTTACTGCTATGTTTTCTGAGATAAACAGTCTTGCTCACATATATGATCTTTTTCAGCACCTCTTCGCTCTTCAACAGGGCACTCGCTTGATTCCCTGTTATTACAATGAGTAAAAGTCTATTGTCGATGAGATCAATGACTTGTGGACCATTCCACAGGCTCCTGATGACACTCGCACTCAACGCAATCAATTATTCTTGTTCCTCCTGCATGGTCTCAATGTTGAGTTCTCTACCGCTGTTAAAACTTTCCATCCCTCCTTGGTTTATGTATATGGTGAATTCTCCTTACCTCAATGTGAGGCGGTGATATTCTTTTATAGATGAGTAAAATAAATTACAAGGCGGGATATTTCGATGTGGGACTCGGAAATACTCATTATACTAAAATAGGGTCCAACACTCCCCCTCAAGCTGAACATGCCCGGCTTGGACTGAGAGTCCCACAAAAAGAAAAGACGACATCGAACAAGGTCATACATACTCCCCCTCAAGCTGGGCCGTGGAGGCCGTGAATACCCAGCTTAGTGGTGAGAGAGTCCAAGCGAGCTCCTGGGAGGCCTTTTGTGAAGATGTTGGCAAGGTGATCCGTCGTCGGAATATGGCCAAAACTGATATGGTTCTGCTCCAGATGGTGGCGAAGAAAATGACAGTCCATCTCGATATGCTTCGTCCGTTCATGGAAGACGTGATTCGATGCAATTTTCGTGGCTGTCTGATTGTCACACCAAATATGAGCAGATGTATGCGGTGAGAAACCAAACTCATGGAGGAGATGACGAAACCAGAGGATCTCAGTGGTGATCGTGGCCATGGCACGGTATTCTGCCTTTGCACTAGATCTGGAGACGACAGTCTGCTTCTTGCTGCGTCATAAGATAAGGTTACCGGCCAAGAACACGGCGAATCTAGAAGTAAACTTGCGGGTAGCAAGACAACCCACATAGTCCGCATCACAGAAGGCCTCAACATCCAATTGAGCGTGATGTGAGTACCGAAGATCACGTGCAAGGTCTTTCTTTATGTATTTGGCAATGCGGAGAACAACATCCCATTGAGATATGGTCAGATGCTCCATGAACTAGCTCACTTTGCCAACAACGCAGACAATGTCTGGTCGTGTCATGATGAGATAATTGGGTTTGCCCACCAGACGACGGTAGCTTTCTGGGTGAGGAAAGGGTGCCGAGTGTCCACTGTAGTCGCCTGACTCAACCGTGCATTCTGCAAGATATCGAGTACATATTTTCGTTGGCAGAGAAAGATAGTGTCCTCAGTGTGGGAGACCTCGATGCCAAGGAAGTAGGTGAGAGGACCAAGAACTTTGGTGTGGAAGTGGTGGTGAAGGTGTGCCTCGAGTTGGGCGATTCCAGTAGAGTCGCTCCCTGTGATGATGATATCATCAACATATACCACCAGCAAGATGCAACTGTTTGACGTCGTACAGAAGAAGACAGTGTGATCCTTCATACTGCGAGAGTGGCCAAAGGCGATGACAACAGTGCTGAAGCGGCCAAACCAAGCACAAGGAGACTCCTTGATTGTCACTGACCCTAAGTTCGACTCTTGGCAGCTGGCGGACAGCAAAATCTTCGCCTTACTGGTCAACTCCATGGACCGCTCCGTGAAAGATGTCACCAGGACTGCCAACACCGTCAAAGAGCTATGGGATTCCTTGATTGTCATGTTCTCCGAGACCAATAACTTGGCTCGGGTCTCTGACGTTCTACAGCGTCTCTCCCATATCCGCCAGCAGGATCGGACCTTCCCCACCTACTTCATGGAATGGAAGGGTCTTCGCGATGAACTACAGGAACTCTGGCCGATTCCTCAAACTCCGGCCGAAGCGCAGACTCAGCGGGACCAACTCTGCTTATTCAATCTCCTGAATGGCCTCGCACCGGACTACGCCACGACGACCACTGAGATGCTTGCCAGCCCGTCTACACTGGATATCCCGCAGGTCTATCATCGCCTGCAGAAGGCTCATCGGGCCCTTGCACCACCCGTCCCCCTCCCTGATCACACTGCGCTCCTCGGACGTGGCGGTCGTCGTCCTACCGGCCCTCGCGGACGCGGCCGTGGGGACAGCCGACCTCGCCCCCTCTGCCAGCACTGCGGCAAGCTCGGCCATCTGTTAGACCGTTGCTGGGTCCTGCATGGTCGTCCCGAGTCGCACACCCGCCAGGGCCAGACTGCGCTCCGTGATGCGTCCTCACCTGCTGCTGCTCTTCCCCCGTCTTTGGATCTCTCTCTGGCTGAGATCCAGCTGATTCACGATTACCGGACCACCTCCATCGCGGGCTCTTCATCAGCTTCTCTTGCCCATTCCGGTGGTCACACTGCCCTTGTCAGTCATCGTTCCCCTGCATGGATGCTTGACTCAGGTGCGTCCGACCACCTCACCGGGGATGCAGGTATGCTCTCCCACTACCGTCCCTATAGTGGATCCTCAGCCATCACTGTTGTTGATGGGTCCACTCTCCCCATAGCCGGCTTTGGCTCCTGTTCCCTCACCTCCTCCCTTCACCTCTCCTCGGTGGCTCATGTACCCCAGAGTCCTTTTAACCTGCTTTCCATCAGCAAACTGACCAAAGATCTCAATTGCACTGCTCTCTTTTCCTCGTCTTCTGTTTTGTTTCAGGAGCGGACGACGAACCGGGAACTTGGTAGAGGCCAGCTTCGGGATGGGGTGTACATGTTCGTTGGCCCGCCTTCCATCGCTTGCGCGTCTATCCCTGCTCATGTCGTTGACCTCCATTCCCGGTTGGGCCACCCCTCCGCCTCTGCACTTCATCAACTCTACCCCGATATTAGTCCCCGTTTATCTTTTCCTTGTGAGTCGTGTCGTTTTGCGAAACATCATCGCACATCATATCCTCCTCGAGTTGACACACGGGCCGTCAAACCCTTTGATTTGGTTCATTCTGATGTATGGGGTCCTTGTGCCACCTCGAGTCAATCTGGGTATAAATATTACATTTCCTTCATTGATGATTATTCCCGGATGACATGGCTTTATCTTCTTCGAGATCGGATAGAGGTTCTCTCCACCTTCCAGACCTTTTTTCATGAGATCCAAACACAGTTTTCTATCCCTGTCAAATGTCTCCGATCTGACAATGGGCGGGAATACTTATCCACTCACTTTCAGCAGTTTTTGCGGGCCCACGACATCATCCACCAGACCTCCTGTCCTGATACCCCTCAGCAGAATGGGGTGGCCGAGCGGAAACACCGGCATATTTTGGAAACCGCTCGTGCCCTCCTCTTTCACCGCCAGGTACCTCTTCTCTTCTGGGGGGATGTCATCCTCACTGCTACTTACCTTCTGAATCGTCTTCCCTCCTCAATCCTTCAGGGGGAGACTCACTTTCATACCCTGTTCCCCTCTAGTCCTCCTCACTCCCTTCCACTCCGCGTCTTCGGATGTCTCTGTTATGTCCAGGACACTCGCCCCAATCTCTCCAAACTTTCTCCCAAATCCCTTCACTGTATTTTTTTTGGATATTCCCGCACTCAGCGCGGGTACCGATGCTTCTCTCCAGACCTCCGCCGGTATATCACCTCTGCCGACGTATCGTTTGTCGAGACCTCTCCTTCTCCCGACACTACCATCGATGACTGTCTTCCGCTCTTCGTTCACCCGCCTCTGGTGTCTCCCCTGCCCGGTCATCTCTTTGGCCAGACCTACTCCCGTCGTCCTTCTGATGTACCTCACATCCCGGCCGAGGACCACCTTGTTCCTGCTTCGTCCGATGCTCCTGTCCCAGCTCCCGAGGACGTGCCGATTGCGCTCCGGAAAGGTACTCGCTCGTGTCAGACTACTCTCTTTGTATCTTCCTACAGGGGTCTGTCAGCGCCGGAGACCGTGTCGATTCCTCGGACAGTTGGTGAAGCAAAATCTCACCCCGGGTGGCTAGCCGCCATGAGGGATGAATTGCAGGCTTTGGATGACAACCATACATGGGATCTTGTTCCACTTCCGGTGGGCAAACAGGCGGTCGGCTGTAAATGGATTTTCACGATCCGTCTCAATCCCGATGGCTCTCTTTGCCGCCTCAAAGCTCGGCTTGTCGCAAAGGGGTTTGCTCAGACATATGTCATCGACTACTTTGAGACCTTCTCTCTAGTCGCAAAGATGGCCTCGGTCCGCCTTTTCCTTTCGCTGGCTGCTCATCATCACTGGCCGCTTCATCAACTGGATGTTAAAAATGCTTTTCTCCATGGCTTTCTTGATGAAGAAGTCTACCTCCAGCAGCCTCCTGGTTTTTCTGCCTCTGGTGCCGACCACCATGTCTGTCGTCTCCGTCGCTCCCTCTACGACCTCAAGCAGTCTCCTCGGGCTTGGTTTGGCCGCTTCAGCACGGTCGTCACAGCCTTTGGCCTCTCTCGCAGTATGAAGGATCACACAGTCTTCTTCCGTACGACGGCGCATGGCTGTATCTTGCTTGTGGTTTATGTTGATGACATCATCATCACAGAGAGCGACTCCAGAGGCATCGCCAGCCTTAAGGCGCATCTTCACCAACACTTTCACACTAAGGATCTTGGTCCCCTCACTTACTTCCTTGGCATCGAGGTCTCCCGGACTGCGGACACTATTTCTCTCTGCCAGCGCAAGTATGCTCTTGATATCTTGTAGGATGCCGGGTTGAGCACAGCCACCGCTGTGGACACTCCCCTTGAGCCTGGGGAATGCTCCCTTCATTCCGACTCGGAACCATTTCCTCATCCCGAGAGCTATCGACACCTGGTCGGTAAAATCAACTACCTCACCATGACGCGTCCCGACATTGCCTGTGCCGTTGGCAAAGTCATCCAGTTCATGGAGCATCCCACCAGATCTCAGTGGGATGTTGTCCTTCGCATTGCCAAATACATAAAGAAAGACCCTGCCCGTGGCCTTCAGTACTCACATCATGCTCACATGGATGTTGAGGCCTTCTGTGATGCGGACTATGCCGGCTGTCTCGCTACCCGCAAGTCTACTTCGGGTTTCGCCGTGTTCTTCGCCGGCAATCTCACCTCTTGGCGCAGCAAGAAGCAGACTGTCGTCTCCTGGTCGAGTGCCGAGGCCGAGTATCGAGTCATGGCCACCGTCACTACTGAGATCCTCTGGCTTCGTCATCTCCTCCATGAGCTCGGTTTCCCCGCATCGACTTCTGCTCATATCTGGTGTGACAATCAGGCAGCCACGAAGATTGCCTCGAATCCCGTCTTCCATGAACGGACGAAGCATATCGAGGTGGACTGTCACTTTCTCCGCCACCATCTGGAGCAGCACCATATCGGCTTCGGCCATATCCCGACGGCCGATCAGCTTGCTGATCTCTTCACCAAAGGTCTTCCAGGAGCTCGCTTTGAGTCTCTCACTACCAGGCTGGGTATTCACAGCCTCCCTGGCCCAGCTTGAGGGGGAGTCTGAGATGGTCATGTGTCTTTGTTGTCTTTGTCTCTTTGTGGGACTCTATCCAATCTGGGCATGTCCAGCTTGAGGGGGAGTGTTGGACCCCATTTAAGGTTAAATGGGTATTTCTGAGTCCCACATCGGACTTAAACACCTTGTAATTAGTTTTACTTCTCTATAAAAGAGTATCCCCACCTCACATTGAGGTAAGGGGAATTCACCCTCTACAGAGAGATCCAGAGATGAAGGAAGAGCGGCAACGGACTGGGAAGCATCCTGGACCGCAGCCTGGCCCTGCCATGGGTGCTGAGAGGGACGGCCACGAAAGACCCAGCAGCGGTCGATCAAGTGGTCGAGCTTGCCACAGTGCTGACAGAGGGGACATGGTCGGCTCTCTCCACGTCCGCGTCCACGAGTGTCGGAAGAGCGGCTACTGCCACAGCCCAGGAGAGCAGTGTGATCAAGGCTAGGGGTGGGTGGGGCAAGGGCCCGATGAGCCTTCCCAAGACGATGATAAACCTGCGGAATCTCTAGCGAAGAGGGGCTGGTGAGTATCTCCGCAGTTGTCGTCGCATATTCTGGGTCGAGGCCATAGAGGAGGTTGAAAAGACATAGTTGGTCCCTCTGGGCTGATGCTTCCGCAGGTGTCTGTGGAATGGGCCAAAACTCAAGCAATTCATCCCGTAGAGCCTTCCATTCCATGAAGTAGGCCGGAAATGGACGGGCTTACAGGCGGAGGAGGGACAGCCGCTGAAGAAGATCGGAGACCAGAGTCAAATTATTGGTCTCAGAGTACATGAGATTCAAGGAATCTCAGAGTTCTTTAACTGTGTTGGATGTCCGGGTGATGTCTTTGACAGAGCGGTCCATGGAATTGACCAGTAAGGCAAAGATTTTGTTGGCTGCAAGCTTCCATGGACGATATTTCGGGTCGGTAGGTAGGGGTGGAGGAGCCTCGAGGTGGGAATCGAGGTCCATGTCAGTTAGTGACATCAACACGGTCTTCCGCCAAACGGAGAAATTAGTGGAGTTGAGCCGCTCATCAACCAGGCGGGTGGAGGCAGTGATAAGCGGAGGCAAGACCGAGTCGGCCATCGAAGGGAGAGGTCCGAGAGTTGCCGAGGGAGGCGGCGTTCAGCGTCGGGAGGCAGCACTGAGAGCGGATGCCGGCAGAACGGGAGACGCCGGGAGAGGCGGGAGACCGCAGGAAGGGCGCTGCCGAGAAGGGCGGGGTCGGACGAAGCCGGAAGACCGCAGGGAGGGCTCCACCGGGAAGAGTGGGGGCCTGGGTCGAGAGGCGGGGGGTGTCCGCCTGAAGTTGGGGGTTATGCCGGGAGGAACAGGGGCGTCGGGCCTGAGTCGGGAGGCAGGGGAGTCCGCCTGAAGCATCGGACCTGGGTCGGGAGGACCAGTGGTGCTGGGCCGACAGGGAGGCTGACGGGAGCTGCGTCGGACAGGAGCCGGGAAGGGATTCGCGTAGTCGGGAGCCGAGAGTCGCAGCTAGATCCCGTTGGAATCTGGAGGGGTGACGAGAAGCGCGACCGAGGCGGGAGGGCCGGGAGCTGTCGCGCGCAGAGGGGAGGGAACGCCGGGGAAGGAGGCGGCGGCAGGGGGGGAGAACTGCTGGACAGAACCGAGAGGGCAGGCGCCGGAAAAAACCGGGAGTAAGGGCAGAGGCGGGGCCGGACAGAACCAGGAATCCGCAGGGGATTTTCTCGCAACCCTATACGGGAGAGAGAGAAAGGGAGGGAGGGTTTGGGTTAGAGAGTACCCTCTGATACCATGTAGATGGTGAATTCTCCTTACCTCAATGTGAGACGGAGATATTCTTTTATAGATAGAGTAAAATAAATTACAAGACGGGATATTCCGATGTGGGACTCGAAAATACCCATTATACTAAAATGGGGTCCAACAGTTTATAATCGCCTTGTTCGTGCAAGTCGTCCTCCGCCGACACTCAGCATTGACCACTCTGATCATGGTGCTATGGTCTTTCGCGATCCCAACAGTGGTGGTGGTCGTTCCGAATGTTGTGGTCGACCTACTTCCTGCAAACATTGCACGCATTACGGCAAAGACTATCACATGATTGATATGTGTTGGCATTTGCATGGTCGTCCGGATGGTTCTCCAGTTCCAGGTCGCTCTCGATCTGCATAGGCTGCCATACCTGCCCTAGTGCCTCCAGATGACACTCGTCATACTGTTGATCTCTCTAATGGTGAGTATTGGTATCTCCAGTGTCAACTTGTTGTTGGTACTTGATTGAGTGTTACTATTACTCATGGCGATGCACCTGCTGCTTATTTATCTCAGTGATCCACCTCATGGGTTCTTAACTTTGGCACCTCAGAGTATATCACTGGGAATGCAGGTATTCTTTGGTCTTATAGCCCGACTTCAACTGGAGGTAACATTATTGTGGCCGACGTCCTATAGCTCGACTTCAACTAGATGTAACATTACTGTGGCTGACGGTAAGACAGTACGGATTGTTGGTTATGGGAATTACTCGATTACACCTAGTTTGACGCTCTCTGCAATTGCTCTTGTTCCACACCGTCCTTTTAATTTGCTATCTACTAGTAAACTTACAGCTGACTTACAATGGCAAGCCATCTTCTCACCAACTTCGGTTGTTTTTCAGGAGCCTTCGACGACTCAAGTGCTTGGTAGTGGACGACTTCAAGATGGTGTGTACATGCTTGACTCGGCCCCAACACTCGTTTGTCCTGCCACTTATGATCGTGTCCTGCAACTTCATTATCGCTTTGGCCATCTATCTGCACCCGTTCTTCAATCACTTTGTCCGGATTTGGGTCATGTTTCTCCTTTTGATTGTGAATCATGTCATTATGTCAAGCATCACTGGGTCACCTATGCCCCCCGGGCGATTACTCGTGCATCTAGTCTTTTTCATTTAGTTCATTTTGACATATGGGGGCCAGTCTTAGTCCTTGTAAATTGAGTTATCGTTATTCTGTCAACTTTATCAATGATTTTTTGAAAATGACACGAGTCTAATTATTGAAAACTCGTTCTGAAATTTTTATTGTGTTTCGCTCTTATTATCATGAATTCCAAACTCGGTTTTCCGCTAAAATTCGTTGTTTACGCTCTGACAATGGTCATGGGTATTTTATAGCCTGTTCCAGTCCTTTCTGGATCACCATGACATTCTCCATCAGACTTTTGTCCTCATACACCTCAACAAAACAGTATTGCCAAAAATGTAAGAATTGTCATCTGTTAGAAGTTGCTTGTGCTGTTTTATTTCAAATGAAAGTTCCAACTATTTTTTGGGACGATATTCTCACCGCTACATAATTCATTAACATACTTCCCTCATCAATTCTTCGGGAGGACACTCCCTTCAATTCTTTAATTCCAACCTCATCACCACATTCAATGTCTCTTCGCATATTTGGTTGTGTCCGTTATATACGGGATACTCGCCCCTCCCTTTCCAAGCTTGATGCACGCACACTCAAATGCATCTTTCTTGGTTATTCGTGAACTCAGTGCAGCTATCACTACTTTTCTCCAAACTTGCATCGTCATGTCACATCCGCTGATGTTTCCTTTGTCGAATCCTGTATCTTTTCTATTCCTGATTTCCCACCATCACCTGATTTAACCATAACTTAATTCTATTCTCTTCATCCTCCACCACCATCATCTCTTCCCCGTGATGTTGTTGGATCCCGTTTTGGTCAAGTTTACTCTCGCCACCCTTTTGAATACCTGCCACCCCAGAGCCTGATGCTGCTACCGTGCCCGATGACTCACTGGTTCCTGGTCATCCATTGCCGGAGTTAACCATTGCCCTTTACAAAGGTAAACGCTCATGTCAGAAAAATCTCAGCTCATCAGCTTTGTTGAACCCGGTTTATTGTAAAAGGTATTTCCGAGTCCCACATCGGATTACTCCACCTTTTAATCCCTTTTATCCATCTATAAAAGAATGTCCCCACCACACCTTGAGGTAAGGGGAATTCACATCTACATGGTATCAGAAGGTGACTTCTGATAATTTTTTTCCCCTCCCTTTTGTTGTGGTCTGCATGCAGGTGGTCCCTCCCACCAGGCGAAACCCTCCGGCTCCCCCTACGGTATCCCGACCCGCCTCCTCGCGCGGCGTCCCGGCCCCACCTCCCTCCAGACGGAACCCTCCGCTCAACCTCCTCCCGCGGCGTCCCGGCCCGGCTACTTGCGCGGCGTCCCGGCCCCGCCTCCCTCCAGGCGGAACCCTCCGCTCTGCCACCTCGTGCGACGATCTCCCAACCCGCCTCTCTCCGCCTCTGTGTGGTCTCCCTCCGCCTCCCGGTGCGGTCTCCCGACCCCCCCGCCCTCCTCGGCACTCCCCGCCCCGCCTCCAACACGGCTTCCCGGCCCCGCCCTTCTCAGCGCTCCCCGACCTGCCTCTGATGCGGCTCCCCGACCCCACTTTCCTCCGACGCGGCTCCCCGACCACGCCCCCTCCTCGGCGCTCCCCGACCCGCCTCCCACGCAGCTTCCCAGCCCCGCCCTCCTCGGTGCTTGATCACATAGCGATTCACTATTCAATTTCACCCTTACACCGCTGTTTTAAACTGTTTTTGTAATGAATATTCCAAATATAATAATAAATTGCACTTCATGTGTTAAAACTGGGTGGAAGGATGGGGCGTGGCAGGTTTATTCAAGAAGAGGGTTGCGGCAGAGAGGGAGCCCACTGGGGGCCACACTGGGGACCACGTGGTAGTAACAGATTCTGTTGAGGGATCCCCTGGGCTGAAACAGACTCCACATGGAACAGAATGTAACTGAAAGGGGAGGTGGGATCGTGGGGGGTAGCTGGGGTCCAGTCAGTTGTAACCGCTGGGGTAATAAAAGGGGCAGGAGAGAGAGGTTTGGGGTACACTTTTTGAGCTGGGAATTTGGGGAGGAAAGTCTTTCGGCCTGGGGCTTGGGCGGGTGAGCCAGGGGGCCTCCCGTGGATACTCTGCTTGCTGTTTTTTCTCTCTTTCTCCTCCCATTCTAAGGCTGTAATTCCAGGTATGCTGCTCTAATTGCTATAGTACAATTCCAGTTTCATCATTTTATATCAAGGGGTTCTATCATCATGTTTGATTCAATGAATTAATGTTTATCACTGTTTAATAGGGCAATTTTACTTATTTCGGTATTTACATTGTAGAATGAGGTGATTTGGAGAGCCCGTGATGGAATTCAAGCAAAATGGGCCAAACTACGCGAGAGCCCAAACATGCATGTGGGCATTAATATGTACTGTGGATAATCCGTGCATCCAATTGGACTAAAAATGGGTTTATGAATGCAAAACAATGTGGGCTACATTTCTCTAAAAGATCATGGAGCCCAATTCGTCCATTTGGAGGCCCAAAATAGGCCCACAATGTGAAGAAATTCTGGACGGGCCATATTGGACCACCCTTCTGTATTGGAGCCATAACTCGAGCCTCAGAGATCCAATTGGTCTAATTTCACCTCCCATGGACAGCTGACTCGAAGGCCCGACTCTCCACCGAATTTCAAGTCATTTGCACACGTTTTGGTCAGTTAACCAGCCGGATAAAGATGGATTAAAAATTCTGCCTTGAATAGTCACCTAGCCCTTTAGATGACCACTTTTTGTGGAAATTTTGATGTAATTGTCCATAAAATCACCCCGGCCCGACAGGCCCGGCCCGAAAGCCCGAGCGGCCCGGCCCGACAAAGCCCGCATCGGGCTAGGCCAGGCTCGGGCCGTAGGTTCAGCGGGTCAGGCCTGGGACTTTCCAGGCAGGCCCGCGGGCCAGGCTGGGCCGGCCCGAAAAAGCCCAACCCGCTGGCCCGCGCGAAGCCCGACCCGCTGACCCACCTGCTGTAAAAAATATAACGGGGGAACTGCAGGTAAGGGGATTTGATCCCCCTACCTCAAGCTCCTAAGGCTGCGCCTGTAAATTAATCACAGGTCTATATATATATAGATATATATATATATATCTATATATATCTGGATATATCTATCTCTATATAGATATATGTATATATAGATATATGTATATATATAGATCTATTTATATATATATATATCTCTATATCTATATATATATATATATCTATATGTACATATATCTATGTATATATATCTGTATATATACATACATATATACATACATCTATATATATATATCTACCTATATATCTATATATACATGTATCTTTATACATTTATATTTATCTATATATGTATCTATATATATGTGTGTGTGTGTATATATTTCCATCTATATGTGCATATATCATTATATATTAACAAAAAATGATATTATATATATACATATTATTATTATTATATATAATTATAATGTGTGTATAAAGATATATATACAACGATATATAATTATATATATAATAGTTTATATATATAAACAAAGTCATTAATAATATATATCAATTAAGTGTGGTTTTTAAAAATCCATTAATAATATATATATGTGTGTGTGTTTGTATATGTATATGTATCTGATTTAATAATATATATATATATATATATATATATATATATATCAATGATTTAATATAATAGTGTATATATATAAACAAAGTCATTAATAATATATATCAATTAAGTGTGGTTTTTAAAAATCCATTAATAATATATATATATATATATTTATGTATGTATATGTATATGTATATGATTTAATATAATATATATATATATAAACAAAGCTATTAATATATATCTATATATATCAATGATTTAATATTACATATATATAATAACTTGTTGTATATTAATAAAAAAATAAGTATGGTTTTTAAAAATCCCTTGATAATATATATGTGTGTGTGTGTGTATGTATATGTATATGATATAATATAATATATATGTATATAAACAAAGCTATTAATAATATACATCAATTAAGTGTGGTTTTTAAAAATCCATTAATAATATATATATATATATGTATATGTATATGATTTAATATAATATATATATATATATCAACAAAGCAATATATATATATATATATCAATGATTTAATATTATATATATATAATAACTTGTTGTATATTAATAAAAAAATAACACACTCGCCTAATGATGTTCGTGCAAATCCCTCAACTTCATTAATTTTTTTAAGTACGTTACAACATGCATAAATTATATATATTATACATATATAAATCTATTTAGAAAAAAAATTAACTCACCCAATGATGTTCGCGCACACCCCCTAATTATTTTTTTACAATTTTCTCATATTATATATATATATATAATAACTTATTATATATTAATAAAAAATAACTACTCACTAAATGATATTCGCACACCCCAACCTCATTATTTTTTTTTAAAATATGATAAAACTTTCATATATTATATATACTATATATACATATATAAATCTATTTAGAAAAAAATTAACTCACCCACTGCTGCGCACCCGCTAAGGGCGTAATTTTAGTCCAGACAGGGCGGGGTCGGGTCTGCCCTGCAAAAAAATTAAAAAACGTTTAAAAAAATGTTTTAAATTAAACAAACGCTAAAAAATACTTTTAATAAATAAGTTAAAAAAAATGTAAAAAAAACGTTTTAAATAAATGATAAAAAACATTTAAATAACAACACTTTAAACTCACCACTCACTGTTGCGCACCCCCCAATAACTCATTAATTTTTTTTTAATTTGTACATAATATATATAAATTCACAGACATGTATAAATCTATTTAGAAAAAAAATAACATATTCACCCACTGTAAAATGCTTTTACAAAAAACGTGTAAAATGTTTAAAAAAATACATGTAAAAAATATGCGTTCAAAAAAACTTTTTAAATTAAACGTCTAAAAATAAATGTAAAAAAACGTTTTAAACAAGTGTTAAAAAATGGTTTATATAAAAATGTTTAAAAAGTTTTTAAAACAAACATTTAAATTAATTTTTTTAAAACAAACACTTAAAAAATACTTGTAAAAAGCATGCGTTTAAAAAAATTCAAAAATGTTTTAAATTAATCATTTAAAAATAAATGCAAAAAAACGTTTTAAAAAGATGTTAAGAAAACGGTTTAAATAAAAATGTTTAAATAAAAAATACTAACAAACGCTTAAAAATTATAAATAAGTTAAAAAAAATAAATGTAAAAAATGTTTTAAATAAATGTTAGAAAAACGTTTAAATAATAAGGCTTTAAATTCATCCACGGCAGCTGCGCACCCCTCATTATTTTTTTTACAATTTGCAAATAATATATATATATATATATATATAGACAAAAAACATATCCACCCACTATAAAATGTTAATAAAGAATAAAATAAACGTTTTTACAAAAAATATGCATTTAAAAATAAATGTTATGAAACGTTTTAAATAAATGTTATAAAAATGTTTAAATAAAAAAAATTAAGAGACAATAATTTTGAAAATAATAAAAGCCCACCACGGCCCGACTTGAAAAATCCCGGCCCGACCCGATGGTTTGGGCCGGCCCGAGGCCGGGCTCGGGCCGCCTCATGGGGTTGTTCGGGCCGGCCCGACCCGACCCTGTCCGGGCTGAAATTACACCCCTAGGTAAGAGTGAGTCGAATTAGAGAGCTTTATTCATCCATTCTCTCCCAATTCTTCATCATGTACTTCTAAGCTTCTTAGTGATCAACTCGGGGGGTGTTCGTTGTTGTAATCTCGAGCTCAATGCTTGTAATATTCATAAGGTAATTGAATTTCCAAGTTTGTTGTCTATTTTTCTTCATTTCAACCTTTTGATTTTGTGTTTATTCTGGTTTGATATTATACAAATCAAGGAACAAGAATCCTCATGCTTCCATGCATAAATCGGATCTTGTGATGGTTTGAGTGCGGTTGTCTCTTCTTTCAGCTCTTCTCTTTCATGGGTGTCCTTGTGGATGGTATCGTTTGATTAAATCCAGAAGGTATAACCCATTATTATGCATGTTTGTGTTGAGAACAATTTGTGATATAGACCCAAATCTGGACATCTCATCACGTTGTTGATGTGATGCCTTGATTGAGTTCGGTTCTTACATCGATGATATTTTATTGATTCTGAGCGGTCGCCGGTAATTAGTATCCTTGATCGATCAAATCCTAGGTGGTAATCTAGTAAGAACTCACATACCATTACTAGTTTCAGTATGTATAAAATCAAGGAATCAATGATCCTTCCTTTTCCCTTGATAGCGATGACGGATTGAGCATCAAGGGACACTTACCCGGGTTGATCACGAATTCTCCAACCAGTTTCTCTCACTTAATAATATATTTTTAATTTATATTTTTAATAATCAAAACCCAAGTTTTAGAAAACCCCATTCCCCATTTTACTTTCATAATCAGAACCTCATTTTGGAATTAATGATCTAAGGCTCCGTCGAGAGACGACCTGGGGTTGTTGCTGTACTACAGAAATTCTAGTTAAAATAAACATATATTTTGACGCGCTCGACAACGCGATCAGCGCTCCCCGGCCCGCCTCTGATGCGGCTCCTCGACCCCACCATCCTCATCGCTCCTCGGCCCGCCTCCAACGTGGCTTCCCGGCCCCGCCGTCCTCGGCGCTCCCTGGCCCGCCTACAATGCGGCTTCCCGGCCCCGCCCTCCTCGGCGCTCCCCGGACCACCTCCGACGCGGCTCCCCAGCCCAGCCCTCCTCGGCGCTCCCCGGCCCACCTCCGACGCGGCTTCCCGGCCCCGCCCTCCTCAGCGCTACCCGGCCCCGCCCTCCTCGGCACTACCCGACCCGCCTCCGATGCGGCTTCCCGGCCCACCCTCCTCGGCGTTTCCCGCCTCCGACGCGGTCTCTCAGCTCCCGCCATCCTCGGCATTTCTCGGCCCCGCCTCTGACGCGGTCTCCCGACCCCCACCTCCCTCGCGGTCTCCCTACCCCCGCCCTGATCGGTGATTCTCAGCCCGCCTCCATCACACTCGCTGCACACGATTGCTCTCCCATCCGATGCCTCCTACGCTGCTGTCCCGGCCAACACCTCCTAAGGCAGCCCCATCTCCAGCGGCCTAACTTCCGCGTGACAGCCCTCCGCCAACTCCATCTCCGCCCCAGCAGATTTCCCAACGTCCCCTCAATGGTTGTCTCTTCCGCCCGCAGCCCTCTGGCACCACCTCCAGTCGCCGACTCTAATGCAAGGTCGCCCCCTCGCCTCAGTTGTCGGCATTCCTGCACGGTAGTCCCACGCTTCATCTCTGCGTTTGTGAGCCCGCCTGAGCGACTGTCCCATGCTCCGTCACCGATCCTCCTGCAAGGCGGCCCCCCTTCCCCAACACACTCTACATACCCAGCCATGCCTTTATCCTCACCATCATCTAGTACCCGTTATAAACGGGCACTCTCGAAGGAGGAGATAGCGTTTATACAATCTTATCAAGCTACTTTGCCACCTTCCTCTTCTCCGGCCACCGTTGCTCATACTGGTGGCCCTATCGCGAGTATATCTCATCGACTGACAACTTCGATGCTTGACTCTGGTGCGTCTGAACATCACACAGGAGATTCCAATATGTTATCTACTTATCATCCGTATACTAGTGCCTCTGCAATTACTGTTGCTAATGGATCGAAAATCTCCATTGCGGGATTTGGCACATGTCCCTTGACCCCATCTATTCACCTGACTTCAGTAACTCATGTTCTTCACAGTCCGTTTAATCTTATCTCCATCAGCAAACTCACTCAAGACTTAAATTGTGTTGCTACTTTTACATCTTCTGGTATTGTTTTTCAGGAACGGTCGAGGAATCGAGAATTTGGTCGAGGTCATATGAGGGATGGGGTGTACATGTTCGATACCCCACCATCCCTTGCTTGCTCATCCACCTTTGCTCGTGCCCTCGACCTACATTTTCGCCTTGGTCATCTGCCAACTTCTGTCCTACATAAGCTTTGCCCCCAATTCAGTCCACACCTTTCCTTCGATTGTGAATCCCTCAAGTTTGCTAAACATCATCGGGTGACGTATGTTCCTCGACTGGAAACGCGTGCAGCGAATCCTTTCGACCTTGTTCATTCCGATGTATGGGGTCCTTGCAAGGTTCCTAGCCAATCAGTGTACAGTTATTATGTCTCCTTTATTGATGACTACTCATGTATGATATGGCTTTACCTTCTTCGTGATCGGTCTGAAGTATTTTCTACTTTTCAAACATTTTATCATGAAATTCATACTCAGTTCTCCACCTCCATTAAATGTCTCTGCTCCGACAATGGACAAGAATATTTATCCACTTCCTTTCAGCAGGTTTCTCAAGGCGAAAAGGCATCATTTATCACACATTCTGCCCCGATACACCTCGGCAGAATGGAGTGGTCAGCGTAAACATCGTCATATTCTGGATATTGCTCGTGCCCTCCTATTCCACATGCAGGTGCATCTTCTCTTTAGGGGGGATGTCATCCTTACTGCTACATACCTCCTAAATCGTCTTTCTTCTTCTATCCTTCAGGGGGAGACTCCTTTTCGGACTCTGTTCTCCTCTCTCCCTCCTCACTCACTTCCACTTCGTGTGTTTTGATGTATGTGTTATGTCCGTGACACTCGTTCCAACCTCTCCAAGCTTTCTCTGTAGAATGGGAAAATAGGAGAAACCCGAACCCCCAAGGTGTACCCTCTAAAGGAGCCATTGGGGTTAATTTATAATGAATACTAAAGACCACACCGGACCTCAAGTCCGATGTGGGATGCAGACTCCAACACTCTCCCTCAAGCTAGGTGTACCTAGCTTGGACACATAAAGAAAAAACAAACCAATGAAAACTGTTAAACCCTCTTTTGTATTATTATGGGTATTTCCGAGTCCCACATCGGAATACTCTCTTGTACATTCCGTTTTATCATTCTATAAAAGAATAGCCCCACCTCACCTTGAAGGTAAGTGGGTTTCTCCATATACATGGTATCAGAGGGATTTTTATCCCGACCCCTCCCTCCCTTGCGGCTTCCCGGCGTTCTCCCGGCCCCGCCTCTCTCCCGCCTGCCCTACCCTTTCCCGGCAGGCCCTCCCTCCCGGCGCTCCTCTCCTCTCCGGCCCTCCCGTCGCACCGCGCTCCCTCTTCCCGGCTGCCCTGCGCGCTCCCTTCCGGCGGCATCACCCGCGCGCCCCGCGGCTCCCCGACGGAGCTCCCTCCCCGCGGTTTCACCCGCGCGCCCCGGCGGCCTCCCGCTGCTCCCGCCGCCTTCACCCGCGCGCCCCGCCGGCGGCCTCCCGCTGCTCCCAGCGGCCTCCCGCTGCTCCCGACGGCCTCACCCGCGCGCCCCGGCGGCCTCCCGCTGCTCCCGCCGCCTTCACCCGCGCGCCCCGCCGGCGGCCTCCCGCGCCTCCCGCGCCTCCCTCTGCTCCCGCGGCCTCTCGCGGCTCCCGGCTCCCGGCGCACCTCTCCTCCCTGCGTCAGCCGTCCTCCCGCGGTGCGCCCTCGTCCCAGCCAGCCTTCGCCCGGCGCCCGCGCCCTCTCCCGGCGCACTCCTCCTCCCCCCTGCGCGGCTCCCGGCTCCTCCCGCTGCTCCTCTGCGCCTCCCGCGGCCCGCTCCTCCTGCGCGCTCGTCCCGTCGCCGCGGCTCCCAGGCGGCCCTCTGCCTCGTGTCCCGCCTCTTCCCTGCCGGCTCCCGGTCGCGCAGCCCTCCATTCCCCCGGCGCCTCCTGCTGCTCTCGCGCGCTCCCGGCAGAGCCCCCTTCTCCCGGCAGCACGCCCTCATCCCCGCCGAGCGCCCTCGTTCCGGCAGCCCTTCCAGCACGCGCACGTCCTGCGCCCGGTCATCCCGCCAGCCCGCTGCCTCAGCTCCCGCCGCTTCCATGGCGGACTTCTCGGGACGTGATCGTGCTTCACGTCGTCCCCGTCCCTTCTGTCACCATTGTGGCACGTTTGGCCACCTGATCGCCCGATGTTGGGTCCTGCATGGCCGCCCCTCTCAGCACCTGCGGCCGGAACAGCCCGCGGTCCGGGACGTGTCCTCGACTGTCGCCTCTCTTTTCCCGTCTCTGGCCCTGTCTATGGCCGACCTCAGGCGGCCTCATGATCCACCAGCCTCTGTCCGCCCCGCTCCCTCCTCGGCTTCTCTGGCCCGTACGGTTTGCCCCACTGCCTTGGTCAGCCATTGCTCTCCTGCATGGCTGCTGGACTCAGGTGCCTCCGACCACCTCACCGGTGATGCTGGTATGTTGACGTCTTATTGCCCTTATGCCGGTTCTTCAGCCATCACCGTCGCTGATGGGTCCACTATCCCCATAGCGGGCTTCGGCGCATGCTCCCTGACTCCCTCGATACATCTACCCTCTATGGCACATGTGCCCCGCAGTCCCTTTAATCTGCTTTCCATCAGTAAACTAACTAAGGATTATAACTGTGCGGCCATATTTACCTCCTCTGGTGTTGTGTTTCAGGAGCAGGCTACGAACCGGGAACTTGGTCGAGGTCGGCTTCGAGACGGGGTCTACATGTTCGAGGGGCCCGCGCCCATTGCTTGCACATCTACCTCTTCTCGGGCACTTGATCTCCATTCCCGATTAGGGCACCCGCCTGCATCCACCATTCATCAGATGTTTCCAGACTTCCGTAGGACTCCTACTTTTCATTGTGAGTCATGCTCTTTTGCGAAACATCATCGCTCTTCCTACATTCCTCGCACGGATACACGGGCCTCCCACCCCTTTGATCTGGTTCATTCCGATGTTTGGGGCCCGTGTACCGTTCCGAGTCACTTGGGCTATAAATACTATATCTCATTCATTGATGACTATTCGCGAATGACATGGCTTTACCTTCTTCGGGAACGCTCCGAGGTGTTTTCCACCTTCCAAACCTTTTTTCATGAAATTAAGAATCGTTTTTCTATCTCGGTCAAATGTCTCCGCTCGGATAATGGGCGCGAGTATCTCTCCACTTCTTTTCGGCAGTTTCTCCGGGAGAATGGCATCCTTCATCAGACCTCCTGTCCTGATACACCCCAGCAGAACGGCGTGGCCGAGCGGAAACACAGACATATTCTAGAGACTGCCCGTGCCCTCATTTTCCACCGACAGGTGCCTCTGCTCTTTTGGGGCGATGCCATTCTCACTGCTACCTACCTCCTCAATCGTCTTCCTTCTTCTATCCTTAAGGGGGAGACTCCCTTTCGGGCTCTTTTCCCCACTCTCCCTCTTCATTCCCTCCCTCTTCGAGTGTTTGGCTGCTTGTGTTATGTTCGTGACACTCGCTCTGGCCGCACCAAACTCTCTCCCAAATCTCTCCGCTGCATATTCCTCGGTTATTCCCGCACTCAGCGCGGATACCGCTGCTTCTCCCCGGACCTTCGCCGGTATGTCATCTCCGCAGATGTCTCCTTTGTGGAAAGTTCTCCATTCTCCTTTCCCTCTCCTCCTCCTGACTCTGCCATTGATGACTGTCTTCCCCTCATCATCCGGCCTCTTCCGGATTTGCCTCCTCCTACCTCTCCTCCTCCTGACCCTGTCCTCGATGATTGTCCTCCTCTCCTCATCCATCCTCCACCGGCGTCAACCCCTGTTGACACCCATTTTGGTCAGGTCTACTCCCGCCGTCCTTCGACTGTATTCCCCGTTCCGGCCAGTGACACTGATGCTCCCGCTTCGTCCGCTGCTCCTGCTCCGCCACCCGTGGACTTGCCCATCGCCCTACGGAAAGGTACTCGCTCCTGTCAGAGTACTCCTCTATTTGCATCTTCATACAGGGGTTTGTCCGCTCTGGAGACGGTTTCTATACCTCGCACAGTTGGTGAGGCCAAATCTCACCCCGGGTGGCTCGCAGCCATGCGGGATGAATTGCAGGCTCTGGAGGAAAACCATACTTGGGATCTTGTCTCCCTTCCAGCAGGAAAACAGGCAGTGGGCAGTAAATGGATTTACACGGTCCGGCTGAATCCCGATGGTACTCTTCATCGCCTCAAAGCCCGCCTTGTGGCCAAAGGCTTTGCTCAGACATACGGAGTTGATTACTTTGATACCTTCTCCCCGGTTGCCAAGATGGCCTCTGTCCGGCTATTCATCTCTCTCGCCGCCCATCATCGGTGGCCTCTTCATCAATTGGATGTCAAGAATGCATTCCTCCATGGCTTCCTTGAGGAAGAAATCTATCTCCAGCAGCCCCCCGGATTTTGTGCCGCCGGCGCTGAATCTCGTGTCTGCCGTCTCCGCCGCTCTCTTTACGGCCTCAAGCAGTCTCCCCGTGCTTGGTTTGGTCGCTTTAGCACGGTCGTCAGCGACTTTGGGCTTTCCCGCAGTATGAAAGACCACACTGTCTTCTACAGGACGACTCCACATGGCTGCATCTTATTGGTCGTCTATGTGGATGATATCGTCATCACCGGCAGCGACTCTGTGGGTATCACCCATCTCAAGGCTCATCTTCACCAGCACTTCCACACTAAGGATCTTGGTCCTCTCACATACTTCCTCGGCATCGAGGTTTCCTACTCCTCTGCCACCATCTCCCTCTGCCAACGGAAGTATGCTTTGGATATATTGCAGGATGCTGGGCTGACTCAGGCCACTGCGGTCGATACTACTCTGGAGCCTGGCGAACGGTCTCTTTATGCCTCCTCGGCTCCCTACCCCCATCCCGAGCGGTACCGTCGATTGGTGGGCAAACTCAATTATCTCACCATGACTCGACCCGACATTTCCTGTGCGGTAGCCAAAGTGAGTCAATTTATGGAGCATCCCACCACATCTCAGTGGGCTGCTGTCATCCGCATCGCCAAGTACATCAAACGGGATCCTGCCCGTGGTCTTCACTACTTCCAGCATCCTCATCAGCATATTGAGGCCTTTTGCGATGCTGATTACGCTGGCTGCCTTGCCACTCGAAAATCTACCTCTGGGTTCGCCATTTTCTTCGCAGGCAACCTCATTTCTTGGCGCAGCAAGAAACAGACGGTCGTCTCTCGATCCAGTGCCGAGTCTGAGTACCGTGCCATGGCCACCGCTACTACCGAGATCCTTTGGCTTCGGCAACTCCTCCAGGAGCTTGGCTTTCCTCAGCAGACTTCTGCTCACATATGGTGTGACAATCAGGCAGCCACTAAAATTGCTTCGAATCCCGTCTTCCATGAACGCACGAAGCATATTGAGGTGGATTGTCACTTTCTTCGCCACCACCTGGAGCACAACCATGTCAGCTTTAGCCACATTCCGACGGCAGACCAGCTTGCTGACATCTTCACCAAAGGCCTCCCTGGTGCTCGCCTTGCCTCGCTTAGTTCCAAGCTGGGGATCCGCCACATCTGACACCCAGCTTGAGGGGGAGTAGTTATGGGTCTTGTGTGGTGTCTTCTTATTCTTTTTTGTGGGACTCGTTGTCCAAGCTGGGTCTGTCCAGCTTGAGGGGGAGTGTTAAACCCTCTTTTGTATTATTATGGGTATTTCCGAGTCCCACATCGGAATACTCTCTTGTACATTCCGTTTTATCATTCTATAAAAGAATAGCCCCACCTCACCTTGAAGGTAAGTGGGTTTCTCCATATACAAAAACAAAGCAATCAACAGACTGCAAACACTCCCCCTCAAACTGGACATACTCAGCTTGATTACAGAACTCGACAAAACAAAAGAAAAGAAAACATTCGCGATTGCAGCTCCCCCTCAAGATCGCAGCTTCCCCTCAGGATGATGGATGAGTGAGGATGTCGCGGACGTAGCATAGAAACCACACAGGTCGGGCCGGTTGACGGAGCGCCAGAAATGCCACACTAGTGGGGCCGGTCAATGAGACGTCGGGAAATCCACACTAGCACCGGGAAAGTCGCACTTGCGGGGCCGGTGACGGGAGGCGGGGATTCCGCAAAATTGTTGCGGGATCTGGCGGCGCCAAAGGGGCCAAATCCTAGGCGGCCGAAGTGCTGCGCCACGGTGGAGGAAGTGCGAGGGCTAGTCGGCGTGGAGGGAGCAGCAGTTCGCCGGAGGAAGGGCCAGACGATGAGATTCGCCGGACTGGAGCGGATGAAACCGGCCAGAGGGAAGGCTGCCTTGCAGAGGTGCGGGAGAGGTCGCAGGAGGAGGTGCTGGATCCCGTCGGGAGGCGCAACAGGAGGCGCGAGCGGGATCGGGAGGATGCTGGAGCGGGAGGGGCGTTGTTGGGAGGGAAAGTCATCAGGATTGCCTAGAGGGAGGGAAAGCTGTCGGGATTTCGACGGGAGGAAGGGGCCGCCGGGATTGGGCGTGAGGAAGGAGTCACGGCTAGATGTCGGGATCGCAACGGAAGGAATGGAAGGACCGGGCCTGGAGGGAGGGAAGGTCGTCGGCAGAACCGAAGGCCGGCTGCTGGAGGGGCCGGCAGGGGTGGAGGTCGGCTGCTGGAGGAGCCGGCAGGGGTGGAGGCCGGCTGCTGGAGGAGCCGGCAGGGGGAGAGATCCACCGGGAGGGAGGGAGGCGGGGCTGGATGTCCGCACAAAAGGCGGGCCGAGATGGAACCGCCGGGAGAGGAGTCGTCGTGGAGCG
Organism: Viscum album; assembly: GCA_963277665.1. Taxonomy (NCBI): domain Eukaryota; kingdom Viridiplantae; phylum Streptophyta; class Magnoliopsida; order Santalales; family Viscaceae; genus Viscum; species Viscum album. The sequence continues at coordinate 781,978,958 of OY728145.1, forward strand.
TCGCGCGCAGGGAGGAGGACCGGCGGGAGGGATCCACAGCGGCTGGAGGTGCGCGCAGAAAACCGAGAGTCGCGCGGGAGGTCGGGAGCCGTGCGGGATGACGGGAATCGATCCGCTGGGAGCCGCGCGGGATGACGGGGCCGATCCGACGGGAGCCGCGTGGGATGACAAGGCCGGCGCGCATAGCGGGGAGGAGACGTTGGGGAAGGAAGCCCGTCGCCGGGAGGACCGCGCCTGGGTCGAGAGCAGAGGAATGCCGCGGGAGGAACGCCACGGGAGGGAGGCAGCCTGGCCGAGCAGGGAAAGCGCTGCCTGGTATACGAGCCCGGAGGGGGGATTCCGCCGGATACAGATGCTTCTCCCCAAACTTACAGCGGCAAATCATCTCTGCTGACGTATCTTTTGTTAAGAGCTCTTCTTTCTCTCTTTCCTCTCTCCATCCAGACACCACCATCGATGATTGTCTTCCTCTCCTCATCCACCCCCCTCTGGTGTCCCACCCTACTGATCACCGGTTTGGCACTGTTTGCTCACCTCGTCCATCGAATGTGTCCCCCGTCCAGGCTGAGGATACAATCGTCCCAACTTCGTTCGATGCTCCTGCTCCAGCCACAGACGACTTGCCCATTGCACTACGGAAATGTATTCATTCTTGCCAAAATACTCCTCTATACACATTCTCATACAGAGGTCTTTTCGCTCTGGAGACGATATCTATTCCCCGCACAGTTGGCGACACCAAATCTCACCCGGGGTGGCTTCAAGCAATGCGGGATGAATTGCAGGCTCTAGACGACAATCATTCTTGGGATCTGGTCCCCCTTCCGGTCGGTGTACAGGTGGTCAGCAACAAATGGATTTATACAGTCCTTCTCAATGCAGATGACACTCTTCATCGCCTTAAAGCCGGACTTGTGGCAAAGGGGTTTGCTCAGACATATGGTGTCAACTGTTTTAATACTTTCTCTCCGGTTGCAAAGATGGCATATGTTCGATTATCCATCTCTCTTGCCGCTCATCACCATTGACCTCTTTATAAACTTGATGTCAAAAATGTCTTTCTCCATGGCTTTCTTGAAGAAGAGGTATAGCTGCAACCTCCTGAATTTCGTGCCTCAAGAGCCAACTCTCATGTCTGTCGACTATGTCGCTCTCTATATGGTCTCAAGCAGTCTCCTCGTGCTTGGTTTGGCCGATTTAGCACCGTCGTCAGTGTCACTACATTTAGGCTATCTCGGAGTATGAAGGACCACACTATCTTCTACCGCACGACATCCTCCGGCTGCGTGATGTTGATGATATCATCATCACTGGGAGCGACTCAACTGGAGACGCCCAACTAAAAGGACATCTTTACCAGCACTTTCAAACCAAAGATCTTGGTCCTCTGACATACTTCCTTGGCATTGAGGTCTCTCATTCTCCGAACACCATCTTTCTTTGCCAACGGAAGTATGCCTTGGATATCTTGCAGGATGCCGGTCTAACTCAGGCAACTGTTGTGGACACTCCTCTTGAGTCTGGGGAACGGTCTCTCTATGACATCAAGGAACCATATTCTCACCCAGAGGTACCGTCGTCTGATAGGAAAACTCAATTATCTCACCATGACTCGTCCAGACATTGTCTGCGCTGTTGGCAAAGTTAGTCAATTCATGGAGCGTCCGACAAAATCTCAGTGGGATGTTGTCCTTCGTATTGCCAAATACATCAAGCAAGACTCTGCACGTGGTTTTCGGTATTCACATCACGATCATTTGAATGTTGAGCTCTTTTGTGATGCTGACTATGTTGGTTGTCTTGCTACCCGAAAGTCTACTTCTGGGTTTGTCGCTTTTCTGACAAGTAACCTCATCTCATAGCGCATCAAGAAACAAATTGTCGTCTCCAGATCCAGCGCTGAGTCTGAGTACCATGCGATGGTCACAGTCACTACTGAGATCCTGTGGCTTCATCAACTCCTTCATGAGATGGGTTTCCCGCCGCAGACGTCTGCTCATATTTGGTGTGATAATCAAGCAGTCGCGAAGATTGTTTCTAATCCCGTCTTCTATGAACACACGAAGCATATCGAGGTGGATTGTCACTTTCTTCGCCACCACCTCAAGCAACAACATGTCAGTTTCAACCACATATCAACGGCAGATTAGTGTGTCAACATCTTCACTAAAAGCCTCCCGGGAGCTCGACTGGCCTCTCTCAGTACCAAGCTGGGGATCCACAGCATCGCGACTCAGCTTGAGGGGGAGTGTGTATGGTCTTGTTTGGTGACTTCTTTCTTTTTGTGGGACTCTTTGTCCAAGCTATCATGTACTAACTTGAGGGGGGTGTTGAACCCGGTTTACTGTAAAGGGTATTTTCGAGTCCCACATCGGATTACTCCACCTTGTAATCTCTTTTATCCATCTATAAAAGAATGTCTCCACCTCACCTTGGGGTAAGAGGAATTCACATCTACAAGCTTCTTATTAGGGATTATATGTGGCTACCTCTCGCGCTATTGCGACACTAGCCTCTCACTCAACACCGTGTACTGTTGCTGATGCAAAATCCCATCCCGACTGGTTAAAGGTCATGCAGGATGAACTTTAGGCCTTGGAAACCAACCATACTTGGGATCTAGTCCATCTCACTATGGATAAACAAATTGTTGATTGCATGTGGATCTATATCGTGCGAGTCAACGCTGATGACTCTCTTAATCATCTCAAAACCCGACTTGTTGCCAAGGGTTATGCACAGACGTATGAAATTGATTACTTTGACACCTTCTCTCTCGTGGCCAAGATGGCATCAGTCCGCTTATTTATCTTTTTTGCCGCCTCTTATCCCACTGGGGTTTGTTGCTTAGGGGGAGTCTTCCAAGATTTGTCGCTTTCGTCAATTGTTGTATGGCCTCAAGCAGTCACCCCGTGCCTGGTTCGGGTGCTTTTACACTGTTGTGCTTAGCTTTGGCATGTGTCAAAGCATAAAGGATTCTTCTGCTTTCTATCATTCTAACATTCTCTTGATGGTCTATGTGGATGACATTGTCATTACTAGCAGTGATGATGACAGCATTGATCAACTCAAATCCTTCTTTCATCAAAAATTCCACACGAAGGATTTGGGTTCACTACGATATTTCTTGGGGATTAAGATCATCAGATGTACCAAATGAATTTTTCTATCTCATAGAAAGTATGTTCTTGAACTTCTACAGAATATTGGAATGATCCAAGCCGACTCAGTTGACTCGCCCCTCAAACTTAGAGAAAAGTATGTCACTTCATACTGACAGTGGGATGTTTTCTTCACCCGACATAAACGACTTGTTGGAAAGCTTAACTACTTGACGATGACTCGACCTGATATTGCTTGTGTGGTTAGCAAAGTGAGTTGGATTATAAAATCCTCAATAAAAAACGCAGTGGGAGGTTGCTCTTCATATTGTTAGATATATGAAAAAGGAACCGGGTTTTGGTCTTCTATATTTTGATCATGGGCATACAGATATTGAGGCATTTTGTGATGCAGATTATGTTGGATGTTTCTTCTAAGAGATCTACGTCTGGTTTTGCAGTATTTGTTGGAGGAAATTTGATCTCATGGCGAAGCAAGAAGCAAACGGTTATTTCACGATCAAGTGCAGAGTCGAAGTATCATGTCATAACATATGTGACTGCAGAGATTATTTGGGCACAACAAATTCTAAAGAAAATTGCCTATACTGTCAAGAAACCGGCACATACCTGGTGTGACAATCAAACTGCTATCAAGATTGCCACAAATCCAGTCTTTCATAAGCGGACAAAGCATATTGAAGTTGATTGTCACTTCGTTCGAGAAAACTTTGAGAAGATCACATTCGGCCATGTTCACACCTCTGATCAACTTGCAAATGTTCTCACAAAAAAGGTGTCTGGACCACGTGTTTAATATTCGTCTCACATCGGTATAGGTTATCTATTGTACTCCTTTTCACATCTGTAAATAAAGTATTCTACCTCGTTGTAAGGTACAGTTTCCATCCCAACGGTTCCCTCATATGTGTTTTCCTTGGATAATCTCACACACAACAGAAGGTATCATCAACCTGTTGGCAAGCTAGACTACCTAACTATGACTCGACTAGACATCATTTTTGTTGTGAGAAAAGTAAATCAATTCATGGAGAGTGCAGTAGAATGTGGCACTCCACATCGTTAGATATGCGAAGAGGGAACCAAATCCAGTGTTGTTATACTCTAATTATGGACACAATGATGTGGAAACATTCGATGATAATGCAAGTTGTTCATCCTCTTGCAGGTCTATGCCTGGATATGCTTTTTTCGTTAGCACTCCACATTGTTAGATATGTGAAAAGGGAACCAAACCCAATGTTATTATACTCTAATCATGGACACAATGATGTGGAGACATTCGATGATAATGATTATGCAGTTGTTCATCCTCATGCAAGTCTATGCTTGGATATGCTTTTTTTGTTGGCAGTAATTCATCTCTCAAGAAAGCAAAAAAGCAAGCTACCATTGTTGCGAAAACGTCGGGAGTCGCACCGACAGAATAGGTTTACAGATGAAGAAAAGACAAAAGAAAGAATCACACGGGACACAAAGATTTATGTGGTTCAAGAAATGATCTTACGGCCACAGAGAGGCAAAAATATCACTATGAAATCTGGAAGCACAATTACAAGGAGATCTCTCAGAGTTTCTAACAATAGAAACTCTAGACCGAAATGAGCTAGTAAAGAAGATGAAGCACTATTTCACCAACCACACATAAAGTCCACACTGCTATAGTGAACGGCGGCTAGAAGTCCGCATCACTACAGTGTCGCAGTCACTCAAGTCAAAAGTGTTACAGTGGCCGGTGGTTGGAAGTCCACAGAGCTACAGTACCAGTGTCTCCAAAATTCGATCTGTTGCAGTAGTCGTGCCAAAGTCCACACTGCTACAGTGCCCTGTCGGTGTCGGCCAGTCCGCTCTGCTACAGTCGGTCAGAATTGCAACAGTGCCTCAAAATTTGGGTCGAGGGGCTTTGGCCCCCGGAATAGGGCCACGTTGCCCCTTGCAACCCCCAACGAACTCAACGCGGAGCTCAACCCAGAAAGTTACGACTTGGTGCGCAGTATGGGCCGGAAGCATTCGGCCCAATCATCATCCGAAATGGATCGGGCTACACCAATCCAACAACCATATCTCGCTTGAGTGTTGGGTGTTGAGTCCAAGTATCAGCTCATGGCACGCGTGACCCCAAAGATCTCATGGGTGCAACATCTCTTGCATGAGATTGATTATCACGTCCTGAAACCCACAAACATATGGTGCGACAATGAAACAACCATTAAGATTGCATCAAATCCCTTTTTCCATGAATGGGCTAAGAATATTGAGATTGAATGTCATTTTTTAGGAGAATTATGAGAGGGGAAACTCACTTTCAACTACATACTAATTGTGGAGCAATTAGCTAACGTGTTTTCCAAAGAGATTCCAAGGACACGAGTAAAGCTTTTATGTAACAAACTAAGCATGATAAATATACATGCTACAGCTTGAAGGTGAGTGAGTAGTTATTTATCTAGTATGTGGGTGCGTCGAGATTCATCCAGTTTGGCTAGGTTTTATCCTATTCCCTTATCCCGTTAGTTTGAATTTTGTATCTTCCACCTATCCTCAGTCATGTATATCTATATTTCTCTCTATAAATGATTTTCAGTATCACGATTCCAACAAATTTGATGTCCATGCTTAGAACACCCAACATATATATGCATCCAAAATTTACAAAAACTGAAAGTTATAGCATGTAATCATTTGGTTCCACTCATTAAAATAGGGTGGATCAAGACAGAAATACAAGAAGCTATCTCATGGCCATAAGAGTAGCCAGGAAGAACGAATATAAAGGTCATCTTCCCCATGCCAATCACCAACTAGAGCAACAAATTCACAAAGCAATTGTCATTATTTGTCATCATCGTTTTAGCATTGAATGGCAGTGATAATAGTCACAACGTTGTTATGGCTGTTTTAGACTCGGTTTGACAGCACTTAATGAAAACTGTTTATAACACTTACCACTTATGATAAGTATATCTATGTATAAGCACTTGGTAAAGTGTTTTTTTATCTGAATTTTAAGTGCAAGCGTTTTCTCAGAAGCAGAACAAACACCTATTATTCTTTCAAACTGCTTATCATGATTTATAAGTTGTATAAGGGTCTGTTTGACAACACTAATTTGAAACAGCTCATAGCACATACAAATAATGATAAGTGCTTCTATGTAAGTGTTTCCAGATTGCTTATCTTTTCTTTTCTTTTTTTTAAAATAAGTGTTTATTCATAAACAGGACAAAACCCACTTATCTTTTCAAACGGCTTACATAAGTGATAAGTGCTATAAGCAGTTTTCATATGTGTTGTCAAACAGACCCTAATCAGTTTTCCGTAAGTGTTGTCAAATAAAGCTTTAGGGCCATTATGCCTTCTGTTTACAGTAAAAACCAAGGGATATTTTGGACCATCCATTTTCTAGTCCAAAAAGACAAACATTCCTTCCTCAACCATAGAAGTCCTGTTCTGTAAATATCCAAAGCCAAAAACATAAATAAATCAACAAAGCAAGAATAGTTTTTGAAGCTCTGGGACTCACCTTTCATGAGTTTCATGAGCACAATATAAACTAGATTTTTTGTTGTAGTCTTTGTAAATTTTTGTCCATGAGCGAGCAAAATGGAGCCGAGGAATAATTTTAAAAGCTATGAAAACCATGTTGGGATCGTAAAGCTTCTTCATGCCACCAAATTTAATTTACCCGAAGTTCAAACTCCGGAAGTTCGCTTTGGTCTCTTCAGTGCAGCGGCAATCTTCAACATGTGGATGGGTTTACCGGAAGTTCACAAACTTCCGATGGTTGATCGGGCTGGTCTACATTTACCGAATAAGTGAAAAGTGTTCCGGTTGAGATGGAGACGGTGTTGGCTACTATTGAGAGGTGAAGTCAACGGATGGCTGAGCATTTTTCTCAAAGATCGGTGCAACCAGTTTTACCAGCTAATTACCTCTATATAAAGGGAGGTGGGACCGGCTGTGATGCGGAAACGATGGGAGTCGCAGCGACAGAAATGGTTTGCAGATAAAGAAAAGACAGAAGAAAGTAACACACGGGACACAAAGATTTACGTGGTTTGGGAAATAATCCTTATGTCCACAGAGAGGCAGAATAACTTCAGTATAAAAAATCTGGAGGCGCAATTTACAGGGAGTATCTCAAAGTTTCACACTAAGAAACCCTAGCCCGAAATGGGCTACAAAAGGAGGAAGACGATCCACTGTTCCACCAACCGCACAGGAAGTCTGCATCGCTACAGTGAAAGATGGCTGAAAGTCCATGTCGCTACAGTGCCACTGCCACCCAAATCAAAAGTGTTACAGTGGCTGGCGGCTGGAAATCACCGCTACAGTACCGGTCTCTTAAGTTCGACCTGCGACAATAGACGTGTCAAAGTCCGCGCTACTACAGTCTTTGTCGGTGTCAGCCAGTCAACTTTGCTACAGTCGGTCAGAGTTTCTACAGTGCCCCCAAAAAAATGGGTCGGGGGCCTTCAACCCCCGGAATAGGGCCACATTGCCGTTTGCAACCCCCAACAACCTCACTGCGGAGTATGAGCCGGAAGCATTCTGCCCAATCATCACCCGGAACGGATCGGCCTACACCAATCCAACAAGCTGATGGTGTGTGGGATATTGTACTGTACTGTAATGGCCCGAACCTCCCTGATCCATTACTTTGTCAAAATCCAGTGTTTGGGGTGTTTTGGGAGGCAACGGTGACTCATTTCAAAAGTTTGCTAAATTTCCAGTTTTTCCATTGGTAGTCAGACGTCGGTGAGTCGCGTCGGTAGCTCAGCGTCGGTGGGTTGGCGTTGGTAGCTCAGCATCGATGACTCAGGGCGTCGGTAGGTCGAGGCGTCGGTGAGTCGGGGCGTCAGTAAGTCGAGGCGTCTGTAGGTCAGGGCGTCAGTGAGTCAGGCGTCGATGACTCGCTGTCAGCGAGTCGCGTCGGTGGCTCATCCGTCGGTGAATCAGGCGTCGGTGACTCACGTCGGTGACTCACTCATCAATGAATCATTTCCAGTTTTTTCCAATTTTTCCAATTTCGCCCCTTTGACATTTCTTTGATGTTAAATGAGTTAAATGAGTTAAATGTCGTATTTAATGAGTTTTTGGGCCGTTTGAAATGGTATTTATCTCCTAAAAACCTAAAGCTTTCTTTGACTCCTAAACAGCGTGTTCTTGATCGTGATCCGGCTTTAATGGTCTTTGAAACAGTTTCCCCCGTAGATTTAGGATCTAGCCTTTCTAAAGCCGAAATCCTCTCTTTGAAACCTTCTGTTTTCTCTTGATGCGCCGAGAACCTTTCTTCCCCGAGGAGTCGTGCGCCTGTGTTGTAGCAGTCTGTTTGGTTTTCCCTTGGAGTCTTTCCTGCTGCTCGCGCGACCCCCTGATTTGGCGCAAGGAGGAATTGTTGATCGTCGGTTGTTCCGAGTAGGGATCCCTTTGTCTCTCTTTTATTTGTGTATCATGCGGAATGGGTGTACTGATATCTTCTTATGGTTACGGTTGAAACCAATTTAATGAAGATAATAAGAAGTAATAAATGGGGGGCTAGGAAGACGATGATGATGATCGCTTTGTTTTATATGTTATCCTTGATCCATGTTGTGAATTGTATGGGTTGTATTCTTCTGAAAATCATGGCCGTTGATGGTCTCTGTTTGCGCACCTGTATGAATTGTGAATCACTGCTGTAAGAATTGGAATCTGGTTAATCACGTATATTCGGTTAAATAAATGGATACCCCAGGATCAAACTTGTTCTGTGATAACCCCTGTTTTATAAAGTGGAATTAAAGAACGAGTGCTGTTAAATCTGAATAAACCTTGTCTTGTTGGTGTGGTTGTGTGCTGTGTGTGGCTTTGTTCGGCCTTGTGTTTGTGACGTTCGTGTGGTGTTGTGGCTGGGAGTGTGGTTGTGAGTATGGGGTGGTACGGGTGGTGTAATGATATCTCAGGCTGAGAGATTGGTTGATTGTAGAATGGGTGAACTTGTTATGCAGTGGGACTGCATCTGGGCGGTGGTTGGGCAGCGGGGCTGCAGAACTGAGTTGTGTCATGTTCATGTTTATGGGTGTGTTGGGCGTGGTGGTGTTGACAAGTGGGGCTACCGAGCGTGGTAGTAATGAGGTGTGTTGGAGGGTTTACTTGTTCAGAGGAATGAAAGGGCGGCATGACTTTGAAGAATGATGGTGGCAGTGGTTGAACGGGTGTTCAGGAGAGGGGAGTGTGCAGTGGGACTGCAAGCTGGGTGAGTTTTGTTTTTATAAATGGGTGTTAGAATGGATTCTTTTACCTTGACTCTTCTTTCCTTGTTTGGCTTTGGCAGTGGTTAATATGGTTGCATCGCCTTATAACGTTTGCAGTGTTTGGTAGTTGCCCAGATAGGGATGGGATAAATAAATAAATGAATTGATAATACGGAATAATAATTGGTTAAATGAATTGGCTTGGGGTATGTTTCCAGTTGTGGCTTGTAGTGAAACGACGTTCATTTATTGAATTGGGAAGTGACCGTCGTTCGTATTGATACGTGCATTTCGAGGTGGCAGCAAGGGCAGTTTTGTGTGAGCTAGTTGTTGTTATGAAAATCCATAGGTTGGGCTGAGTGTTTGGTACCATACATGTAGTTCTTTGTGATTTTTATACGCACCCCACCCGGGTTGAGCACTACGTTCCGAACACCTCCATTGTTATGGGGGAGGGTGTCCTTTAACAACATCCCGGTAGGAGGATGGATGACTGGTTATTGGCTCTTCTCTGCTCCCTCTTCTAGGCATTGGTAGCCCTAGACTCTTTGGGCAAGTTGTGGTGTGGTTGTGAGTCCTAGGTGTCTGCGGGCGAGATGTGCTTCCCAGGTGTCTTCAGGATGAGTTGTGTGGTGATTCCCAGATGTCTTCGGGATGGGGTTGTGGTTTGTGGCCCAGGTGTTTGCGGGCGAGATGTGGCCCAGGTGTGTGTGAGCGAGTTGTGACAGTGGGGCTTGTGGAAGAGCGTGATAGCGTCAGGACGTTCGCTGTTAGGGATGAGCAGTTAACCAATGGGAAGTGGTGCGGGGTACCCAAATATCAATGTGTTTACTACTTTACTTTACTTGACTTGCGTTATTTGGTAAGCGAGCATTAAAGGTTGGGGTGGATAGTATACCTTGTTAAGTGTTTTTGAGTTTATGTTATTTTCTCACATGGGCATTAGTATGTTTCTCCCACTTGTGCACGGGTGACTTTGGTTTTTCCCTACTGAGTATACTTGTATGCTCACCCTACATATATAAAACTGTTTTAAGGTTTTCAGGGAGATTGCGCAGACCGTGTTGGACCTTACTAGCTCGGACGTTGGAGACGGTTGTTGTGTCGCTGCTTGGTTTTATTTCGGTACTTTGGGGTTTTCTTTGTATTTCTAGCAGTTTTACTTTAAACATGCATGTGGGGTGGATTTCGGTTTCTTTATATATATATGTGTCTTGGAGTTGATTGAGGTTGGTGCATCTTATCTCCCGATCTTAGTTACTATAAAAAAGGGTAATGCCTCCGATTTTTGTGAGATTTATATACTCTTGGTGCTGGTCGCCACCCCGGGGCCTATTGGAGGCGGGACTCGGGATGGGGAGAGGGAAGAGAGAATGGAGAACTCCCAACAAATGAGACGTCAGCAGAGGTGATATAACGCCGTAGGTCTGGAGAGAAGCACCAGTATCCGTGCTGAGTGCGTGAATATCCGAGGAAGATGTAGCGGAGAGATTTGGGAGAGAGTTTGGAGAGGCCAGGACGAGTGTCACGGACATAATAGAGACAGCCAAATACACAGAGTGGAAGTGAGTGAGGAGGGAGAGAGCAGAACAGAGTCCGAAAAGGAGTCTCCTCCTGAAGGATAGAAGAAGGGAGTCGGTTTAAAAGATAGGTTGCAGTCAAGATGGCATCGGTCCAAAAGCGGAGTGGCACTTGCATGTGGAATAGGAGGGCACGAGCAGTTTCCAGAATATGACGATATTTCCGCTCCGCCACTCCATTCTGCTGAGGTGTATCAGGACAGGATGTCTGATGAATGATGTCGTGATCCTTGAGAAACTGCTGAAAGGAAGTAAATAAATATTCTCGTCCATTGTCGAAGTGGAGACATTTGATGGAGGTGGAGAATTGAGTTTGAATTTCATTGTAAAAGGTCTGAAAGGTAGGAAATACTTCAGACCAATCACGAAGCATGTAAAGTCATGTCATGCGGGAGTAGTTATCAATAAAGATGATATAATAGTTGCACCCGGACTGGCTCGGAACCCTGCAAGGACCCCCATACATCGATATGAACAAGATCGAAAGGATTCACCACACATGGGTCCTGTCGAGGAGAATATGTTACCCGATGATGTTTAACAAACTTGCAGGATTCACAATGGAATGATAGGTGGGAACTGAATTGGGGGCAGATTTTATAGATGGAATGCGGTGGATGACCAAGACGGAAATGTAGGTCAAGAGCACGGACCGAGGTAGATGAGCAAGCGAGATATGGCGGGGTATCGAACATGTACACCCCATTTTGAAGATGACCTCGACCAAACTCCCGATTCGTCGTCTGCTCCTGAAAAACAACACCAGAAGAAGTAAAAGTAGCGACACAATTTAAATCTTTGGTGAGTTTGCTGATTGATAGAAGATTAAAGGGACCGTGAAGAATATGAGCAACTGAATCTAGGCGAATAGACGGGATCAAGTGGCATGTGCCCAATCCGATGATGGGGATTGTTGATCCATTTGCAATAGTAATTGTAGAGGCACCGGTGTATGGATGATAGGTAGTGAACATAGCAGAGTCCCCTGTGAGATGTTTCGATGCACCAGAGTCAAGCATCCATGCTGTGGGTCGTGGAGATACACAGGTTGTAGAGCTGTCAGTCTGAGCAATGGGTGCTGGAGAAGAGGACGGTGGCACACTCGCCCGATAAGATTGTATCCAAGCAATTTCTTCTACCGAGAGTGTCGTTCTGTAACGGGAGTCGGGTGTCGCCGGGAAACTGCTGGAGGTCGGGGCCGGATGAAGTCCGGACTGGGAAGCACCGAGAAAGGCGCCTGGCCGGGCGGTGGCGTCGGATCGGGAGACATCGTTCCGTCAGGTGAGGGCCGTCGTAGGAGAGATCGGCTACAGGACGGGAGCCGTGACGGGAGGCCGGTTGGGAGGGAGATCCGCCGGGAGGGGATCTGTTAGGAGGGTGCGGGACGGCTGCAGAGGGGCGGAGGGCCGCGAGCGGGAGGTGCAGGGGCGGGGGAGTCCGCCTGAGGGAAACACGGCCGAAGGAGCGGGGGAGTCCGCCTGGAGCGGCGCGCGCTGGGAGGAGGACCGTCAGGAGGGATCCGCAGCGGCTGGAGGGATGGGAGGCGGGGTGGGAGCATGGTGGGATCCGCAGCGGCTGAAGGGATGGGAGGCGGGTGGGAACCGCAACGGGAGGGAGCCGCCAGAGGGATGGGGAGCAGCCAGGATGGGGGCCACCGGGATGGGAGGGGGCCGCGTAGGGCAGACCCAGGAGAGAGGGGGGCGACCGCGTAGGGCAGACCCAAGAGGGAGGGAGGGGTGGCCGCGTAAGGCAGACCCGAGAGGGAGGGAGGGGTGGCCGCGTAGGGTAGACCCGAGAGGAGGGGTGCCACTTAAGGCAGAGCCGGGAGGGGAAAAAATATCTCGAGAATAGGTTCCCTCTGATACCATGTAGAATGGGAAACTGCCTTACCTCAAGGTGAGGCAAAGACCTTCTTTTATAGATTGAGAAAAAGGAATACGTGCAGGCGTATTCCGATGTGGGACTCGGAAATACCCAGAATAATAAAAATAGGGTTTAACACTTTACTTTGAGTTGAGTTGAAGTGTGATGTTGGTGTGTGTCTTAGGAGTGGTGATTAGGGAGGTGCATGACTTCCCAATTCTGGTGCTCTAAGACGTGCAAGGAAAGAACCGATAGTTGTAATTCCACAACACTAAACTATCTGTGAATGCGAATTTTCGATGAACTAAGGTTCAGGCATTCGGTGTTTGTATCAGTTTTTCAGTTTTCTTCCCTACAAATGGTATCAGAGCTTGGCTGGACACACTCGGCAACTCAAATTTCTCACTTGTCTCAGACTCATATTGATTTCAGTTTAGACTTTACTATTATCAGTAGATATGAGAACAAAAGAATGCAAAGTTCGCATCAATCAGTTCGATGAAACCAACTATGGCTTCTGGCAGATGCAGATAAAAGACTATCTCATCCAGAAAGATCTCGAACTTCAGTTGGGTGGAGAGAAACCCAACAAGATAAAGAAAGGTGAATGGGAAAAGATAGACAAGAATGTGTTGGGCTTGGTGAGAACGACATTGGCACGAAACATGGCCTTCAACATTCGGGTGAAAGAGACTACATCCAAGTTAATGACAACCTGACGGATATGTACAAAAGACCGACAACCTTAAACAAAGTATTCCTGATGAGGTGTTTGTTTAGGTTAAGGATGTCGGAATGACGATTAGCGATAGATCATGTGAACGACTTCAACATGATCTGAAGCCACCTTGAAGCGATAACGGTTTCTTTCGTTGATGATGTATGGACTATACTACCGCTTCCATCTTTACCGGAATCTTAGGATGGTATAGTTACAGTGGTAAGTAATTCCTGTGGTAAGACTAATCTGGTATTCAAAGATGTCTGGAATTTGATCCTCAATGAGGAGCTCCAAAGAAGAGAGGTCCAAGTACTTACCGGTAGTGAGCTGAATTATAACGAAAGGGGACTTTAACCTCATCGGAAGAATCGTTGACAACCAGATTATAGGGAAAAGAGTTGTGGAAAGTCGACTGGTTCGGGACCAACCTGCTGACATTCCAGTACGCGGGGACATCTCCAAAGGAATTACAGGAATCGCAAGGAAGGCATCGGAAGAACAACTTCTGGAAGCTCAAATTTCGTTAGTTCAACGATCGAAGGCAACAATCTTCTGCTCAATGTTCAAAATCCGATGGAGGCATTGGCGGTTGACTCTAGTGCATTCTTCCGCTCAACGAAAGATTGCGGATGCATAGTGAACAATGCATCAGGAAGCTTTGGGAGAGTTCATCTAACCGATGGAGAAGCTTTAGATGTTGTCGGAAAGGGAGATGTAAATCTTTGAATGCATAATGATAGTATTCTTTGGTTGAAGGGAGTGAGACACATACCAGGTCTCTGGAGGAATCTCATTTCAGTGGGGCAGTTAGATGAGGAAGGTTTGGCACTGCTTTCAAAAATGGAGTCTGGAAAGTGACTCAAGGATCCATGGTTATGGCAAGAGGGTAAAGGATAATACACTTTACATGACCAGAAATTCTAGAGGAAGTGCAATGGTCGGAATTTTATCCTCTGAAAATCCGAAGGTGTGGCATTACACACTCGGTCACCTCAGTGAGAAATACATGAAGGTTCTAACAGGGAAGGGTATTCTGAAGCTTGATCACACAACTACCAGAAGTTGTGAGAGTTGTATGTTTGGAAAGCAAAAGAGAGTTTTCATTCAACTTGAATAGCCGAAAGTTGGAGCTAGTTCATACGGGTGTTTCGGCCTCAGTTCAATCTCATGCAGGATCGCAATACTTCATCACATTTTGATAGGAATGCAAGGGGATCCGAAGGGAATATGCCAAGGGGGATATGTTGAGGATCGAAAGGGGATATGTTGGGGGGAATATGGTGGGAATCCTGAGAAAATATGCCGAGGGGCCCACAATGGTGCAGATCCTCGAGTGGCCTTGCAGAGACGTGGGCAGCATGGTTTGACAGATAAAAAAGAAGTATGGAGATATGATTGGTTCCTATTGAAATCGAACTCGTACCTCACAATGAGGTAGGGTGCTTAATTTATAGATGAGAAAAGGAATACAACAGATAACTCACACCAATGTGGGATACGAATATTAAAAATACTCTAATACTCTTAACACTCCCCATCAAGCTGGGACATATATATTTATCATGTCCAGCTTGTTACACAAAAATTGTACATATGGTCCAGACACCCCTTTTATGAGAACATCTGCAAGTTGTCCAGAGGTCTGAACATGGCCAAAGGTGATCTTCTTCTTCTCAAAGTTTTCTTGAACGAAATGACAATCAACTTCAATATGCTTTGTCCGCTCATGAAAGACTGGATTTGAGGCAATCTTGATAGCAGTTTGATTGTCACACCAGATATGTGTCGGTTTCTTGACAGTATACCCAATCTCTTGAAGAATTTGTTATGCCCAAATAATCTCTGCAGTCACATATGTCAGGGCACAAAACTCCAACTCTGCACTTGATTGGGAGATAAATGTTTGTTTCTTGCTTCGTCGTGAGATCAAATTTCCTCCCACAAATACTGCAAAACCAGACATAGATCTTCTAGAAGATAGACATCCAACATAGTTTATATCACAAAATACCTCAATATTTGTATGTCCGTGATCAGAATATAGAAGACTTAAACGTGGTTCTTTTTTCACATATCTAACTGTTAAACCCTCTTTTGTATTATTATGGGTATTTCCGAGTCCCACATCGGAATACTCCCTTGTATCTTTCGCCGTATCATTCTATAAAAGCAGGCCCCCACCTTACCTTGAGAGTAAGTGGGTTTCCCCATTATACATGGTATCAGAGGGATTTTTATCTCAAACCCTCCCTCCTCTACGGCTTCCCGGCGTCCTCCCGGCCCCGCCTCTCTCTTTGCTGCCCTAGCCATTCCCGGCAGCCCCCCCCTCCTATCTCGGCGCAGCTCTCTCGCCCGGCTCCTCTCTGGCCTGACCATTCCCGGCGGCCCTCCCTCCAGGCGGCCCTCCATCCTCCCGGCGGCTGCCCTCCATCCTCCCGGCGGCCCTCCTGCCTGCCGCGGCTCCCGGCTCCCCTGCGTCTCCCTCCTCGCCTCGGCGCATCCCGCCCTCGACGCTTCCCGCCCCCGACGCATCGCCCTCGCCGGCTTCGCCCCGCGCGCCTCGCCCCGGCGCATCCCGCCCTCGGCACCCCGCCCAGGCGCTTCGCCCTCGGCCTCGCCCCGGCGCCCTCGCCCTCGACCCAGCGGCGCCCCTCCCGGCCGGCCCCGCCGTGCGCGCGCCTCCTGCACGGCTCGTCCCTCCGTCGTGCGCACGCCTCTTGCCTGGCGTCTCTCCCGGCTCCCGGCTCCCGCGTCGCTCTCCTGCTTGGCGCGGCTCCCCGACGGCCCTTCTGCCAGGCGCGGCTCCCGGCTCCCCGGCGTCCCGGCTCCCCGCGTCGCCCTCCCGACGGCTCCCCGCGCCCCGCCTCCCGCTGCTCCCGCGCCTCCGGCACCTCCCGGCCACCCTCGCCCGGCGCCTCCCGCAACTCCCGCGCCTCCCGCGCGCTCCAGCTACTCTCGCCCCGCGGCTCCCCTCACCCAGCGCGCCCTCGTCCCGGCACCCTAGTCCTGGCGCCCCCAGTTTCGCCCCGGCAGCCTCTCCCGGAAGCGCGCCCTCGTCCCGACAGCGCACCCTCGTTCCGGTGGCCCTTCCTGCACGCGCACGTCCTGCGCCCGATCATCCCACCAGCCCGCTGCATCAACTGCCCATCGCTTCCATGGCAGAATCCTCGGGACGTGGTCGTGCTTCAAGTCGTCCACGTCCCTTCTGTCAACATTGTGGCAAGTTTGGTCACCTGATCGCCCGCTGTTGGGTCCTGCATGGACGGCCATCTTAGCACCCGCGGCAGGGACAGCCCGCGGTCCAGGCCGTGTCCTCGATTGTCGCCTCTCTTTCCCCGTCTCTGGCCCTTTCTATGGCCGACCTCCGGCGACCTCCCACTCTTCCGGCCTCTGTCTGACCCAGTCCCTCCTCGGCGTCTCTGGCCCGTACTGTTCGCCCCACTGCCCTTATCAGCCATTGCTCCCCTGCATGGCTGCTGGACTCAGGTGCCTCCGACCACCTCACCGGTGATGCTGGTATGTTGACGTCTTACTGCACATATGCCAGTTCTTCAGCCATCACCGTCGTTGATGGGTCCACTATCCCCATAGCAGGCTTCAGCGCATGCTCCCTGACTCCATCGATACACCTACCCTCTGTGGCACATGTGCCCCACAGTCCCTTTAATCTGTTTTCCATCAGTAAACTGACTAAGGATTATAACTGTGCGGCAATATTTACCTCTTCTGGTGTTGTGTTTCAGGAGCAGACTACGAACCGGGAACTTCGTCGAGCCCGGCTTCGAGGCGGGGTCTACATGTTCGAGGGGCCAGCACCCATTGCTTGCACATCTACCTCTTCTCGGGCACTTGATCTTCATTCCCGATTAGGGCACCCGCCTGCATCCACCATTCATCAGATGTTTCCGGACTTCAGTAGGACTCCTACTTTTCATTGTGAGTCATGTTCTTTTGCAAAACATCATCGCTCTTCCTACATTCCTCGCACGGATACACGGGCCTCCCACCCCTTTGCTCTGGTTCATTCCGATGTTTGGGGCTCGTGTACCGTTCCGAGTCACTTGGGCTATAAATACTATATATCCTTCATTGATGACTATTCGCGAATGACGTGGCTTTACCTTCTTCGAGAACGCTCCGAAGTGTTTTCCACCTTCCAAACCTTTTTTAATGAAATTAAGAATCGTTTTTCTATCTCGGTCAAATGTCTCCGCTCGGATAATGGGCGCGAGTATCTCTCCACTTCCTTTCGGCAGTTTCTCCGGACGAATGGCATCCTTCATCAGACCTCCTCTCCTGATACACCCCAGCAGAACGGCGTGGCCGAGCGGAAACACAGACATATTCTAGAGACTGCTCGTGCCCTCATCTTCCACCGACAGGTGCCTCTGCTCTTTTGGGGCGATGCCATTCTCACTGCCACCTACCTCCTCAATCGCCTTCCTTCTTCTATCCTTAAGGGGGAGACTCCCTTTCGGGCTCTTTTCCCCACTCTCCCTCTTCATTCTCTCCCTCTTCGAGTGTTTGGCTGCTTGTGTTATGTTCGTGACACTCGCCCTGGCCGCACCAAACTCTCTCCCAAATCTCTCCGCTGCATATTCCTAGGTTATTCCCGCACTCAGCGCGGATACCGCTGCTTCTCCCCGGACCTTCGCTGGTATGTCATCTCCGCAGATGTCTCCTTTGTGGAGAGTTCTCCATTCTCCTTTCCCTCTCCTCCTCCTGACTCTGCCATTGATGACTGTCTTCCCCTCATCATCCATCCTCTTCCGGATTTGCCTCCTCCTACCTCTCCTCCTCCTGACCCTGTCCTCGATGATTGTCCTCCTCTCCTCATCCATCCTCCACCGGCGTCAACCCCTGTTGACACCCATTTTGGTCAGGTCTACTCCCGCCGTCCTTCGACTGTATCCCCCGTTCCGGCCAGTGACACTGATGCTCCCGCTTCGTCCGCTGCTCCTGCTCCGCCACCCGAGGACTTGCCCATTGCCCTACGGAAAGGTACTCGCTCTTGCCAGAGTACTCCTCTATTTGCATCTTCTTACAGGGGTTTGTCCGCTCTGGAGACTATCTCTATACCTTGCACAGTTGGTGAGGCCAAATCTCACCCCGGGTGGCTCGCAGCCATGCGGGATGAATTGCAGGCTCTGGAGGAAAACCATACTTGGGATCTTGTCCCCCTTCCAGCCGGCAAACAGGCAGTGGGCAGCAAATGGATTTACACGGTCAGGCTGAATCCCGATGGTACTCTCCATCGCCTCAAAGCCCGCCTTGTGGCCAAAGGCTTTGCTCAGACATACGGAGTTGACTACTTTGATACCTTCTCCCCGGTTGCCAAGATGGCCTCTGTCCGGCTATTCATCTCTCTCGCCGCCCATCATCGGTGGCCTCTTCATCAATTGGATGTCAAGAATGCATTCCTCCATGGCTTCCTTGAGGAAGAAATCTATCTACAGCAGCCCCCCGGATTTTGTGCCGCCGGCGCTGAATCTCGTGTCTGCCGTCTCCGCCGCTCTCTTTACGGCCTCAAGCAGTCTCCCCGTGCTTGGTTTGGCCGCTTTAGCACGGTCGTCAGCGACTTTGGGCTTTCCTGCAGTATGAAAGACCACACTGTCTTCTACAGGACGACTCCCCATGGCTGCATCTTATTGGTCGTCTATGTGGATGATATCGTCATCACCGGCAGCGACTCTGTGGGTATCACTCATCTCAAGGCCCATCTTCACCAGCACTTCCACACTAAGGATCTTGGTCCTCTCACATACTTCCTTGGCATCGAGGTTTCCTACTCCTCTGCCACCATCTCCCTCTGCCAACGGAAGTATGCATTGGATATATTGCAGGATGCTGGGCTGACTCAGGCCACTGCGGTCGATACTCCTCTGGAGCCTGGCGAACGGTCTCTTTATGCCTCCTCGGCTCCATACCCCCATCCCGAGCGGTACCGTCGATTGGTGGGCAAACTCAATTATCTCACCATGACTCGACCCGACATTTCCAGTGCGGTAGCCAAAGTGAGTCAATTTATGGAGCATCCAACCACATCTCAGTGGGATGCTGTCATCCGCATCGCCAAATACATCAAACGGGATCCTGCTCGTGGTCTTCACTACTCCCAGCATCCTCATCAGCATATTGAGGCCTTTTGCGATGCTGATTACGCTGGCTGCCTTGCCATTCGGAAATCTACCTCTGGGTTCGCCATTTTCTTGGCAGGCAACCTCATTTCTTGGCGCAGCAAGAAACAGACGGTCGTCTCTCGCTCCAGTGCCGAGTCTGAGTACCGTGCCATGGCAACCGTCACTACCGAGATCCTTTGGCTTCGGCAACTCTTCCAGGAGCTTGGCTTTCCTCAGCAGACTTCTGCTCACATATGGTGTGACAATCAGGCAGCCACTAAAATTGCTTCGAATCCCGTCTTCCATGAACGCACGAAGCATATTGAGGTGGACTGTCACTTTCTTCGCCACCACCTGGAGCACAACCATGTCAGCTTTAGCCACATTCCGACGGCAGACCAGCTTGCTGACATCTTCACCAAAGGCCTCCCTGGTGCTCGCCTTGCCTCGCTCAGTTCCAAGCTGGGGATCCACCACATCTGACACCCAGCTTGAGGGGGAGTATGTCTCGGTCTTGTGTGGTGTCATCTTATTCTTTTTTGTGGGACTCGTTGTCCAAGCTAGGTCTGTCCATCTTGAGGGGGAGTGTTAAACCCTCTTTTGTATTATTATGGGTATTTCCGAGTCCCACATTGGAATACTCCCTTGTATCTTTCGCCGTATCATTCTATAAAAGTAGGCCCCCACCTTACCTTGAGAGTAAGTGGGTTTCCCCATTATACACTAACAATGCGAAGAACAGACTCTCACTGCATTTTTGTTGAAGATTCCATAAACTGACTCACTTTGTTAACTGCACAAGCAATATCGGGTCGAGTCATCGTCAAGTAGTTAAGTTTCCCAACAAGTCGTCTATATATATCAGGTGATGAAAACATCTCACTGTCAATATGAAGTGACATTTCTTTAGGTTTGAGGGTGAGTCAACCGAGTCAGCTCGAGTCATACCCGTCTCCTGCAGTAGATCAAGAACATACTTTCTCTGATATAGAAAAATTCATTTGTCATATATGGAGACCTCAATTCCCAAGAAATATCTTAGTGGACCGAAATCTTTTGTTTGAAAATTTTGATGAAAAAAAGACTTGAATTGGCCAATGCCAGCAGCTTCACTGCCAGTAATAACAATGTCATCCACATAGACCACCAAAAGAATGTTTCCTACTCCAGATTGATGATAAAAAACAGAAGAATCCTCAATGTTTTGGCACATGCCAAAGCTAAGCATAACGGTGCAAAAACGGTCGAACCAAGCACGTGGCGACTGCTTGAGTCCATACAGCGATCGATGAATAAAACAAACCTTGGAGAACTCCCTCTGAGCAACAAACCCAGGTGGTTGCTCCATATATACTTCTTCTTTAAGAAAACCATGAAAAAAAACATTTTTAACATCCAACTGATGGAGAGGTCAGTGAAAGGAGGCAGCAACAAAGATAAATAGGCGAACCGAGGTCATCTTGACCACTGGAGAGAATATGTTGAAATAATCAACTTCATATGTCTGCGCATAACCTTTGGCAACAAGGCGAGTCTTGAGACGATTAAGAGTCATCAGCGTTGACACGTATTGTATAGATCCATTTGCAACTGACCACCTGCTTATCTGAAAAAGAGGGTCAAGATCCCAAGTATGGTTGGCATCCAGAGCCCGAATTTTATCTTGCATAGCATGTAACCAACTAGGATGAGATATAGCCTCAACAACAGTGCGCGGTGTCGAGTGAGAAACCAGTGTCACAATAACTCATGAGGTAGCCGCAGATAATCCCTGATAAGATTGACAGGAGCGTGAGCCTTTGCGAAGCGCAATAGGCAACTCTGGTGATGGAGCATCAGGAGCAGATGAGACGTCAGGTGTGGTAGCAACATTAGGTGGCGGGGGTGGCGGGTGTGCTAGGTTGGCAAGTATATACCTGGCCAAATCATAATCCAACAACATCACTTGGAAGAGAGGGGTGGTGGTGTATCGAGAAAATATAGTAAAATAACTTCGAAATCAGGAACAGTAGATGGTGGTGAGAACTTGAGAACAGAAATAACTGATGATTCGATAAAGAAAACATCAACTGAGACAACATAAAGACGCAAATCTGGAGAGACGCATCTAATCAAGGGGTGAATATCTCGAACATAACACACACAGCCAAAAATGCGTATGGGTAGAGAATGAGGGGATGTTGTTGGAAATAAAGAATGGAATGGTATCTCCCCCTAAAGAACAACCGAGGGAAGTCTGTTGATAAGATAAGTCGCTGTGAGAATTGCATCGCCTCAAAAAACAGTTGGAACTTTCTTTTGAAATAAAAGTGCCCGAGCAACTTCTAACGGATAGCGGTTCTTTCGTTTAGCAACACCATTTTGTTGAGGTGTGTCAGGACAAGAAGTCTGATGGATAATGCCATGCTCATCTAAAAAAACTGGAACGGTCCAGATAAACATTCACGACCATTGTCAGAACGGAAACAGTGAAGTTTAACGGAAAACTGGGCAGTGATATCTTGATAATAGGAGCGAAACACAGTAAAGATTTCAGAGCGATTTTTCAACAAATAAACCCAAATCATCCATGAAAAATCATCGATAAAAGTAACAAAATATTGATAACCCAGTTTAGATGGATTAGGACCGGGCCCCCAGATATCAGAATTGTTAAACCCTCGTTTTATTATTATGGGTATTTCCGAGCCCCACATCGGAATACTCTTTTGTATCTTTCGCCGTATCATTCTATCAAAGTAGGTCCCCTCCTTACCTTGAGTGTAAGGGGGTTTCCTCATTCTACATGGTATCAGAGGGTGATTAGTCCCGACCCTCCCTCACTGCGGATTCCCGGTTCTGTCCGGCCCCGCCTCTCCCCTCCTTCCCGGCTAGGGTTCTCCCCGGCGGCCCTCCTGCCTGGCGTCTCTCCTGGCTCTCGGCTCCCCGGCGGCCCTCCTGCTTGGCGCGGCTCCCGGATCCCCGGCGTCCCGACTCCCCGCGTCGCCCTCCCGCGGCTCCCCGCGTCGCCCTCCTGCCTAGCGCGGCTCCTCGGCGGCCCTCCTGCCTGGCGCGGCTCCCGGCTCCCCGGCATCCAGGCTCCCCGTGTCGCCCTCCCGCGGCTCCCCGCGCCCCGCCTCCCGCTGCTCCCGCGCCTCAGGCGCCTCCCAACCACCCTCGCCCGGCGCCTCCCGCGACTCCCGCGCCTCCCGCGCGCCCCCGCTGCTCTCGCCCCGCGGCTCCCCTCACCCAGCGGCCCTCTCTCCCGGCGTTATTTCCCTCCCGCAACCCTCTGTCCAGGTGCAGTTCACCACTTCCCGGCAGCGCGACCTCGTCCCGGCCCCCTAGTCCCGGCGCCCCCAGTTTCGCCCCGGCAGCCTCTCCCGGCAGCGCGCCCTCGTCCCGGCAGCGCGCCCTCGTTCCGTCGGCCCTTCCTGCACGCGCACGTCCTGCGCAAGATCATCCCACCAGCCCGCTGCATCAGCTACCCGTCGCTTCCATGGCAAAATCCTCGGGACGTGGTCGTGCTTCAAGTCGTCCACGTCCCTTCTGTCAACATTGTGGCAAGTTTGGCCACCTGATCGCCCGATGTTGGGTCCTACATGGACGGCCATCTCAGCACCCGCGGCAGGGACAGCCTGCGGTCCAGGCCGCGTCCTCGACTGTCGCCTCTCTTTCCCCGTCTCTGGCCCTTTCTATGGCCGACCTCAGGCGGCCTCACGATCCTCCGGCCTCTGTCCGACCCGGTCCCTCCTCGGCTTCTCTGGCCCGTACTGTTCGCCCCACTGCCTTTGTCAGCCATTGCTCCCCTGCATGGCTACTGGACTCAGGTGCCTCCGACCACCTCACCGGTGATGCTGGGATGCTGACGTCTTACTACACATATGTCGGTTCTTCAGCCATCACCGTCGCTGATGGGTCCACTATCCCCATAGCGGGCTTCGGCGCATGCTCCCTGACTCCATCGATACACCTACCCTCTGTGGCACATGTCCCCCGCAGTCCCTTTAATCTGATTTCCATCAGTAAACTGACTAAGGATTATAACTGTGCGGCCATATTTACCTCTTCTGGTGTTGTGTTTCAGGAGCAGACTACGAACCGTGAACTTGATCGAGGCCGGCTTCGAGACGGGATCTACATGTTCGAGGGACCAGCACCCATTGCTTGCACGTCTACCTCTTCTCGGGCACTTGATCTTCATTCCCGATTAGGACACCCGCCTGCATCCACCATTCATCAGATGTTTCCAGACTTCAGTCGGACTCCTATTTTTCATTGTGAGTCCTGTTCTTTTGCGAAACATCCTCGCTCTTCCTACATTCCTCGCACGGATACACGGGCCTCCCACCCCTTTGATCTGGTTCATTCAGATGTTTGGGGCCCGTGTACCATTCCGAGTCACTTGGGCTATAAATACTATATATCCTTCATTGATGACTATTCGCGAATGACGTGGCTTTACCTTCTTAGAGAACGCTCCGAAGTGTTTTCCACCTTCCAAACCTTTTTTAATGAAATTAAGAACCGTTTTTCTATCTCTGTCAAATGTCTCCGCTCGGATAATGGGTGCGAGTATCTCTCCACTTCCTTTCGGCAGTTTCTCCAGACGAATGGCATCCTTCATCAGACCTCCTATCCTGATACACCCCAGCAGAACGGCGTGGCTGAGCGGAAACACAGACATATTCTGGAGACTGCTTGTGCCCTCATCTTCCACCGACAGGTGCCTCTACTCTTTTGGGGCGATGCCATTCTCACTGCTACCTACCTCCTCAATCGCCTTCCTTCTTCTATCCTTAAGGGGGAGACTCTCTTTCGGGCTCTTTTCCCCACTCTCCCTCTTCATTCCCTCCCTCTTCGAGTGTTTGGCTGCTTGTGTTATGTTCGTGACACTCGCCCTGGCCGCACCAAACTCTCTCCCAAATCTCTCTGCTGCATATTCCTTGGTTATTCTTGCACTCAGCGCGGATACCGCTGCTTCTCTCCGGACCTTCGCCGATATGTCATTTCAGCGGATGTCTCCTTTGTTGAGAGTTCTCCATTCTCCTTTCCCTCTCCTCCTCCTGACTCTGCCATTGATGACTGTCTTCCCCTCATCATCCATCCTCTTCCGGATTTGCCTCCTCCTCCTGACCCTGCCATCGATGATTGTCCTCCTCTCCTCATCCATCCTCCACCGGCGTCAACCCCTGTTGACACCCATTTTGGTCAGGTCTACTCCCGCCGTCCTTCGACTATATCCCCCGTTCCGGCCAGTAACACTGATGCTCCCGCTTCATCCGCTGCTCCTGCTCCGCCACCCGAGGACTTGCCCATTGCCCTACGGAAAGGTACTCGCTCCTGCCAGAGTACTCCTCTATTTGCATCTTCATACAGGGGTCTGTCCGCTCTGGAGACAGTTTCTATACCTCGCACGGTTGGTGAAGCCACATCTCACCCCGGGTGGCTAGCAGCAATGCGGGATGAGTTGCAGGCTCTGGAGGAAAACCATACTTGGGATCTTGTCCCCCTTCCAGCAGGCAAACAGGCAGTGGGCAGCAAATGGATTTACACCGTCAGGCTGAATCCCGATGGCACTCTCCATCGCTTCAAAGCCCGCCTTGTGGCCAAAGGCTTTGCTCAGACATACGGTGTTGACTACTTTGATACCTTCTCACCGGTTGCCAAGATGGCCTCTGTCCGGTTATTCATCTCTCTCGCCGCCAATCATCAGTGGCCTCTTCATCAATTGGATGTCAAGAATTTCTTCCTCCATGGCTTCCTTGAGGAAGAAATCTATCTACAGCAGCCCCCGGATTTTGTGCCTCCGGTGCTGAATCTCGTGTCTTCCGTCTACGCCGCTCTCTTTACGGCCTCAAGCAGTCCCCCCGTGCTTGGTTCGACCGCTTTAGCACGGTCGTCAGCGACTTTGGGTTTTCCCGCAGTATGAAGGACCACACTGTCTTCTACAGGACAACTCCACATGGCTGCATCTTATTGGTCGTCTATGTGGATGATATCGTCATCACCGGCAGCGACTCTGTGGGTATCACCCATCTCAAGGCCCATCTTCACCAGCACTTCCACACTAAGAATCTTGGTCCTCTCACATACTTCCTCGGCATCGAGGTTTCCTACTCCTCGGACACCGTCTCCCTCTTTCAACGGAAGTATGCATTGGATATATTGCAGGATGCTAGGCTGACTCAGGCCACTGCGGTCGATACTCCTCTCGAGCCTGGAGAACGGTCTCTTTATGCCTCATCGGCACAATACCCACATCCTGAGCGGTACCGTCGATTGGTGGGCAAACTCAATTATCTCACCATGACTCGACCCGACATTTCATGTGCAAAGTGAGTCAATTTATGGAACATCCGACCACATCTCAGTGGGATGCTGTCATCCACATCGCCAAGTACATCAAACGGGATCCTGCCCGTGGTCTTCACTACTCCCAGCATCCTCATCAGCATATTGAGGCCTTTTGCGATGCTGATTACGCTGGCTGCCTTGCCATTCGGAAATCTACCTCTGGGTTTGCCATTTTCTTGGCAGGCAACCTCATTTCTTGGTGCAGTAAGAAACAGACGGTCGTCTCTCGCTCCAGTGTCGAGTCTGAGTACCGTGTCATGGCCACCGTCACTACCGAGATCCTTTGGCTTCGGCAACTCTTCCAGGAGTTTGGCTTTCCTCAGCAGACTTCTGCTCACATATGATGTGACAATCAGACAGCCACTAAAATTGCTTCGAACCCCGTCTTCCATGAACGCACGAAGCATATTGAGGTGGACTGTCACTTTCTTCGCCACCACCTGGAGCACAAACATGTCAGCTTTAGCCACATTCCGACGGCAGATCAGCTTGCTGACATCTTCACCAAAGGCCTCCCTGGTGCTCGCCTTGCCTCGCTCAGTTCCAAGCTGGGGATCCACCACATCTGACACCCAGCTTGAGGGGGAGTATGTCTTGGTCTTGTGTGGTGTCATCTTATTCTTTTTCTTTTGTGGGACTCGTTGTCCAAGTTGGGCATGTCCAGCTTGAGGGGGAGTGTTAAACCCTCTTTTTATTATTATGGGTATTTCTGAGTCCCACATCGGAATACTCCTTTGTATCTTTCGCCGTATCATTCTATAAAAGTAGGCCCCCTCCTTACCTTGAGTGTAAGGGGGTTTCCTCATTCTACAAGAATGAACTAAATGAAGAGTAGATGCACAGGGGACACTCGGGGAACATAGGTGACCCGATGATGTTTTGCGTAGTGAAAGGACTCGCATTCAAAAGGATGAAGATGACCCAACTCCGGAAAAGGTTTTTGAAGAATGCGGGCAGGTGGATGACCAAGGCGATCGTGAAGCTGGAGGGCATGATCAGAGGTGGCAGAACAAGCGAGAGCTGGGGCCGAGTCAAGTACATACACATCACCATGAAGACGTCAACTACCAAGCACCCAAGTAGTCAAATGTTCCTGAAATATAACTAGAGCAGGTGAGAAGATGGTCTGACACTGCAAGTCAGTTGTAAATTTACTAATTGATAGTAAATTAAAGAGACAACTGGGAACAAAGGCAACGACAAATAATGTCAAGCTAGGCGTAATTGTACAACTCTCATAACCAGCAATTTGTACTGTCTGATCATCGACCACAGTAATATTACCTCCAGTCGAGGTTGATCTATAGAACCGAAGAATACCTGCATCCCCAGTGACGTGCTCTGAGGCACCAGAGTCAAGAACCCATGAAGTGGACTGTTGGGATAGACACGCTGCAGAATCGCTATGGGCAATAATGGCGCTTGATTATACCATAGATTGTGTGCTGAAAATGCACATCAACAGGATGTTGAAGTTGCACAGTTGGTAAAGAATAGGTGCTGAAATTACACAGCTAGAACATCCAAGTATCAATTAGGTCATAGAAGAAAGATCAACATGGACAATGGCGGGGCACGAGTGTGCATTTTGAGGCGTCGCAGAGTCGCACTGGGAGAGGCAACACGGAAGGGGCAGTCGCGCTGGAGAGTCATCGCACTGGAGGTCATCCCTCAGGGAGGGTCGGCGTGCAAAGAGGGCATCGCACAAGAGGTGAGGAGGGGTTGGCGCACTGGGGGGTGACTGACTGGAGGGTCGTACAGGGAGATAGGGATCAGCTGGAGGTATCAGCGCACGGGGAGGGGAGGCTTGTAGGAGGCCGTCGCGCAGGGAGAACGGAGCGAAGGAGTCGCGCAGGGAGAACAGGGCTGAGGAAGGGGTCGTCGCACAAAGGCATAGGGCTGGCGCGCAGGGATACGCGGTCGGGGGCTGTCACCACTGATAGAGGAGGGCGGCAACGTTAGAAGAGGGGGGCGTCGGGGGTTGTCTCGTCCGACAGAGTAGGGGCAGAGGAGGGCACCGCGAGGGTGGAGGAGAGTTGCACGAGGGTTGGGCGATGTCGGGAGGGAGGGGGTTACGTAACCTCCTCAGATACCATGTTGAAATGGAACTCGTATCTCACAACGAGGTAGGGTGCTTAATTTATAGATGAAAAAAAGGAATATGATAGAGTAGAGGAATGACTTATTTGTTTAAAGGGAAAAGTGAAGAAACAACCGCAGAAATACAGAGAGGAAGAAGTGAAAGACAACTTTGGAGAGACTCACGCCCAAGCCTAACGGTCGATCTGCACACAGCAGACCACTAAATTCAATCTCACTGAATACCCCTTCTCTCAACCTCATCGCATTACTTATAACTAAACCCCTCCCCTGACAACTAATAATATTCCCAGGATATTCCGTGGGGCCCAAAGGCATATTCCATATACTCACCTCTCTCTTCTAACCGCTCCAGGTAGCCTGCATGGTATCTCCCATTGTCCCGAAAAAACACCTTGTCCTCAAGGTGGTGGATCGTGCAAGCATGTCAAGCGATCTCCCATACCAGTTGTACTCCAGGGAACTGAGGACAAGGGGTGCTATGCAGACAGTTATGCCAAGCAATCTTCCATATTCTTCTCCCTGCTCCGGCGCACCGGGCCGAACCAAGCAACACCGTTGACTGAGGACCAAGTTGCGGTCCTATATAAAGTGCATGTGTCGCAGGTGCACGCCACACAATCTCCCAAACGCGTCGTCCCCCGTCATCGATCAGTGTTGGATAAATCAAGTTGAGGGTGCTCCCTCCATAATGATGTCCCCCCTTCCACCGGAAAGGTCCCATGTGTAGTGTAGTGAACTAGGCCGTAAGTACGGCTAACACCACCCAGCTTCTTGCTTGGAAAAATGGTATGGGACTAGAAAAATCAGCCCCATCCCGTCACCGCAGGCATAACCAGTGCAGCTAGTGGTGAAATAACCAGAGCCCATGTGTGAGTCGGCTCAGTCTGCTGCGGCTCGTGCTCCAGAAGGGCGAACTTTGAAGTGGTCGTCTCCGCATTGGGCGGCAGCTCTAGGGTTTGAGGTAGTGTCTTCCTGATTTTCGGCCAGCCCTATGCTCCAAATTTCGTGGTCGGTAGGCTCCCCTGAATGTGTTGCAGACAGTTGCGGTGCTATCGATGGGAAATCAGATGTAGGTGCAAGGGTTCCCCCAGCGGAGCTTCCAAAATCTTCAAGGAGCGCTTTTTTGAGTTGCGTCCATCAGTTTGAAGTCCCTTGGCCAGTAAAAACCAAAGTTCATACATACCCACCTTTTTTTGTTTGTTTGTTTTTTCCTTTGCTTTTCGGGTATGCCTCTGGTTGTTTTTTTTAATTCCCAAAAACGAATCGGACACCCCTCTCCCATGGAGTGCTCGCGACTTCAACCATCGGTGTGGACCCCGTTGAACCAAGGAACGCAAGTCTGCCGGGCGAGCCGCTGCTGGAAGGAACGGACGGTGCGTGCTTCTTCTGGCACGAGGCGGCGGTGCGAGCTTCTTCTGGCATGAGGCGGTCGAGCCTCCGCCACACGCGAGCGGACAGGGGCTCCTTCCTCTGCGAGCAGTGGAGCACGATTCGTGTGTACGATAGCCGGCAGATGTTTCTGACCAAAGGTCGGCGAGTTGTTCGGTCAACACAGACAACCGCGGTGGAACCAGCAACACGCCATCTGTGCGAGGGAGCCGTCAATAGCACAATCGGCCAACAGTGGCTCGTCGTTCGTCAAAGGAAACCGGCAACGGGCGTCTCCCAAAGACGAAGTCCCACTGGTGCGCAGCTCATCCAAGCGAGTTGAGAACCGAGCAAGCTGGCAGTGAAGAAATCTGGTCGGGCCAGCAGTGTGCGTCTCCTCCAAGTGAATTGTCAGCACTGTGTGGTTCGTCCGACCGAGATGATCTCCACCGGCGGTATGTGTTGCCATAGGACGCGATGAAGTCGGCTAACAGAAAGGAAGGATAAGGATGGAAAAATTATGTGTCGCACCGGAGAAGGATGGAAGCGGATGTAAAAATCAACTGCAGTAGGGTGTGCGTCCGAGGGAGAGGATGGTATCCAGCAGGCCAGACCAAATGATAGAGCAAAGGAATGACTTCTTTGTTTAAAGGGAAAAGTGAAGAAATAGCTGCAAAAATACAGAGAAAAAGAAGTGGAAGACAACTCGGGAGAGACTCCCGCCCAAACCTAACGGTCGATCTGCACACAACAGCCCACTAAATTCAATCTCACTAGATACCCCTTCTCTCAACCTCATCCCGTTATTTATAACTAAACCCATCCCCTAACAACTAATAATATTCCCAGGATATTCTGTGGGGCCCAAAGGCATATTCCAGCATATTCCATATACTCACCTCTCTCTTCTAACCACTCTAGGTGGCATGCATGGTATTTGGGCGGCAATATGAATATTAAAAATACTCTAATACTCTTAACAATTCTCAATCAAATCTCCAAGTGGGTGTCGGCAATATTTTATTTTTGGGCGGTGCCGCCCCCTTGATTTGTCAAGGGGGGCTGGCGTGACTATGTGGTGGGAAGCCAAACCCCACCAACCCATCTGGCAGAGGAGAGCAGGAAGGGGTTGGCAGCAGCCTATAAATGGGGCTCTCTCTCGGTGGTTTTAGCATCTGCTACAGCAGCATTCTCCTTCGGTATTTGTGTGGTATTTTGTGAGATTGTTTCCCCACATATTCAAGAGAGATAATTACGAGAGATATTCTCCTTGTAATTGTGAGGGAGTGTGTACCCGCTTTTACCCATAGTGAGATCCTTCTATTTCCTCGTGTTTTTTTACCCCTTTCATTTGTTGAGGGTTTTCTCGTGTTACATCTAGTGTCATTTATTTCTACATTTTTGCACTTTATTTTATCTTGTATTTATCACCGCACCATGGGACTCATCATTTCTGGTCCCAACACCCCTAAAATGTGTTACTCCTTTAATCAATCACCTAGACCTTGACCTTGATGTTCCATGATACCGTTGACACTGTTAGAGGTTGATGGCCTCAACTTGAACCACCCCTTAGGGTTGTAACCAAAACACCTTTGAGGTGTGTTTGGCTTGTTACGTATTGTAGAATGGGGAAACCCACTTACCTTCAAGGTGAGGTGGGGCTCTTCTTTTATAGAATGAAAATGCGGAATGTACAAGGGAGTATTCCGATGTGGGACTCGAAAATACCCATAATAATACAAAAGAGGGTTTAACACTCCCCCTCAAGCTGGACAGACCCAGCTTGGACAACGAGTCCCACAAAAAAGAATAAGATGACACCACACAAGACCCATAACTACTCCCCCTCAAGCTGGGTGTCAGATGTGGTGGAGCCCCAGCTTGGAACTAAGCGAGGCAAGGCGAGCACCAGGGAGGCCTTTGGTGAAGAGGTCAGCAAGCTGGTCTGCCGTCGGAAGGTGGCTAAAGCTGACATGGTTGTGCTCCAGGTGGTGGCGAAGAAAGTGACAGTCCACCTCAATATGCTTCGTGCGTTCATGAAAGACGGGATTCGAAGCAATTTTAGTGGTTGTCTGATTGTCACACCATATGTGAGCAGAAGTCTGCTGAGGAAAGCCAAGCTCCTGGAGGAGTTGCCGAAGCCAAAGGATCTCGGTAGTGATGGTGGTCATGGCACGGTACTCAGACTCGGCACTGGAGCGAGAGACGACCGTCTGTTTCTTGCTGTGCCAAGAAATGAGGTTGCCTGCCAAGAAAATGGCGAACCCAGAGGTAGATTTCTGAGTGGCAAGGCAGCCAGCGTAATCAGCATCGCAAAAGGCCTCAATATGCTGATGAGGATGGTGGGAGTAGTGAAGACCACGGGCAGGATCCCGTTTGATGTACTTGGCGATGCGGATGACAGCATCCCACTGAGATGTGGTTGGATGCTCCATAAATTGACTCACTTTGGCTACCGCACAGGAAATGTCGGGTCGAGTCATGGTGAGATAATTAAGTTTGTCCACCAATCGACGGTACCGCTCGGGATGGGGGTATGGAGCCGAGGAGGCATAAAGAGACCGTTCGCCAGGCTCCAGAGGAGTATCGACCGCAGTGGCCTGAGTCAGCCCAGCATCCTGCAATATATCCAATGCATACTTCCGTTGGCAGAGGGAGATGGTGGCAGAGGAGTAGGAAACCTCGATGTCGAGGAAGTATGTGAGAGGACCAAGATCCTTAGTATGGAAGTGCTGGTGAAGATGGGCCTTGAGATGGGTGATACCCACAGAGTCGCTGCCGGTGATGACGATATCATCCACATAGACGACCAATAAGATGCAGCCATGGGGAGTCGTCCTGTAGAAGACAGTGTGGTCTTTCATACTGCGGGAAAGCCCAAAGTCGCTGACGACCGTGCTAAAGCGGCCAAACCAAGCACGGGGAGACTGCTTGAGGCCGTAAAGAGAGCGGCGGAGATGGCAGACACGAGATTCAGCGTCGGCGGCACAAAATCCGGGGGGCTGCAGTAGATAGATTTCTTCCTCAAGGAAGCCATGGAGGAATGCATTCTTGACATCCAATTGATGAAGAGGCCACCGATGATGGGCGGCGAGAGAGATGAATAGCCGGACAGAGGCCATCTTGGCAACCGGGGAGAAGGTATCAAAGTAGTCAACTCCGTATGTCTGAGCAAAGCCTTTGGCCACAAGGCGGACCTTGAGGCGATGGAGAGTACCATCGGGATTCAGCCTGACCGTGTAAATCCATTTGCTGCCCACTGCCTGTTTGTCGGCTGGAAGGGGGACAAGATCCCAAGTATGGTTTTCCTCCAGAGCCTGCAATTCATCCCGCATGGCTGCGAGCCACCCGGGGTGAGATTTGGCCTCACCAACTGTGCAAGGTATAGAGACAGTCTCCAGAGCGGACAAACCCCTGTAAGAAGATGCAAATAGAGGAGTACTCTGGCAGGAGCGAGTACCTTTCCGTAGAGCGATGGGCAAGTCCGCGGGTGGCGGAGCAGGAGCAGCGGACGAAGCGGGAGCATCAGTGTCACTGGTCGGAACAGGGAATACAGTCGAAGGACGGCGGGAGTAGACCTGACCAAAATGGGTGTCAACAGGGGTTGACGCCGGTGGAGGATGGATGAGGAGAGGAGGACAATCATCGAGGACAGGGTCAGGAGGAGGAGAGGTAGGAGGAGGCAAATCCGGAAGAGGCTGGATGAGGAGGGGAAGACAGTTATCAATGGCAGAGTCAGGAGGAGGAGAGGGAAAGGAGAATGGAGAACTTTCCACAAAGGAGACATCTGCGGAGATGACATACCGGCGAAGGTCCGGGGAGAAGCAGCGGTATCCGCGCTGAGTGCGGGAATAACCGAGGAATATGCAGCGGAGAGATTTGGGAGAAAGTTTGGTGCGGCCAGGGCGAGTGTCACGAACATAACACAAGCAGCCAAACCCTCGAAGAGGGAGGGAATGAAGAGGGAGAGTGGGGAAAAGAGCCCGAAAGAGAGTCTCCCCCTTAAGGATGGAAGAAGGAAGGCGATTGAGGAGGTAGGTAGCAGTGAGAATGGCATCGCCCCAAAAGAGCAGAGGCACCTGTCGGTGGAAGATGAGGGCACGGGCAGTCTCTAGAATATGTCTGTGTTTCCGCTCGGCCACGCCGTTCTGCTGGGGTGTATCAGGACAGGAGGTCTGATGAAGGATGTCATTCGTCCGGAGAAACTGCCGAAAAGAAGTGGAGAGATACTCGCGCCCATTATCCGAGCGGAGACATTTGACCGAGATAGAAAAACGATTCTTAATTTCATTAAAAAAAGTTTGGAAGGTGGAAAACACTTCGGAGCGTTCCCGAAGAAGGTAAAGCCACGTCATTCGCGAATAGTCATCAAGGAAGGAGATATAGTATTTATAGCCCAAGTGACTCGGAACGGTACACGGGCCCCAAACATCGGAATGAACCAGAGCAAAGGGGTGGGAGGCCCATGTATCCGTGCGAGGAATGTAGGAAGAGCGATGATGTTTTGCAAAATAGCATGACTCACAATGAAAAGTAGGAGTCCTACTAAAGTCCGGAAACATCTGATGAATGGTGGATGCAGGCGGGTGCCCTAATCGGGAATGAAGATCAAGTGCCCGAGAAGAGGTAGACGTGCAAGCAATGGGTGCTGGCCCCTCGAACATGTAGACCCCGTCTCGAAGCCGGCCTCGACCAAGTTCCCGGTTCGTAGTCTGCTCCTGAAACACAACACCAGAAGAGGTAAATATGGCCGCACAGTTATAATCCTTAGTCAGTTTACTCATGGAAAGCAGATTAAAGGGACTGCGGGGCACATGTGCCACAGAGGGTAGGTGTATCGAAGGAGTCAGGGAGCATGCGCCGAAACCCGCTATGGGGATAATGGACCCATCAGCGACGGTGATGGCTGAAGAACCGGCATATGGGCAGTAAGACGTCAACATACCAGCATCACCGGTGAGGTGGTCGGAGGCACCTGAGTCCAGCAACCATGCAGGGGAGCAATGGCTGACCAAGGCAGTGGGGCAAACAGTACGGGCCAGAGAAGCCGAGGAGGGAGCGGGGCGGACAGAGGCCGGTGGATCATGAGGCCGCCGGAGGTCGGCCATAGACAGGGCCAGAGACGGGAAAAGAGAGGCGACAGTCGAGGACACGTCCCGGACCGCGGGCTGTCCCTGCCGCAGGTGCTGAGATGGTCGGCCATGCAGGACCCAACATCGGGCGATCAGGTGGCCAAAATTGCCACAATGGTGACAGAAGGGACGTGGACGACGTGAAGCACGACCACGTCCCGAGAAGTCCGCCATGGAAGCGGCGGGAGCTGAGGCAGCGGGCCGGCGGGATGATCGGGCGCAGGACGTGCGCGTGCTGGAAGGGCCGCCGGAACGAGGGCGCTCTGCCGGGATGAGGGCGTGCCGCCGGGAGAAGGGCGCTCTGCCGGGAGGGTCCTTTGGGACAGAGGCCGAGGGCGCGTGCTAGGGGGAAGGCGGCGGAAAGGGAGGGGGGGGGCGCAGGGCGAGAGGAGCGGGGGCGCTCGGGAGGCGCGGGGCAGCGGGAGGCGCTGGAGCTGCGGGAGGCGCCGAGCGAGGGTTGCCGGGAGTGCGCCAGGCGAGGGTGAGGGTGCCGGGGCGAAGCGGGGCGAGTCGCCGAGAGCGGGACGTCGAGGGCGAGGCGCCGGGGCGAGTCGCCGAGGGTGAGGCGCCTGGGCGGGAGGCGCCGCAGCGAGGCACCGGGGCGAGGCGCCGGGAGCCGGGACGCCGGGGAGCCTGGGAGCCGGGACGTCAGGGCGAGCCGGAGACGCCGGGACGTCGGGACGTCGGGGCTTGGACGCCGACGGGAGGTGAGCCGCAGCTGGGAAGGGAGCCGCGTCGGAGGGTTGGTCGCAGGAGGAGCCGCGGGCGGAAGAGTCCCGAGCGGGAGGAGCCGCGCCGTCGGGGAGGAAGTCCGCAGGGAGGAAGCGCGGCGTGAGTCGTCGTGGAGGAGGGCCCGTCGGCGGTCGTCGCGCAGGAGCAGGAGGGCCGCGACGGAGGAGGCGCGGGCTGCGTCTGGGAGAGAGGGCCGCGCGGGTGAGGGCGTCGGGAGCCGCTGGGAGGGAGCGCCTTGGGAGGGAGAGCCGCCGGGAATGGGTAGGCCGGAGAGGAGCTGGGCGAGAGGGCTGCGCCGGGACAGGAGGGGAGGCCCGCCGGGAATGGCTAGGGCAGTAGGGAGAGAGGCGGGGCCGGGAGGACGCCGGGAATCCACAAGGGAAGGAGGGTTCGGGATAAAAATCCCTCTGATACCATGTAGAATGGGGAAACCCACTTACCTTCAAGGTGAGGTGGGGCTCTTCTTTTATAGAATGAAAATGCGGAATGTACAAGGGAGTATTCCGATGTGGGACTCGGAAATACCCATAATAATACAAAAGAGGGTTTAACACGTATAAATAAAATGACTAAAATGAATTAATTGAATTGATAAATGAAATAGATATCTCACTTAGCCCCTTGATTACATATGATAAAATGCTTGATTGTTGTGGGCCTGGATCACTAAAAAAGTGTGGTCTGCCGTAAGACTTGGATTCCCGACCTGGAATGCCTTGAGCAAACTCATAGGACGTCAACTGGTTCATTGATGCGACCGCCAAGTGAGACACCACACTAGGGCTCAATCAATGTCTTACATACGTGAATGTCTCGGCTTATCACCAACGATTCGCTTGAATACTCAGGAGATTAGAATGACTGGGATGAGCTCTCTGGATTTGGCTTGATGTCCTCGGACACGGACTGCCTTGGATGAGCTCCTTGGACTCCAATCAAGTCTATCCCGGGATTACCTTGGACTTGTCCACAGGCTCAGTTAGGAACTTTTAGGGTCCCTTGTGTTACACTACCCTTTAGCCTTACATCTTGGTTGATCACTGCGAGTGGGCTCGACCTTCTAATGTCACGGATGCCATGGGTCTCTCGTGGATCCCTTGTGATTATTATACTTGGACGTTTTGGCTATGTTCCTTGGGTCATTGGCCGATTAATGGTCATATGCTCAGAGACAAATGGTTTAGGCCGAAGCAGGTAGGGTCGGCCAAGTATCCCATGAGGAGCCTGAGCTCGACATGGTTTATGTTTATTTTACTGCTTCACATTTATTATACCAGCGCACCGTTACATTTTATATTCACAAGCTGGATTTGCATTCGACACCGTTGGTGGTGGCCTACTGAGTTTTACTCACACCATGCTCAGGTTGTCATTTGGTACCCGAACAGACTTTATGGATGCAGGGGATAAAGAGAAGCGTTCAGCTATGGACGCTTGATTTCTTTTTAGGATGAGAGTTTGGGAGCAGATAATTGAGTCAGTGCTCGAGAAACTCATGGAGATGGTTGTTTTTGGTCTTTTTGTTTCCTTTTGTATCTGTTGGTACTGTTGTATGTCTGTTGTCATGTCCATCTGTTCATATTTTATATCGTCATGACGTCACATATTGTTGTTTACTACTTTATGATGGTTTACTTCCACTCCCATATTATTTCCACTATGTTTATAAACTATTTCCGATATTTATTTACCGTTGTGCTGCACTTTGATAAAGAGGGTATAGTCTCCCCACCGTACCATGATACACCTTCATTGCTAGTCGGTAGCCTCTGGCGTACGGAGAGGCGCGCTTTAGGCCATATGGCCCTCGAGTTCGGTTGCTTATGAGTGAACCGGGCCTGAGACGTCACAACATGAACGCGAAAAAAGGATGTGGCTTGCCCAAAGTGTTAGAAGATGTCGGAGAGGTTCCTTGAAGCAATCTTCAAGTGGGAGATTGTTGGGATCATGAAGCTTCTTCATGTCATCGGATTTAACTTACCAAAAGTTTGCTTCGGTCTAGTTAGAGCAGCGACAGCACCAACCTTCAACATGCGAACGGGTTTACGGAAAGTTTGCAAACTTTTGATGGTTGATCAGGCTAGTCTACATTTACCAAATGGAAGAAGTGAACAGTGCACCGACCGGCTGAGACGGTTGAGTCGGTGTTGGCTTATGTTGAGAGGTGAAGTCAACCGATGGCTAACAGTGTTTCTCAAAGGTCGGTGAAACAGGTTTTACCTGTTAATTACCTCTATATAAAGGGAGGCGGGACCAGCTACCAGTATGTGGAATCTTGTACACTGTACAGAGTTGCAATTTGTACGAAAATGTAATCACTGGCTAATTAGTTACAATGATTCTCATACTTGTACTTTCAGAAATGAGTTTGCAGTGTTCGTCCGAACCACAAAATCTTGTGTGTCCATTTGCTTTTCGTGTCGTTCTTCCTTTATTTTGACTTGGAGTGTGATGTTGGTGTGCATCTTAGGAGTGGTGATTAGGGAGCAGCATGACTTCCTAATTTCGATGCTCTAAGACACAAGGGAAGAACTGATGGGTGGAATTCCGCAGTGTTGAACTATCGATGGATACGAATTTCCGATGAATTAAACTTGTATCGGTTTTTCGGTTTTCTTCCCTACAAACCATTGATATAATGATAAAGCATACAAAATTGTTATGATGCTCTCATACAAAAT
This sequence comes from Viscum album, assembly GCA_963277665.1. Taxonomy (NCBI): domain Eukaryota; kingdom Viridiplantae; phylum Streptophyta; class Magnoliopsida; order Santalales; family Viscaceae; genus Viscum; species Viscum album. The sequence goes on from OY728145.1 coordinate 782,016,954, forward strand.
TCTACAGCTCATAAAGAGAAACAATTACAAATTAACCCCCAACATGTCCACCATCGTAACATAACTGTATGCAATGTTTTGCAGTCCCAACAGATAAACTGGAAACATAATAGATCTGTTCCCTTTGTTTACCAGATTTAAGTAAAGAGTATGAAATACTGGTGAAGCAAGAACAGAGGTGTTTTTTTACTCCCTTTTCAATTTTCATTATTTTTAGGGCAAGGGGGTGAAGGCGAACAAGCATGGTGGTGGTTAGCAGTGTAATAATGACCCGCCAACCCATTTCAGGCTAGGCCCAGGCCAAGGGAGCAGGGCTGACCCAGGTTCCCGAACCGTTTTTTCAATTATTTATAAAAATAATTTGTTTTATTATTAGCTTTAATAAAAAATAATATGACCACCGGTCCGCAATAAAAGAAAAAAATAGACATCTCACAGGAAATAGAAAATCAGGTTGGGCGCATTGAATTCATCAAAGGATACATAATATTGTGTTATATACGTGCACATGTGAGCTGGTATGAAAAAATGAACCAAATTATAAAACACATTAGAAGAATGGTCCAACTCATTCGAAAAAAAAATCTATCCAGCTCCCTTAGCAAACATAAATATAGGAGAGTAAGTATAGCCTTACTATTTCCATTTACCTGAGATGGAGTCCAATGCTAACAAGTCGTAATCTGATACAACCCCAACCTGCAGAAACAACCAGAGAAAACATATGAGGCCAGATTTATGCACACAGCTAATTTCATCAAAGATGTTCCAAGAACCAAAAAAATGAGAACTGACACTCATAAACAAATCAGAGAACATCATTTTAAAACATATTTCAACATAGATGAAGAATGAACAAGGTTATACCATTGTTTTTTGTAAAAAATATAAGGAATAAAGATCTGCAGTAGTCAAAGGGGTCTGCAAAATGCCTAAAAGGTCATTGGTTACCAGAAAAACAAAGTGCAAAGAAAAAAGTTTTCCCAGTTTGTGATTTTGCTCAAGGATCTGAAATTTATCTAAGCTTGCTATTTCACAAGAATTGTGGTTGAGTGCCTGTTACAAAAGGTTAGGCTGTGATAACTAGAATCCCTTTGTTTGCCCATTTTAACATGCAATTATGGAATAACTAAAATTATCATTTTTTGTTCCCTGATTACTAAAACTTCAGGAAACAGATTTATATGTGAAACGTATTAAAAAGGATCCAAAATTTTAGCTTCACCGAAGCTAGCACTTCAAGCATTTAATGCATATGGGGTCTCTTTGAGTTCTATAGGTATTGTTCCCGCCTTTCCTCCACCTACAATGAATTGTTTTATAACCATAGTTAGAACAGTGAAAACAATATCCATAGAAACTATTTCTTCTATATGATAAAGGATATGGTCTCATCTCCTTTGTTGACTTCAAGGCGTTTTCCCATTCAAATAGCTCATTGTCTCTTCACAGTAAGACATGGTATGGCCCAGAAAGCCACGTAATTGACATTTCATAAGAGGAAATTTATTCTCACTTCCATTCCTCCTCATGTCCCCGTCTTTTGTAAAGGTATTTGACCGACGATCCTCTTTGGATACTTGAAGATAATTTTCTGCCCTCTTTTCTGTTTGATTTGAAGCTTTTCTTTGTTAGGACATCAGGTGCCTTTGAAATATGTCCAACTTTATGCTTCCCTTTATTTTGGCTCATCCCGTTTCCAACTTTTAATGTGGATCTCTGATTATTCAAGGCTTTCTCTACTCCTTCAAAACCACGTTTAGCTCTTTCTAGCAGCTCTGCATCTGAGAATCTTTCAAACTATAATTTCTTCTTTGTTTCCCTTGATTTTGATTCAGTTTCCAGTTTACTTCTTAAAGTAACAACTTCTTCAAGTCCCTCAACTATCTTAGCATTTTCCTCCAGTCTCAATGTAAGGTCATTGATGACTTTTGTTTACTCTTCAATCCTAAGTTTTAATTCCATAACCTATTCTGAGCATTCAAGAGTTGTTATATGTTCTTCCGCCTCTCCTTCCAGTCGATCAAGTTCTACTTCAAGCCGATCAACATACTCTGAGGACTCTTTCAGTACAACTTTCATCTTTTTGTTTCTCTTTCTTTGATTGTCAAGCTCATCAAGAGCACCCTCAGGTTCCACCTTGAGATCACCACCACCAAGCAACTGATTATCTTCATCTTTTGTAGGTTCTGCCTTTTCAACTGTAGCCATCATGGATGTTTCCGGTTCAAATTTAAAATCTGATTCTACATCCTCCAAAAAGTCATTATTATCTTGTTTTTCTTTACAGACGAAGCTCTTTCTCGGAAATTTATTTCCTGATTTGAAGTCACCTTTGTTAGATAACCTCTTGAGGCTTCAGTATGATTTTTGCTTCACTGTCTACATCATCAAATTTTCTTGGGCATCGTGATGCGGAAACACCGAGAGTCGCAATGACAAAACAACGATTCGGAGAAGAGTAAAAGGGAAAAAAAAGAACGAGAACACGAGGATTTACATGGTTCGGGAATAATCCCTACGTCCACGAAGAGGCAGAATTTCACTATATGTCAGTAGCACAAATTACAGGAAGATTTCTCAGAGTTTTTCACCATCGGGAACCCTAACCCAAAAATGGTCTACAAAAGGTGGAAAACAATCCACTGTTCCACTGTCACAACCCCCTCCCCACAAAGTGTACCCCTCCTGGGTCGGCAATGTGATAAAGGAGATAATGACCCCCGAGTCCCGCCTCCAGTAGGCCCCGGGTTGGCGACTAGCACCGAGGGTATACCGAACACACAAATGGAAGGCATTACCCTCTAAGAGAACACATGCGAAAGAGAGAGATAAGATAGACACCAACCAACTCCATCTCAACCAATAAGATAAAAGAAATCCCAACTACACATATAAAATGTCATGCAAAACTACTACAACTGAAAGGGGAAAAACTGCAAGTACCCAAAAGAAAGTAAAACAGCAGCAACCACAAGCCCGAACAGCTCCTGCAACCGCAAGCTAGTAGTAACCATCCTGATCTCCAACCTGCTCCAAGTGACCTGAAAAGCAGTTTATATATACATAGGGTGAGTATAACAGTATACTCAGTAGGATCCTCCCCGAAGCCCCTCGTGCAAAAGTAAAAAAAGCATGCTAAAGCACACTGAACAACAAGTGAAACTAACTCGTCACCTAAACAGGTATACTATGTTATCACCCTCACCATGGCTACTCTAACCAAGTAACGCATACAAGAGTATATAATATAATAAAGAATATCAAGGATACTCTGCTACTACTTCCCCACTGGTTTGCCGTTTTGCCCCAACGTCGCACGTCCTAAGCATCTCTCTCCAAAAAGGCTTGCCCGCAGACACCTGGGCGAAGCACCACAACATGCACCTCGTGCAACAAAACCACCACATCCACGTAAGCAAAGTAACCAAGTAGTTTCTGGGAGCCACCACAGTCGCATAACGTGTATCATACATCGTGTATTATACCTCAAACCATTACAGCCCATACACCGAGTAAGGATCCTCAAGCCATCACAGCCTATACACGTTACACCTATAGTAGTCTGTAGAGGGATAAAAGAGAGAGAGACTGAACCCCCAAGATGTCTCTCCAAAGGAGCCCTTGGGGTGTATTTATAACAAATAATAAAGACCACACCAGACCTCAAGTTCGATGTGGGATGCAGACTCCAACACTCCCCCTCAAGCTAGGTGAACCTAGCTTAGACACATAATGAAAAGAAAACAACAAAAACAGACGCTAACACTCCCCCTCAAGCTGGACATACCCAGCTTGATGACAAAACATGACGAAATAAAAAGAAAACTGCAAAAGTTGCTGCTCCCCCTCACGATCGAAGCTCCCCCTCAGAATGATGGATGTAAGATGTTGCAGGCGTAGCAGATGACCACGCAGACCGGCCAGTTGACGGAACGCCAGAAATGCCGCACTAGTGGGGCCGGTCGATGAAACGCCGGGAAATCCAAACTAGCACCGGGAAAACCGCACTTGCGGGGCCGGCGACGGGAGGCGGGGATTCCGCAGAAGTGTTGCGGGATCTGGCGGCGCCAACGGGGCCCGAATCCTAGGTGGTCGAGTTGCTGCGCTAGCGAAAGGACGTGCCGGCGGAGAGAGATGCGGCTGCCGGGAGATGCCGGCGAGGCGGGGATGCCGCAGGAGGAGACCGGCGAGGGTGCAGGAGGCCGGGAGACAGCGCTGGAAGTTGGAGGAGGCCACCTGCGTGGAGCGGCCAGCACGGGTGGAGGCCGGTTGCTGGCCGGAACAGTCCGGATCTGCCCGGAACTGGCCGGAAATCCCTGGATCAGACCGGAGCCGGCCGGAGTAGCCTGGATCTGGCCGGAAATCACCGGATCCGGCCGGATTCGGCCGGAGCTGTCCGGATCTGGCCGCCGGAGAGCAGCAGGCGAGGTCGCCGGGGAGGGGTCGTCGGACTAGAGGGAGATCCGCCGGGAGCCGCGGGAGGAGGGCTGCCGGAGGAGGAGCCGGCGCTGGAGCAGCGGGAGGCGCCGGGAGCAGCGGGAGTCGCGGGAGGCCACAGGACGCAGGGGCGAGCCGGGAGTCGGGGAGCCGGGAGCCGGGCTGGGAGATGCCGCCGGGAGCCGGGAGCCGCGAGCGCGCGGGAGAGGAAGCGCGCCGGGAGACCCGCGCTGGAGTCGCCAGATCGCGGGGAAGGGCGCCGAGGGAAGCCGCAGGAGGAGGCGGGGCCTTCGCGCAGGGAGCCGCCGCGAGGAGAGCAGTCGCGCAGGGAGCAGTCGCCGTGGGGAGGGTCGCCGTGAGGGAGGGCCGCCGTGGGGAGGAACTGCCGGGAGGGAAAGGCCAGAGGCGACCGGAAGGAGCAGGGGGGGGGGCGGCCGACTATTTGGATAGGAGCCGCCGCCCCCCCGGACGGGAAAAACCCTAAAGGGGAAAAAAATAGGGAGGGTGGGATTGAGGGTTCAAAAAACCTCCTTTGATACCATGTAGAGGGATAAAAGAGAGAGAGACCGAACCCCCAAGATGTCTCTCCAAAGGAGCCCTTGGGGTGTATTTATAACAAATAATAAAGACCACACCGGACCTCAAGTCCGATGTGGGATGCAGACTCCAACATAGTCCATAGAAAACTATATCCAGAATATATGTGTGTGAATAACCACAAGCCATTACAGCCTTCTACACACATATATGGGGAAAACTAACCAATGTGTCTGCCAGCACAAGTAACTACCAAGAGAAGAGAGTGGGGCCAAAGGGGTAGTCAGTCATTCATCCTCCCACCGGAATGTTGGGGAAAACACCCCTCAGGGCTCAGAATCCCCGTGGTGTTAGTTTCCCTTACTGACAGGGTGGAGTAGCGTATAGAAACATAAAAAGTACAGAATATACTATAGCTCACAACCACACTATGGGACTATGGGCATAACCTAGTCTTATACTCAACTGCAGCTAACGTCTCTCGGACTCCGGGCTGCTACTTCTAAGACTAGGTATCCTATAAGCACACAACCATTTAAAGAGCTTTAATGCATTACTTCATGCCCTTTTTATCAGTTGCACTTTACGTTAATTAATTCTTTAAACATTAATTAACCAATAACAATTCTACAATAAATTTCATTAGCATCACACCCAAAGTACACTCTTTCTTCAAATCACAACCTCAGCATTGTGCCCCAGCAAGCTCCAAACCTCATGGGTTAGCATCATTTATTCAATTATTTATTTACAGCATTACTTCCCCATATTCCCAGGCATTCTAGAAAAACAATCTATGCTTCTAAACACAAGGGGCTCAACACGGTGAGTAGATGAACTACTCGTCGAGTCTTTGCCGCCTATAGCAAGAGCGTAGACCCGTCCTCCCTTAAGAAGCTAAACACGAAAAGCACGTGGCATACCCCACGCGTCTTCGCCCCTTTCGGAAGAAGGGTAAACAAGACCAGCTGCCTTGAGCAGTGGGAAAAGTAAAGCAGATAAACAACCAAGAAGAATCAGCAGAAAACCAAACATTCACATCCAACCCATTTCATCATCCCTGGTGTCCTCCCTGACACCCACATGCATAAACCGATGCATCTCGCCACTCTAGGCGTCAACTGCTACAACAATCAGTAGGCCTCCATGCCCCCACATATCACAACAGTCATCCGGGCTCACATCACAACACAAGCAGCAGGAAAACAACAATCATATCGGTTGGGCTCTTGGCCCTTGAACAAGCAAGAGGGTAACTCAGAACCCTTCAAAGAATTATCAAACAATCAGTTCTTTAATCCATCTTGAATTAACCGATTTATTATTCGTAGGTTCCATAATCGGGAAACCTAAACAGTAAGCTATCACAAATAAATTAAACATGCTTACTGCACCAATTTGACTAACATAAAAAAAAATACAACAATAAGAACCAGATTCATTTACATGCCTCTTTATCTTTAGCCAAACAATTATCAATTAATTCTGATTTACGTTCTTTACCAATTTCCATCAAGAACGAACAACTAAACAAAGCAAGCATAGATATCACACTATCTAGCAAAAACAAGAGGCAATACCATACGATTGATATCAATTTATTTATCCGGTTCAAATATTTATTATGTCAATTCCATTGTGATCCAGTGGCTAAAACATGCTAACTCTACAGTTGCACGTAAAAATAAAAGAGAAGCAACGAATCCCCTGCCTTAAAAAGGTTCTTAAAAATCTTTATACGAGAACGATCCACACAACGGATCACGATCGCCTCCTCCCGTGACAACTGCATCCACCCGAGGATGTCGTGGCACGACCGCACCAACCGAAACCCAAGAAACTCCATTAAAAGCATGAAGATCACATGCCATAATATGGCAAGGAGAAACAGGAGAAGGTGAACCCAAAAGAACGATGATAAATCATACCTTATATCGAAGATTGATGGATACTGCTTGGTTGCACCAAAACAGGGGGTGCACTTGCAGCAAGAAGAACGTCGAGGGAAACCAATCCACCGGGAAAAGTTTAATCTCACGATTCCTACAAGAAGGAAGGAAAGGTTCGAGCGTCTCGCATCAGAGAACAAGGAGAAAGAACAAGGGAAGAAGATATCTTGTCCCTTTAGAAGATTTAACGGAGCAGCGGTTTAAGATACAGTGAATTTTCCATTAAAATTGGATCGCATTAAACCACGCGGTTTGACCAAGTAAGTGCATCCCGAGCCTTAGGAAAATTAATATAGGAGTTATTGGATTTGATTCGGCCTTAAATCCCTTAAAACAAGGCCATAAATGCGTTTTACGTCAAAGAAAACGTTAAATTGGCGAAACTGAAAAAATCTGGAAATTCGGAAAAGGAAATATGAAACAGTTCTGGAAACACTGTTCATGAGCTGTAACACCGTGTCTGACTCACTGTTTTTGTCTCACCGTGTCTGTCTTACCGTTTCTGACTCATCGTTTCTGTCTCACCGTTTCTGTCTCACCGTTTTTATCTCACCGTTTCTGTGACACCGTTTCTGACTCACCGTTTCTGTCTCACCTTTTCTGTGACACCTTTTCTGTGACACCGTTTTTGACTCACCGTTTCTGTCTCACCGTTTCTGACTCACCGTTTCTGTCTCACCGTTTCTGTCTCACCGTTTCTGACTCACCGTTTCTGTCTCACCGTTTCTGTCTCACCGTTTCTGACTCACCGTTTCTGTCTCACCGTTTCTGTCTCACCGTTTCTGTCTCACCGTTTCTGTCTCACCGTTTCTGTGACACCGTTCATAAAACTAGAAACATTGTTCACAGAACTGAAAATTTGGCAAAGTGTTGGGGATGAGTCACCTTGACCTCCCAGAACACCTCAAACACCAGATTTCAGCAAAGGGATGGACCAGAGAGGTCTGGGCCATTACATCCACCAACCGTAAAGGAAGTCTGCATCGCTACAGTGAAAGACGGTCACCGAAATCAAAAGTGCTACAGTGGTTGCCGGCTGGAAGTCCAAGGAGCTACAGTGAATAGCGGCTGGAAATCCACGTCGCTACAGTGCCATGTCGGTGTCGGTCAGTCAGCATTCTGCAGTCCCCCAAATTTTGGGTCGGAAGCCTTCGACCCCCAGAGCAGGGGCGTGTTGCCCCCTGCAACCCCCAACGAGCTCACCGCAGAGCTCAACCCGCGGAAGTTGCGGCCTGGTGTGCAGTACGGGCCACAAGCATTCGACCCAAACATCCAAACCGGATCGAGCTACATCAATCCAACACATCGAGAGTCAATGTGCCCTACTTTACCACACCGAAAACAAGCCAACGGAAGCTTGACTTCAAATCTCCCTTTTTGAATTTCTTGGCAAAAGGAGTAAGAAGTTCTTCCTCATCATCACTTTGGAAATCTCAAGTTTTTTCATAGCTTTGAATGTCCTTTCCTTGCTTACTTGAGTGGATGCATTCTCTGGTTTGACTCTCATTTCATAAGTCACCAGACCGCTTATCAAATCATCAAGAGAGAGCTTGGACAAATAGCTTTCCTCAAGAGCCGAAACTTTTGGATTGTACAAAGATGGGAGACTTCTCAAGATTTTCTTCACAATGTCAATATCCTTAATTTCTTCCTCAAGTCCTCGAATAGCTCAAACAGTTCAGTTATATGATTAAAGAAACTATATGCGTTTTCATCTGGATGCATTTTCAGATCATCGAACTGATTATGCAAGACTTGAAGTTTGGCCTCCTTTACTTTGTTATCACCTTCGTATATATTTTTCAATTTCTCCCGCATGGACTTGGCTATAGTGCAACTCATCACCTTCAAATAGATTTGATCAGAAAGTGCTGCAGTAACAACATTTTGTGTTTTGGCATCTGCATCAAGCATTTTTCTGTTTGTTTCAGTCATAGACAAGTCCGTCGCATCGGTGACCTGAATCCCCTAAGCAGTGGCAAAAAGAACTTTCATCTCAAAGGATCTCAGATGAAATCTCATCCTATTCTTCCAAATCTAAAAGTTGCTTCCATAATAAAATGGAACTCTCCTAACATTCACTGAATTCTCCATAATAACAGAGGACAGATTTAAAACCAATAATCTGGCTCTAATACCACTTGTAGGACCCTAGAACACCCTGAGAAGGAAGGGGTGAATCGGGGCGTCAACTTTTTCTTTTAAAATAACAGATTTTATTCACACATTGGTAAGAACTTGTAAAACCTTTTTGATGGAATCGTGCAGTTATTATATGCAGAGAGACAACAGAGCAGTTTTATTTTGTTCACCACTAAGGGCTAGTCCAAAGAGCATACGCCGACAGTGTGTCAGTCGTACCTAAATTCATTAATCTTCACTAATTGAGCAATACAGAAGTTCAGACACAATTACTTTGTGTCAGGCACACTGCCTTTACAATATTTTAGGGGCAGCACACTACCACCCTCAGAGCACTTCCATCGACTCTCTCTAGCTCACTGCTTTGGGTGAAGTCTTACTCAGTTTAACGACTTAAATGTCACATCAATAGATTGGACATTTAAGACTTTGTCTCTGACAAGCACGAGACTCTGTTTGCACCATAGTCCTAAGTTGATGCACTCGAAAGCATTGTTCACTTAAACCAGATGTCCAACACTCGCGAAGCTCCCAGCCTTCACGAAACCCCCTTTAAGTTTCAAAGAAATTCCTGATGCGAAAACGCCGGGAGTCGCAACGACAAAACAACGATTCGAAGAGTAAAAAGGAAAAAAAAAACAGAACGAGAACACGAGGATTTATGTGGTTCGAAAATAATCCCTACGTCCACGGAGAGGCAGAATTTCACTATATGTTGGGAGCACAAATTACAGGGAGATTTCTCAGAGTTTCTCGCTCAGGAACCCTAACCCGAAATGGGCTACAAAAGGAGGAATACGATCCACTGCTCCACCAACCGCACAGGAAGTCCGCATCGCTACAATGAAAGGCGGTCACCCAAGTCAAAAGAGCTACAATGGTTGTCGGCTGGAAGTCCAAAGAGCTACAGTGAATAGCGGCTGGAAGTCCGCGTCGCTATAGTGCTATGTCAGTGTCAGTCAGTCAACTCTGCTACAGTGGTCAGCATTGCTACAGTTCCCCAACGAGCTCACCGCAGAGCTCAACTCGCAGAAGTTGCGGCCTGGTGCATAGTACGTGCCACAAACATTCGCCCCAAACATCCAAACCAAATCGAGCTACACCAATCCAACAATTCCAGCGCTCACGAACCAACACACCTTCGCGGAACAAACTGCTTTCGCGGAACACTAAGTCTTCGCGAAACTCCCATAACTCAAAAGCATTGGCACCAGCTAAGACTTAACCAGTCTTTTCGCGATCTCAAACTCGCAAAAAAATCCTGATTCGTGAATTCAGAGTGATTCAGCCTTTTCTCTGAAACTCTTCGTATCAAATGAAGTGGGTGTGGCAGCCTATTTATAGGCACAACCCTTCGCGAAGATCCCACACTCCCAACGGCCTTTTCGCGAACCTCTTCAGTCACGCTCATGAAGCTCCTCTATTCGCGAAGCTCTAATGAAATTTAATCCGTTCACGAAGCTTCTCGTAGTCGCAAAGATTTACCATCATCCCATCACGCATTCGCGATGCTTGTTCGCGATACTCCACGTTTTCATGAAGCCCAACCTTTGCGAAGCTCAGTCTTCACGAAACTCATGCCTTTACAATATTTGAGAAGAGTCAATCCAGAAATCCACCTTTCATGAAGCTAGCTTCTTCCTCCTGATTTTGAACTCCAAAAAATTGGCATATACTGGGAAATGACGTCACTTTCAACACTAAAGTCATATGCACCGTGGGATCTCTTGTCTCGCAAACTCACTGATCAACCCAGTGTGGATTGACAACAAACACAAACAAGACTATGTTTTCAGCTGTGAAAGGCCTTGGTTCCAACAAACGATACCCAGGAGGACTAAGGCAGCGTGTAATCTCAAATTAAAAAACCCAATTGCTCTGAGTGAGAAGTATTTTTAACCCTACGAGGACTGATATTCTCATTAAGAAGTCTTATGAAGCTCAATGGAGTGTTGAGGAATTGAGCGGTTATTGTTTAACAATTGTTGCATGATTAATTGATAGGTTCAAATTTGCCAATTGATTTAATATTTCGCTCACTTAGGAAAGACACTCCATTGGAGTCTAGACCCTTGGCAGTCAGTATCTTTGGTTTGGTTATGGATCCTTCATTGTTTTTCCCATTTATCAATTGTGAATTCATACCTCACAACATATCTTTTTCCCTACCTTCCAATTTAATTAACCGAATCCAACTGCAACCGGAGTCCTTGTCCTTGTGCATAATCAAGTTATTAGTGTGATAGTTGACCCGCAAGGGACAACAAGCACATTGAGGCACCTGTTGTCGGGGACATGATATTGAAATTGCCAAAAAAACATAAAAAAATCAAAAGGCATAAAAAAATCAAAACTGTTGGAGTCTGCATCCCACATCGGACTTGAGGTCCGGTGTGGTCTTTCTTATTTATTATAAATACACCCCAAGGGCTCCTTAGGAGAAACACCTTGGGGGTTCGGGTCTCTCTTATTTTCACCCTTTACATGGTATCAGAGGGAAGTTAAACCCGACCCCTCTTCCTCCCATTTTATTTCCCCCCTTCATCTAGGGTTCTTTTTATTTATCCCCCGTGGGGGGCGGCGGCCCTAATGTAGGGTTAGTTTTTTTTTTTTTTTCAGCCGTCGCCCCCTCCGGGCTCGTTTCTCCGGCGGGTCTCCCCTGCCGGCGCCTGCTTCCCCGCTGCGCGCGGCGGCCCTCCCTTCCCGGCCGGCCCTCCCTCCCGTCCGCCTCTTCCCTGCCGGCTCCTAGTCGCGCAGCCCTCCAGCGCACGTCGGCCTTCCCTGCGCGCTCCCGGCTCCCGGCTCGCCCCTGCCGTCGCGCTCCCCCCGCTGCGCGCGGCGCCTCTCCTTGGTTCTCCAGCCGCCGGCGCCTCGGCTCTCCCACCCTGCGCGACGGCCCGCCTTCCGCAGCGGCTCCCTTCCGCGACGGCTCCCTGCGCGACGGCCCTGCCACCTGCTGCGGCATCCCGACGCCGGCGCCCGCCTCTCACTCCCGGTGCGGCTCCACCTCCCGACGGATCTCCTCCCTCCGGCGCCTCCCGCGCCTCCTCCTCCCGGCGGGCCTCCCTTCCCGGCGGCCCTCTCCTCTGCGCATCCCGTCGGCTCAACCTCCCTCTGCACGCAGCGCTCCCTCCCGGCGACTCTCCCTCCCCGGCGGCTCCATCCCAGCCGGCTCCATGCGCCGGCAGCCTCCCTTCTCCAGCAGCCGGCCTCCAGCTCCGGCCGGCGACCCCTCTCCGGCCGGCGACCCCTCTCCGGCAGCCAGATCCGGCCAGTTCCGGCTACTCCCGCCAGATCCGGTGATTGTAAGCCAGATCCGGCCAGATCCGGCCAGATCCGGCGATATCCAGACTGTTCCGGGCAGGTCCGGGCAGATCCGGACTGTTCCGGCCTCCACCCGTGCCGGCCGCTCCCCGCAGGGGGCCTCCTCCGGTTTCCAGCGCCGCCTCCCGGCCTCCTGCACCCTCGCCGGCCTCCTCCTGCGGATCCCCGCCTCGCCGGCATCTCCCGGCACCTCCTGGCAGCCGCATCTCTCTCCGCCGGCACGTCCATTCGCTGGCGCAGTAGCTCGACATCCTCGGCTTTGGGCCCGTTGGCGCCGCCAGTCCCGCAACAATTCTGCGGAATCCCCGCCTCCCGTCGCCGGCCCCGCAAGTGCGGTTTTCCCGGTGCTAGTTTGGATTTCCCGGCGTTTCAACGACCGGCCCCACTAGTGCGGCATTCCTGGCGTTCCGTCAACCAGCCGATCTGAGTGGTTTCATCTGCTGCGCCCGCAACATCTTCCATCCATCATCCTGCGGAGGAGCTTCGATCGTGAGGGGGAGCAGCAGCCTTTGCCGCTTTCTTTTTTTTATTTTGTCATGTTTTGTAATCAAGCTGGGTATGTCCAGCTTGAGGGGGAGTGTTGGTCTCTGTTTTATTGTTTTCTTTTCATTATGTGTCCAAGCTAGGCTCACCTAGCTTGAGGGGGAGTGTTGGAGTCTGCATCCCACATCAGACTTGAGGTCCGGTGTGGTCTTTCTTATTTATTATAAATACACCCCAAGGGCTCCTTAGGAGAAACACCTTGGGGGTTCGGGTCTCTCTTATTTTCACCCTTTACAAAAACCATAAAAAAAGAAAAAAAATCATTGTTGTGATTTGTCAATGACAGCAAACACTTTTTGACATCGTTGCAAGGAACATAGTAGTGTGGTTGCAATTGTTTTTATTAAAAAATAAAACAAAAAAACAAAACAACAAAAAATCTAAAAATTTAAAAAAAATTAAAAAACCCCATAAAACTTAAAAAGAACAAAAGCATCATAAAAGTTTCAATGTTTCGTCATTCTTTAATTGTTTTAATTGATTATTTTTTTTTTTTTTGGAAATATTACATGAACATCATTGATTCTTTATTCATCATTATATTACCACCACATACATTATTTGTAATTCTATGTTAATTCATTTTCAGGAAAGGGTTGGAGCCAACAAGCAGAATATTGTACACATGAGGATGACATAGTATTGTAGATTGAATACTTTTGTGAACATGTGAAGTTATTAGGAAAGGAATATGCCCAAATTGTACAAATTGATATTGGATGGATTGAGGCAAGGACATTTGAATAAGAGTCAAAATTTGAAGAAAGTGAAATGGACATATGCTTGAAGGTTCTTAATTCATAAAATTTCTCAAGATACTCGGTAACAATTCAAGCTTAGAATCACAATTTGGCCAGGTTGCTCATTAATTGAAAGGTTACTTACCATAAGGAGGTGGAATTACTCACACCGCCCAAGTCGAAAAATTATGGCTATTCCCAACTGATTGTGTAATATAATATGTAATGATGTTGATTGACATGGATATTGTAACGCCCCAGCCCAGATCACCGGGTCCAAGCCGGAGAGCCATGTAACTGACCCGAAGAGCCATGTAACTGACCCGAAGAGCCATGTAACTTCACGCACGGCTCTCCATACACAAGAGTCTGCCGACTAGCGGCAAAGGCTTAAACCATACAATGGGAGGCTTAAACCATACAATGGGGAGACTATGCCCATAGCCATCTAAACAAATACCGCAGAAACAATGAAAATAAACAACCAACATGTAGATTAGAGATCCCTCTTACCCTCAAGGTAAGGAGAGGGCCTGTATTTATAAAAAACTGTAAGTGGAAGTTACAAGGGAGGTTACAAAAGAAGTGGGGCTGGAAGTTACAAAGTTAGTGGGGCTGGAAGTTACCCATACTCCAACACTCCCCCTCAAGCTAGGTGTACCTAGCTTGGACACATAAAAAAAAGAAGACCGTAACTCCCCCTCAAGCTGGGCGGCAGATGGTTTGGATCCCCAGCTTGGAACTAAGAGAGGCGAGGCGAGCACCGGGGAGGCCTTTGGTGAAGATGTCAGCAAGCTGGTCCGCCGTGGAAATGTGGCTAAAGCTGACATGTTTGTTCTCCAGGTGGTGGCGAAGAAAGTGACAGTCCACCTCTATATGCTCCGTGCGTTCATGGTAAACTGGATTCGAAGCAATTTTAGTGGCGGCCTGATTGTCACACCATATGTGAGCAGAAGTCTGCTGAGGAAAGCCAAGCTCCTGGAGGAGGTGTTGAAGCCATAGGATCTCGGTAGTGACGGTGGCCATGGCACGGTACTCAGACTCGGCACTGGAGCGAGAGACGACCGTCTGTTTCTTGCTTCGCCAAGAAATGAGATTGCCTGCTAAGAATATGGCAAACCCAGATGTAGATTTCCGAGTAGCAAGGCAGCCAGCATAATCAGCATCACAGAAGGCCTCAATATTCTGATGAGGATGCTGGGAGTAATGAAGACCACGGGCAGGATCTCTCTTGATGTATTTGGCGATGCGGATGACCGCATCCCATTGGGAGGTGGTTGGATGCTCCATAAATTGACTGACCTTGGCAACCGCACAGGAGATGTCGGGTCGAGTCATGGTGAGATAATTGAGTTGGCCCACCAACCGACGGTACCGCTCGGGATGTGGGTATAGTGCTGAGGAGGCATAAAGAGACTGCTCCCCAGGCTCGAGAGGAGTATCGACCGCAGTGGCCTGAGTCAGCCCAGCATCCTGTAATATATCCAATGCATACTTCCGTTGGCAGAGGGAGATGGTGTCCGAGGAATAAGAAACCTCGATGCCGAGAAAGTAGGTGAGAGGACCAAGATCCTTCGTGTTGAAGTGGTGGTGTAGATGGGCCTTGAGGTGGGTAATACCCACAGAGTCGTTGCCGGTGATGACGATGTCATCCACATATACGACCAATAAGATGCAGCCACGTTCACTCGTCCGGTAGAAGACTGTGTGATCCTTCATACTGCGAGAAAGCCCAAAATCGCCAATGACCGTGCTAAAGCGGCCGAACCAAGCACGGGGTGACTGCTTGAGGCCGTAGAGAGAGCGGCGGAGACGGCAGACTCGAGATTCAGCGCCGAAGGCACAAAATCCGGGGGGCTGCTGCAGATAAATTTCTTCCTCAAGGAAGCCATGGAGGAAGGCATTCTTGACATCCAACTGATGAAGAGGCCACTGATGATGGGCGGCAAGAGAGATGAATAATCGAACAGAGGCCATCTTGGCAACCGGTGAGAAGGTATCAAAGTAGTCAACACCGTACGTCTGTGCAAAGCCTTTGGCAACAAGGCGGGCTTTGAGGCGGCGGAGAGTGCCATCGGGATTGAGCCTGACGGTGTAAATCCACTTGCTGCCCACGGCCTGTTTGCCTGCTGGAAGAGGTACAAGATCCCAAGGGCGACTACGCCGCTGGGCGGAGGCGCCACTGGTCGAGGGCGCTGCTGTGCGGATGCTGCGGCGGGATCTGGAGGAGGAGGCTGGCGGTTTGCGGCGTTGAGAGGGGAGCACCAGAGGGGCGAATGTCTGGCGGATGGATTATCCGCGCTGGAGGCGCGCCTGCTGGGTCGATGGGAGCCGCGACTGTAGGAGGGCGCCGCGTCTGGAGTCGTCGCAGCCGGGAAAGTTGGGAGGCGACGGGAGTCGCGGCTGGGAGGCGGCGCAGGAGGTGCGACGGGGAGGTGTCGCGGGGCGCGACGGGAGGAGACGCGCCGGGTGGGAAGGCGAACCTGAAGAAGATCCGCTGGAGAAGAGTCGCGCCGAGGTCGTCTTTGGACGCCGAAGAGCTGCGGGCGAGCGCGACAGATCGGCGCGGGTGAAGGCCCGCTGGGACAAGGGCGCACCGCGGGAGGACGGCGGACGCCGGGGTCGTGAGCCGCGCCACCGGGGAAGGGCGGTGGGCGGGGTGTCTCGCCTGAGGGAGGCTTGTCGGGAGGTGGAGCCACACCGGGAGGGAGAGGCAGGCGCCGCGATGCAGTAGGGGCCGCGGGATTGGAGCCGCTGGCCGGTTTAGTGCTGCCTGGAGGGAGGGTTCGCCAGGAGGGTGAGCCGCCGGGAGGGAGGGCCACCAGAAATGGCTATGGCAGTGGATAGAGAGGCGGGGCCGGGAGGTTGCCGGGAATCCGCAGAGGAGGGAGGGTTTGGGATAAAAATCCCTCTGATACCATGTAGATTAGAGATCCCTCTTACCCTCAAGGTAAGGAGAGGGCCTGTATTTATAAAAAATTGTAAGTGGAAGTTACAAGGGAGGTTACAAAAGAAGTGGGGCTGGAAGTTACAAAGTTAGTGGGGCTGGAAGTTACCCATACTCCAACACAACAGAAACAAATACAGTGGAAACCATAATCATAATACCAGCATATGCAATATCAAAATGGAATACAATCACCAGTACAACCAAGTCAATAGGATCCCCAAATGTGGCGGATCAATATATATACAGTAACAAAAGAATAATTGAGGCATAGCAGTATTAAGGCCCCAAAATATGTCCCAACGTCGCCTCAACCCCCAACAAACTTCACCCGCTCAGCACGCGCACCGAGGTGTCCATGCAAGATGTGAATAATAAAACTCAACAGGGCACCACCGACGCGTCCTCGGCATAAGTGCAGTAGTCATATAACGGTGCATGCACTGACAGAAGTGAATAAACATACAACTCATGCCAAGTCGTCATGTGCTAACCAGGCCACCACGAACCCCCGTCATACCTGTTTCGGCTCTATGCCGGAAGGAAGTGTCATGTGGAACCTAAAATACCATCCAGAACATGGCTAGTGCCTTCTCACTCAAGGCACGGACTCACATCAAGCACCCAACCATGCCCCTCTCACTCAAGGTCGGTCACCATCACAACTTAGGCCACCTTCTCACTCAAGGTCGGTCTCACCCCGCGTCCCAAACCACACCTTCTCACTCAAGGCTGGTCTCACATCTAGTCTCAAGCCACACCTTATCACTCAAAATTGGCCCAGACATCACAACTTTGACCATGCCTTCTTACTCAAGGCAGGTTTCACAATAAGTCTCAAGCCAAGCCTTATCACTCAAGGTTGACCCAAACATCAAGATTCCAACCAGCCTCAAAGCAAGCAGCAGAACAAATAAACAAACAACAACTGCAACCCCTTGGGCTGCTCCCGAGCCAACCTCTCAAGGTTGCCCACACCTTCACCTTCATGCACCCAACACCATCTCAAGTGTGGGTCTCTAACACCGGAACCCAAATACCACTCTATCAGGCCACCTTGGCCTAACATCTCTCTTTAGGCTCATCTACCTCGACAGACAGCCCCACTGCTTTCCATAGAACGAGGCGGGATTCCACCATTTCCAAGCCATTTCCCCATAACTCCCCCTCTAAGGGTTCAACTACACCAACACAGACCTACCCGATTTCTTTAATACCCAAAAGCAGAGTCTCACAGGGCTACACACGCACCTGCATGCAAGTTAAGCCATACAACTTCATACGAGAGTCGTAACATGGTATGGGCTTCCTACCTTAAGTTTAACGGATTGCACTCGCCAAGCCGCGCTCGTTGATTCAAGCCCAAACCACCAGAACCCTAAAATCAGCCCTCAATTCTCAACGCAATGAACAACGCTTCAAACAATCAAGAGGAGAGGATGGAGGAGCGCAAAACGTCAAAAGGAAACCCCCGTGTTAGTCCAAATCGCATGGGGTCCCCAGGTTAGTCCAAATCGTGTGGGCTCAAGGGAGGAGGGGGGAGGAGGAAAGGATGCGCCGTTTAAAAAAACACCCAACACATAAGTCCCGATGCGACCATGTGGCCGCACCGCGGCACACCCCCAACCAGACTCGTCGGGGAGTGGCCGCCCCCAGAAAGAGGGCCCGACCCTCAGCAAAAAGCATGACCCCCTCTGAGTTGTGCCACAAATCATCCTTACACAAACCCCCACGGCGTGACCCGTTAGCCTCCGCGCAACAAGCCTCCCCAACTCCAGGCATCACGTCGCGGCATCCCTGCGTCGCGCCGCAACCGCCTGTAGCAGAATTTTAGCTGCAGGCTCATCCGATCCACCAAAACCCGCTCCCAAACAACCACCAACACCTGAAACAACCAAAATTCATCAAGATGAATCAGAATAAATAAAAATTTAAAACATAACGCACCTTGAAATTCAAGGGGCGTTACAAACTCCCCCTCTAAGGACTTCCTGTCCCCAAAAAGTGTCTATAGGGATCCTCGCCAGATAACTTCGACCACTAAGCTCGCATATCTGATTTTTGCTCCCAAGTCTCCTCCTGGATACGGTCGTGTTGCCATAACAATCAAACGAGAGGCACTGTCTTCCCGCAAAGTACCTTCTCGCTATGGTCCACTATCCGCACCAGACGCTCATCAAACGACACATCCACCTTCAACTCGACATCGCCTCTATCAATCACGTGCGCGGGGTCCGGCTCGTATTTTCGAAGCTGCGACACGTCAAATACATCATGCATACCTCAATGTCGTGGAGGAAAAGCCAACCGATAGGCCACTACTCCAATCCACTCCTGAATCTCAAATAGGCCGACAAATCGCGGCGCAAGCTTTCCCTGCCTCCTCAAACGTCGAAGCCCCAACCGTGGTGATACCCGAACCGAGGCGAT
Organism: Viscum album; assembly: GCA_963277665.1. Taxonomy (NCBI): domain Eukaryota; kingdom Viridiplantae; phylum Streptophyta; class Magnoliopsida; order Santalales; family Viscaceae; genus Viscum; species Viscum album. The sequence continues at coordinate 782,036,006 of OY728145.1, forward strand.
ACAAGCAAGAATACTCAGTCATCCACAGCGAACTCTAAGGGTCGCCTCCAATTGGCATACAAGCACTGACTGCTCTGAGCGGTAACTAACCGCTTTCGAATCAACTACACCTGCTATGTGGCTGAACCCAAGCTCGGCAAGTTCACCGCTTACTCACCTATCTCAAACCAACACAACGACGAGCGGCACAGCCTACCATAAAGAGCCATGCAAAGTGCCATCAGGATCGACGCCTGAAAGTTGTTATATGCAAACTCTATAAAGGCCAGATGATCGTCTCATGCTCCACCAAAATCAAGCAAGCACGCCCTGAGCATATCCTTTGGTATCTGAATCGTCCTCTCAAAGTGTTTGTCTGTTTGCGGGTGATACGTTGTACTTAGCTTCAGCTGAGACCCGATGACCTTCTACAAGCTCCGCCAAAATCTCAACATGAAACACGTGTCCTGATCCGATAATATGCTCATAGGTACTCCATGTAGTTGCACAATCTCCCGCACATACAGTTTGCTCAACTCATTCACTGACTGAGTCTCCCGAATAGGCAAAAAAGTGCATGACTTTTGTCAGCCCATCAACCACCACCCATACTGCAACACGACCTCTCGGGGTCCTAGGTAGTCCTTTTACGAAATCCATGGTCACCTCGTCCCACTTTCACACCAGCAATGGAAGGGGTTGAAGTAACTCACCTGGTCGTTGATGCTCCGCCTTCAACCTCTAACAGGTAAGGCGGCAAGCGACAAACCCCGCAATATCTTTTCTCATACCCGGTCACCAAAACTGTCGCCTGATATCATGATACATCTTGGTTAATCCTGGGTGCACCACCCATCGTGAGGCATGGAAGTCCCTCATCAAAAACTCCCCTCTCAGGGAAGTAGGGACCACCCCCCCCCCATTGACGTAAAGCACATCATCCCCGTCCTGAGACCATCCCGAGACTGGATCATCTCCCATGAGTCGTTCCCGCATCACAAGACAATCAGAAGCAGGCCCTTGGATAGCCTTCACTCTGTTCATCGATGAGGAGGTGGCCAAGGGAGCATAGGTCAGAGCCTCTCAGTCCTCTGTCACATCCATCTGTCAATCCACAAGTAAGGCTTCCAGTCCTCTTCGGAAGTCCAAACTCCATGCTCCTGAGTCTTCCTACTGAGAGCATTTGCGACGACATTCCCCCATCCCTGGGGCATATGTCATCTCAAAGTCAAAGGTCTGTGGGTACTTGACCCAATGCCTTTGTCGCGGGTTTAAGTCCTGTTGGGATAATATATATCGCAAACTCTTGTGGCCTGTGTATACGACAAATCTCTCACCGAAAAGATTATGGCGTCAACACTTTAAGGCATGAACTACACCAGCTAGCTCCAAGTCATGGGCACATTAGTTCCGCTCGTGGGGGCGTAGCTGACAAGATCCATAAGCGACTACCCGACCTCCCTGCATCAAAACAACTCCCAGTCCAACTCCTGAGGCATCACAATATACGGTATAACTGATCCCTGGGTCTGGAAGAATCAGAATTGGAGCAAACGTCAACCTCTTCTTCAGCTCCTGGAAGGTCTCCTCACAGCGACTAGTCCCACTCGAACTTCACCCTCTTCTTGGTCATCCCTGACGTAGGCGTTGTCAAGCGAGAGAAGACCAAAATGAAACATCTATAATGGCCAATCAATCCAAGGAATCTTCGAATCTCAAACACATTTCTAGGTCCTGCCCAAGACATCACTGCCTCCACTTTCTCTAGATCAACCGAGATGTCTGCCTCTAAGATCAAATGTCTAAGAAAACATGAATCCTGGATTCAAAAGTGACACTTCGAGTAATTGGAATAAAGCCAATGTGCTCGAAGCGTGCTCAATACAATCTCAGGGTGCTCGACATGCATCTCCCAGGTCCGTGAATATATCATTATATCGTCCACAAACACCGCGACGAAGGAGTCCAGGTAGGGATAGAGAATCAAGTTCATGAGAGTCATGAACACCGCTGGCCCATTCGTCAATCTGAATGGCATCACAAGGTACTCATATAACTCATACCTACTCTTAAACGTCGTCCTCGGAACCTCCTCAACTCCGACCCTCAATTGATGGTAGCCCGACCACAAATCAATCTTGGAGAACCATCGGGTTCCCCTCAATTGGTCAAACAGGTCATCAATCTTCGGCAACGGATACATTTTCTTCACCGTAACTTGGTTCAATTTTCAATGGTTCACACAGTCTGAGACAACCATCCACCTTAACCGAAGCACCCTAAGGAGAGGTACTCGGGCGGATAAAACCATTCGCCTCAAGTTCCTCGAGTTGCGTCTTCAGCTCTCTCAGCTCAGCCGGTGTCATATGATAAGGAGGAATCGATATTGGCTCCGCACCTAGCATGAGGTCAATCACAAACTCAATCTCCCTCTCGAGAGAGATTCATGATAAGTCATCCGAAAAGACATCCTGAAACCGGTCCACCATCGAAGGAAATTGAAGATGTATTGTGGTTAACAAAACATATGTTTTGTGTAGAAGAAAATGTTATGTGGCTCGCGAAAGTAAATATTTTGTGGCAGGAATATGTTTTGTGACAATATATGTTTTCTGTTGTGTGACAAAAGCAATATATTATGTGTCAAGATGTTTTGCTGATAAATGTTTTGTATACTGAACCAGACATGTTATGTGGAGATGTTTTGAGTTAATATGTTCAGCAGCTGGGGATGCTCTGCAGGGAAATGTTTTGTAAAAGATATATCATGTGGGTATTTGTTCTGCCACAATGATATATTTGGTGGAAGCTCTATCGATTTTGTGGACGAATTATGTACGGTGATTATTTGTTCCATTGCATGGAATGTTCTGTGTTGGAATGTTTTGTGGAGACAAGTTTCTTATGACCAACGTAACATTAACTGTGGAAACAAATGCTCTGTGGCCAACAGAACCTGTTCTGTGGAGATTTATGTTCTATAAATTTAACAGAACATGTTTTGTGCCGAACTTGCACAGGAAATGCTTTTACATGTGTCAACATAATATTTGGATCGTGGAATCATGGGTTGCCTGGAAAAAGTGTGAATCCGTGAGATTTCCAATTGCGAGAGATAGTGGAGCTTGTAGCCGAAAAAGAGATGGTAGGTGCTCAATAAACATTTTGGAAGAATCTTGTTGGCACGTGGAATGATCTGGAGTGATCCTATGGTGTTCTAATTGTCTGTAATTGGAAGAAAAAGGTGGTAAAGAGAGGAGGACGCCACTGAAAGGAGCTAAACAGAGAGCAGTCAAGGAGAAATTGAAGATCAAAGGCTGAGAAATGACTCGAAAGGAAAAGGCAAAACTGGAGGAACATCAATGATGATCGGGAGAAGTCTTTTCAATGGATTTACGGAATTACTAAGATTTCTTTTCCCTTGTTTGTATTTTCAAATCTGATTGTGTTGTTTGTTCAGACTTGCACTGAAATTGCATATCGCAGTTTACCAAGGGATGGTGAACTCGAGGGGAACGTCGCAACATATAATCACTGGCTGAAAAAACCAATTGCTTTGAGTGAGAAGTATCTTTAACCCTGCGAGGGCTGGCATTCTAGTTGGAGAGTCCAATGTGACTCGATGAAGTGCTTAAAAATCGGGAGGTTATTGCACAACTAACCAGTTTATTAGTGTTACGATTGACCCTGTGCTTTTGCGGCTAACAACAAGCACTGATATTTAAGCAGATCCTCGTATGGGCAAAAAATAAAATAGTTACTTGACTCCGTAAAATATCAGTAGTCAAAGTTAGTCTAAAAAAGAGATAGAAATGTGATAACAAAAATTGAAATCTAAGTAGAAAACCAAAACCAATAATGAAAAATAGTAAGAATCATATGTTGATATTACGATATTGCATCCACTGCAAACTGGATTAGGGATTAAAAACACTTGAAGTTCGATATTGTAAGTAAGCGGGCAGTGCAAGGGGCGGTTTCAAACAATATGCCAATGTCTTGTAAGCCTTCCAACTGATTAATAAGATTTCAGAACCACCCCATCCACAGTCAATTGATTTTGGATGGAACTTTGAAAACCAAAAATCAAAACATCATTTAAAGGTTGCAATCGAAAATAGGCACATGCTAACTGGCACCAGCATCCATTACCAATTTCCAGTCTTCGTCAACTACTGGGAAACCAGTTATTCGATACTCCACGAGAGCTTCCAATGCTGCCAGAGCCAAAGGCGGCACATTAAATGACGGAAGAAACGACACCGCGCAGGAAAGGAAATAAACACATACCTTGATCAACAGTTGTCGTTGGCCATACAACATGTAGATTTTCTTTTTTAGTCATAAAATCTTCCACTGTATACACTCCACTTGCTGGCTGAAAAAGCAAATGACCACGACAAACAAATAAACGAAGGAAACTAAGGGAATTCGAAGGGAGCTACTGAAATTAAATTAACTAAAACCAACGATCCAAGCACATATGAAAGTAGGATGAGAAATGAACGGAAGAGTTGATACTAGCCTTCAGGGAATTGTTTGTCGCGGTGCAACTTGCAGTTAGAGGGAAGGGACAGCGAAGAAACCTTAAAGAGGGGGAGCGCCCGCGAACTGAGCGAGAGGTGGAAATGCGGCCGTCGTGGGCAGAGAATGAAAGAGAAGGCAACCGATGCGCGGAAGCGGCGGAGAGGCTGGCGAGGGCCAGGGGTACCGGCCGGAGAAGAAGCGCATCCATGGCGACGGCTATCTTCCTCTGTTCGCGGAACAGAGGGAAAGGTTCCGGTCTAAATGCCGCCGTCTTCCGAGGCACATTTGATTGTTGTTGTTGCTTCGCGATTTTTTTTATAAATACAAATATAGAATATCTACTATGATCCTCTCTATACACGCCTCCTATTTTCCGCTCAAAATTTCCACTTCATCTGTATTCACTATTTTCATAAGAATAATATCGGATGAGACCAGCTATAATTTATCGATGCATAATTAGGTCTCATAAGACAAATTAGTCCGTCCTCCATTTTCGTCTTCAGCTTCATTTTCATCTTACCTTCATTCGCATCTCTCGTTTCTCTATGCCCTCGCTCTCCTCCCCTCCCATCCTACTGGGTCTCCTTTCTCTCACCCCTCCACTCACCGTTTAATTGGGGTTTCATGTTCCTCTAGTCTCCGCCTCTGATTCCCCTCGGTAGCGATTCCCCACCTCCGACTCAACCCACCCTTTCCTCTCTCTTTCATTTATCCTCACACCTCGCTTTTTATCCCCCAAAACCTAATTTTTATCCATCATTTCTCCACACTCTCAGCCCACCTCTCCTGCATCCTTAACTTTCCCTCCAATTTGATCAAGTGTATGTTGATGGTCATCATTCTTGAATCTCTCTAGAGTTCGGTGTCCCCGGCCTATACTCTTGTCGGGTCGATGTTCACCGAAATATCACTACTGGAAATAAGATCCATACCAACGGTTTTGGGCAAACCGTTGGTATAGGTCACTTATATTGACCTATACCAATGGTTTGGTCAAAACCGTTGGTATAGGTCACTAATTTGAACCTATACCAACAGTTTTGGACAAATTGTTGGTATAGGGGGGACCTATTCCAACGGTTTGGGGAAATCGTTGGTATAGGTCACTTATATGGACTGTCAACGGTTTTGGCCAAACCGTTGGTATAGGTCCATAATAGAGACCCTATACCAACGGTTTTCCCCAAACCATTGGTATAGGTCCTAAAAGCAAAGAATCTATACCAACGGTTTTGAGAACCGTTTGGTATAGTTATATGTATTTTTTATGGAATCTTCTTACAGAGAACATTAAATAAATCAAAATTTAAAATATTTATGATAATACATATACAAATTTATGAAATTATGTTCACAAAAGTTAGTGGTTAGGTCGTTCAATCATAAACTGGAGGTACTATGATCAAAACCAACAGAATGCTTCTTTTTTGAAATGCATACACCAACGGTTTTATGGAACCATTGGTATAGATTTTTCATATTACTTATACCAACAATTTTGAAAACCGTTGGTATAGACATATCCCCACGGCTTACTAGCCAACGGTTTAGAGGCCTATACCAACAGTTTAACCATTGGTATAGGGTGTTTTTCTAGTAGTGTGTGTCGTATTGAACTATTTTGAGTGTTCTATCATTCAAGCATGATCACCCCAAGAGAATATTTCTCCAAACTTAAATTTATATTTTACATATGACTCAAGGTTATCTTCCTCAGTGAGTTTTTCACAGATGATTTACTATAAGATTTTGTTTTTTTGAATTGTAAATTCATTATACTTCAATTCATATTGATTGGTTTTGCATGGTAATTTTGGAACAGTCATATATTGCATTTGATTTCAAGTAGCTATGATTTTTTGTTAGATCCTGCTCGTTGACATGGTACCAATTTCTTCACTTTTCACATATCTATTTTTCTATTGGTCACCAATGCAGGAGATTTATCCGCATCTACATTTTTCTATCCATGGCTTTCCAGTTTTTCTTTGACTTCATCCTCTTTAAGTGATGACGTTATTATAAAAAAATTGTAACAACATGAAACTTGATTTCACGTTGTCTTCCAATGGTCTGCATTATTAACTATATAGTAATATGATTAGATTGTTTTTTATTTAAAACCTATAATATGATTTTCTAGATATGTAAGATGACAATAATAAATAAGGATTGTAAGTGTTCTTCCTACCTCTGTTATCCTATCTCGACAAGAGGCCAGTAGGGTGATACAAATGAGGGAAGAGCGGTAAAGTTGACGGTGATGGGGTCATGGTTCAAGAAGAAGAAGAAGAATATTTCAAGAACATTAAAAATATATTCCAATAACCCATACTATAAAGGGAAAATTACACAAAAAAATAGGGAAATAAGAGAAGAGAAGGGGGTCATATTTGCACCAAACTGGTAAGATTCACATATTTTTGTTATATTTTGATGCAATTACATTGATAGTATTGTATAATTAGATTTATTTGTTTCTCCCTCTATATATAAACCTAACATATGGTTGTCTCTGTGATAATTGTGTTCATTTTTATAGAAGAATGCTTTTTGAGTGCGCCTATGTTGTTTCAATACCTTTCACTTCACAAATGGATGGCCAAACTGATGAGAAGTCAGATTCCTTAATTGAAAATCCATAACTCAATTATTTGAATCAACCTAAGGTTTATAAGGTACTGGAGTTATTTTTGGTTAGCCTTCATTCCATTTATTCATAAACCAATGCATTTTCTCATTGTTCAGAATGACTCTTGTTTTCTTGGTGGCACCATTTTTAAAAAAATTCTTTAGTTGGTTGCCATTATAATCTCATAAGTATTGCTCACTGCACATTCAAATATAACTTGGTCTTCATTTTTTTTACTTATTATAATCTTATGTATCATACTTTACAAGTATTTCACGCCACTCAGATTATCATGTTATATCATAATAATGTGTTTATTGCATTCCATTTTTTTTACTTTTATTACTCTTTAGAAACCCTTATAATCCCAATCAACCTCCATTACATTTTTCTAGACACCAACACATCAGATCATTGGTTGGAGTGTCTTCTTCTGATTATCCAATTTCTTTTCTTTGAGTCCTTATTCCCAAATACATATGATTATCTTCTAGGTACTGTTATTAAATTCTTACAAGTACCATTATTCAATTTTCACAAGTAGCACTATTAAATTCATATAAGTACCATTTTTTTATTTATTTTGTTCGTTATTATTCGATACGATACACTCTTATACCCAATAGTTTAAAGTTTCAGTAAATTTTATGTCTCCTACATTGATTTGAAATTATATATTAAACCTATAATTACATTTCTTTAAAATTATATTACTTATAACCAAATTTCATAGATGTTATTTTAATCAAGAATATTATTACCCGTTTTTTAAATAACAATACATTATAAATATTGCTTATTTCAATCTCACGTGATGATATAATGTTCTAAATATACTCTTACACCCCACATACTTGATATATATATATATATATATACATATACATATTGTTATAAATATACGTTACATGCATTGATTGTAAATCTTCACAGTCATACCATCAATTTTCACATTAAAACAAATTGTCTTTCATTTTATTTCTTCTTCCAACTCCATCAAATATTATTTAATAATTCTAATATAATATAAAAGTATCTAACACATACTGATATGGTATTATGTTAACGAAACAACCTATATCTTTCTCTTATCCCGTCAAATGGGAAACAAAATCATCAATCATGTGTATGGTGGACTACCGCCTCGCAAACTGATATAATTTATTTTTCATCACCACCTTTCAAGACTGGATATAATGATGGTTTTAACACATGTATATGATATTTATGATATTATTATACTTACATAATTATAATATCACATATACCTTCTTACCTTACATTCCCTTTAAAATACAATAACATCGTTTGTGTGTACGGCGAACTGCCGCCTCGTGAAGCGACATGATTTCTTTTTCACTTACGCTTTACATGGAAAGTAATAAGGATAAATTTAACAAATACATGTGATATATATGAGATGGTATTAATTATTTAATATTAATATATTGCCAAATTCCTTATCCTTTCACTCATTAATGGAATGATATCATCGCTCGTGTGTACATACAACATACCGTCTCCACGAAGTGATGCGGTTCATTTTCCATGTACAAACTTCATGAATGATTATAAAAATGCATATAATGAATTAATATGATATTTATAACATTAATATAATTCTTTATAATATATATCTATATCATATACCCAATAACCAGAACTTTCATGACAAAACACGCATGAGAAAATAAAGTAATTAACACCTAAAATAATGAAAATAATAAAATATTATTAGTAAATGGGTGGTAAAATGTTATAAGAGGATCATATCTGACATTATAAATATGAATATGGTTATTTTATAAATTAATAACATTATTAAAACCATTATACATGATGTTAAAGTATGTTCATCCAAAATGAAGTGTGAGGTAAGGGATTTCATCTCAATTTCATTTCATCGAGGCATATTGTAATATTATGCATCTAATTTCATTCTTATGATGTATATACGACCCCTTTGACATGTAATTTCATTATTAACTAATAATTCATATTATTTTAAGTTTAAATTTGAATTATTCCATCCAAAGGGATTTTTATTTTAATATTTACAAGTGGTAAATAATTCCACAACCCAATTCTTTTCATTGAGTTATATTACTTCTTCATTATCTTTGATATTTTAAGATCATGTGTGTAATTAATTTTGATTATGTTGTATTTTATTTCTACTTGTTTTATGTGGATTTACATTTTATGCACATAATTGATTCCTTTATTAATTCTCACTTCAAAATTACGATCTTTGTGAGAGTTTATTTCACAATCACATTTTAATCAGGATTGTTTATACTTGAATTTCTATTGAAGAAAATTATTTGATCATTGTATAATAAAAAACTTTAATTTTTATTCAACTATGTTTATTCACGATGTTTTCAATTAATAATATCATTTTCCACTCTTTGGTACTTAAAATGAATAAGAAAACGTTTTTAATAAAATCCAACTTCATTTCTCTCTTCGGTCGAATTTTTTTTTCTTTCAAAACCATATTTTCTAAAAATGTTTTCAAAAAAGTTTCTAAAATTATCAAATTTATTTATTAAAGAAATTTTTACCCATGTTTTACTTTTTACAAAATATTTCAAAAGGAATCTTTATGTCATTTTCCAAACAAGGCCCGTTTGGCTTTTACTAAAAAAGTGAAAGGAATATTTGTTTTAACATGTACGATATGAATGGAATTTTCAGCCATTATGACCACTTAATATTTTAAAGATTAAATTATATTTTTAAAAGGTTACTTTAAAATAAAATTATTTTTAAATTATTTTATGAACTTTTAGTTTTAATTTTTTTTCAAAGATAAAAGGATATTTTCCTTAATTTTTTTAAAGATCTTTTTATGGTATTTCTATTCATCAACGACAAAAACCATTTATTTTACTTATAATCCATTAGGGATATGTTATACCGATACCATCCTTATTCTTTATATGGATGTTTTATGATTATTTTGACCAAGGAAAGTATTAATATTCATCTTCTTTAATCGTTTTTGTAGTCATTAACTTTCTCTTGAAATATCCACTTTCTTGTGATCATTGGACATTAAATTTTCCCTAAATATACATATTACTTATCATGGATATAAATATTTCTTAAACCGTTTATCATTTATACATATGGTGTTTTACATTAAAAGTTATTTGATTGGATGGGGAAATGTTGATAAATCTATATCCTTTATTCATTATCAATATTTAATGATAAGGCATATTATTCATGAATTAAATCGATTATTTGATACATGAGGAATGCTTTGGACATGTAAATACAAGTAGATTCCGATTATAGATATCCCATTGATGCATTAGCAGTCTCATGAGATGAATCAGTTGGTTAGCCATAATTAAATGAGTTTCTGGTGTATACCTACCCATGAGTTTTAAACTATTTTGAGGAAGTTATTGACAATAGAGGTTTTAATGATGTTTGGGATCATGATGTCTAATAATTAAGAATTTACTTCATTGAGAATTCAATTATTATTATCCATGTGATCATCGTAATGATATTATCTCTGAATGCATTTCATTCTCAGTTTATTAATTAAATGACATGTGTTTTTAGTTATTTACCTTGCCACATTGATTATGCCTTATCCAGTTATGAGAGTCATGCTATTGATTAAATGGAATGTGTTTTCAATTATTTACCATTCCATATTTATTGTGATAGTCGGGCTATTTAAATGACATGTGTGTTTAGTTATTTACCACGCCATATTGATTACGTTTTATTGATTCATGATAGCTTTCGTTGTATTTAACACTTACTAAGTATTTGAGATCATGTTAATTTTGTTTCCTTTCATAGGAATCCATGAAGTGTACTATTATTGATATGAAAGGATATTCTAGAGGGAATAATGTTATTCTTGAAAAAAAATTATGTTGTAATTTGTGTTTTCAAATATAATATGGGAATCATGTATGTTTCTAGTTTACCAAGACTACTAAATTATTCAGACCTTTAGGATGTGATTCCTTATATCTTATGCCAATGTAATTAAGTAAGATACCAACTCTGAGTTACTGGAGTCAGGTTCATTACATCCTTTACATCATGGATGGTTATTTCAAGTATAACCAGATCTGGATGGCTCCCAAGGATGAGGAGGCCACCACTTTCAAAGCACCCTAAGCAACCTTTGGATATCAGGTGATTCCATTTGGTTTAAAGAATGATAGAGCTACCTAACATCATTTCATGCACCATATCTTCAATCCATTTATGGGAACATTAGTGGAGTGCTAAGTGGATGACTTGAAGGTTAAATCCCATCAATGTTCAGACTATTTCAAGGACCTTGAAAAAGTGTTTGACTTCCTATGATCCCATCACCTAAAAATGAACCCCTTGAAGTGTGAATTTGGGGTTAACTCTGGAAAGTTACCTAGATTCTATGTTAGGTGTAGAGGCATTGAGATTAATCTAGATAATATCAAGGTTATTAGCAATATGCCTCCTCCACACAACCTTCGGGAGTTGTGAGACTTTCAAGGCCACTTGGACTACATCTGTCGATTCATTGTGAATATGGTTAACAAGTGTAAGCCCTTATCAAGAATAGTGAAGAAAGGCACCATATACCAATGGGATGAAGACTACCATATTGTATTCGAGGGAATTAAGTAATATCTGCTACATCCTTTAGTCTTAATGCCACCCATCCTAGGTAAGCCTCTAGTCCTTTATGTGACCACCCTACAACGGTCCATTAGAGACCTTTTCACTTATAAGAACAATGAGGGAAGGGGAAATAACCTATATTATCTTAGTCACGTACTACTGAATATAGAGACTAGATATTCTCCAAACAAGAGTTACCTCACTTTGGTCTTTATAGTTCAAAATTTATGGCACTACCCGAAACACCATGAGATATATCTGGTATGCTACATCAATCCGATGAAGTACATTCTCAATCATCCCATGCTAACAGGTTTACTAGCATGCTGGATAGTAATTCTATAGTAGTTTGAAATCAGGTTTATCCCCAAAAAATCCATCAATGTCCAAGTCTTGACAGATTTCCTAGCTACGCATCTAACCCCTGATGAACTGCCTCTAAATGTTGATTTCCTAGTTGAGGTCATCCTCTCCATGGATCAGGATATGCCATGTTGTCATATGAATTTTGTTACTGCCTCCCATAGACTAACCAACATAATAATCAATAACCCCAAGCTCAACAGTGTGGGCCTTAGAATTACTTTCATCACTCCCACACAAGCCATCTTGTCACACTCATTCCTATTGTCTGAAGGCTGCACCAACAACGAGGCTGAGTACTAAGATCTCATCACTGGCCTTGATTTGGTCCTCAAGATTAATGTCCCTTGCCTTCATGTGAAGGAAGACTTGGAGATATTAATAAAGTAGATTAATTAAAACTATGTCATTAAGAAACAGGAACTTGTTCCCCTATTGGAGCGAACTCTTGGGTTAATGGCCCGGTTCCTTACCCGATCAGAGGTGACTCGTATCCCTTGATCACAGAATGACTGAGCCAATGTTTTGAAAGTACTGGACTCATCTCTTGTAGATCCTAACCAATACTAATTAGTCATCCATGTGGCACACTGAAGGGTCATTTCCCCCATCTCTTCTGACAATTAGGATTGATAGATAAATCAGTTGGCAGATAACACTTCTGTAGTAGGTCCCTCGAGTGCCTCGATGATCAAAGAAGTACCCAATTAGATGAATCCCTTTATCGAGTATCTCCAACATAGAACTCTCCTAATAGATTAGGCTGACAATGAATGAATCTATTGGTGTACATTGTAATATATCCTCTGGGATATCCCTAGCCCTGAGCAGTCTCTTTATAGGTCCAGATTCAATGAAGTCTTCCTCCACTGCATTCAAGGAAAAGAGTTACCTCAATTCATGCAAGAGGTCCATGTCGGGTCATGTGGGTCCCATAAAGCAGGATTAAGGCTTTCCCACCATATTCAGAGGTATGGTTACTTTTTTCCCACCATGGTATATGATTGCATCGAACTCACCAAGAGTTGTCATGCATGCCATACCCATGCCAACTTTGTGAATCAACCACCAAAACTTATCCATACCACCAAGTACTCCTGGACCTTTATTGTATGGGGAATTGATGCCATTAGTCCCTACCCTCTAGCGATGACTCGACAATTATATTTCATTATGACTGCCACAAACTTCTTTTTGAAGTTGGTGGAGTCCAGTCCCCTCAAAGAGGTCAAGATCCAATCAATGAAAAAGTTTTTGAAGTCCCACGTCATCCATCAATTTATGATTCCTCACACTATTCTCATATACAACGACACCAACTTTTGATATGTTGAGATAAATAAGTTGTATTCCATGTACAACATCTGGTCAAACAATAATTCCCACTATCATGTGTAGGAAAATGGGAAGATTGGGGTGTTTAACAAGAACTTATCTAATATCCTACAGAAGATGGTAAGCCAAAATAAGAATATTTGGCCCAATAATATATCTAATTCCCTCTAGGAATATCGGACAATGACTCAAAAAATTTACCCATGCAACCCCATACTCCCGGGTGTATGAGACATAAGTAGTTCCGTCTATGGAGGTTTAGCTATCATCACTTTAGATAACCATTTATGATAATTAGACACCAGATAAGAGAGAAGAAGTCCAGTTGATTGAGTCAGAAGTTTTTAAAGAAAATAGGATCCAGACATTTCATAACCTGGAGAGACACCAGAATCAGATCGAATGAGCATTCAAAAAAAGGCTCATCTCTAATCCTTCCTACAAGGTGATATGGTATTGGCTCCCCGAATTCCCATGATACCTAGAAAGAAGCCATTGAAACTAGAGCCCAAATTGTAAGTACCTTACGTCATTCATAAGGTATACTCTAATGGTTCATACTCATTGATCACCATGGATGGGGAGTGCATCACACCTCCCACCAACATCAGTTTCCTTAAGCCTTACTTTGCTTGAATGTTTCATCCAATCTATATGACTTTAAAATACAAAGCCCAACGTACTTAGCACATGACATTAAACTGTAGCCTTACCCTATGTAATAAATGTGGGATGCCTCATATGATAAATGTGTGATGATCCAAAAACAACACTATTACACATAAGGACTTTAACAATTCTATAATAAATATTTTTCAATGTAAAAAAGCACTAACAATCAGAGCACCCTTAAAAGACATAATCCTTTATTAGTGCTAGAAAATCACTGATAAAAGGACCCTTTATCTTTGATTTTATTTAGTACTAATAAATTAATTCTTTATCAGTTCTAAAAATAGTGCAGATAAAGGGGGTCCTTTATCGATGCCAGTTTAGCACTGATAAAGGGGAATACTGCTGTAGTGTGTTATTAAAATTATAGCACACCACAACAGAAAAAATAGGGAGAAAATACAAAATTTAATTGAAATAAAATTTAAAACACATATACAAGAAAAAACACTATATTATAGACATTTCAAACATTGGTTTGTACAATTACACGAGTAAGTAAAATTTATCAAAGACATTAAAAAACATCAATGTTCCTTTGTCTTTAGCCCTCGACCCCCAGTCATGCTATTAGTTGCTGAAAAAACTACCCCAACTCGAGAAAAAGAATTCACATGTATAAGAAGAAAATTATCATGTTAGTAATACTATAAATAAATAAATTAAAAACAAATTAATTTAAAAAAATATATATATACTTTGAGTCATACTAGGCACATCATGTACTAGATTGAGTTATGGTTGATTATTACACATCACACCATTTCTTTTTGGTCTCAAAATCAGATGCTCTTGAATTGGATCACATATGTGGTGATAAAAAACTCACTATGGATGTGAGAAAATTTAAGAGCACTTGCTTTTTGAGAATAATCCTTCAACTATCGCACCATTTCTTGTTCATATTCAAGCATTAACCCAATAAAAATTAACTAAATAAGTATTAGATAAAAATAATAAGGAAATTAATTAAGTAATAGCAGTCAGAATTATGAGAAAACAATATAAGTTTTTTATGATCAATTTTTTCTATGTGATGAACATTTTAAACTAAAATGACACTTATATATTGAAAACACTCACTTTGAGTCATACCGACCACATCATGCGTC
The DNA here is from genome assembly GCA_963277665.1 of Viscum album. Classification (NCBI taxonomy): domain Eukaryota; kingdom Viridiplantae; phylum Streptophyta; class Magnoliopsida; order Santalales; family Viscaceae; genus Viscum; species Viscum album. The sequence goes on from OY728145.1 coordinate 782,051,273, forward strand.
ATATTGACATGCAATCAATTTATACATGTCACAAATGAATTATGGATCATTGTTCTAAAGTTTGAAAACAATACTAACTTGTTTTATAGATTTTGGATGGTGATAAGCATTATAAACTAAAACAAAATCTTTATATTGAAAACACGCACTTTGAGTCATATCAGTTACATCATGTGTTAGATTGATGTACAATTGATTCTTATACATCACAAATGAATTATGGACCATTTTCTTAAAGTTTGAAAATAATATGAGCTCATTTCCTTGGTTTTGGTTATTTGATGTGTGTTTTAAACTAAAATGGAACTTTTGTATTGAAAACATTCACTTAAAGTTATATCGAACACAACATGTATCAAATTGATGTGTGGTTAATTCATACACATTAAAAATGAATTATGGATCATTTTTCTCAAGTTTGAAAATAATCAATGCTTGTTTTCGTGATTTTGGTGATGTGACGCGCGTTTTAAACTAAAATGGAACTTTTGTATTAAAAATATGCACTTCGAGTCATACCGACCATATCAGGTGTTAGATTGACGACGATCGATTCCTACATGTCACAAATGAATTATTGATCATTTTACTAAATTTTGAAAACAATCTGAGCTTGTTTTATTAGTTTTTTTCTATTTGATGCGTATTTTAAACTAAAATGACACTTATGTATTGAAAACATACACTTTGAGTCCAACCAACCACATTAGCTGTTAGATTGATGTGTGGTCAAAACCTATATGTCACAAATGAATTATGAATCTTTTTCCTAAATCTTAAAAACAATATGAGCTCATTCACTTAGTTTTTTCTATGTGATATGTTTTAAACCAAAATGACACTTTTATACTGAAAACACGTACTTTGAGTCATACCGACCACATCGTGTTTCAAATTGGTGTGTAGTCAATTCCTATATGTGAAAAATAAATTATGGATAATTCTACTAAAGTTTGAAAACAATTCAAACTCTTTTTCTCAGTTTTGGCAATGTGGCACATGTTTTAAACTAAAATGGTACTTTAATATTGAAAACACGTACTTCGAGTCATACTGACTACATCAAGTGTCAAATTGACATGTGGTAAATTCTTACATGTCAAAAATGAATTATCGATTGTTTTCTTAAAGTTTGAAAATAATTAGAGCTCATTTTCTTAGATTCGGTGATGCGACACTTTTTAAACTAAAATGACACTTTTATATTGAAAACACATACTTTGAGTCATACCGACCACATAATGTGTTATATTGGCATGAAATTAATTCTTACACGTGAAAAATGAATTATTTATTATTGTCCTAAAGTTTGAAAACAATATGAGATTTTTTTTCTCATTTCTAGTTATATGACACACATTTTAAAATGAAACGACACTTTTATATTAAAAATACCTACTTAGAGTCATACTAAATACATCGGGTGTCGGATTGAAGTGCGGTCAATTCCTACACATCAAAAATGAATTATGGATCATTGTCCTAAATTTTGAAAACAATCTGAGCTTGTTTTCTCAGTTTTGGATATATGATACATGTTTCAAACTAAAATGATACTTTTGTATTGAAAACACGCACTTCAAGTCATACCGAACATATCGTGTGTCAGATTGATGTGAGATCAATTACTACAAATAAAAAATGACTTATGGATCTCTATACTAAATTATCAAAAAAATATGATTTTTTGTTTGGTTTTGAGCATGTGACGTGTGTTTTGAACTAATGTGTAAATTTAACGAAATAAGTATCGAATAAAAATGATAAGGAAATTAACTAAAAAAGTAGATAAAATGATGAGAAAATTAACTAAATAAGTAATATAAAGTTACCTCTTCATGATGTTTGTATACATTATAACACCATTTATTCTGACCATTAGTTTCCAAATAAATTGATTTTCTCCATTATAATTCTCCTTGAGAAATAGATTTAAAATTATATATAAGTATTCTCATACTAATGCTTCACATAAAAAATATATCTCTAAGGTCATAGCCCATAATAGATCACAAACATAATAGGAAATCACCTAAATTTGATGTCAGAAAACATTCTGACACCGTGTACTATTCCCACTCATCTCTAAACAAATTTACCTTTTCTTTTGAGTATATATATTATTGGAAATCTAGGTAGTACAGAGAAAATATAGACAAATAAACGATTAAGAATCGTTTTTAATGAAAATGTAATTACCTTCGAAAATTACTTATTAGGGGATGCTATCATTTTGAAGGTATACAATATCTTTTATAAAATTGAAAAAAAAAATCCCCAATCATTGCCATTATCTTTCTTTAGACACTATAGAAGCATTGAATAAAATAAGTAAATTGTTTTGAAATATGTTTTGATAGTTAAATATTTCTATATATACCTTAATTTTTTCCATTTGAATAAATCCATAGGTTTTTTATGTTAAGTGGCTGACCCCATACTGTGATTTAGCCTATATTTATAGATCACCCTATCATAACAAAATTATCGTAAAAAAACTAAAACATATAATTTAAAGTTTATCTATAAAACATTTATTACAGTGTAATACAAATTCACAATACACATCATCTGTGGTCATTTTGATGGAAATCCATGCATTGGATCTAAAAAATAAATATTTGGGGTATCCAATTTGATTGTGATTAACATGTAGTGTTTTCTAAAAAATAAAAATCAAATAAATAATGAAAAAAGAAAAATATATTTTATATGATTATATTGTAAAGTCTTTACCCCTATAGTGTAGTGGTACACGCGTCGCAACACATCCAATTTGTATATTTATTTACCTACTAACTACTGTAGAAGTGGTGAGCAGGGTCGAAACATAGAGAGAATGTGAGTAGACACTAGAAATGTCCTTTTGGAGGAATGTTCAGTCATATGAGCTTTAATTGTGTGATTAACAACTAAGTTATAAAAACTAAATGAATTATTTTAATAATGACTATTTAAATTAACTAAAACTATCTAAGTGAACTAAGATATGAAATAAAACGGCGGAGATGGAAGTGTCAAAGTCGTGACGTCCGTTCAAGTGCATACAATGTCAATTATTTAATTCCCACATTTGAATATTTATTTATTCAATTATCACCGATTTAAAATTTAATCAAAATACTATTTGGTCTTGTTCTCTAATGTTAGACAAAATTCTAATGTTTACACAAATTATCCATCATTTCGTTCTCTATCCTGATGAATAATTTGCACATCATTATAACACTGAATCACTTGGTGAAATACGATGACCCTTTTCTCACAAAATCGAAGTATCTACCTGCGTCGGGTTCGCTCACATGAGATCACTTATTCAGTATCACTCACACAAGTTTGAAGAAGCGCACACACAAAATATTAATTTTTCAATTAATATATTTATTTATTCAGAATTCGCTCGCACGCTTGATCGAATTCCGGATAACTAAATTCTCGGATGAACTCCCGTTCGTGATTACTTATTAGGTATCACACGAACGGGCACCAAAGCATGTGTGCAGGGCCCAAATGACAATTAATTTCAATGTATATATAATTAATCAAATAAACATCCAATTAAAATTAATTTAAAAGGAAATCAAACATGAGGATAAATTAAAGACATGCAATTACCGTCACTTTTGTCACAACTCCGACACAAAAAGAATTACCCAACCATCACGACGACACGACACATAAAATAATAAATAAAAGATATCACCATGCTCGTGTTATTGTTTTGGTCACCGCGAGATGCCGTCAATGATCAAAAAATAATAATCATCGCTCTGCTCCGTGCAGTCGCTGACGTCACACCCGAATCAAACCACCGCGCTGCTGAAAATATGCTCTGATCTGCGCTTGCACTCGCCGTGCGATGTGAATATCTGGAAGCCAAGCGAATGTCGATGATGTATCCAAACCTCCGCTGCGCTCCTGATTATGGTTTTCCCCTGGTTGATGACTGAGGAGGGCTGCTCGCTGGTTGGTGTACGTTATTTTGTACCTACAGACGTGTTGGGGAAAAAGGGCTAGGGGGTATATGCGGGGCGGATGAGAAGTTTGTGAGAGGGAGAGTGGGAAGGGGAGAGGGAGAGTGGGTCGGTGGCCCGGTGAGGACCTCGGGAGGCGCTGCGGGTTAGGTAGGGGGTGAGAAGGGGCGGCGGGTAGGGTAATGGGGGAAGGGGGTGTGGGTTAGAGGAGGGATCTAAGGCGACGTGATAGGCAGGGGAGAGGGCCGCCGGGGGAAATGGGTAGTGGGGAGAGGCGAGGGTTCAGTGAGTGAGGGGTATTGCGGGTATGTGGAGGAGAGGATGGGGCGGCGTGGGGAGGGGATTGGGTTCGTGGGGGCAGGTCCAGGCGTGGGATTCTTGGGGGTGAGAGAGATTGGAGAGAGGGATAAAAAGAAATGTGGCGTGGGTGATTGAAGAATGATTAAATAGGGGGGTGCGGCGGGTCCAGAAGGTATTCTTTGGGAGGGGGGATCAGGTGTGTGGCGCTGGGAATGGGGAGAGGATCGGGTGGCCCCCCTGGGGCGTGAATAGGGAGAGGGATATATAAGGTTGGGTGAGTGGAATTGGGGGCGTGGGGATTGGGGTAAATAAAAAAAATAGAATAAAAAAAATATTAAATTCAAATTAAAAAAAACTAATTATCTATTTAAGTTAAAAAAAGTGATAAATAATAATATATTGATGCACATGTAATTAAATATAATATTACTATTAAATATAATAATAAACTAATAACAAATACTATTTTATTAATGTAACAAAATAATGAAATAAAATACAAATTAAAATATACATACAAATAAAAATTAATAAAATAAACTAAACTAAAATTAGAGAAACTAATAATAATAATACAGTGTTAAATATAATATATAAAATTAATATAACTAATAGAAATACTAATTTACTAATATTAGTATATAAATTAACTAAAAATTATCAAAATATCTAAATTACTACAAAAATACAAAAATAAACAAAAAATATAAAAATTGGTTAAACTAATTAATTAAAACTAAGTTAGAAAATTATAAAAAATACATGTAAAATCCATGTACATCAAATCCCCCACACTTAAACTTTTGCACTCCTGGGCAAAACAATCCGAAATAAAACACAAGTGGTCCCGTAGACAAATCCAAACATCAAAATTACAAGTTCAAAATTTTTCATTCTCTTTCCTCATAAAATATCTTGCTTCATTTAAAACTTAAATTTTCAAAAACAATTTTTATTTCACTTTCATTCTTTTCAAAACAAGTACGTGCACTCATGTATCATGTGACCTACCTCGCCATCACTCTCATCTCTCAAAAAATATGATCAAAGTTTTACTCAATTCTCATACACATGCATGATTACCATAGTCTTGCCATGTATTTCACATCTCTACTATTGGAAATCAAAAGAATGCACCAATCTCAAAGACTTTACATGAGGTTCAAATGTCTCTGAGGTTGCAAGACGATGGGTAAAAAAAAATTGACATATTTTTGATAAAAAGGAGGGTTGAATCTTGAAATAAATGCATGATATATTTCAATCCAAATGTCTCCCTCAAACCCTCGCTCCCCCACACTTAAAACACTGCTTGTCCCCAAGCATGTGATAATCCAATGTTTCACTTTTTTTTAAGACACAACTCACTCAAATAAGATGGGTAGGAAAAACTAGTGAGTATCAATTCCAAAACCCCATGAAATAAATGTCATACAATAATCCCAAAGAATGGTACACAAGTAGAGTATACGATGTAACATCTCAATAAAAGTAGGTCATATAGAAAACTCTCTAGCTCCTGGAGTAATGAATCATCACTTTTATAGATATCCCCAAAGGCGAGGGTTACTGCGTAATGACCACCAATGTACTCATTATTGGAACCAAAAGAATTATATATTCCCATATCAAAATACATGAAATGAATGTGTCTACTGTGAAATATAACTCATATGATCAGGATGAGAGAATGTCGATCCATGTACATCAAATGACTCACTGCCCCTCGAAGAACCCTCTCCATGAGTAAATCTCTTCCCCACACTTAGATTGAAAATTATCATACAAAAATTAAAGAAATGGGTAGGGAAGGGTATCAGTTATGGGCTTATCCTAAAAAGGATTCTTCATGGATTATAAGGGCTATACGATGGAGAAAATATATGGGTGGATCAGTGGGTCAACGAGGCTAAAATATCAAACAGATGCCTCGATCATTTTAGTGAAACTTTCAAAATTCCTATTGTTTTGATGGAAAAACATGTCAAGTTCTAGAAGACATAACATGGTTGAGATTACCTCAAGAAAAAGATAAATAAGATATTATTTAAAATGGATCAAAGTCCTCACGGGTATGGAAATAAAATTTTGGACAACACATATGAGCATGAGTGAAAATAAGTGTCTAAAATATATACAAGTTTTTGAAAAAAAATTCGAATCATGAAATAATATCATCAATCATCTAAGTAATGAGATCAAGGATCAAATAATTCCAAACAAGAATCAGGTGATCAAACTACCTAGGGACACAAGTGGTATGTTCCCAATTGTGTTGCGACAAAAATACAACGGATTTCATGTGGGTTCATCAATGACAAGAATGTTACTTTTTTTCTTCAAAATTTTCTTGTTTTTTTGTTTTGTTTTTAGTTTACATGGTGTTTTTTGAAGCATAAAATATGGAAAAAAATAAAACACTTCCCTGTGTAAGTGCAGATAGACGTGGAGAGACTGTTTGTATCCGATGAAGCTCCAGAAATGGTATACCTGTAAAACCTACACATTGACAACACATAATCACATCATATCAAAGAAGTCACACCATAATCAAAAGAATGTGGATGATAAAAATATTTATGATGAATTTAAATCCACTACTATGCTAGGAGAAAATAGATTGTGGTAAATGCATGCCATTTTATTTAAAATAAAACTAAATGAAATGAAATTAAATGCAGTGAAAAGAAAAAAAACAAATGATGGGTTGCCTCCCATTGAGAGCTAAGTTTACTTCATCTTTAGCCAGACATTTTTGAAACTCCACCAGGGTCGAATGAAAATGTAAACCATGCATCTGCTTCTTTTTTAGTAGGAGTGTGGAATCCATTCGTTGAAGATGAGTTTATCCTACAAGCTGTACAAAATCTCAATGGAATCTTGTTAGAATAATGGATGTGTGGAATGAAATGAAAATATTCCAACTCACAATGGAATGAATATACCTCACCTAAAGAAAGACACATCGAATTATTTAATTTTGGAAAAAGGTCTTCAGCGGAAAGATTAAAAAGATTACCTCTGAACATACACAGGTGAAAAAGTGCCTTTAGAATACTCCTTCAGTGGTTGGATTATATCCATATCATCCTTGAATGCAGTATCTGGGTTGATGATGTTTCCCAATTCATTTTCACACCCAACCACTTGCACATGAAAATCCATTGGTTTCCAACTCAATTCATACTCGATGGTTTCATTGATTGTGCCAAGGTCAAAAATATTGTTAGCATACATGGGTATTTCAAGTGAAGTGTTTTTAACCTCGACGCATGGAGCAAGTGTTGTGAGATCAATTGAAGCAGATGAATCCATTGTGTTAAGAATGAAATCTTTTTCAATATTTTCTTCTATACCACCCTCATCATATTTCTCTATTGGTATATGTCTCACCACAAACTTAGGATCCTCCAAGCAATCCCATTATTTCATTGTTTCTAGAAAATTAAGAGTGTTATCTACCACCAATGCTGATTGATTCTCTAACTCCAAAAAAGTTTTAGATGTCTCCATTTTAGAAAAAGTTTCAGACACACAAATATTTTCAGAAAGAGGTGATTTGATGTCATTTGAAGTGATGTCCTCTTGAGTGTGGCAATACATTGTCTCTTGGTTCAATTCTGAATCTATCATGGTAAAGAATAGTCCTAGTTCAATGTCCTCTTCATCCTCAAAAGGTACAATTTGATAGACATTGAATTTGTCCTTTTTCACTTTGGGATGACTGGGTTGTGAACTCACAAAAGGACATGAAATCACATTTTCCAAGGGATTATTATGTTCAACAGGGTGAAAGACCAAACTCTCATATTCTTCAAATGTGATTAGATTGTAAGAATTGTATTATGACGGATATGAGTTATCACTTGGATGAAAAGAAGGCGGATCAATGTCATTTTTAGAATCGGGACATGAATGTTGTTCGAATGGAACCTCTAATGCACTTTCCTCAAAGAGATTGTTATGAATTGGATCTTCAAGTGGCAGTGAGGTGAAAATTTGAACAATTTGAGTCATTTGATTTCCTAAATTTTTCATTTGATTTTCTAAATCTTTTGTTGAATTTTCTAAACCTTTTTTTTGATTTTGTAAATCTTTTGTTGAAGAAAGTAACTTTGAATTACGTTCATCTTGAAGTTCAAACGTCTTATTTGTCTCAGTGATAGCAGATTGCAACACATGCTCAATTATTGAATCATTTTTTTGACATGAATTATTAAGTTCTAAATTTTCATGAATGCATTGAATTTGAAAATGATCAAATAGTGGATAAGGACTAGTAGTATAATACATATCATAACATGGACTTGAATGATAATCATTAAAATAAGAAGGATTACCTGGAGAGTGCATGTGCGGTGAATCATTATACAACATACCTTGCAATGTTAGTGGGTAGGGTGGGCACTGGTTGTAACTGTGTGGTGCGGCCCACGTCATTCTGAGTATCTGGGTGTCTTGAAAATTCCTACAATGAATAATTCCCAGAGTAGTAAACTGTTTTTTTGTTGGTTTATTTTTTTTTTATTTTATTTTTGACCTAAATCACTCTTTTGAAGGAACTCTTAATGATACTATTCTCCCCAGAAACGACGCCAGAAATTTGGTACGTGCGTCACAAAACGTCTAATTTACAATATTTATTTACCTACTAACTACTGCAGAAGTGGCGAGCAGGGTCGAACCACAAAGAGAATGTGAGTAGACACTAGAAATGTCCTTTTGGAGGAATGTTCAGGCAGATGAGCTTTAATTGTGTGATTAACAACTAAGTTCTAAAAACTAAATGACTTATTTTAATAATGACTATTTAAATTAACTAAAACTATCTAAGTGAACTAAGCTATGAAAGAAACTGGTGGAGATGGAAGTGTCAGAGTCGTGACGTCCGTTCAAGTGCATGAAATGTCAATTATTTAATTCCCACATTTGAATATTTATTTATTCAATTATCATCGATTCAAAATTTAACCAAAATACTATCTGGTCTCATTCTCTGATGTTAGACAATATTCTAATGTTTACACAAATTATCCGTCATTTCATTCTCTGTCCCGACGAATAATTTGCACGTCATTATAGCACTGAATCACTTGGTGAAATACGAGGACCCGTTTCTCACAAAGTCGAAGTATCTACCTGTGTCAGGTTCGCTCACATGATATCACTTATTCAGTATCACTCACACAAGTTTGAATAAGTGCACACACAAAATATTAATTTTTCAATTAATATATTTATTTATTCAGAATTAGATCGCACGCTTGATCGAATTTCGGATAAATAAATTCTCAGATGAACTCCCGTTCGTGATTACTTATTAGGTATCACACGAACGGGTACCAAAGAATGTGTGCAGGGCCCAAATGACAATTAATTTCAATGCACATATAATTAATTAAATAAACATCCAATTAAAATTAATTTAAAAGAAATAAAACATGAGGATAAATTAAAGACATGTAATTACTTCACTTTCGTCACAACTCCGACACAAAAAGAATTACCCAACCATCATGAAGAAATGACACATAAAATAATAAATAAAAGATATCACCGTGATCATGTCATTGTTGTGGTCACCGCGAGATGCCGTAAAAAATCGCAAAATAATAATCACCGCTCTGCTCCGTGCAGTCACTAACGCCGCACCCGAATCAAAACACCGTGCCGCTAAAAATATACTCTGATCTACGCTTGCACTCACTGTGCAACGTGAATCTCCGGAAGCCAAGCGAACGTCGATGATGTATCTAAACTTCTGCTATGCTCCTGATGATGGTTTTCCATTGGATGATGACCGAGAAGGGCTGCTCGCTGGTTGGTGTACGTTGTTTTGTACCTACAGACGTGTTGGGGAAAAAGGGCGAGGGGGTATATGCGGGGCAGATGAGAGGTCTGTGAGAGGGAGAGTGGGAAGGGGAGAGGGAGAGTGGGGCGGCGGCCCGGTGAGGGCCTCGGGAGGCACTGAAGGCTAGGCAGGGGGTGAGAAGGGGCAGCAGGTAGGGTAATGGGGGAAGGGGGGAGCAGGTTAGAGGAGAGATCTGGGGCGACGTGATAGGTAGGGGAGAGGGCCGCCAGGGGAAATGGGTAGCGGGGAGAGGCGAGGGTCTGGTGAGTGATGGGTGTTGCGGGTATGTGGAGGAGAGGATGGGGCGGCGTGGGGAGAGGATTGGGTTCGTGGGGGCGGGTCCAGACGTGGGATTCTTGGGGGTGAGAGAGATTGGAGAGAGGGATAAAAGGGGATGTGGTGTGGGTGATTGGAGAATGATTAAATAGGGGGGTGCGGCGGGTCCAATAGGTATTCTTGGGGAGGGGGGATCGGGTGTGTGGCGTTGGGAATGGGGAGAGGATCGGGCGGCCCCCCTGGGGCGTGAATAGGGAGAGGGATATATAAGATTGGGTGAGTGGAATTGGGGGCGTGGGGATTGGGGTAAATAAAAAAATAGAATAAAAAAATGTTAAATTCAAATTAAAAAAACTAATTATCTAATTAAGTTAAAAAAAGTGATAAATAATAATATATTAATGCACATGTAATTTAATATAATATTACTATTAAATATAATAATAAACTAATAACAAATACTATTTTATTAATGCAACAAAATAATGAAATAAAATACAAATTAAAATATACATACAAATAAAAATTAATAAAATAAACTAAACTAAAATTAGAGAAACTAATAATAATAATATAGTGTTAAATATAATATATAAAATTAATATAACTAATAGAAATACTAAATTACTAATATAAGTATATAAATTAACTAAAAATTATCAAGATATCTAAATTACTACAAAACTACAAAAATAAACCAAAAATATAAAAAAAATTTAAACTAATTAATTAAAACTAAGTTAGAAAATTATAAAAAATACATGTAAAATCCATGTACATCATGTAGGCATCAAGAAGAGTCCATCGTATGTTATTTTATTCTCAAACACCTCACTTCGTTCATCTTTTTTCTTATCAATTTCTCTCACTTCTAAAGAAATTTCTTGTGTAGAAATGATACATGGATTAATGAATCCAAATCACGCTTCATAGGGTTTTCCCTTTATATAGTAGTGATATAAATTCCTGTAGAAAATATGAATATTTATTAACTTTAAAGAATATAATATTTAGTTTTTTGGACAGATGGATTGTGAAAATGTACCTCATGTGTGTATTCACAACTAAGACTCCCTGCCATTCAAACTTGAGAATCTTATTTATACTCTTGAGAACAACCACATAAGTAATGGAATTTCCAAAAATTTCTTATTCATATTAAATATAATACATATCTCCATCTTTGAATGCGGTGTCTGTATGAATTTGTAATGTTAATATATGTTGTAGTGGAACTGGAGGGGAGAATGTACTCCTGGATGGTCTTTTTGTTTTCTTGGTCAATTCACTAGATTGTCTTGATCTGACTTTCCTTTTCCCCATCGTTTTATCCATCTGTAATACCTGTTGGATTTGGTGTCCTAGGAGAAACTGTTTTTACTTTGATAATATAAATATTTGATGTATTGAATATTAATAAAAATTCTTATTGCATATTGTTTTTTGTTCTACGTGACTCTAATGTAATAATGTCTTAGAGTATATGTCACATTGATAAAGTCATAGTAGTTCCCCACTATGATGAGAACCATGATGTGCTATGATGATATTCTCAAATAATGTTCTGTGGTTGGATAACATACTATGATGGGGCACATAGTACATAGACTATCAGGTACGAGTACTCGTAAGCAGATGAGGCTTCTTCTCATGAATTTCGCACTTGGTAATCTCCAAGACAGGAGATTATGAGAACAAACCCGCTGGTAGGAATTCCTCATGTTTCTATGTCATCAGATATTCCTATCTACAAGCGAGTGTGATGGTACTTATACTTTAATATTATTATTAATTCATGTTACAACTCGCGTACTTAGATGTATTTTGTAAACCATGATGATAACAGTTCATGGTGAAGTTGGATACGTTGGGTGCGTCGTGAGTGACATGTCATTAATGAATAAGTTGAGGAAGTATTTTTCCCTTTTATCTTTATGAAAGTTGATATCTCATCCCTTTGATTAGAATAGAACTGGCGTATTAAATTCCATGGCCATGGTGCAACGACGTGTTTATTTCAGATAGTCAAAGAAAGACATATTGAGCATATAGGTTGGTGACATAGATGTGCAACCTATTTGATGAGATATTGTGATAAAGAGATTATATTACATAGTGAGTGTTCATATGTGTTTGTCTATGTTGTGACATTAAGTTATTTCTCTCGGGTGCCTTGACCCGTTGTTATATAGTAATATTAGACTTTAGGAAAGCCCACCTAATGCCAATGAGAAAGAATCCTAGAGGGTCACATAATAAGTGTTTCCGTTGATCTTGATTAAATTATATTTGAGTTTAATTAATGGAATAAATATTATTATCAAGTCAGAGGAATAATTTTATTCAAGTTATATTAATTGCATAAATTAAATAAATATTTATTCACTGACATGTGAATAAAATATTTATTTTATTTATTGAATATTTTAATAAATATTTATTTGCTATATTGTGAATAAAATATTTATTTATGAATAAAATATTTATTTGGTTATTTAATAAATGCTGGAGAATTTCAAATTGACCAAGACTGAGTCTGATGAAAAATATTAATTAGTAAGACCATTATATAATATTTTTTATTATGCAAGTTGGTGCACACGACAAAATAGTAATAATAATAATATTATTATTATGTGGAATGGGGTGTATTGAAGGTAATAAATATTATTTAATGGATGATATGAAATTAAATAATATTTTAACTTAAATCATAACTCTACAAATAGATGGTTATGTCTATTATGCAGGGTATCCAAAATTGAGAATATAGAATTGTTACGCACATTGAATTATCTCTAAACTCCTCATTCTCTATCCCTATTAAGAACAATAATTTTAAGAGAGATTTCTTCAAGACCAAAGAATGAGTGATCAAGAACGAATAATGCAATACATTCAACTCATCATGCCAACACCTAGAGATCGAGTGGTGTTGCTCGGAGATCATAGGAGCATGTGTGAATCACCGTTAAAGGGATTCTATCCTTGGATCCTCATAGTGCAATGAAGGTAATCCGAAAGGGACTTTTTAGATGATCAACATTCACCAATGAAGAAAGTTCCTAAGACTAGGTATTTATTTATTCAAATATTAAATAAATTGATTATAAATTTGATGTGAAATATCTTCACTCTTGGTTTTGGGAAATGATTATTAAAAGAAATTTTAATATATCGCCCACCTCTACACGCTTCTGCTATTCCCAAAACCATCAAGTGGTATTAGAGTAGTCACATTTAAATTTATAATTATTTATTTGATTGTTGATCTATGCACAATTGTGGTTAGATATTCATTTCATGTTATTCATTTTTAATCAAATTTTAATTAACATGTTATTGACATATTAATCACATTCATTCAATGTTTCATTTTCTTAATGGTTTGAGAATAAATGAAGAATGATCAAAGATTCCATTAGGAAGTGCCAAATCATTGGCTGGTAGAACTGGGTTACACAGCGTGCGGCCAGAGCACACACCATATACCCATGTGCATTGTATCTAGATGCACCAAGCAATTAATCACACATAGTTCTTTTATTACACACATCGCATTGACCAGGCCAACCTGGCACATGCCAAGTGGAGACAGGGTGTGTAGCTAGCATGTACACACCATGTAGCCTAGCCAAATTAACACACCAAAGCCCCAGGCATGTGACTTAGATATATGAAAACTAAGGTACATGGTGTGTAGCTGTATGTACAGGCCATGTAGTCTCCCATTAATGGAAAAAAAATTAAAATTACATTAAATTTTAAAATTAAAACATTAAAACCTTATTTTATTGATTAGCACATCATTGTGTATTTGAAAATTTAACAATGGTTTTAAAGAATTTTAAATACTCAATTAATTTATTGTAATAAATATGTCATTATTGGTTCTGCTGTTTATTTTCCATGAATGTCATTAATGGTGGGTATCTCCAAATAAGATCAGATGATCATTAAGATAAAATAGAATTAATTTATTAATTAATTAATTAATTAATGCAATCATGCTTATCTTAAATAATAAAATAATGAATAAAGAAATGAATGATAACCATTTACTTTTGTATATTCGTTGCATGTATGACCGTTCACGATCTTGACAAAACCCGTGTATATCTTATATGTTTTAATTTAATATATTGCATGAGTTTGAAATTATTTAATATTAAATTAAATGATGGCCTGCAAGTCACCCCGCCCTCCATTATTATGTAGGACCTACGTGTCCAAGGATATTTATGTAACACCCTTTAACCAATAATTTGGTTCCCCACACCAGCATGTGAGTAATAAATATTTGTAATTAATGGAGCATCCCAAGGCGTGTGGAGGTGATTCAAGACAGAACCATAATGATTCCAACCCAAGTGATACATAAGTGGATAGGTAGAATGTTGTAACTCATGCCAATACCGGTAATAAGAGTTATTTCACCTAGGTCAAAGGTTTATTTAATGTCCGCTCATTAAATCAACTGTTAGATAAATCTAATGAACATGTCATTTAATTAATTAATTATTTTTTTCTATGAAATTTTATGGATGCAAGACAACGATCACATAAATAAATGAATTAATGTGCAAATACAGAAATTAAATAAATAAATTATGTGTAAATGTTTTATCCAACATGGTTAATTAATTAACATCCACTTAATATTAACAATATGTGTAAAGGATAAAACAAGATAAAATTTATGCATAATAAATTGAAATACCTCAATTAAATATTAAATCAGACTCCGTTACTTGTTTGGGAATGAAACCATATAACTAAGTGTAGTACACAACCAAAGTCTGGACACTTACTTTTATCGGGGAGTTCTCATGAGAGTTTTGGGTAAACTTAACCAAAATTGTATTGAGTTTAACGAACAAAGTCCACTCAATACAAATTTGGAGGCAAGTGTTGAGGAAATCCATTTCAGGATTTCAGGATAGGGGAATCCACTCAACAGATCAATTAGCTACAAGTCTGCAGTTGGTAAGATCGCCTACCTAATTACTTTATTATAGTTTTCATGGAAAAAGTTTGGATCATTAATAAAAGTAATGGGGATCATTAACAATGGAATGTTAAAGCAAATATAAATTCCAAGTTCAATGGTGAGGGATATTGAGACTTGATAAAATAGTGGGATATTTAATAAATAAATAAATAAAAACTTTTAATTTATTATATCTCACTTATTTTGTAATCAATCAAAGTACTAATAATATGCTCTTTTTAATTGTATAATAAAATAAAAATTTCATCATCCAAACTATACCTACGATCAATATTGGAGAAGGATAACCTACTAACTGGCAAAAGCTTCTAGGAGTTGTTTAGATGCCTTCAGGTTGTGCTACGCCATAAATGGAAATCTCATGTGCTAGAATCCTTAATGCTTGATCTGCCCGCTAAAGAGGCGAGTGGTGAAGAGTTAATTGTCTATGAAAAACATTTGATAAACACCTTCAACATTTAATGTTTGATACTTTCATCGATGTCTAGTGAACTAATGAAGTCTCACAAAAACATGGATGTGTATAACATGCTTGAGAACCTTCGTGGTCTTTACCAAGAGAGATCTAGACAAGAATGGTTTGAGATTTCCAAGGAACTATTTTAGATCAATCTTGAAAAGGGTGCCCCAACTAGGCCTCATGTAGTCTAGATCATTAGATACATTGTGTGATTAGAGGTTCTAGGGTTTAAACTCCCTGAAGAACTGGACACCGACCTCATTCTAACATCACTCTCTTAGAGCTTCTCCAGCTTTGTTTTGAATTTTAATATGACAACATTGAGAAGTCTCTACCAGATCTTCTTACTCCTTTTCTCTAAGTAGATAAGGATACGAATCGTGAAAAAACTTCTGTCCTTATGGTAAACAAATAAAAAGGGAAAGAGAAGATCTTTAATCCCAAAGATTCTTCACACCCTTCTAAGAAGAGTAAGATCAAGGGGAAAGCAAGGGAACATGATGATGTCTATTTCACATGTGGCAATAAGGGCCACTGGAAGAAAAACTACATCTAGCCAAAGAATCAAGGGGAAGGTTTAGGTGCATTTGTTATTGAGTTCTATTTATCTGTTTCTACAAATTGGGTATTAGATACAGCTTGTGGTACTCACATATTTATTCAAATACATGAACCAAGTAGATTTATAAAGATTGACTGAGGATAGGTAGATCTTTGAGAAGACAACAAATCTAAGCTTACCGCTGTAGATATAGGGGACTACCACCTCACATTTCCAACCAGAATGATCTTGGTTTTAAAGAGTTGTTATTATGTGCCTTCAGTTATGAAAAACATTATTTCTGTATCCAGATGGAATATGTATGGATTTATTTTCAAATTTGGGAATAAATTTTTCTTATTTTATAAATATAGATTTTTTTATGGTAAGGGACATTTAAATAATGGTCTTTATGTATTGGGTTATACAACCCAAATAATGGCAATCGATAATGAAGTAACTTCACATGACTCATACCACACCCAACTCTGGTATCACCGGGTAGGTCTTGTAAATGAAAAGTTCTTGACTAAATTACATCAAAATGGATATTTAGATTCTTTTGAACTAAAACCACTTGGTGTATGTCATGCATGTTTATAAGGAAAAATGACCAAATCCCCATTTAGTGAGAAAGGTGAAAGGGATAATGATCTTCTTGAATTAATTCATATGGATGTGTGTGGACCATTTCTTGTTGAAGCAAGGGGTGGGTACTGATACTTCATAAATTTTAATGATGATTTTAGTAGATATGGATATGTCTACTTAATGATTTATAAGTAATATTCTTTTGAAAAATTCAAGGAATATAAGAATGAAGTTGAGAACCATCTTGGTAAGAAGATTAAGAAAATTTGATAAGATCATGGTAGAGAATATCTTAATCAATACTTCATTGATTATCTACGGGAGTTTGAGATTTTATCTCAACTCACTCCTCCTTATATGCCTCAGTAGAATGGTATAAGTAAAAGTAGGAACTGCACCTTGTTGGACATGGTTAGATCAATGATAATTCATAAAATTATTTCATCATCCTTTTGAGGATACACATTACAAAAAGAAACATACGTACTAAAACGAGTTCCAACTAAAGCAACAAATGGTATACCATACCAATTATGGAATGGAAAGAAACTTGTGTTGTCTTATTTACATGTGTGGGGTTGTGAAGTATTTGTTAAGGCCTCTTCAGGTAACAAGCTTTCACCCCAAGACACAAAGTGTATCTTTATAGGATATCCCAAAGAAACAAAGGGATACTACCTATACAATACTTCGAAAAAAATGTTTTGGTTGACATAAGTACCACATTTATTGAGGAGTATATTATCTCTAAAAGAGATAGTGGTATAAAGATAGACCTTGATGAAGTCCAAACTCAAGATACACAAGAGTTGGTATAGGAATAAATTCCACAAAGACCTATGGAAGAAGAAATTATTCCAAAGACATAATTACTATGTAGGAGTACTAGAGAGGATATAGAACCAGAACGGTATGGTTTTCTAGTCACCAAATATGGTGACTCATTATTAGTTGATAATAATGATCCTCTAACCTACAAGGAAGCAGTAAGTGGTGCAGATTTTTCCAAGTGGTAAGAAGCCATGGATTCTGAAATGGATTCCATATACCAAAACCAAGTTTGGATTTTGGTAGACCCTCCAGTAGATGTAAAACCCATTGGTTGAAAATGGGTATTCAAGAAGAAATTGGACATGGAAGGACAATTCAATATCTATTAGGTGTGACTAGTTACTAAAGGGTTTAAATAGTTTCAAGGCATTTATTACAACGAAACATTTTAACCAGTTGCAATGCTGAAATCCATCAGAATTTCACTTTCCATTGCATCTTTCCATGATTACGAGATTTAGAAAATGGATGTCAAAATAACCTTCTTTAATGGGAACCTTTGGTAAGATGAATATATGACACAACCTGAAGGGTTTGTGACTCCAAAGGATACCAACAAGGTATGCAAGTTGCAAAGATCCATTTATGGATTAAAGAAAACATCTAGATCATGGAATATTCATTTTGATGAGGCCATAATAGAATTTTCTTTCATAACAAACAAATGTGAGTCGTGTGTCTATAAATGATTTATTGGGAGTGCAATCATTTTCTTAATAGTATATGTTGATGGCATATTACTCATTGGAAATGAAATACTAGTCTTAAAGTCTATTAAGGTGTGGTTGAATAAATGATTCTCTATGAAGGACTTGGGAGAGACAACATATATTCTTGGGATCAAGATCCATCGTATAGATCAAATAGGTTGTTCGACCTAAGTAAAAGTACATACATTGACAAGATACCAAAGAGATTCAGTATGGAACAATCCAAGAGGGGATTATTTCCAACATCACGTGACATTCATCTTTCTAGAAAAATGTGTCCTTAGAAACATGATGAAAGAAATATAATGACAAGGATTCCATACACATCAGAGATTGGGTTAGTCATGTATGCTATGCTATGTACTAGGATAGATGTCACTTACGCATTAAGTGTGACATGAATATATGAAGTTGATCCATGTGACCACCATTGGATGATAGTCAAGAATATCCTTAAGTATCTGATTCATACTAAGGATATGATCTTGGTTTATGGAGGAGATGAGGAACTAGTCATCATAGGTTATGCATATATTAGTTTCTAAACTGATAAAGATGATATGAAGTTACAAACGGGACACATATTCACTTTGGATGGAGGTGTTGTGAGTTGGAAGAGCTGAAAGAAGGCTGTGGTTGCATATTCTATAGTAGAGTTAGGGTATATTATGGATTTTGAGGTAACTAAATAAGTAGTATAGATGCATGACTTCATCAAAGATCTTGATGTGGTACCTAATAGTAAATATTTTATCACACTCTATTGTGATAATACTACAGTGGTGGATCTTACAAAAGAGCCAAGGCCACATTAGTGGACGAAACACATACTTTATAAGTATCATATCTTGAAGGATTTTTCTCAGAGAGGTGAAGTTATAGTGAGAAGTATTTCCATAGAATACAACATGGCATACCCCTTAACTAAAGACTTAACTCAGCATAAACATGACTATCATGTGAGGTCTAGCAGACTGAAGTTCATAGGAAGTTGGATCTAGTCCAAGTGGGACTTTGTTGGAGTTGGTATCCTAGGACCAACTATTTGTACTTTTATTACCTAAATATTCAATGTATTGAATATTAATAAAACTTCTTATTATATATTTTTTGTTATTCTTCATGAATCTAATGTAATAATGTCTTAGAGTATACGTTGCATTGATAAGGTTATAGCAGTTCTCTACTATGATGAGAACCTTGACGTGATATGATGATATTATAAAATAATGTTTTTCGGTTGGATAATGTACTATTATAGGACACATAATAAATAGACTATCAAGTGAGAGTACTTATAAGTAGATGAAGTTTCTTTTTATGAAGTTCACACTTGGTAATCTTCAAGATGGGGGATTATGAGAATAGACCCACCAGTAGGAATTCCACATGTTTTGGTATCATCATACATTCCTATCCATGAGTGTGTGTAATGGTCCTTATACTTTAAGATTATTATTAATGCATGGTAAAAATTGTGTACTTAGATGTATTTCGTAAACCATGATGATAACAGTTCATGGCGAAGTTGGATATATTAGGCATGTCACGAGTGACATGTCATTAATGAATAAGTCAAGGAAGGTTTTTTCCCTTTCATGTTTATGGAAGTTGATATCTCAGGCCCTTTATTGGAATATAACCATCGCATTAAATTCCACTGCCATGGTGTAACGACGTGTTTATTTTAGGTAGTCAAAGAAAGACATATCGAGCATATAGGTTGGTGACATAGATGTGCAACCTTCTTGATGAGATATTATAACAAAGGGATTATATTACATAGTGAGAGTTCATATGTGGTTTTCCACATTGCGACATTAAGTTTTTTCTCTTGGGTGTCTTGAACCATTGCTAGATAATAATCCTGGACTTTAGGCAAGTCCGCTTAATGCTAATGAGAAATAATCCTAGAGGGTCACACACTAAGTATTTCTATTTATCTTGATTAAATTCTATTTGAGTTTAATTAATGGAATAAATATTATTCTCAGGTCCGAGGAATGATTTTTTTCAAGTTATATTGATCGCATAAATTAAATAAATATTTATTTTTCGACATGTAAATAAAATATTTATTTTATTTATTGAATATTTTAATAAATATTTATCTGCTAGATTGTGAATAAAATATTTATTTGGTTATTTAATAAATGATGGAGGAGGTCAAATGAACCAAGACTGAGTCTGGTGAAAAATATTAATTAATAAGATCATTACATAATATTTGTTATTACACAAGTTGGTGTGCATCATAGAATAGTAATAATATAATTATTATTATGTGGAATGGGGTTTATTAAAGGTAATAAATGTTATTTAATGGATGATATGCAATTAAATAATATTTTAACTTAAATCCTAACTCTATAAATAGACGACTATGTCTATTGTGCAGGGTATTCAAAATTGAGAATAGAGAATTGCTGCACACAACAAATTCTCTCTCAACTCTTCCTTATCTCTCCCTCTCAAGAACAAGAAGTTTAGGAGAAATTTCTTCAATATCAATGAACGAGTGATCAAGAAAAAACAACAAAAGATATTCGACTCACCACAATAACACCTAGAGATTGAGTGGTGTTTCTCAGAGATCATAGGAGCATGTGTGGATCACCGCTAAAGAGATTCTATCCTTGAATCCTCACAACATAATGAAGGTAATCCTAAAGGGTATTTTCAAACGATCAACATTCACCAATGAAGAAAGTTACTAATCCCAAGTATTTATTTCTTTAAATATTAAATAAATTGATTATAAATTTGATGTGAAATATCCTCACTCTTGGTTTCAGGCAATGATTATTAAAATAAATTTTAATATATTTCCCACCTTTGAACACTTTTACAGCACCCAAAACCATCAATACCATACCTCACTTTATACTTTTTTCATCAACTATTATAGTTTTTTCATTTGAAAATAATTATTATGGATATAACTCATGTATCTTTATAAGATTATATATTCATGCTAAGAAAGTTCCAATGACATCATTAACCATTGCAATATCCAGATCATCAAGTGAAACAAGCAACTTAGCACTTAGCCCTTGAGCTACTTCAATCCCCACTCTCATGTAATATTTTGGGTGTTATTTATTATATAGAATGTATCTCGAGATATTATACATCATACCCCTCAGAGAAAGGTGGTTCATGGGTGTTGATGGATAAAAATCGTATACAACTTCACCCTATAGAATTTTAGTAATATAAATTTATTGGAAGTTGTTTGATTCACATTTAGGAGAATAAGTAATGAAAAAACTGATTACTATGGGTAAGGTATGTGGTTGAGGGGAATGATTAGCCTCAAATCTAGTGGGGTCATTTGTACCTTCATGTGATGATATTTGTTCTATTGTCAGGTTTCTTTGATCCTTTCACATATTGGTATGCCAAACCAGACTGAACAATAATATCTTGCAAAGCATCTATTTGTGCCTGTAATCCTTTATTCATCTAATATGTATATTCTTGTGTCTTTTTATTCTCAAAATATGTTTGAGGTGACACTCTAAAACCTATACCTCTAATGTGACCATATTGTTTCAGCCACTTTAAATGTACTGAAAGTAGTTTTTCTTTGGGTACGATCACTACCGATTCTTATGTCTAAAATGTATAAAAACATATGAACATAAATATATATTTTTATATAATATTCTTATAAATCATAACAAATTACCATTATGTACTACTTGCACATGTTTCCCATACTAATTATGTGTTTTCATCAATGAGTTTACCCTCTTTATTTATGCAGGCCTCTTTCCATAGCACATGGAATTAGATGGAAGTGACTTCATATTTTGATTCATCAATATGCATATAAAAAAGGAAAATATTTTGTTTCATATCACATAAAACTTTTATTGTATATTTAAAATACCTACCAAGTTCTTCTCTAGTTAAGTGTACCCCATCCTTGTTTTGTAATAGGGGTACATTGGTTTTGATGCATGTTGTTTATTTTAAGCACTCATTTACTATTTCATAAATATATATTTTTGAATTAAATTAGATAAAATAAATAATGTAAAATAATATATTATTGATGGAAATGCACTTGAAATGATTTCTAATCATGACGAATGATGAAAGAATTCCACGTTTCCTTCTTTATAATGCATGCATACATAACTGATGGGTGGGGATTTACTTTTCCCTTAGCACCCTTGAGATGAAGCTTGGTAAGAAGTGTTTGGAAGCCTCTATGGTATTTTCCAGTGGCTGTTAAGAAATATTTCTTACGTAAATCATCTAAAATAAATGAACCCTTCAAGGTATAATAAAAATTAAATCAACATTACGTTATATAAATTTTTAGTAAAATAGATAAAGTATATCACAAAATTACCTCAATATCTTCCCAAAGGGTTTCCTTCATTATAGGATGGACATGGCGCCAAAAATCTATATTAATTAGAACATTCATTCTCATTGTGACCCCAACATAACTAATAAAAATTGACTTATTGGGGTTGAAAAGTTGGCCATGTTTATTTCATACAACCTCAAATCTTATACCCTTGCTTATTGTCTTGATAATTTTAGTTAACACAGTGATGCTACATCATTATTGTTTTTTTCATCAACATGTTGTTGATCCCCTAATAATTATATAGTTTTAGCATCAACCATATGTTTTTCCTAAGATTGGTAATTTCATCATGTGAAGAAGTCATTGTCTGTATGATTAGTCAAATATTTAATTTAGATTATGTTAATACAGTATAGAACACATAATATTATGAGGAAAATCATAGAATATTAAAAAACACTTTAAACTCATCATTGAACTCTCTTTCTTTTCTTTAAAGGTTAAAGGGATTTGGATCCTCTATCGAGAATCTAAATCCCCTCTAACATATAAGATAATGTATACATTGGGACTGCCATGAAATAATTGTGATCTTCCAATGAAAGGGTCACCCTTGATTAAATTTTCATATGACCCTACAATTGTTTTAGTTATCAGCAGTACAATTAACCAATTATAGCTTACTAGATCTGAGACATAAAACACTTGCACTTCTTGTGATTCTATTATGAATGGGTCATCCTTATACCCTTCCACATCAAAATTCACCTTTATGATGCCCATTTCATCAGCTTTCACTACACTCTTGTTGTAAACCTGTTTGTAATGGAAAATCAAAACTTGAAATGTTGTATAATACAAATTATATATCTATTCGATGATACCAAAATATGACATATTTTCATAAATTGGATTTCTATCCTTGGAACCAGATATGTACATCGCTTCTTCCATAAGTGCAACTCCACTATTTTCCATCATACCGTGGTCATCTTATTATTTTGTAGAGAACATATAACTATTAATTAAAAAAGTAGTGTAAGATATAAAATTTTCATTTGGTTACTTGGATATACATCAAAGTCGTTTGGAAATTGAATTCAGATTTTCAGATAATGCCTTATAAGTATGATCTCAAAACCATTATATAAATAGTTGATTATGTGTATTTGATATCCATACTTCAACCCTTGATGGATTCATATATCTAAGAATTTCTTTGTGGGATTCAACACATAGATCAACATCTTCACTATTGTATAAAATGTAAAGGTGGGATTTCTCCCACTATGTGATTGTAATTGTAACAACATATATTCTGAAAATACCTTCCCCCATATGATGTCTACTATGATGAGACTTTGGGAGACTAATACTATCAACATCTGATAGGTAATTAGTATAGAATTCAATAGCTTCTTCAACAATATATTGTTATACAATACAACCATCTATCTAAATTCGATTCTTGATGCACCCTTTCAAAATCTTCATATACCATTCAATGGAGTATATCCATCTCTAATGAATAGGAACACATAGTTGGACCTCTCAAATCAAGTGAACCATTAGGTGGACCATTGTATCAAAGAATGATAGTTGTAAGTACATCTACAATTCACATAATATGACTGGAAAATCCTTATTCATGATTGGAAACTTCATTAGGTATATAACTTTACTACCTATGGATTTGAAAAAGAAGTAGATTCTAGTTAATGTATTTCATACATTTTTAGTCATAATGAAATGTAAAGTGACGAGCATCAAATATTACATAAAAACATGAAAGTCGTGTGATTTTAGACTCTATAACTTGAAATTAATAATTGAAATGACATTATTGATATTTTATGAATATCCCTATGGAACTTTTATACAATTAAGGAAAATTAAAAATTACAAATTTTCTTATCTGGATAAAGTGTAAGCTGTTGGAGGAAGAAAAGTACACCCTTTACCCTTCACCGATTCCAACTCTTCCCTTATCCCCATATCAATCACATCCAGCCTATCCTTGATGACATATTTTTTTCAGGAACATTTAGCAATGTGCCAATAATAATATCAAATATATTTTTTTCTACATGCATGACATCAAGAAGATTTCTGACGTACAAACAATTCTATTATGGAAATTCAAATAAAATTGTTCTCTTTTTCCAACCTAATTCATAAGGTTTTTTGAAAATGATTTATCAAAAATGGTGTCAATATCTTGTACTTTATCAAATAGTTGATCTCCCATTAGTGGATATGGTGTTGTACCTTATTCGGTTTTCCCATCAAATGTTGTTTTCTATGATTGATATTTATTCCATTAAGGTACAAATTTATGATATCCTAAAATCATATTCTTCAAGGAACGTTTCAATCAAACTAAGTGTGTTCATTATTCAAAAATAGGGCACCCCGACATTCCTTTAATGCTATAGCCTAGAAAATCTCCATAAGTAGGAAATTCATTTATCACCCCTTACAACATGGACCTCAATGTGAATTTTTCACTTTTTAGATCTTTGATCAATGGATCCAAATAGACATAAATATCATTATAATGTTGTTTTGGTCTAGATATAAGTATATACAAAATAATTTATTTTTTATTCATGCATAACTATAGAAAAAAGTTATAATTTACCAACATAACCGACCATATACTGTGTGTACTAAATTGTACACCAAAATGATTTATTCTATCTATAGATAACGCAAGACAAAGGTTTCTATGCTCATTTCCAAATTAAGGATACTCATAATAAATTTTCTTCCACTGAGGAGAGTCTGTTAGATGATGTAGTTTCCCATATTTAATTCTTGTATCTACATTCCATGTCAATTGTCTTGTGATTTCCTGACATCTATATAGACATCTAAACTGCTGATGATATGAAAGTACCATAAATATTTCAAAGGACTTGATTAATCTTTCTTATATTTACTCACACAACACTTAGGGCATTTTATGAGTGATTCATGGTCCTTATGAAATAATATGCAATCATTTTGATGACATTTATTTTTTAGAGATCATTCCCATTGATCGCAACATTCATTTAACATCATATGTTTCATAAGGAAGTTCATTTTCTTCTAGTAGCATATCATTCTAGAGACCAAGTAGTTATGTAAAGTTGGTGTCATTCCATCCACTTACATCTTTCAAATTATGTAACTTTAATACAATTAACAATGTTGTGTATTTAGTACAAGTGGTATACAATGGTCTCTTAGCACAACTATTTAACTTCTCAAATAACTTTGGACAATCATGAAAGTCATCTTTAATTTCCATTGTAATTTATTCCATATGATATGAATCATCATTTACACTAGTATTCATATCAAGTGATCCATAAACTGTAGTATCATCCCAATCAGTGTGCACATTTAGTTTCCCCATGTTTAGTGCAACATTTATAGCTCTGATCTATTCTGTGATAAATAAAATGATCTTCCAACTCTTATGAACTATTTTTTCTTAAATAAAAACAATGTAAACATAGAAAAAGGATTTTAGAAGGGTCGTATATATGTTCTATTGCAAATTTGATGAACTATTTAACTATATGTTCATACTAATTTGTCATATGATTAGAGTGAAACCATTTTCGATTCATATCCATCCTATTGGGTTTATAAAATATTAATTTTTTAAAATAAATAAATAAATACATATAAGATATTCAAAATCAAAAGAGAAAGTTATAGATAATTATAATAAGGGGAACCCAAAATTTGAATGTTATTGATGATGATTCCTGAAAAGTTATCATTTTACACAAGGGTGAAATGAAAAGAAACAACCTGGGTTAAACATGTAGATATTGGTATAGGTTATCGATTTGATGTTGTGTGGAACAAGAAGGTTGCAATTCTAGGACGATTTCTGTAATCTTGCTAGGTGGGAGTCCAATAAGAGGGATAAATTGATGTTTATTTATTTCCTCACTTGGTATGTGGTGGTTTATGTGGTGTTTCATTGATAGTTTGAGTGGATACTTAAAGGAGTGGGAAAGTTCATGTGACCATCACCTATCAGTAGCCAAATTTCATGCATGATTAATTTGAATATCTAGAAAAAGCAGTGAGAAATTGAAATCATATGGTAAATTTGACCATTGATAATTATCAGTAAACCCTTGATCCTTATTTCCTTTAATTATGACATTTTATCAATGATAGCTATCCACTTCAATCATAAAAGTTTCCTCTATCATTTATTCTCATTTACCATTTTCTAATACACTTTACATCATAAATCAAGGGATTTTAAATCATTACTTTATATATAATTATAAAATATCTTATTAATAATGTTAATAAAATGGATTTCTTACTCATTTGAATCACTTAGAGACATGTATTTATAATATCCCAATACCTACACTCTCGAATCCAGTTATGAAATCACAAAATTTACATTTTTGGCTTTGATACTGATAATTGTGACATATTTTTTTCTATACAAACCTTACAAAATCAAAAGGAAAAATTATATCACTTACATTATCAGGGACCTTCTAGGTTTAGAGTTTTAGAGAATTAGGAAAAAACCCTACACAAACAATACCCATGTCATCAAATGATAATTTCTCCCACTTAACCTAGCTTTTCTAATTTCATATTAAGTTATCATCATCATCCATATAAAATACCTTCTAGAAAATAATTCATTCAATCTCATTCTTTATAACATGGGGAAAATAAAATATAAGAAGGGTGAGATCAAATGACCAGTAAGAGAAAACATAAGCATTAACAAATGAATTTATTAATGTGAATAAGGAGTGCATAAGAGTGTGATGAAATAATCAGAGTGCATGAGAAAATCATAAAAGAACCCATACCCATTAATTTCTAAATCATCAATTATGAAAAATGGCATAAGGATTTTAAAAAGGAAAGAGTCATAAGAATCAATACTCATAATCCGTGTGGTATCAATCACGATCAAAGTAAAAATTATAAACCCATAACAAGCATAGATAAAACATGTTGGTATCTTGGAACATCATCACCATAGAACACTTACAAACCCCTTACAGAACCCTTAAAATTGGAATAACCATACGACTAATTTCCAATATAATTCTCTAGAGAACATAATAATTACCCAATGCATTGGAGAGCTATCTGGGTGCACCCATCGTATAGGATATAATGGGATCACTAGGAACTATATGGGTACACCCATATTATATAATATCCAATAACCATAACATGAATAAATTATATAGAGCTTTCATCATAAAACTCATAGAAATAATCATTATTTTTACATAACCTGATTAACCCATGGAAAATAAATGGGTTTCATGTCAATCTCTTTGAAACATGATTAACCCATGAAAAATAAATGGGTTCTATAAAAATCTCTTTGAAACATGATTAACCCATGAAAAAGAAAAGGGTTCCATAACAATCTCTTTGAAATGATCTTAATCCATCCATAGAAAGAATGAGAATAGTATCATTAAAAAATATCCCCAATGAAGCATAAGTAACAATAAGGGTTGTTGAATTTGATGAATGTAAATACCATTAAAATATCATTAAAAATATTTTTAAAGAAAATTAACTTTTCATTTTGAAATTTATT
Source organism: Viscum album (assembly GCA_963277665.1). Classification (NCBI taxonomy): domain Eukaryota; kingdom Viridiplantae; phylum Streptophyta; class Magnoliopsida; order Santalales; family Viscaceae; genus Viscum; species Viscum album. The sequence goes on from OY728145.1 coordinate 782,079,747, forward strand.
TTAAAAAAAACATAAAAACCCATAAAATATTGTAAAAATTATTTTATTTGAAAAAAACTTGGAAAAATATAAATAAATCTTTAAAAAAAATTAAAATATTTATTGAGGAAAATATCCTTTCTTATTTATTTTTTTAAACATAAAAAAAATTTTAAAATCCTTTTCTTTGAAAGTCACTTTTAAAAACTAAGAATTTCCATAATATTAGGAAAAACATTTTTATTTAAAAATATCTTTGTAAACTTGCAAAGGAATCTTTAAAGAAATTTCAGTCATGATTGAGGGTAATTCCATACATGACATACAATTTAAAAAGAATATTCCTTTTCCACTATAAAAAGGTTATAAATGTTCCTTGTTTAGAAAATGATAAGAATATTCCCTTTACATTTTTGGTAAAAGCCAAATGAACATTATTTGGAAAATGACATGAAGATTACTTTTAATTTTTGTTGTAAAAAGGTCAAACATGGTTAAAAATTTCTTTTAAAAAATTTCATAGGAGATTAATAAAACATTTTTGAAAATAGTTTTAGATAACATTGTTTTTATAAATTAAATGGATTTCTGACCAAAGAGAGAAATAAAGTTGGATTTTCTTAAAAACATTTTATCAATTATTTTAAGTACCCAATAGTGAAAAAATGGCACCATTACTTTTAAATATCATTAATAACTAGAGGATAATAAAATTTATGATTTTATTAAGAGGTATATCATAATATCTCATCATTGGAAGAAAATTATAAATAATCTCAATAAACGATGAGATTGTAACATAAGACACTTACCAATTTGGTAACATTGAATCGTAATTACCATGAAAGAATATAATTAAATTAAACTTATAATATCATGAAAATAATTATATTCATGATATAACATATCAAATGTTCATTATATATACCTTATAAAATAAGATAGGTGTATAGTATAACATACGTCTCAAAGAAGGCAAACTAAGACAAAAATCCCTTACCGTTTTGGTAACTTTGAAAACGTAAACCTCATGAAAGAGATATCATAAAATGGATATGTAAATCCCAATATATTTAAGTATAAGAATCATAAAATAAATTCATATGTAGTATATACACCACATAATAAAATATGTGGTGAATATGACATACATCTTAGAGAAATAAAAGTGAGAAGAGAAAACCCTTACCTCACACTTCCTCTTGGTTGATCATGATTTAACCTCCTGTATAGTAGTTTTAAACATGTTATTAACTTATTGAAGAACCATATTAATACTTATTATATAATATATCTTCCATTTATAGAATATTATCACCATTTTATTAATACTTTTTCATTACTTTCATTATTTTGGGTGTTAAATGCCTTATTTTCTCTTTCATGCTCTATTACGAAAGTTCCAGTTTTTGTTCATATTACATAGTTACATAATTTATAAAATAATAATAATGAAATAATTATCATATTAATAAATAAATTATACCTTTAAAACCAATAATGAAAGATGGTTATGAAAAATGAACTAACATTACGATCATAGAGACGGTAGACCGTACATACACATGAGTAATGTTTCCATTTTTCAATGATCATTATGGAAATAAGGTAAGTGATATTTTATATTTTAAAAATTATAATTATATCATAAATAATATATTATTTAATTAAATATACTTATATATATCATTCTTATTATTTGGTGAAGAAAGGAGAACCACATTGCTTCGTGAAGGCGGTAGTCCACATGTACATGAATAACGTTATCACTTTTTCAATGAGTGAAAAGGTAAGAAATAAAATGATATATTATATTTAAAGAGTGATAAATATATAATTAATATAATAATTATGTCATTTATATCACATATATTCATTATATTTACCCTTTTTACCTTCTATGTAACATGTTATCGAAAAACGAATCACATCGCTTTGCGAAGCGGTAGTCCGTTGTACACACAAGCAACATTATCGTATACCCTACAGAATAGAAAGTAAAAAATTATATATGATATAATTACTAAAAAAGTATATTTATTTTATAAATATCATATATATACTTTATATCCATCATCATATCCAACCGTGAGATGTGGTAATGGAAAAATGAATAACATCGGTTTGAGAGGTGGTAGTTCGCCGTACACACGAATGATGATTTAGTAACCCATTTGATGGAAGTGGAGATTATTTTAGGTCAAAAACTTATTATAAAAAAATCCTAGTATATGTAAGATAATTATGTTAATATATAAGCATGGTTTAATAAGAATTGAAGGAGGTGGGGAAATAAATAAAATAAAGATGCCCGTTGAAGAACATTACCTCTTCTTCATTTATCCTTCTTAGGTTTAAAATAAATCCTTTATAGGATGATTTTATTCCCAAAAAAGGATTATAGTATTAGGGGAGGAAATTAGGTATGTGATATGGTCAGGTATTGGTAAAAATTAAAGGGTTTGAAGGTGTGAAAAAGAGAGGAGAGATGGTGACCTTTTATAAGCAAGGGATATGACACACTTGATATTTTTGAAAAGAATTGAGTGATCCCGTGTTTTTATCATTCCAATAGCCTAAAAATGGTACATTATAGAACATATAATATTTAAGATCAAAATATGGCCAGAAAATAGTTTTTAGAAAAGTGCATATGTCATTTTTACCTTTATTTTTTTAGTTAAACCCCCACTAAACCTATTTTTACCTTAACCACAATAATTAATTTTTAATGGATTCACTATTAATATTAGTCAAAAATTAATTTTACCATTATATAATATAAATTATTCTTATTCTAAATATGTAATAAATTTTTAAAAATTTAAATCATAGGAGTGGGAAAATTTAATTTAAAATTAATCCCGTAAATGTGACGAGAAAACAGGTTTTTAAAGAGAAAAAGTTCAAAAGTTTACAAAGTTTTTTATGTCCAATTTCAAAATTAAAATTATTATAATGAAATAAATTGTATTAATTGATATAAAATTGAACTAATATTACTTTAAAACCAATTTAAAATACAATTTAACCTTATAAATAATTTAAATGAAAAGGTGATTTTCAATTAAAATTCATTATTTCCCATTATTCATAAAAAAATTAATCTTTTTAAAAAATTATAAAAAACTAAAAATAATATAATTTTTATATGATTATTTAAAAAATTATTTTTTTTAAATTATTTTTTTAAAATTGGTGAAAATTAAATTTTAAAAAAAACCTACAGATGTGATGAAAAAACAGGTTTTTGAGAAGTGTATTTTTCAAGCACAAGATGATTTTATATTAGCTATATGTCTAATAATAATCATGGTATTAATATCAATTAAAATTTATTTATATATAATATATAAATTTCATTTAAAATATTACTTATTAGGTATTATTTTAATTAATTAAAAATAAGATACATTATTCATTTTAAAATAGTTTTTTAGAAAAATATCCTTTTTAAACCCAAAAACAAACTTATGATAAAATACAATATAGTGATGATTAAAATATAAATAAAGAATACTTATGTTACATTAAATCATTTACAAAAAATAATGTGAATTTTAAATTACTTAATTTATTGAAAATAAATGACAGTTTTATAAAAAATGGTATTTTCACTATTCACTGAAAAATAAATATTTTTAGAAAAATTCCAAAATTTCACCCCAAGTAAATTTTGATATTCCAATTGGAAAAATGAATTTAATTTTATCAAATAAATTTTCTAAAAGCTCAAAAAAATTATTATAACATTTTTTTATGAAAATCAATAAAAATAATTTTTGATGAAAATATATTTTTGAAGAATAAAACCACTTTACTAAAAATTGATTGATTATTTACTAAACATTTATAAATAATTTATATTAAATAATACATATATATATTTCATAAATTAGTTAATACTATTCATATCGGCCAATTTAAAGGCTAGGTTATAACAGTTATATATATCATGGGTCGTTTAAGCTCGGTGTTACGTATTGAATACAAAATTGAACATAAAAAACTTGGGGTTGTGTGTACCACAATATATTGAATAGATGAAATTTATTTAAAAAGAAACAGACTGTAAAGTCTTGGGGGGGTTACATTATCATCTAAGTTTAGTGTTTCATGTCGTTTACACTATCAAACACAATTTTCTTCTTTTAAAATCTCAGGATTTTACATCCTCCACCCTTTAATAAATTACATCCTTACAATTTGAACTTTATATCAGAAATCAAAGGATGGACATTTGAAAATACTTTTGTTGTAAACTCACATCATAAAAAGGGTTAATAAATGTCCTCTTAATAAGAGAGAAAGGGAAGTATATATATCATATAGAATAACACATAACTAGGTTTCCAAAATAGGAGAACATAGCTAGGAATGAAAGAAAAGTGTAAATAGTTATAGAGAGTGATTGAGGTAATATATCATAAGAAAGTGAATGGTCAATGGAAATTTAAGGTCCTAAAACCATAAATATATAATTATTGAAAAGTCCATTGGTTCATCATAATTGAAGGTACTAGGATAACATTTTTGTTTCAAGATCCTTTTCCTAGAGTTGAGGAATTATCTTACTATCTATGCTATAAGAATATAGAAATATACTTACTTGATTAGTATAATTTCACCCTTTAATCAATTTCCACCACAATATCATATTTTTTTCCAAACAAATGATGTATATTCAGGATTAATTTTTAATGTCTGAATCACTAAAATAAACATTTAAAGGACCACATAATCCCCAAAATCATAATATGATATTCCTCACATATTTAGGCATTATCCAAAACCAATATGGTTATCACCTGGTAATATAATTACCAAAATGATCAAACCTTCATATGATACATTAATCTTAAAAATTAAATAGTAATACCCAAAGTTCAAACTAAATCATTCTATAAATAACTACCCTTAAAATTCTTAAAACATTTCTTGATTAAGTTCAAAACCTAAAAATTAGAAGGATTTGATCATATATTCTTCCAAGATAAAACAATAGTTATTCCTAAAATAAAATCCCATATGTTTTCAAAATAAACATAATATTTACCTATAAAATTGTCATACTAATGAGGACATTGTGTTGGCCAGTGGTTGGAACTACACCAATGTTGCCCTTTGGTTATGGGTTTAAGCCTCACAACCTTGCTAGGTGCAACAGGTTATCACCCAGCCTTTGGGTTGTCCCTTTTTTAAACATGAAAAAAATAATTCCTCCCTAAATAACACTTCATTTTTATCCTAGGGGTTACAAATATCCCAACCCAATAAAATGTCTCCCAAAATGTCATTAAAAACCTCAAAAATTTTACCACTTAAAACCCTTAAATGGGGTGCCAAATACTTTGAACTTATGATCAAACTTAATCTTATAGACCTATGATGGTATCCATAACTCTTAAGATAAACTCACATAAAAATATTATAATTTACAAAGTTATCTAAACCAACCTATGATACTAACTATAACAACCCAATACCCACACTCTCGGATCCTGTGCTAAAATTGTAAACTTTAAATTTCTGGATTTGATTTCGATAATTGTGAATCTATTTTTTTCCATCCAAACCTTACAACATCAAAAGGAAAAATTATATCACTTATATTAACAAGTACCTTTTATTTTTAGAGTTTTAGAGAATTATGAAAAACTCCTACATAAATAATACCCATGTCTTCAAATGATCATTTCTCCCACTTAACCCAACTTATCTTATTTAACATTAAGATATCATCATTATTCGTATAAAATCCCTTCTAGAAAATAATTTGTTTAACCTCATTCTTTATAACATGTGGAAAAGGAAACATAATAAGGGTGAGATCAAATGATCAGTAAGGTAAAAATTAAGAATTAACAAATTAATATCATCAATGAATATAAGGAGTGCATAAGGGTGTGATGAAATAATCAAAGTGTATGAGAGAATCATAAAAGAACTCATACCCATCAATTTCTAAATCATCAATCATGAAATATGCTATAAGGATTTAAAAAAGGAAAGAGTCATAATAATCAACACTCATGATCCATGTGGTGTCAATATTGATCAAAGGAAACATTATAAACCCATAAAAAGAATAGATAAATGTGTTTGTATCTTGGAACATCATCATAATAGAACACTTACAAAACCCTTATAAAACCCTTATAATTATAATAACCATATGACCAAATTCCAATATAATTATCTAGAGAACATAATAATTACCCAATGCATTAGATCATTATTTGGGAGCACCCATTTTATAAGCTATAATAGGATCACCCAGTGCTATCTAGGCACATCCATTTTATATAATGTCCAAGAACCACAACATGAATAAAGTACATATAACTTTCATCATAAAACTCATAGAAATAATTATTATTCTTACACAACATGATTAACCCATGGAAACTAAATGTATTTCATGTAAATATATTTTAAACATGATTAACCCATGAAAAAAAAACAAGTTCCATAACAATATATTTGAAACTTAATTAACCCATGGAAAAGAAATGGGTTACATAATAATCTCTTTGAAACAATATTAATTCGTATCGAGAAATAATGAGAATGGAATCATTACAAAATATCCCAAATAAAGAATAAGCAAAAACAAGGGTTATTGATGTTGATGAATTAAAATACCATTAAAAGATAATTAATTTTTTTTGAAGAAAATAAACTTTTCATTTTTAAATCACTTAAAAAAACATAAAAATTCATAAAATATTGTAAAAATACTATTATTTGAAAATAAACTTGTAAACATATAAATGAATCTTTAAAAATAATTTGAAAATTTTCTTGAGAAAAATATCCTTTACACTTGAGATTTTTTTTTAAAAACATAAAACATTTTTAAAATAATTTTCTTTAAAAACCACTTTTAAAAACTATGAATTTACAAAATATTAGGAAAAACCTTTTTTTAAAAAAAGATCCTTATAAAAATGAAAAGTAAGCTTCAAATAAATGTTGGTCATGATATAGGGTAATTTTTTACATGCTATACAAGTTAAAAATAAAATCCCCTTTACACTGTAAAAAGGTTAGAAAAGTTCCTTTTTTGGAAAATGATAAGAAGATTCCTTTCACATTTTGAGTAAAAGCCAAACGAGAATTGTTTCAAAAACAACATAAAGACTCCTTTTAATTTTTTTTAAAAAGGTAAAAACTGGTTACAAATTTGTTTTAACTAAAATAATAAGAGATTGATAAAACATTTTTGAAAACATTTTTATAAAATATTGTTTTTCAAATAAAATGGATTTTTTACCGAAGAGAGAAATAAAGTCAGATTTATTTAAAAGTATTTTCTCAATTATTTTAAGTAACCAAAAGTGGAAAAGTGTTAATATTACTTTTAAATATAATTAATAAATATATTATAAGAAAATTCATGAGTTTCTTAAGATATGTATAACAATATCTCATCATTGGAAGCATAATTATAAATAATCCCTATAAATGCTGAGATTGTAACATAATACTCTTACTAATTTGGTAACTTTGAATAATAATTACCATAAAATAATATCATTAAATGAAAATTATAATAACATTAAAATAAGTATATTCATGATATAACACATCAAAGGTCTATTATATGCCCCTCATAAAAGAATATAGGTGTATAACATAACATACTTCTCGAAGAAGGCAAATTGAGACAACAATCCCTTACCGCTTTGGTAACTTTGAAACTGTAAACCCCATGAAATAAAGATCCTAAAATGGATTTTTAAATTAAAATAAATTTTATTATAATAATAATAAAATAAATTCATGGGTATTATATACACTACACAACAAAATAAGTGGTGAATATGACATATATCTCATAGAAATAAAAGTGAGACGAAAAAACCCTTACCCCACACTTCCTCTTGGATGATCATGCTTTAACCTCATATATAGTGGTTTTAAACATGTTATTAAATTATTATAGAACCATATTAATATTTAAAATATCATAAATTATCTTTTTATAACATCTTATCACCCGTTCATTAATAATCTTTCATAATTTTCATTGTCTCGGGTGTTAATTGCCATGTTTTCTCTTTTGTGCTTTGTTTTGAAAGTTATGGTTCTTAGGAATATTATATAGTTTCATCATATCCATAATAATAATCATGAAATAATTATAATATTAATATAAAAATTATACATTTAAAACCAATCATGAAATATAGTTATGAAAAATTAACCAATGTTACGATCAGGGAGGCGGCATGCCGTACATACGCATGAGTAACTTTTCCATTTTTTGATGATCATTATGGAAAGAAGGGAAATGATATTTTCTATATAAATAATTATAATTATATCATAAATAACATATTATTTAATTATATATACTTATATATCATTATTTTTATTTGGTGAAGAAAAGAGAGTCACATCGCTTCGTGAAGGTGGTAGTCCACACGTACACGAATGACATTATCATTTTTTCAATGAGTGAAAAGGAAAGGAAAAAATGATGTATTATATTTAAATAATTATAAATATTTCATTAATATCATAATTATGTCATGTATATCACATTTATTCATTATATCTACCCTTGTTACCTTCCATGTAACGTGTTAGTGAAAAATGAATCACATTGCTTCGCGAGGCGGTAGTCCACTGTACACACGAGCGATGTTATCATGTTCGCTAAAGAATAGAAATTAAAAAAGAATATATATTTTTTAATTAATAAATAGGTATAATTATGTTATAAATATAATATATATACTTTATATCCATCATCATACCCAACATTGAGATGTGGTAATGGAAAAATGAATGACATCGGTCTTTGAGGCGGTAGTCCGTCGTACACACGAATGACGATTTCCTAACCCATTTTATGGAAGTGGAAATGATTTTAGGTTATGAAATTATTATAAAAATATACCAGTATATGTAATATATTTATTTTATTATATAATCATGGTTTAATAAGAATTTAAGGAGGCAGGGAAATAAATAAAATAAAGACAATCATTGAAGAACATTACATATTCTTCAGGTATCCTCCTTAGGTTTGCACTAAAAAATTCCTAAGTTGGATTTCTACCCAAAAGAAGTCTTATAGTATTAGGTTATTGAATTTTAAAATTTATTTTTGTAGGTATTTATTTAAACCAATAGGTTTTAATGTGTGAAAAAGGAGTAAAGGGGGCGACCTTTTATAAGTGGAGGAGAGGACACACTTGATTTTTTTGAAAAAAATTGAGTGTTACCATGTTTTAATCACGCCAAAAGCATAAAAAATGGGCCATTATATAAAATAGAATATATAAGGTCTAAATATGTTCATAAAATAGTTTTTATACAAATTTATAGTTCATTTTTAACCTTATCTTTTTGGTTTAACCCCCTGTAAACTCATTTTTACCTTTACTGCGGTAATTAATTTTTACTGAATTCGCTATTTATTTTGGTAAAAAAATAAGTTGAAATTATTAGATAATATAAATTATAATGATTCAAAATATTTAATACATTTTTTCAATTTAAATCATAGAATTGGAAAATTTTAATTTAAAATTAATCCCGCAGACGTGATGAGAAAACAGATTTTTATAGAGAAAAAGTTCAAAAGTTTATGAAGTTTTTATATCCAATTTCAGAATTAATATTGTTAAAATAAAATAAATTGTATTAATTGATATAAAATTTAACCAATGTTACTTTAAAACCAATTTAAAATATAATTTAATCTTATAAATAATATAAATGATTGAATTAAAATTCAGTATTTTTCACTATTCATAAAAAAATAAAACTTTTGGAAAATTATCAAAAAATTAAACCTAAGTTATTTTTATATTATGATTTAAAAAATTAAGTATATTTTTTCAAATAAATTTTCTAAAAATGGTGAAATTTAAATTTAAAACAAAACCTGCAGATGTGATGAAAAAGTGAGTTTTCAAGAAGTGTATTGTTCAAGCACAAGATGATTTTATATTAACTCTATGCCTAAAAATAATCATGGTATGAATATATTAAAATTTATTGATATATAATATATAAGTTTCACTTAAAACATTCATTATTAGGTATTATTTTAATTAATTAAAAAGAAGATTCATTATGAAATTTAAAATAGTTTTTTTAGAAAAATCATTTTTTAAACCCAAAAAAAAACTTATACTAAAATACCATATAATGATGATTAAAATATAAATAAAGAATACTTATGTTACATTAAATCATATTCAAAACATAATTAAACTTTTAAATTACTTAATTTGTTGAAAATAAATGATAGTTTTACAAAAATCGCTATTTTTCACTATTCATTAAAAATTCAACATTTTTAGAAAAAAATCCAAAATTTAAACCAAAGTAAATTTTGATATTCTGATTCAAAAAATGAAATTAATTTTATCAAATATATTTTATAGAAGTTAAAAAAAATTATTATAATAATTTTTTATGAAAATAAATAAAAATCATTTTTGAAGAAAATGTATTTTTGAAGAATAAAATCACTCTACTAAAAATTGATTGATTATTTACTAAAAATTTATCAATAATTTATATTGAGTAGGTAATATATATATATATATTATAAATTAGTTAATACTATTCATACCTTCTAATTTAATGGATAGGTTATAACATTTATATATATCCTGAGTCGTTTAAGCTCGGCGTTGCATGTTAAATGCACTATTGTAGACGTCGGAATCCGCCAAAGGCCTCAGACCAAAATTTGGGGAAAACTGAAGGAGAATTTTGACCGAAGGAACTGGTCTGGTACATCCCTAAAGTCCACGTGAAATATCCAAGAAGCACATGTAAAACCGCCCCGTGGTGCGTAAAAAGCCGCGTCAAAGAAATCTTTTGTGCGCTGCGCTGAAAGTTGTGCACCGTACAACTGACTGAAGGAATGGGTTTTCCGTGCTGGCCGAGTTCCGCATGCTCTTCGCGGATCCCGCTCGCCTATAAATATAAGGGCACCCCTTGCTCCTTGATTTGAAGACTACGAACCGTCACCCCTATACAGAATTCACCTCTTTTGAACACAAAAGATGCCCTCCAGGTACGAGATTTTCTGCGACAGGTCTTCCAAGGGTCCGCCTGAGCATGAGACCACTAGGGCTTGACCCTCAGCAAAGTTTTTAAGTGTTGGGCCCCTTGTTCGAAAACCCTTCCACTTGCGTGCAAACTCTTCCACTTGCGCGCAAAACCTCTGCCCCTCTCTGTGTGCAAACCTCTTCCATTTGCGCGCACGCCTTATTTTCTGCTCAACACAACATTTTTCATGCAATAATCCCTCTTTTCATGCCTATTGTATGCAAACCACTCCTTTTGCGCTCAATCCCTTCTTCTTGTGTGCTCATTTTAGCATGTGTCCGATGTCGCTCTCCCGAGCGCCATCTTCGGGCACTTCTTATACACAAAACACATATATCACACACCCTTCTCCCGTACGGCCCTCCAGGCTTGTACGAAGTGATTTCAAGGTCCCTTGGGTGGTGCTTCATATTGCATTGCTCCGCCTTATACTTCCTTGCATAGGAACACTAACGGTTATTGATTCTTCACATAGCCACACTAATGTGGGCCCCTTAATGGATCACTTCACGATACCCCTTCAACACAACATTGCTAATGCCTTCCCTTCCCTAAGGGCGGGTGACTATCAGTTATGTAAGTCCTAAGGGTGCGGAGTGAACCTACATCATCCAAGCTACAGGACATTAAACTGCCAAGCACCATCGTCCTCAGTACATTACGTTAAACTGTGATCTCACCCTGTGCACTTTACAAGGGGTGCCCCATCTCAGACATTCTCTACGCCCAATTGTCTCCACGAGAGTGAGATATTCCTTACATGGAATGAGATCCTCTTCATTGGAGTGACACCTATCCGCAGGTAAGGGAAACCACCTTGGTGTCAGCCCCTATCCTTTCTTGTGGGAGGTAGCATTCCTGCCCCCTCCTCTCTTCCACACCAAAGACCAAAGGAGAGATGGGAACTGAGACCTTCATTATCCCATCCCTCTCCCGTTGGGCTTTGTCGCCACCTGGGCCTCCATCCTGGAGTAAGTCCCAATCTCCATCTCCCTGGGCTACTAACCACGCATAAGTCCCTGTTTCCTATTTGGGTCGCTAACCACATGTAAGCCCCATTCCACTTCCCACAGGTGCACCTTTCTCGACGTGGTCATCAAGTCTCTACTGTTTCTTATTTCTCACACTAAGCATGACTCATGTGGGCTTAGAGTAAGCATCGACCATGAAATCCTCTCTGGGCCACCTTAGCATGTAAGCCCCAACAGTTACGAACTACATGGACTTTGATCCTTACCAAGGCAGGGTACGTTGGACGCCTCCCTGAGGTTCAAGCCTGACACTTACTGGTCCTGACCTCCTCACATCGGTTCACCAAACCTCTTCCGAACTACGTGGAATTTGATCCTTTCCAAGGCAAGGTTCATAGGACACCTCTCTAAGGTTCAAGACCAACACCTACTGGTCCTGACTCCTTCATGTCAGTTCACCAAAAATCTTCTGAACTACGTGGAATTTGATCCTTGGAAAGGCAAGGTGTGTATGATGCCTCCCCAAGGTTTAAGCCCAACACCTACTGGTCCCAACCCCCTCACGTCGGTTCACCTTTGTCCTGCATGATGTTAAATTGTATGCCCCTTTATACACCATTAGAACTACGTGGGATTTGATCCTTGTCTCCAAGACAAGGTGTTGGGTCGGAAGAATCCCGAGGAATGATGGCAAGAGGGGGGGTGAATTGCCTTTTAAAAAATTTATTAACAAATTAAAATCAGAGTTGAAAGTGCAGCGGAAATAAAGAGGCAATCACACAAGAAATTGTTAACGGAGTTCGGCCAAAAACCCGGCCTACGTCTCCGCTCCCAACTTAACCGTTGAGAGATTCCTACCGCTTGCTTTTCAATGGTTTTAGCAAGAAACCCACTAGGCTTTGAGGTAGCACTAGGACCTATTACAGCTTGCTTTTTGTGGTTTAGCAAGAACCCACTTGCTTTCAATGGAATAGCAAGAACCCACTAGCCTTTTTAACGGGTGAAGGCTAGCTCACCGGTGACACAAGCCTTTTAAAAGGAAAGGCTTGACGAAACCTCTTCACACCTTAGTGGTGGTGTGAAACCCAAAAGAAAGAGGGATGAGAAAAGAGTTTGGGGTTTGTAGGCACAAACCCAATTTTAAAGCTCAATAAAAAGTAAAACAATAAAACCCGTATTTGGGAAGACTTGGGCGCCAATTGGATGATGGAGTTGATGTAGCGTGCTCTCCCAAGCTTCTTGAGGTGCTCCTTGGATTGGAAGTTGGATTGGAGCACTTGAGGATCCTTTGAAGTGGCTCGCCGGAGGATTGCCGAATGATGGAAAATATGTCCGTTGGCTTTACAATAGTTCCGGTGTGGTGTCCGGGGCTTCCTCAGCCTTTATTTATAGGCTAGGAACCCTTGGGGAGGCTTCGGAGCCGTTGGAGAGGTCTTCGGAGCCGTTGGGAGGCTTTTGGAGTTGACTGGTCAAAGCCAACGGCTAGTTTGACCAGTGCTACCGGCTGGCCGGTACAGCTCCACCGGCTGGCCGGTGCCTTGGCAGTGGAGGAGAAGTCTGGTCCAGGGGCCACCGGCTGACCGATACATCTCCACCGGCTGGCCGGTGCCTTGATAGAGAAGAAGAGTCTTGATCCAGGCTCCACCGGTCGACCGGTGAGGAGCCACCGGCTGGCCGGTGGAAAGACAGTAGGTCTCACTATTTGTGCTGGGTGCCACAGGTCGACCGGTGGCAGAGCCACCGGTCGACCGGTGGGAAGGCAGTAGCTACCCCTTGAGTCTGGGTGCCACCGGCTGGCCGGTGGTGAAGCCACCGGTCGGCCGGTGGACTGAATTTCAGTCCATTTCTGCCTCTTCCTTGGTCAACTTCTTGGCAATCAAATGCCTATCAACACAAACACTTAAAACACAATGTTAGATAAAAATGAAAGTGATTGTGATCATGAAAATCAAACAACGAGAGGTTCGAGATGTACAACAATCTCCCCCTATTTTGATGATCACAATCACTTAAACAATTAAAGTAAAAACATGAATTGAAAGGAATGCTTAAATAAAATGAAATGTAAAGCAAAGCATGATCAAAAAAGTTTCTCCCCCAATCAATCAAGAAATTCTCCCCCTTTGTGATTATCAAAATAGAGTGGGGCATAAAACTTGATTGAGGGAACACTTTGAAAAACAAAAAGAGTTTTGAAAATCAATTGAGATTTTTGAAATTGAAATGAAAATTTGAATATCAGTTTGAATTGAAAGTTTTGAATCAAAAACCAATTGAAAGAGATTTTTGAATTAAAAATTCGAATTGAATATTTTGAAATGAAAAATTTGATACCAAGTGTTGAAATTGAAAGATTGAAAAAAAAAAAAATTGAAATTTAAAAGCTTAATTTTGAAAGAAAATTTTTAATTCACAAAAAGGCTTAAAAGAACCTAACTCCCCCTAAATAAAAACAACTAATCACCGGGGAGCGGTTTTTGAAACCGTGACAAATTTTGGTCCCGTGAGACTCGCCAAAAGGGATTTTTCAATCCAAATTTGTTTCATGGCGGGTCTTCTCCTATAAAACTCATCGGAAAAGAAAATACTTTTGGGTTGACCATACCGGGCGTTTTTACAATTACATTCATAAATTAGGTGCCCGGTTTTCTTGCAATAATTACAAAATTTATAATCGGAGCTCCCCCTTACAAAAACAGTTTGAGCATGGGAGGAGGAAGCTCGGTTGGTATATCCTAACCCTTGGGTGGTTCTAGATATACGTTGGGAACCAAGAAAATTGTTCAAATTTTGTTCCCCTTGGGTGAACTTAGCAAGGGTCTCCCTAAGGTCTTTGATGGTTGATTCCATGGAATCAACATTTGGAAAATTTTGGATTTTAAGGGTGAGTTCCTCCTTCTCTTTGAGAAGTTGGTCTTTTTCGGAGGAAAGTTTTTTGAAAGACTTTTTTAAAGCAACAAATTTTGAAGATAATTCATGAAAACCTTTTTCAAGTTGGTCTCTAGCATGTGAGAGATCTTCATAAGATAAATGATTTAAAGAATTGGAATTTGAAGAACAAGAGGAAGAGGAATCGGAAGATGTTACCTCATGGAATGCCATTAGGCATTTGTTACCGTTGTCGCTCGAGGAGGAGGAGGAGGATGATGTGTCACTCCATGTCGCCTTGAGGACCTTCTTCTTTCCTTTGTCCTTGGCCCGTTTCTTGTTGAGTGGGCAATCGGTCTTGTAATGGCCCTTTTCGCCGCACCCGTAGCATTTTACCTTGGGCTCGGTTTTTTCGGTGGGTTCTTGCTTTCGCGCCTTGCGGGATTTCTTCTTCTTCTTATGCTTCTTCATAAATTTATGCATTTGGCGGGCGAGATTCTCCATTTCGGAATCGCCGCTTGAAGATGAAGGAGATGAGGCAGATGAGGATGATGAGGAGGAGCTTACTTCTTTTTGTACCTTGAGGGCGATGTTCTTTGGTGTCTTGATTGGTGTGCCCTCCTTTTGTGCTTGCCTCCTCATCGTGATCTCATACGTCATGAGAGATCCGATGAGCTCTTCTACCGGCATGTTTTTTTACATCCTTTGCTTCTTGGATAGCCGTCACCTTTGGTGCCCATGTGCTCGGTAGGACCCATAGAATCTTTTTGACCATTGTTTCAGCTGAAACATCATCACCAAGGGACTTTCTCCCATTGCACACATCAGTAAATCTAGTAAACATTTCAGAAATAGATTCATTTGGATGCATAGAAAAAGATTCAAAATCCTGACGGTACATGTCCAATCGAGTATCCTTTACTTTGTTGGTCCCCTCATGGGTAACCTCCAAAAGTTTCCAGATTTCATGTGCGGAGGTGCATGTGGAAACTCGATTGAACTCGTTTCGGTCAAGGCCGCAATGGAGAGCATTCATGGCTTTGCCATCAAGCTCGAAATTTCTAATGTCGGCTAGGGTCCATTTGGATTCATCGGGGGAAGACAAAGTATAACCTTGCATGACAATTTTGTAAATCGGATAACCTATGCTTCTTAAAAAAGTGGTCATGCGGGTTTTCCAATAATTATAGTCGGACCCATCAAAAAATGGAGCCCGACCCAATGAGTAGCCCTCGGGGGCGAAAGAGGTAGATGCCATCACAATGGATCTTTGAATTTGAAACCTTTTAAGGTATTACTCAAATTATCCCTTTGATACCAATTGTTGGGTCGGAAGAATCCCGAGGAATGATGGCAAGAGGGGGGGTGAATTGCCTTTTAAAAAATTTATTAACAAATTAAAATCAGAGTTGAAAGTGCAGCGGAAATAAAGAGGCAATCACACAAGAAATTGTTAACGGAGTTCGGCCAAAAACCCGGCCTACGTCTCCGCTCCCAACTTAACCGTTGAGAGATTCCTACCGCTTGCTTTTCAATGGTTTTAGCAAGAAACCCACTAGGCTTTGAGGTAGCACTAGGACCTATTACAGCTTGCTTTTTGTGGTTTAGCAAGAACCCACTTGCTTTCAATGGAATAGCAAGAACCCACTAGCCTTTTTAACGGGTGAAGGCTAGCTCACCGGTGACACAAGCCTTTTAAAAGGAAAGGCTTGACGAAACCTCTTCACACCTTAGTGGTGGTGTGAAACCCAAAAGAAAGAGGGATGAGAAAAGAGTTTGGGGTTTGTAGGCACAAACCCAATTTTAAAGCTCAATAAAAAGTAAAACAATAAAACCCGTATTTGGGAAGACTTGGGCGCCAATTGGATGATGGAGTTGATGTAGCGTGCTCTCCCAAGCTTCTTGAGGTGCTCCTTGGATTGGAAGTTGGATTGGAGCACTTGAGGATCCTTTGAAGTGGCTCGCCGGAGGATTGCCGAATGATGGAAAATATGTCCGTTGGCTTTACAATAGTTCCGGTGTGGTGTCCGGGGCTTCCTCAGCCTTTATTTATAGGCTAGGAACCCTTGGGGAGGCTTCGGAGCCGTTGGAGAGGTCTTCGGAGCCGTTGGGAGGCTTTTGGAGTTGACTGGTCAAAGCCAACGGCTAGTTTGACCAGTGCTACCGGCTGGCCGGTACAGCTCCACCGGCTGGCCGGTGCCTTGGCAGTGGAGGAGAAGTCTGGTCCAGGGGCCACCGGCTGACCGGTACATCTCCACCGGCTGGCCGGTGCCTTGATAGAGAAGAAGAGTCTTGATCCAGGCTCCACCGGTCGACCGGTGAGGAGCCACCGGCTGGCCGGTGGAAAGACAGTAGGTCTCACTATTTGTGCTGGGTGCCACAGGTCGACCGGTGGCAGAGCCACCGGTCGACCGGTGGGAAGGCAGTAGCTACCCCTTGAGTCTGGGTGCCACCGGCTGGCCGGTGGTGAAGCCACCGGTCGGCCGGTGGACTGAATTTCAGTCCATTTCTGCCTCTTCCTTGGTCAACTTCTTGGCAATCAAATGCCTATCAACACAAACACTTAAAACACAATGTTAGATAAAAATGAAAGTGATTGTGATCATGAAAATCAAACAACGAGAGGTTCGAGATGTACAACACAAGGTACGTTGTAAACCTCCTTGTGGTCCAACCCCAATTGGTGTTAAAGCTGTTGTCATCCCCAATTGACGGTAAGCTGTTTTCATCCCCAATCGACAGTAATCCATTATCATCCCCAATCGATGGTAAGACTTTGTGATCTCTAATCAATGGTAATCCTTTGTCATCCCCAATCGATGGAAAGCTGTTTTCATCCCCAATCGATGGTAAACCGTTGTGATCTCCAATCGACGTTAAGACATTGTCACCCCACCCAGCAGTAAGCCGTTGCAACCCGAAATCGATGGTAAGCTGTTGTAGTCCCCTTTGTTTGGACCCAAATCTCTGGTCCTCTCCTTAATAATCAGACCAACCTCAGGATTCTAATCATGCGTGAGCCCTAGTATATCATCGAGTCACTGCCCTCTGTGCACACCCCGATTCCATACCCCCACCCAGAACTACGCAAAGTTTGATTCCCTGCCACAGGGATATGTAGGATGCCTATCTGAGGTTCAAGACCAATACTACCATCACCTTCATGATAGTTCCATCATTTCCCCCTCTAATTCATTCAACTCTCCATCATCCATCCTGATTCTTACCCATGCCACCACATTCTGGTGAAATAATGTCACCCATTTTCTCACTTCTCCTAGCAGCAACCGGGTAACTAACCATGCGTTAACCCCAGCATCGGTGTTTCCTTTAGGGATTTCACCCATCTGATATACTCCCATCAGTGTTCTGATCAGTTCGATCCATCTCTTCCAGACGTTAAACTAGCGGCATACCCTCTATTAAATATGGGAAGCTGAGGAAAACCTCAGAGATATTCCCATGGCATATAACTCCCCACACTCGATGTGGGATTCCTTGGGCTTCCACGCCCTCGATAATCTCTATCATAAGGGGAATAAACCTAGACATGCTAGTGTTCCAGCATCTAGACACACCGGTGATGTCCAACGTGACTACTCCCCCGAACAAAGATTGCTGGCCTGACCGAACCCCTTAGAATGTCCTAATTAAAGCAGTGAAATTAACCAGTGTCCATAAAGACATGGCACCAATAAGAGTTTCACGAACAACATCTTAATCTTTAAGGGAGACTCAGACTAGGTGATGAGTTACAAGGAGGAATCCATAGAGGGAGGAACCGACATCCCATTATCCTGTTTTGATCAAGGAGAAAACATCCCTGAATAAGCGACAAATGCCACCCGCCTTTGGAAAGTGGGAATACGGGGCAACATTCAGCACGTTCTCCCACAGACATATGCGCGCCCCGAAAAAAGTTTCAAAAATAGAAATGTTGAACCCGACATGAAGTTATTAATCTCAATGTGGAGATTAGTAGCATTCGATACATTAGTGAACTAGAGTGTCAACAGATCTATGTATCCGGTGACGGGTCCCGCCAAGCAAATAGTGGGCCTGGCGTAAAACTCACCAGAAGTTGGGGTAGTTGAACATTGGACATCCTAGTCTGCAACATTGTTAGAACAGATCCTTCTTACAAACCATGGAAGATGGAATGGTGCTGGGGAACTAAACGTAAATTTCTTTTTTCAGAACTAATGGTTTAATCTCCCTGCCTTCCAGGACTGAAGCTGCCATAACAGAAAACTGATCACCGCCCACCCACCGATGCAGGGGCAGGGGAAACGTCAACATGACAATTCTACATGGCTCCACTGCTTCTATGATAGCTTCCAAACCCATAACTTCTAGGCTCCCATGCCCCATATCCCCTTCTAAAATCATTCAAAGACGGATAATAAATGACCTCGTCCGACAATACGAGGAGGAGGGGATCATCCCAACCAGGTACAGGGACTGACAAGACCTAGAGGAATATGTGACTTGTCCCCACCCCCCCAAGGGCCGTGTAGGGAGCCACTACTCCCCACTCAGATGCACAACCATTTCAGGAGCCACTCCCCAGAACGCTTCGATGAATTCCTCCCCTACGCTGATGAGGTGGGAGATGTCCGGGCCATCCTGAATGGGATCCTATTCTAGGGTCTCCCAAGAAGGCCCCCCACTAGGTTGCACCAATGTCACCACCCGACCCCACAAGCTGAGGAACAGGTAATCTATGTGCCTGCACCACCATCCCTAGTCCAGTTGACCCAACGCCAATGTCGGGTGTAGGCCGAGGAGGATGCCCAACAAGGGGCGTCAACGTCAACGACTACCGTGGCTCATTCCACCACCGATGTATACCATTAGTTCCCTGTCTATTTCGAGCAGGGGCATGTAGACACCGAACCCAGATTAAGGCCCCAACCGTCCCACGGGCAGGCTGGGTCGACTCTCTTGGTTGCCGACGCAGGTAGTGCCTACCATGAACTGACCCGCAACAACAACACCCAGTACAGAGGTCCTCCCCATACCGCCACCATTGATAATGCGGGTCCTACCCACTTCCAAGATTAGCATCAAGGTCCACCCCAAGACACCTTCAATTCGAATGAGGGTCCTCCCCATGACAGTGACACTCAGTACAAAAGTCTCTTCCATGCTCATGACATTGGGTATGGAGTTGTTCCTCCCACCATAGGCCGCTGGTGTGGAGATGTTACACATCCGATCAATCTCCAGTGTGGGGGGCTTCCCCATGTCCTTACAGTAGTCGGCGAAGGTCCTCATCACCCCAAAAATCTGAGAAGTAAAGGTCAACCTCACTTCATCAGCACCCAGCATGGAGGTCCTACTCGTGTTCGGCTTGAATAGTATGAGGAACCTCCTCACACTGATGCTACCAGGTGAAATAAGCATGGAGGCCCTACCCATGATCCTACTAGCTTCAGTGGAGGTCCTACCCGCTCTAGAACTTTCCACAAAGATCCCCTCCGCACATCAGCCAGTGGACATGGAGGCCCTCCCCGTGTTCCCTTTAACATCTGTCCAGGTGATCCTCGCACCCCGGCTCACTCAGGTGGAAGTCCTCTCCATCCCAGCACTAGTTCGACTGAAAGACCTCCCCGAGCCAGAAATTTACCCTATCCCGAAGAGCCATCCCAGGGTAGGAAGGAAGGTCGCTGCTGCCATAAAAAGAATGCTGGGAAGATTCAAACTGAGATTAAACCAGTCTTCTTCTCATATTCTGAGGCGGAATATGATTCAACAATGGAACCCTCACCTAGAACCTCCATGTCAAGGGCAGGGTAGGAACAAGGTGCATCAGCCTCATACTTATGAAATGCGAGGTCCACCAGATCCCTACCTCCCTTCGCATATACATACAAGAGGATGAATATTTGGTGTCTCTCTAGGGTTTGGCCACACAATTGCCACCATCATCACCAAGAGCATTCTCTACCTTGACCAGAGATCATAGAAAGTTATTCTGGGGACCGATGGTGAACGAGCAACAACATGGTCCACCATCAGCATCCGTAGTCCCTGAGCTAGAAACTACAGTCACCATCCTGTCTTATCGCGATGTAGTGGCCAAGTCACTGCACTCTTCAGAGGATAGCCCGAGATGCAGCGGTTTGTCATCCTGCTTGCCGTATTATCCACAGGCCAACCTACCATCTCAGCGGTCTGCTTCAGTACCTCTATTGGTTCCCCAGGCACCTCCAGTTGAGGAGTGGGGCAACGAAGGGCCAGACCCTGAGTCTAAGCCAAGGATCTTGTGAGACATTCTTGTAGTAGACCATTTTTCAGAGATGTTTTGGCCAGTTGCAGCACCAAATTTCAGTACGCCGAAATCACTCACCTAGGAGAAGGTTAGATGATTTCACCAGAACCTCTGGGCGACTAACTTTTATCTTCATCATCGATGAGTGGCCTACCCCATTAGTCAGTCACACTTCAAAGACATTGGTTAACAATGTAATTTGGTTGATTTGGCCGCACTCCCCATGGCCTAGCGCCCCAAGTCACCAGGTCACCATAAGACCCTCCAACAACGATGCATTCAAAGCTTTAAAGTGATCTATAGGATTATCAAGGAGGCTTCCCCCCACGTGTAGATCTGTGGCTGGGGGCAGTATGCTACCCTCCACTTTAGTTCTATTTGGAACTAGCCTGACTTTCCAAGTGATATCGAGTATATTCCCCTAGGTAGATTTGCAGTTAACATGGACGACCTATCAAAGGGGGAGAACGAGTTGGAGCTCCTTGACAGGGAATTACCCCCTAGGGGAGTGCCACAACTATTGGATCTATTGGGAAGGGTTAATCGACAATAGAGAAATCTACTGGGTCTTCCCTTACCCACCGATGAATTGGTCCTCAGTTGAAATCCCAACAAGGGTAAGGAACACCTCGGAGTCGTCAAACCCTCCTACCTATCGCCGTGTTGTGTCAACAGATAGTGGAGCATAAGAAGATGGTCGATGACCTCCTTGCTGAGCGTGCCGCAGAGCGATGACCAGACTATGGTGATCCTCAGCCAGGGCAGTAGGGGCAAGCACAACTTCCCCTCGAAAAATTTCCTCCAGGTGTCCCTGACCATCCTGCCCATGCATACAGGGTAGAGGCTGGAACTTATGGAAAGAGGGTGTAGTATGTGTCTCCAAATCCACCAGAGTGGTGAGAAAATCCCCAGGACCCAACTTAGATTCCCATAGCTCCTCCACAGGTCGTCCCACCAGCTGTTCCACAAGCCACTAGGCCTACTTATCACGTTGAAGAACCCACCAATGCACTAGTGGTCAGGGATCCCCATCAAGACAGGAACCCCCGCCCAGATGATCCCATGGCGGTGCTCATTTCTTGCCTTGAGGAATTGGAAACATGACAGGTGGCCATCTCGCCTGATGGAAATCCATATCTGGTATGGGTGGATGATATGCCAGCACCCCTAAGTTGTAGAAATCCCACCTTCTCCCTCTTTAACGGGATGGGTGACTTGCTGCAGCATCTGAACCACTTCATTTCAAGGTGTGGACCCATGCTGGGAACTCTGGCGCAGCAGGAGGCCGCCAAACTCCGATGCTTCGTACATACATTGGAAGGACCTGCATTTTTATGGTACAACCAGCTACCCATAAAATCAGTAGCCGGCTGTAAAGATATTTGTAGGAAATTTCTTTACCAATTCAGTTACACCACTCATAAGAAGAGTATTGCAGACCTCTTCAAGTGCAAGCAGAGGCCTAACGAGCACGTCACAGACTTTATCGCCTGGTGAAAGGGGCTAACATACTCCCTTGACATGCCACTGACTCAGGAACAGTTGATGACAATGTGTGTTGGGAATGTCAAAACCAAAATGGTCCCCTATTTGATCACCCAGAATTACCCCAATGGATTCTGAGACTTCTCTGATAAGGCCCAGAACCTAGAGGAAGCCTTATAGAAGGCCAAGCAGGCATGCTCATTGCCTCCTGCGATTCCCACAAGAAGGGACGCTAAGGCTAAGACCGACGTGGTGGCACATATAGATCCCCCCAGGCAACTAAAGTTGTTACCAGTGGAGCCACCTACAGAGCCTCACGGAGGCCCTCTACCTTAAGCGTAGCCTCCGGACCAGGAGCACCCACCTCATAATCGATAGGCACCCCCGCGCAATGTGCCGCCATTTCCCAAGCGAGATAACCAGGCTCCACCTCCTCGAAAGGATCCTCTCGCCCCTCATCAGGTCCAGGATCCCAGGACCCCCTTCCCAGATAGGAGAAACCAGACCTAATCATTCAATGAGGCTCAGGTCCTCGGTTATTTCCATAGTGCCTTGGAATAGGGACTTCTACGTTTTCCTGAATGCAGGAGGCCAGAAGAGGCAGATCTAACTGATCGCCCCAAATATTGCCCCTATCACTGGATCCTAGGGAACACTGTTAAACATTGCTATGTTTTTATGGACTGGCTTCAAGACCAAGTCGACAACAAGGTAGTCGGGTTGGGCCCAACTCCAGCATAAGTGGCATGTGTATTCGTGTAGCCTGGTAGTGGTAGTGACAATGAAGGCGAATGGCATCAAGTTCCTAACCACGGGTCCCAGAAGTATGATGACTGGATGGCTCATAAGGTTATCGCCCATTCCCATGGTATTATTTGTGCACGTCTGAATTGAAAAAATCCTTCAGAAGCCGCATCTACTACTCTTGCATTGTCGTCTCATCCACCCCTTCTTAGAAGAGCAAGCATCAACGGTGCAAGGGAAAACAAAGTCCCCCACTGATTCCATAATCATACCATACCCTTGGAGACTTCATTCCACTAAGGATGGTTATCCCACTAAGAATCTGTCTAGTGGTGGAGGATTATTCAATTTATAGTCAAGGGTATACCTTGGTTAACACTATAGAGCTGGTAAACCCCTACATGATTTCTGATGGCCAGGAGTGCTAGACAGATCCTCCCAACATCCCCATACGTTGCCAACGTCAAAAGAGCCATAACTGTAGGGTTCATCGGAGTTCCTCAGTTAGTATTTCCAACTAGGTTGTGCATGTTACTGAAACTAGGTAGTAGGCCCAGCACAGATCTCACCACGCGCAACCTTCTCATCTAGTGTCATCAGGCCTACCTTTGCCACCGTTTGTGTTGCTTGATCAGGTGGATCCACCTCGACCGTGCCGTGATCAGCCGCACTCTGCTACAGACTAGTTTCATTCATCTGGACCTCATCCAGTAGTCACTCCATAGGCTTCGACTAGTGAGCAGCGGGACATTCTCAGCACCAGTCAGCCGCTGGTCTGAACAAAAGGGCCCACCATACCTCCTGTCACAGAGCGACCCCCTGTAAACAGAATCTCATACTTGGAACAGAAGTATGACGTCCTCAAGCATATTTCCATCATTCCAGCAAGGCTCTTCATCTTTGAGGCCCTTTTTCTGTCAGTAGATATGTGCGAATCCCTCACTGAGGCTTTAAGAAGCCCCCTCCAGTTTGAGACGGAGGTAGCAGTTGTAGAAGCCTTCCATGCTGAGGTAGTCAAGCATGTTGAATGCCAGGACATTATCTCATTCTATGGAGAAGATGAATGATCTCCCATATAGGGGCACATCTTCCCATTGTACATCACCAGCCATTTTAATGGAGTGGAGGTTCGTCACTATCTTGTCGACACGGGATCTGGGATCAACCTAATCCCAACTCGGACACTATGAAAACTGGGTTTGTTCGAGGATGATCTGAGTTCCTCTGACCTGAAAATTCAAGGTTATGATAGGATGGAATAGAAAATGGTTGACAAGATCCTTCTAAAGACCCAGTTTGGTGGACTATTTACCAGCACCGATTTCATGGTTGTATCCCAAGACACCGCCTACAATGCGTTGATGTGCAAGCCATGGCTTCACCTGCATTCAGTGGTCCATTCATCGTATCACCAGTGCCTTAAGTACTCCCTTAATGGTTGAGTGGGTGTACTCCAAGGTGACATGTCTACCTTTTCCCCTTGTAAATCCTGCTATCTGGATGCCAACTATTACAAGAGAAAAGACAAGCAGATCCAGGCTAATGAAGTTGAGCACGCTATGGCTGCGATTGACCCGTGGACAGATCTGGATGATGCCTACATCTTTCCAATCCATCGATTGGAGGCTACAACCAAGATATAGGAAAATGATTCATTTTTTCTGGAATGATGGGGGATCACATTCCCAATTCTAAGTGACATCGGAATATCACCTCATACTCCTACACGAATCAGGCTCAGGTGATCCCAGAGCCCCCTACCCCTATAAGGTATTGGGATGTCCGCCCCATGCCAACAACAATATTCTATACTTGATTGTTTCATTGGGCTGGTATAAAATAGCTCAAGCCAATGCGTCACTATTACTTCAATATCATCAAGCTTAGACCCTTGGGCCGAAGACCAGATGGGATCAGATCGACAGCTTTCATCGCTATGGTCTCAGCAGCACATGAGTCCCCCGATGCAGTGTCCACTATCGCTCAGGCTGGTACCAGTCTCCCATAGGGATCTGTTGACTCAGAGGAAACTCCTCCCACTGAGGATCCCTCATCCATAAGTGAAGAAGAGGATTTAGAGGATGCTCCTCCAACCTTTGAAGAGGGCATCTCCACCAAGGTTGAAAAATTGGTACATGTTAACCTCGGTAGCAAGGCGGATCCGAAGCCCAAATTGATCAGTGCTGCTATGCCCATCGAAGAGAAACAACAATATGTGGACTTCATCAAACAACACTGTGATGTATTTTCTTGGAGCTATAATGAAATGCCAGGACTGGATCCCCAAGTAGTCTTCCACCGCCTCGGTCTCCCAGCAAACCACTACAGGTTTAATCAGCCTCCCAGAAAGATGCACCCTTCCCATGGTGCCATGGTCGAGGCCAAAGTTGATAAGATTATCAGAGACAATTTCGTCAAGGAGTTCCAGTACCCCAGATGGTTAGCCAAAATTGTTCCTGTCAGGAAAAATAACAGATAGACCAGGGTCTGCATTGACTTCCGGGATCTGAACCATCATTGTCCGAAGGATGATTTTCCCATTCCCATAAAAGAGTTGTTGATTGATGCCACTGTTGGGTTCCAAGACCTCTCCTTCATAGTTGGATATTTTGGGTATGATCAGATTCTAATATCCCCCGAGGATGGAGAGTTTACAACCTTCAGGGCACCGCAAGGTACTTTCTGCTACCAGGTAATGCCCTTTGGTCTAAAAATGCTGATGCCACCTATCAGCAAGTTATGCATCTCATATTTAAGTCAATCCTCGGGACACTGGTGGAATGCTACATAGACGATCTGGTGGTCAAATCTTGCCAGCGTCAGGACCATCTCAAAGACCTTGAGAAAGTGTTCAGATTCCTCCGTTCTCGCCACCTAAAGATGAACTCATTGAAGTGTGCCACTACGGGAAAAATGGTTAATAGCGACAGAGTATTTGCGACGAGAATTATTCCCGTCGCAAATACCTTATGCAAAGGGTTATTTGCGACGTGCAACTATTCCCGTCGCAAATAATCTGTTATTTGCGATGAGTTTTTTTAACCCGTCGCAACTAGTTGGTGCAAAATGCGCGCCAAACCACGCGAAGTTTATTTGCGACGGGGTTCTATCCCTGTCGCAAATACCCCGGCGGCAGGGGTTATTTGTGACGGGGCCCGTCGCAAATAACCGTTTTAATGCCGCCCATAATTAAATGCGGCCAGGGTTATTTACGACGGGTCCCGTCGCAAATAACGATATTTGCGACGGGTTTTCCGTCGCAAAAAAGCTCGTCGCAATTAATCTAACCTATAAATACCGCCAACCATTACAATTTTCTCACTCTCAACTCTCAACTATCAGTTGTAAAAACTTTGTTCTGATTTCGAGGATTCAGTTGGTGGTGTTCTACAATTACAGCGGCTCGACATTGACATCATGTTTAAGGTTTTTATCTGAATTTTAATTTAATATTTATTTTATTTATTTTATTTATTTATTTTAAATTTTTATAATTTTTTTTCCTGATTTCTAATTAGAAATAATTATGAATAAGTATTAATAATTAACAGTAATTAGAGATAATTAAACACTAATTAATTTAAAATAGTTAGCTGTAATTGCAATTAATTAGCAGTAATTATGAAAAATTAAAATTAATTTGAATTAATTAATAATAATTAGAAATAATTAACATTAATTAGTAATAATTTATAATAATTACCAATAATTAGTAATAATTAGTAATAATTAGTAATAATTAGTAATAATTTCCAATATTTAATAATTGCCAATATTTGTCAATATTTTTTCCAATATTTACCAATATTTACTAATAATTGCAAATAATTGTCAATATTTACCAATAATTAGGAATAATTACCAATAATTAGGAATAATTACCAATAATTAGGAATAATTACCAATAATTAGTAATAATTACCAATAATTAGTAATAATTACGAATAATTACCAATAATTATCAATAATTATTAATAATTAGTAATAATTAGTAATAATTCGTAATAATTACCAATAATTGGTAATAATTACCAATAATTACCAATAATTACAAATAATTACAAATAATTAGTAATAATTAGTAATAATTAGTAATAATTAGTAATAATTAGTAATAATTAGTAATAATTAGTAACAATTACCAAAAATTAGTAATAATTACCAATAATTAGTAATAATTACTAATAATTATCAATAATTACCAATAATTATTAATAATTAGTACTAATTAGCAATAATTAGTAATAAATACCAATAATTAGTAATAATTACCAATAATTACCAATAATTACCAATAATTAGTAATAATTAGTAATAATTACCAATAATTAGTAATAATTACCAATAATTAGTAATAATTACCAATAATTACCAATAATTACCAATAATTACCAATAATTACAAAAAATTAGTAATAATTAGTAATAATTAGTAATAATTAGTAATAATTAGTAATAATTACCAATAATTACCATTAATTAGAAATAATTACCAATAATTACCATTAATTAGAAATAATTACCAATAATTACCAATAATTACCAATAATTACCAGTAATTAGTAATAATTACCAATAATTAGTAATAATTACCAATAATTAGTAATAATTAGTAATAATTAGTAATAATTACCAATAATTACCATTAATTAGAAATAATTACCATTAATTACCATTAATTAGTAATAATTACCATTAATTACCAATAATTACCAATAATTACCAATAATTACCAATAATTGGTAATAATTACCAGTAATTAGTAATAATTAGTAATAATTAACAATAATTACCAAAAATTAGTAATAATTAACAATAATTACCAATAATTAGTAATAATTACTAATAATTACCAATAATTACCAATAATTATTAATAACTAGTAATAATTAGTAATAATTAGTAATAAATACCAATAATTAGTAATAAATACCAATAATTAGTAATTATTACCAATAATTAGTAATAATTACCAATAATTAGTAATAATTCGTAATAAGTAGGAATAATTACCATTAATTAGGAATAATAATTACCAATAATTCTGAATAATTACCAATAAATAAGAATAATTACCAATAATTAAGAATAATTACCAATAATTAGGAATAATTAGTAATAATTAGATAATTGGAAAAAACTAGCGTGATCATTATCTTTCTCAATTATCTTTTCATCTCTGTATTGGTTTTAAGAAAACTTCTGTCTCCACATGTAATATTCGCATTCTTTTTAAAAATTATCAACCTACTCACCAATAGAGAGGTGAAAGTGAATGCGAATATTACATGTGAAGATAGAATGTTAAACACACAGATGAAAGGAGAATTGTATATAATATAGAAAATTATATTATTTTAATATTAATAATAAAAAATACTAATAATGTAATAATGTTTTTATTATATAATTAATATTTATGAAAAAATAATATTAGTATTATTAAAATAATAAAAAATTTATATAATATTAAAATTATCAATATTTGTAACAGGTTTTGCTTTATTCTCAACATATTCAATTCTTAAAGGGTCAATTTTTAGGTATATCTCAATAAAAAGTTTGTGTCAGTCGTGTCTGATGTAAACTCTATAATTATCCTTGCTTGAGTGTTTTTTCTAACAAATTATTCAAAACCAGTAATGTTTTTATATTTTATAGAAAAATATGGAACAACGAGGTCGTTAACAGTCATTATTAGATGACCGTATATGGATAAATCAACGTAGAAATCCAAACGGTTCTGGTTTAAATCCAGTATATATAGAGGGTGTGGAGACTTTTTTATCATTTGCGGCATCAAATCCAGAATTTTTTTCAGAAGGAAAAATAAAATGCCCTTGTAGAAAATGTGCATTGAGAACGTTTGACACGTTTGACAAAGTGGGGGGACATCTCTTGCATTTTGGTTTTCAACCAGATTATGTTTTTTGGTATCAACATGGTGAACGCAGTTCCAGAGTAGGTGATACCAACTTGATTCTGGATCCATCCCAGTTTTAAGATTTAGTACATGATGTTGCAGGTTCATCTGTTCAACATACAGAAACTCCGACTGATATAACTTCAAATCCTGAGTTGGCACCGTCTGAATTTTATGAGTTGTTGAGGTCTGCTGAGGATGCATTATATCCTGGCTGTAAGATGAGAAAATTAGAAGCAGTTGCAAAACTTATGGCTATCAAATCAAATAACGGAATGTCAAACACCTGTTTTGACCAGGTATTTTCTTTGCTTAAAACACTGTTACCCGAAGGAAATGTTTTTCCTGCAAATTACTATGAGAGTAAGAGGTTGGTTTGAAATTTGGGACTTACTTGTCAGAAGATTCATGCATGTTCAAATGAATGCATTTTATATTATGGGGAAAATGAGTAATTGGATAGTTTTCCCACATGTGGGCAACTGAGATATAAAGAAGGGCAACATGGGAAGTCTGGTTTGATTCCTGTAAAATAGTTGAGATATTTTCTGCTTACATCCAGACTTCAGCATTTATTCATGTCTAAGAATACAACGACAATGATGTCATGACATAAAGCGAATATTTCAACCGATAAAAGCTTAAATTATCCAGCCGATGGTGATTCATGGAAACATTTTGATAGAGTGAATCCATCCTTTTCTTTAGAAGCTAGAAATGTTCGACTGTGCCTTTCCACTGATGGTTTTTGTCCGTTCGGATCTTATGGTAGTCAGTATTCATGTTGGCCTGTTTTTTTAACTCCGTACAATTTACCTCCATGGATGTTGATGAAGGAGCCATATATCTTTTTGACTTTACTAATTCTAGGACATCCGAAGAAGAATATTGATGTTTATTTGAAACCATTGATTGATGAATTACGTTTATTGTGGAGTACTGGTGTCAGTACATATGATGTTGCTACGAAACAAAATTTCATACTGAGAGCAGCATTGATGTGGACAATTAGTGACTTTCCGGCTTATGGGATGTTATCTGGCTGGAGTACACATGGTCAGAAATCACGTCCTTACTATATGGGAGAGAACAAAGCATTTATGCTCATTCATGGAAAGAAACATTGTTATTTTGACTGTCATCGCAGATTTCTTCCAGCTGATCATCTTTTTCGCAGAAACAGATCTCATTTCAGAAAAGGAATAGTTGAAAGGGATGGACCTCCAAAAATTCTATCAGGTTCAGAGTTAAAATCAGTTGTATTTTCATTACCTCCCATCACTTTTGGTCCCACAATAAACCAACAGAAAATTTCTGGTTTTGGGAAAGAACACAATTGGATTAAACGTAGCATATTTTAGGATTTTCCATATTGGTCTAATTTGTTGGTCCGCCACATGTTGGATGTCATGCAAATTGAGAAGAACTGTTTTGATAATTTGTTTCATACAGTTTTGGATATTCCAGGAAAGAGCAAAGACAATGTAAATGCACGTTTAGATCTTGTCCAAATTTGCAGGCGTCCAGAACTAGAACTCAAATGGATATCGATGACGACACCCCACATTTAAGAGTCGGTGATGACTATGATGTTAATGACGTCACATATGAATTTGAAATGGTAAGAGATAAAGCAACTGGAACTCGAATGGATATCGATGATGTTGAGGAGGAATATGAAGATGACATTGACATATATGAAGATGATGATGAATATGAACACTGATAGAATTCCATGGTAGTTATATACAATCATAACTAATATATATGTATATATAATAGTAATTATCAATTATTTGCTAACAACATTAACATTTTCTATTTCAGATGGACGACGACGCATTTCGTGAGTTGACAGATGCTGACCTGCCTTTCGATGCGGATGAGTTGCTGGCAGACGACCCTCAGCCTATAGGCTCTTTAGGGAGTACGTAAAGGGGGCACAATCTTGCACGATTGATGATTCCTGACCCCATCCCCGAGCGACATCCACGCCTTGGGTTTGATCCACGCACACGGATGTGTGATAACCTATGTGATAACCTATGGATTTGACTAAGATTTCATTAATCTATTCACATAATAAATGTTTATTATTTTTACAGTTTTCCGCATATAGCAGTCGGATAGGGCAGTGTTATTTTGCGTAACTATTTCTCTCATCCTTGGACCACATGGGAGCAGATTCCCATTGATGTGCAGTAGGCCATGTTTGGCCATTGGTTGGTACGTACGTAAATAAATAATTTTTATTTTAAAAATTATTTCATTTCTAACTTGATATTTAGATTTATTTGTAGGGTTTATGGTATCCGATTGAGGATACCATGCGTGGCGCCATCCACGAGGCATGGGAGGTGGTCATGCGTGATCGATTTCGTCAGTTTTTCCACAACTTGAGGAGAGTGGCCATGAAGACAGCAGGAGTATCCATTTTTGATGATTCCTGTAGAGCGCACCGACCACAGTACATTTCATCCCACGTATGGAATAGATTATGTCCGCACTGGTTGAGTGATGCCTTTCAGAGGAGATCATCAGTGGGGAGGCAGAATCAGGGGAGACAAGAGGTGAGTCATCGAGCTAGGAGTCGTACTTTCAGTACTCATAGACAACATCTGGTACGTACATTATTTATAAATATTTTATATAACTATAAATATTAACAATTTATTTTTTATTCTTATAGGCTGTCGAGCACCCTGATATTATGGAGTACGACGTATATTAGAGGATGTATAGTGATCCTGCTACTGGGGAGCTCAGAGGTGATCGTCAATGTCACATCGTGGTCAGTATTATTTGTTTTCAATTTTAAAAATTAACTGCATATAATATATTCACAATTTTAATTTTAAATTGCAACTACAAGAGTCATATGAGGCCGCAGCATCACAGACCCGGCCTGAGAGTCAGGCCGAGTCATCAGATCAGACCACTGGCCGTCAGTTTTATGAGGCGGCATGGATGCAGGACACCCAGTATGCCTTCGAGAAGGGCCGGGTAGTTGGTATCAGCTCTCGACTGACTCCCGGAGATTATTATGGTAGTGCTGCGATGTCGGCGTCCAGCTCAAGAGGAGCTCGTGCATCTTCTTCTGCTACACAGTATGGGGATCAGTTGCGATCTCAGACTGCACTGATAGAGAGTCTCCAACAGGAGCAGGAGCAGATGCGTCAGCAGCAGCAGCAGCATGAGGAGGAACGTCGACGCCAGCAACAGCTGTACGAGGAGCAGATGAGTCAGTGGCAGCAGCAGCAGTAGGAGCAGATGGAGTACATGCACCGACTCACTCATGCTTTAGGGATGGAGTTTCCTCCACCAGCATCTGCAGATCCCCCCTCCCCCCCTCCCCCTCCCCCCCTCCTTCAGATTAGAGTTTGTTTTTATGTTATAAAGTTTGTTAAATCAAAATATGATTTTTTTTTCTATTCGTAGTTTCTGTCTCATTATAAAATATTAATAATATTATATTTTGAAATAACAATATTAATATGAATAATAATATTATTTATATTTTATAATATTAAATTATATATATATATTAAATTTTTATAATATTATAATTTAATTATATTTTTTTGTAATATTTGAATTATTTTAATATTTGAATGTAAAATAATTCTATTATTTTTATATTAATTAAAATAACTTATTAATATTTTTTTTTATTTATGAATTATAATTATAATATTATTATATTAATTAAAATCATTTATTAATATTTTATTATTTTTTATTTTTAAATTATAATTCTATTATTATTATATTAATTAAAATAATTTATTAATAATTTATTATTTTTATTTGTGAATTATAATTCTATTATTATATTTATTAAAATCATTTATTAATATTTTTTAATTTTTTAATTTTTGAATTATAATTGGATTATTATTATATTAATTAAAATAATTTATTAATAATTTTTTTTATTTTTTTATAGTATTTGCGACGGGATACTATTCCCGTCGCAAATAGTATTATTATTATATTAATTAAAATAATTTATTAATATTTTTTTTAATTTTTTTTAAAATAGTAATTACGACGGGTCCGTCACAATTACTATTTTAAAAAAGTTTTTATAAATATACGGACTAATATTTGCGACGGGAAATATCACCGTCACAAATATTACTTTTAGCGACGGGCCCGTCGCAACTAATTGTTGTTGCGACGCCGTTTTCCTCAACGGGCTATTTGCGACGGAGCCCCGTCGCAAAAGCCTATTAGCGATGGGATCCCGACGCAAATGCCCCATCGCAAATGACATTATTTCTAGTAGTGTGCCTTTGGTGTCACCTACGTAAAGTTTCTTGGCTTCATTGTTAGATACAGGGGCATCGAGATTAACTCAGAGAAGATCAAGACCATTATCTAGATGTCTCCCCTGAGTAATATTTGGGAGCTTTGAGGCTTTTAAGACCACTTACCATACATACGCCGATTCATCGCGAATTTGGCTGGAAAGTGTAAGCTATTTTCTCAAATCATGAATAAAGGCACTGTCTACCAGTGGGATGAATAATGTTAGACTACTTTTTGAGGAAATAAAACAGTATCTACTCCAGCCTCCGGTCTTAATGCCACCCATTTTCGGAAATCCATTGGTCTTTTATATGACCGCCCTGGAATGATCTCTCAGCGCCCTTCTCACCCATAAGAACAATGAGGGAGCAGGGAATAGTCTCTATTATCTCATCCACATGCTCCTCGATACGGAGACCAGATACTCCCCTATCGAGAAGAGCTACCTTACGCTAGTATTCACAGTACAGAAATTGTGGCATTACCTGCAGCACTATGAGGTGCAGTTGGTGTCCCTGGTGGATCCGCTGAAGTACATCCTGAACCGCCTAATGTTGACAGGCTGTCTGGCTCATTGGGTAGTAATCCTTCAGTAGTTCGACATCTGGTTTTTCCCTCAGAAGGCTATTAAGGGGAAAGCATTGGTAGATATACTCACCACCCATCCAGCTCCTACAGACTAGTCCCTAGACCTTGATTTTACCAATTATGCAATTCTCTTGATAGATCAAGACATCCTGTGTTGGAAAATTCACTTCGATGGTGCTTCCCAGAGCCCTACCGGTAGAAGTCTCAATGAACCCAGGCTCAACAGAGTAGGCCTAAGTATCATCTTCATTTCCCCAGCATAAGACATTCTACTTTATTCATTCCTGCTATCAGAAGGCCGCACTAACAATGAGGTGAAGTACGCGGCTCTCCCCACTATCCTCAAGATAGCCCTATATATTGACGTTACCCACTTTCATGTGAATGGGGACTCTAAACTAGTCATCAAGCAGATCAATGGTGATTATGTCGTCAGAAAGACAGAGCCCGTGCCACTGTTGGAATGCACCCTCTAGCTGATGGCCCAGTTCCCATCTCAGCCAGAAGTTACCCATATACCTCGATCCCAGAACGGTCGAGCTGATGCCCTAGCTAGCCTAGCTTCATCACTTACAAATCCTTAATAGAACGATTTGATTATCCACGTGGCACACCAGAGATTCATTGCCCCCATCATTCCAGATGACGATGATAGCCCGAAGGTAATCCATCTTACTGTCGGTGCCTCCATGTCAGGTCCCTTGGGTCCCCCGGTTGCAGAGTTGGAGGTTACTCCCAACTGGGAGGATTCCCTTTACTGAGTACCTCTATCATGAAAATCTCCCGGTAGATCGATCCAAGCGCAAGCGAATCCGACACCGTGCATTTCAGTTTACTCTCCAGAGCGGCCTGGGTCCGAAGTAGATCCTCTACAAGCACGATTTTTATGGGGTTCTCCTCCGTTGCATTCAAGAAGATGAGATTTATCAAGTCATGAAAGAGGT
Source organism: Viscum album (assembly GCA_963277665.1). NCBI lineage: Eukaryota > Viridiplantae > Streptophyta > Magnoliopsida > Santalales > Viscaceae > Viscum > Viscum album. The sequence continues at coordinate 782,114,915 of OY728145.1, forward strand.
TAATGTCAGTTCCTGTGGGGATTATCAAACCAGGATGAAGTTATCTCATCAGATCTAGAGACTGGGGTATTTTTGGCCCTCTATGATCCGTGACTGCATCGAGTTTTCCAATAGGTGCCATGCATGCCAAATTCATGCCAACTTTGTGCATCGGTCGCTGGAGACTCTCCACACTACCAAGTACTCTTGGCCCTTTGTGGTATGGGGACTCAATGTCATGGGGACATATCCACCAGATACAGCTCGCCAATGTAGGTTCATCATGACCGCTATAGATTTATTCTCCAAGTGGGCAGAGGCAGTCCCTCTCAAGGAGGTCAAGGCCCATTCTATCATTGAATTTGTGAGCTCCAACATCATCTACAAGTTTGGAGTCCTTCATGCTATCCTCACTAATAACGACACCAAATTCTAGGCAACCAAGTTGAAGAAATTGTACTCCAAGTACAACATATATTCTAACCATTACTCCCACTACTACGCGTAAGAAAATGGGCAGATCGAGGCATTCAACAAAACCATCTCTAAAATTCTGAAGAAAATGGTTGGTTAGAATAAGAAGAGTTGGTCGAACAAGCTCCCCAACTCCCTCTGGTCTTATTGGATGATGACTCATAATTCCATAGAGGTGAACCCATACTCCCTGGTGTACGGAACATAAGTCGTCCTACCCATCAAGATCTAATTGCATTCATTACACACAAATGTCTATGATCAGCAAGCACCCGATAAAGTAGCTAAAATCCATCTGGATAAATTGGAAGCACTCTATGAGAACATGATTTGTGCCCTACACAATCTATAGAGGCATCGAAACAAGATATCTAGATCTTTCAACAATAAAGTTCACATTTTCTCTTTCTTTCAAGGTGACTTGGTGTTGTCCTTGAGAACACCAATGATACCTAGACAAAAACCACCCAAATTGGAGCCCAAATGGGAAGGACCTTACATCGTTCACAAGTTGTACCTGAATGGTGTATACTCTTTGGTTACCATGGATGGTGATCATATAACTCCTCCCACCAATGCCAAATTCCTCAAGCAATACTTTTCTTAAGCACCATAGTCCTATATGACCTTAAACTGTATGTCGTCCCGCATGACATTAAACTGTAGATGGTCCTAAATGACCTTAAATTATCCAACGTCTTTTCTGAATGACTTTAAACTACATATAAACTCCAAGAACTAAATATGGCTTGATTCCTATCCTCATGGGATATGTAGGAACACTTAGACTCAAGCCCAAACCCAATTTTTCTCTTCGACTACCTCCCCTGGGTGTAGTTCTCTTAGAGAATCCCGCATGGTGTAGCATAAAATTCCTTGGCCCCATTGAAGCCAGGTTTACAATGACCACCCCATGCGCCCCTCTCATTCTTCAATTCTCCCTCATCCTCACTGCATGACGTTAAAATTCATGGCCTTTTTAGAACTACGTAAGGCTTGATTCCCATTCTAATGGGATACGTCGGAATGCCCGGATATTTTTGTCAGTTGGCCCAGCCCTGAGCTCCAAGATCATCCCCTTTGGTCTAGCCTCTTGGCCCATATACCTCCACAAATGCATGGTGTAGTGTGGGCTTATTTCCTCATTTCACAGCAGGTTTATCATAACTGCACCATGTGTTCCTCTTCTTGGAGGTCTTCACCCGTCAGCGTCCTCACCGCATGATGTAAAACTGCACAACATTCCATAACTACGTGTGGCTTGATTCCTATACTTATGTGATATGTAGGACCACCCGAACATTCAGTCTTTGGGTTTATCCCCATCTCTTAGAAACCTCTTTATCATCCTGGCCTCTTAGCCCAAGTCCTTCTAGGGGAGGGGTATACGGTGTGGTACGAGCTTATGTCCCCATTCATGTCGGGTTTGTAACAACCACACCAAATACCTCTTTCTCCTAAGAGCCCTTCACTCCCCTGTTCTACACACATCTTTTCGATTTGGCTACTCTTAAGTTGGGCCCCTCGACCCTCTCTGGCAATTCACTAATGTGCTCGGGAGTACTCTAGTTCAGAACCTAGAGTGTCGAATTCTACCTAGACATGCTATCACACATTTTTCAGGATTTATGTCCCCTTAATTTGGGTTTTCATCATCTTTTAAATCTGAAAGGACCCCCAAATGGCATGGATGCTTGGCCCAAGGGCTCTCTTACTATTTCAGGACAACATCCTTGAGGGTTTTAAATAACAATTTGATACAAATCTCATGCTGTGAATATGGTCAGTGGTTGAAGCTCGTTTTTTGTTACCATTTTAGGTCACATGATGCGGATATTGTGTTTTGAACATGGTCAACAGTTATCCTCCATCCTCACACCAACCCAATAGAGTCCTAAATTCCAGTTGCACGATTCACATCATTTTCCACCCCATCATGTCCAAGTGGAATTTCGACACTCTTGGTACTATCCCTCAGTGCACATTTTCACGTTAAGAGGACAAAGCCATGGTAAGGCATAATTCAGGGCTCTGAACCAATTTCCCCTTTACGTGTATCCCATGTGTTGTAAAGACCTCTTCCACCCTTGTTTCCCACACTGAGTTTGACTCACGTGGGCTTAGGGATTGGACCAAGGTCCGCGCTCTCTTGGAAGAGTTTCGCTTCTCCATGGTCCGAGATCTAAGACCTTAAACTAAGACATCCTTCTATGTCCTATCCATAAGGTGTAAGATTTGTAACCCTTAGAACTACGTATATCTTGATTCCCATCCTCATGGGATATATAGGAACGCCCAAACACCTCGTCTTCGGGTCCAGCTTAGGTTCCACTAATTACCTCCTCTTTTTGGACTTGTAGCCCTAGTTTTCACAGAATTTCATGGTGTGGCATAGGACTCGCATCCTCATTCATGTCAGATTTGTATTGGATTCACCACGTACTTCCCTTCTAAGAGCTAGTCTCTCATTCCCCTCATCCCACAAGACGTTAAACTGCACTCTCAGAACTACATATGGCTTGATTACCATCCTCATGGGATATGTAGGAACACCTGGACATTTCTTCCATGGGTATATCCCCATATCCTCTGACCTTTTCTTCCCCCTCGGCCCGAGGTTTCTTCCATGGAATTGTTCATGGTGTGATGTGGACCTCATCCTAATTCACGTCGAGTATGCTTTATCACATCATGCACATCCCCCCTAAGACCTCATTTATCTTGCACGTATCAAAGACATATGAAGTTAAACTATTCTTCTTGGTCCTACATGACTTTAAATTGTTGCGTCTTTATTGAACGACATTAAAATTCATGGTTGGTCCTATCATGAGACCCTAAACTATGATATTATTATCCTAGCCGCACGACGAAAAATGATATTGCATTGTGATGCCCTCAATCAGGGGGGGGGGATCATGTTGGGTATTGGTCATCCACCATGCCATTTTTCAATTCTTACATGTGGATTGATTCCTATAGCGACACCAAGATTCTCTATCCTCGGTTAATTGCTTAAAAAAAACACACATCTATCCTAAAGAAAAAACAGGATCCATCAAATGCCACTTCTTTTGGTGCGTAGACCAGACCTGCACGACCTTATCATCTATGGAATTGGTACCTTACCATGTTATATTCATAACTACGTTTGGATTGATTCTCATCCATATGAGATACGTAGTGATGCCCAGGAATTTCGCCTCAGGCCCAGCCTCTGGGTCATCAACCCTTCTAGCCCCTCAGCCCTAATCATGGTCTAGACAATATGACCTTAAAATTATGTGCACCGTCTACACTGTATGATGCTAAACTAAATTTCTATCATCTACGAGGCATTCTAGGTCCTCACTAGGGAGGTCCTGTTTAGAAGAAAGTTTGATCTCTGATCAGACCGATGCACCAACCTAATGTGTTTCCACCATGGTGGCATAATTTCAAGAGTGTTGGAAACCATTTAAAAAACCAATCACTCCAACCTCCACAATTTTCGTGCCATTTATTTGGATCCTCATTTCCTTTCATGACTGAAGGAACCCCCTAATCGTAAGGATGCTTAGCCTATGGCTCGCCTACTTCCTGGGTTAGCATTCCGAAAGACTAATGGATGAAATTTTGAGTCAGGCCCCGTGTTTCGAATATGGTTAGTGGTTGTCCCTCATTTGTTATCCCCATATTAGGCTAACACGATAAGGATGTTGTGTTTCAAACATGGTAAAAAGTTATCCTTCATTGTCATGACACCTTCACAACATTCCAAACCTTGGGTATCGTGATTCACATTTTCCACCCCGTATGTTTGGATTGATTCTAACGCCCCTGGAATTACCCATCTCATGCACTAGAGTACATTGGTAATGTGATAATTTGACTGTTCTGAGAGCTTCATTCTCCAATCAGGCCTCACCCTTTCTTCTTGGAAGCCCGGATGGGTCGTTTATACCCCGGATGCCTGAAACTTGGTTGGAATTCCCACAATCAAACGAGGTGACGATGCGAACTTACCTTGTTTCTCACATCGGGCACGACCCATGTGAGATTAGGGATGGATTGACAATTATTTCATGATTGTGGTTAGAATACATTAAACTGAACAAAAAAGTGAATAATTTTTTCATGAACGCAGTTCAGAATGAGTAGTTGAAAAGAAGAATAAGTTTATGAGTTTGGAAAAAATAGGGCCCTTAAGGATCAACGTTTTGGATGGATTGATCTAGTGTTTCCACCTTCCGACTTGTGGCCTCCAACATTGCTTCCTACCCCTGATATACTTCTCTTCATCAGCAGATGCAGAGTGCAACTCATTAGCCCTGGCCTATGCATGCGATTGTTCAGTTTGGAGCTCAATCATTTGGCGATTTTTCTGTACTATCTGCTCCTAAGCATCTGCTATCCAGGGCCTCAATTTCTCGATGAGCTCAGAGTGGTTTGCAATGAATGCCTCCCTTTCTTTCGCTTACTCTTCAATGTGTCATACCTTCTGCTCTGCCATTAGGAATGCCTGAGTATTCTATGACTCTTTCTAGCATTGGGAAATGTTGGAACGTTGGCTATTCTTTAGTATCTTCTCCACCATGTAATCACAAATCATTACATGAAGATGGTAAGCATCTACCCCTCCAGCACAGATAAAGTGTAGCCAGGTGCGGAGTGATCCCATCCGTTTTAGCCATTCTGACTGTGGATGACTGAGGAAGCGCTTGATACACTTCCAACCCTTGTGTCATGTCATATAGATCTCATAAGATGCTTCCAAATCAGAGTCATCTATCTCCTTAGGGTCTACAGGCCGATAGTTAGAGAAAACAACCAAGAGATCAGTATCATAGTCTTCTTATGGTACTCTTCCCAAGGGATTAGGCTCTTGAACATGTGGGCAGCCTTCCTATATCGCCTCAATCTCAGCAGCTTCACCCCCACCGACTTCAGACTCCACCCAAATGTTAATATTGTCGATGTCCACAACCATTTTCTCATCTGATGTCGGGGTCGGCTTAGATTGAGAAATATGTCCTGAGTGGGTCGGTGTGTTCACCATCGAATCATCTACGAATGGTCTAGATTCAGAAGCCCATTGAGCCTCCAGTTCTGTGATTATTTCACAAATAATGAACACCCTGATCAGATGAGCTCTCTAACGAAATATACAAGCATCTAAGTGAGAAAACTTATGAGAGATCAGTTCATCAGCCTCCGACGTTTCTATTACTGTAGGAGCTGTCATTGTAGGAGATCCTTCAGTGCTTTCCAGTTCAATAATGGGTGTCATCTCCCCACCTTGTTCTATCAGTGCACCCCCCCTCTGGGTGGGGCTTCTTGACCGGCGCCAATATACGTCTGAACAAAAAAAATCCGATTGAATATTACGAGCGATGAAAATAGGAAAAGCTAGGATGAGGATTGAGGAATACCTCGAGTAGCTCAACTATTTCTATATCAGATCCAACAATATAGCTTCTCTCCTTAAGACTCCCTTAGTGGGTTGTCCCCTGAGACCCTTCACCTCCAAGATCCTCTTCAACTTCCCCTATTTCTTCTCCCTCTCATTATTCCTCTCCTTCTCCCTCCTCTTCTTCTGACTCATTTCCCTATGACTCCTCATCACTATCATCATCTTCATATGATATTCTTTCTGGATCATGCTCCTGGTCGAGCATTACCTTCACCAGGAGGGGTGGTTCCTCACACTGACCTCGCTGGCATGCATATGCGTCCATGGCCATCAAATATACATGCCGATGATGGAAGTTCACCTTGTCATCAATCTGGATGAGTCCAACTTTTGGCAGCTGGATTCCATCTCATACTATATTTTTCCAAAGGGATTCGGTTCCCATTGACTACTGTAGGGTCAACCAAGATGACCAAAGTGCAGGAAATATTACATCCTTAGAAGGTTGAAGAAAATACTTTATCTACTTCTCAGGAAGCTCCCTGGCCACTCTGCGAAGTTGTTCACGAGCCCCTCTCCTTCTGGATGACGAGGGTGCAACCGCACCATGTGATGTTCCCGCTGCTAAAGTCCCAGCCTGTACCAACCCAGATTCCTAACTTGTCCCCGACCTTTCCTCCCCAGCGGCGCTTTGTCTGTTCTCCCACTACCTAGGATCCACACTGGCCACCTTGAGCTGCCGGACTCACTTCCGTAGGAGCCCTTCGGGATACACCACCACTAAATGTATGGCATATTTTGTTGAGAGGTAAATGTAAACTCCAGTAGAAGGAAAGGTAATTACCTCATTGGAGCCATAGGTTGTGAGCATTAGCCACATTTGACGGATAACACAATGATGTTTCTCCTCTTGGACATCTGTATACACCTTCTTTAGCATCTGCTGGAGGCATCCAAATTTCCTGGAAAATCTTGACGACACATAAGTCTCATAAATAATCTTTCCATTGACCTGGGATACAAGCACCCCACCTATGATGCTCTGAAAGTATTATCTTTTCTCCAATGAGCCTTGACCATCATCTATCATCTAGCCAGTTGGGGTGTGGAACAGACTAAAGGTAAAATTGGTGTGATTTCTGATCCTGATCCTTATCCCCTCTTCATTGTGCGTCAACGGCATGACCCTGACAATGTTCAACAAGGAAGGTCGTAGGACATTACTTGGGGGACGAATGGAATTTGGGAAGGTGTACCTGCCACAGTGAGCCGTGAACCAACCATGAAGGATTTGGAAAGGGCCACAGATCCTCCTCGGTGAGCCCCCTCTTAAAATAAATCCCAGGATGACGTACAGTCGGGCCAGTACAGGGACCCCCAAGTTGAACCTCTAATTGGATTCCATAATGTCGACCATCACCAATGTTGCGGGGAAGACTCCCATCCTTGAATCCCTTACTGGAAATAACCACCCGCTTAACAAGGTTTCAAGAAATCTGGAATATCGGATGTTCAGGTCCCAACTTTCATCCACACTAAAGCCCCAAGATTGATATTCCCCCACCTTCAGGATCCTCTAGTATGATCCGCTTTTGCTCCTCTATGCTGTGGTCGGACACTATTTTCCTTGCCCTGACATCATGATATTTGGATCTTTCGTTAGAAACAGGCTAAACCACTTTGAGTAGGAAATGTCCTTTAGAAAGTCCTTGACCCCTAATATCTCCTTGGCCAGCTCCAATAGGTGCCATGTTAGGATGGGATTTCACAACCTGTCTCCCCATATGTTCTCTGTCAGAAGAAATTCATTGTATTGGTGCCCATACAAAGGGATTCCCCTGATGCAATGAATATCCCAAAGACTGATACCAACCTCCCAATGGTGGAGATGGAAGGTGTTGGTATCAGGGGACCACTGGGTAAATAGCTCTGGTCCAAGTTATTACTGGTGGTAGAAATGGAACTGCAACGTCCACACTACCTCGAACAACCCGATGTGCCGCAGTTCTACCCCAAACTGATCACATGATTGGCATACCCAATATACCCAGGCCCACTCACTTGTGAAATTTCCTCCAGAACTCAGGTCCCAGTCCTACAACCAACCCTTAGTATCATTAGTGATGCTCTGTCAAAAGGTACTTGCATAATGGATCGGAGAATCCTTGGTGATCGGTTTGCCTCCTGAGATGGTTCTAGTCCTCAGATTTAGAACATAGATGGCCATGTGCCTAGTTTCTTTGGCAGGATGGCCATTACTTGTGATGTTGTATCAGGTAAGATTATCCTCACGAGTCACCCATGACCGCGGTGTGTCGACTTCGAATCTCGGCACCGGTACCTCCTCCAAAATACCAAAGTCCCATATCGATAGGTTGTCAGATAGCACATAATCCTTCTGGGTTTGGGTCAGCATGTTGAAGAGAGTTTGATTGCCAGATACAACTTTTTGGGCACCATAGACCTCAGGGTTCACGACCATCTAGGCCCTCCGAGCAGTGTACAAAGCTTCTCTCTCTACATCACCCAGATCAACAGCCATCTTCTTTTGGTAAATTCTGAAGAATCCCTGCACAAAAAATCCAACACAGTGCGTGAAATATTAAAAGCTGGCACGAAAAAAAAACAAGAAAATGGCACAGAAAACTGATGTTGCGTGCAAAATCACGACCAAAGTCGGGGGATTCCACACAAGTAGAGGTCAGATTGCGCGCAAAGGTAGGAAATATTTTCCACACACGAGAGAACCAGAGCTTATCACACAGAAAAATATGTACAGACCATGGGACCCCCGAGGGATTTTATAGGCACGGGGTGAGTTTTCTGCGCACGCAAAAATGCTTTATGCGCACCTAAAGGGTTTTACATGCACCGCCATCGGAAAGTCCATTTTTCTCATCATTTACCTTAGAATCTGACCATCACTCCCTCTCGTAGCTCCGATTCCGAGGGGGGGCATTTGTAGATGCTAGAATCCACTAAAGGCCTCGCACCAAAATTTATGGAAAACCGAAGGTGAATTTTGACCAAAGGAACTGGTCCAAGATATCCCAAAAGGATGTACGAAATATCCAAGAATCACAAGTAAAACCATCCTACGACATGTAAAAATCCGCATCAAAGAAATCTTTTGCATGCCGCATAGAATGTTGCGCACCGCACGGAAAGTTGTGTGCAGCTGAATGAAGGAATGGGTTTTCCATGCCGGCTAAGTTCCGCGTGCCCTCCGCGGCTACCGCTCACCTATAAATAGAAGGGAACCCCCTTGCTCCCAGGTATGAAGAATACTAACCGTCTACCCTATTCATAATTCACCTCTTCCATGTGAAAAAGATGCCTTCCAGGTATGGGATTTTCTACGATAGGTCTCCCAGGGGTCCGCCTTCGCATGATACCACTAGGTCTTGAACCTCTCCCAAGTACTTAAGTGTTGGGCCCCTTATGTTCAAACCCTTCCACTTATGTGAAAACTCTTCCACTTGCATGCAGAACCTCTGCCCCTATTTGCACGCAAACCTCTTCCATTTGTGTGCACGCCTTATTTTTCACTCAACCTGGCATTTTGCGCACAACAGTCCCTCTTTTCACACCTATTACGCGCAAACCTTTCCTTTTGTGTGCAATCACTTCTTCTTGTGTGCACATTTTATCATGTGTTTGATGTCGCTCTTCTGGGCACCATCTTCAGGTACTTATTACACACAAAACATTTATGTCACACACCCTTCCCCCATACGACCCTCTAGGATTGTACGAAGTGATTTCAAGGTCTCTTGGGTAGTGCTTCATGTTGGATTTCTTCAAATTATGCTTGCTCGCATAGGCATGATAACGAATATTGCTTCTTAGCATGGCCATGCTAACGTTGGCCCCTAAATAGATCACTCCACGACACCCCTTCAACATAGAATTGCCGATGCCTTCCCTTACCAAAGGGCGGGAAGGTATCAGTTATGTAAGTCCTAGGGGTGCGGAGTGAACCCACCTTGTCCGAGATGCAGGACGTTAAACTTCCAAGAACCATCATCCTCAGCACATGACGTTAAAATATGACCTCAACCCATTCACTTTACATGGGGTGCCCCATATCAGACATTCTCTATGCCCACTCGTCTGCATGGGAGTGAGATCTTCCTCACATGGAATGATATCCTCTTCATTGGAGCGACGCCTGTCTGCGGGGAAGGGAAACCACCTCAGTTTAATCCCCTATCCTTTATTGTGGGAGGAATAATTCTTTCTCCCCTCCTCTATTCCATTCCATATACCAAAGGAGATATGGGAACTGGGACCTTCGTTATTCCATCCCTCTCCCATTGGGCTTTGTCGCCACCTGGGCCTCCATCCTGGAGTAAGTCCCAATATCCATCTCCCTGGGCTGCTAACCACGCATAAGCCCCTATTTCCTCTTTGGGACTCTAACCACATGTAAGCCCAATTCCACTTCCCAGAGGTTCACCTTTTGCGACGTGGTTGTCAAGTCTCTGTTGCCTCTTGTTTCTCACACCGATCATGACTCATGTGGGCTTAGAGTAAGAATCGACCCTGACATCCTCTCTAGGACACCTTATCGTGTAAGCCCCAACAATTCCGAACTATGTGTACTTTGATCCTTACCAAGGAAAGGTACATAGGAAACCTCCCTGAGGTTCAATTCCAACACCTATTGGTCCCGACCGTTTCACGTCAGTTCACCAAACCTCTACCGAACTACCTGGACTTTGATCCTTTCCAAGGCAAGGTATGTAGGATGCCTCCCTGAGGTTCAATTCCAACACCTATTGGTCCCAAAACCTTCACGTCGGTTCACCAAAACTCTTCCGAACTACGTGGACTTTGATATTTTCCAAGGCAAGGTACATAGGATGCCTCCCTGAGGTTCAAGTCCAACACCTATTGGTCCTGAACCCTTCACGTCGTTTCACCAAACCTCTTCAGAACTATGTGGACTTTGATCCTTACCAAGGCAAGGTATGTAGGAAGCCTCCATGTGGTTCAAGCCTGACAGCTACTAGTCCCAACCTCTTCATGTCGGTTCACCAAACCTCTTTCAAACTATGTGGACTTTGATCCTTGCCAAGGCAAGGTACGTAGGATGCCTCCCCAAGGTTTAAGCCCAACACCTATTGGTCCCGACCCCTTCACGCCGGTTCACCAAACCTCTTTTGAACTACATGGACTTTGATCCTTGACAAGGCAAGGTACGTAGGATGCCTCCCTGGGGTTCAATCCCAACACATACTGGTCCCGACCCCCTCACGTCGGTTCACCTTCGTCCTGCATGACGTTAAAATGTACGCCCCTTTATTTACCATTCGAACTACATGGGATTTGATCCTTGTCTCCAAGACAAGGTACGTAGGAAGCCTACCTGAGGTTCAACCCCAATTAATGGTAAGCCGTTGTCATCCCCATTCGATGTTAATCCATTGTGATCTCCAATCGACGGTAAGCCGTTGTCATCCTTAATAGACGGTAAGACATTGTGATCTCCAATCAATGGTAAGCCGTTATCATCCCCAATCGACAGTAATCTGTTGTCATCCCAAATCGATGGTAATCCATTGTGATCTCCAATCGACGGTAAGCCGTTGTCACCCCACCCAGCAGTAAGCTGTTGCGATCCGAAATCTACGGTAATCCATTGTAGTCCCCATTGTTTGGACCCACATCTCTGGTCTACCCCTCGAGCATTGAACCAACCTTAGGCTGCTAATCGTATGTAAGCCCCAATATATCATCAGTTCACTGCCCTTTGCGCACACCTCGATTCCATACCCCCATCCTGAACTACGTGAACTTTGATTCCCTGCCATAAGGATACATAGGAAGCCTCTCTGAGGTTCAAGCCCAACACTACCATCACCTTCATGAAAGTTCCATCATTTCGCCCTCTACTTCATTAAACTCGCCGTCATCCATCCTAATTCCTACCTGGGCTGCAACATCCCGGTGAAATCATGTCACCCACATTCTCACTGCTCCTAACAGCAACCGGGTAACTAACCACGCATTAGCCCCAGCATCGGTGTTCCCTCCAGGGGTTGCACCCATTTGATCCACTCCTATAAGTGTTCTGATCAGTCTGATCCATCTATTCCAGATGTTAAACTAGTGACATACCCTATGTTAAACATGGAAAGCTAAGGAAAACCTCATAGACATCCCCATAACATATAATTACCCGCACTCGACGTGGGATACCTTGGTCTTCCGTACCCTCAAGAAGCCCTATCATAAGGGGAAGAAAACCAAACACGCCAGTGTTCCAGCATCCAGACACACTAGTGATGTTCAATGTGACTACTCCCCTGACCGAAGGTTTCTGCCCTGATCGGACCCCTTGGAATGTCCTGACAGAAGTAGTGTAATTAACTAGCATCCATGAATACATGGCACCAAGAAGAGTTTCACAAAAAAAGTCTTAATATTTAAGGGAGACCCGGACTAGGTAACGAGTTCCGAGGAGGAATCCACAAAGGGAGGAACCGACATCCCATCATCCCATTTCGATCAAGGAGAAAACTTCCCTGAATAAGTGATTGATGTCGCCCATCTTTGGAAAGAGGGAATGCGGGGCAACATTCATCCCATCCTCCCACAAAAGGATTCATGACCCAACGAAAGCGTCAGAAACAACTATCAAGCATAAAAATATCAAGGTTTCATGTACCTCAAGACATTGAAGATATTAAATTTATTTAAAAATAAATAGATCATAAAGTCTCATAGAGTTACATTCTCATCCAAGTTTAGTGTTGTGTGTCATTTACGCTAGCGAACATAATTTTATTATTTTAAAATTTCAGTTGTTACAATATTAATCTAATCATCACTAATAAATATATTAGAAAACAAAATTTATTTATTATTCGATGGCAGAATTCCCTTAAAAATAATTGTTCTTTATTTCCATTTAATTATGGACTGGATTTCTAAATTTTTGTAAAAATATCTTTTATCAGAACATACAAGGTCATGTAATCATCAGATTTTGACACAGGGTCAAGGAGATTGGAATTTCATTAAATGAATAGATAAAAATATTATTAGAGATAAAAGTGAAGTTTGAATCTATTTTACTCTCTTTTTCTGTAGATTATTCTAGACCATGTATTATAGGGATACCAATAAATATATTTGTACTATAACCCACTGATTAACCCCTATTTTAAAAAATAGTAGAGTTATCAATCTTAGGTATATTTCACATATAAAAAAATATCCAAAAACTCTATTCAATTTCCTTAAAAACAAAACAAATACTTTCCATTAATAAACATTCCAAAAAAATTTAGTTAGCATGGATTTCACATAATTTAGATTAAAAAAATTATGATTCCATCTCTAAAATATAGTGCAAGATATTATATAAATTTGATATTCCTAAAACTCTACCTTATATAACTTATTAATTCTATTTCCATAGATATAACTAATCCCAATATAGGGACATAAATACACTTATGGTCACCTCAATTTATATCAAAGGATTCAAAAATATATTAAGGAATTTATTGAATCCTTGGGGTTTTTATGAATTCTATTGAACACAAACAAACTAATATCTAATTTTACTAGAATTCTGGGATCACATATTTGTATATTAGAAATATTAAAACATGAAAGAAAAAAAGTTCAATGAATGGGTGTCCTATTATCTCAATTTATAAAATAAAGAAACCAAAGTTTTTATCAAATTAATGATAGCCTTCACCGATACCATATGAAATTATCAATTTATATATAAACACATAATTAGCTACAAGGTCACATAAAAAATACATAATAAAAACTAAATAAAATCATGGCCTTAATTACAATAGAAAACATACTACTAAATCCACCACTATAATGACACAGATCACTATTGTAACATCCTACCACTCCTCATTGGCTTGAGAAGGTAGAAGGATATTACATGGCCTTTGGAAGCATCCCCAAGATGCCAAAGGCTGGAAATAAATGCCAAGGGATTCAACACAATCAGGGGATTATTTTCCCTTTGAAAATAAAACAACCCAACCAAACATGCCATAATGAAATGACCACTACTTGAGGCATGTGAGAAATTTAAAACAACTCAAAGTAATACCATTAAAATCAAACCAAACTACAATAGGGTACCATAGTGAAATACAACTAACATCAAAGTACACATCAAAAGATAAAACCACAAAAGTTCAAAGACTCCAATATATAATTCCACTACATCCAACATACTCCATGATCCCACTCCACAATACAACCCAAGTATCATGAATAATAAATAAATAAGTGTGATACTTTACCTTTTACAATTCCCTGATAAACAATATCTTCAAAAGCACCAAAGTTCCAAAGCAGGGGTGAGTAATCAAACTCAGTAGTATTTACCAAAATGACTTCCCTAATCACGCCACTAGTGTATAACATGTTCTCTAATTTATATAAAAAAAATTATATAAACACTTTAAAACAGTCTATATCAAAGCCATGGAAATACCAAGCCAAAACATTTTTATATACTAAAACAATTTCCAAGGAAAGGAAAAAAACAAAGCATTGAATCAATTCACATTACTTTTTGGCATACCCATTCCATGATTCACCCACACACCCACACATGAATGCTTCACTGAAAGTTCCATACTCATGAGTGATTTCTCATCCATACAATAAATTGTCACTAACTGGATAATATCCTTGTGTCCCAATGACACACACCACTTATCCAGGGTCATGTACCTTTATACCCCGATGGTACACACACCTTATTTATGGCCATGTTGAAATCATGCACTCACACTAACCAATGTATTCCAAAACCATTTCAAATCAACCATTCTATTCTATTTCAATAAAACTATTATTTTATTGAAAACCTTAAAAAAAATCATAAATCCAACAAAGTTATATTTTAAAATCAACATTTTAAAATCAAGAAACAAATCACTTTGCACATTTTTTTTCACAATTCCATAAATCCACAGACCATCACTAAACAATGTTTCTACCATGATTTTTCACACCAATTTCACAATCAATTTCAAGCAATTTAACTAATTTGAAACTAAGCCTTCAAGTTCTTATAAGAGTATTTCAAGAGTGAATCCACCTACCATGGTAATTATGATGAAAACAAATAGCAGCACGAAAACGCCAACACAACCAAGTTAAATCTTAAAAAACCCACCTTAAATATCTTTCCCTAACATCAACACAACCATATATCATCATGATTGGAATCAAACATCAAATATATATACCTAATTAATTAGATCTAGGATTTTGAGAGAGATAAGAAAAGTAGATCTAAGAAAAACTACCAAAATAAGGACTTACCAAGGGAATCGAGCTTCAACACACCAAGAATTGACTTTGGATTACTTCTGGTTTAATGGGGAAAGAATCCACTACCTTTTGGAGGAAGAAATATAGAGTTATGTCCAAAATAGAGGAGAAAAAAGGTCCTTAGAGGTGAAAAAAAGTTAGATACATTTTTTAGGATCTCACTTTTAAACTGTACATGGTTAGTCACATGGTAAGGAAAACCGTGCACTAACCGTTCTCCAGCCTCTTCCTCAAGGATAACCTCACATGGTTGGTCTACATAGTTAGAAAAACCATGCAACAACCATAAAAAATCCCTCTATCACACTTTACATGATTTATCATGGGTGTCCGCACGATCTTTCCAAATCGTGTACCTAACCGTGCGCCTATCCAGAATTCCCTATTCCACTATGCATGATTTCTTGTAGGAGTTACATGGTTTCTACTAACCGTGCTCAAATCACACAACTTTAGAAAAGCCCCAAAACATTACAAAAGTCTTACAAACCCTCAAAAAATTCACCCAAACACTTTACATACTTAAAAATCATAAATAAAGGGTTACTTAATTGAAACTAGGGGTTCTACATTCTCCACACCAATGGCCTTTCTGTACCTGAAAAGTAGAAAACTACTACTGTCCCAAAAGAGTTTGGGAAATTTCTTGACCATTTCCTTCTCCCATTCCCAAGTCTCTTCCTAAATCTGACCATGTTTCCAAAAAACCCACACTAGACCGATGATTTTTCCATGTAATACTTTCTCTTTCCTATCAACAATCTACACTGGCACATGCACCAATGAAAAATCCAACTCTAGGTAAACATGATCCCATCAAATCACGTGGTCAGGATCGGGTTGATACTTTTTTCAACTAAGATACATGAAACACATTATATATAGAACTAAATCAAGGTGGAAATGCCAACTGATATTCTACTTCACAAAACTATTAAAGTATCGCAAAAGGGATTATGTATCGAGGAGATAACTTGCCTTTCTTTCCAAAATGGTGATCTCTAAGCCTTGAAGAGATTCTCAAGAACACATGATAACTCACCTCGAATAACAACAACCATTGATGATGATCCTCATATGATTTATGACGACTATGAGATATCTCTATTCTCTTCCTAATCAACTGAATCTTCTATATCGTATCTTGGATAAGGCTTAGACCAACTAGTGAAGTCTCAGCTGTTTCCACCTAACAAAGTGGAGAACAAAAAGGATACCCATACAATGATTCAAAAGGATCTATATGTATCAAGTTCTGATAAATGTTGTTATATGATAACTCTAATAATTGTATTTTCTCCTACCATGAGCCACCAAAATCCATTACACAGGCTCACGACATGTCTTCCAATGTTTGTATCATCATTTTGAATTGTCCATCTATTTGAGGATGATAAACCATACTCATAGTCAACTGAGTTCCAAGGGATTTCTATAAGGATTTCAAAAAATGAGATGTAAAACTCAAATCTCTATCTGACACTAATCAAACTGGTATTTCATGCCTCTTTTCCACTTATCAGATATATATTTTTGAAAAGTCCTCCACCATATGAGATTCATGAATAGGAATGAAATGGGATGACTTTGTGAGCCGATCTACTATCACTCATATGGCATCTTGTTTTCAAATCATTATTGGGAGAACTATTACAAAATCCATGGTTATCTGTTCCCATTTACAAATAGTAATAGGTAAAAATTACAACATACCTATGGGTCATGAATGTTTCACCTTAACATACTGACAAGTTAAGCATCTCGAAACAAACTCAACCACCTTTATTTTCATACCAACCCACCAAGAATGTGCTTTCAATGCCTTATACATTTTTTTATTCTAGGATGAATAGCCCATATTGAATGGTGGTATGCATGAAGAAGTTGTTCTTGAAAAGCCAATGATACAACCATCTGATTACAAAACCACAACACTGAACTCCCATCTAGATTATATCCCTCGATGGTCCCCCCACCATTGAGTTTTGACCTCATAGAAACATATTCATAATCAAATGTTTGTGCCTATTTAACTATCTTCACTAAATCAGACTTGAATGAAAATGGAAAGAAAAACACCACTTTACCCCAGTATTCACATTCCAAATGCATGTAAACTAGGAATGACATCAACTATCACTAATTGGAATACTTATTTTCCATATGAGCATATGAATATCTACTTAATGCATCTTTCACTAAATTTCCTTTACCCAGTGTATACATTAATCCAAAGTTAAAAATTTGGAGGTACTCTATCCATATTATTTTTCTCAGATTCAAATCCATTTGTGAGAAAATATGTTTTAAGATTTTATTATTTGTAAACAGTTTAAATTTATCACTGAAGAGGTAATGACGCCAAGTATTCAAAGCATAGACTACAAAAAAAAATACAAATCTTTTATTGGGTAGTTATTCTCATGAAACCATAAATTTTTTGAGCTATAAGAAACAACATGATATATATATATGAGAACACATCCCAACCCTGATCCCAAAGCATCACAATACACCACTTACTCTTGTCCTTATTCTATAAAAAATCAAGATTGGTGATGATGTAAGGCAAAATTTAAGCTCTTGAAATAGTTTTGAAATTCCTCGATCCAATGGAATAGAACATTTTTCCTTATCAAAGTTATCATTGGTGAATATATTCATGAGAAATCATGAACGGAACATCAATAATAACCAGCTAGAACAAGGAAACTGCGTATCTTGAATATGTTCTTTAGTGGTTGTCAAGAGATAACAACCTCTATCATTTCATGATCCACAAAATCACCTCATTTAGAGATTAAATGTCCAAGAAAACACACTTATTGTATCCAAAAATCACACTTTGATAATTTGGCATACATGCGATGATCCCTCAAGATTCCCAACACTCATGCCAAACATTGATCATGCTCAGCCCTTGTCCTTGAATATACCAATATATAATCCATTAAAATGACCATAAAAGAATATATATATATCTCTAAAATATATGATTCATCAATTATATAAAGATCTATGGTGCATTCTTAAGACCAAAAGGCATAACCACATATTCATAATAGTCATATCTACTCCTGAAAGCTGTTTTTGGAATATCCTCCTTTCGAACTCGTAATTAGTGATATCTTGATCGCAAGTCAATTTTAAAGAACCACTGATCTCCCCTCATTTGATCAAATAGATCATCAATTCATGGAAATGGATACCTATTCTTTATTGTAACTTGATTAAGATTATGAAAATACATGCACAACCAAATATTTCCATATACCCTTTTGACAAACAAGACCAGTGCTTCCTATAGAGATGTGATAATCCGAATGAAAACTTTGCTTTCTAGATCTTCCAACAACACTTTTAATTACCTTAATTCTGTTGGTTCTATTTGATAAGATGGAAGTGAGATAGGATTGGTCCTCCGAAGGAGATCAAATGTAAACTTCACTTACCTTATGGGTGGAAACCCTGAGAAATTGTTGGGAAAAAAATCTAGAAACTAATATAAAACTACTAAAAAATGTTATTCTTAATCTCTTCCATTGATTCTAAAGTCAAAGATACCAACTGGTCTGAGATAATTCCAACATTTGGTTCCAACAAGACTATTGCACCTGAATTTACATACTTTTCTCATCTAAAGAGACGCTCGACTCCGTCATCAGTTATAAAAATGACCCTTCAGGTATAACAGTCGATGTGATCCTTAAACATTATCATCCAATCCATACCAAGGGTTAATTTATAGAAATCCTTCTCAAGTATAGAGAAATACCATATCAACTCAGCTCCATCAACAGTTATAGAACATTCTCTACATATAAAGGCTAGAAATTCTCTTTGACCAAGAGAAGTTTATAGTTTCAAAATAGAAGGCATAATCTCAACATTGAAACCTATAAAATAAATAGTTATAGAAGACATAATCCCAATATTGAAACCCAAAAAATCAATAGTACAAGAAGAAATAAATAAATGGGATCCATCCATATCAAACAAAATTTATATAAGGGAAGAATTCAAATGAAGCATATGACATCCATGACACCAAACAAGTTAATACCACTTCCCAAGATTAAATACAAACCAAACAAGACTGATACCATTTATAACATCCCTACCATACTCATTGGCTTGAGAAAGCAGAAGTATATTAATTGGCCTTAGGCGATATCTCCAAGATGCCAAAGGTTGGTAATAAATGTCAAGGGATTTAATATAATTAGGGAAAAATTTTCCCTTTTAAAATAAAATAACCCAAGAAAACATGGAATAATGAAATTAACACTACTTGATGCATGAGAATAATATAAAATAACTTAAATTGATACCATCAAAATCAAACCAAACTACAATAGGGTACCACAATGGAAGACAAGTAACATTAAAGTACACAGCGGAAGAAAAAACCATAAAATCCCAAAGACTCCAAGACATAACTCTAAAATTACCAAAATAATCCATGCTCCAAATACAAAATAAATCCCAAGTATCATGAAGCACCATTAAATAAGTGTGATACTTTAACTTTTCTAGTGTCCTGATAAACAATATCTGAAAAATCACCAAAGTTCCAAAGCAGGGGTGAGTAATGAAACTCAGTAGGCTTTCCCCAAATAACTTCCCTACTCTCGCCACTAGGATAGAACATGTTAGATAATTTATATAAAAAAATTTATATAAACACTTTGAAATAGTTTATATCAAATCCAAGGAAATTCCAAACCAAAATAATTTTCCATACGAAAACAATTTCTAAGGAAAGCAATCAAACAAAGCATTGAACCAATTCACATTCCTTTTTGGCATACCCATTCCACAATTCACCCAAAAATGCATGCTTCACTGACAGTTAAATACTAATGATAGGTTTATCATCCATCCAATAAGTCATCCCTAAGTGTTCAATCTCCTTGTGTGCCAATGACACATGCCCCTTATCCAAGGTCACATCCCTTTGTACCCCAATAGTACATGCACTTTATTTAGGGTCATGTCAAAAGTATGAACTCATACTAAACCATGTATGACAAAACCATTTCAAATAAACCATTAAAATACATTTAAATAAAAACACTCTTTTATTGAAAACCTTTCAAATAAACCATTTTCATAAATCCAACAAATCCATATTTTGAAATCAATATTTTAAAATCAAGAAACAAAGCACTTTGCACAACCAATTTACACAATTCCATAAATCCACAAACCATCACTAAAGAAGGTTTATACCATGATTTTCACACTAATTTCACAATAAATTTCAAGAAAATTAACCAATTTGAAACTAGTAATTCAAGTTATAATAATAGGAGCTGAGAATGAAGCCACCTACCTCGATAATTATGACGAAGATGAAGAGATGAACAAAAACACCCACAAAAATGGGTTAAATATCAAAAAACTCACCTTAAATATATTTCCCTAACATCAACACAACCATATCTCATCAAGATTGGCATAAAACATCATATATTTATCCCTAGAGGACTAGATCAAGGATTTTGAGAGAGAGAGAGAGAAGGGAAGTAGATCTAAGAAAAACTACAAAAAACAAGGACTTAACAAGGGAATCGAGCTTCAATGCACCAAGAATTGCCTTTATATTTCTTTTGATTTAATGGGGAAAGACACCACAACCATTAAGAGGAATAAATCTTGAGTTAGGTATTAAATGGAGGAAAAAATAGGGCCTTATAGGTGAAAACGAATGAGATCCATTTTTTAGGATCTCACTTTTAAATCATGTACGATTAGTCGCAAAGTGAGGCTAACAGTGTGCCAGCCTCTACCTCAAGAAGAACCTCACATGGTTGGCCCACATGGTTAGAAAAACCATGTACCAATTGTGCATAAGCCCTATGTCCCACTTTGTACGGTTTCTCCTAGGTGGAAACATGGTCTGGCCAAACCGTGCGTCTACCCAGAAGCCCCTGTTCTACTATACATAGTTTCCTGTAGAAGTTTCACAGTTTCTACTAACTGTGCTCAAACTACGCACCTTTAAAGAAGCCCCAAAACATTACAAATGTCTTATAAACCATCCCAAACTTCACCCAAACACTTTACATACCTAAAAAACATAAAGAAAGGGTTAATTAATTGAAACCAAGGGTGCTTCATTCTCCCAAACATTGGCCATTATATCCCCAAAAAGTAGAAAAATACTATTTTACCAAAAGAGTTTGGGCCATTTCACGACCATTTCCTTCTCTTGTTCCCAAGTCTCTTCCTGAATTTGACCATGTTGCCACAAAACCTGCACTAGACCAATGCTTTTTCCATGCAATACTTTATCTTGCCTATCCACAATCCAAACTGGCACATGCACTAATGAAGCATCCAACTCTAGGTCAACATGATCCCATCAAATCACATTGTTAGGATATGTATGATACTTTTTCAACTAAGATACATGAAACACAATATACACATAACTGAACCATGGTGGAAATCCCAACTGATATACCACCTCACCAACCTGTTCAAGTATCACAAATGGGTCTATATATTGAGGAGATAACTTGCCCTTATTTCTAAAATGACTATGTATAATCCTTGGAGAGATTCTCAAGAACACATGATCACTCACCTCGAACAACAATGTCCATCAATGATGTTCGACATATGATTTCTGATGACTCTGAGCCATCTCCAATCTCTTTCTGATCAACTGAATCTTCTCCATTATCTCTTGGACAAGGATTGACCCAACCAGTGAAGTCTCACCTATTCCCACCCAATAAAGTGGAGAATGATAAGGACACCCATACAATTCTTTAAAAGGAGAAATATGTATCGAGGAGTGATAATTGTTGTTATATGAGAACTCCACTAATGGTATGTGATCCTTCCATGAGCCAAAAAAATCCATTACACAGGCTTGTAGTATGTCTTCCAATGTTTGTATCATCCTTTCAAAATTTCCATCTGTTTGAGGATGATACACCATACTCATAGTCAACTGAGTTTCAAGGGCTTGTTGGAAGGATTTATAGAAACGTAATATAAACCTCATATCTTTTTCTGAAACTATTTAAATTGGTATGCCATTCCTCTTTACCACTTCTCAGATATAGATTTTTGATAAGTCCTCCAATATATGAGATTCAAAAATAGGGATGAAATGGGATAACTTTATGAGATGATCTACTATCACTCATATGGAATCGTGTTTCAAAATTTTTCCTAGGATAACTGTTACAAAATCCATGGATATTTGTTCCCATTTAAAAATAGGAATAGGTAAAGACTACAACAAACCTACTGGTCACTAATGTTACCCCCTAACATGCTGACAAGTTAAGCATATCAAAACAAACCCAAACACCTTCCTTTTCATACCGACCCACAAAAACTATGGTTTCAATGAATTATAAATTTTATATATTCTAATATGAACAATACATCTTGAATGGTGGTATTTATGGAGAATTTTTTCTTGAAAACCCAATGGTATAACCATTCGGTTACGAAACCACAATACTGAACTCCCATCCAGCTTTCATCCCTCAATGGTCTCCCCACCATTGAGTTTTGACCTCATAGAAATGTGTTTAGAATTGTTTGTCTCTGACTCTTTAACCCTCTTCACTAAATTAGGAATGAATTAAACTGGAAAGAAAAACACCACTTCACCTTAGTCTTCACACTCCAAGTGAATTTCAACTAGGACCGACTCAACTACCACTAATCACAAGTATGCTTTTCCGACCGTGTATATGAATTTCTTCTTAATGCATCTTCCACCGAATTGCCTTTACCCAGTGTATACATTAAGTCAAATTAAAACATTTGGAGATACTTCATCCATATTATTTTTCTCAAATTCAAATACCTTTGTGAGAAAATATGTTTCAATCTCTTATAATCCATAAACACTGTAAATTTCTCACCGAAGAGTTAATGATGCCAAGTCTTCAAATCATGGACTACAATAGCTAACTCCAAATCATTTTTTGGGTAGTTATTCTCATAAAAGTGTAATTACCATGAGCCATAATCAACAATAAGATCTCTCTGTATGAGAACACATCCCAACCCTGATCCCAAAGCATCACAATACATCACATACCCTTATCTTGATTACAGAAAAATCAAGATTGGTGTTGATGTAAGATGAAATTTAATCTCTTGAAAAGAATTTTGACGTTCCTTAATCCATTATAATGGGAAAATTTTCCTTTTCAAAACTATCATCGGTGAAACTAGTCATGATAAATCATGAATGAAACATCAGTAATAACCAACTAGACTAAGGAAACTGCGTATCTTGAAGACGTTCTTCATAGGTTTCCAAGAGATAACAAACTCTATCTTTTTGGGATCCCCAAAAACACCTCTTTTAGAGATTACATGGCTAATAAAACATAATTCTTGTATCCAAAAATAACACTTTGATAATTTGTCATATAGGATATTATCCCTCAAGATTCCAAACACCATCACTAAGTGTTGATAATGCTCAGCCCTTGTCCTTGAATACACCAATATATCATCCACAAACATGAAAATAAAAGAATCCAAGTATCTATGAAATATATGATTCATTAATGTTATAAAGACTAATGGTGAATTTGTAAGACCAAAAGAAATAACCACATATTCATAATGGACATTTCTACTCTGGAAATCTATTTTTGGAATATCCTTCATCCAAACTCGCAATTGGTAATATCCTGATCATAAGAAAATTTTAGAGAACCACTGAGCTACCCTCAATTGACCAAATAGATCATCAATATGTGGAAGTGGATATGTATTATTTATCATAACTTTATTAAGCTTATGATAATCTACTCATAGCTAAAGATTTCCATTCTCCTTTTTTAACAAAAAAGACCAGTGCTGCCCATAGAGACGTGCTAGGATAAATGAAACCTTTGCTTTCCAGATCTTCCAAATATAATTTTAATTCCCTTAATTATATTGGTTCCATTTAATAATACATAAGTAAGATAGGAATAGTCTTTGGAAGGATATCAATCATAAAATCCACTTCCCTTATGGGTGGAAACCCTGATAAATTATCAGAAAAAATCTGAAAACTGATCCAAAACTGCTAAAAAACTATTATTCTCAATATCTTCCATTAATTATAAAGTCAAATATTCCAACTGGTATGAAATCATTCCAACTTCTAGTTCCAACAATCTCGTTGCACCTAGATTTACATACTTTTATCCTCTAAAGAGATGCTTAACTTTGTTATTAGTCATAAAACTGACCCTTCAGGTATAACAGTCGATGTGAGACTTAAAAAATTGTCAACCAATATATAACCAATATTACATCATATACATCCATCTCAAGTATAGAGAAATCCCATATAAACTTAGCTCCATAAAAAATTATAGAACATGCTCTACACATAAAGGCTCAATATTCTCTTTGACCAAGAGGAGTTTTTAGTTTCAAAACAGAAGACATCATCTCAACATTGAAACCCAGTGAATCAATTGCATGAGAAGAAATAAATGAATGAGATTAACTTATATCAAACAAATCTTGTATAAGGGTATAATTCAAAATAATCGTACCTCTCACCATTAATGGTCCAGATTGATCATCCAAAATAATTTTTTCTACTCCATATAACCTCTTACTCATTATACTTTGTTCCTTATTTTCCTATTGATATTTCCCTAGTTGAGGAGTCACGGTATTCCTAGAATCACCATGGATAACTCTATTCTATTGATGAGAGGTATTTTTCTGACCTCATCCCATCGAAGCATATGATGTCTGTGACACCTGAGAAGTGTCTCAAACACCTGGATTGGGAGAAATACGAAAATATCACTAAAGATACGCTATATAGTTGAAATTGTGGCATTATATCAGTGGTTTCATACATTCTCACTTTATGTGGTCAAATGAACCACTTTGAAAACATCCAATTTTTCTCTTGGGTCTTAAGGAAGATTCACTAATCCAACCATTTGATTCTGAGTCATCCCACTACCTTGAAAATAGGTGTCCTTATTCCTCTTGTTCTTAACATTAGAGTTCCCACCATTTCTCATAGGTATCAACATAATTCCTCTTCCCATATCTTCTGATATTTCCCTTTCAGCAATCATCACTCTATTTACTATCTCTATATAATCTGTTATGCAAAGCACGAAAATATTTGAGCGAATCTCCTTTATCATCCCTGATTAAAAAATGCGTGCCTTTAAGGAAACACTAGTAGTAACTTCAGGTGAAAATAACACTAAATTCATGAATTTATCTACATACTCTGTCACATAGATAATCCCCTTCTTCAAGCTGATTTTTTTTTGTTCTTGCAATCCTGAACATGTGAGGATAAAATTGTTTTTTGGACAATTCTTCAAAATCCTTCAATGCAAGGCCTTGGTCTAATTTAGCATGAACTGCTAAATCCCACCACTTTCATGAAAGATTATCTAGAATATACATCAATAACTTTACTTTTATCTCTATTGGTGTGTTAAGGAAAATGAAGATTCAATTCATCATGTTTATCCACACCTCCTGCCGTCTTCTGTTTCGAATCACCCCAAAGATGGGTGGATTTTGAATCTGAAACTGAGCTAAATGATCCACTTACCTTGGTTCATACCTCCTATTCCCCATGTACACAACCTGAAAATATTGAACTATACTTTAAAATAGATTTTGGTTCACCTGTGGCTCAGGTTCAACCACATTCTTAGTAGCTTCTTTCTGTTGGTTTCTACAACACCCACTGGGTTCCATTTTCTATAAACACAAAAAACACAATAATTCTCACTCTCTAGAAAATGAAGGATTAACAATTTCAAATTATTTACTTTCCAAAATTTAATATTTTCATGTTCAACCATTTTTGAAAATTTCACCATGCTTTTGAAAATAAACCAATTTTTAAAATACCCATATCATGCCTTTTTCAAAATCTCACATTTGAAAAAATTTCAACACTTTTCAAAAATTAACATTTTTGCAAAAAAATATATATCAATAGTTAAAATGAAATATGAACTCCTAGTGGTAATTCATTTCTATAATGAATTTGATGCTCTTCTCAATGGTTAAAACCATGAAAATGAGGTTACAAATCCTATTATTTTCTCCAAAACACTTATGTACCCCAGTCCCTGGTAACTTGAAGTTCAATATAAAAAGGTTAGATACAAATTTTTTATGTAGTACATTTCATGTATCGACAATCATACTCCTTTATACCATCCCAACACAAGGAATAGACTGGAATGGATTTCAACTCCAAGACCGATACAAATGATAATCAAGTATCAAACAAACTAATACTATTTGTAAGTCAAAGAACAGTCAAGATGATACTACTTCCCAAGATGAAAGACAGACCGACCAAGACTAATACCATTTGTATCATCCCTCACCTCATCATTGTCTTGAGAATGTGAAAGTATATTACTTGGCCTTAGGTGACATCCCCAAGATTCCAAAGGCTGATAATAAATGTCAAGGGTTTCAATACAATTGGGGTATGATTTTCCCTTTGAAAATAAAACAAACCAACCAAACATTCCATAAAGAAATGACCAATACCTGATTCCTGATAATAATATAAAAAAACTTAAAGTGATACCATTAAAATCAAACCAAACTAAAATAGGGTACCACAACGGAAGACAACTAACAAAGTACAAAGCAGAAGACAAAACCACAAAAGCTCAAAAACTCCAAGACATAAATCCACAGTTCCCAACATACTCCCTACTCCAAATCCACAATACAACCCAAGTATCATGAATAAACACTAAATAAGTGTGATAATTTACCTTTTCCAGTGTCATGATAAAAAATATTTGCAAAAACACCAAATTTCTAAAGAAGGGGTGAGTAATGAAACTCAGTAGGCTTTCCTCAGATGACTTCCCTACTCCTCCCACTAGGATAGAACATGTTAGATCATTTATATAATTTTTTATATAAACACTTTAAAATAATTTATTTCAAAGACAAGGAAATTCTAAACCAAAACAATTTTACATACTAAAAGAATTTCCAAGTAAAGAAAATAAATAAAGAATCGAACCAATTCACATTCCTTTTTGGATTACCCATTCCATGATTCACTGAAACATGCATGCTTCACTAACACTTCCATACTCATGAGTGGTTTCTAATCCATCCACTAAGTCATCCATAAGTGGTCAATCTCCTTGTGTCCCAATGACACACACCCCCTTATCTAAGGTTACATCCCTTTATACCCTAATGGTACACACCCCTTATTTAGGGTCACATTGAAAGAAAAAAATCACACCAACCCATGTATGCCAAAACCATTTCAAATATATTAGGACCAAGATGACGAGGAAGGTATTTTTTTTCAAGAGTTGTCTTTTTTTGTCAATGATAGTTTTTGAAGAAAGGAAATCACCTCACTTTGTATTTGGTGAAAATCATACTAACCATTTTTTTATAAGAATCAGACTCACCTTGGGTCTGTAATTGGAGAATATCATAATGGGGAATTGATCTTTATCTGGAATAAGAGAATTGGTCACATGGATAATGTATCTTACTGGGAGTAAATTTTCATCAGATTCACTCTAGATCCAATATGAAAGAAGTGATCATATTGGATTCTGCATGACTATGATAAAATTTAAATTTGATGATGATTTTATGTTTTATATATCATAAATCATAAGTTAACTGGAGAACTTATGATGAAATCTTGGTGAAAGAAAGGGGGATTGAAAAGGATTCAGACCGATTGTATTCTGAGAAGAAAAGGTTGTTGGGAATCATACTCAAAAGATCGTACCTAGGAAAATCATAATCGGTCTTAGGGAGAAAAAGATCATACCCAGAATGATCAAGATGATCACATCTAGGACAATCATATTGAGAAAGATCATACTCATGAAAATAATATTTGGGAACTCTAGTAGTTGATCCTTAAACATTTTTAGAGGCATGGGAATGAAGTTTATGGGAAAAGAGAAAGAAGTTTTAAGTGGTATTATATTTAGAAAAGAAAGAAAATACTCATTAGACTCAATATGCCATTTTAATTAGAGAAGGACTTACTTAAGATCGATGAATGAAAAGTGAATAAAATAATGAGATCAATAATATATTCAACCATTTCAAAAGGGTTGAATTACTTTTTAGGTTTCTAACTGGGTCAAGAGAAGAAGTGAAGAAGTAAAAGTGGTTTGTAAGTGGAGATTACTGAATGAATTGTCAAGGGGGATATTGGAATTCATATGAATTATTATATTCAAAATTCAAAGTGGTATCCATTTCTTCACGTATTTATATATTCAATTGATATAGAGAATTGTATTGAAGAAACTAGATTTAGAAAATTAGACTCATAAATTGAAATCAGACATGAAATTGAAATGAAAGTATGAAGGAGAAGTGAAGATTGTATAAGAATCAAGAAGCTTCAATAAGAGTTGATGAAGTCAAAATAAACCTATGATTTTAGGGGAAATTGAGATTTGGGTGAATTTAAGTGAGATGGAAAGTTTTTGAGATTCTTTCAAAATATCTCAATGAGTCACCTTTAAAAGGAAAAAAATCACATTATACTTTTTTGATGACCGATGTACTATTCACTATAGAAGAGAGAGAAGCTCTGAGTTTTAGGGATAAGAAGAAGTTTCTGTATTCACTTGTATTGAAGAAGTTTTGACAGAGAAGTGAAAGAGAAGAGACATGATCACAAAATTGTATTTCGATGATCATCATACTCAGTGATTATCATAATTATCAAATTACTATATTCATCTTATCAATCATATTCGACTGATCATCGTATCGGGCTGGATAAGAAGATTTAGGATTTTCGTACTGAGATTTTCGGACTGAGGAAGAATCATATAGGGAGGATCCTACTGAGTTTTCTATACTCAGAATTTAAGTGGTGCCGATTCATCTCTACTGTATTCTATCAAAGTTATATTTTTCATACTGGGGAGAATCATACCTAGAAAAATCTTACCTGGAAGAATTACATCGAGGAGAATCATACTTGGAGGAATCATACTAGTAAAAAGAGTACTGGGAAAACCAGACTTGGTTTTTCCTTAACAAAGTCTAGGAAGTTCTTACCATCTTATGGGTAAGAAATCAAAGAATTGTTTTCAATTGAATACATTTGTGAAATTGAAAAGAAGCACATGTAACATGAGTTGATACAAAAAATTTGTATTACCCCATTTGTGCAAAGAGGGTGGACACACACTATTGGAATTATTTACATAATGCTACATGAGTGAAAGGATATATCCTACTCGTTGTATTATAAGGATTGATTCCTAGTAGATTGTGTGGTATTGTATCATTTCCAAACCATACCAAGGACATAACTATTCTTATTTAATAGTAAACCTTGTAAATACTTTTGTTCCTTTGGATGTGTGGTTGAATTTTTTTCAGTAGGTAAATGAATATTTAACAGGAGGTTAAGGTTGTTTCAAGGATACATAAAAATAATATCACTAATTCACCCCTCCCCCTCTCAGTGATACGGTTACATTGACTACTGGGCACTTTCAACTGGTATCAGAGCATATGCGCCATTTTCTTATTCTTTACTGATAGAGAATTTGAATTATTTGAACAGTAAAGGTATTCTGGTTTTTGATGGAAATAATTATCATATCTGGAAAGATATAATGTTGACTTATTTTATGTCTATTGGATATGATGTTCTTGAAGCTTCAACATATGGGTTTCCTCCTATTTATTTTAAAACTCCTCTTACATCTGTTGATAAGAAGAATCCAGAGAATGATAGAAGGGCCAAGAATTCTATATTATCATCACTTTCTGAAATTTAATTCTAAAGATTGAAAGGTGTTGTCACAACCAAAGGTATATGGGATAAATTGAAAAACATATATGAAGGCAATAAAAAAGTGAAGAAGGAAAAACATCAAATCCAGATATTAAAGTATGAATATCTGAATATGGGTGAGTAAGAATCTATTGGGGACTTCTTTACTAGGGTAAAAGACATTGTGAGTACTATCAGATGTCTTGGTGAAAATTTTGACGATTCTACAGTTTTTGAAAAGATCTTAAGAATCATTCCCAATAAGTTTGATGAAAAAATTTCTTCACTAGATGATAGATATATAGAAACATTATCTCTTGATGATTTTCATATCACTCTCATCACTTATGAAATGAGAAGGAAGAAAGCTATGAAGATCAAAACAAAAGTTGATAGAGAAATGTATTTCAAGGATTCTAAGAGAGAAAAGTCAAAGAATATTCTTATTTAAGATAAAGTTGGTGAATTTTAATCTGAAAATGAGGTATGAAAAAATATTAATGATATTTTATCATTTTTTCCTAAAAATATGAAAATAGGTACATGGAAATACAAAGGGAAACTTCCCTTGAAATGTTTTGAATGTGGAGGCATTGAGAACTTTGCTACCAATTGCCCTCAAAGAAAGAAATAAGAGTATAGTGAAGAAGAATAAGGAAATCCAAGAATATCGTGGAAGAAACATAGAGATAAAGAAAAATTAAAATCCACAGGGAAAGAAAGAAAGTTCTTCAAATCCAAAAGAAGAAGTTTCTTGTCTAAAAATTAAGAAGAATAAAGTAGTGATGATGAATCTGAAAAATAAGTTGAGTATGGTATTGAAAATACTTTTATTGAAATATTAAATAATGAAGAAATCACAAGTAGTAGTTCTGAAGAAGAATAAGAATATCAACTTGAACATCATTTGAAAGAAGAGTTGAAAGAATGTCTGAGAAAGATTAGAAGTCTTGAAAAGAAAAACAAAAAGTTGAAAGATGAATGCTCCTTAAAAAGAAATAAATAATGTTTTGATGATGAGAAATAAAAGTTTGTGAAAGAGATTAATGACTTTAAGAAATATCTTAAAGAAGAAAATAATCATAATGAGCATCTGGAGGTGAAGTTGAGTGCGAAATAGGAAGATTTGAAACTTTTTTAATAAAAACTTTCTAAATATGAAAAGAGAAATACAAATTTTCAAAACTATATTACTAAAGTTTGTAAAAGTTCTCGAAATGAGAAACTGGAGATGTTTCAACAAAACATATCTTCAAAGGGTGATAAGAAACATTGAATTGTTTCTAAAATGAAGAATGTTTGGAAAGTTATGTATGTGTCCAAGACCAACAAAGTTAGGAATTCAGAAGTCTCAAATAACCCTGAGTTCGAAAATGTTTTGAAATAATATGAGTCTGGAAAAGATTCAAATAATTTTGGTTTTGATAAAGTAGAAAATAAAAGGAAGACTTCGATTCATAATATTTTGTTTGATGGATTAGAAATTAAAGAGAAGAAGGTGGCTGAGAAACGTAATCACAATTCCGCACGGTATGGAATTTTTAGAGGAAAATACTCATTTTATGGCCATTAATAGTATTATGGTGGATTCTGAAACATGGAAAATATGTATTGGTTCAACAAAAAACATTATGATTATTACATAGGTTATTAAAGGAATGGTTTGAGGGGGAGAAAATTCCATCAAAAGAATAATTCTAAGAAGATTGTTTTAAAGGAACGTGAAAACGTGGGAGCAAAGACTGAAAATAGGTCTCAAAATTTGAAAACTATTTGTGAAAGATGTGAAAAACCTAGACACCTTGAAAAAGGATGTCTTGTTTTGCTTCTGGCATAACAAAATATTCTTAACAATCCTCAAAAACTAAAGGTGAAGAAAGAAAGGGAAGAAGTAAAAGCTCTTGTTGTTGAAACTGCATCAAAAGCCACAAAAGGAGAATGACCTTGGATCCTTGATAGTGGGTGTTCTTCTCATATGAAAAGATATTTAATATTTTTAAAGAATGTGAAATATTTTAAAGAAGGCATAGTGACATTTGGAAATGATGAGTCACTGAGAATCAAAGGTGTTGAATCAACCATCATTGGAAAAGAAAACTTGAAATCCAAGAAATATTTGTATGTTTATGGGATAAGACACAATCTGCTAAGTGTTTCACAATTGTGTGATGGGGTTAACAAGGTTATCTTTATAAAATATGAGTTTTTTTATGAAAAATTAAGAAGATGGAAAAATTGTTATAAGAGGCCAACATAAAAAAGGATTTTTTTTTTCAAATTTGTGAAATATAAAACTCTTGTTACATGAGTATGGTGGAAGAGAATCAATTGTGACAAAAAAGGTTGGGACACATGTGTCAAAGAAACATGATCAAGTTATCTAAAAGAGATAGCATTCGAGACATTCATAATTTTCCAAGAAGAAGATATTAGTGTTGTACTATTTTTCAAAAAAGGAAAGATTATGAATGTTGTGCATAAGAAAGTTGATATTTGTTCAAAAAAACCCCTAAGTTGATTCATTTTGATATTTTTGGGCTGATGAAAAAGCAATAAACAAATGGAGATAAGTACTTCATAACTTTCATTGATGATTTTACTCTCATTACTTGTGTTATGTATATGAAACATAAAACAAATTCTTTGAAAATGTTTAAAAGTTTTAGAAGGAAAGCTAAGAAAGAATGTGAGTATTCTATGAAGAAGTTAAGAACTGATAATTGTGGTGAATATAGAAGTGAAGAATTTGAAATTAATCTGGATAATCATGGAATTTGGCATGAGTATAATTACCCTTACAATCCTTAAAAAAATGGGGATGATAAAAGAAAGAATAGAAGCTTGGTGGAAATGGGAAGAACTATGTTACTTGAACATGGTATTTCTCATTACTTTTGGAGGCAAGCCATGAGTATTTATATTTATATTTAGAACCATTGTTTTTATAGGACTCATTCAGATATGACCCCATATGATTTTTTATGACAAAACTCCAAGTTTGAAACACTTTAGAGTTTTCAGGAGTCCATGTGTTATAAATAAGAAAGGTGGAAACTATGGAAAGTTTGAACAGATAGGTGAAGATGGAATATTTCTTAGATATGATCTGGAAAGAAGAGAATATATATGCTTCAATAAAGAAACAAAAAATAATTGTTGATTCTGTTTATGTGAAAGTAATTGAAAGAGTTAAGATATACAACCATACTCTATCATAAAAGAAAGTTGAGAAAGAGAAGGAAACCAATTTTTATAAGGATACTGACAATTGTATTCCTAATCAAGAATAAGAATCAAGCTTAGCTATTTCCAGTGATAAGGAAGGCACTCAAAAATCTCATCCTAGGTTGAGAAAGAAAGTGGAATCTTAGAATATAATTGGTGATAAACATCGTAAGGTTCAAACAAGAAGAACAACAAATGTTATTACACACACACTTATTTGAATTCAAAAGTAGAGATAAATGATGTGAAGGAAGATTTTGAGTATCTAGAATGGGTTTAGGCTATGAATTAAGAGTTGGATCATATTGAGAAGAATGATACATGGGAACTCATACCCAATACTGAAAAAAATATTATTGGCACAAAATGGGTTTTCCGAAATAAGATGAATAAAGAAAATGAAGTAATAAGAAACAAAGAAAATCGGTGTGCAGAGGGTATTCTCAAATTGTGGGTATTGATTTTGATGAAACCCTTACTCTGATGGAAAGACTTGAAACAATCAGAATTTTTTTTTCTATTTCTATGAAATGAGGCTACAAGATATTTCAAATGGATGTTAAATCCACATTTTTGAATAGTGATCTTGAAGAGGAAGTTTATATTGAACAACCTTGTGGATTTGTTGTTGGGAAAGATGAAATTTATGTGTGTAGATTGGAAAAGGATTTTTATGGCCTAAAAAATGATCTTAGGGAATGGTATTCCAAATTGGATACATGCTTAAGGAAGATGGATTTCAAGAAATGAAGAGTGGATAAAAATATCTACACCAGAGAAAGGCAAGCATATTCCCTCATTGTGATTGTTTATGTTGATGAAATTATCTTTTCTATGAATAATGAAAATAGTTGTGAAATGTTTGCTGAATAAATGAAAAAGGTATTTTAAATGTCTATTCTGGGGGAAATGAAATACTTTATTGGGTTACAAATATATCAAAATAAGGAATACATTTTTATTTTCAAGAAAAGTATGCTAAGGAACTTTTTAAGAGGTTTAGTATGGAAAACTCAAAACCTTTTTCCACACCAATATTAGTGAAAAAAAATTTGTCTAAAGATGGATAAGGAAAATAAGTTGATCAGAAAGAATTTATAAAGTTGATCAAAATTTTATTGTATTTGACTGCCTCAAGAACCGACATTGTTTATACTGTTACCTTATGTGCAAGATATAAAAGTGCTTCAAAAGAATAACATTTACTTACTAGAAAAATAATTATCAAATACATCAAAGTCATAATATAATTTAGAATTAGTTATGGATGCTCAAATAGTATTGACTTGTTTAGGTATTCAGATGCTGATTGGGAAGGAAATTTTGATTATAAAAGATCCACATCTTGTGGAGTATTCTTTTTGGGAAAGAATTATGTTTGTTGGCATTCAAATAAATAGAATTCAGTAAATCTCAGTATGACTAAAGCTAAGTATTTTTCTTCCACCCAAACCACTACTCAACTTATGTGGATGAAAACTCAATTAGAAGATTTACTTTTTGAAGTGAAGTTACCCTTGATCTTGGGTTGTGACAATCAAAGCATAATCATTTTCACCAAGAATCCTATTCAAAATTCTCATTTAAAACATATTGATATCAAATATAATTTCATAAAAGATAATGTGGATAAGAATTAATTGAATCTGAAGTATGTTCCAACATCGGAACAAGTTGATGACATTTTCACAAAACCCTTACCGAAAGAAATCATTTTCTAAATTGAGGTTGAACATGGGTGTCCAACCTCTTTCTCATCAAGGTTGAGGTATGTGTTTTTTCCCCTCTCTCATCTTACATTTGGATTGTATTGTCAAGGGAGATAATTGTTTCATAAATTAATGTTTTTCATATAAAAATAGGGAGTTTTGGGTAATCTGTGAATTCAATACTATTTTGAGAGTGAACTATTCTAACTATTTGTTGGAGTGGTTATAGGAAAAGAAATTGTTTTGTATTCTAGGGAGGATAAATAAGATCTAAGGAAGGAAAAATAAAAAAGGGTGTCATAATCACTAATCTTGGACAACATGGTTTTTCTTTTAATGATTCTTTTTCCTATAATGAGTTAGATCACGTAGGCTTAGAATTGTTGACAAGTGATCCATTTATTGAGGATAAAAAGTTTAGAAATTTATGAAACCTTGTTTACAATAAAATCCAAAGGGAGATATTATTAAGACCAAGCTTATGAGAAAGTTATTTATTTTCAAGAGTTGTCTTTTTTCGTCAAGGAATTTTTTTGAAGAAATGAAATCACCTCACTTTGTATTTAGTGAAAATCATACAGAACATTATTTTCAAAAGAATCAGACTCACCTTGGGTCCGGAATGGGAGAAGATCATAATGGGGAATTGATCATTATTTGGAATGAGAGAATCAATCACATGGAGAATGTATCTTGCTAGGAGTAAATAGTCATTAGATTCACTCTGGATCTGATATGAAAGAAGTGATCATATCAAAGTTTTCATGACTATGATAAAATTTAAATGTGACGATGCTTTGTTGATTCGTATTTCATAAATCATAAGTTAATTGGAGAACTTATGATATAAGATTGGTAAAAGAAAGGGGGAGTGAAAAAGATCCAGACTGATTGTATTTTGAGAAGAAAAGATTGCTGGGAATCATACTCAAAAGATTGTATCGAGGAAAATCATACTCGGTCTTAGGGAGAAAAAGATCGTACCTAGAATGATCAGGATGATTGTATCTAGGCCAATCGTACTCAGAAATATCATACTCATGAAAATCGGATTCGGGCACTATAGCAGCTGATCCTTAAATGTTTTCAGAGGCATGAGAATGTAGTTGATGGGAAAAGAGAAAGAAGTTTTAAGTGGACAAATATTCTGAAAATAAAGAAGCTATTGATCAGACTTGGTATTCCATCGTAATTAGAGAAGGAGTTTCTTGAGATCGATGAATGAAAAGAGAAAAAAATAATGAGATCAAAATTTTAGTCAGCCATTTCAAAAGGGTTGAATTACTTTGTAGGTTTCCAATTGGGTTAAGAGAAGAAGTGAAGAAGTAAAATTGGTTTGTAAGCGGAGATTGCTGAATGAATTATCAAGGGGGATCTTGGAATTCATATGAATGATCGTATTCAACATTCAGAGTGGTATAAATTTCTTCACACATTTATATATTCAATTGATACAGAGCATTGTATTGTAGAAATCAGATTTAGAAAATTAGACTCATAAATTGAAATCATACTGGCAATTAAAATGAAAGTTTTAAGGAGAAGTGAATATTTTAAAAGAATTGATAATCTTTGAGAAAAGTTGACTAAGTCAAAATACACCTGAGAGTTTTGGGGAAATTGAAATTTGGGTGAATTTAAGTGAGTGGGAAATTTTTTGGGATCCCCACCAAATCTCTCAATGAGTCACCTATAAAAGGAAAAAAGTACATTGCACTTTTTTGATGACCGATGTACTATTCACAGCAGAAGAGAGAGAAGACCAGAGTTTTAGAGATAAGAAGAAGTTTCTGTATTCACTTGTGTTGAAGACGTTTTGATGGATAAGTGAAAGAGAAGAGACAAGATCTCATTATTGTATTCAGCCGATCATCATACTCAGTGATTATTGTACTCAACTAATTACCTTATTCAGCTTGTTAATCATATTTGGATGATCATTTTATCGGGCTGGATAATTAGATTTAGGATTTTTATACCAAGATTTTTGGACTTAGGAAGAATCATACAGGGAGGATTGTACTTAGTTTTTCATACTTAGAATTAAAGTGGTGCCGATTCATATCTACTGTATTCTGTCAAAGTCATATTTTTCGTATTGGGGAGAATCATGCCTGGAAGAATCGTTCCTAGAAGAATCATATCATGGAGAATCGTACTCATAGGAATCATACTGGGAAAAATTATACTAGGAAAATCAGACTTGGTTTTTCCTTAACAAAATCCAGGAAGTTCTTACTATCTTTTGGGTAAGAAATTGAATAAGTGTTTTCAATTGAATACATTTTTGAAATTGAAAAGAAGTACATGTAACATGAGTTGTTACACAAACTTGTATTACCCCATTTTTGATAAAAGGGCACACATACACTATTGGAATTTTTTACATAGTGCTAAACAAGTGAAAGGGTATATCCTACTCATTGTATTCCAAGGATTTATTCCTAGTGGATTGTGTGGTATTGGATCATTTCCAAATCATACTAAGGACATAACTATTCTTATTAAACAATGAAACTTGTAAATAATTGTGTTCCATTGGATGTGTGGTTAGATTTGTAGCACCCCGACCCTAGTTACCCAGAATCGGTGCATTATTACATAACATTGACATGATACAAGGAATCATGTCTCCAAAGACTGATTAGTTTAGTATCCTTGGAAGTACTAGAAACATATATAAGTTTTACATTACATCATGAAATAAAAAAAAAACAAAATTATGTCCCATTTGAACACTCTTATATTACTTATCCTATTCCTGAAGGTTAATCATAATATACTTCTTTTCATCCTGGAAAAAATAAAACATAATAAAGGGGTGATCTCAGATGCTTAGTAAGGATAACAATATAGCGTAAACTATCATAAATATGAATAAAAATTTAAGGAAATGTATAAGACTAAAACAAAAGACTTTTAAACTTAAACTTCAGCATAATATGGAAAAGATAAATCAAATAATGCCATTTAATTATTTACATGGATATTCTACTAGTCAAATAATCACATGTAATATCAATACCCAGTTTCATAATAATGGAATGCATAATGCCGGACATCATAACCACATAGTCAAGGCCTCGTGCCAAGACTACAAATAATATTTTATCAAGGCCTTGTGTCAATACACAAGTTTGTCTCATGAGACCTACCGATGAATCGATGAGCTATAGCGGGCTCCACCCTTCACTTACTAAGTCCAATGCATTCCTCATATGAAAAGGTTGAAACATAATTTAAACATTCGTATTAAAACTAACATAAAAAATGTCAATATTTTAACCACAAACCAAGAATGGTATAAAAATAGCACATCCACAGTCAAACATAACTCATTTAATACAATATGAAAGATTTTATTATAATAAATTAACCTCAATCGATAATAATGAAGGATATTGACATAGATGAAAAAAATCATCAAAACTATTTGAGAAAAATATTCCCCTTTTTATTGAAAACATTTAAAAGTATCACTATTTATCAAGAAGCTATTTAAAATAGATTTTTGAATCAAAGTGTCCCATAACACTTTGAAACTTTCAAAAGGAATTTAAATTTTAAAACATTAATGTGCATATAAATAAATCCTTAAAACCATTTTTAAAACATGGACATTAATAAGAAATATTTAGAAGAATAAATTTTTAAAACATTTAAAATGATATTTTAGTTAGAGTTCCTAACCAAATGAGAGACGCTTGAATAAGAATAATTTAGGTAATAAAAACTTTATAATATCATGATAATAAAGGGATTCATGATATACTATGTCAAAGTACAGTATATATACCAAATAAAAGTGAATTGGTGCATAACAACAAAGAAGTCTCAATGGAATATAAGTTGAGATGAATTCCTTTATAAAGACCATATCCTTAGGTTAACGATAAATCAATGAAATAATTATGTGTGACAAATATAAATAAGCTCAATATGATTGTATATTCAGTGTAAATCAATTAGAGTACATTCACACATATTCTTGTAAAAACAACACCAATGACTTGGATGTTTAACTCAATGAATAGAAATTGAGTTAAAATTACTCTTATCAAGTTCATATAGATGACTTGAGAATTTATAAATGGAGTGATTATGTGTATCAAAAGTATATACACACAAATGGGAGTGGAGATTACCACATAAGTAAATAAATAGTTATTTCACACATAATCTTTGAGTAAAGTAATCAATAAAGTTTGTGTAAAACCGAATGAGTGGAAATTGAAATTTGAAATTCCCTTAACGATTTGGTAACTTATGAAACATACACCCCATGAAATAAGGATCATCCAATGATGATGTAAATACCCATAAATTAAATTATATTATGCAAACAATACAATCATGGGAATTACATACACTACAAAAGGTAATAGTGGCAAATATAGCATTAATCTCACGGGAATAAAAGTGAGATGAAAACCCCTTACCATGTACATTTCCTTAGTATAGGGTAGGTTAAACTGATTTATAATGGTGAAATCATTGTTATTAAATTATAAAAGAAACAAATACATAAATATGATATCATATATGATCTTCTAATATTACTTTGTTAATGATATTTCAATAGTATCATTGTTTTGGTTGTTAACTGATTCGTTTTCCTTTATATGTTTTGTTAAGTAAGTCATGTTTGTTATATATAGGATGTATTTGATTCATATCCAGAATAATATTAATTTCTTAAAAATTATTTTTAATCATAAAATGAAAATTATTCTTGAATGATTACGATGGAGAATGAATCTCATCGCTTTTGTGGAGACGATAAGCTGTACGTACGCACGAGCGACAATATCATTATTTTGATAGTGGAATCATATATAATTGGATGGTATATAATTTATAAACAATAATTAACATGTTATATTAATTATTTAAATCAGTTATACTCATTTTATACCCATCCAAATAATAAAGTTTTTGAATAACAAACTACACTACGACGTGGAAATGGTAAGCCGTACGTACGCACGTATGGTGACTTTTTCATTTATAGGATGGATAGAATAATGAATATGGTTATACCATATTTATAATAACATATAATTATATAGGAGGTTTTTGATTTATTATTTTTTTATGGAAACAAAAAATAAATAGGAAGTGGAAGAAGAAAAGAACTTGAAAGAGGGTGGTGAAATTATTACCTCTTCTTCAGGACTTTCCTTTTGAGTTGATCAAAAGGGATAATTAGGTTGGCTTTGTGATCAAAGTAATGAATCTAGGTTGATGTGAGGAAAGTTGGGAGGATATTTGGGCATGTTTTGGCCAAGAAAAATATCTTTGGAGGTGTTATTTTTAGAGAAGTTGAAGTACCCTTTTATAAGAGAGGTGAGGGTCACTTTAGGAAAACCTTGAATTATTATTTTATTATAAATCATTTTCGGTTTATAAGGGATAAAAAATTATTTATTTATAAGAAAAGGTGGTTATGGGTCGAAATAATCTCAACCAATATGTTTTAGACAAGTTTAGGTCACCATATTAACCTTATCTTTTAGAGTTAACTATAAGTTAAATATTTTAACTTTTACCCTGTCTTCTTGTATTCTTACACTATATGGTTAATAAAATTACTATAAAATTCCAAGAAAACCTAAAGTGGTTCATTAATGGAATATATAATATTATTTAATTCCTTTTTATGAATCTTATATTTTTATAAATATTATATCAAACAATAATATAATATTTGTTTTAAAAACTCATTTATGTCAATTTTGACACTATTTAGTATTTGGTTTTTGTAAAAATCATAATAGCATGATTAATTCAAAAAAAAAATTATTTAATAAACTCTAATATGTAATATTAACCTATAAATTAGTTTAATTTATCAAAATTCTCAAATTATATTTATTTGGATATTTATAATATCAATTATTATAATCTTTCATTAATAAGGTAATTAATACATCATCATTGTGTCATAAATAAATTTAATTATTTAATGTCTAAAAATTATAAATAAAATAAAATTATGTTAGAAATAGTTTTATCTTTCTAATGAATATTTATAGTCGAATTTATCTTATGTATAACCCTATATTAAAAATGGTTTAGTTATTAAATTTTGAATTTAACACTTTTAACTCTTCTTTAAATAAAATAATAATAAATGTCCTAATCTAATCCAAGTGGGAAAAATGATCATATTTTATTCCTAAGGTTGTTTCTAGTTTAATTATACTTATCCAATAGAATTAATAAATTTTTTAGGGTAATTATAATATCATTTTTACCTTTAATTACCCTATTTACTTTTAACTGTGGTAAATAAAAGTCAA
This sequence comes from Viscum album, assembly GCA_963277665.1. Lineage (NCBI taxonomy): Eukaryota > Viridiplantae > Streptophyta > Magnoliopsida > Santalales > Viscaceae > Viscum > Viscum album. The sequence goes on from OY728145.1 coordinate 782,156,120, forward strand.
AAAGTTACTATTCAACAAAATTATTTTCATCTTATTGAACAAAAATTTACTTACTGATGTCAACCATGTCTCTCGGGTTTTTTAAATTCAACTCACAGAAGTGGTAAAATTAAGTTTTATGCAAATTTTCAAATGCTCCTAGAAGGTGGGTAAAAGACGGTAAAAAAGTTCAATAAAATTTTATACATCAAATTTTATTATAAAAATGATTACAATGAATCAAATTGAACTAATATAGGTATTATGTATTTATATTGACTTAAAATAAATAAAATAATTTACTATTTAAATAAAAAGTCGGTTTTTAAACAATAACGTAGTGTTTTTCACTATTCATCAAAAATTGAAAGTTTTCAGAAAAATACAAAAAATTCACCCTAAGATAATTTTGATATTAAAAATTCAAAAATGAATTATATTTTACTAAATTCAAAACATATAATTATAATTAATCAATTTAAAATTAATTCCCATTTTCAAAACCAAAAAGCGGGTTTTTAAGAAGTAAAAACTATCAAAAGATTGACATTTGTTCATGTCAAATTTAAATGTGAAATTACTTATAATAACCTAAATTGTATTAAATGATAAAAATATAATATTATTATACTTCCAAAACATTCAAATTCATAATTTAACTTAATAAATTATTTCAATTAAAAAAGTTGTTTTCAATTAAAATTTAGTATTTTTCATTATTCATCAAAATATGAATGTTATCAGAAAAATACCAAATATTTATCAGAAATAAATTTTTATGTCCTTATTATAAAGAAGAATTTAATTTCATTAAATTGAATATATAAAAGTTTAAAATATTGGTTTTAAAAAAGGGTTCTCCATTAAAAGGTGGTAAAATTACATTTTTTGAAAAATACTTCTTTTATCTGAAAAAATTAATTTGTTATTATATTATGTTCAAGAAACACATAATATAGATTCTAAAATTATATGGAGTATACAAAATTCAAAATCGAGTTAATACTATTCATAAACACTTTTTGAACGTCTTGTTTGGTAAGTCGTGGTGCGTTGGAACTCGGTGTTGCGTGTAGCGCAAGCTATTGAATTACTTTAAAGAAAATAACTTACTATGAAATCTTGGGGTGTTACATTCTTCTCCCCTTTTGGAAATTGCATAATCATAATTTGAAAATTGGGCTTGGGAACTTCATTGAAAGTCCCACATCAGAAAAGAGTCAATAAAACTATCACTTTAAAATAAAGAAAGAGAAGTACAAAGGTCACCCAAGATAACCCATACTAGGATTCCATGTAGGAAAACATGGATATAGAAGATAAACTAAGTGTCAAGTTTTGATGGAGAGTGATAGAAAACATGATTAGTAGAAAGTTAACAATAAAAAAACCATGAACTTGTGATGGGATAAATAGTCATTAGTTTCCCAATAGGAAAAGTAAATGGATAATGATTTTTTTTGTTTTAAGTTCCATTTCATAAAGTTGTGGAATTTATTTATGATATTGACTAAGAACATAAAGAGATATTATTAATTTTTAAGTAGAGGTTCATCCTTTAATAAATTTATACCACTAAATCTTTTTTTCCCAAATGATGAGTATTCAAGATGACTTGGTCACACCTGAAGCACTAGAATCAACTTCTAGAGAATCACATGACCCAAAAAGGATAAACTATTTATTTCCCTTGTCTTTAGAGATTAACCAAAACCAAAATGGTTAGTACAAGAACAGATGATCCCCAAAAAGGATAATTCTTTAGAGAAATAAATACTAATCTTAATTTATAAAATTAAACCAACAATACCCAAAGTTCAATAAATACCATTCAATAAAAAATTGTCCTTAAAATACTTCAATATTATACAAACTAATATTGAAACCCAAAACTTATAAGAATTTGATTACGTAGTCTTCCACGTTAAATTTTATCTCTAAATAACATCGACTACTCTTAAAGTTACATACTTAAAAGTAATTAACCTAATCACATATTCTCTATGATAGGTTAATCATTTCCATAAATAACCCAAATCACTATAAATCCACAATAAAAATACACCATTAATCCTCAAATAAAATCCCATAGTATTCTATTTTCCTTAGGCATATAGTGTTCCCAATAGAGCGAATGTCTTCCAAAATAACATTTATCACTTAATCACCAAATCATTTTCCTATACTAAGGATATCCATTTGATAATACATAAGATCCCAAATCAACATATTATTGATCAATAAAATTATTTAACTAAAAAGAATTAGTCACACTAACTAGGGACTTCACATAGTCCAATGGGAGGTGATAAATCCCAATAACACTCTGGTTGTGGGTTCTATTCCCACATATTTGTCCGATGCGACGGTTTATCACAGAGTCTGCGTGTTGTACTTTTTAAACAACTATATTTTATAACATTCCCCAAATGAGATAAATTCCTCAAAAAAACCATAACATAATTTTACCACAAATGTTATCTCATACCTCACATTTTCATCCCAAAATTTAATAACTTTTAATTTCCTCAAATTCAAGGATCATATAAACCCAAATGGTTATTTATAACTATATACACAATAGAAAAGATAATTCTTCCTAAAATAGCATTTCCACATAACAAACTGAAGGGTTACACATACAAGAGAAAAGTTTTCCAAAGTAATCCCATCAACAAAGAGCACTAATACTTTTAAACATTTCTTAATCCATTTATTTACACATAGATTCTTCCTTGACCAAGAGGTTATTCTATAGAATAGGGAATTCACTCGGGTAATGCCCAGGTCCACTATATTTATGGAAAATTACTGTAAATGGATTCTTGGGATCATTTTTATTTTCTTCCATAGTACTCTTCATTTTTCCTCAACAATTCTTTACTTTATGTCCTTTCCTACACATAAAACATTTCTTTGTTCCATTGAGACACTTTCCTAGGTGTCTCCTTCCATTGAGAAACTTTTCTCCATGATCTCCACTGTTGGAGCTCTTATCATTCACTGCCTTTATCTTCTTTGTTGAGTCCGAGAGTTGGTTAATATATATGTTTTTGATCATATTTTTGGAAACATTATTCTACATGAACACGATATCTTTTAAACCTATCAACATTCCATTTCATTTCTCATTTACACCACTGTTCCCACCATGTACACCGTGTTCAATGTTACTATGACTTCCTTGGAATCCAGCCATTGACTAACACAAGAATGCATAGTGTGAGTCATAAAATCACTTAGAGAATATCATAACACATTATTTTTAATCTAAAAAAACTTAGGATTATCCAAGGTTATTTATTCTCATATTATATTAAAATCCTTCAAATCGGTTTGTAAAGAGAATGTGAATTATCCTAAGCATATCCCCTGGGAGTGTCGTAACCAAGAGTGCAGCACGCCCCGTTGTTGTGTACTTGGATACCCCAAGTCAAGCCTGAAACTCATTGTCGAAGTTTTCACTCCTAGGTATATCTATGATAGATCCACCTCTACCTGCTCATATCCAGACAGAGATGTATTTCTTGGAAAACCCACATAATATTTACATTACCAAAATTTTTAGATGTTATTCTATACTAATCCTCAATGTCTATCTTTTGGTAGTGTTTTATAATCAGAGTTTTTTCTAAATCTAGCTTCCAAAATTTGTACTAAACTTCCTCTGATACCAACTATAATGCCTCGAACCCAGTTACCTAGAATCGCTGCATTATTACATAACATTGGAATAATACATGAAATCATGTCCTGAAAGAAAAACCTGTTTAATATCCTTGGAAGTACTAGAAACATACATAAGTTTTACATTACATCATGAAATAAAAAAACAACATTGTGTCCCCTTTGAACACTCTTATATCCATTAGCCTATTCCTATAGTTTAATCGTAATATACTTCTTTGAATCTTGGGAAAAATAAAACATAAGAAAGGGGTGAGATCAGATTCTTAGTAAGGATAACAATATAGATGAAACTATCATATATATGAATAAACATTTAAGGCAATGTATAAGACTAAAACACAAGCCTTTTAAACTTAAACTTCAGCATAATATGGAAAAGATAAATCAAATAATACCATTTACTTATTCACATGGATATTATACTAGTAGAATAATCACATGTAATATCAATAGCCAATTTCATAATGATGGAATGTATAATGCCAGACATCATAACCACATAGTCAAGGCCTCGTGCCAAGACTACAAATAAGATTTTGTCAAGGCCTTGTGCCAAGACATTAGTTTGTCTCATGAGACCAAACTATGCATCTAGGATCTATAGTAGGCTCCACCCGTCACTTACTAAGTCCAATGCATTACTCATATGAAAAGGTTGAAACATAATCTAAACATTCATATTAAAACTAGCATACAAAATGTCAATATTTTTACCAAAAACCTTGAATGGCATAAAAATAGCACATCCACAGTCAAACATAACTCATTTAATACAATATGGAAGATTTTATTATAATAAATTAACCTCAATCGATAATAATTAAGGATATTGACATAGATGAAAATAATCATCAAAAATATTTGAGAAAAATATCCCCCTTTTTCTTGAAAACATTTAAAAGTCTCACTATTTATCAAGAAGCTGTTTAAAATAGATTTTTGAATCAAAGTGTCTCATACCAATTTGAAACTTTTAAAAGTAATTTCAATTTTAAAACATTAATGTCCATATAAATAAATCCTTAAAACCATTTTTAAAACATGTACATTAATGAGAAAGATTTAGAAGAATAAAATTTTAAAACATTTAAAATGATATTTTAGTTAGAGTTCCTAACCAAATTAAAGAAACTTGAATACAAATAATTGAGGTAATAAAAACTTTATAATATCATGATAATAAAGGGATTCATGATATACTATGTCAAAGTACAGTTTATAAACCAAATAAAAGTGAATTGGTGCATAACAACAAAGAAGTTTCAATGGAATGTAAGTTGAGATGAATTCCTTTATAAAGACTATATCCTTAGATTAAGGATAAATCAATGACATAATTATGTGTGAAAAATATAAATACACTCAATATTATTGGATATTCAGTGTAAAACAATCAGAGGAAATTCATACACATTCTTGTAAAAACAACACCAATGACTTGGATGTTTAACTCAATGAATAGAAATTGAGTTAAAATTACTCTTATCAAGTTCATATCAATGACTTGAGAATTTATAAATGGTGTGATTCTATGTATCAAAAGTATATACACAAAAATTGGAGTGTAAATTATTACATAATTAAATAAATAGTGATTTCACACATAATCTTTGAGTAAAGTAATCAATGAAGTTTGCGTAAAACAGAATGAGTGGAAATTGAAATTTGAAATTCCCTTACCGATTTGGTAACTTACGAAACATACACCCCATAAAATAAGGATCATCCAATTATGATGTAAATAAACATAAATTAAAGTATATAATGCAAACAATACAATCATGGTAATTACATAAACCACACAAAAGGCAATAGTGGAAAATATAGCATTAATCTCACGGGAATAAAAGTGAGATGAAAACCCCTTACCTTGTACATTTAATTAGTATAGGGTAGTTTAACCTTTTTTATAGTGGTTAAATCATTGTTATTAAATTATAAAATAACCAAATACATAAATATGATATCATATATGTTCTTCTAATATTTCTTTGTTAATGATATTTCAGTAGTATCATTGTTTTGGTTGTTAACTGATTCATTTTCCTTTATATGTTTTGTTACGTAAGTCATATTTATTATATATAGGATGTATTTTATTCATATATATAATTATATTAAGTTCTTAAACATTATTTTTAATCATAAAATGAAAATTATTCTTGAATGATTGTGATGAGGAATGAATCTCATCGTGTTCGTGGAGACGGTAAGCCGTACGTACGCACCAGCGATAATATCATTCTTTTGATAGTGAAATCGTATATAATTTGATGGTATATCATATATAAATAATACTTAACATGTTATATTCATTATTTAAATAAGTTATACTCATTTTTATACCCATCCAAATAATTAAGTTTTTGAATAACAAACTACACCACGACGTGGAGATGGTAAGTCGTATGTACGCACGTATGATGACTTTGTCATTTATAGGATGGATAGAATAACGAATATGGTTGTACCATATTTATAATAAAATCAAAGTATTTATTAGTTAATGGATTTATTATTTTGTTATGGAAACAACAAATAAATAGGAAGTGTAAGAAGAAAAGAACTTGAAAGAGGGTGGTGAAATTATTACCTCTTCTTCGGGTGTTTCCTTTTGAGTTGATCAAAAGGGATTCTTAGGTTGGCTTTATGATCAAAGTAAGGACTCTAGGTTGATTTGAGGGAAGTTGGGAGGTTATTTGGGTAGGGTTTGGCTGATCCAAATGGATTTGGATGTGTGATTTTGGGAGAAGGGTAAGTACCCTTTTATAAGAGAGGTGAGAGTCACTTTAGGAAAACCTTGAAATATTATTTTATTATAAATCATTTTCGGTTTATAATGGATAAAAACTTATTTATTTTTAATATAAGATGGGTATGGGTTTAAATACTCTCAAGTAATAGGTTTTAGACAAGTTTAGGTCACCATATTAACCTTATCTTTTAGATTTGACTATTAGTTAAATAGTTTAACTTTTACCGTGTCTTCTTGTATTCTTACACTATATGGTTAATAAACTTACTCTAAAATTCCAAGAGAACCTAAAGTGGTTCATTAATGACATATATAATATTATTTAAGCCCTTTTTCCAAACTTTCTATTTTTAGGAATATTATATCAACCAATAATATAATATTTGTTTTAAAAACTCATTTATGACAATTTTGACACTATTTAGTATTTGGTTTTTGTGAAAATCATAACAACATGATTACTTAGAAAAATATATATTTAATCAACCCTAACATGTCATATTAACCTATAAAATTAGTGAAAGTCATCAAAAGTATCAAATTATATTTATTTGAATATTTATAATATCAATAATCATTCATTAATAAGGTAATTACTACATCATCATTGTGTCATAAATAAATTTAATTATTTAATATATAAATTTTTTAAATAAAATACCATTATATAGGAAATATTTTTATCTTTCTAATTAATATTTACAGTCTAATTTATCTTATGTATAACCCTATATTAAATTTTTTTAGTTATTAAACTTTGAATTTAACACTTTTAACTTTCTTTAAATAAAATAATAATAAATGTCCTAATCTAATCTAAGTGGACCAAAAGGATCATATTTTTTTATAAGGTTGTTTTTGGTTGAATTATACTTATCTAATAGAATTTGTACATGTGTTAGAGTAATTATAATATCATTTTTATCTTTAATTACCCTATTTACTTTTAACTGTGGTAAATAAAAGTCAAAAGTTACTATTCACCCAAAATTATTTTCATATTATTAAACCAAATTTTACTTACTGATATCAACCATGTCTCTTAGGGTTTTTAAATTTAACTCACAAAAGTGGTAAAATTAAGTTTTATTCAAATTTACAAATGCTCCTAGAAGGTGGGTAAAAGACGGTAAAAAAGTTCAGTAAAATTTTAAACATCAAATTTTATTAAAAAAATGACTCCAATTAATCACATTGAACTAATATAGGTATTATGTATTTATATTGACTTAAAATAAATAAAATAAATAATTATTTAAATAAAAATTCGGTTTTTAAACAATAACGCAGTGTTTTTCACTATTCATCAAAAATTGAAAGTTTTCAGAAAAATACCAAAAATTAACTCTAAGATAATTTTGATATTAAAAATTCAAAAATGAATTATATTTTACCAAATTCAAAACATATAAGTAGCATTAATTAATTTAAAATTAATTTCCGTTGTCAAAACCAAAAAGTGGGTTTTTAAGAAGTAAAAACTATCCAAAGATTGACATGTGTTTATGTCAAATTTTACTGTGAAATTACTTATAATGACCTAAATTTTATTAAATGGTAAAAATATAATCTGATTATACTTCCAAACCATTCAAATTCATAATTTAACACTATAAATTATTTTGATTAAAAAAGTTGTTTTCAATTAAAATTTAGTATTTTCACTATTCATCAAAATATGAATGTTATCAGAAAAGTACCAAAAATTTATCCAAAATAAATTTTTATGTCCTGATTATAAAGAATAATTTAATTTCATTAAATTTAATATATAAAAGTGTCAAATGTTAGTTTTAAAAAGGGTTCTCCATTAAAAGGTGGTAAAATTTCATTTTTTGAAAAATACTTCTTTTACTTGAAAAAAATGAATTTGTTCTTATATTATGTCTAATAAACACATTATATGGATTCTAAAATTATATGGAGTATACAAAATTCAAAATTTAGTTAATACTATTCATAACCACTTTTTGAACGACTAGTTTGGTAATTCATGGTGCGCTCGAACTCGGTGTTGCGTGTAGCGCAAGCTATTGAATTACTTTAAAGAAAATAAATTACTATGAAATCTTGGGGTGTTATGGAATTTTTTATATAGGGAATTTAATCTTTAACAGGAGGTGAAGGTTGTTTCAAAGATACATAAAAATAATATCACTAATTCACCCCCTCCCCCTCTCAGTGATGTAATTACATTGACCGAGCAATTTCAAAATCAACCATTCAAATCCATTTCAATAAAACCATTATTTTTTTGAAAACCTTTAAAACAAACCATTTTCATAAATCTAAAAATTACATATTTTAAAATCAATATTTTAAAATCAACATTTTAAAATCACAAAACAAATCACTTTTTAAAACCAATTTCCACAATTCCATAAATCTACAAATCATCACTAAAAAAGTTTTCTACTATGATTTTCACACCAATTTCATAATAAATTTCAAGAAATTTAACCAATTTGAAACTAAGACTTCATGTTATAATAATATGAGTTGAGAGTTAACCTACCTACCTCATGAATTATGATGAAAATGAAGAATGACATAAAAACGCCAAAAAAATTAGGTTAAATCTCCAAAAAATAACCTTATATATCTTTACCTAACATAAAAATGGTAATATCTCATCATGATCGGCATAAAACATCATATATCTATCCCTAGAGGACTAGATCTAGTATTTCAAGAGAGATAAAGGAAGTATATCTAAGAAAAACTACAAAAAACGAGGACTTACCAAGGGAATTGAGCTTCAATGCACCAAGAATTGCCTTCAAATCACTTTTAGTTTGTTGGGGGAAGGCCTCCAAAGACTTTGGAAGGAAGAAATATCAAGTTAGGGCTGAAATAGAGGAAAAATGAGGTCCTTAGAGGTGAAAACAAGTGATATACACTTTTTTAGGATCTTAATTTTAAACTATGCACGATTAGTCACACAGTTAGGCAAACCATGTGCTAATTGTGTGCCAAACTCCACCTCAAGGAACAACTTTCATGGTTGGCCCACATGGTTAAACAAACCATGTACCAACTGTGCAAAATCCCATTGTCTCACTTTGCATGGGTTCTCTTGGGTGGTCGGATGGTCTGGCCAAACCATGCGCCTAACCATGTGCTTACCCATAAGCCCCTATTCCACTATGCACAATTTCCTATAAAAGTTTCATAGTTTCCACTAACCATGATCAAACTGTGCACCTTTAAAAAATCCCTCCCAAAATTCCAAAACTCTTCCAAACCCTCCCAAACTTCACCAAAACACTTTATATACTTAATAAAGTATAAAGAAAGGGTTACTTACTTGAAACCAAGGGTGATACAACTATAAGCTATCTCCGATATCTAGTATTCAAAACTTTCAAAAGTATATCCAAAAGAGTATACTCATTCTTAATAAAATACATACCACATGTATGGTTTGGGGAGATTATAATAAACTTTATAAAGTTCTTCCATTATCTTCTAATCCTGTACGTGTTTGACATAAATGTGTTTTAAATTAGAACTATTTATATTTGAAACTCAAACTATTCCTAATGATACAAAATAGATAAAAATAATAATAATATTATGTACATGGATTAATCAAAATAAATAATGTTATAAATAAGAAGATGAAACTTATACATACCCGCATAACTCAAACCATGACTAATTTTTTCCTTGTCCACCCCTTATATTTAAGGTAACTAGATAAAAAATGAATCTAAAAATCATTTTATCAACATCTATATTAACCAAGGAAAAATCACAGTGCCTTCAATCCTAGGAGTCTTATTCTAATACAAAATAAAACAGAACACTCTAAAATTCCTTGAAACCACTCTAGGAATTAACGGGTCCATTATTTGACTATTTACTAGAGTGTAAGGTGAAAATAGGTTGAATAAAAAAAAATGATTTTTTATCCCACATAATGGTAAAACCCCATACCCTTTAAACTCTATCTAAACATGATGTAGTCTTATAATATAATGTCATAAATTATATACCTCAAAACTTATATATTAACATGATCATATTATAAATACCTAAAATAAAATACATGTTAAACCCCTATAATAAACCCATTTAATAAGTCTCTCAAATAATTTATAAGCTTAATCAAAACCATATGTTTACATTTAAAACAACATATTTTTATTTTTAACTCTAAAAAAATAATTCAATGTTTATTTTCAAAAAAATGACCATTAACCCATTTAATCAAGTAATCACTTTAGAAGTCAATTTTTTAAAATACTTGACTATTAATATTCATTTTCAAAACCAATTCATTAAATCAACTACAAAACCATTTCATAGAAATCACTATAAAATAATAAAATTTAATTAATAACCTATTTTTGAATTTCAAAACCCCAAAACCCCAAAAATCCATTACTCCTTTTAAAATATTTTCAAAATCAATAGTAAAAAACTATATTGAGTTTTGAATCAAAATAATCCAAATATATAATTTTATAAAAGTATAAAATATACCTTTAAATAATAAATATAAAAAAAACTCCCAAAAAAATGAAAAAACATATTCATTCCTTTAATTAAAATCAAACTAATTCTCATTAATGTTTTGGAACAACTGGCTAATAAACACATCACTGAAATTAAAATTATAAATTTCATAATGTGATGATAAATGGATTATAATTAGACAATTTCAATTTAACTCACGAGTCTCTAATATCTAAATAATTAAAATAATCCTAAAAATATAAATTAAATCAATAGGATTTCTATTTATCACACATTTATCCCAAATCATTAAAAAGAGTAATGGATACACACTTCATATCACATCTATAAATTTATTTACTTATAATTTTTCTATCATAATCATCTCAGTACATCACCCTTATAAAAAACCATAAATTTAATAATAATAATTTGTAGAATATTATATATTAAATGGTAAAATTTTGAAGCTAATACCTAATGTGAAATAGTAAAATCTTGAAGCCAATATCCCACTATCCCGAATTACAAAAAAATCCATTTAACAAAAATTTGAGACAACGACGACAGTGAGGTGATTAGGAAGGGAGAGGGGGAAATCTTACTGCGTTGATCGAACAAGGGAGTGAAAGATAGAGAAAGTCTGGTCACCAGAGGGCTACTTCATGATGGTGGATAGTCGACCTGGGATGAAGACAACGATGGAAGAGAAGTGGTCAATAGAAAGAAAGAAAGAAAGAAAGAAACGACATAAAAATATAATGTGGTTTGGACCAGATATGCATAAGAGAGGTGATTGACGATGCTGATAAATGATAGGGGAGGAGAAATAATAACATAACTTATATTTGAGAGAGTTGATTCATTTGAGAGAATTTTGAGGGAGAATGAAGATAGAGATAAAATTCTATAAGTGCTTGAAAGGCATGAGAGAAATCAGTTCAGTTAGGGTTCTATTTAAAAGACCAGAAATAGTTTTATCAGCACTTTTAAAAAAGTATTAATAAAGAGGGGTTTTATCTGCGCTAAAATAATAAGTGATTATAAAATACCTCTTTATCAGTTCTTTTTAAACACTGATAATGACCTTTATAATTAATTTTAATAATATAATTAATATAATTATAAAATAAAAATGTATATAATTATAAATATATTAAAATAATTGTAAATATGTATTTATAAATATAATTATAGATATATATTTATAATTATAATCATAAATAAATATATTTTTAAATATATATAAAAATATTTTTATATAATTATAAAAATTTGTATATAATTATATATAATTATATAATTATATATATATTTTTTATAAGAATGACATGAATTGGTCACCCAATTCATGCCCAAAGAAATGTATTAAATCAAAAGTTTTACAATATCAAGATCAAGGTGTAATGCACTTACACCATTACAAAATTACAGAAACAACATAATGGAAAATTAATACTCAAATATAAATGTAAAAATTCCAACATGCTTCACCTACGCTGCAAGAAATACGAAGTCCGAATGAAACAACCTCATCTAGTGATGTTACAATTCAATAGTGGCGTCCCCAAAATATAGATCTGCAATCCATCCGCTGGAAAAAACCATTGGGATAATAGATGGAACCGGATGCATGAAACTGAATCAATAATAAAGTCTAGTGCATCAGAACTGGATGAAGAAAAACCTGGATATGAGAGATATACAGTCCATGCTAGAAAATTAGGGATCATCTCATCAACAACAAGCCAAAACAGACAATTATCTTCAAATAAATAAGGGAAGGGTATTCCAACGAAACCAAAAACAAAGTAGCAAAAGATATGGAAAGCAATCCATAAAACCAAAATCGAAGAAACCCACTAGAGAGAAAAAACAACAGAACCACCAAAAACCAAATCAGAAAAAATTAATGCAACCAGAGTCCACTACAAAGATTCATTGCCAAGGGATATCATTAAAATTGAAGCTTTGATCATTTTTAAATTCCTCAACCACTTTGATGAACATCCTCTTTCTAAGATCAAGATAGGTATCAACTGTTATCTCTCCATTTTTATATAGTCTAAATGCAATTTTATCTTTCTCTTACATCCACGAGTCAAGGTCATTTGAAAAATACAATTTTTCCAGAATTATATAGGAATCCCTATATGTAGGGTCATTTTCATCATTCTCACTGGATGAAGCTTCTGAGTCAGAATAATCAGAAGAGTTTACTAAAGCATTTGAGGAGGAAGACACTTTTTCAGCAGGGGTTGGCTGTGGGGGTATTGTGTTTTGTTCCTTCATGCTGATAGCTAGGGAACACATAACAACTTTTCTTTCAACATTGGTATTATCCATATATTTTTGGGTGTTTCTAGCACTAGAAACAATGAAGCCTCCAGAGTCAATCATTGATTTTTCCCTTTTATAGCACTCGATTTTAAGAAGTATTATTCCAATTGGAATGATTTGTCAAGATCAACTTACAAGGATTATTCATGGCCAGATTTCATAGCTTCATTATCTCTTTGCATATATTTTCTTGCCTCAAGAATAGATGATTCAACATTGGATATATCTTTTTTTTCTTCTTTATAAGGCTCAAGGTTGTGCAAGATCTCAGCATCACAGAGGTTGGGGGAATGAGTCTTAGAGGGTCCAGAGGAATTCATGATGTTAGTGTAGTCAGTAGGGTTATCTGTTTGAGTAATAGGGGGCACTTTGGAGGCTTCCTTTTCCACCCAAACAAATTTGAAGAGAGAGGGAGGCCAAGGATCATTTCATTGATTCTCACATCCATTCATGGAATGACCAATACGTGAACATTTTTTGCAGAATGCTGTAAAATTCTCAAAGACCACATTCTGTATGAAACCATTATCCCTATTTTGAATCCAGAATCATGAAGGAATGGTCTTAGAAATATCAACCTCAGTGTAAATCCTAGCAACAAAGGGGTGTGTTAGGTTTAAAGTGGAAGAGTCGATCTTGATGGGTTGATCGAATAGACCAATAATGGAAAATAAGGAATTCTATTTAAAAAGGTGTAAGGGTAAGTTCGGGAACCCTAGCTAGAGAGGAACAATGGGGGGCTCAGAATCTAAACAGAATTCCGAAGACCATTTTAGAGCCATCATTCCGCAACTCCCAAAAGACCATTAACCTCGAGTCCAAAATCTTTAATACTCATCATCCGATGAAAATCAAAACAACACATACAACAAATTCAATAATCCAATGTGAAAATTGACAAATCTGATGCTTTCCAAGTTTTTGTGAAGAAATACAAGTGATGATATATGCTTAAAGAACTTACCAACTAGAGAAAACCGTAGATCCGAAGAGAGAGTGTGCACCTCATCTTTTGAGAAGGTGATTCCTGATAGACCTCAGTGGCAATAATGTTTGGGGTCAATGCATTTAGAGGTCTTTGATTCGGCTAAAGGAGTGCGGCCCGCAACAACACCCATAAAGGATCTTGCATCCTGGGTGCCGATTTGATCAGTGGTGTTAGGGTTTCCTCCATGGATGCCCGAGGGTAGAGACTCCCGTGTGGAATTCATCTCCCTTATTCCAAATTATATATATATTTAATAAATATATATAAATATAAATACAAATATAGTAAATATATTCATAATTTAAATATATTTATTATAAATTTATAATTATTTAAATATATAATTAATTATTTATAATTATATAAATACTTTAAAAAATTATATTTATTTATTTATAATTATAAATATACAAATTTATAATTATAGTAAATATACATTTATAAATATATTTATTTATAGATATTTATTTACAAATATATTTTTAACATTATTAATGAATATATAATCTCAAATGCATGAATGCTAATAATGAGTGAAATTAAATAATTAAAAATGAGTAGACTTTAAAGATATTAAAAAATGGATAAGTTTTATTAATTATACAAATTATTTTAAAAAATAAAATATGTATATATATTAAAATGAAGATGAATACATATTTAAAAGATTAAAACATAGTAAATAAATTTATATTAATAAATATTAGAAAATGATTAAATTTCAAAAAAAAAAAAAGAGAAAAAAATATTAAAAACGAATAAATAATACTAATTGAAATAATATTAAAAATAATAAATAAAATTTACCGATTAAAAACATAATATATTAAATATATTATTTTACTAAATGAAATTATAAAATGAATATTAAAATTTGAATAAATTACATAAATATTAGGTGTGTGTGTTTCTATATAAGATTTCATTAATTATGTAAATATTTGTGTGTGTGAAATTAATGTGTGTACACACACACAGAGACATAAAAGTATGATATATGTTAAATTGAACAATGAAATTTTATAATATGTAACGTTTATCAATGAAATAAATAATAATAATAATGTATAAATTTAAAAAATGAATAAATATTATTAATTAAATAGATAATTTAAAAAATTAATATTGAATATTTATATATGTTAAAATGAAAATTAATACATATTAATTGTGTAAATTACAACCATATTAAAAAATTAAATTTTAATAAACAAACATGTATAAATAAATATTAGAAAATGGATAAAATTTAAAAAATATTAAACAATGAAAAATTTAAAATTATAAAATTATAAAATTCTTAAATATATTAATGAATAATTATGTATAAAAAGCATTAAAAATGAATAAATTTAAAAAATATTAAATGAATAAATATTTAAAATCAATAAATTATAAAAAAGTAAGCACACACTTAACATTATCAATGAATAAATTATATTAAATGAATGTATATTAATAATGAGTGAAATTTAATTATATATATAATTAAATAATTAATATACTATTTATAAATAATAAAAATGAATAAATTTATTAAATACTTAATATACTAATTAAATAATTAATATACTATTTATTACTTTATATATATATATTTTAAATTTATTCCTTTTAAATAATTTGTTTTTTATTTTTATCAATTATAAATAGTATATTAATTATTTAATTATATATATATATTATTAATATACTATTTATTAATATATATATATATATATTAAATTTAATAAATTTAATTATAAAAAAATTTGGGGTTTGGCCCACTCTAGCCCGTGAACCCGCATGAATATATGTTTAAAAAATGAATTTATATTAATTATATAAATTACAACTGTATTAAAAATATTAAATGTGAAAACTTTTTATTAGAAAAATTATTAGAGAATTTTTTATTAACAAAAATGAATATATATTAATTATGTAAATTAAAACTATATTTAGAACATTAAATGTGAAAACCTTTTACTAAAAAAATAGTTAGAGAAATGTTTATTAATAAGAATGAATAAATTTAATATATATATATATACAGTAATAAATAGTATATTAATTATTTTATTAGTATATTAAGTATTTAATAAATTTATTCATTTTTATTAATTATAAATAGTGTATTAATTATTTAACTCTATATATATATTTTAATTTATTAATTTTTAATTAAATAATTAATATACAATTTATTACTATATATATATATATTAAATTTAATGAATTATATATATATAATTAAATAATTAATATACCATATATTATTATATGTCAATATATATTAATATATATATCAATATTTAATATATATTAATATATATTTTTATATATTTATATTTAATATATCAATATATATTTTTATATATGAAATAAGAATTTAATTATAAAAAAATGAATAAATATAAATGAATATTAAAAATGAATAAATTTTAAAAAAAATTAAACAAATAAAAATTAAAAACAAACAATATTAATATATATATATATATAAATATTAATATGTAACATATTCATATATATCAATATATATTTTTATATATAAAATAAGAATTTAATTATAAAAAAACTAAGTAACTCAACTAGCCCTCAACCTGAATAGCCAACCATTTTGGTAGCCCAACAGGGAAGACCTACTGAGTGAGTGGACCGTGGTGAGTAGAGGGGGGAGAAAGGCCCACAGGGGCTCATGCATATAGGCATGTGCCCATTTAGGTGTGTGGGGAGTGAGCCCATCCTCACAGCAGGCTTTTTCTGTCCTAATACTGCAGAATCATATAAAAAGAAGCAACCAAACATCCCCAGATTTGATATGGGACTCGCGTGCGTGATTTCTTTAGTTTTATCAGTGCTTTAACTAGCATTCATAAAGATTACCTTTATCAACACTAGAAATGACATTAATAAAGGGTACCCTTTATCAGTGCTATAAAAAAAGTGCAAATAAAGGGAACCCTTTATCAGTGCTGAAAAAGCGATGATAAATGTGTTATTTTATCAACGTTAATAAAAGGTACCCTTGATAAATGCTTTTTTTAGCACTAATAATGGAAATTTTATTACCGCTTTTTGCCAGCGCTGCCAAATGCTAGCGTTGAATAAACCCAAATTTGTAGCAGTGCAACGTACTCAACACATGGCGTTAAAATGTAGTCATACCCTATGTAATAAATGTGGGATGCCTCATATAATAAATGTGAAATGATCCAATACCAACAACCTCATAACCTGTTGTTAAACTATAGCCTTACCCTGTGTGATAAACACGAGATGACTCATATGATAAATGTGAGATGATACAAAACTAACATCCTCAACACATGCCTTACCCTGTGTCATATGACAAGTATGAGATGACCCAAGACCAATATCTCCACTACATGATGTAAAACTGTGAGGTAATTTTGGTCCTTTATAGATTGGATGCCACCATTTCGACATTGGTCTCTTACCGCGTCGTGTGTTAGAATTATGTGTGGTTTGATTCCCAGCCCCATGATATACATAGTGATGCATAGACCCCTATCTCTGGGCCCAACCACAGAGTCAATCCCCCGTAGTGAGATCATATTTTCTATAATTGGTCCCTCATGACCTTTATTCACATCATGTCTATGATTATTGGCTAGAAAAGCCACTCTATACTCAATGTAGTTCCATGTCCTAGTAACATGATGAAAAATTGTACGGCTTTATCCTATTTTGTTGGATGTTAAAATATAGTGTACCCTATGTTCCAAGAATAATATGACCCTTGAAATAAGAATGGGATGCCTTATGCATCAAGAATAAGATACCTCATGTAACGATCACGAGACAACCCCCAAACAACATCAATCATATTCCTCAGCCCACCTGCGGGTTGAGAATCCTCCGTACATATCTTTACTGATACTAAGTGGTCCCCATGGACCTCCTCCTAAGTTTTAAGTGCCACCACTACAAAATTTGATTTTAATAGCATTAGTAAAGGGCCTTTATCAGTGCTTATAAAGCACTAACCACCAAAGCGAGGTTAAAGGCTAGGCTTTATCAGTGCTTGGAAAAAACACTAATAAAGGCCCACTTTATTAGTGCTTGTTTTTAAGCACTGATAAAGTGGGGGGGATTATTATTTTTGGACCTCTCTAAGCCCCACCTTTATTAGTGTTTCCCAACCCCCTTTATCAGTGCTTCACCACCCCCTTTATCAGTGCTTTGCAAAATTCTAGCCTTCTGCACACGCCTGGATTTGATCCTTGTACCTCTCCTTTGGAACTCATAGGCCTTTAACATTACACCAAGATGTTTTATTGTCTACTTTACAATATATCTATATATATATATTTACAAATATATTTTTAATTCATATATTTATATAATTATTTTTAAATACATCTATAAAACATATGTTTGTGCGTGTGAATATATATACTTATATTTATTTAAATATATTATATATTATATATATATATATATCTGTTTATTAATACACACACATATGTATATATAAACATTATATATATTTTTATAAGTGTGTATATATATATATTCATATATTTTTATAATGAAAAAAGTGGTTAGATATTGTTTTAAATATTTTTTTAATATGTATTTATTTATATATATTATAATATAAATATACATATATATTTTTTATTGCCACACACATTTTTATATATAAACATTACTTGTATAAGTATATATATATACATATTAATTCATTTGTATAAGGTAAATAAAATGGATAATTTTTTACTTTAAATAAAATTAATAATAAATATTTATTTTATATATTTAAAAATATTTTTTTACATAAATATGTTGATATATGTACTTATACAAGTGATTTATTATAAGTAAATATATAAAAAATATGTATATATTTAATTATAAATAAAACTACATTATGAAAAATGATAAAATTTTAAAACCATAATATCAATATGAATGTAATCCCTAAGAATAAATTTAGTCCTCATCGAAAAAAGATAATAATACCCCTTTAAATAATGATGAAATTCCATCAAATGTTAAAAAATTGGGATACCCCAACTTCAAACTCAGTTTTGGAGGCCTTTTGGGGTTTTTGCCTTGAAAAACATGATTGAGGTTCCCCTATGTCATTAGGGTGTAAAGATCATTGTAGAATTTGATTTGATATGTGGTAGATCCTAAACAGACACTTGGATCAAAAGTTATGACCGTTTGAAGTTTAAGTCTTGTTTTTAATTTATCTTAGAACATTCATTAATTCATTTAATTCTTATGTCATCCAACTATTATTAAATGGATATTACTTGATAATAATTAGAAAATTATTAATTAATAGTATTTTTAAATTATTTTATAAGCCATTTTCACTAAATATCTTATATATTAAGTGTAAATTACTATTTAGCCTTATCTAAAACATATTTAAAAAACATATATTATATTTATATAAAAATAAAAATATTTATATATTAATATATTATTTTTAATGAAATATTTTTTTTATAAAATATACCCTTTATCAATTCTAGAAAAAAGCACTGATAAAGGGGGGTCTTTATCAGTGCTAAAAAAGCAATGATAAAATGGGCCTTTATCAGTTCTTTTAACTAGCACTGATAAAGCCTAGCACTAGATAAACCCAATATTATAGTAGTGTGTCAATCATACTCCCCTAGACTACAAATGGGCTGATATTCCCTCATGATCCGACATGAGGAAGAAAAAATGGGCTGCTCTAATGTATTATCCCAAATATGTCCCTATTAATCCCAAGCACACCCTATGGTGTATGCACAATAATGGGAAACTCAATGTATAAGTCTCGTGCCCTCCATCTATGCATATGATGTTAAGTTGTGAGTTTACCCCATGCAATGACCATGGGATTCCCTGTATAATGAGAACATGATGCCTCATGTGATGAGATGAGACGCCTCAAATGATTGGAATGAGACGATACACTCACCAATATTTTCCCTATAGTACTTGGGAAATTTCTACGTGTAAGTCCCAATCACACCACTATTTCCCCTACAACACTTGGGTATCTTCCATGTGTTGACCACCAATCATACCATATTTTCCCCTCAACAAAAATGGGCTACCCTTGGCATACTCCCACCATGGTAAAAACTCCATGACCCTATCCTAGAACAACCACACATCCTCACTGTACTTGAGGAAGTTCAACCTCCACTCCAGCCAAATAAAGTGATTCAAAAATATCCAGATAACATATTTTAACCACAATGTTAGGAGAAGAGGCTACATCCCCACCTTTAGGGTTCGGTTCATACTCATCATCCTCTAAAGATTCATCATGAATCCCCCCTTTCTCCTTGATTACTAATTCCTACACAAGTCAAAAGTGGGTGAGATAAAATTTTAAAAAGGGATAGAAGCTAACTATAGTCCATAAAACCTATAAATTTACCTCATCATCACCAAAATATCCCCCAAAGTGAGTACAAAAAGGCATTACTCCCCTAGGATTCATCATCGACTGAACCCTCTTGGCCGACCACACCTACATCTGATTGACCCCATAGAACATTTAGAGGGGAGGGAATATCTAAAAATATCCTCACCCAATTCTTCTAGGGGAATTACATTCCATAGGATTGGATCATATCCTCTATCCCCTAAATTTATTGCACTAATTCAGTGCATAGAGCCTATAGTCCCACCTTGACATGACCCATCTCGGGAAGATGAATCTCCTCATCCTAGAGATG
This sequence comes from Viscum album, assembly GCA_963277665.1. NCBI lineage: Eukaryota > Viridiplantae > Streptophyta > Magnoliopsida > Santalales > Viscaceae > Viscum > Viscum album. The sequence continues at coordinate 782,177,034 of OY728145.1, forward strand.
CCTCCATATTTCTTGGAGCATATTCATTTTACAGATCAATTATAAGCTCCTCCATGCATTGGGGAAGATATATTTGTCAGGGATGTTTGTGAGGTACAATCGTTTCCTCAAATCCACAACATACGCCACCCCAGAGGGTCTTCCTTCCTCTCGGGGTTGCTTCTCTAGGATCCCCAAGCCCACTAATGCACCCCCTTCTAGAGCCGTAACAACTACTCCACTAATTAGACTAGCTCTTCCTCCTCAGCATGATCCCCTTTCTGCAACATGCCCCTATCCTTGAGGAATTGGGACTCCCTCCTCATCATCTACCAAAAGAACTGGGTGACTTAATATATCACCGAGGTATGTGCTCTCCTAGATCCACACATACTCATGGAAGAGGCATTGTCTATTAGAAGATAATTTCTCCCTCTACCATCCTCTTAGGTAAACTTACTTCATATCTTTTGAAGAACCAATGGGTGGTGTTCTAACCACACCCTTATGTAGACCTTGGGGGTCAGCCTATGGACATAGTGGAATAAATAAGAAAACTGGTACATGGAATACAATCCACAAACGACCATGAAATTGACCTTTTCCACCAGAACCTTACCTAAAAAGTATATAATATATGACCACTAATCCACTAACCCCATGCCACCATCTGTGTCCATACTTATTGGGTGAGGGAACATGTGAAATGTGAAATTCTCCAGCAGACTAACCCTTGTGAGTACACTGACTTACACCAGTAGTTGAGGATGACTCATGGAAATGTTAAACATTGATGTATATAAGTTTTTTATGAGAGGGAATATCAGGTTCAAGTACTTTCACCCTCTCATGTATGTAGAAAACCAAACCATACAAGAAATGGAAGGGGTCAAAAACACAAAGAGGGGTCTTCCTTTGACTGATGTGTTGTAGCACCTTATACAATTTGGCCAGCACCCGCACTAACATATTGATGCGCTACCCTATTTCTATCATCATTTCCATGATCAATGTGCTAGGCTACACCCCCATTCATGCATCATGAATTTTGATCATCCACCCAATAATAAGCACCATGATAAATCCTACCAATTTGACCATGGGTGTGACTAGATTCATGTTGTACCCCCATAAATTCCCTTATATTATCTCCATAATCTTCTAGTATAAGTTATCTTTCTCTCACTATGAAACCTTTAGGAACCGATGATTCATCCCAATCAATATTTCTGTGGGTTCTTTTAGGAATTAGTTGAACCAGTGCTTGAAGGGGACATCCTTTATCTCTATCTTGAACTCCTACCCCCCTTTCACTAGGCATAATAGATCCCTCACTACCACCAGAATCTATTCCTGGTCATCCCATACATCCTCTATGGGGATAAACTCATCATAAATTCCCACTAGATAAGGATCCTGGAAATATGGTAAAGATACCAGAGGTTGATGCCGACCTCCTTATGGTGCAGGTGAAAAGTATTGGACATCGATGAACAACTTCTTAGAAATTTAATCATGATGTATGGGTGACGATATATTTGGAACTGTGAATTACACTCTACTTCTTAAAACACCAAACTCTTTATTTCTTCCTCAAACTCATCACAGGACTAGCATACCTAGTATGCCCAGGCCCACTCATTTGTAGAATTGCTTACCTGGCGTAGATTCCACTCTTCTATCCATCCTTGAACCCACCTTGAGAATAATATCATATTAAGGGGGGGGGGTATCTTCCAAAAGAACCTCCCCATTGATGGTCATCATAGGATTCTATAGGGAATATGCTGTGATCAACACATGGTCCTTCACACAGTAACTGGATGACACCCTATTCCATCTATAAATCCTTTAGGAACTTATAAACTAGTAGGTGAGTGTGTATTGATTATTATTAGGATGAAAACATCATCCATGAGTCCAAATCTATATAATGGTAGCCTCTTGTTCATCAAATAATCCTGATGAGACTCTATTAGCAATTCAGTAAGGGTATCATAATCTGACGTAGTCTGAAATATCTCTCCAATCATAATGTTCTCAGCCATCTCCCTTCATCGAGCAGCAACAACTTCAGTACCTCCAGTAGCCATATTTGAGACTTTGAAAATTTACAAGGTTTGGTTCATGAAATATGAGTTCAAAAAGGCATGGTTCACAAAATTTCACTATTCATGAAAACACTATTCATGGAAATGAGAAAGTTTTGTGAGTTCTAAGGATTGAAATCATGGAACACATGCATACCTTTTGAGTTTCATGAAAAGAGAGGTGAAACCAATCTAACATGAAATACTCATGGTCCCCTCTGGGACCCCTCCACCCATTTATATATTTGGGGTAGTGCTAATTTTCACAAACAAGAGGTCCTGATTGTTATTTTTTGGAAATTTCACCTCATAATATGATTCTCCCCTCCCATTTAATCTCCCATTATGAGGGGGAGGGGAATTTTTTGATTCCAAAAAACATTAATTTAAGAATGTACAAAGAACTGAGGTGGATCCAGGTCAAAAAGGGCTCAAAATATCCCAAAGGGACTAGATTCGTTAAAGTCCAAACCTCTACAAACAACAAGTGCTTCATGAAGGTCCTATGGACATCATGAAAGACAATGCATGTGAATGAAGATAACCTTATCACAATGTATTTATACACATGAAGGTCTCTGACCAAGTTCATACCTTCAAAAAATGTACCTCTCAGACAATATATTTCATGAAACACACCTTCCCTCTTTCTTAATGCTTATAAATACCCACCTCCCTCCAACATTCAAGGGTATGAGACCTTTAGACTTCCTCCAGAAGCTATGAATTCCAAAAACTTCAACCTTCATGAGAAAAAAAGAGATTTATTCCTAAAGATATCCATATTTCATGAAAAACTCCCATGAGTTCTTGAAAGTCAAAGAACATGGTGGAGATGACTTTAATGAAGGTTTATGGAATTCATGATAAAGGAAAACCCCTCAAAATCCACAAGGTTTCATGAGATAATTATCCTTCAAAAAACTAACTATATGGGAACCAAGACTTTACCCTAAGGCAGGGGAACCCTACTTCATGAAGATCCTATCTTCATGAAAATCCTGACCTTTTTGAAACCTATGACTTTTGTGAAACCCACTTGGTAGGTCCCTACTTTATTCCTTCTTTCAATAGACCCACCTTCACAAAATTTGAGTGCTTAGTGACCCTTTACCCATTCAAACCTCGTATATTCATGCCTAAATCTTCTACATGATCAGTATCATCAACCATCATGTCTGATATTTTTTTCTTTAAGTACATCTTGGATAATTTCCTTGCCTCTTAATTCTAAGAATATGTACCCTAATGTCAAGATCCTCATTTACCACTTCACCATGGTAGTGATTACTCCATGAACCACCTAAAGGCGCCTACGCAATAGGCATGTAATCCCTATAGATGGAATCATTGATGGAAACTGAATACCTTTACCTATCAAGAGAGACAATGGCTTATCCTCATTTCCTACTTAGAAATGATCTCCTTGGGTGAGGCCCATCCCACTTCTAATCTGCATTATGTAAAACTACATAGACCAACATCCTGGTCATATAAAGGATAATTTCATTGAAATATCCTTAGAACATGACATTAAATTATAGCCTTACCCTATGCGGTGAACACATGATGCCCCGTGTATGAATAGAATGGGATGACCCCCCAAATCCTACCCTATATAGTGAACATAGGATGTCCTATGTATGATCATCATGGTATGAAACCACCTCCCCCACCATGGGATGAGACACTTATAATGGGAGCCTCCATGCATAAGCCCCACACCATATCTCCCCCATAATGGGACAAAACACCTATAACAAGAAGCCTCTATATGTATTCCCCACACCATATTCCCCATCATGGGATGAGACACCTACCATGGGTATCCCACATGCATAATCCCTAAACTATCTCTTACTATCACTCCTTCTGTGATATTATCATACTTACCGCATGAAGATAAACTATATGGATCAGTCCTGTCACATGAACTTAAAATATAAAATCAAACTACATGAGTTTTTATCCTTGTCTCCTAACAGGGTACAAAAGATGCCTCCCCAAGGGTCAATCCCAACACACCTAGGATACCTCTATAAATTTCAATTCTAATGATCTAACACCACTATAAAATTTTCATGTCCTCCACCCGGAAGTCAGAAACTCTAAAGTGTGATCATATTCTCCATGGGAACACACTAAAATCACACCAACCTATTCCCAAAATATGTTAAATCTCTGAAAAACCTTCCCCTACAAGATGTTAAATCTATAACCAACTTTTCCCAAAAATATGTTAAATATGTGACCAACTTATCCTTATAAGACATTAAATCTATGACCAACCTATCCCTACAATATGTTAAATCTATAACCAACCCATCCCCACAAGATGTTAAATCCGTGACCAACCTATCCACACAAGATGTTAAATATGTGAACACCATTTCCCCACAATACCTTAAACTTGTGACCCCACTAGATGCACTATAACATATACCTCATGAAATGAACATGGTATACTTGAGATAAAAATCCTTACAAGCCTTATGCCCTTGGAGAAAAGTACCCCGTGATAGACATGGGATTACTTGGGTTCTATAACCAAGATGCCTCATACATGATATTCCATCAATTATGATAAAGGAAGACTTTATTGGTTCCCAACACACCCAACACCCATAGATGTCAAAATTTGTCCAACATCACTATCTTCTCTGACCATTGGAAACTACTCTATCATGACAAAAGCAGCACAATTAAACAAATTCCACCTCGAGATCGAACTGGGAATGAGTGTAACACATCTAATTTTCCATATATTATTTTTTCATATTATATGGATTATTTTAAAGACTAGGTGCTGAGAAAACATATGATTTCGAGACTCGGTGTGACCAGAATAAATGTTTGAAATATATTAAATATATTAAATAGCACGCACACATAGTTTTTTTGAAAAAGTGAAATAACCTTTGAACATAGGATTGGATCAAAATTATAAGGGAACCATTGAGTTCATAATGTTGGTTTTACCCTAGGCATGACTTAATGTTAGTCAGTATAGGTCTTTTATAGAAAATTCATCACAGGCATGGAAATGAATAAAATAATTTAAATAAATTATTTTATTTCATTTGTGTTGATACAGTGATTAAAAATCTTTAAATAGATTTTTATTTTAGAATTCTAGGGTTAGTCGTATAACCTTGGAGACATTGGATAACCCATGGAGAGACTGTTGGAGAATTCTCTTAGGCTAATGATGATGCGATCATGGATTGACGATTGATGCGAATCAGATTCGAAGGATCTCACCAATGACAATGACACTAAATAATTCTTCATCAGTGATCGATATGAATCGAGGTAGGGTATGTGTTTTGATTTTATTTCTTCCCTATTCTTTATTTCTATGATGAAATCAAATTAATTAACAAATAGATTGATCTGCAGTTCAGTCGTTATGTAGGATGGGTTTATTTTACAGGGTTTAGATGTTAGAATATATTTAATTTGTTAATTATTTGATTTTTTTTCTAACGGTAGTGAATCGAGATCAACATTAACATTGATGGAGGTTCATTACTCATATCCATTCTTGTATTTTCTCCCCCAATTCTGTGTTCATCACGAGCATTCTTTGTTTTGACCGCGACTCAAAAAATCCCAATCAATCGATCATTGGGAACCCGTTTCTTGGCGTAATGATCCAAAATTATAGATCTAGGATCATAACAACATGATGGAAGTTAAACAATAGAGATGGAGTGATTTGGACAATGGTTGATACCCAATTTCATGTTCTTTGGTGTTCTTCGGTGCACAACGAAGAACAAAAATTTGATCCATTTTCCAAACAGATTTGACATTGGAATTTGTTGTTAGAGAAACAACAAGGATTGAGGGATACAATCCTTGATTATTAGAATGATTTAAGCTGAGATCTGAGGTGGTAGTGGAGTGGTCATGTGCAGGAGGAATAAGAAGTGTTTCTAGAAAAACCCGATATACATGGCATGCAATCTTGGATTTCATAGTGTGTAGTACCCTTTAAGAAACTCTGCGTGTACCCTAGAGAGTACACAAACATAGGGAGGAGTACATAGGTTGGAGAATGTTGTGTACTCCCCCACATAGACCCTACTTGGACCAAGTACATAGGATAATATGTGTACTAGTAAATGGGAAAACGTACACAGGCTGGAGTTGTGTACTGGAACATGGGTAGACTACATGGGCAGTCTACACCCTGTGTAGTACTACATGGATACGACTTGATGACATGGTCCATTTACATGGGTAGGACCTGGGGTCATGGGACATAGTGTGTTACCCCTATTTCACACTGTTTAATTTATTATAATTGTCTTGGATCTCTTGTCCTCCATATCTTAGAAATTCTTCGTTAGGGTTCGCTTCCCTTATCCTTTCCCTAAGGGTTAGTATGGAATCATTTCCTACTCCTAGGATTACAAACCCTTTAGCAGGAATTCCTTGACAGAGCTCTTGGAATCCCTCTGAGAGGCCCGGAGTGAGATCCTCTATTCATCTTCATTCCCTATATTGAGTTCTTAGTATCATTGTGACCAACAATATGCGGGCGTCGATCCTCTACTTAGTAGGTTAATCCAGATTGAGTTGTTGGTATCACCCCTTGGACCTAGTAGTGATCCTCATATATGTATCGTATTATCTTTAGACTATCATTGTGTTCTTTCTCATGATGAGACCCGATGAGCAACACCTCTTGGACTAACCTCATCAGTGGTATCAGACTCAGGAGTGTGTTCTCACAGATGAGTGCTTTGTGGAATCTTTAAGCTGGTAAAATATGGTTTTTGAATTAACTTTTGACTGTGTGTATTTATTGAGTATATCTGGATATTCTTGTTATATGTTCTACAGAAATATACCTATGTAGATATGACTATACTTTCCTTTGTTGTATGATTTCCGATTTTGGGGTGTCCTACTGAGTATTGTTATACGAACCCCCACAAGGTCTTTGATTGCATGTGTTTTGTCTTGTACATACAATCAACCTTTCGATAGAGTCCTAGATAGACTTGGATTGGATGGTTATTTGTGATACTGGACAAACCGAGGTGTGTTCCTATGGATTTTTGACAGCAGTCCCAGTACTTACTTTCAGGTTAGACTTGTGTTTTCGGACTCTATGTGGTGGGATTGTATTTGGCCCTATTTACTTTATTTTGCTTCCTGTCGTACTCTGGTTACGATATTTAGATGTATGTATGCATGTTTATTAATTTTTTTTTATATTTCAGTATTATATAGGCTTGGAGATGTGTGTGTGTGTGTAGGTACTTAGGCTAAGGCCTCCCATGTTAGTGATATGCTTACTTGGAGTTAGTCACCATCCCCTGGCCTATTGGAGGCAAGCTTGGGGAGTAGCAGCACGGGCCCCACTGAGATGAGTCGTGAAAAAGTGGTATTAGAGGGGGTCAGTTATATGTTAGGACCAGGAGTATGTGAGATTAGTTTGGGGAAACAATGTGTTTTAAGTTCAGCTTTCAGGCCAGGGACTCTAGTGTTAGTACGGTGGCCGATGTATCCATACACCATGATTCTGATCCCCTACTTTTCGACTCAGTATATGAGAACATTGGTTGGATGAAAAAACAATAGTACATGCATCATATAGTAATGTGTTATGGTTTCCATGTCCTTCTTGAGTCATCTCTCCAAATATATTCATTGACCATGGTATATCTTGTTTGTTTCAGGATGCCTCCTTGATGTATACCAACAAGGATTTAGCATTAAGATCACGAGGATGATCCCATCATTGATGAGGCATCGATATAGGGACCAATTCCTGAGATGTTTCCTCCAGGTGGTGCACCATCCATACCACCACCTGTAGAGAAGCACACAGTACCCGCAGTACTAGTTGATGAGGTATGCAGGATGAACCTGCTTCACAAGTCTCAGTGGTAGATACCCCTAAAGTTTTGAGGAGATCCTGACCCACAGGTAGTTGAGGACTGGACTGAGGTGGTGACTAGAGTTTTTTGTCTAGTCAAGACATCAACAAATCAGATGGTGGTCTTGGTGGTGATCCTTCTACACGGCTCAGTAGGGAGATGGTGGAGTTTAGTTATACAGTATTACAATAAGGATACTCTTTTATGGGTAGAGTTTGAGCGCCTTTTTATATAGGATTTATCACTAGATATGCCGAGGGATGTATGCATCCAGAAGCTTCTATAGCTCATGCCAGGTATCATGATAGTAGCTGAGTATTCATCGAGGTTTACCAACCTCTCCAGGTACTCGATTGATATGGTTTGTGATCAGTTCTTTAGGGATCAGACCTTTGAGTGAGGTCTGTGTAGAGACATCTAAGCTAGTGTTATCCCTCTATGAATTCCTACCTATGATGGGGGTGTTAGAACGAGATTTAGTGGTTGAGAGTTTCTTGGCTAGGTAGATACAACCAATGGTTGTCAACAGTGGGCAATAAGAAGAAGAGACCTTAGATGTAGAGAGACGATGATAGTCTTTGGGATCTGGATGTGTGAGATGTTTCACGAGGAGTTCCTAGAATAGAGGATTTTTAGTTCAGGGCTCATAGGGTGGATCCAGTCAGTCTAGAGAGAGGTGGTGCTACTCATGTGATGATAGGGGGCATCTCGCCCGATATTGTTTAACCCATCATACAACTGATAGTGAGATAGTATATGATCCACTAAGAAAAAGATAGTTATAGGAGTAGGAAGGTTCGCAGGGTGGAAAATGTGGGAGAGGATATGGGAGAGAAGTACGATGTGGTTGAAATTTTGAATTTTTACCACCACCACCCCCAGGTGGTCCGGTCCAGGCTCAAGGATTTAGAGGAAAAGGGAGGGGACAACTACTAGAGGTCGAATCTTATAACCCCAAGGCTCCAGGAATGATTTGAGGTATGATATGTGTCTTTTCTACCTTATATGTAGTACTAATAAACACAGGTTCTAGTCATTCATTTCTTTCCACATACCTTGTATGATACTTAGAGTTTCCAGTTGAACCTTTGGATCGACCCTTACGCTTGGAGACTCTTACTGGAGACGACTCAGTGATCATGCACTTATGCCGATAGTGTGAATTGACTCTTGGAGGTGAGAGTTTCTGTTGGAATTTCTTAGTAGTAGCATCGAGGCCTTATGATTTCATTATTGGTATGGATTTTTTATCTACAATTCATACCCAGATTGACTATTTTAGGCAAAGGGTTTGGTGTGTCCATAGTGATGGAACTAGGTTCTCTTTTTTTGGTGAAAAGGAAAACCAAGCAGTAAAGGATAGACTCATGCATATGAGTGTACAGAAAATTACTCATCAGTTATCTAGCCTGACCCTTGGTGTAGTGGATACTATGATTTTCCAATTTCCTACAGTAGTGGTAGAGTATGAAGACGTCTTCCCTAAGGAAGTTCCGGGTTTAACTCTCCACTGAGAGATAAATTTTTGCATTTATCTACACCTCTGGATGAAATTGATATATGCTCTAGTATATCAGATGGCTCCCATAGAGATTCATGAGTTGAGGGTGCAGTTGGAGGACTTATAGAGGAATGGATTTGTTTAACCCAATGTTTTATCCTAGGAAGCCCCATTTTTGTTTTCCAAAAAGGCATATGGGAGTTTGAGGTTGTGTATAGATTATTGGTGCTTAAACCAGGTGATCATGAAGAACAAGTATCCACTACTAAGGATCTATTACCTCTTTGATTAGTTGAAAGGGTCATGATGGTTATTGAAAGTTGAACTTAGGTTAGGATATTACCAATTGAGAATAAGGGATGAGGATATACTGAAGATGACATTCAGATGTCGCTAAGGTCACTATGAGTACTTGGTGATGCCCTTTGGCATGAAAAACGCCGTAACAGTGTTCATGGGACTCATGAACCAGATCCTTCAGCCTTTCTTAGACCAGTTTTGGTAGTCTTCATCGATGATATACTTGTGTACTCGGTATCCAAGGAGGAGCACATGAGACACTTGAGGATGGTTCTAGAAGTACTCTAGGAGCACTTGATTTAAGAAAATCTCTAGAAGTTCCAATTCTAGATTCAGGTAGTCTATTTTTTGGGATATGTTATCTCAGCCAAGGTCGAGGCAGTGTAAGCATGGGATCCACCTAAGAGTGTGACGAAGGTGTAGATTTTCCTTGGGATGGAAGTCTATTACCATAGAATCATACCTGATTTCTCTAGGATATCAGAACCCATGATATCTTTGACTTGAATGGGACAAACTTTCATATGGATAGAGAGGTTTCTATAGGATTTTCAGCTATTGAGGTAGAGCTTGATGAGTTCTTCCATCTTGAGATTGCTGGAGGATGGTTTCGAGCACGTAGTGTTCTACGATGCATCAGGAACTGATCTTGGTTGTGTTCTGATGCAGAGGCAAGTAATGATTCCCTATGGTTCACTCCAATTGAGTCCACATGAGAAGAACTACACGACCCATGATATTGATCTATCAGTAGTATTATTCTCTTTAAATATGTGGTGACACCACCATACAGGTGATCAATTTATTTTTTACTCCTATTACAAGAGTCTCAAGTATATCTTCTCTCAGAAGGATCTTAACATGAGATATAGTTAATGGATAGAGTTCCTATAGGATTATTAATTTTAAATTTTCTATACTCATGAGAATGAGAATGTGGTAGCATATTCTCTCAGCAGGATATCTTGTTTATAGTTGCTAAATGAGGCATCAGAGTAGTTGGCCTCATTGTAGCTATCCTTTGTGGATAGAGATGGAGCAACTTACCTCTAGTAAATGGTTATTACTCCTCCACTATTTCAGTGAGTCAGGGAGGCACAAACTGGGGATACCCACTACAAGACCCTACATGCTCAGATATCGATAGGTCATACCCCTAATGGATATTTTAATGGTGGGGAGCATATTGTTCTTTTCAGAGGAAGCACGATAGTACCGGTGACGTTGTAGGAGGAGGTTTAGAGAGAATTTCATAGATCGCCTTTGGAAGTAAATCAGGGTGTGACAAAGATGTACCAAGACCCCTGACATTAGTTTTTTTGGACATGGATAAAAAAAGGGGTTGCATAATTTCTCTATCCATGCCTTAATTATCAACAAGTAAAGGATGATCACCAAGTTCCAACAATTTTAGATCAACCCCTTGAGGTGCCAAAATTGAAGTGGGATGGGATATCTATGGACTTAGTGACAAGATTACCACATATGTAAAAATTAAAAAATTCCATCTGGGTGATCGTAGACTGACTAACCAAGTTAGACCACTTATTATCTATATGAGAGTAGAATTAAATAGAGAGTTTGGGATGACTCTACATGAAGAAGATCATCCAAATCCATGGAGTTCCATCAATGATCTTTTCTTATTGTGATGCTCACTTCACATCCCAGTTGTGGAGGGGATTACAGGAGACGTTTGGGACCCAGTTACACTTGAGCATAACATTTTACCTATAAACTGATGACCAGACTAAGAGGACCATTCAAGTTATTGAGAACATGATGTGAGCTTGCATGTTGGACTCTGGTAGTATTTTTGAGGATCATCTACCACTGGTGGAGTTTACATACAACAATTACTACCATTCCACCATTAGTATGGCACCATTTGAGGCTTTGTATGGGAGACCCTATAGGTCACCACTTTGCTGGACTTACCCAGAAGAGTCAGTGCTCATGGGCCTGGAGTTGGTGTGAGATATAATAAAGAAGGTACAAATCATTCATGAGTGGATAAAGACAATACAACACCATCATAAGTCTTATAATGAAAGGTGAAGGAGGCCTTTAGAGTTTGAGTAATGAGACCATGTGTTCTTATGGGTTTCAACTTGATGTGGATTATAAATATTTGGCTAGGGTGAAAAGCTATCTCTGAGGTTCATTAGCACTTTTTAGATACTATGTAGATTTGGAAAGGTGGCATACTGCTTAGCTCTATCTCTGTAGTTAGGCCGAGTACATGATGTATTTAACATGTCACAGTTGAGGAGGTGCGTGCATGACCCATCACACATTATCAACTAGGGTGAGCTGAACATTGAGGATCACTACTGGAAATCCAGCATTTCCCAATGGTTTAGAACCGTTGGGAAAGGCTACAGAACCGTTGGTATATGTTATACCAACGGTTCTGAAAACCGTGGGGAAGTAAGCCGTTGGGAAAGGCTTTTCCCAACGGTTTACACAGAACCGTTGGGATAGGTCAGAAAAAATCAACCTATCCCAACGGTTCTGCCAAACCGTTGAGAAAGGCCTTTCACAACGGTTCCATGAACCGTTGGTAAAAAAAAAACCCTGCAACAGGGTATCCCAACAGTTTCAAACCGTTGGGATAGGGTGTTTTTACCAACGGTTCCTTGAACCGTTGGTAAAAAAAGCTACATAGAGCCTATGCCAACGGTTTGAAAACCGTTGGCATAGGCTTTGCTGTGCAAATTGCACAGCAGCCTACAATTTGCACAGCAGGTCTGGTTTTTGGGCATTTTCAATTCAATTTTCAATCCAATTATGCCCTCGTTTTCAATTTATTTTTCAATTTAATTATTGTACCTGTAACACATATAATGAATACATATAGAGAACAAACCAACACATACAAATAATGAAAACCAACCAACCAACACATATAATGCATCCTGAAAATATACACATCCATAATTAAAGTAGAATTCATAACATAATTATAAACATACATAATTCATTTAGAATTCATTTTTAAAATTTAGATGACAATTATATGTGGAATCCAAAATTCAATTCATAATTTGATCGGTTTTTTCTATACCATATATTTTTACCTCAAATGATTTCCATTTTAAACAAAATACATACACCTGAAGTGATACCGGCCACACCGCACCTCAGATTGAGGAGGGGTTGACTCGTACATGTCACATTTGACCGATGGATCGTTGTGCTAAAGTATCGACAAAATCCGAATACGTTTGGTCGGTTTTCTGTATGCCAGTTGATGTTTTTCACTTAAAATGACATTCTTTTGAAACAAAAGACGGACACTATGAGTGGTGCCGACCACACCGCGTCTCCAATTGAGGCAGGGTCGATTCGTACACGTCACATATGACCCATGGATCGTTCTCCTAAAGTTTAAATGAAAACCGAATGCGTTTGGTCGGTTTTCCGTATGTACTTAAAATGTTGTCCATTTTAAACAAAAGAGTGACACTTAGACTAATCCTGACCACACCGCGACTCAGATTCATCCCGGGTTGGCTCGTACATGTCACATATGACCCATGGATCTTTGTGATAAATTATCAAAAGATTACGAATGCGTTTGGTCAGTTTTGCGTATGCCAGTTGTTCTTTTCATTTATAATCATGTCCATTTTAAACAAAAGAGACAGAGTTAGAGCAGTGTCGGCCACACCGCATCTCGAATTAAGACGGGGTTGACTTGTACACGTCACATATGACTCATGGATCGTTGTGCTAAAGTATCGATAGAATCCGAATGCGTTTGGTCGTTCTTCCGTATGTCAGTTGATGCCTTTCACTTAAAATGACGTCCTTTTGAAACAAAATACGGACACTTTGAGTGGTGTCAGCCGCACCACATGTCGGATTGAAGCAGGGATGATTCGTACACGTCACATAAGACCCATGGATCGTTCTCCTAAAGTTTCAACGGAAACCGAATCCGTTTGGTCGTTTTTCCGTATGTACTTAAAATGGTGTCCATTTTAAACAAAAGAGAGTCACTTAGACTTATCCTGGCCACACCGCGACTCAGATTCATCCCGGGTTGGCTCTTACACGTCACATATGACCCATGGATTGTTGGGATAAATTATCAACAGATTCAGAATGCGTTTGGTCAGTTTTCCGTATGTCAGTTGATGCTTTTCACTTAAAATGACGTCCTTTTGAAACAAAAGACGGGACACTTTGAGTGGTGCCGGGCCACACCACATCTCCGGATTGAGATGAAACCACCGCGAAACATTCTAATTATTATTCATGACGTGTACGCACAGACGACACGTCAATCGGACGTGCGGTTTGCGCGGTACGACTCAATATTCGTGTTTTAAGTGATGCGTGCACTTCGTAAACGCGCGTGAGGGGGGTCCAAATGGGCCGAACGAAGTCAGAATGGCCTGAAATCAGACGAAAAATACGGGAGAGTGATTTATGAAGTGTTAGAGCAGACGGAACATCAATCGGACGTGCCGTGTGCCCGCGGTGACCGACAACGCAGTTCTGGTGTCATAAACGGCCAAAACGGGCGTCCAACGGTCAAATTCATAGCGGACGACCTCAGATTGAGCTGAAACCACCGTGCAACATTCTAATTATTATTCGTGATGTGTACGCGCAGACGGGACGTCAATCGGACGTGCAGTTTGCGCGGTACGACTCAATATTCGTATTTTAAGTGATGCGCGCGCTTCGTAAACGCGCGTGAGGGGGGTCCAAACGGGCCAAACGAAGTCGGAATGGCCTGAAATCAGACGAAAAATACGGGTGAGTGATTTCTGAAGTGTTCGAGCATACGACACATCAATTGGACGTGCCATGTGCCCGCGGTGACCGACAACGCAGTTCTGGTGTCATAAACGGCCAAAATGGGCGTCAAACGGTCAAATTCATAGCGAACGGCCTCGGATTGAGCTGAAACCACCGTGAAACATTATAATTATTATTCGTGACGTGTACGCGCATACGGAATGTCAATCGGACGTGCGGTTTGCGCGGTACGGCACAATATTCATATTTTAAGTGACGCGCGCACTTCGTAAACGCGCGTGAGGGGGGTCCAAACGGGCCAAACGAAGTCGGAATGGCCTGAAATCAGACGAAAAATACGAGTGAGTGATTTATGAAGTGGTCGAGCAGACGGCACGTCAATCGGACGTGCCTTGTGCCCGCGGTGACCGACAACGCAGTTCTGGTGTCATAAACGGCCAAAACGGGCGTCAAACGGTCAAATTCATAGCGGATGACCTCGTATTGAGATGAAACCACCGTGAAGCATTCTCATTATTATTCGTGACGTGTACGCGCAGACGGCACGTCAATCGGAAGTGCGGTTTGCGCGGTACGACTCAATATTCATGTTTTAAGTGATGCGCGCGCTTCGTAAACGCGCGTGAGGGTGGTCCAAATGGGCCGAACGATTTCGGAATGGCCTGAAATCAGACTAAAAATACAGGTGATTGATTTATGAAGTGTTCGAGCGGACGGCACGTCAATCGGACATGCCGTGTGCCCGCGGTGACCGACAACGCAGTTCTGGTGTCATAAACGGCCAAAACGGGCGTCAAACGGTCAAATTCATAGAGGATGACCTCGGATTGTCCTGAAAACACCGTGCAACATTCTAATTATTATTCGTGACGTGTACGCGCAGACGGAACGCCAATCGGACGTGCGTTTTGCGCGGTACGACTCAATATTTGTGTTTTAAGTGATGCGCGCGCTTTGTAAACACGCGTGAGGGGGGTCCAAACGGGCCGAACGAAGTCGGAATGGCCTGAAATCAGACGACAAATACGGGTGAGTGATTTCTGAAGTGGTCGAGCAGACGACATGTCAATCGGACGTGCTGTGTGCCCGCGGTGACCGACAACGCAGTTCTGGTGTCATAAACGGCCAAAACGGGCATCCAACGGTCAAATTCATAGCGGACGACCTCATATTTACTTGAAAACACCGTGAAAAATTCTTATTATTATTTGTGACGTGTACGCGTAGACGGAACGCCAATTGGACGTGCGATTTGCGCGGTACGGCTCAATATTCATGTTTTAAGTGATGCGCGCGCTTCGTAAACGCGCGTGAGGGGGGTCCAAACGGGCCGAACGAAGTCGGAATGGCCTGAAATCAGACGAAAAATACGGGTGAGTGATTTCTGAAGTGGTCGAGAAGACGACACGTCATTCGGACGTGCCGTGTGCCCGCGGTGACCGACAACGCAGTTCTGGTGTCATAAACGGCCAAAACGGGCGTCCAACAGTCAAATTCATAGCAGACGAACTCATATTGAGCTGAAACCACCGTGAAACATTCTAATTATTATTCTTGACGTGTACGCGCAGACGGCACGTCAATCGGACGTGAAGTTTGCGCGGTACAGCTCAATATTCGTATTTTAAGTGATGCACGCGCTTCGTAAACGCGCGTGAGGGGGGTCCAAACGGTCCGAACAAAGTCGGAATGACCTGAAATCAGACGACAAATACGGGTGAGTGATTTCTGAAGTGGTCGAGCAGACGTCACGTCAATTGGACGTGCCCTGTGCCCGCGGTGACTGACAACGCAGTTCTGGTGTCATAAACGGCCAAAACGGGCGTCAAACGGTCAAATTCATAGAGGAAGACCTCAGATTGAGCTGAAACCACCGTGAAACATTCTAATTATTATTCGTGACGTGTAAGCACAGACGGCACGTCAATCGGACGTGCGGTTTGCGCGGTACGGCTCAATATTCGTATTTTAAGTGATGCGCGCGCTTCGTAAACGCGCGTGAGGGGGGTCCAAACGGGCCAAACGAAGTCGAAATGGCCTGAAATCAGACAACAAATACGGGTGAGTGATTTATGAAGTGTTCGAGTAGACGGCACATCAATCGGACGTGCCATGTGCCCGCAGTGACCGACAACGCAGTTCTGGTGTCATAAACGGCCAAAACGGGCGTCAAACGGTCAAATTCATAGCGGACGACCTCGGATTGAGCTGAAACCACCGTGAAACATTCTCATTATTATTAGTGACATGTACGCGTAGACGGTACGTCAATCGGACGTGCGGTTTGCGCGGTACGGCTCAATATTCGTGTTTTAAGTGATGCGCGCGCTTCGTAAACGCGCGTGAAGGTGGTCCAAACGGGCCGAATGATTTAGGAATGGCCTGAAATCAGACGACAAATATGGGTGAGTGATTTATGAAGTGGTCGAGCAGACGGAACGTCAATCGGACGTGCCGTGTGCCCGCGGTGACCGACAACGCAGTTCTGGTGTCATAAACGGCCAAAACGGGCGTCCAACACATTTCGAATGCGTTTGGTCAGTTTTTCGTATTTCACTTTTTGTTTTCACTTAAAATCTTATGGAAATTCATATAGAATATTTTTATATCATATTTAGTATGGATTAGATTTTAGTTGATCGTGCTATGAAACATTTCAGAGCTAATGAAATTAAGGAAGGTGGAGAGGCTGTCCGGGGGGCTGTCCGGGGGGGCTGTCCGGTGGGTGTCCGGGGGGCTGTCCGGGGGACCAAGGAGGAGGGTGGGGGGGCTGTGCGGGGTCTGTCCGGGGGGTGTTTGGGGGTTGTTCAGGGGGTTGTCCGGGGGTTGTTCAGGGGGCTGTCCGGGGGTTGTTCAGGGGGTTGTTCAGGGGTTGTTCAGGGGTTGTTCAGGGGTTGTTCTGGGGTTGTTTCAGGGGGTTGTCTGGGGTTGTTCAGGGGGCTGTCCAGGGGGTGTTTGGGGGGTTGTCCGGGGTCCAAGGGGGAGGGTGGGGGGGTTGTCTGGGGGGCTATCCGGGGGGCTGTCCGGGGGGCTGTCCGGGGGGCTATCTGGGGTCCAGGGTGGAGGGTTGGGGGCTGTACGGGGGCTGTCCGCGGGGGCTGTCCGGGGGGCTATCCGGTGGGTGTCCGGGGGGCTGTCTGGGGACCAAGGAGGAGGGTGGGGGGGCTGTGCGGGGTCTGTCTGAGGGGTGTTTGGGGGTTCTTCAGGGGGTTGTCCGGGGTTGTTCAGGGGGCTGTCCGGGGGTTGTTCAGGGGTTGTTCAGGGGTTGTTCAGGGGGTTGTCCGGGGTTTTTCAGGGGGGCTGTCCGGGGGGTGTTTGGGGGGTTGTCTGGGGTCCAAGGGGGAGGGTGGGGGGGTTGTCCGAGGGGCTGTCCGGGGGGCTATCCGGGGTCCAGGGTGGAGGGTTGGGGGCTGTACGGGGGGCTGTCCGGGGGGCTGTCCGCGGGGCTGTCCGGGGGGTGTTTGGGGGGTGTTCGGGGTTCCAAGGGGGAGGGGGGGTTGTCCAGGGTCCAAGAATGAGGGGGGTTGTCTAGGGAGTTCACAAACAAACAACCACTAAAAGACAACAACATCCATAAAAACAGACAATATATAAAAATAACTCAACTCCAATACTATATTACGAGTCTAGATAAAACCAACAACTAGAATATATTAAACATCAAATCTCAGTAATATAAGTCAAAAATGTAACGGATCAATATGTCCCACATCAGCATCACCATCACCATCATCATCATCATCATCACCCTCGTCATCGTCCTCCTCATCGTCCTCACCCTCCACAGCGCACACCCCCCTCCCCTACAACCCCACCACCACCACCTAGACATACCAACCCCACTGGACACCCCACACACCCCTCCCCCACCAGGAAACCCCACCCAGACCCCCAAGACAGCCCAAACCCCCTGGATAGCCCCGCCCACCCCCCGTGGACAGCCTTTCCCACCCCCGTGGACAGTCCCGCCCACCCCCGTGGACAACCCACCCACCCCCGTGGACGCCCCCCTACCCCCTAGACAGCCCAACCACCCCCGTGGATAGCCCACCCACCCCCTTGACACCCCTTCTCCCTATGGACAGCCCCCCACCCCCTTGGATAGCCCGCCCACCCCCCTGGACACCCCTACCCCCTGTGGCCAGCCCACCCACCCCCCCTGGACAGCCCGCCCACGCCTCCTTGACAGCCCGACCACCCCCGTGGACAGCCCGTCCACCCTTGTGGACAGCCCGCCCACCCCCGTACCCCCCCTGGATAGCCCCGCCCACCCTCCCAAACAGCCCACACCCCCCTTCCCTACAACCCCACCACCACCACCTAGACATACCACCCCACCTGGACACCCCACACACCCCTCCCCCACCAGGACACCCCACCCAGACCCCCAGGACAGCCCACACCCCCTGGATAGCCCCGCCCACCCCCGTGGACACCCCCTACCCCCTAGACAGCCCAACCACCCCCGTGGACATCCCACCCACCCCCCTCGACACCCCTTCTCCCTATGGACAGCCCCCACCCCCTTGGATAGCCCGACCACCCCCTAGACACCCCTACCCCCCGTGGCCAGCCCACCCACCCTCCCTGGACAGCCCGCCCACCCCTCCTTGACAGCCCGACCACCCCCGTGGACAGCCCGTCCACCCTTGTGGACAACCCGCCCACCCCCGTACCCCCTTGGACACCTCGTACCCCCCCCTGGATAGCCCCGACCACCCTCCCAAACAGCCCACACCCCCTCCCCTGCAACCCCACCACCACCACCTAGACATACCACCCCCCCTGGACACCCCACACACCCCTCCCCCACCAGGACACCCCACCCAGACCCCCAGGACAGCCCACACCCCCTAGACAGCACCACCCACCCCGTGGACAGCCTTTCCCACCCCCGTGGACACCCCCTACCCCCACAATCCATTATCCAAAACATATCAAATTGGTTTGAACACAATCCATAATTCCCACAATCCATTATCCAAAACATGTAAACGTCCCAACTCTGATTTACATGTTTTGAACACTCTCCTTCCAAACATAGAATACAAAAACATTAAATAAGTCTTCACAAACACAAACAATATCCTATTTAGATATTAATTTCAATTATCAATTAAACCACCAACACCTGGAAAAAATCTATTCATTAAAACAACTACAACAATATGGTTGAGATCAAATTTTACCTATTCGTATGGGGTGTACCTGTTGGGATGGGGGTGCTGGTGTTCGGATTCGCGAGAGCAGTGGAGTCGGATGGGGTTCGCGAGAGCACCTGAGCGAATAGATTAGGGCTCTGTCTGAATGGGGAGAGGAGATCGCGATCTGCAATTTGGGGGAAACCTTTGCCAACGGTTCACTGGAACCGTTGGGAAATGTGTGAGTTTAGCACCCCTTTCCCAACGGTTCCAGTGAACCGTTGGGAAAGGTGTGAGTTTTTCCCAACGGTTCCACTGAACCGTTAGGAAATGTGTGATTTTAGCACCCTTTCCCAACGGTTCCAGTGAACTGTTGGGAAAGGGTCCACCGAAATTCTCTTTGCCAACGGTTTTCTTAAACCGTTGGCAAAGGCTCACTATACCAACGGTTTAAGCAAACCGTTGGTATACTGCCATTGGGAAAAGACTAAATTCCAGTAGTGGATAGAGTGACCTTTTCTGATTACCTGATGGAGATTGAGGACCGACAGAAGAGGATCCTTAATTGGTTATCGATTCCTTTAGTGTGTGTTGGGTGGCATTACAAGAATATTTAGAAGAGCACATGGGAGTGAGAGGCTCAGATTCATGCTCAGTAACCACATTTTTTGAGTAGTCTTTATTTTGGATTTTTAGGGATGTAAATCCCTAAGGTGGGGAGAATTTCATGTCTTATATTTACCTTGTATTATTTTTGGATATTATATGGATTATTTTCAAGACCAGGCACTGAGACAGTGTGTGATTATAAGACCCGGTGTGCCCAGAATAAATTTTTGAAATATATTAATTATATTAAATAGCAAACAAATCCAATTTTCCTGAAAAAGGGTAATAAATTCTTAATTGAGGCTTATATTAGAAATTTGAGGTCACTATTGAGTTTAGAATAAAGGTTTTACCCTAGGCATGAATTAACATTTTTCAGCGTGGGTTGTTTATAAAAAAGTCATCACGGGTGTGGAAATGAATAAAATAATTTAAATAAAATAATTTATTTCATTTGTATTGATGCACCAATTAAAAATCTTTAAATAGATTGTGATGTTATAATTTCAGGGTTATCCAGATAACCTTGGAGACATTATAGAACCCTTGGAGAGACCATTGGAGAATTATCTCAGGCGAACAGTGATGATATCGTGGATCTACAATCAATGCACATCGAATTCAAAGGATCTCACCAATGACAACAATGCCATATCATTATTTTTTAGCGATCGATCTGAATCTAGGTAAGGTGTGTGTTTTGATTTTATTTCTTCCCCATTATTTATTTCTATGATGAACATGAATCAATCAATGAACAGATTGATCCGCGGTTTGGTCGTTATGTGGGATGAATTTAATTTGTAGGGTTTTGATTGAATAATTTTGTTGATTTTTTGATTCTTTGATTTTTTTCTAAATATAGTGAATCATGATCGACACGAACATCGATCGAGGTTCATTACTCTTATATGTTCTTATGATTTTCTCCCCCAATTCAACATTTATCTCGAGAGTTCTTCATTTGGATCTCAACTCAAAAAATCCAGATCAATCAACTATTGTGCACTTGTTTCTTGGAAAAATGATATGAAATTGTAGATCTGGTATGAAAAAACATGACGGAGGTGTGATGATAGATATAGAGCGATCCAGACAATGTTATATACCTGATTTTGCGTTCTTCAGCACACAACAAAGAATGATGATTTTATTCGTTTTCTGAACAAATTTGGAACCCAAATCTATTATTTGAGTAATGATAAGGCTCGGGTGATATGATACTTGATTACTGGTATGATTAGAGTTGAGATTTGAGGCGGTAGTGGTGTGGGAGCACATAGGAGGAAGAAGAAGGTTTTTTGAAAAAACCCAATACACAGGGCATGTAATCTTGGATTACACGACATGTTGTACCCTTTAAGAAACTCAACATATACCTTGGAGAGTACATAGAAATGGGGTGGACTACACAGGTTTGATCATGCCATGAATGCCCCCATATAGACCTAACATGGACCAAGTGCACAAGCTAAGAAAAGTACCGGTACACGAGCAAACGTACGTATGCTAGAGCCATGCACTGGTGCATGGGAGGACTATACATGAAGTCTACATGCCATGTAGTACTACAAATACATGACTTGATTACATGGGCCATTTACACAGATATGATTTGAGTTTAAGGGACATGGTGTGTTACCCCTACTATATGCCATGTAATTTATTATACTTGGCTTGGATCTCTTATCCTCAGTATCTTGGACAATATTCTTTAGGGTTTGTTCCCCTTATCATATCACTAAGGGTTAGTATGGAATCATTTCTTACTCCTAGGAATATTATCCCTGTAGTAGGAATTCCTAGATAGAGTTGTTGGAATCCCTCTGAGAGACCCAGAGTGAGATCCACTATTCATCTTCATTCTCTTGGTGGAGTTCTTAGTATCGTCATGACTAACACTATGCTAGCATCGATACTCTACTTAGCAGGATAATCTAGATTGAGTTATTGGTATCACCCCAAGGATCTATAAGTGATCCTCATCTATGTATCATATTTTATTTGGACTATCATTTTTTCTTTCTCATGATGAGACCCAATGATCAGTACCTCTCAGATAGATGTCATCGGTGCTATTATACTCAGGAGTGTGTTCTCATAGATGAGTGCTTTGTGGAATCTTCGAGATGGTATACTATGGTCATGACTTACCTTTAGAATATGTGTCTTTGTTGAGTATATATGTATATTCTTGTTATATGTGATATATATGTATACCTATATAGAGATGACTGTACTTTCCTTTTTTATATGATTTATGGTTTCATAGTGTCTTATTAAGTATTGTTATACTCACCCTTGCATAGTATTTTCTCATATGTGTCATGTCTAGTGTAGATGATAAAACTTTTGATAGAGTCCTAGGAAGACCTAGACCGGACGGTGCTTAGTGAGACCAAAAAGACCGAGGTGTGTTCCTATGGATTTCTAACATTAGTCATAATACTTACTTTCAGGTTGGAATTGTGTTTTAAAACTCTTTGTGATGGTCTTTTATTTGGATATGTTTACTTTCTATTTCTTCCTATCGTACTCTAGTTATATAATTTAGATGTATGCATGCATGGTTATTTTTTTTACATTTTAGCACTGTATGGGATTGGATATGTGTGTGTACGTACAAGTACTTAGGCTAAGGCCTCCCATGTCAGTGATATGCCTACTCGGTGCTAGTCGCTAGCCCCTTGCCTATTGGAGGTAGGGCTGGGGAGTTGCGACACGAGCCGTCCCGAGATGAGTCATGACAAGGAGCTTCACGAACATGACTCAAATATATGAGGGAGACCCGAAATAGGAAATGATCTCCAAGGAGGAACTGAAATCCCATCATCTCACTTTGATCAAGGAGATGACATCACTATCCATAGTGATAGAGGTCACCTGCCTTTGGAAAGTGGTTATGTGGGGCAACCAACCGACCACCCCAGAGGAGGAGTAGCCATTCCATGGAATAAAACCACTATAGGAGAGGAAAAAAAGGAAACAACATATCTCCATCACTCTCTATGTGTGGCCCCAACCTAAAAAGCATCATAAAAATGCCATCTCTCTCTGAAGTTTTGATAAATGAGCCTCATAAGGTATAATACTACTGGTTGAGGACATCACTTCTTCCTTATGTATAAATTATATTTTACTATAACCCTTAATAGACACCAATATTAATGGTCACTGTATAATTTCTATATTACCAATGGTCATGATTTTTAGCGGTATTTATGACCAAAAGACATATTATGGATATATTTTATAATGTTTTGAAATAATAATGAAATATATTGCATGGAATTTATATTAATACATCCATTAATAAGGCATATATTAATTAAAAAAAATTCATTTATAAAAGTAAAGGTCATTACATTCTTCCCCAATTAAGAAATTTCACCCATGAAATTTCATTTCATACACTAAAACAGATGAATTAAATTCCATTTCATCACTTATTATAGTTCCTATATTACCTCCTAAAACTTGTTGTCCCACCATTGTAATTTTACTAGGTGAGTTGTCTTGTTTCATAGAGCTTTGTCTCTACAATCCAAGATCTTCACTGGATGCTCCTAATATGAAATATCATTCTCCATTGGTACCAACTCTAGATTTAGTGCATACGAGGGATTTGGTATATAATTACTCAAGAGAGATATATATAACACATCATGTACTTGAGATATGTTAGGTGGAAATGCTAGTTGACATGCTACATCTCTTATGTGATCAAGAATCTCAAAGGGGTTGATGTATCTAGGACTTAACTTTCCCTTTCCCCAAACCTCATGAATTTATTCTATGGAAATATATGAAGGAAAACTTTATCTCTGAACTTAAACTATAGGTATCTTCAATGATTGTAAGTGTATATTTTCTATCAACTTGGTGTTGATTTCATATGATGTTTAATGGGTTGAACCTTTTCTATCATCTCTTAAACAAGATGAGATCCTATCAGCTTCCTTTCCCCAACCTCATCCCATCATGTTGGAGTCCTTCACCTCTTCCACAAAGCCTCATAAGGCGCCATTTGAATTATAGAATGGAAACTGTTGTTATATGAGAACTTTACTTGGGGAAGATTCAAATACCAACATCCTTGGAAATCCATTGAACATGATATCAACATATCCTCTAGAGTTTTAATAGTTTTCTCAGACTAGCCATCCATTTGAGGGTGATAAGAAATATCAAAACTCAATGTTGTATCCAATTCTTGCTGAAGACTTATCTAGTTCCTTGAGGTAATCCTTGGATATCAATCAGATACAATGGACAGTGGTACTACATGTATCCTTTCCACTTATTTTATGTATATCTTTGAAAGTTGGTCAAGAGATAAATCTTCCTTAATAACAATGAAATTTGTTGACATTGTAAGGCAATAGAATACCACCAAAATGATATTATGGACTTTCTATATCTTATAAAGTCCTATCCATGGTTATGTTTTCCCATTTCCATACTGGTATGGGAAATGGTTGCATCATAACCTTATAATATTATCATTAAACCTTGGCTTATTGGAATACCAAGCATTGAGATACTAACTATGTAATCCCCCTCTTCATGTTATCCCACCATATGTTTTTCTTTATATCTCTATACATCTTAGTTATCCTAGGATGAATAGATAAGTATGAGCTATGTGCATCATAAAAAATATCCCTCTTTAGTTCTTTTTTGATGGAATATATATCTGGGTTCCAAAACTTTTAACTCTATCTTTAACAAAGTTAAACTCCAGAATATTTTCTACCTTTCTCTATAGATTCACATCATCTTTCTAAGACTCATTGATATTATCGAGAATGGATGGTTGAGAAGTTATTTGAGCAAGGTAAGATGGAGGTCTTTTTATTATTCCCATTTCCATCATATTCATATTTAAGATGACTATATCCCTCTCAATACTCATCATGGATAAGGATGTAGGATCCTTTCTACATAGAGCATCTGACACTTTATTCGCCTTCTTAGGATGGTAATGGATTAAATAGTGATAATCCTTGATCATCTCTAACTGTCTTCATTGGAACATGTTGAGATCCTTTTTTTGTAAATATATACTTGAGGCTCTTATGATACATATATATGTCACACTTCTCCCCATAGAGGTAATGTCAAAAAATATTTAATGTTAAGATCACTACAAACATCTCTATATCATGCATCGGGTAGTTATTCTCATGGATATTTAATTGTTTAGAGGCATAAGATATCACATTATTATTTTTCTCGAGTAAACCCAATACTTTCTTGTATTCATCACTATGGATCACAAATACTCTCACCTTATGGGTATTGTGAGTATATGTACATTTATTAGCCTCTTCTTTAAATCTTTAAAGATCTTATCACATTCATCACTCCCAAAAAACTTTACTCACTTCCAAGTTAGCTTGGTTAGTAGTTTTGATAATCATGGTAAGTTTCTCACAAGTTGATGATAACACCTAGCTAATCTTAGAAAACCATGGATCTATATTACACATATTGTTCTAGTCCATTACTCAATCACCATTGTCTTTAAAGTATCCATATACATCCCTTTAATGGTGATAAAATTCACCAATAACATTACCTTCACAATCCAAAACTCACATTTACTATACTTCATATATAAATTCTCCTTTCTCAAAGTCCTCAACACAATATTCAAATTCTTCTCACATTCCTCCCTTATTTTAGTGTATATGAGAATATCATTTATAAATACTACCACAAATTTATATAGGTAATTCCTAAAGAATCTATTCATAAAATCCATAAAGTTTTTTGGATAATTAGTGAGTCCAAATTTCATTACTATTAACTCATAGTGTCTTTATCTTGTATGAAAAACATTATTTGTAATATCCTCCTTATCCAACTTTACTTGATAATATCTCAACTGAAGATCCACCCTAGAGAAGTACAGGGCTCCGTGTAGCTAATAAAAATAGTAATCAATCCATGGTAAGGGATAATTATTCTTTATCATGGTCTTGTTAAGTTTATAATAGTCAATGTAGAGACACATTGACCCATACTTTTTCTTGATGAAGTGGACCGACGTACCCCATGGTGAAGAACCTGATCATAGAAACCCTTTTATCTAGATTATCTTATAGTTTATTCTTTAGCTCTTCACATACAATAATAGACATTCTATAGGGAGTATTGGATATTGGTAGGTATATGATTATAAGTTTGATTGATAAATCAACCTCTCAGTTAGTATAAAGACTAAGAAACTCTTTGGGGAACACATGAAACATACTCTCTTACAATGGGAACATTATCAGGGATTATCTTTTCCTTTGTATCAAACATTTGACCTAGATATTATTTCTCATAGGGAAATAATATACAATATTGAGATGGGTATTTAAAAGGAGAATCCTAATCTTCCTTAAAATTATATAGGTTTGGAGTTCAATTCAAGATATATAAAGAAATTTCCTTCTCTAGACAATTTAGGTTGGATCCATACAAGGACAACCAATCCATGTTCAGAATAACATCAAATTACTCTAAAAGTAGCATCACAAGGTTCACTGGGAAATTAAGCCCATAAATATTTATTGGGGAGAATTTATACACTTGGGATGAAATAATTTCCCCATTTTTCACTTTCATTGATAACTTAACTTCCATGTTTTGAGGTAATGTTTGAATAGTTCTACTAAACTCGTGTGATATGAAAGAATGCATAGAACCAAAATCAAATGGTATGTTTGTTATTTTTGAATGAATAACCAGTATACCTATCACCACTTCATTTTTAGGATCTACTTTATAAGTTGTGATAAAATATGATCATACTTTCTCTCTAGTACTTAAAGGTTGTTTTCATCAGTTATCTTAAAAAACCCCTGGCTTAAGGAATTGGTTTTTATAATTTCCATATTCCTTGTAGTTAAGACATTGGAACATTGAATGAGGATTGAATGAAACCTTATTTTATTCCATCACATAAGTGTTTTCTTACCCTACCTTCAGTATTCATTATCACGATTCCACTCCTTTTCACACTTGAAGCATTTCCTTGCCCCATTTAGAAAATTTCCAAGATGCTTCTTCCCACACTTTTGACAAGTGGGTAGCTGGACCATCTTGCTGCTATGCAGATTATCTTTTGATCCTCTAGAGTTAATATCTGTTATTTAATTCTTATATATAGTTCCATAGAACCACTAGGAATCACTAATATCTATTTCAACTTTAAGTGAACAACAAAAAATTAACTCATAGCTATCAAAGTCTTGAATTGCTAATTTTTTTTGTAGAATCAGCTTTAATCTAGTAAAGAATTGGTAAAATTTATGTTCGAGGTAAATAAAAAAGATGAATTCATATCATTAAATCCTTGTGAAGTTTTATTCATATAACCCAATGGATTCATCCTATTTTTTTGAGTTTGAGTAATTCCCTCTCTATTTTAAGAAAAAGAGTGTAGGGAAAATATTTATTGAAAACATCTTCTTGAATACATACCATTCCATGGATTCAATGTCCTCCTTGGGATTTGTATTATTTATCAGTGTCCACCATTGATCATATTCTCTCTATAGGTGATAAACAACCAGTATGAATTTCTATTTTTCAGAGCATTTGAGGATAGATAATTTATTCTCAATAAAATTAACCCATTACTCCATAATTATTGGATTAGAAAATACATTAAAGTTTAAAGACTTTTTTGTATAAAGGACTCAACCAAAACTTTCTCTTTCCTAGGATAAATATGAAGTTTTACATGATTCATGTTATTAATCACAACTTAAGTTAGTTTTTCTAGTACTTCCATGAAGTTATCGACTCCCAATCCCATCATATTAGGCATTTCATTAAGAAAATCATCACATTTCCCATCACATATGCTTTTGAAATGATTACTCATATTTACCACCATTTTATAAAATAAAGGAAAGTTTGGGATGATAATTTTAAAACCATTGATCATATAAAAGGGTAACCATTCATGTAAAAGGTATAACTCATAAATGACATATTCACCTCATTTCATGAATTTCTAGGCTTCAATTTAGGTTATCCATGGTCTATTTCATGTCATTAAATTTCATAACCATTTCCCCCTTTTTACCCTTCACAATTTTTTATAAAAATCATGTGATTAACCAAATCATATCCCCTGGAAGTGTCTAGCCAGGTGTGTAGTCTTAGGACTCTTTTTCATGCACCAGATATATCTTGAGTTAATACCCAATAAGACTCTTTGAGGATATTACCCATAGGTACATATGTTTCATAACCACATCCACTTTCCAGTATCTAGACAATGATTAATTTACTTGAAAAAACCAAAAACTCTAAACTCTACCAAAATTTAAGTACATTTCCTATGTTTACACTTATTCATAATGTTTCTACTATGGTTTTCTAGTCTTACTCCCCAAAAATAATTAGACCTTGATTTGATACAAACTATAACCCATATTTCTAATAAATTTTATTTAATGATTTTTAATATAGAGATCCATATAATACTTTCCCAAAAAATAAATATTCCAAGTGTATTTTAGAAACTAAATACATAATCTATTAAAATATAACATCATTATTGAAAATTATATAATGTGCTCCTACTTTCCTTTGAACTCTTAATACTACATGGGATAACCTGGGGGAATACATAAGAAATGTGTGAGATATAAATCACAGTAAGGGAATAATAAAATCATAGAATAATAGTAAATAATACATGTGAGTCAATAGGTATATCATGATAACACATATAGGTAAAACCAGACATACATGGAATCATGAAAAGAGAGAATGAAATCATAAAATCATGGTATCATAGAAATGTGGAAACAACATAGAATGTGAAATCACAAGCATAATTTGAGTCCAAATTCTAAGAAATCATGACATAGAATTCTTAGGGTAACCTCCAATGCACCATACATGTCACACCCCAACCCAACACTTCATAGTTATTTTATTTATTTTTGAGTTTCCATTAAATTTTATTCATTTTTGAGTATTTTTAAATTAAATCAATTGAATTATGATAAAAATAAAATAAAAAAAAACCCTAATCTAACCCATTACCCCCTTACCTCATGGCCAAACCTCCTCCCTTTCCCTCCTATTCACGCGACGTGGCCAAACCCTATCCCCTTCCTCCTATCGCGCGATGCCGATCCCCACTCCCAAATGTCTGAATACACTCCCTCCTCACGATAAACCTCCCTATCTATGTCCTATCCCTCCGGAGGCCTCCTATCCTTGCGAGACCTCATTAAAACCTACTTTGACAGTTTGTTTCTTCGGTTTTTGTCTCGGCCAAACCCTAGGTCATGGGTTGACTGGGTTTTGATAATTTCTTCCATTTTTAGGGTGTGTAGTGGGTCTCCTAGGTCTTCCTCATTTGAGTTTCAGTGTCTTCCGCTGAAGGAAAAGTGCTTTGGTCCATTCTATTTCATCCTCTATTGTTTGAGGTTCATTTATTTTACCCTCTTAACTGTTTAGTTAATTTTAATGTGTTCTAAATTTTATTTGGGTAGTGCAAAGTGTGAATTGGTAATGTTTTAACATGTTTATGGGTTAGAAATGAGTTTTTTCAAAACAAATGTCTATGTGTTGTGCATATTGTATTGTAATGTTTCTTGAAAAGTATTTTATGACTTATTTACAAAGTGAAAATTATATTTTCAAAGGAACTTGAGGTGTGTATTTGTTCAAAATGAGTTTTTATTGAATAAGGGAGTAGTGTTGGCATGTATGCCTTATCATGTATTTTTACATATGAATTTTAGACTATTTAATTATTAAAAGGGGATTTCTAGGGAATTGGTTGGGAAAGTGTGTGTTTTTCTTATGTTTTTCAAAGGTGATTTTATAAATTGTGTAAGTTTTGGTAAAAGTATTTAAAATGGGTTTTTGTTGTGAGTAAAATGGAAGTAATCGATTAGTATTGGCATGTAGGCCTTTTTGTGCACTTTTAGTATGATTTGTGAATTATTTAAACAATGGGAATATAGTTTTGGAAATTAAATTATTTTATGTGTGGGTTTCTTATAGGTTAATTAAATTTTTTGGTTTTTTATCAAAGGGTTTTATACACATATACAGGTACATATAACTATATATATATAAATCATCCTTGCACATATTCCCTCATGGCATGGTGAATATGTGTATTGGATTAAGGGGTATATATATAGGGGTGTATGTGTGAGAAATTTTGGATCCATCTTGGTTAGCTCCTTTTTTGAGGTATGTTTCCCTATGAACTAGCCTTTAAATTAAAGAATTATTTATTTCTTGTTTTTCTCACTTTTATTTAATTATTTTTAGTAATTTAGGGATTTTATAATAATTGATTATTGTGAAATAAAGTAAGACCCTTTCTATTTGAATGGAATGAAGTTGTTTTATTAAATTTGCCTACTAAGTGTTTGATGAAATTCCCCTTTGGACCTTATAAATACGCTTTGAATTTGAAGTAGTGAATTGACTTTCTTAAATGGGTTTCCAAGTGCATATGGTTTTCAAAGTAATGGCGTGTGTTACTTATTTTGGAAATGATTTAGTGTTAAATGATTATTTAAGGGATTTTTGGATCTTTATGAAAGTGGGGTGCGTTTGGATGTTTAAAAATGGTTTTACTTGTGATGTAAAGGTGTTGGTTTATTTTAAAAATGGGTGGTTTCTTGAAGGGTGTTTAAGGCCCGTTTGGAACTTTAAAAATAAACGATTGTGCAGAAAAATTTTCATGGATAATGCTCTTGCTTTGGTTACATTGAATGTGGTAGGAGGCCCATGCTAAGTGTCTCTCTTGTGTTTAATGGTTAAAAAGGAAAGAAGCTATTCCATGTGGTGACTCGGGTGATGACTATTGTCTAAATTATTGTTATATTTATGCATGTGATTTGATGCTCAGTTAGCATCGGTTGGATCACCCTTTTTGTTACATGTGTTGACACGGGAACCTGGCATAATAAGTGAGTTTTCTATGAATGATTGCTGCACTATTTTAGATTATGCACTAGATAGTGGCCAATATCAGGGGATGATATGTTATTATTATTTCTATGGGATTGGGCCCCTCGACCAGGCTAGGTAGGGCAATGGTCGGGCGTTAGGGCGTTATGACATCATTGAGTAGGGCATGACTTCAGGATGAGTCACACATATAGTACATTCTGGATTGTTCACAAGGTCTTAGGTTCTACCCATGTCTATTTGGTTTTTTATTTCTCACAATGACGAATATTATGCTTATACGTGTATTTACATTTCCCTTTTTGTGTACTTACTATTGTGAGTTTTTGTGTATTGTTTTTCTTGGAAAGTGGTGAGCTGGTTTTAAGTAGTTTTCTGAAAATGGTTTTTAAATGAAATTGTTTTATTCTCTCTGTACCTAAATGGCCCGAAGGCCTTATTTTTATTTTATTATAGATAATCCCCCTCGGGCCTTGTCGTGGGCCGACTCAGGTGACCGGTTTAGGGTCGACCTGGGTTGGTTCATGACAAAATGGTATCAGAGGATAGGTTCTTTATAGGACCTAGCTTTCAGAGCACCATTTGTTATTTGGGTTCTCAAGGTAGATGGAGTAGGACTGTCAGAGCTTGGGGTGTAGGTTCTGGGGAGTGTCTGGCCAACACTTTCTGGGCTGAACCTTGAGTTACCATGGGAAGCCGGGTTTTCTTGGTTCATTTGGTTTTATGGGTTGCTTAGGATTTAGAAAAAATGAAATGAGAGTCGGTCCAATTGTATCAGTGAGCTCGTTGGGTATGTAAAGCCATGTGGAGATAAGGACATGGTCTTGTAAGACTCTACATGATGGTGGTTTGATCATAATATGACTACCAACCATATGGCCAAGTCACCCATCGACACTAGTTTCCCCTGGTGAGTTGTTTTGGGTCCTTTTGAGATTTTGGGATTTTAGACCCGTTGAATGGTCGGTTGATTTTTTTTTGTATTTAAGGTTGTCCTAGGATGGTTTTGGGTTGTTTTTTTAGATTTTAAAATGATGTTTGGTTTGAAAAAATGGTTCTTGGTTTATCAAAAATGAGATTTCCAAAACCAAAACTTTGAATCCTTTTGAGAGTGAAATTGGGCTATTTTGAAAATGGGGGTTATTTTGGAAAAAGTTTTGGGGTTTTTTTAAAGGTTTTGTGAAATGTGAAATAGGGAAAATGAATATGTAATTTGAAAATGTTCTTCTTTGAGGATGAGGTGTGGTATTAAAATTGGTTGAGGTATTTTTTAAAGTGGTTTTGAAAGTGATAATGTTTCTTTTGTTAGACTCTTGGTATTCCTATGAGTGCTAACATATATGTATAAAAATGTATGTATGTGGTGAGTGGATGGTTATTGGTATGTATGGGTGAGTTCTTGAGCTAACACAAGAGTGTATATATGCGAGGCTAAATTAAATACCAATAGCGGGTGATTGGTTCGTCAGGCTTGTTATGTTTTATGAAAATGTTATTCAAAAAGGGGGATTTCAATGTTTTAAAAGGTATGAGTGTGTGATGTTGCCTTTTTGTTTTTGGTGTTTTCCTTTTTGGAATTTGGATTCGGTGTGTTGTAGGTGTGATTGAAATCATGTTTTGAGTTTGGGTTTTTGATTTGAAAATGAGATTTGGAATTTTTATTTATGATATGTTTTGATTTGGTTTCGTGCTCCCTATTTTCAGGTTTCATCCCCACTGAGTTCTAAGGGATTTTGAGAAGCATCTGAAGGTAGTTCTTTTATCACATGCCTTTCAGATCAACCAGTGCTTTAGACATTTGGTTTGTCCATTTTGGATATAGATCCTGGTGGTTCTCAATATCAAGAGTTCGTACATAGGTTCCAAGAGTTGAACCCTACTCATTTCCTTGGGCATCTAGAACTAGTGAAAGTTGAGGAATGGATGCCAAATATCGAAGAGATATTTTTTTTTGGCTTGAATCTCCGGAACCACTCAAGTTGGAGCTTTCTACCTTAATATTGGAAGGCCTGAGTTGGGAATGGTGGAAATCTGTTCTTCAGGCCGAACTACAGGAGAATTTCTTGTGGTAATTCTTTAAATCCTTGTTCATCCAATAGTACTTTCCTGATGACATGAAGGCACTAATGGGTTCAAGGTTGTATAGTCTCTATCAGGGTGATTCAACAGTGTTGGATTATGCTAAGAGCTTCACCGAGCTGGTGTCGTATCTCCCAAACCTCACCAGGGATGAATTTTTGAAAGCTCGATTCTTTGAAAGGGGTCTCTAATCAGAATTCCTCCCAACTGTACCTTCATTCCCTAATGAGTATGAAGAAGTCGTGAGGCAGGCTGTTCAAGTTGAATCCAATTTATCAGCGTCTGGCCAATTGAGAAGAGGCACAAAAAGGTCGTTGTTTTGCACCTCACCAAACTCATCCAAGAGTAAGTATTGGCTGTGTTTTTAGTG
The DNA here is from genome assembly GCA_963277665.1 of Viscum album. Lineage (NCBI taxonomy): Eukaryota > Viridiplantae > Streptophyta > Magnoliopsida > Santalales > Viscaceae > Viscum > Viscum album. Next base: position 782,210,723 of record OY728145.1, read on the forward strand.
TGGAAAGCCGGGGCATATGAAGTTTTCATGTCGTGAAGCACCTAAGATCTATAGTACTTGTTTCCATTTAGGTCATTTGAAAAGGTTTTTTATAGGGTGGCACTAAGAAGTGACATGGGGCCAGATCCACTCCCTTGGAGAACCTTTCAGCTCAGTTGGATGAACGCAGCGCTGACACAAGCTCAATTAGAAGCTTTTATTTTGTTGAAAATTCCATTTTTATTGAAATTAAAGTAATCTATGGTGTTTTCTTCTTTTGGGTGTGAAGAATCATGTTTTAGGTCATTTTGGAACTTTATTTTAATGGGAATTTCTTTGTAGTGTTTTTAATGTTGCTGATGTATAATGGTGGATTTTTTCTTCCCATGTTTTGTTTCTTTGAGTTTTTCTGGACTTCATTACAATTCGAGAGTTATTCCAGCTTGTGATATCAATGTTTATCTGGAGTACTCATATGGTGGGGAGGCCCCCCAAGATATGATCTCATTATGAATCCATCTTCCAGGTGTTCTTGGATGAGTATTTCCTTGTTTTCATTCCGCTCGACCCCGATCGTAGTAGTTGGTTGGATTGTATAGTGGGTTATGTAATGGATTCTCACAGATATCTCGAATAGGACATGACTGGTTTCTTCGATGGTGTTTGTGTTAGGGGTCAGGGTGTTCAAAGTTGGGTTGTGTTTAGAAAATAGTGAGTCTATTATTTGTAATATCTTCATTGTTTGTTCGAGCTCTGTGGTCTTGTGTGATGTCTTCCTTGGATGTGTTTCTTCCTTTGAGGGTGGTCTCGTAGTTTATTTTTGGGAATCCGTAGTTCCAGGCTTTGAATGAACGCGAGTGTTAGTTCTTTGGTCTTTCATTTTTCAGGTTTTTCCTTGGTTGTAAACCATCTTTGCTTTGGTTTTTATCAACTAAATCTTTTGGGACTTTCTGGGGGCAGAAAGTGTCATAGTGGAGAGAATTGTTACACCTCGAACCGACACTTCGTAGTTTTTTTTATTTTCCATTAAATTTTATTATTTTTTGAGTTTTTTTAAATTAAATCAATTGAATTATGATAATAATAAAATGAAAAAACCCTAATCTAACCCATTCCCACATTACCTCATGGCCAAACCCCCTCCCCTTCCTGCTATTGCGCGACGTCGACCCCTTGGATGTCCAACCACACTCCCTCCTCCCAGCAAACCTCCCTCTTCGTGGCCTATCCCTCTGGTGGCCTCCTCTCCTTGCGTGACCTCACCAACACCTCCTTAGATAGGTTTTTTTTCTTTTGTTTTTGTCTTAGCTGAACCCTAGGTCATGGGTTGACTGGGTTTTGATAATTTCTTCCATTTTTAGGGTGTGCGGTGGGTCTCTTGAGTCTTCCTCATGCGAGTTTCGGCGTCCACCGCTGAAGGCGAAGTGCTTCGGTCCATTCCGGTTTATATGCCATCATTTGAGGTTGATTTATTTTACCCTATGAATTTTTTAGTTAATTTTAATGTGTTCTAAATTTTATTTGGGTAGTGAAAAGTGTGAATTGGTAATTTTTTAACATGTTTATGGGTTATAAATGTGTATTTTTAAAACAAATGGCTATGTGTTGTGCATATTTTATTGTAATGTTTCTTGAAAAGTATTTTATGCCTTATTTTAAAAGTGAAAATTATATTTTCAAAGGAACTTGAGGTGCGTATTTGTTCAAAATGATTTTTTATTGAATAAGGGAGTAGTGTTGGTATGTATTCCTTGTAGTGTATTTTTACGTATGAATTTTTGATTCTTTAATTATTAAAAGGGTATTTATGGGGAATTGGTTGAGAAAGTGTGTGTTTTTCTTGTGTTTGTCAAAGGTGATTTTATAAATTGTGTAAGTGTTGGTAAAAGTATTTAAAATTGGGTTTTTGTGTGAGTAAAATGGAATGAATCAATTAGTATTGGCATGTAGGCCTTTTAGTGTACTTTTATTATGAGTTGTGAATTATTTAAATAATGGGAAGTAAGTTTTGGAAATTAAATTATTTTATGTGTGGGTTTTCTATAGGTTAATTAAATTGTTTGGTGTCTTCTTGAAGGGTTGTACACACATATATAGGTACGTATACCTATACCTATACCTATATATATATATATATAAATCCTCCTTGAACATATTCCCTCATGGAATGGGGAATATGTGTATTGAATTAAGGGGTATATACATATAGGGGTGTATGTGTGCACAATTGTGGGGAAGTCTTCATCGAAGGCGTTGGGTGTCAAATTGTTTATCTTGGTCCACTCCCTTTTTGTGGTAGGTTTCTCTATGCATTAGCCTTTAAATTAAATAATTATTGATTTCTTGTTTTTCATAGTTTTATTTAATGCTTGTTAGTAATTTAGGGATTTTAGAATAATTACTTCTTGTGAAATAAAGTAAGACCCTTTCTATTTTAATTGAATGAAGTTGTTTTATTAAATGCTCTTACTAAGTGTTTGATGAAATGCCCCTTTGGAACTTATAAATGTGATATGGATTTAAAGTGGTGAATAGAGTTTCTTAAATGGGTTTCCAAGTGCATCTAGTTTTCAAAGTAATGGCATGTGTGTCTTCTTTTAGAAATGATTTAGTGTTAAATGATTGTTTAAGGCCCGTTTGGATCTTGATGAAAGTGGGGTGCATTTGGATGTTTGAAATTGGTTTTACTTGTGATGAAAAGGTGTTGGTTTATTTTAAAAAGGGGTGGTTTCTAGAAGGGTGTTTAAGGCTCGTTTGGAACTTTAAAAATAAAAGGTTGTGAGGAAAAATCTTCATGGATAATGCTATTGCTTTGGTTGCATTGAATGCGGCGAGAGGCCCATGCTAAGTGGCTCCCTTATGTTTGAATGGTTAAAAAGGAAAGAAGATGTTCCATGTGATGACTCGGGTGATGCCTATTGTCTAAATTATTATTATATCTATGCATGTGATTTGTTTCTCAGTTGGTATCGGTTGGCTCACCCTTTTTGCTACACGTGTTGACATGGGAACCTAGCATCGTAAGTGAGTTTTCTGTGAACGATTGCTACACTAGTTTAGATTATGCACTGGCTAGTGGCCCATAGTAGGGGGTGATCTGTTATTATTATTGCTATGGGATTGGTCCCCTCGACCAGGCTAGGTAGGGTGACGGTTAGGTGTTAGGGAATTATGACACCATTGAGTAGGGAATGCCTTCAGGATGAGTCACATGTATAATACATTCTGGATTATTCACAAGATCCTAGGTTCAACCCATGTATATTTGGATTTCTATTACTCGCTGTGATGAATATTATACTTGTACGTGTATCTACATTGCCCTTGTTGTGCACTTACTATTATGCATTTTTGTGTGTTGTTTTTCTTAGAAAGCGGTGAAATGGTTTTAAGTAGTTTTCTGAAAACGGTTTTCAAATGAAAGTGTTTTATTCTCTCTGTACAAATATGAAAATGTAAAAACCACTTTCCGCTTTAAAATTCTATTGGCACTAATTAAAATAATTTAGTTTTTAAAATAAATAAGGGAAATGGTTTTTACTTTGTTTATATGTAAAATATTTATAAAAATGTACTTTTATATATTGTAGTTCAAACCTGAAATTAATGATTAATTTGTTTAAAGGAAATACATTCAGGAGTAGATTACTTGGGCATGCATACTGAGTTTTAAAACTCATGATTATACTTCATTCTTGTTTTTAGTCATAGGTTTAGGTTTCATCTTGATCTCGATCGCCATGGGTGATGTCAAATCTTGGGATCAGAGAGTGACCCGCGATGTCATGTGGAGTTTTAGTGGTCATCAGGTATGGTTAGTTTTTCTTTTCAATTCTTTATTAGTGTTTTATTTAGTTTATTTTTTTGGGGATGCTTTATTATTTTCTGCTACTTTTGTTTATTTATATTGGGTGAAATCATTCCCATCATCACTATGTTGATTCCCTTGGCGCTTGTCACCAGCTCAGGAGGATCGAGAAAGCCTCTCAGGCCTTGTCACGGGCCGACTTGGGTGACCGGTTCAGGGTCGACTCGGGTTGGTTCGTGACAATACATGGTATCTCGTGAGATGAAAACTTTACCTAATGCATTGGAGAACTATTAGGGTGCACCCTTTGTATGTATAACTTTATATATGCTGCATCAATCATACAACATAAAGAAATTTTTCATAATTTTAGTCAAACTATTAAGGAATGTGGGTTTCATACATAAAATTCTATAATCAATTAAGGATAATTATATCTAGGTGAATAACCTTAAATGAAATCAGGGTTGTCTATTTACAACACAAAGGTATGCCTTGGAAAATCATGGAATAATTTTGACATCATAATATGTGTATATAAAAGTTCATGGAAGTGATAAATGAGAGAGTAAGGTAGTATCTCATTATTTGGAAAATATTTATACAATAAATAAATGTTCATAAACATAATAAAACACAATTAATTGAGGATAAAAAGTCATATTACAAAAGAAGCACAGAAATGAAAGAGGAGGGAGAGAATCAATTACCTTGAGAGGACGCTTCTTAAAGCTTGGGAAGAGCTCCATAGGACCTTATAAACTCCTTATAAGGGATTTAGAGATGAATAGGGAGAATAAATTCATGTTCAATGGGTTTGGAGTGGATATTAATGGGATAATGAGTGGGTATTTATAAAAAAATAGAGGGTTTGTGTATTAATTTCTAAACACAGGTTTTGGACTCTATGTTATAAGATGTTCAAAACCATTGTATCTCCCATGGTTTTGACCCATGATTTTTTTCTAAAGGGAAGTTGTTTTAAGTGTTTTAATGGTCCATGGGCTAAAAGTATTTAAATAATATTATTGATGATGCAGAATTGTTTCATGTTAATAAAGAATTGTTTTTGAAATCATAAAATATCCTCTAGGCTTTGGAAGGTTCTCTAAAGATTTGGAAAAAATAATATCATCACATTAAAATACCTTATTTTAATGAAAACAATATTTTTTTAATACATCCCTTTATAGGATTTATTACATTAATTTTTTTCCATTATGATGTCATAATACATATCTTATATTTATAATGTATTTAATTTTTACCCAAAAATTTTATTGTCTCAGAAAATTATGAAAAATTAATTATTATATAATTTCAACATGATGAATTAATTTTTTTTTATTTTATCAATATAATTTTATAAATATGATAATTTAAAATTTTAAAATTATATTCTTATTTATTAAAAAGTGCTAATTTTATCACATGATTGAATTTCTAATTTTTATAAAAACCACTTATGATTTCATAAAATCATTTTATTATTTATAAATGAGTAAATACTAATTTTTATAACATTTATATTCAAATAAAATTTTATTTAAAATTACTATATTTATCATAAAATAATATATTAATAAAAATTAAACATATTTTATTCTTCTAAAAATACAATTTCGATTACTATGTATCAAAAATACATTGTATCATTTCCATCATATATTTAGGTGAATTTTATTTTATATATAATGTTGATAATAAGGAAATGAGTTTGGTGAAAAAAAAAATTTCATTTAAAGATAAATTTTACATACTATTAAGGTCTAGATACATAACTTCTTATTACACTGGAATACACCCTAAGGGTAAGGTGTGTGAAGGTGGTGATCTCTATAAGCTTGAAATTATCTTGTAAATGGTTTTGATCAACTTTTAGTTGTTATATATCAACTTGGTCCTGGTCACAGGTGAAGCCCAATGATGCCATCTCTCTTCAAAGCTTCGATAAATGATCCTCATAAGGTACGATCCTACTGGTTGAGGCCATCACTTATTCCTTTTGTATAAATTAGATTTTATAATAACCCTTAATATATTCTAATCATAAATGTTATTGTATAATGGCTATATTACCAATGGTTATGATGCTTAATGGTATTTATGCCCAAAAGTGATATTATAGATATATTTTATAATGATCCAAAATAATAATGAAATATAGTGCATGAGTTTTATATAACTACATTAATTAATAAGGAATATATTCATTCAGAAGGAAATTTAATCTATAAAAGTCTGGGTTATTACAATAAATTTAAACTATTTGTATTATAGTAACTATTAATATTATAATAAACACAATGGAAATTTAAAAATTAACAAAAAATAAGTTTAAAAACAAAACTATGAGTATTGGTTTACACACAAAATACTCCTTTAAAGGATATTTTCAAACCACCTTTTAAACCAAAGTTTAAGGTGGATCTATAGACTAGATCCAAGGTATCCATGAACTTAAACTTATCATAAGGTATCTATGATTTTAAAACCTATCAAAAGGTCTATCTTTCTATCCTTATAGTACCTTAATAAAAACTGTTGGTAGAAACACTCTTCTATACACTAGAAGTTCCTAAGATCTGTCTTCCTAGATATAACATCTTTTGATCCAAAAGATAAAAAATTCCTATATCTTCTAATCTCTAGAATACCTTGAACATACAAGAACATTCAAAAAAATACAATAGAAATAATAAGACATTTACAAGTCCAACCTTACACAATAGTAACACTTAGATAAAAACACATATAAATAAAAAAATTACATTAATTAGAATCTCTCTCAACAAAAATAAATTGCAAATCTTAAAGCTTAACAATAACTTTTATAATGATATATTACTATTTTAGAAGGTTTTATTCTAATGCTTGAGATGTGACTCTATTTATTGACATCATTGTAACAATATTCAATGGTTAGATTATGAAAATATCAGACTCTATTGTAATAGCATCGGCATTAACTTTGCGATCTACTGATGGAATTAACATGTAGATTCATCTACCAATGAGTTAACCTAAACCACTATAATACTCATAAATCCAATGATCTTAATATATCAGGAAATTGTAAACTACAATAATTTCATAGGCTTATTTAGATCTCCTATATTTCAGTTATCGGTATTTCATTCTGCACAAATATACCAACTTAAAAAAAATAAAAGTCATATTAAATTCATATGAAGTGTATTGTGATTTATAAAATAAATAAAATAAACAATTCATTGACTGAATAATATCCCCATTTTTTAAATCACATAACAAACAAAGAAATTTAAAATTTTAATTTTTTTAAAGAAAACTCCTTGTGAATTCTAGAAGGGTGGATTTCTCTTTCTTTTATTCAAATCACTTTAGAATAAACTCATTATTTATCAATAGGACATAATAAATAATAAATTTATCCCACCATATAAAATATTTTAACCTTTTCAATTTTCATATATCTCTCCCCCTTGGTGATTTTTGAAAAGAAACAATAAGGAAAAGGATTCATTGAAAGAATGAAAATACAAAATATAATTAGAAATTATAAATTGAGTTCTTTATATAATTTTCTTATCATATGTTCTGATTGCTTTAAATGATTTTTAATCTCTTTTAATATTCAAAATTTTCTTTTAACATTGTTGATTTAATCAAAATTTTCAATATAAATTTTGTTTTAACAATTTTTACCTATTTGATAAGATCTTCTTATGATGATTTTATATCTTAAACTTCATCTTCACCACAAGTATTTAAAATATTATCATAAATTTATATATAATAGAATATATATTTCTATATTATAAAACTTTTAACTTCACCTTCTTCAGAAATAATATATGAGAGCACTTCAACTAGATCTGGTGGCTTGATTATTTCAGTAGAAAGAACTTTGAGTTTCACAGATGACCTTTTAAGATTCTTCTGAAAAACTATCCCATATATAGGTTGATCATTCCCAAAGTATATTTAATAAATTAAAATATATCAAAAGATAATGTATTAGTAAAAATATAATCAAACTGATTTTAAGTTCTGATAAAGTCGATAATTATATCTCCTTTTTGAATGTCATCGCTAAGGAAATTATATCTTATATATATATATGTTTTTCTCATGAGTGATGTGCTAGGTTATTAGATAAATAAATAATGATAGTGTTATCACAAAGGATTAGAGTTAAAGTGAAACTCAAACAAACAACTGTGAGTGAGTGTTGTATCCACAATATTTTAGCAAAACAACTTCCAACTGATATATATTTAGCATCAATCGTGGAAAGTGTTATATAATATATCTTCTTACTAGAACACAAAGGTAAAGCTTCTCCTAAAAAATTAAATGTTCTATAAGTAGCTTTTATATCTAACATATGTCCTCTATGTTCAGTATTTGAGTAAATTTTAAGAACAAAATCATTTTCAGAAGAATAAAATAAACCAAGTTCTAAAGTTCTTTTCAGGTAATCAAAAATTCATTTTAAAACTTTTAAATAAGATTCCTTTAGATTTTCTTGAAACCTCACACATAAACATACTGAAAATATAATTTTTGGTTGACTTTATGTAAGGTATATTAAACTTTTGATCATACTTATATAATGTTTTTGATCCACTATTTTACCCGATTCATCAATATGAAGTTTTATAAAATATTCAACCAGAGTATTTATACTTGATGAATTGTAAAAAAAAACATTTTAGTAAGTATTTGATATATTTTTTCTAAGTTAAAATATTTCCTTCTAGTTTTTGAGAAATTTTAAAACCAAGGAAAAATTTGAGTTCACCCATCATGATCATTTTAAACTCATTTTTCATAAATTCATAAAACTATCAAAAAGGTGTTTTTGAGTTAAAAAAATAGTTTCATCAATATAAATTTGAACAATGATTGCGTATTGGAAAAATTTCTTTATAAAAGGGTTGGATCAACACATCCTTTAATAAAATTATTATGAAGTAAATATCTAGAAAGTCTATTATACCTAGATCTTGGGGATTTTTTTAATCCATAGAGTTATTTAGAAAGTTTAAATACATTTTCTAGAAATTTAGTATCATAAAATCCAAGTGGTTTTCAAATATAAACAACATCTTTAATGTATCCATTAAAAAAATTTCTTTTAACAATAATTTGATTAAAATTTAGTTATATTGTAGAGGCTAAAAGAATTTTAAAAGATTCTAATTTTTATTTGGGTGTAAAGGATTCACCATATCCCATGTTTTACTCATAACAAAAACCCTTAGCAATTATTATTTCTTTATTTCTAACAATAGTTCCATTTTCATCACATTTGTTTCTAAAAAATCAATTTACTCATATTATCAGTAAGTATTTAGGTTATTAAACTAAAGTCCAACTTGATTCCTTTAAAATTGATTGAGCTCTTCTTACAAAACCCTTATCCAAATTACATAACTTAAGGCATTATATACCATTTTAGGTTTGAATTATGATATGAATTCATGATGTTGACTTTAATTTCTCAAGGAACTTCTAGTTTTAACTAATTTAATTACATCTACAATAATATTATCAGTAGGATAAATCCTTAAGATTTACTGGTGTTTTGGTAAAGTAGTAAGTTGATCATCAATTATTGAATGTATGTATTCCATTGGAAATCAACTTATAGAAAAAATTTAGAAGTTTTTTCAACAATGTTATCTAGAGGATGCACTTCTAGAGGTTTTTTTAAAAATAGGACCATATTCATACAATTTTACATGAATCATTTCTTTAACAACATTAGTTATTTTATTAAAACTATATATTCCATACTTCTTATAGAATAACAAATAAATATTAATTAATCAACTATAGAATAATATCCATGTAATCGATCTTTAGTATCTAGGATGAATACTTTACACCCAAAGGCTCTGAAGTAAGAAAGTTTTAGATTTCATCAGGTCCCCAACTCATAAGGAATTTTATTAAGAAAAGGTTTGAGTATAAATCAATTTATAATGTACTAATAAGCATTCATAGGCTCAACCTAAAAATTTATTGCAATAGAATACCTACTTATTAAAGTTTGAGTAATTTCATGAAAAATTATATTTCTTCATTAAAATATTCCATTTTTTGTCATGTTTTTAGTGCTGAAAAATTATGAGCAATACCTTTTTTTACTATAAATAGTTTCAAATTTAGAATTTAAAAACTCACTACCATGTCCACTCCAGATAATAATCAAAGATAGATTTTTATCATTTTTAAAATGAGCATGAAAATTCTTAAAATGATTAATAGCTTTATAATCTCAAGTGAGAAAATAAACCCAAGTAAATCTAGTGTAATAATTAAAAAAGATAGACATGTAGTATTTTATGCCACTAATTCTAGTTTTCAAAGGACCAAATAAATTCAAGGGAACTAATAGTAAATATTTATAAGTAGATATTTTACTTTTATATTTAAAAATATATTGATGTTGCTTACTAAATTGACAAGGATCACAAACTTTGATTGAGTTAATTTTTTTTGGTAGACCCCTAACATGTGATTTTGTATAAATTTAAGTTAAATTTCCAAAGTTAAAGTGTCATAATTTTCTATTCCATAACCAGGATAAATATTTAGTTTCAATTAATCAAGGAAAATTATGATTATATAATTATTATAGTCTAAGAGTGTATACATTCTCATGCCTATTAGCAGATAGATTGAAAATTCCTTTTAAACTTTTAATAGTACATTTATCATTTTTTAAGTTCACAAGATAAACCTCATCACATAATTGAATAATATTTATAAGTTTGTTTTAAAGACCTAAAAAATATAAAACATTTAAAATTAATGTTTTTCAATAAAATAATTATCATCAATTTTAATTATTTCACTCTATGATTTGTCTCCAAAAGTGACTCATCCTCCATTCAACCTTTTTAAATTTTGGAAGTTGTACTTGTATCCAGTCATTTATCGAGAATATACATTGTCTATGTACCATTTATTTATATTTCTAGTACTTAGATTCTTTTCCTGAAAAAGATAAAACTATGTTCTTAGTACCTAAACTTTATTAGGCCAAGTCACATTAGAATATAGAATTTTAGGAAACCACATCCACCCAAATCTTTAATGTTGTTATTGAGACTCCATTTTGTCTCATGGAGATGAATATATATTAAAGGAAAATACCTCAATAATAAGATAAGTGAAGGACATTGTATATTGCATGCTCACCAAAACCATATCACTCATGTAGAAAAACAACATTGATGCATAGGTCCAGCCTGTGTGACCAGCGTTGCAACACATGACTAGAAAAGTGCACCCAATATCCCTACGCATGCCACAACTACAAAATACACCTATGAGATCCACCTACATAACCCACCTCCTTCACTTAGAGTCCTGATATTTCCTATAAATAGGAACCTAGGGCTCCTCATTTGCATGTTGAAAAAAATCAGAGAATCCTTGAAGCTCCTCTCTCCCTGGTCCTTTTCCCAAGCCCTCGAAACCAACTAGGTAGCTCTCCAAAACTTGAGAGAAGTGGGAATAAAATAGGGAAGTTGGATTGAAGTACCTAAAGGGTGTAAAACAAAAAACACCTACCCTTCCTAATTATCGGAGACTAGCACGTAAGTCCCCTCTTAAACCCTGGACTTGTGTGAGGCCCTTCTAGGGACACCTAAGGAAACCCTTGGACCCTAGAGTAAGGCCTCACCCAAGTGTTATTTCCAAGGTTTTCCATTATTCATAATTCATCTTTATATTTCCCAAGACTACCCTGTGTGAAGTACTTTGGATCCATGCAGGCCTTACACTATGTGATACCCCCTCCAACTCACCCAAAATTTACCTATACGAGCCTCCCTTTGAGCACTCTCTTCATGCCACAAATGGAAGGGAACCTACTTCCTTAGGACTCCCATCCTAGGGAGACCAAATTAAAGCCTCCACTGAAGCCTCCAGACTTAGACGACCATGGTGAGAGATAAAATAGCGTGTCTCCTATTCAGTCATGCATTCCTTCAGTATGAGGTGTCCCACACTTGTCCTACCCGACAGGTAGGTTCCTCAGGGTGTGTGCAGTTATGCATCCCTTCAGCCACTAGGACCCTGACCCTAGGGGAAGTTCCAAGGACTTCCCGGTCTAAGATACAAGGGTTAGGTATTCTCCCTCCCCTTCTCGTCTCTAAGACCAAGGACCACCCATTTCAGACAGTGAGGAGGGGATCATGATTTCTTTTACCTTTGATGAGGATTAGTGGCTTATCATCCTCTCTCCTATGGAACCAGTAGCAGGGAATACCTCATAAAGTAATCCCTTGGATTTTATTATGGGTCATATTCATAGGGTTAGTTAGATATGACTATCTCAATAGTGAAAGTGGGAGAAGATATAGGAAAATAAAAGCCCTTTCTTCTTATCCCATATCCATAGTATTTTCTACTAGTGGAAGAAGGATTGTGAAGTTTTCTAGATCTTCCAATTATTATTGTTTCTTACATCCAAACACGACTCATGTGGGATTAGATGTTATCTATGATCATTAAATCCACGTGATCAGATGCATGTCTTGACAGAGAATCCTTTTCTGGATCTTCCTCTCACGTTTCTTCATAGGGCCTCCATAAGAATGGGTCCTCAAAGCCATATATCCATATCAAAGGGGCATATACCTTATGACAGAAACCTTCATAGGTTCTCCATAGGCGTGGGTCCTAAAATCCATGTATCCATCTCAAAATACCACATCCCCTACGAGATAGATATTCAGAGGACCTCCATAGGTGTGGGTCCTCAACCCATTTCAAACTATGTGGGCTTTGATTCCTATACAAATGGGTTATATAAGAAGCCTCCTTAAGGTCCAAACCCAATAACCCAAATTAACCATAATTCTCTTTGGGACACTTTCCCAGTAGGGTCATACCAAACCTAGGATCCCACATCACCTCCAGGTTCCTTGGGCTATTTCAGTGTAAGTCCCACACTAAACTTTGACTAGGAACATTTCACCAAGATGTACTTTCTACATGATGTTAAACCTAAACTTGTAGTCCTTATCACATTACCTTAAAAGGTATCGAGTTTCCTATTAAGCGTCATTGAACTATGTGGGTTATGATTCCTTTCACAAGGATACATAGGAATCCCATTTCATGGGCCTGATCCTGATATCAAAATAACTCTCATCTCCCTAGATAACGATGAACTCTAGAGAACCCCACTACATGTCTTAAAACCAACATAGTAATAATAAATGACCAAAGAATATCTAACATGTATGAAAAAGTATACCATCGATGGAGAACCTCAGATACATAAATATGTCTCTGTCGATGAAGAACCTCATATACATACAAATGATTCTGAAGTTCATGAATGATAATAATTGATTATTAACCCAAGGGAAACCCATGTCATACCTAAGATTTAATATAATATTCACAAACATATCTTAAATATTTAAGAGTCAAAGAGTAGGAAACAATCCCCCCAAAAGGGTGTGATGAGCCTAAAATCCCATCATCTCAACCAATGTGAGTCCCCATGTGTCATTGGAGTCATTTCCCAATGAACACCGACCTTTGGAAAGTAGTGTCATGAAAAATATCTAATAAGGTAACCGTTGGGTGTTTCTGGATCCATAAAAAAACTCATTGGAGGCCATTCAAAAATGGAGAACTTGACGTGAATGATTGTGAAACCATTAAAACTCCCCACAATCAATCAGTTGTCGATCGTAAAATCCATGCCAAACATTTTCATCAGAAATAAAAAATGGTTAATACAATGTGAATCCGGTCACCCCCATGTGAGGACTCTTTCACACCCAAAATGAAAGAGGGATAAACAAAACAATAAATTAGGCATGTTAATTTATTGAGATACTGCTTTGAAGTGGTTTTCTTATTTTTTTGTTAGATATACCCCTAAAATTTTAACTAGATATCCCTTTGATCCAAATGACATCATACCAGTCCCCGAAAATATATGCTTCAGCCATTACATGAGTTGGGTCCTCAAATAATTAGAGTATTTCATAACCAACCAAGTGTCTCCAATGTTATATATAATATACACTGGTTAGGGGGTACCACCGAAATGGTACTATCCTAATCATTGAGTCTACTTGAAAGGACCTCAAGCTTATGAATACCTTCTATCCATCCACTCAATGATGGTTGGTGGCATATAAATAGATGACACCAATTTCCACCTCAAACTATTTTTGGGAGTTTATCCCCAGATTATGACAATCAAATCCTCCATTATCTTAGGGAGGAAGATCAATATTCCACTGATATCTTCATCTAAACAGCACAGGGGTCCCTCCAATGGTCTCTTACAAGCAGCTGCTGCCGCCAATGTTGCGTGATGACAAGCACTCAACATGATGGGGGTGTTTTCCTTGGAAGTCTTGCCTAGGTCACTCAGACCCTGGAATGCAAGACGACCCACGAAGGTCAGAAACTAGAAAATAGGGAGTAGGTCCCCACATCTGTTCCCTCTCAATAATTATTCTAGTTAAATTTAGTGACAAACCATGAGTAGGCACAAAAACATGTCCACACTATCCAAGCCTACTGGAATAATTTGGAAACATCCAGAAAATCCTACCAGTCAAATTAGGTGGTGAATTATGAGCAGACACAAACAACTACCCCCATAAACCAAGCCTTCCAACCAAATATAGTGTAAAACCATGAGAAAATGTATACACCTTCCCGCATCTAACCTAACCTAGAGGTAGTTGGATAAATCATTCGGTAAGTCCTAGTAAAAAATAGGGATACAACCCATACCTCTACTCTCACACCCGAGCAATCTCAGTACATACTGATAGAAAATGGAGGATAAAAGTATGAAAACCCCTAATCCAGCAAAAAAATGGGAATATATCCCCATTATATCCACTTAAGTTACCAAAAACATCTCGATAATGTTGAAAGGGTAGATGAAAATTATTTCCCATACCCTACAAACTTTCCAAGATAGAATAACGATAGTGGAAGTGGTAGAGGGGCAGATACAAAACTCCATCTCCACAAGTGGGGTGGCTCATTACCACAAAATAAGGCTCATTCTAGAGTAGACACACACCTATGATCCCATCTTAGAGGGTCATGGTAAAAATCCCCCCATGATGTGCGAACAACTGGATTAGGTCTACACCCTCATTTCAACTAGAGGTAATTGGCCTATCCCAATAACTAATCTAAGGAAGAAAAAAACCCCTGCCAAAATTGTATAAGATTATAATTAAAATTTTTAAATGAAATTGGAGTTAAAAAAATAATATTATATATATGAAAATTGCTTCCCCAATAAGCAGCCCAATCACCCGTAAGAAGACATCCAAAAATTTACCTCACTAGAGACGACTGAAAAATAAAAAATTGATCTGCAATATTGATTTTCTTAATGAAGGAGTTATTAAAGCCCTCATATATTTATCTATAGTAGATCAATATCATAATCTTCCGTTACCAAATTATAGAAATAGTAGCAGTGGTTTCAATGGTCCTCCCTAGACATCTCACCATGAAAGATTACTTCATGTCTAGAATCTTATCGATCTTGAGAGACCATCTCTTGATGAGTGCCACATGGACAGAAGATCAAACAACTAAATGGTTCTCCCCTTTCCATCATCTGTCCTGAAGGTCCTCCATAGTCTAGATTCTGTAGAAACTCTCCTCATAGTCAAACATCAAGCTATGATGGTAGTCCTCCCCATGATGACAATCACTATGAAGTTTCTCCCCATAGTGAAATTTCACTTCAACAAGAAGGTCCTCCCTTGTCGATTTAATTATGAGAAATCCCTCCAATTGCGAGGCACTTGGGAAAATGTGTCTAGTCATGCTTGATGCCTCTTTATTAACAAGTAACATCCTTTATTAGTTGGACGACAAGATCAATCTCCAGACCACCTTGGACCACCTTCCTTCCAATGTGACCAAGGAAATACCTACCAGTATTTATGTTTATAAAACCAATAGAGAAAAATATAATTTGTTCAAAATAGTTTGAGAATCCTCTGGTGAAATATGAAGAAGATATGGTGAACATAAGGAGAAAATTGTCTAGAGACTACATATCAGTCATGTTCTAGCCTTTAGCCACTACACAATATAGCATTATTAATGTGTTATTAGAAGATTATGTGCAAAAAACCCACCTCAATATATGTAACAATCTTCATTACATAAGATAAAAAGTATTTCCTTATGAATAATACCCAATCCACATTAAGTTAACAGAAGGGATACACTTCCAAATTGACTTGGTGGCTCTTCTACCTACACGACACCCAAAAGTGGGAAATGCAAGGATCCATTCAACATGCATGTCACAACACGTTAAAGAAGATGTTCCAACTAATCGCTGACACCCCATATGATTTTCATATCATAGGATGAGGAAAACACATATAATTTCATTTTTCCTCACTCCCCAATCAGAAAATCCTATCAAAAGTGACATCATACAATGTCATAGCCTTGGTATGACTTAAAAAATGGACTCTTTTCACAATATATGGTATGATCAGCAAAAACCAACCCTGAAAAACTCTCACAGAAATTGGGTTAGAAGAGAGAAATCCATTAAAAGAATCTTTCATTAAGCATATGAGAATATTGAGTAGGCCTCCCACTTAAGGGAACTCAATCGCCAAATAAGACGAATGTCACAAATGGCGTAAATGTATTCAGAAGCAGGTGGTTCAGGTGAAAACTATACAATAAATCTAGGCCATGTTCTAACATGGATCTATAAAATCAAGAAATAATCCATGATAACAGCAACCATAATAATCCAAGATAAACCCCAACCGCAAGGCTCGAGGATTTTTAAACACAACCCTCAAGGTCAGCAAAATAGACTCAAAGGGTTGTAGAAAGGAATAAGGAATAGCTCCAACCCATAAGACTAGGGTCTTTTTTACCAAAAAAAACTCCTCCTTAATGAAAGTATATCTTATCCTGACTAGGGGGATTACCAAATAATGTATCCTCCAAGTTCATCCCATCCTGTGACCCAGTGTCCTCTCATGGAACATGCACAATTAAATTATTCAAAGATTCCCTTTGTATTACCATTCATTAAATGATTCTAGGAGGACCAACAAAGGAAAGGAATAGGCCTCATGGAGGGTGAAAACAAAGGTAATATCTCAATAAGGATGATGAAATGCCTACAATGTATTATGCATTGGTGAACACCATTAATGACACCCCTACAGATGCTATAGAACATGTGTCCAATACAGAGGAGCATGAGGAGGGAGTTTTATTTCATAATATGGTCTATAATGAAACAATTGAAAGAGGCATGTGTACTTGAAACTAGAGGATTTTTTTGAATTTGGGGATTCCCTCAAACACCCCATTGGCCCCCTTAGTGAGAATCCACTAAAGAAAAGGGTAAAGGTAAGGTTTTACCTCACCCACCTCCCAAAGAGGTTAAACCCATCACACTTGAGGAAATATTTTCTCAACAAGAGGAAGAGATAAAAGAGTTGAGAAGACTCAACACAAAACAACTCCGAGGAAATATCCTATTATATATGTTCTATAAGAGGAGCCTTAACCTACATTCCCAACCAGTGCACCTCAACAAATTGGGTTCACCTTGACAACTGAAGTGGAACTAGAAAATCTGCTCAAAATGAAAGACTAACGAACAATATATTTAGACCCCATGAAAATGATATATCTGGAGTTTACTCCCTTGGTCACACAAATATGCCTGGTTCAGAAACATCCTCATGGTCCACCACCTACAGGTTACCCACAAAGGGTAGAAATAAAGATTCCATAGATGGATTTTCCTGTTGTTGTCCTTTATCAAACTCCAGTTCAACCAAATATCCCTCAAGGGCTCATCAATACTATCGAGTCATTGACAACCTGATTGTAAGATATAGAAGAATTGTGTGCACTAGTATATCTAGGAAAAAGGCCTAAACATGAATGGATGGATCTAACCCCTAACCTATTGAATTTTGGAAGCCCTAAATTTTTTATTTTTAATAGATTGGGAGATCTATAGTAGTATTTTATGCATTTCATGTCTCACTGTGATCCCATGATGGGGACACCTACACAGTAAGAAGCATTGAAACTTAGATGCTTCGTAAAAACACTGTAAGGGAAAACCTTTGTATGGTACACCAATTTTATATCCCAATCAATCATGGGATGGGAAGAACTCTGTCGATAGTTTCTCTTTCAATTTAGCTAAAAACTATAGAAAATAATAGTCCTTGATCTATCGAACTACAAACAATGGGAGAATGAGAGGGTCTCATATTCCATTGCTCGATGGAAAGGGGTGACCTAGTCCATGAAATTATGGATTCACCAAGAGGATTTTTTTGTCTATATGTATAGAGAATCTCCATGATTAGTTGCACACACCACTCATAACTATGAAGCATACAAGAGGGTTTTGGGATCTCACCACAGTTTCTCAAAAAGTGGAAGATTTCATCCTGTGAACCATGAATGGGTCCTAAGTTATCCTGTCATATCAAGGAAAAATAATAGGGAAAGTAGAGGCTATAACAGTTACACTTAATCCATCCCATACACCAACTACAACTCCAAAATCCAAGCCATATCACCCGACACCTCCTCTTAAGTGGTAATAACAATGATCTCCTTGTCAGGATGAGTGAATGGTTAAAAGGTGAAACTAGTTTGATGAACTAAAGAATAATGTTTATTAATTATGAGATGACCATGTCCCTGGATACTTTATCGTAGCCTTGGAAAACAACTTGCTCAAGTTTCAAAAGCCCAAGAGGCCTGATCAGGCTGGTCTTGAAGATATTCCGAACTATTTCCCCTTCCACTGAACATTGAGACAGACCATCCAATAATGATTTATTTTTTCAAATAAATCCTAAAAAATGTTGGAATATAGATAGGTAAAGCTGTGTAAGCCACCCACATAGGTATCATGTGCTTCTACCACTAATCCAGAGGAAGGGGTGAATGGTAGGAAGTTACTAACAAAGGTACATAGAAGTTAAGTGATTTCATGGTCAAAAAGAAAATCAATTGGAATCAGGTTATCCTTCGACCATAGTTGAAATAACCAAATATCCCCCAACCACTTCTGCTATGACACAAATGACTCCATTGGTACCACAGTCCTCCAAAATCCAATCTTCCAAGAAAATTCATGGACAAAAGAGTGATAAGAAAGAAAAATAAGATTAACTAGTACCAAGGCCAAAGTTTTATTTTACTCTATTAGACTTCATGCCTTTAGTACCAGAAGCATGGGAACCACCCCACCAAATTGTACAATAGGATTTGACCCGTCAGATGGAATCCCCATTAGAAGGATAATTAATCTTTAGTTCCATTAATGTAATTTGGTTAACGGATCCCTTATATGATTATGAGTATGATTATAAACCCAAGATCCCTGTATCTGATTGGGGAATTATAGGGAAGAGTCCACAAGAGGTGAGGGTATAAGGGAATAAGCAGTCATATAAAAAGTCAATACTCTAGCCATATTCCGGATTAGACCATCTATGCAGTTGAAACTCATGGGAGAACCCTCTAGTGGGCCCAAAAGAAAGAATAAAGTTCCCTCATGCATGCTAGGAGTCACTATAAGGCCCCAACCTTAAACCTTACTTAATCTTGAGTTATTACAAGATTACACATTGAGTATCTTTTCAGGTTTAGAGTTTTAGAGAATTAGATCATAAAACTTGCATTACATTCCACATCTAAACAAAGTGGTTACATAAAAGATAGTATTCATTTTTCCCATCAATGGAAACATATTTAAAATAAAACATGCATTCTTTCTTGACACTTCCTTGACACTATTATCATATCATGTACCATTCCCTTGACCTGTGAAAAACATTTCAAAAACTTGGGATGAGCATAAAAAGCTCAGTAAGGGTTATAAAAATGTGGAAAGGAAACATGAGTTCATATATACATAAGAATGAAATCATACTTTACCCATAAAACATAAGCACTTTAACATACCTCATCAAATCATGAATAAATCATAGAAATCATAAGACATAAAGGTAACTTGAGGCATTCATAACATTCTTACATAGGGAGTAACCCTCATGGTTACGTTTGGAATACCCATCACAGTATATTCCCTAAATCTCTTCAGAGAAACCTTAATGTTTAACTCCTTCACGTTACCCAATGCATTGGAGAGCTATATCGGGCTCACCCGCCCTTAGTTTATCACGAAACCACCCGTCTTCATAACAATTCCTAAGAACCATAACATAATCGTATCACATAAAACATTCATAAAGGAAACATAACATTTCCACTTTTCAATAACAAGATATAAATACAACAGATTTATATAAAAACATTATGAAAACCATTTTCAATACCAAAATAAAAGAATAATAAAACATGGTATTTATTTTTCATTTTAAAAAAAGGTTACGGCTTGTAGAGGAAGTCGAAGCTCAAATAATGGTCATGGAGGCGGAGAAGTCATTGTCGCCACATACGTACGAAAAAAAAAACATTCCCTTTTTGTTGTTTAGTAAACACTTCGTATAAAAAATATTCCTTTTGAGTAAATGTAAAAGTTAAAGGGGTTTATACACAGTATAAAATAAAGTTGTGTATAAAACAAAATATGCCTCAATGAAAGGAGATTGAGACGAAGTCCCTTACAAAGATCATTTTTTAAATAAAATAGAACTATTATGTTTATTCAATATAATTACACAAAAAGAAAGTACAAATATAAGATAAAACATAATAATATCATGACATAATTTAAAAGTAGGAGATTAACCCAAAGAAGGAAAATTAGGTTAAGAAGTTCCCTTACCTCGTGTACGACTTGACTCGATCGTTATTTAACCTCCTGAATAATAAACTTGAGTTAATTTCTACATACTTTAGAAACTTTTTCAAGTTCATTATTCCTTTTATATCACTTATTACCATGTCATGAACACTATGTAATTATTTAAGTTAATAATGGTTGTTTTGTCGATCATTGCTACTTGAGTCAAAAATAAACTCTTTATAATTACAAGTTGTTCATGTGGTAAAATATATATTATATCCAGAGTTATATTCATTATGTAGATATCATATATATCATACATATCCATTATATACATTCATTTATAATATTACATAACATTTAGAGGTAAGAAATGAAATGCACCGTTCATGGAGACGGTAAGCCGTACGTACGCATGAACGCTACTTCAATTTCTATTTCTTATTTAATGGAATTAAAACATAATGATACATAATAGTATTATAATTCCAGTATGGTATAATATATAATATCATTAAATATATCCTTTATAGGTACCACATATGGTATTAACGAATCAAATCACTTTGAGGGGGTGGTAGTCCGCACTTCCTAAAATGAAGATATCGCATTTACCCATAATAGAAACCATAAAGGTATGCCATAAATGAAAAATACAGAAGCTTAAGGAAAAAATAAACATATTATATATCATATATAAATATAGTGACATCTTAATGGCCACATTTGAAGGTGTTAAAATAATATTGAACAATCATCGTTTTGTGAGGCAGAAATTCACCATCCACAGAAACAGTATGTTATTTAACCATTATATGTAGGTGTGTGTAAGTTTAGCTCGAATAATTATTATGAAAACATAATAGTATATTGAATATACTGTATTTGTTACAAAATAAATGAATAAAAAGAGTTTAGGGGGTTGGAGAAGCAAAATAAAACAAAAGAACACAAGTGAAGACATTACCTTAAAATTGGGTAACTCCCTTTGGTTTGAACCAAAAGGGTTTCTTGAATAGATTTCTGCCTAAGATAAGGATTATAGGATGAGGAGAGGGATGTGGAGAGACAAAATGATCAGATAATGTCCGCTCCAAAGACTTGAGAGGTGTGGCTAAGGAGGTAGAGGTGGGGGCCTTTTATAAGAGGAGAGGAGAGGCACTCTTGGAAAGGTATAAAATGTTACTTTATTTTGAAATGAGTTTCAGATTTTAAAGGTCCCACATTGATTTATTTTGAGGATAAGGTGATAAGGTTTATAAATATACTCATCCAATAGGGTTTTTACATGTTTAGGTCTTAGATTTTACATTATCTTTTCATTTTACTTAAATCGTTAAATAATGAGGTAATCACTGCACCATCATGATGTCATAAATAATTTAATTTATTTAATGTATAAAAATTATAAAAAAATTACTATGATGTAGAAAATATTTTTTTATTTCTAATGAATATTTATAGTCAAAAATATGACTTGTATAATCCCATTTAAAAATTGTTTTAGTAAAACAACTCATGTTTGTGACATTTTTATTTTAACTTTAAATAAAAAGTTATTAATGTCATTTTCCTACCAAAGTGGCTCCATGGGGTCTCCAAGTTGTCCCATGGATTGTCTTGGTCGGCCATGACACATCCAATAAGGGTAGGACATGTGTGAAGGTCATTTCATATTATTAAAACATTATTTTTACCTTAAACTACACTAATTACCTCTAACTGCGATTAAAAACTTAAAAGTTACTATTCACCAAAAAATTATTTTAATCCCATTGAACAAAATTTTACTTCCTAATGACAACCATATATGTCGGATTTTTGAAATTCAAAACACAGAAGTGGTAAAGTTTCATTTAAACAAAAAATCAGTTTTTTAAGTACCACATAGTGGTTTCACTATTCATCAAAAATTGAAGTTTTTCAGAAAAATACCAAAACTTAACCCTAAGCTATATTTGATATTCCAAATTCAAAAATGATTTCTATTTTAAAAAATTCAAATCATATAAGTTACATTAATTAATTTAATAATTAATTCCCACTGTCATGACAAATAGCGTGTTTTTATGAAATAATATATATCAAAAGATTGACACTAGTTTAAGTCCAATTTCAAAGTGAAATTAATTCCAACAACCACTATTGGATTAAATGGTAAAAATATATTCTAATTTCACTTTAAAACCAATTCAAATGATAATATAATCATATAAATAAATTATATTAAAAAGAGGTTTTGAATTAAAATACAACATTTTTCACTATTCATTAAAAAATGAACTTTATCGGAAAAATACCAAAAATTTACACAAAGTAAATTTTGATGTCCCAATTCTAAAGAAGAATTTTATTTGGTCCAATATAATGTATAAGAGTGACCAAAACTATATTTAATTAAGGTTCTCCATCAAAAGGTGATAAATGGACCTTTAGTGAATATTAGAGTATCTATGCCTAAAATTGAATTCTTTTATTATTTTAAGCCTTTATCCTTTATTGGATAAATGTAAAAACATTTAACAAACATATATAATCATATTTTTGTTATTTTTATTCATTCCCGCAAATAAAACGGCTACATGTTAACTACCATTTAAAATAATATTATTATATTACTACTGTGCAACATAAGATTTCAAAGAAACTCTTTGTTGCGTATCGGGTATGATATCGAACATAGAAACCCCTTTTAAAGTAAAATTAATATTTAATTCGTAAATATTAATAAATATGAAATTTTTTTATTCTTTATTTACCTGGGATGTTACATCCTTCCCCCTTTTTGGGAATTGCATCCTCGCAATTTTATTCACTTATCAAAATAAGTGGGGGTATTTATCCCTCATAGAATTTTCAGATTCCCACGTTGCATCTTAAACCATATGGTTTTTCCAAAACACCTTTACCTGGTGAATTACCTTATTCCGCAACACTTTCTCTCTTCGGTCAAGAATCTGGACTGGTTGTTCTTTATAAGAGATATTCTCTTCCAACTGAACTACCTCTGGGATCAAAACATGAGATGGATCTGGTATATACTTTCTCAACATCGAAACATGAAAAACATTGTGTACTTGAGATAAACTCAGAGGTAAAGCCACTTGGTAAGCAACTGATCCAACTCTCTCCAGAATATCATATGGTCCAATGAACCTTGGACTCAGCTTTTCTTTCTTACCACATAACATCACACTTTTCCATGGTGAAACTTTGAGAAAACATGATCACCTACCTCTAAAGATAGATCCTTCCTCCGGTTATCCGCATAACTCTTCTGCCTGCTCTGAGCTGTTCTCATGTGTTTTTGAATCAACTGAACTTTTTCTGACATCTCTTCTACCAATTCTGGTCCCATTATCTTCCTTTCACCCACTTCATCCCAAAAAGCTGGAGTTCGACACCGCTTCCCATATAATGGCTCAAATGGTGCCATCTGTATACTGGAATGAAAACTGTTATTATATGAAAATTCAACCAAAGAAAGATGTTGGTCCCAACTTCCCTGATAATCCATCGAACAAGCACGTAGCATATCTTTCAAAGTCTGAATTGTTCATTCTGACTGCCCATCTGATTGAGGATGAAAAGCTGTACTAAAATTTAATTTAGTACCCAACAACTTCTGAAGGCCTTTCCAAAAGTTAGAAGTAAACCTGGGATCATGATCATATACAATGGAGAGGGGAACTCCATGTAACCTGACTAATCCAAAAAACTCATTACAATCCCTAGAAAAATAACTGGAGCACCACTAAGTAACATAAGAATATAAAATGTCTATCCCACTTCCTCTGAATTTTCTATAATTAAAAAAGTAATGGCAAGAATAATAACAATAACAATGAGAACTAGAGAGACATAGAGCACTATTATTGGATGAAAGAAATGAACGTTGAGATGTTTTTTTGAATTACCTTAAGACATGTGTATTTATAAAACTTTTTTTGTGACCATTGAAAAAATATAACCATTGGAGTTTTAATAGCCATTAGTTGTTTTAATATTTTAAATGGATTTAAAATGATAATTAAAAATAATAATATAGAAAATAAAATTTAATAAAAATGTTTTAATAAGTGAAACTTATAAAATTATAATATTACTTGGAGTTATTATTAGACTTAAAATATGGTTCCATGAAATTGGTTTCAAATAATAAATTGATTTTTAATTTTATTAAAATATAATGGAAATGATTTAATATATATATATATATATATATTACTTTGATATTTTTATATTTCCCATGTTAGAAAACTTTTTACAAAAAAATCTATTAAGTACCCTACATAAACTAAGGGAAGCCTATGCACCATGTTTAGGTGGGAACTAAGGCCACACCCTCAGTTCATAGAGGAAATTAGATTAGTTGTAAGCCCAGCTTGAGCAACAATGAGGCTAGACCCATGTAGGTACCCGAGTCAAGGTCTAGTCCATTTTTAGTGTGGGATGAAGCTTGGGAGGGAGCCCGTGTATAAGGATACCATCGTGTGTGTGTGTTTGTGTCATCGAAGTGTGGAAAAGATATCCTAGATTATAAAGGAGCTCTGTTTTGGTACCTAATTTTATGTGGGTCAGGTTTTCACTTGAGGGATGTGATCTAAACCATCTGATCAAGATCAGACTCATCTGAGATGTACATCCAATCTACCAGTCATATTCCTCACTGGATGCCTAACCACATTCCTAAACTAGTAGGTCAAGTCGTTGAGGCCTCCTCCACCATCACAATCTGTCATGAACCAACCTGGGTCAACCCTGAATTGGTCACCCAAGCTGGTCTGTGGCATGGCCCAAAGGGAGTTCCTGATCTCCATGGGCTGGAAAATAGTGTCAGGCATCAAAACAAGTAGTTGGGAATGATTTATCCCTGAAAATAAAACACAGATAAAAAAAATAAACAAAAAAAGGTAAACACTAACAATTGAAAATAAAATAAAGATAACCAGTTATTCATACCTACAAATTACCCCATGGGTCACCACCAAACATAGAACCACGCTCGCCCAAGAGTGATCCAAGACTAGAACCTAAAACTGAAAAGTAAAGTAGGCGTGAGCACTGAGATGATCAGTAGGAAACCCAAGGATTTACAACTACCTATTCCCTTACCTTTAAAAAGAAACCCAAAACATGCTAGTTTAAAAATAAGACCTATTAAAATATTTTTTTTCATTCTTTTCAAAATCAAGTAACAAGTTTACATTTTTAAGGAAACATTTCTCTCCCACTATAGTTTCAAAATAGAATCCAAGAATGCATTAAAATTTCAAAATGAAAGGCAAGAAATTTAAATTTAAATATGATTTTCATGAAATAGGGAATAATCATGAAACAACTAAAATGAAAATAACATCACAAGAATAAAGTCTCAAACGAGCACCATGGGAAATCCCTATAGGTAACTAGCACAAGTGGGACCTTAGAGACCTCATACCTCGATGAAAAGTGGTATAACAACCATAACCGACTACGTTCTCATGTATGTGCCACTAGTAGGGAACACACCCATAAACTAGTGTTCTCCCATCCATCATCATTATTTAGTTAGTGTTTTCATCATCAATCCTACTAGAAGAAACTAGGAAAATCCACTTCCGTATCAACTAGCATACTATTCCTAGTCCGCCCACCTAGATAGCCGAGGTGACCAATGTGCTCTATTTAAAATGGAGGTGAGTTTTATAAACAAGTAAATACTCACACACATATCCCATTATTTATCTAAAAACTTTCCATTTTTCACAACTGAACTCCCCCCTTAAGCGCGTCCCCCCATTTGTTTTCAAAAATACACATCATTGAACAATCCTCTTCACTAGGCACATATAATAATTTATACATTTAGCATACACATAATTTTTATAAATCAAGATGACAAGAATTAAGAGGGGTTTTCCTTTTTCATAAATCATTCTTAAAGTTCCAAACATGCTTAATCACTTACAAGGAACATTTTTCATTTTAGAAAAATGATCAACCATCATCTTTAAGTTTCCAAAATATTTTGAAAGCTTAACTAAACAACCAAGGTGCTATATATTTAATGAAAGATTAAAACTACACTTAAAAATGAAGCAAAATTTTTAAGAAAATCAAAATACCCTTCAACCTTGAGTTCACACCAAAACCCATTTTGGAAATTACTTTGGAACTTATTTTGAAAACAAACATGCCATTTCACTTTTATAACAAAACTGGCAAAAAGACCAGACGCCTTTGGAAACACCCTATTCACATTCAAAACATCAAATAAATCACTTGTCAAGAACCAAAACCATTTACACACACACAAAAACATTGCACATTAATTTAAATTAGAATTATAAAACACATTTTTAATAGAATATAAATCAATTACAAAAATTCTACTTAAAGGTCAGGGCACAGGGAACCTACCTCAAGACACGTAGCTCATGATGATGGAAGCCCAAGACCATTTCACCTACATGCATATACATTTTAATATATATATATATATACCCTTTGACCCAATTAAATATTCCTCACACCATGAGGGAATATGAACAAGGATTATATACATATATACATTCTTAACCATGTATATACATATAGGTATTTGTTGCCGACGACCAAAACCCACACCATGATGAACAAAACATACTAAAATGATGCAAGGGAGTATAATAACTACCAAAGGATCTAAATAAAACTAAATTGAACAAATAAACAAGAGAAATCTCACCCCAACTAGTGATATTCAAGTTGAAATGGACTGAATCACTTTTCCCTCGGCAGTGGGTGTCAAATCGTGAGGAAAAGGGACCGAAAAGACCCATTACAAACCCTAGAAAATCAAAAATAATCCCCCCCACAAAAACCTAGGGTTAAGATGAACCTAGGAGGGGAAACGAGGATAATAAAATTAGACCAAATAGAGAGAAAGAGAGAAAAGAATGGATTACTATGGAGTTTCTGACCCAAAACCCTCAAGAATTGGGAGGAATCATTGGGTGAAGAAGGAGCCGAGAGGAAGGGAGGCGTGCGACTGTAGAGGCAAGGGAGGAGGGGCTCACGTGCTATTGGGTCTCGGCTAGGGGTTAGAGTTCCAGGCGGGTTTGAGGGGATATGGTAGAGAAGGACATGGAGAGGGGAGCTCAATAGGTGCGCTGTGGAGAGGGGAGCTCAGGAGCAGGTGTTCCACACAAACAAGAGGAAGGGGGGGGGGGGTCAGGTTCATAGAGAGGAGAGGGAGGAAGGGGGGGGGGTGTCGCGATGTAGGAGGAGACCCCTTTGGGTCTTCTAAAAAACCCTAATAAAACTAAAAACTAAAAACTAATGATAAATACAACAACAACAGTAATAATAATAATAAACATAATAACTTAATAATAATAATAAGGATTATAATAATTAAAATACTAATCTTCTTAATAATAATGATAATAATAATAGTTAATGATAATAATATTAATAATAATAATAATATTAATAGTAATAATAATCAAAATAATAATAATATCATCATTATTATTATTAAAACACCTTTTTTTTCATTTAATTTTATTTATTTTAAAACATAGACATACCAATTGGTTACCTGGGTGAAGCCGCATGGTTCCCAAAACGTGCTCTGCCTACGCGCCAGATGTTTCCAAGTCTAAAACTCTCATTTCCATATAAAAACTCAAAACCCAAATAGTAAATCAACCCACTCAAACACAAAATAAAATAATACCAAGGTTGAATAAAATAAAATTAAAATAAAAGAGCAGTGTTGAGTTGGGGTGTGACACAATCCCTTTCAACCTTCTCCCCATCTCAACACCAGTTCCTCAAAATGACATGAATGGTGCTTTATATTAAACCGAAACCTTAACTAAATTAATATTTATTTACCCTCCATTTTCATCTTCCAAAGTAGCCTTATATATATATATATTTCATATCAAAGTCCAAATTGATATAGTTAAAAATCCTAAAAAACCACTATTTGATTTCCTTTGGCCAATTTTTAATTTTTTGGGTGAATCAACTTGTAATAATGATATATATATATATATATATTATATTTTACTATATTTTTAAATTGAGAAAACACTTTTAAACAAACCCAAATCCGACTGTTCTTTCCACATACATGGTTTTTCCACTGTTAATCCATAAATAATTAGCATAATTAAAATATATTATATTTCTATTTATAAACCCTCCTTTGTACACCTTGAAACATATGAACTATTTCTCTAAGTTATACCCTCTTTATTTCTTTCTTTGTGTCCAATAACCAACAAACCTCTGATTCATTTCAAGTAAGGTATTGTTTTAAATTTGTTTTTAAACCTATTAATTTATGTTATAATTTATGGTTTATGAGAGTTTTCTTATAAATATATCAATATATGGATTTTGTAAGGGTTATTTCTGTTTTAAAAATTTATATATTTATATATATGTTTTAGTTTATTATTACTTTCAAATTATATAAAATCATATAATAATTTCATAATTGTATCAAGTCTATTTTAGAATACAAAATTTCTATTTTGTTTCAAAAATTTGATTTAAACCCTTATAAGGATAAATAAAATCCTTGCAAAGAATCAATGTTTCAAAGAATTATTTCATAAGATATTTTTAAATAAAAACAAAAAGTTTTTTTGTTATTCATAATTTTTAAATTGTTTCATTTATAAATAAAATCTATTTGAGAGAAGATATCATTTTATGATTGTCATTTTATGTGTATCATTTATTTAAAAATAATAAATGTTATCATTTTATATGCTAATTTTAAATAAAATTTATCATTTCACATGAAAAAATATACCTGAACATCCATGTATGTCACTCATAATTTAGATATGGCCATTATCTAATTATATCACTAACACTTTATGAATTAATGTATGTAATTGTTTTAAATTTATATGAAATTTTTATTTTGCCATTTTAAAATTAAAATGATCCTATGAAGGTATATATTTCTCCTAAATGTTTTTGGAAAATGTTAATGGTATGGTATGAATTTTTTCTTCAGTGATATTAGTTTATGTATGATTTTTGAATCATTTTTTGTTCATTAGTGAGAAAGGAAGGACCATTAATTTTTTTTTCTTAAAATTGGAACTAGAGTATCAAATGTTAAGTTATGGTATGAGGAGTAAAACCATGACCTTAAGGGGAAATTGTCCCATATGATATATTGTTCATTGGACTTATAGTTTTGTTTTAGGCCTACCGAGTATCATGATTAACCCATAAAAATTATTATTTTCAAATGGATAAATTTAAATAATTATTTCAAAATATTATCACTTCAGAAATTAATGGTTTTCATAATTATATGATCCTATTATTTTTCAATGTTTTGAAAAAACTATTTATAAGTATATTTTTTATCAAATGAAATATTTTTAAAAATCACTTACCAATGATTTTTTTAAAACCCATTACTGGGAAAATTAATGCTCACCCTATGTTTTAAATTTATTTTTCATAAGTTTAGTATAATTTCTTTATGATGTATATTTATTTGAGGAGTCAGTGCACATGAATAATTTTTGATTAATTTATTTTGTATAGTTTTTTTAAATTACAATAAATGTATCTAATTCTCCAAAACCTAGATTGGAAAAGGTCCTAGTAAAATTCCCTTGGAATAATCAAGCCCATGACTTAGTTCAGGGATCTTTTATCTGACTTATAATTTTTGGTTGTTCAGAAAGACACAAATTTCAATGTCCTGTTGGGAAGGCCTTAACTGCATAAATATGTGGAAATCCCCTTGTCATACCATCAATGCCTCAAATACAAAATTAATAGTCAAATTGGGATGTTTTATGGTGATAAATCCCCATTCTAATACTATGAAACTCAGTACATTGATGTAAGATTCTACCAAAGGGAAGGGATACAACCCACGATCGATGATATTTCTTAGGTCATGATCCTAAATGGTCTAGAAATAACCCTGAACAATCCCTTAAAATAGATCAATGAAGAATATGTGCTTCCTATACATCATATTGAAGACATTGACCCAAATTTAGGTGTATACTCAACAACCTTCATGATACCCGTCATGAAAACTGAGTCTTGTAGTATTGAAGAGGTAAATAACCCTCCATGCATCAATATAACCTTGGATGAAAATGTACTCATTCCATCAACGGAGCTCCAACATATCACTACCTCATCAACTAATTTGTTAGATGATGAAGACAATCCTTATTTATCCCTCACTCTAGCCCCTTTAGAACCCAGAGAGATCCCATACCATCAACCTGGCCAGAGGAAGTCTTTTCATCTTTTAAATGTCAAAATTTTGAATCATCTCCTAAATTCGGAGGGTTTCCTCCATCACCTACTCCCCCTCATATAAAGGTATAATTATAAGAGAAAGAGGAATAGGAAGAGAACCTTAGGGATGCTCCTCCATCATTCTAGGAAGGTGTTTCTACCACCATTGAAAAACTCATAGAAATAAATCTGGGTATAGAAGAGGTCTCATGAAACACTTTGATCAGCGCGGTGATGACTTTTGAAGAACAAGAGGTATAAAACTTCTTTATAAAACAACATTGGGATGTTTTCACATGGAATTACATAGAGATGCTAGGACTTGATCCTAAGGTGGCCAATCACCACCCACGCTTGCAATAAAACCACCGAGGATACAAACAGGAAGCCATAAGGACACACCAAACTCACACCACTAAAATTGAGGCTAATGTTGAAAATATCATCATATCCAATTTAATTCAGAAATTATAGTGTCTTAAATGGATATCCAACATATTCTTAGTGAATAAGAAGAATGGTAAAATCAGTGATTGCATCAACTTCAGAGATCTCAGCTGGCACTGTCCAAAAGATGATTTACCAGTCCCAATCACAAAGCTACTGATTGGTGAAAAGACTAGATATCAATCCCTCCCCTTCATATAATAAAATATTAATAGACCAAGAAGATGAAGAATACATCGCCTTCAAGGCCCCTCATAGATTATTTTTTCTATCGGGTAATGCTTTTTGTCTTGAAAAATGGTAGTGCTATATACCAACACACTATGCATCGCATCTTCAAACCCTTCTTGGGAAGGTTTGTCAAATTCTACATCAATGAAATTGTGGTTAAGTATAAATATCATTACAACCACTTGGATGATCTTGATACTGTATTAAAAAAATACGACAACATAGCATGATGATGAACCCCTTGAAATGTGCTTTCAGGTTCACCTTAGGGAAATTTCTCAGCTTCTTCATACATAATCATGGCATCAAGGCTGAACTTAAGAAGTCAAAGGATATACTTAATATGTCACAAACTAATAATATCAAATATTTTAGGGTTTTATAGAGGCACATTTCCTATAATTTGATATTTATAGATAACCTCACATGAAAGTGTTTTCCCTTCACCAGGTTTATGAAAAAGGGGGTCACATATCAGTGGACCAATGATTTTCAGGAAGTATTTTATAGCCTCAAGAAATACCTCTTGATTACAAAAGTGTTTATTCCACACATTGAGGGTAAAAACTCATTATATACTTGATATCCTTGGAATGATAATCAGGTGCCTTCCTCGCATGAAATAATGATGTCGGGAATGAAAACACCCTTATTGTCTTAGTCAAACCATGCTCAACACTGAGACTCATTATTCATATATTGAGAAGAGCTTCATGGAATTGATCTTTTTGATTCAGAAACTGAGGCACTACCTATAAAACTACTAAGTCCATTTATTCTCTCACAACAACCCGATCAAATATATCCTCACTAGTTCTATATTGATTGGATATTTGGCATGGCAGGTGGTTATCCTATAGTTGTTTGACATTTAGTTCATATCTCATAAAGTTCTAAAAGGAAAGGTTTTGGGAAATTTCCTTAAAAAACATCAATATGTATAAACAACACTGTTAAATACCAAATTTCCAAATGAAGATCCATATTGGGATAAATAGTCATCATCATTGATCACCACTTCATGGTGTCACCTTTTATTCATGTCAGTATGAAAGAGTTCTATGAGGCCAGTCCCATTCCCAAACTAGATGTTCTTATAACTGGGTGTATGATACACATTGTGTTCTACCTCCAAAATGGAGTGATAACATCATATGAATCTATAAAAGAGAAAATCCTATGAATATAAACCAACTTTACTCTTTATAACAGTCCAAATCACCGAAAAGTACTCTATAAGTGAGGATTTGATGGAGTCCTTCTCAAATGAATTGATGGAGAAGTGACTGTCACCGTAATGAAAGAAGTAAAAACAAGAGCCTATGGTTTCCAATAGTCAGGGTTCAAGATTTCCAATTAAATCCAAAGGCTCATATATTTCCAACCTTCAATGAGTAGGATTTCATAAAATTTACCAAGAAGTGTCATTCCTACCATGTGCATTCCAAATTCATCCATCAACCCTATGAGTTTCTAAACATAGCCAAATACTCCTGGTTATCCTATATATGGGGAATGAATGTTGTAGGGAAATATCCTCCATCTAGGGATAAATAGTTTAAATGAATCTTAACTGCTACTAACTTCTCCAAATGGACCGAGGTGATACCCCTCAAAGAAGTCAGGTCAAAAAACATTTTTCGTTTTGTGAAAGACAACATCATTACTAGATTTGGTGTCCCACATACAATATTGATGGAGAATGGAACAAATTTTTGTTTGGATGAATTAAAGAATCTATATCAGAATTATAATATCAAATCCAACCACTCATATCACTATCATGTGGAAGCTAATGGATATATAGAGGACTTCAACAAAACACTATCAAATATACTCCAGAAGATAGTGGATAGGGATAAAAAGGATTGACCTAACAAAATCTTTCATTCCTTGTGGGCCTACTAGACTACAACCTGTACCACCACACGGGAAACCTCGTATTCAATTTTATATGGTACAAAAGTAGGTCTACCCATTTAGGCTTAATTACCCTCACTCCGCATTACCATATGTGATCAAATATCCATGGATGGGAAATTATAGAAACAACTATATGAATTGGAGTGACTTGATGAGAAAATATTGCACACCTTCCATCACTTGGAGGTCCATTAAAATCGGATAACACTAGCTTTTAACAAGAAAGTCTTCCTCTACTTGCTACTCTAAGGAGAACTGGTGCCGAACCTCAGAGCCCCAATGATACCAGGGAAGAAACCTCCAAAACTTAAGTCAAAGTGGGAGGGACCTTACTATATACACAAGGTCCACTCTAACAGAGTTTATTCCCTAATATCGATAGATGGATATCTCATTATAACCCCTACCAATGAAAGATTTACCAAAAAATACATTGTGTGATAAAAGATCATCTTGTCTTTTCTACAAGGCATTAAACTTCATAGTCAGTATTTAATTCATGAACTTAAAAAGAATTCCATATCATCCATGTTACAATATGATAAACCAAATTACACCAAAATCCTTAATGTATGATGTTAAACTATATAGAATTATATTCCTAGTCATACAAACCAAAAATACAAGACATCATAGTCTGAGCTGTAAGTCTTTAAACTATATAGCCTAATGACCTAGTCATAAGATGTTAAACTATATGTAAACTTCCTTGGTACATGATATATAATTTCATGGTTCATGTCCTGTTTCAGGACGTAAATCTACATAACATTTTATACTGTTATTAAGTGGATTATTATCTTTACTGCTAGTATTACACCACACCTTTGTTTAAGAACTACATTTGGATTGATTCCTATAATCATATGATATGTAGTGATTCCCATATCTCTAATACTAGGTCTAACCACAAAATAAAAGAAATCCCCCCTCCCTATGTATGATCCAAACCTGCACATGGAGCCTTATAAGAATTATGTGTGGCTTTATTATCATTACCATGATATATATAGTGATGACCAAACCCTTTGTTTTGATCCCATCCATGAAAAAAATCCTACTTACCATAGATAAAAAAATATCTATGAAGGATACCTTAACTCTGGTCCCCTAATATGGGAGACCATCACGGAAGAAAAAATATCCCTCTCATGCATATAAAATAAATCTATGCAGGGGACTCCAAACTCCATGGCCAATGCAGGTCTAAATGATTCCTTTTTTTCTTGTACATATTATTTCCACAAATCATACTCCTTGTTTTAGAAAATATCATATCTCTATAAGATTTACTCAACCATCGGTAATAGAAAGTCAGATTCCTGAAGCCACCTTTGTTTAATGATGAAATCATACAACCCAGTTGACTTTACATAAGTTTCCCACCAGAAGAGTCTATTAGTCAGAGGATTCCATTTCTTGACTATGAATTAATACACCCATTTGTATTTTTATTAGTCTCCCACCAAAAGGTACTATCAACTAGAAGTACATTCATTCCTAGGAGAGACCTCTTCAGACATCATAATCCCTAACAACATCACGATGAAAACCACTTTTTGATCATGGTCAACGATCATTCCTTTCATTTTGTCCCATATCACTCCTTCTAATCATAGAAACCCCATGATCATGTTTTAAAATTTACTTCTTTATATCTAAACTACATTGAGGTATCATTGGTCCAGTAAGCCTAATATCCATCATTATTTCTAAGAAATTTAGTCCTATCCATATGACCTAAAACTGCAAGACACCATATCATCCAAGTCACACGATTCTAAACAGTAAGACAACATATTCAGCACATGAAATTAAAATTTAGTCTTACCCTGTGTACCAAGCATTGGATGCCCCAAGAAACTAGATTAGAAAGTCTCATATCAAAAATACAGGATGGCTCTCATAAGATGATTTCCTAAATTCTAGGACAACATTTGTAATGATTTGTGCCTTATTTTCTGCGATGGGTAACTTTTGTCCTTACAAAATAACACTAAACTACATGGTTAATGTCTCTATTATTAAGTGATAAATTAAATAAATACTTGTGGATTGATTCCTACCAATGTAGGATACGTAGTGACACCCATATCTCCAATCTTGGATCCAGTCACAATATTTTTTTTCTTTTTCTTGTCGAGTCACCCACTCCCTTACCACATGATATTAAACTTCAAAGATGATGTCCTCATTTAATGACACTAAAATGTGTGGTTTTAAAGAACTATTTATGTATTGATTATCATTCCTATGAGATATGTAGCGATGCTTGAATCCTATATCCTAGTCCAGCCACTACAAAATAAAAATTCCCCTATCCTTCCTTTTTTATTTCTTTTGTGCGGGGGAATAAACCTTTGACACTTCTTTTTTTTTTCACATAGAACATATATCAAATGGGATTATGAGTTTTGGTAAAGTATTATAGGCATGATCAAGTCATATTAGTTTATGTTAGGGTTACTATAGTCTTGGTCTCAATACCTTAAAAGGCACACCAGACATCCCTACCACATGAAGTTAAACTACATGGTTGACATATCTTGTATGGTGTAAATTCAAGAACTATATGTGGCTTGATTATCACTTAAATGAGATATATATTGATGACCAAGTCCTATATCCTGGTCTAGCCACAAAATAGAAAATTCCCTCTCTTCTATGTATGAGTCAGATCTACAATGGAGGGTTCAACATGGGTTCTCACCCTATTCATGAGTTTGTATTCAAAAAAGGGGCCCATTATTCACATAATAATTCAATCATTGTGGGGGTAAATTTAAGAAATATGTGTGTATTGAGTCTCAATATGATGGGATATAAAGCATGACTGTAACATCTATGAACTGGGATCCACTAAATCGGTGCTCTGAGTTGGGTCTCTACATGACCTCAAGTGCACCTCCTCATACGCTAAAGGTTGCTGACTAGCAACGAGGGTCTAATGGATAATGTGGGGAGAATATACCCTCTATATCATAGTAAGCCACAATAGATGACATATAAAATAAAGGAAGCAATAAAAAATAGACCAGAAATATGCATTACTAACCATTTCCCCAAATAGGGTACAAACTGCAACCAAACAATAAATATGTCATGCCATGCTAAGAAATAGATGAATCCCAAAAACTCATCCTGAATCAAAGTTTGGATCCTTATCCATGCATATCCCCATCCCAACTTAACTCCCAAGCATAGGGAATTTTCCCTTATCTTGACCTACAACTATGAATCTGCTCGGGTACCAAACAATGGCCTGAGAAGGTGTGAGTACAACTTAATAGGCCACCACCAATGGTGTCTACAAAATATCAAGTCTAAACAGATAGTACATGTAAATACTAAATAAATTAAAAGGTAAAAAAAAGAAAACTTGGGTTTCATAAGTTAAGAATATCCACTTATTCCATTTCCATCATCATTTCCATTTCCATCAGTTATACCATCTTCATTAATAAAATTCACTTTCATCACATTCTCTATGGGCTAAGAATTTACTTCATCACACTACGACCAAATACAATCAACTTTTATGAATAAGGGAATAAGTTGAGTTCCCTATCTCACCAGGGAATAAAATTTCACAATCAATTATATCACACTTACCTTGGATCCTCAGTCCAGGTAGTCTCATCCAATGCAATCTCTAGGGTCATATAGCCTCAGTCTCACTCCCTAACCCATACATTTTAGGGGTGGGGTTTAGAGCCTCAATCTAACCCAACCCATGGGCATAGAACCTCAAGTCAGTGACCCACATAACACCAACCCATTTCACATGATATTTATCCACTTAACACACATACCACATCACATACCATACATAATCAATAAACATAACATTCACATATCATAATTATTCAACATGCGAATTTTAACATCATGCCTTAACCCATTAACACATTTACCAATTATGTGTTATAGCCCATAAAAACCATTTCCCATTCTCATGTATTATCCATTAAGTATATCCAACAATTCCCATACATTATCCCATTTAATACATTTATTATTTTATATTCCATAATCCATTAACACATTTTTGTTGTAAATTCATAAGCCATTTTACACATTCACATTAACCAATTTAGCCCATTTTCTCATTATGACAAAAAACCCCTTATGATTTTTACAATAACTAGACACACTACCATCAGTTACTATTTATAATTTAACCTATATGTCAACATATTAACCATGTGATTTATTTCAATAAAAGTCAATTTCATGCTCAACATTACCATATTCCATGTTCGGGAATGTTGGCGCACCCCATGGGTGGACCTAAACCAGTCAAATCATCCTCAATGCATCCCATGGGGATCATGAGGGGTTAATTTTATCATTTAGCCAACCATTTTACCAA
The DNA here is from genome assembly GCA_963277665.1 of Viscum album. NCBI lineage: Eukaryota > Viridiplantae > Streptophyta > Magnoliopsida > Santalales > Viscaceae > Viscum > Viscum album. Next base: position 782,248,529 of record OY728145.1, read on the forward strand.
AACCTAACAAAGGAACCAAGTGAAAAATAAGAGAGAAACAAGAACACAACCACACATACACAAATCGATAATAAAAATATGGGATAAAACTTGCAGATCACCTACCTCAAATCCAAAGATGAACACACCATTAACCTTATCCTTAGATCTAGATTCAAGAAACATTTAAATACCCAACCTAAGATCCATTAGAAAAAGAGAGTTTTAGTGATTCAGAATAAGAAGAACAAATCTACAAGCCCTAATCTGGAAAAGAGAATCAAGAGGAGTGTTAGACTTACCCAGAGCTTTGATCTGCACCCAACGACACTCAAAATGGAATAGAATCAAAGGAGAACCACCCTTGAAAATATTTGGGGGATTAGGTTCATCACTAGGGTTTAAAGGGGAAGAATGGGGAATCAAATCATGTTAGAGTCTTAAAATTATGAGGGGCGGTTTGGTAAAATCACACTTTTTAATGGGGTGTACAATTTGGCCACACTTTTTTTTTCAAACCATGCACTAACCATGTGCTAGCCTCTATCGAAGAGGGGTTAATCCACATGATTACCTAGGGAGCCTCACAGGGTTTAACAAACCATACACCAATAGTGTAGAATGCATCTGTCTAGGCCTACACAATTTGGCTCTCCCCCTTTCACAGTTTTTCTTAACTGTGCACCCCTCATCCTAGCTAGCACGTTTTGGGCACACAATTATCTCTAACTATGTTCCAACCATGCGACATGCACTAGATGGACAAATTTACCTTTATTTCATCTACTAAACCCCTATAATAACCTGAACCTCCTCATATATATGATAATCATTCCATTAACCATAAATAATAGATTTATACCAAAATTTAAATAAGTTCATACCTCCACAAAGTATGGTACCTTAAAGATGCTCTGATCCTATGCCTTGGTCCCAACCATGAAAAAAAAAATCTCTTTTCCCGACGTATGGGTTAGAATTTTGTAGAGAAATAATTTATCCCCATTCTTGATAATATTGATATGAAATACCCCTTTCATATTTAAGCACCATCCTTCTACAGACTAAACACTATTTATTAGGAAATATGAATATCTATAAACTTTCTATGGCCACCAGTGATAGAACATCAGATTCTTGGGGATATCTTTGTTTGAATATGTAGTAACATTCCCCATTTGTATTTGCATAAGTATACCACTAAAAGGGCCTATTAGTCAAAGGATGTTTTTGTTTAACTGTACAGCAATACACCCCAGTTGGCTTTGAATAAGTATCCCACAAATGGGCATGTTAATGAGAGGCACATTCATTCTCAAGAGATACCTCTTCTATCTCAATAATCCCTTTCCCCCATACCACATTTCAGATCTAGAAACCCCTAGATAATAACTTACAATCTTCCCCCTTCATGCTTAAAAATGATGGAACATTCTTGGATAAATCTTCCTAAAAAGGGAGAAATCGCCAATTTCTCAATCAAAGCTAAGTGACCTTAAACTATTTCCCCAAAAATCCTTACCATAAGACATTAAAATACATGATCCATGTCTTGGCCTCATGATATTTAACTACACTATGCTTAAACCCTCGTAAAGGAGGGACCTTTCCCAATGGTATTGTTCATCTAATATAATGAACCCTTCTTTACACAATCCAAATTCATGTAAGATAAGTTTCTTATAATGACCCTGACCCCAGTAACTCAAAGCTGATGCATCAATTTTTTACATTAGAATAGATACAAGTGTCAAATCCCAAAGGACCAATCAATTTATCAGTTTTGGAAAATAGATTATATATATGATCCTTATATTACAATTCAAAATATAAACTACAATATACATAATCCCGTGAACATCATGATTCTTCTAGATTAACCCTGCATATCAGTCATAATATACATCTTCGCATCCTAGGAAAAATAAAACATAAGAAAGGGGTTGGATCAGATGCCCAGTAAAGGTAAATAATATAGTGGAAGTTATCATAAATAAGCATAAACTTTTAAGGCAAGGTGTATAACTGAAACACAAGCCTTTTAAACATAATATTGACCATAATATGGAAAGAATAAATAAAATAATTCCATATAAACATTCAAATTCATATTATACTAGTAAAATAAACACATGTATTAAAAATAGTTAATCTCATAATGAAGGAATGCATAATTCTGGACATCAAAATCATATAGCCAAGTCTTCGGAAAAGACATCATACATAAATGGGTAAAAACCCAAACTAGTTTATCTCATGAGAACTACCAATGCATCGAGGGGATATAGAGGGCCCCACCCATCACTTACTATGTCCAAATCATTCCTCATATGAGAAGGGTGAAATATAACCAACACAAACATTCATATTAAAACTATCATATAAAATGTTAATACATTAACCATAAATCATGAATGGTATAAAAATAGTACATCCACATTCAAAAATATCATAAACCCTTAAATAAAATATGGTATATCTTATCATAAGAAATAAACCTTAAATAGGTATATAATCCAAAAAATTATGTTAACATAGATTGTTGGACTCCTCATGTATTAATCATGTTTTAATGATCAAAAATATAAATAATCATTGCAAATCTTATTCATGATCACAAATCTTATTAATCATGTGTATTTATGTTTCAATTTATCTCATACCTTATAATGGTTAAGCTCAATTCATTTTATGCATATTACTGTCTAAGTCTGAATACAATTATTTTCTTAAGTACAAGACACTGTGAAGATTGACACAGTAAGTCAGACACTGTGAGCAAGACACAGACACCGTGGCCAATGAGACACCATGACCATGAGACACCATGACCACGGCACACCGTGACATAGTAAGCCTGACACCGTAAGCTAGACACTCTGTTTTCCTAAGTTCCAGACATAGTTAGTGAGACACAGTCATCAAGGCACTGGAAGCTAGAAACCGTAAGCAAGATACCGTGAAGGAGACACCGTGAAGGAGACACCGTGAAGGAGATACCATGAAGGAGACACCGTGAAGGAGATACCGTGAAGGAGACACTGTGAAGGAGATACCGTGAAGGAGATAACATGAAGGAGACACCGTGAAGGAGACACCATGAAGGAGTCACCGTTAAGGAGACCCCATTTGCATAACTACCATAATAGCGTTTCCTAAACTATTTTGTCATTTTTCTATTGAACTTTTTAACAGTCATATTTGACACCTTTAATGCACTAAAATATTTAATGTTTCTTTGTATACATAGTACGAGTTATGAGGTACGACACATATAGAACCTATCGGCTAACCCTCATGCATTCGAAGATAAATAGAAGAGTACCCAAGAGCAAGACATATACAATACAACATGCGACAACTCAATAACGTGAGTGCACTGTACTAAACAGAAAAACAAGATGACGAGCGCGACCACGAAGAAGAGATTGCAAAGAAGAAATTGTATCATGCATGAAATCAAACTCTACTGAAGAACGCACGAAGTACATTGGAATAAAGAGAACACCTTCACTCGTGAAGAACACAAGATGAACCACGACACTATGTTTTTCAACACAAAGACTAGAGAAGGACTCAGAAACATTTATGTCTTATCCAAGGAGTCCAGAGCTACACTGCTAATCACTAGAGCATTATAAACTCACATATACTCTCACTTAGTTATTATTTTATGTACTTTAGAGTAGTGTGTGTACTATGTATATTTTACACACACACTGACTCCTGCGCTGAACTGAAGGATTTCAAAATCCTTACACCAAACTCTTTACTCTTGTTTACCCACGAAAACTGTGGAAGAGGTCCCTGTGTGGCCTGGAAAGTTCATGTACTGTTGTTAACCCCAATCTTGGGTGTGGATCAGATTTTATTTATATAAACTACTTGGTGGCAAGTGATCACCAAGTGGAGTGGATTAGGTCTCAGCTTGAGACTGAACCACTTGTTTTATATCCGCCGTGCTATTTAAATTTAGTATACTTTGTTTGACTACTTTACTGCCTAATCCAGAAAAACACTAAATTCACTTTGATAGTTAGTCTTGGAAAGAAGTTATATCTGATTTGTCTTAGTAGGATAACTTCAAAAGTAATTTTAATAATACCAATTAAGATTACTGAGAATTAATCAATATTCTAAGAAGTTTTTTAAACAGTCAAACTCTTATAATAGTATAACCTTGATTAACTGGGCTGTATCTATTTTTGGGGAAATCATTATTTGTAAAACTCATATTCTTTTAAACATAAATTTTTATAGTTACTCAATTCACCCCTCCCCTCTTGAGTTAACTACTCTGACCAACATTTGGTATCAGAGGATGCTTTGTTAGGACTCTGTGTAATTTTACTCAACTGTGATTGTAGTTTTACTTTAAAGATCTGTAAATTTATGTCAATTCTAAATTTCTAGATCTTTTAAAGTAATTTGTTAGTATGGAAAATAGATTGGAAGGTTATGAAACTAACAGAAAACCATTATTTAATGAAACAAACTATGCTCAATGGAAAATTAAAATGAAAATACATCTAGAGAGTATGAGCTTTGAAATCTGGTCATCCATTATAGATGAATACAAACATCCTGTGACTGATAGAATTACATGAGATGAACCTACCAAACTTGCTTATAATAATAATTTCAAATCCATGAATGCTTTATACTTTTCCTTAGGAGATGAAGAATTTAATAGGATTTCTTCTTGTAAAACTGTCCACGAAATTTGGGATACCCAGTTTGTCTCACATGAAGGCACATATAGTGTAAAGGAAATGAGACTTAATATTTATACTATAAAATATGATAATTTTAATATGAAACCTGATGAGCCTATTTTTGATATGTATCTTAGGTTCAATGAGATTGTCAATATAATGATTTCTCTAGGAAGAGAAGTCACTTCCAAATAACAGATCATGAGAATCCTTAGGTTTACCTGACAGATGGAGGGGAACCTCTGTCTCAATTAGAGAATCATGTGACATCAGCAAGCTACTTGTGAAAGAACTCATTGGGAAACTGATGATGTATGAGGAAGAGCTGAAAGTCAACAAAGAAGAGGAGGATGAACCAAAGAAGAAATCTATAGCATTCAAGACCACCTTCTCAAAGCACAAAGACAAAGGAAAACTAGAAGCTTATATATATAGTTCTAATACTAAACAATCATCATCTGATAGTGATGAGGAGATGAATCAACTGACCAGAAGATTCAAACGATTTTACAAGAAGAAAAACTTTTTTAGAAAGCCTAACTTCAAGGGAAAGTATGATAAAAAAGGAAACTGGAAAAAGGACTAGAAAAGAAGTGACAAAACTGATGAGATTGTGTGCTATGAATGTAAGTGCAAAGGACATATAAAGGCTGAATGTATAATTCTCAAATATAAGAATAAATATGAGGAAAAGGATAAGAAGTAAAAAAAGGCAATGAAGGAAACCTGGAGTGACTCTGAGGATAGTTCAAGCAACTCTGACACATCACATGATGAACATGCTAACAAAGACAATATATGTTTTATGACAAACACATCTGAGGTAACACTAAACTCTTCTATGCATAATTCATACTATTATGAAGAGGAAAGTGACTCTGAAAATATGAATAATGAAGAAATGTTTGAATATTGCAACATTCTTGAAGAGACATGCAATGAATTAAAAGACAAATATAAATCATTGAAGAAAAAACATTCTCTCACTATAAACATTAAATCTGAACTTACTACTAAAAAAGAGAAAAATTATCAACTTCTCAAAGAAAACAATGAACTAAAAATGTATAATGAGAAATTAAAAAGTGACTTAGAAAATTTTACTAATGGGAAAAATACCCTTACCCAAATTCTAGGAAAACAAATTTCTCCTAAATATAATACTGGCATTGGTTATCAACCAGGTAAAAGAAACCTTAGTAGAACAAATTTTGTTTCAAAGTCTAGGACATATAATTTTGTTCCCAGTTATGGACATAGCTCAACTAGCTCGGGTCATGAGACATATTCTACTATTTCAAGTTTTTGAGGAACAAATAGAATTTATTTTTAAAATACTTTACATAATTCCTATAGGAAACCTATGAAACAAATATGAGTTCCTAAAGCACTTATTACTAATATTACTGGACCCAAACAAGTATGGGTACCAAAATCTATCTTTTCTTTATCATGTTTTAGGAAAGATTCTTAAAGAGCTCCTACACAAATCTGTGGTACTTGGAAAGTGGGTGTTCAAGGAACATGACATGAGACTACTCATGCTTCAAGAATCTAATAAAAGTAGATGGAGGAAATGTCACATTTGGTGATAATGCAAAGGGGAAGATCATTGGATTATGCCAGATTGGTAACTCTGATTCGATTCTAATTTCTAAAGTACTATTTGTTAATGGATTAAAATATAATTTTCTTAGTATCTCACAATTGTGTGATGATGGATATCATGTTAAATTTGAAAATGATGCCTATAATGTCTTTAATTCTAAAGATGAATTAGTATTTTCTGCATCAAGGAATGAGAATGTTTATTCTGTTAATTTATATTCCTTAACTTCTCAAAAATTTTCATGCTTAAGTGTATTTCATAAAGAATCTTGGCTCTGGCATAAGAGACTAGGACACTGTAATGCTCACTCCCTTAGAAAGTTAACTAGAAAAGGCCTAGTTAAAGACTTACCCAAACTTGAGTTTCCAAATGACAAAGTTTGTAATCCCTATCAAAAGGGAAAACAAAAAAAAATCTCTTTCAAACCAAAGAAAGAAGTTTCTACTTCTCAACCTCTCGAGTTGGTTCACATGGATTTGTTTGGACCATCTAGGGTTTCTAGTTTAAATGGGAAACACTATGTTTATGTTCTAGTAGATGATTTTTCTAGATATACCTGGACCTTCTTCATGGCTCACAAAAGTGAAGATTGCTCTTATTTTACTAAGTATGCCAAGTCTGTAGAAAATCTTAGTGGACTTAAAATTAAATCTCTAAGAAGTGATCATGGATGTGAGTTTGAAAATCAAGATTTTGAATGCTTTTTCTCACAAAATGGTTATAATCACAATTCCTCTTCCCCTAGAACACCTCAGCAAAATGGTGTTGTAGAAAGAAGAAATAGAACCTTGCAAGAAATTGCTAGAACAATGCTTAGTGAATATGACCTACCTATTTACTTTTGGGCTGAAGCTGTTAACACATCATGAAACATAATAAATAGAGTATTTATTAGACCAATTCTCAAGAAGACCCCAAATGAAATCTGGAATAATAGAAAGCCTAAGGTTAATTACTTTAGAGTTTTTGGCTACAAAGTCTTTATTCTCAAAACTAAGGATAATATTGAAAAATTTGCAACCAAAAGTGATGAAGGAATTTTCCTAGGTTATTCAATTTCAAGAAAAGCTTATAGAGTATTCAATAAGAGAACTAAATGTGTGGAAGAATCTGTCCATATCAAGTTTGATGAAACAGATCAACATGAGCCTAGAACAATCCTAGAAAATCTGGAGGATGATGTATCAAATCTGAACATCAACTCAAAATCCTCAAATACCTCAATGAAAGAATCTGTGAAAACTTAAAATTATAGAAATTCTGTGCAATCAAGTCATAATGAACCTGAATCTATTAATGAACCTGAATTCACTAGTCCCTCTTTTTCTAGAAAGGTTAGAACTTTTAAAAACCATCCCTTAGATGCTGTTGTAGGAGACTTAGATAAAGGAACACAAACTAGAGATTCTATTAGAAATAAGGTTGAACATCAAGCCTTCTTGTTACAACTTGAACCTAAAAACATCGATGATGATATCAGTGATGAATTTTGGGTAATTTCTATGCAAGAAGAACTCAATCAGTTTGAAAGAAATAAAGTTTGGAAACTTGTTGAAAGACCCAAGGACACTTTTGTCATAGGCACTAACTGGGTGTTTAGAAATAAGGTAGATGAAGCTGGAAATATAGTTAGGAATAAGGATAGATTAGTTGCAAAAGGATATAGTAAATAAGAATGAATTGACTATGAGGATACTTTTTCTCCAGTAGCCATACTTGAAGCCATTATAATTCTACTTGATTATGCTGCACATCTGAATTTCAAAATATATCAAATGGATGTTAAGAGTGCATTCTTAAATGGGTATATAGATGAGGATGTTTTTGTTGAACAACCCCCTGGATTTACAAACCCTCATTTTCCAAATCATATTTTTAAACTATCAATAGATTTATATGGTTTAAAACAAGATCCAAGAGCATGGTATGATAGATTAAGTACTTTTCTAATTTCCAAAGGTTTTACAAAAGGAATAACTGATCCTACCCTCTTTATAAAAAGAACATCTAATGATGTTTTAGTTGTTCAAATCTATGTAGATGATATTATTTTTGGATATTTAAAAGATTCATTATGTATTGATTTTTCTAAAATGATGCAAAATGAATTTGAAATGAGCTTAATGGGTGAACTAAAATTCTTTCTTGGATTTAAAATCTTTCAAAATAATGATGTAATTGTTTTGACTCAAATTAAGTACACTAGAGATCTTCTAAAACGTTTTGGATTAGATATCACTAAAAGTAGTGACACTCCCATGAGTACCACCTGTAAGTTGGATCTTGATGAAGATGGAAAATCTGTTGATCAAACCACTTATAAAGGAATGATTGGAAGTTTACTCTACTTAACTGCTAGCCGTCCTGAAATTATGTTTAGTGTGTGTATGTGTGCTCGTTTTCAAGAAAATCCTATGGAATCTCATTTAAATGCTGTAAAGAGAATTTTAAAATACCTCAAGCATACACCCAATTTAGGACTGTTCTATCCTAAAGGACAATCATTTGAACTAGTTAGTTATTCTGATGCTGACTTCAGTGGCTGTAAGTTAGATAGAAAAAGCACCTTTAGAACATGTCACCTTTTAGGCAAGTCACTAGTATCATGGTGTAGTAAGAAACAAAAATATGTTGCATTATCTATTACTGAAGCTGAATACATAGATGCTGGCAGTTGTTGTGCACAAATTTTGTGGATGAAACACAAGTTACTAGACTATGGATATCAATTCAGACATGTACCAATAAATTCTGACAACACAAGTGCTTTTAACATTTCAAAAAATCCTGTTTCTCATTCTAGGACAAAAAATATTGATTTAAGACATCACTTTTTGAGGGATCATTATCAAAAAGGTGATATCACCTTGGAATTCATTGGCACTGAATATCAAATTGCTGATATATTCACTAAACCATTAAATTATGAGAGAATAGACTACATCATACATGATCCTGGCATGATCAATCACAAATAGATATCTTACTGGTCTTACTGTTTAATCTTTTAATATATTTTACTTTACTGTTTCATGTTCACGGTTTCTCGGTTACTGTATCATGTTTGTGATCTCACAGTTAGCACCTTGTGTTCACAGTCTTTTACTGACTGTCTCACTGTGACTAAACAATTTACTTACTATCTCTCCGTGACTAAACAGATCATTCACTGTCTCACCGTGATGACCACTGACTGTCTCACTGTGAAGACCATTTACCATCGCACTGTAACGACTACTCATGGTCTCACTGTGAAAATTATTTATACTTTTATTTTAACCCATATCGCAGTAATTCGTTTTTCCACCACTTTTTACTTTCCTGCATTTTTAGTTTTGTGACGTTTGACATTCCCAAATGATAAAACAAAATGGTTTCACTCGATTGTTCACCCAAACTCTCTTCTACTCACACCATCTGAACCCTTTCAACCTAACAACCCTTTCTCTATCTCTCTTTCTTGAACCTTCAGTGGATGCCAAGGATGAAGCGTCCGTCTTCATCTACTCCTGAGAAGCATATCTCAAAGAAGAATAAGAGAGCACCGAATCTGGCGCTCGAAGGACCCTTGAATCTAAACCTGGTAAATCGTAGTGTTGTACCTGAAAAGGAAATTTTCCCTGAGTGGCTGTTGTCTAGAAAATCTCTAGTTTTAAAAGTTTTAAGAGAACAAGGCTGGCTTGAATGGTTCTATAGTAAAGACATACCCATTTATCCAAGGTTGGTAGCTCAGTTATATCAGTTTTTACAATTTTCTTTTGATGCTGGTGAAAGTTTCGTTGTGAGAAGCTGGATCAATTGACAAAGATTCTCCTTCTTGTCGAGGTTATGGGATGCTTGCCTTAGGATTACTCACGAAGGGATCTGTGATGATTATCAAAGAGACCCCCCACCTAAAACTGAATTCTTTGACTGGGAAAATGCACTGGAAACACTAACTGGAAATGGCACCAAGAGAAGGGCCATAGCTGGTGAACTTGATGTAGAGACATGGCTGCTATTTAAATTTTTTCAAAATCTGATCAGTCCGAGGAAAGGTGACTTTTCTATATTAAAGTATCAGGATGTATTTATGATTCATCTTATGAAGAATGGCCACAAAATCAATCTATGCAAGTACATCATTCACCATATGTGTGAATTGATCAAGGCCACATCCAAATCCACTTCTCTATTTTACTCTAGGCTGATTTCAGCAATGCTTGTTTCCAAAGGAGTAGTTGGATCCAATGAAGAAGTACTTATGGACTATGAGTATTGCTTATCTAAACCTACCATTAGAAGGATGAAAATAAACTGGAACCCCTTGAAGAAGGAATGGGTTGAAGATAATGATAAGCTCTATAAGAAGTTCAATCCTATAGATTATCCAACAAGGCCAAAGGACATCTCTGATCCTGGTTTGGAACCAGATGAAGTTGTTGATTATCCAGAAGAAGAAGAAGAAGATGAAGAGGCAGATGAAGTACCACATAGAGAAGAGGCTGAAGTACCTCAAAGGGAAGAAGTTGTTGTTGAGGAAGAAAGGACAATTATTCCTCCTAATGTTCTTGAAGAAGAACCTCCTGACCCTAGAGATAATGTTAATATGGAAATCTAATCTGAGGATGCAAGATATTTAGTTGTCCCAGAACCTAAGCAGTAAGACCTGGAAGAGGCTGTAGTAAGTGAACTCCCAAATGTGTAAGAAGCAACTCAAAAAGAACTCCCTACTATCCAATAAGCTAATCTGGAAGACCTTACTATGGAACAATTTGTTCCTGAGATAATACCCTCTGCTGAAGAGAGGATGGAGATAGCCTTTTAGTTGGCTAGACAGGAGATTCTTGAGGAAATTAGAGACGAACCAGTGGATTTAAATCAAGTACCTGATCCTCAAGGTCCAAAAATGGAAGCACTTATTGAGGGGAAGGAACCTCCAAATATTGAGACTAATTAAGCTGAGGCTGATGAGGATGAGTCTGATGAAGCATCTCAACCTACTGAGTCATATTCAGTGGAAACTTAGTATAAATTACCTATCTTTTATGATTTGAGTGAATCTCAACAGGTTTCTACCACTGGACTTGATCTTTCTTCTTTGTTTCTGCTGAAATCTATCACATACCTTTCACCTGAACCTAAACCCGAACCTGAACCTAAGCCTACACCTGTACCACTTCCTACACCCACACCTTTACCCAATCAGTAGTATTCTATAAGCAAGGATTATCTGAAAGTCTTTGGAGACACTATCTTAGCTGGAGTTGAGAAACTCTTGTCCTCTCAACCTCGTCTTGTGACCCAATTGTGTCAGGAAGATGCCTCACTGCTTTTAGAAAATATTATCTGGCATATTCAACCCAATATGATTCATGAAATTCAAGAAGTAAGGGCTGAAAAAAAAGTTTCTCAGTACTGAAGTTGCAACCCTAAAAGGTATGGTTGAAAACCTGCAGTAAGAACTGCATTCAAGATCAGAACCTGCTTCTGCTCCTCCTTCTCTTGAACCTTCTGTTTCAAACATATCTCGAGATATTGTGTCCCAGATTCATCCATACTTGTTATCTTTTGATGAAAAGATTGGAGAAAGTCACACACATATGTTGCACCACATGAGAGAGATTATGGAGAACCTGAACAAACTCACAGATGAATATACTGGCTGTCTTCAAAAGGTCCTGAAATAGCTCAAATCTTTGACCACTACTGTTAAATCTTCTACTTCCTCTGGATAGACCTCCACTCCTTCCACGGATAGTACTTTTCTCAGATCAATAGTTAAATAAGAGATTTAGAATGCCTTAAGTGGCTTTGATATGACTCCTTTATATGAAGTTATTAAGAATAGTGATAGAGTGCTTGACCTGGTTCAAATTCACTCAAAGATTTCCAATGATGCTCAACAGGATATCTCTAAGAAAGTGGACTTCTATTTCAACCATATTTTCTCCAAGACTGATATGACAAATCACTTTAAATATCTTGTAGAGAATCTGAAAATACCTCCTGTGACTCAGTCCTTCAAATATCAAGTTCAAAAGCTCACTGAGTTTACCAGATTGTTGGACAAGTTCATGGGAAAAATATTATTTTGAAAAGGCCATTCAGTATGGAGGGGAGATTATTGCAGACTTCATTAAGCTTCTGAGACCGTATCTTCATGTTCAAAGCACAATAATTGTTTCTCCAGTGGCTGATCCTCTCAGACTTGGCTTACCTACTTTCACTTCTTCCCTATCTTCCAAAACCATGTCTATTGGCCAGGCTCTTAGTCAGATCAGGCCTGTCATCCTTGACCAGCAACTGGATCAATTTTCTACAGCTCCTACTTTGGCTTCATCAGTCTTCGAAGGTTTCCCTTTACCTTCTCTATCTACCACATCTATGCCTTATTCTACATCAACAACTGCCCCTATTACTTCTTTTTCTGCTGCTGATAAAGGCAAATAGAAGTCCAATCCCTGAAGAAGCCCAGTGACTACTACTTTTTTGATGGGGATGTCATTGATTTTTTGTATTTCTACTGTATGCTGTATTCTGAACACTTTTAATGACATATGCACTGTTTTCCCTCTATTCTTTCTACTTTTTGATAATCCTAAAAGGGGGAGAAAAAGTGAGAAGTTATCTATTATTCTATATGTTATATTCTCTTTAGTTGCATTAATTTACCCTTTAACTGTACTTGATTTGTGATCATCAAAAAGGGGGAGATTGTTGGACTCCTCATGTATTAATCATGTTTTAATGATAACAAATCTCAATAATCATTGAAAATCTTATTCATGATCACAAATCTTATTAATCATGTGTATTTATGATTAAATTTATCTCATACCTTATAATGGTTAAGCTCAATTAATTTTATGCATAATAGTGTCTAAGTCTGAATACAGTTATTTGACTAAGTACAAGACACTGTGAAGCTTGACACAGTAAGTCAGACACTGTGAGAAAGACACATACACCATGACCAATGATACACAGTGACCACGAGACATCGTAACCATGACACAACATGACACAGTAAGCCTAAAACTGTAAGCCAGACACTCTATTTTCCTAAGTGCTAGACACAGTTAGCGAGACACAGTCATCAAGGCACCAGAAGCCAGAAACCGTAAGCAAGATACCATGAAGGAGACACTGTGAAGGAGAAACCGTGAAGGAGATACCGTGAAGGAGACACCGTGAAGAAGATTCTGTGAAGGAGATTCTGTGAAGGAGACACCGTGAAGGAGACACCATGAAGGAGACATCGTGAAGGAGACACCATTAAGGAGACACTATTTTCATAACTACTGTGACACCATTTCCTAAACTATTTTGTCATTTTTCTATTGAACTTTTTAACAGTCATATTTGAAACCTTTAATGCACTGACATATTTAATGTTTCTTTGTAGATACTGTATGAGGTAAGAGGTACGACACATATGGAACCTATCGGCTAACCCTCATGCATTCGAAGATAAAGAGAAGAGTGACCAAGAGCAAGACATATACAATACAACACACGACAACTCAAAAATGTGAGTGCACTGTACTAAATAGAAAAACAAGCTGATGAGCACGAACACGAAGAAGAGATTGAAAAGAAGCAATTGTCTCATGAATGCAATCCAACTCTACTGAAGAAAAAAAGAAGTAAATTGGAATATATAGAACATATTAACTCATGAAGAACACAAGATGAACCACGAAACTCTGTTTTTCAACACAAAGACCAGAGAAGGACTCAGAAGCATTTCTGTCTTATCCAAGGAGTCCAGTGATACACTTATAATCACTAGATCATTCTAAACTCACATATAATTTCTCTTAGTGATTCTTTTATTTACTTTTGAGCTGTGTGTGTACTTTGTATATTTTACACACACACTGAAACCTATGCTGAACTGAAGGATTTGAAAATCCTTACACCAAACTCTTTACTCTTTTTTACCCACGAAAACTGTGGAAGAGGTCCCTGTGTGTCCTATACAGTCCATGTATTGTCGTTAACCCCAATCCAAGGTGTGTATCATAGTTTATTTATATAAACTTCTTTGTGGTAGGTGATCACCAAGTGGAGTGGATTAGGTCTTGGCTTGAGACTGAACCACTTGTTTTATATCCGCTGTTCTATTTAAATTTAGTCTACTCTGTTTTACTACTTTACTACCTAATCCAGAAAAACACTAAATTCACTTTGATAGTTAGTCTTGGAAAGAAGTTATATATGATTTGTCTTAGTAGGATAACTTCAAAAGTAATTTTAATAATACCAATTAATATTACTGAGAATTAATCAATCTTCTAAGAATTTTTTTAAGTAGTCACACTCTTATAATAGTATAACCTTGATTAACTGGGCTGTATCTATTTTTGGGGAAATCATTATTTGTAAAAATCATATTCTTTTAAACAAAAATTTTTATAGTTACTCAATTTACCCCTACCCTCTTGAGTTAACTACTCCGACCAATATAGATGAAAATAATCTAATAAATTCAATACAAATATCTTGAAAAAAATAAATTTTTCTTTGAAGTTATTTATTTAAACGTCATGAATTTATAAAAGAAAATGTTTTATATAAAAAGAACTTTGTAAACTTGTAAAGGAATATTTAAAATATCAAGGCATCATGATGGTGGTAAAATACACTCATGCTGTATAAGTTAAAAAATAAGCATTCTTTTCATATTTTTGTCGAAAAAGTCATAAAGTGCCTCGTTTGGAAAATAACAAAAAGATTCCTTTCAAACTGGTTTATAAAAATTAAAATGAAGTTAAAAAAATATTTAATTTGTTTTAAAATAATATTAAGAATATTTTAAAATAAATTTTTAAGAAACATGTACAAGGATGATAAATATGTCCCAATAAATACTTACATGTAAACAATCCCAAATAAAAATGAGATTGCAAAATTAACTCTTACCTTGTAATTTACTTTAGTTGAGGGTATGTTAACATTATATATAATGGTTAAATCATGTTATTAAATTATAACAGAACTATATACTTATGTATTATATCATTTACGATCCTCTTATATCATTTTGTTAAAAATATTTCATTATTACAATTGTTTCAGGTGTTAACTGCTTTATTTTCTTATGTTTGTTTTTTCATGTAAGTAATGTTTCTTATACATAAAATATATTTTATTCATATAAATAATAATGTTAAGTTCATAAATATTATAATCACTAATAATATAATTTTTTATAATCATTTTTAAGGTTTAACATGGAGAATGAATCTCATCGCGTTGTGGAGATGGCAGGTCATACGTACACACAAGCAACGATATCATTACCTTAATGGTAAAGTGGTAAGGAATTGGATGGTATATTAATTATAAATAATAAATATCAGGTAATATTTATTATTCATATTCATTATATTCATCATTTTAATCATCCAAATAAAATGGTGATGAAAAAAAAATTACACCACAACATGAAGACGGTAAACCATACGTACGTACGCATGGTGATATTGTTTTTTGTAGAATGAATAAAAGGATGAATATGGTTATCCCATAATCATAATAACATATAAAAATATATATGGTACTGGTTTTATTATTTTATAATGGTAAAAACATAGTAAGAGGAAGTAGAAGAAGAAAATAACTTAAATGAATGGGTAAAACAATTACCTCTTCTTCAATGGACTTCCTTTGGATCTTCTCTTAAGAACACTAGGGTTAGTATTTTTGGAAGACCAAGACGTCAAGAACTTAATTAAGAATATTTGGAGGAGAAATTATCAGGGTTTTGTCGATTTATAAGGATCATAGTGGTGCGAGGAAGTGAGGTAGGAGGTTCCTTTTTATAAGAGAGGGGAGGGACACTCTTGGAATTCTATAAAATATTAAATTAACATAAATTGATATTTGATTTAAAATAGCTCAAAAGTGAGTTATTTCTAATATAAGATGATTATGGGTCTAAATAATATCAACCAATTAATTTTATACAAGTTCAAGTCACAATATTTATCCTTATCTTTTGGCTTTGACCCTTAATTAATCTATTTAATTTTAATTGGGGTAATAACATTTTAAATATTAAAAGGCTATAAATTTTTACTTATATGGTGTAAATTGTCCATAAATGGAAATTTTATGACATTTTAGACCTTATAATAATCGATTTGTATTTTTGAATTCTCTTTATAATTTTTAAATAATTTAATAAATTATTTTTTATAGACTATCAATAGTGTAAATTCTGACACTATTCATCACTTTGACTTTAAATAAAATCCAAAGAGAAAGATAACTTCTAAAAAAACCATTTAATATACTCCCAACATGTCATAGTCACCTATAAAATCTGTGTATCACCTTAATTAATTCAAATTATATTTCTTTTAATATTTTTAAAATCATTTATTAGATATTTCTATTAATAAAATAATTACTTCTTTCTATTATGTCATCATTTATGGTAATTATTTAATCTCAAAAAATTATTAATAATTTAATCTGACTTAGATAATTATTTTATATTTCCAAATGATATTTATGATTTAAGATATCTCCTGGTTGTTCTTATATTAAAATTATTATACTTATAAGAAATGAGAGTGTGACATTTTGTCACATTCTTTGATTTTAATAATATATATGTCATTTTTATGGAAAAGTGTCCATAAAATGATTAAATTTTTAACCTTAAGTTATAAGGTTATAATTTTATTCATACAATATTTTTTGACAATTATTATTATTATTTTTAATCCTTATCTTTTTATTTTAACCCTTATTTAACCCCTTCAACAATTATTGTGATATCATATAATTTATACATTATGGGTTAATATAATTAATATAAAATTCAAAAAGACCACTAAATGATTCATTTATGAAATTTTAAGACTTTACAATTATTTGGACGAATTTTAGTTTTTATATATTTTATATCATTTAATAAAATTTTATTTATTTTAAAATATCTTAAATGTAAATTTTGACAGTATTCACTATTTTTTCTTATACAAAAATAAATACAACAAGATAAATTCAATACAAGAATTATAAAACATTAATAAAATGTCTAATTAATCAATAAAAATAATTTATGAAATTATCCCACTCAAATTATATTTATATTAATATTTTTTATATCATTTATCTGATTCTTCCATTATTTAAACAATTACTACATCATCATTTCATCACCATTTAAGTTAATTATTTTATCCTTAAAAATTATAAATAAATTATTATGATGTAGATAAATATTTTATATTTTAAATTACTATTTATAGTCATGTTTATCTTTTTTATAAACCTATAATAAAAATGGTATATTTATTAAAAATGTGAGTATGAAATTTTTAACTTATCTTTAAATAAAATATTATAAATGTCTTATTCTTACCCAAGTGGCTTAAAAATATCATAATTTTGGCCAAAGGTTTATTTTGGTCTAAACTCACTCATCCAATTAAATTATGATAAGTGTTAGGGTAACTTTACAGGGCTTATAATATTATTTTTACCCTTAATTTCCCGATTTACATTTAACTGTGGTAAAAAAAATACTAAAGTTACTATTAAAAAAAATGATCCTATTAGAAAAAAAATTCATTATGGTTGCAAACATTTATTTCTATTTTTATAAATTCAATTCATAAAAGTAACTAAATTAAGTTTAACACTAATCCCATAAATGTGGCAAGAATGCCGGTAAAAGAGACGTTCAAAAGTTCATTAAGTTTTTATGTATATTTTTAAAATAAAAATGATTCTAATGATCTAAATTAAATTAATATATTTATTATTGATATATTGTAAATTTAACATAAATTTAAAATATAATAATTAGTTAAACAAAAATATAGTTTTTAACTACAATGTAGTATTTTTCATTATTCATCAAAAAATGAAACTTCTCAGAAAAATAAAAAAAAACTCACCCTAAGATAATTTTGATATTCAGAATTCAAATAAGAACTTTATTTTTTCAAATTAAATATATAAAAGTGTCAAAATGGGATTTTAAATAGGTTCTCCATTAAAAGGTTGTAAAAATTGATCTTGTGTGTAACACAAGCTAAGTCAATGTTGTGTGTAGTGTAAGCTTAACTTTGTGTATAAATCATGCTAACAACAAAATTAAATTTATTATAAAAGGAAAATATTATGATGTATTGGGGTGTTACATTTCCCCCATTCACGAACAATTCTAATACATATTCTCTCTTTATTCTTAGAAACCTTCCCTTGACAAACCACCCTTTGTGGTCTTGAGAAATCAAGATCTTCACAAACTACCAGACTATCATTAATGAAATTCCAAATTCCTAAAAGCACCTATGTTTGGATATGAAGTAACATGCCCTAGTTGGATTTTCATAAGTAACCAATTGTAAGGGTCTATCAACCAGAGGTACCTCCATCCTTAGAAGAAACCTCTTCTATCTCCATAATCCCCAATGACAACATCATACTTGAAACCGATTTTCTAATATCGTGTGTGGTATTTCCTTGTACGTTTGTCTCAAATCATGTTTAAGATCTGGAAATAGAAAAATTATGAATCAAAATCCCACTTTGGGTATCTAAATAATTTCATAACATTCTTTGACAGTATGCCCTGCTTGGGTTGTCATTCTATAACTCATAGTAAAAGCTATTCAACCAAAAATACCTATCACATTAGTATGGCTTGAAAAACTCTAAAATTCCAAAAAAAGAGACACAGTACTCACCAGGTTGGAAAAACACAAATGGGAACTTTGGGTAAAAGTCGAGTCTCAGCTCACTAGACCTGCACTCCATGTGGTTTCAGAAAAAATTGAGTAATGAAAGAAAAAGGCATAAAACCTGTTAGGCTGAAAAATTGTAAAGGACAAATTAAGAAAAATCTAAGTCTCACCTGCTAATTCATCTTCATTTTGACATAGGAAGAAATCAGGATGATGAATCAAAAGGTACAAAGTTCATAGGGAATGTCATTTGACCCTAGAAATAGTCGAACCATGCTTGTTTGGTCAAGAAAAATACTCAGGGAAAAAAGTTTAGAGAACTCTTATCCTTTTATTTGTAATTGTAAAACTTTAACACAATGAAATTCAATAAAATGAGTCATTTTTAGTGTTGTTTTATGATTACAATGAGGGAAAAAACATTTAAACAAATTATTAAGAGAAAAAAACCTTTTCATTTATGTTTTTAAATGTAGAGGAACTTTCATAGGTTGGAGTCTCTCTATCAAAGTTTATAGGTGTTCCTTGACACAAGCCTTGAGATTTTTAACGGTGGCTTGATCATTCTCTACATCTTGTCAAAACCTAGACTGTTGCTTGGAGACTACCTATTTAGCGTGATGGAGTTTCTATTTCCCCTCATCCACATAATCCTCACCTTTTGTCAAGACCATATTTAAGTAACATTGGATTCAAAAAATCTCTTCCTTTATGGCATTTAGTTATTCTTTTAAGGCATAACATTTAGTGATATTTCTTGTATAGAATGTTATGATGCTCCTACAACTCCTTGGAATGGTTGAGCTCTGCCTACGATACAATATCTTTGAGAATTTCAAAATATGTGACCCACCTGTGTGAGCCTCAAGATCATTTCATCCCTCTACCTTGGGATCATAGCCTCTTCTTTCAGTAAGATTCAATCCAGGGGGGATTTTTTTGACACTCCATTTTTTCACATGGAGATGAAAATATATTAAAGGAAAGTACCTCAATAATAAGAGAAGTTAATGATATCATAGATTTCACGCCCACCAAATCCATCTCACTTAGGCCAAAAAATAGCATTGGTGCACAGGTCCAGCTAGCGTGACCAATATCACCACTCAAGCCTAGGAAGGAGCACCTAGTGGCCCCAAGTGGGACACACCTATGCGGACCAACTATGAGACCCACCTGGGTGTAAAACACAAAACACCTACATGAGGATACACACCCTTCCTAATTAATATATACTAGCACGAAGGTCCCCTCTTAAACCTGAGACTCGTGTGAGGCCCTTCTAGGGACACCTTAGGAAACCCTTGGAACCTAGAGTAAGGTATCACCCAAGTTTTGTTTCCCAGGCTATCCATCATCCATAATTCATCTCTATCTCACATAGGCCTACCCTACACGAAGCACTTCTGATCCACATAGGCCTTACCCTATATGATACCCCTTACAACTCGCCCAACCTTCACCTATACAAGCCTCCCTTTGATCCCTCTATTCATGAAACCAATGGAAGTTCACCTCATTCCTTATGAATCCCATCTGAGAGAGACCAAATAAAATTCTCCATAAAGCCTCAAGACTTGAAGGACCCTAGAGAGAGACACACTAGTGTGTCTACCATTCAATTATGCATTCCACCAGTCAAAGGTGTCCCTCACTTGTCATACCTAATGGGTAGGTTCCTCAGGGTGTGTGTAGTTATGAATCCCTTTAGTCACAAGGACCCTGACCCTGTGAGAAGTTCTGGGGACTTCCTAGTCTAAGAAACATGGTTTAGGGATTCTCCTTCCCCTTCTCTTCTCTAATACCATGGACATCCCGTTTCATATAGTGATGAGGGGGATCATGCTTGATTTTATATTTGATAGAAATTAGTGGCTTATACTCCTCTCTCCTATAGAACCAGAAATAGGGAATCCCTCCTAGATTAATCCCATAGCCTTTCTTATGGGTTTTAGCTATAGGGGTATTCAGATTTGACTATATCGATTACAAAAGATGGAGAAGATATGGGCACAACGAAGCCCTTTCTTCTTCTCCTGTATCCCCAGTATATTCCACCAATAGAAGAAGGATTTTGTAGTTTTCCATATCTTACACTTTATCTTGTTTCTAACATCTGATCATGGATCACATAGGATTAGAGGTTATCTATGATTATGACATCTTCATGATCAGATGCATGTCTCAACAGAGAATATTTTTTTAGATCATCCTCTCACGTTCCTTCAGAGGGCCTCCATATGCATGAGTCCTCAAATCCATGTATCCATATCAAAGGGACATATACCCTATGATACAAGCCTTCAAAGGGCCTCTATAGGCATGTGACCTCAAATCCATATATCCATCTCAAAGGGTAACATCCCTTATGTGATAGACCTTCAGATGATCTCCATAGTCATGGGTCCTCAAATCGATTAAAACTACACGAGATTTGATTCCCATCCAAATGGGATATATAGAAATCCTTCTTGAGGTCCAAAACTAAAAACCCAAATCAACCTTAATTCTATCTAGATCACATTCCTAGTAGGGTCATACCCAACCTGGGAGCCCACATCCCTTTTAGGTTCCTTGGGTTGTTTCGGCATAAGTACCACACCAAACTTTTAATAGGATCCTTTTACCTATATGTCCTTAGTCCACAACATTAAACGGTCTGGTTCTCATTAAATGACCTTAAAAGGTATGATGTGTCTCATTAAGTGGGACCAAACTATGTGGGTTATGATTCCTTTCATAAAAATATATAGGAAACCCATTTCATAGGCCCAATCCCAATATGAAAATAACTCCTATATCCCTAGATGATAATTAAATCCAGAGAACCCTACTATGTGTCTTAAAACGAGTATAATAATAATAAAAGAACAAAGAATATCAAACATGTATGCAAAAGGATACCATCGATGGAGAAACTTGGATACATTTAGACGTCTCCATTGATGAATAACTTCAGATATATATATATATAGATGATTCTAAAGTTCATGCATGATAATATTTGATTGTTAACCCATGGGAAAACCATGTAATACTTGAGATTTAATTAAGGATTCACAAACATTTTATAAATATTTAAGAGAGTCCTGAAATAGGCAGTAATTCCCTTCAAATGGGTGTGACGAGCCTGACCTCCTATCCTCTTGACCAATAGGAGTCCCTAAGTGTTGTTGAAGTTATTTTTCCAATGAACACCTACCTTTGGAAGGCAGTTTCATGAAACATCTCAAATAAGGGAACCATTGGGTGTTTTCAGCTCCACAAACAAAACCCATTAAAGGCCATTAGAAAATGGTGAACTCGACATGAATGATTATGCAACCATTCAAACACCCTGCAATCAATCAACCATTAATCATAAAATCAATTCCATAATTTTCATCAAAAACTATTGTACAAATGCTAGTTCTTATGAAATAAAAGCTTTATGAAAACAAAAAAGATTGATTTTTTTAAGGAGAAATATTTATTCTAGTGACCCCTCTTCTACATTTAGTACAAAAAGGTTCACTTTTAGGTATAGAATAATTTTATTGAAAATGATTTTTTTAGTAGTTAAACCAACTCCATTATAAGTTTTAGAAGGTATTATTTATTTATATATTCTCTCTAAATTTTCTTTTCTAGAAGTAAAACTTTATAAAAGATTCTTCAAACTACAAACATAAAATTTAAGTTTAATATATAAATTCTGATCATCTAAATTCTGATCAATTAAATTCATACTTTAATTAGTTTTTTAATCTCATTCATTTGAAAATTTTGAAATTTTAGTAGTTAGTTTCAAAATTCCTTTATGGTATTCAAAAAGTTTTTCTTTAGAAAAATCACAAGTACTCTTCAAATTATTATTTTATTTTTCCATAAGATTTATATATCAATTTATTTAAGCTATAATAGGTAAATATTCCTCATCATCTAATGTATTAAAATTTTCACCATCCAATGGATTATCATTTCCATCATTTTATGATGTTGAATAATCATCTTCAGAGATATAAGAAAATTTAGAATCAAGAGTTAATTCAGTAAAATAATTTTTTTAATATTTTAATAGTATCTAAATATTTTATGACTTTTATTTTAACTTTATTCTAATGAATAATCCGAATATGTGACACCTTCACAAGCACTCATGGTTTAAAAATATTTTAAGATAATTTCCATTTGATTTTAGAATATATTATCTAATTTATATCTTTCTTATTTAGTTTAGGAAAATTTGGTCAAATGTGTCCAACCTTCTTATATTCATAGAAAATTACATCTGATTATTCCATTTTATCATATATTTCTTTACCATATTTATGTTGAGTATTCTGGGAATTTGTATTACCGAGAATTTTAATCATTCTCCTTTCAATTTGAGGAAGTTCATTATCACTGTCATCTGAGTTATATTGATTTGAATGGTTACAATTCTTCTTTGAAAGATGATATTTAGAATATTAGTACAAGTAATAAAAGTAACATAAGTAGGATTACCTGAAGTTAGAGTAAACTCAACACCATTTTACTCTTCTCTTTCTTAGAATCTATTTTGAGTTTACTTTCATATTTCATTAAATTTCCAATTAAGTCATCCATACTTAACTTAGTAAAGTGATTAGTGTCATTAATTTCTATTCTTTTAGATTCTAATTCTTTCAGAATTATATCAATAATATTTTCAATAAGATGATCATATGAAAATTCTTTCTCACCCAAATATTGTAAACTATTTTCAATAGTCATAAAAAATTGATGCTTTGAGTTACCGTTTCACCGGAAAAAAAAGAAAAAGATTGATAATATAATATCATCCAAGATCTATTAATTCTCAAAACCTTAGAATTTCTAAAATATGTAATTTATAGCTTCTTCTAAATTTTATTTGTTGTTACACATAATGATATCTGACTATAGATGTTTGTTAGGTCCAAAAGGGGCCTAGGCACCCTAATGGGGGGGGGGGGGGGTGAATCAGGGTATGAATATTCTTTTCAAACTTCTTCCTACCCCACTAGATCTTGACCACTTTATTGAAAGGGTAACTTCTTATACTCTTTAATGTTAATGTTGATCTTATACTTTCCAATTTTATCTGATGATAATTCACTGAAAGTAAATCAATAAAGAAATCACAAGGAAACATATATTTTTTACTTGGTTCAACCTCATTAGGCTACATCCAAGGAGCATAAAATGGCAATGTGATGATTATAAAAAATTAACTAAGGACCACTACCAATAATGATGTTCAAGCTAGATAAATTATATACCTAGCCTAACCTCCTTTACAAGGTTTAGGGTCAACTCAATAATTTCTCAAGAGTCACTCCCTAAGTCTCTTTCTCAGGATCACTACCAGTGGAAAGAATCACCATCTTCCACTTCCTTTTCTTACCACTCTTGGAAGGGATCCACTCACAATTTATAGACTTATAGGTCCCTTTATTTTAATGAATACACACATCCTAAACTATAGATAGATGATCTGTTGAAGTCCCATTTTAAACTAGAGATGAAATCCACTTTTCTATGTATTCTTAGTTTTTAGAAATTACATTCGTGAACTGTTTTATTCCCTTCATGAACTTCCTTGAGTCCTCCATGAATTGCCATGAACCATGTGGTGTGAATTCATCATGGACCTCCTCTTCTTCCACAGAATAGATCTTCTTCCATGGACTAACTTCACTTTCCTGGACTGCTTCCTCTTCTATGGACCACCTCCATTTTTGTGGACCGCTTCTTCTCTTGCAGACTATTTTCCTTTGTGAGATGCAGATCCCCACAAAAACCATTTCATTAACTATTCCCATGAACCACTTCACCCTTCATGGAATCCTCCCTCACGAACCACTTCACTTCGTAGAATCCTCCCTCGCAAACTCTTTCACTTCATGGAATTGTTTCCCCATGAACCACTTCAGACTTGTCCAAATTATTCCCATAGAAATGATATTATCTAATGAATTTCACTCTATTCTTAATAATCTAATCAGGGGTCCTTATATATGAAAATAGATTCACAAAACTCGCTAATCTGATTTACCCAAAACTTTGATGT
Source organism: Viscum album (assembly GCA_963277665.1). Lineage (NCBI taxonomy): Eukaryota > Viridiplantae > Streptophyta > Magnoliopsida > Santalales > Viscaceae > Viscum > Viscum album. The sequence goes on from OY728145.1 coordinate 782,273,579, forward strand.
GGTATGGCCTTCACTGTGGACCATGCTATGCAGTATTTATAACACCTCTCTTCCTTCATGGAAGATGATGACTTTCACAAATGAATCACCTCCTCATAGCCACAAACAAATGACTTCCTGTGAACTTAAGGCCTCTTGCAAACTATGATCCACCCACAAATGTTTTTCTCTACACGGTTTGGGTAGTGCGCTTCGCCATCTGAATAACAATACTATATGGAAATCCCACCTTTTCCAATTTTCCATCATCATTCCACACACATAATTTTCAGTTTGTGAACTGTTCTTCGTGGTACGTAAACTATGTTTTGGTAAAAAAATTCCTTTTCCAAAAACCAAACTCTTAATTTTTTGAGTACCCAAAAATTTGGCAAACACTGGGAAAATACGCCACCTTAAACACCTGATTCGACAAACACCAACCATACTCATCTGTGGTTATACAACTTTTTTAAAAAACAAAATTACACCCAAAAACACCAAGATAACTCCTTGAGGTATTTTTTACCAAAAATATTCCCCTTTGGTTTTTTTGAAAATTCTTCTCATTTTGATACCATGTTAAATCTCCTTCTATATTCTATCAGTATTCACTTCTTATGATTAAGATAACGATAAAGGATTTACTCAACACATACTCTAATCCCACATGAGCCATGATCAGAATGATAAACAAGAGTATAATGTAAAGTTCATTAATGAATCACTTAATTTCAAAACAAATAAAATTATTTCATCATGAACCTCATATGTCATGATATATATCCTTTGATCGATCACTTCTAGAATCATCAAATTTAATACCCCCTACTTCATTTCTCCCCTATCAGCTTTAACTCCCCCTATATCATTTCTCCACTTAGCAGCTTCTCCCCTATCTTGATTAAGAAATTTTATCCACTTTTATAGCCACAATTTCTCCCCCTTTGTCAACGAACCCGAAGACCGCTAATTTGAGGTCTATAATAGGGTAAGGAACACAAATCAACACATTAGGGGAAACCACACCATACCTCAAGGAGAGGGGGTACCACATCCACACATTTTCATGTACAGGGAGTCGAATGGACTCTCAGATCCAGTCGATGCCTCTCAAATTCTTCTTTGGGTAAGGCCTTTGTCAGAATGTTTTCAACCTGTTATTATATAGGTACACACTTCAACTTCACAATCCCTTTATCTACCATCTCCTTGATAAAATGATATTTGATTTCAATTTTCATTGTCCTTGAGTGATGTACTAGATTTTTTCTAATATTTATATCACTAAAATTATCATAATGGATTCTGATTAGAGACTTCACTTCAACTACCATATCATCAGGCTATTACTTCATCCATAATAACTATGTGAATACTTGAGTAGCCAAAATATATTCATATTCTGTGGTTCTCAATGAAATAAAATATTGTTTCTTTCTTATCCAAGAAATACACACTCCTCCAAGATAGAATGCACCACCTGGAATTGATTTTCTATTATATGCTGATCCATCCCAATCCACATCTATATAGCCCAATAACTCTTAATAATATTTTTTATTGCACAAAAATCCAAAATAAACCATTCCCTTGACATTACAAAGTATTATTTTCACTGCAAGCAAGTTTATTTCTTTTGGATTACTTTGATATTTTGCTACTTGGCATGTTTCAAAAACAATATCAGGTCTTGTCACTATGAAGTATAGTATAATAATAATAATTTTCCTATATTTTGTGATATTAACTACATTGAATTCATTATACCATGAAAGTTTCATTTGGGTATCCACTAGATTCTTCATCTCTTTGGAATTATCCATTATAAATCTTCTCAAAACCTGTTCAACATATTTATATTGAGAAACGATTGTTCCATTCTTTATTTATGTCACTGTATTCATTGTGATTTATATAATCCACCAAATATTATGTCATAGATATACACCAACATCATCATACTTATATTATTGGCATTTTTCACAAATAGATTGTAATCAACTCCACCACACTGAAATCCCAACTTCTTCAAAAATTGACCAATCCTTTAATACCATGATCTTGGTGCTTAATTCAACCCATACACTTATTTTCCCAGCCTACATACTCTGTTATCATCTTCATGAATGAGAAAACCATATGGTTTCTCAATATACACTTCCACTTCAAGAGATCCATTTAGAAACACTGACTTGATGTCCATATGGAAAACTTTGAACCTTCTTTGCACTACTATGACCAAGAATAATCTGATTGTCCTTAGCCTCGCAACATGTGCAAATGTTTCATCAAAACCAATACCCTATATCTAAGAGTACCATTTTCACACTAATCATGCATTTTTTCGAATAATTATTACATATTGATTCATATTGTTGTGAAAAAACCATTTTTTACCAATGAAATTATTATTTGTTGGTCTCCAAACAATCTCCCATGTTTGATTCTTTTCTATTTGGTCAATCTCTTCCTTCATAGCCTAAACCCAGTTCACATATCCTACTGCTTCCTCATACACATCATCAATATCTTATTATGAATCATAATTTTACACTTCAAATACCCCTGACTTGCTTACCTCCTTGTCACTATCATTGGGAAACTGTTAATTGTGTTGTTGAAGATTATGATCATTCTCTACTACAGTGACATCATTGATTTCAACTACTTTCTCAGCCTATTATTGAACCATTTTCAATATTCTATCAAATATTCTTAGTATCCTAAAAATAGTCATCTAATACCATATTGTTAGAAAAAAATATATAATCATTAAATACATGAGTTTTTCTCCTTCTCCCCTAATTAGTCTTCTTGATGCCAGACAACATAAAATTTCATCCTTTATATCCCATTGAGATCTTGCATCTAATTAGGAGATATAATTATACCCCTATTATGTGAAAATCTTCCTATTGTTGGGACCACTATTGAGACCCACAAACATTATTCTTCTCCAGCATCATTTATTATCATGTGGCACTTTTCATTTATCCTTCAACAAAAACTCTATGCCTACTGAGTCATAACTCGATGTAGGAAACAAGACATAAAGTTAATAACACAATAACTATTTATTATGATAAATTAATTCCATAATTTTCAAGTATCCATAAACCATTAAATACTTTCAAGGAATTCTTCCAGATTAATACTTCATCTCTCATGAATGATTTGAATTAATTGAAATTCTAGAGCATATCACATCACTATTTTTCATCTTTTTATGCCACTTCTCCCGAATTGTATCTCCCTAACACCTGAAACACTTAAATCATCAGTTAATATAATTTATACACATAAGGATAGGGGATCCAATGGAATCTTCAAGAAGAATATTATGGTTGATCTTGATTGATCAACCCTTTGATACTTTCTTTCAAAGCACTGTACTATTTTTGTGTTTGTTCCAACAACCCATCCAAATTCAACTATTCTGGACATATGACTAAGATTTCTTTACCTACAAGTTATGTTTTCTTTTGATATATTGTTTCTATTGGTTTGGAATTTTTTTCACAATTTGGGGTTTAATAATACCGGTACCAATTTCCTTCTTTGATGCTCCACCCGAATTCTATTTTTCATGATTATTTCTCTAAATAGAAATCTCTCCACTAGTATTCTACTCTTTCTTCTTCTAACATTAGAGGTCTCTTTATCTTTCCTTCACTTTTCTCCTTGTATAATGACATGTGACTTTATCAAGAAATTATTTATTCATTATTATTTTATTAGTTACCCAAGTGAAATTACTCAGATGTTCTAGGAGTGAGTCTTTCACTGAACATAACTTCTTCTATCTCAAAACTAAAGTATCTCCTCCCTTTTTCATCTAGGTTTGTTCACATTCATTTAAATAGTTCTGTTGTGAATAAAACCTAGGAGTTTATGGGTACACATTTGATTGAGATTCTTGTGTATCCCTCGAGACTTTAAACCTATTTTTTGACTTATCATTTTGACTTTCAATATATGATTTCTCTTCATACACCACTAGATTTGGGGATCTCCTTTTGAGTTCCATTTCCTTCCCTAATTTCTTCCAGCTAAAATATATTTCCAAATTCCCATTATTATAACATAGAAGAAATCTCCTATTAAAAACATACATCATGTAATCATTTTTGAGCTGAGATGTTGATACAACTTGAGTTTTTCTTCTGACATTGAGCTCATGGGATTCTTAACACATATTCATGGTGTGTCCCAATCTTACACAATAGTATCATTTCATGGATACTTTCTTCTGAAATACTACTCTTTCAGATTTCTCAAGACTCTTCTTCTTATTATCAGGTTTAGAAATATTTTAATCTTTACAACATGAAATATATTCCAAATCCTCTAAAAAAACTTGATGTATGACCATAAATCCCATATAAATAGAACATGCTATCATTACTTCTTATAAAAACATTTTCGGGTCTATTTCCAGTATCTATATGAATTTTGAAATTTCCGGAACTGTTTATAGGTCTCCTCCTATAATGCATGAGAGATGATTCATCATATCCAATATCGGTTTTTCCAAAACTGTACGACCTTTGAGATGAGATAATCCTTTCATGTTTTTTCTCTGAAGTAACATATTTTCTTTTCATTTCATTATCACCAGTTGAAGGATAATCAAATAATAGATAAAATGCATCCTTAAATTTGGGATTTCCTTAGGCATAATATTTCTCCACTTCCTTATTCACTAATTCTAGATCTTCTACCAATTATTGAATCTTCATATCCCTTGATTCATGTTGAGTATTAAGTTCTCTATTGAAATTATTACCACTAATTATATCATTTTCCAATTCTCATGTGAGATTATCCACCATGTCACATTGCTCCTTTATTTTAATTTTTTTATGAAATCAGTGTAACATTAATTTTCCTATTGTAGCCTTTAGTTCTCCTGAACCAGTTTAGATATCTGTGCAGCAAGATCATCATTTATAGATTTTAGATTCTAAATTCCATATGAGTTTAGATTCTTCCCATTATCATCATCTTTGAGTTTTTCTATCTTTGTAGACAAATTTTTTAGTTATTTATCTTATGAATCATTCTTCTCCCTTAGATCTGTAGCCTCTTCTATAAGTCTTTTATTTAAACCTTTCAACTTATTAAATTCAATTTCCTATACTTGGTTCTAGATATATTTAGATTTATTTTCTGTAGCCAGTTTCTGATCCAATTCCTTTTTTTGTGGACAACTTCCACTTTTATTATTCTTTTAATTTATTCATCATTAGTGGTACCAACATCAATTAGAATATTAGGTTCTTTTCTCATTCCTTCAGCGTCATTGAATAATTCAATAGTTTCACTGTCTGATTTATTAAGGTCTTTCTTTAGTACATTGTTAGTTTCATTCAACTGAATCATGCTCTTTCTGTAGTAAATTACACACTAAGGAATTCCACCAAACTTATTATTTTTATTTTAAGTTATTAACATTTACTTGAAACAAAAAGATAATAAAAGAATAAATCTTTAACTTAAATAATAGACTAAACCAAGCTAGAGTAAACAAATCTGATAAAAAAAACCTTGGATCTAATACCAATTGTTAGGTCCAAAAGGGGCCTAGGTACCCTGAGGGGGGGGGGGGGGTGAATCAGGGAATATATATTATTTTCAAACTTATTCCTTCCCCAATGGATCTTTAACTCTTTATTACTAGGGTAACTTATTATCATCTTTAATGTTAATGTTAATATTATACTTTTCAATTTTATTTGATGATAATGCACAAAAAGTAAAGCAATAAAGCAAGCACAAGAACACTGATATTTTTACTTGGTTCACCCTCACTGGGATATATCCAAGGAGCATATAATGGAAATGTGACAATTGTACCAAATTCACTAAGGATCACTTACAATAATGATTTTTAGGCTAGATCACTTCTATTCCTAGGATCCCTGCCTTTACAAGGTTTAGGGTCATCTCACTGCTTTCCCAAGGGTCACTACCTAAGTCTCTTTCTCTGGATCAATGCCATTGGAAGGGATCAACTTCTTCCTCTTTCTTTACTCAATTCTCTTTTAATGGATCTAATCATAGTTTATGGACATGTAGGTCCCTTAATTTTAATGAATTTATGCATCCTAAAATATAGATAGATTCTCTATTGAAGTCTCGTTTTCACCCGTAGATGAAATCCACTTTTCTGCGTATTGTTAGTTTGTGGAAATTAATTTTGCGAACTATTTTAGTATATTCAAAAACTTCCCTGATTCCTCCATGAATTTCCTTGCACCGTGTAGTGTGAATTTTTTGTGGACCACCTCTTCTTTTATGGAACAAATCTTCTTCCATAGACTGCCTTCACTTCCACAGAATACTTCCACTTCCACAGACCACCTCCATTTATGCAGACCACTTCTTCTCCTACGGACCATTTTTCTTTGTGTGCTGTAGGGACCTGTAAAATTCCTTTCATGAATTATTCTCATAAAACAATTCACACTTTTCATAATCCTCTCTCTTGAACCACTTCACTTCATGGATTTATCCCTTGTGAACCAGTTCACTTCGCATAATTGTTTCCCCACGAACCACTTTTGACTTAGTATAATTATTCCCAAAATGATGATATTATCTAATGATTTTTTATCTCTTCTTAATCATCTGACTAGGGGTCCTTATATAGGCAAATAGATCTGAAAAACCAGCTAATCTGATTTAACCAAAACTTTAATATGGTACAATATTCACTGTGAATGGTGCTATGCGGTCTACATAACACCTTTCTTCCTTTGCGATGGCTGATGCCTTCCACAAACAAATCACTGCCTTTTAGCTAAAAATGATGGCCTTCCCAAACAATTCAAGTATCACATGAAATTCAAGCCACCTGTAAAGTGTCTTCACTATGTGGTCTACATAGCGTGTTTCGCCATCCGTATAGCACTGCTATACAGAAATCTTGCCTTTGCTGATTTTCCATCACCGTTCTGCGCACCTCCTTTGTGTTTAGTGAACTATGATTCATATTCCGTGAACTATGTTCCATGAAAAACATTCCTTTTCCAAAAACCAAACTCCTGAGTTTAAGGATTAATTTTTTTGGCAAACACTGGGAAACTGTGCCACCTTAAACACCTATTTCAGCAAACACCAACCATACTCATTTATGGTATTATGGTTTTTTCAACAAACAAAATCACACCCAAAAACACCAAGAGTATTCCTTGAGGGATTTTTTTCCCAAAAATGTTCCTTATCATAAATTATAACAAAATATTGTGGACATCATGATTTATATTATATTATATCTTTTATTCACGAGGGAAATGAATTATTTCTTTCTTTTGAATTTTCATCTTCCAATCATTATGATAAAGTTGTCAACTCTAGTATTAATGATACAAGAATTCATGCGATCACATTAATAATCACAATATGATCCATAAAAAATGGTTCTCTATTAAAATTTAAATTTTTAAGTGTTCCTAATGGAAAACCTGTCAACACAAGAATAATTTCCTCTATCAACAAAGTTAGTGTAAGGAAACCGAGATAAAAAATCAATAAACTAATAGAAATTCAAAATGAATTTAGAATAAAGTAGAGACTTTCTATAATACAAAATGTTTTCCCAAGGTAGAATGAAATTGTTAATACAAGAGGGGTGAATTATTTTTTTAAAAGTAACTTACATTTTTTTTCATCCACAAGTATTAAGTTAATTGGTTTTATGAATTATAAATCAAATAACAGTTCAAAATAAAACAATGTGTGTAGAAGAAAAATAGACTGTATAGAATAAAGTAAACCATACAAGAAAATAAAGAAATCAACATTTCAATAACCACTGATGAAAATGTTTATGAAGCAGAAATCTAAACTGTCATTATTAAATTAACTAACGATACTAGAATAAATATGATGGAAATTTTTAAATAAACACAATAGAAATTTAAAAACAAAACTTAAAGTATTGGTTTATAAACCAAATACTCCTTTAAAGGATATATTCAAACCAAAATTTTAAACCAAAGTTTAAGTGGATCTAGAGACTAGATACAAGGTATCCATAACGTTAAACCTATCATAAGGTATTCTTGATTTTAAAACCTATCATAAGGTCTGTATTCCTATCCCTGTAAGTTCTTAAGAACAACTATTGGTAGTAGATATCTTCCATATTCTAGAATTTCCTAAGTTATGTCTTCCCAGCCATGGAATCCCTCGATCCATATGATACAAAATTTTCATATCTTCCCATCCCCAGAAGACCTAGACCATATATGATCAGTAAAGTAATAATTCTAATGAAAATATTAAGATATTTATAATACTAACCTCACACAATAATTTCTCTTAGCTAAAATCACTCAGACAAAAAATATTACACTAATCATAAGAACTCTTAACAACAGGCAGTTGAAAAGCTTAAAGATGACCAAAAAATTTCATTATGATCTATTACTATTATAGCAGTTGTTATTATAATACTAAATATGAAAATATATTTGTAGACATCATTGTAACAAACTTGAATGGTTGGATTCTATAAATCTCAGAGTTAATTGTAACAATATCGATAATAACTTTATCATAGACCAATTAAATTAGCATGTTCATTCATCTACCGATGAGTTAATTAAAGCCACTATAGTGATCCTAAATTTAGAAATCATAATATTTTAGGAATGTTTAAACTACCATATTTTTATAGGATTTATTTAGATATCTAGTATTTTAGTTACATTTATTTCATTCTTTATAAATACACAAATTTAAAAAAACCCAAGTTAGATTAAATTTGTATGAAGTGAATTTTGATGTGAAAAATAAAGAAAATAAGTAAGTAATTAACTCAATAGGTTCCACCATTTAAACCCCACATTTATTGAGTTAACATAACCAAAAAATTCTCATATCTTTCTCCAACCATTTTAGGTTTCTAGCTCAGAATAATATTATCCTCTTGATTCCCTCCTACCCAATCCACCCTATCTCCTATGAGGAAAACCATTAAAAATAATCATGGATTAGATAAATCAATATGAAAATACTCAAAATATATCTCATGATAATATAACTAGGAATTATAATCTATTAAAAATATCTTTAAACATCATCCTAATCTCTAAAGTTATCAAAACCCTTGATTTTGATATAAACTATAACACCCCTTGGCCTGAAGAACCCATAATAATGTGTTTAATAATAGGTATTTCACATTCTTATATTCCAATAATTTTTTAGGTTTAGAGTTTTAGATAATTATAAAAAAACATTATATAAAAAAGTTGACACTTCCATATAGTGTATATATTTTTCCACAAAAATAGGTTGTTAAATTTATAATCATGTTTTATTCAAGACACTTATTCCTCTTTTAAGAAGAGTCTCTATAGTGGAAATTTTCTCCTTGATATAGTTCCTACACATCCTTAGATCCTGTAAATTTTTTTTGAAAATGTGTGATGATCATAAAAATTTCAGTAAGAGATATAAAAATAAAGGAAACCTATCAGTCCGGTGAAGAACATGAAAACCCATAATTGTTTTTACCCTTTTACAATAAAATTTGAGCTTATAAAATAATTCATAATCACATGTGAAAATTATTATTTTTTAAAGAAACCTTTAAAATCCATAATAATCATATAAAAACTATGATGGTATCCTAGAAAACATGAGAACCTGTGAAAATGATTTTCCTTGAAAAAAAACCTTTCACTTTTAGAAGATCATATACCCTCTTCTTAAAATAAAATATATTTCTATTAAAACTAATTGAAATCATATAAATACCATATAGGAACCTTAGTAAATTATATTCATCACTCATTTTCACATGTGTTTCATTTTTATGAAATAAATAATAATCAGGAAATTCTAATCATAATTTCTTTAGAGAAGGGAAATATCCACGGGTTAACTATCATTATCTATAATTTCCATGAATCATCACATGAATAAGATATATAAAATATTGTAATTTTATATCATAACACTCATTTGAACCCATAATAAAAATCATTTTCAATCATCTCATAAAAATAAAGATAAATATCCTTTTCCTTTGAAAAAGAACTAAAAATTTATAGAACAATAGAAAGAGGATTTTCTTTGAAAAATCATAGAATCTTGTAGAGGAAACTTGAAAATTAATAAAAACCATGACAATGAGAAAAGGAGGCCATGTTGTTAGCTTTAAAAAAATATTCATTTTTTTCACTTTTGTAAAGAAAGTCAAAATGATCCATATAGAAAATGTAAAGGACATTCATTTTAAATTTTTTTAAAATAAAGTCATAACAAATAGAAATTGACCTTAATAATTTATTTTATTATAAAAAATAATATTCTTAATTTTTTTAAAACAACTTGGATATGGAAGAGAAATAATTTGAAACATTTAAAACAGGGTTTTAAAGAAAAATTCATTACCTCAAGTCCCGACTCGCCACATACATCTTTTAATTTCATAAATAATAAAATTAAATTAATTATTTACTTGATTAAGAAAATATTTAAGGTTCATTCTAGTATTATTATTCTTTTTATTGCATTTATTACCATATATTATTTAATTACTAAATTAGTTAAGTGCTCGTTAGATGTTTTTGAGGCTGTTTGGTCCAAAACGGCTTTGGTTTGTTGAACATGGTCATAGGGTTCATGGTTATATCATAGAAATAATATTAAAACCTATTATAATTATAATTTATATTCATTAAATTTACTTTTAAAACCATTTATGTAATAAAATAATGAAAAATTAGATACATTGTTCATGGAGGTGATAGTTCACACGTACACATGAATGAAATTTTCATTTTTATAATAGATGAAAAGGAAATAAATAAGATAAAGGTTTACCTTTTTGAATCATAATAATATTATAAATATCATATTTATTTATTAAATCCATCCCTATGATCATCCATGCAAGGAGGAAATTAAAAACGAATTACATCGCTTCGTGGATGGGGTAGTCCACACGTACGCATGAGCGATATTATCATTTTACAACATATTGGAGGGTAAGTAAGTAGATAATATTTTATATTTAAAGAGTAATAATTATGCCTTAAAAATCATATATATCTATTAAATACATATTTTTAACCACCTGTGTGAAGTGGTGATGAAAAATGAAATGCATCGCTTCGTGGAGGTGGTAGTCCGCATGTCCGTACGAGTAATGTTTTTATTTTCTATAGGATGGAAAGGAGGTAGAAAATAGTTTTTACATCCAAATAATAAAATTTCAGTATATTATAGATACTTATTTCATTAAATTAATATGGTTATAATAGATTTTAAGGGGATAGAATAAGAAATAAACTTAAAAGAATTAATTACAACTTACACCTCTTCCTTAGATATCCTCTTTTAGATTACACATTAAAACTTCTAGGATTGGTATTTTGGTAATAACATGACTTATATAATCTGGGTAGGATATTTATGGAGGTATTTTATTATATCTTGGTCAAGATAAGGTGATCAAAGTGTGTGAGGTAGTGAGGATAGGTGGTGCCCTATTATATGTGAAAGGAGTGACACCCTTATAAATATTTCAGACCTTAAATTATAATAAATGATTTATCATAGAATATGGATCAAGTTTAGTCCAATTATAAAGATAAGATAATTTAAGGTCAACTATAATGTCCTGGATTTTCAGTGTATTATTTTAAAATATTTTATATAATTATTACAAGACCAGGCTTTACAACGACATGCGATTCCGAGGCTCGGAGTGCCCAGAATAAATATTTGAAATAAATTAAACTTTTAAATACCATGCGCAAGAAATTATACTGAAAAAATAGAATAAATTTTAAAAGGGTTCCTAGATCAAAAATTCGAGGCCACCATTTCATTCAGAGAAGAAAATTTACCTTAGGTGAGACCTAACATCGACCGACGTCAGTCAGCTGTAAAAGTTATTTTTTGGATGTTTTAAAAGAAATAAAATAAATTTAATAATTTATTTTATTTTAAAAATTTCCATAATGTGGTGAAACTATAATCAATTTTAAATTATTAGGATCCCAGTATTAGGCTCATAACCCTAGAAAATTCCCTAAAATCCTCTGGAGCTAGGGAGAGGAGCCACCCTTGTAGAATTCTTGACGAATGCTGACGAACGACGACGTGTGGATCACTGCACAACAAGATCGAATCCTGACCAACAAAAAATCTACCTCTTCATCAACAATAAAGGTAGGGGTTTTTATTTAAATTATTTTCCTTATTTTTGGATTCAAACGATGAACTCAGATCAATCCACGAACAGGTTGACCCGCAGATCATTCGTTCTTACGGGAGGGTATTTTATCAGGTTTATTTTGGGGAATTGATCCATGTTTAATTTAAATTAATTTTATTTTCTCTATTTTATCCTTCTAACAGGATAGGATCATTTCCGTGACGAATGATGGTGGGGGTTTGTTCCTCAAATTCGTTGTGTGGATTTCTTCTTCCCCTTTTTACCCCGTATTCTTCGTGGGGTTAAGAACAACGGATCATTGCACATCTGTTTTGCAACAAAATGATAAAAAATCATAGATCTGACATCATGAAAACCTTGATAATGTGAAATGATTATGGCGATGGATGAATCGACTTGGTTCAAGAGAAATCGTTCTTCAATGTTTCTTTGTGCAGGTGGATCGAAACATGTTTTTGAGGCTGATTAGAGGCCCAAAACCAACGAAATCGGCTTTACGGTGATGAATCGACCTTGGATATTCAGTTTGGAGGTAAATGAATGATTGGATCAAGAATCAGAGGATCTTTTGAAGCATCAGATGAAGAACCTATGATTCTAGAGAACCATAATGAACACGACATGTAGTTCAGACTACATGGCGTGTGGGTCCCATTGAGCGACGTCTAGTTTTTTCGGGAAATAGAAAGTGATGAAAAGTTATGTAACAGATGACACATGGAATATGGGTGATTTCATGGGACTTAACGCATATCTAAGATGATACACAGACACAGGGTGGAGTACATGGAATGTACTCAACCACATAGCCAAACTAGGTTAGTTATGTGGGTTACCCCGTGTGCCAGTACACGGGATGGAAAACACAAGTTGAAGCCATGTATGGGAAGATGGACATCATACATGGAGTAGCCCACAGATAGTAAGACATAGTGTGTCACACTCTCACACACCGTGTATACCTCTTTTTTACACGACATGTTCTTTGACACGGGCCGTTGTAAACGGGCAGTACCCGGGATCATAGGACATGACATGTGACCTTTCTACACACTGTGTAACTTTATGTACATGGATTTATCTTCTTGTCCACCATTCCTTGGACAGGTTTATCTTGGGTTAGTGACCCCCTTGCTTGTTCCCCTAAAGGTCAAGTATCGTTTCCATCCACAGGAGTATGATCCCTTCAGTACGACTTTTTGGATAGAGTTAGAATCCTTTTGAGAGGCCAGGAGTGAGATCCTCTACCCATTATTGACCCTAGGTAGAGTTAGGTATCCACATGACCAATCCTAGAGGACACTGATCCTCTACTTAGAAGGTGAATCCGGATGAGTTTCTATATACGCCAAGGCCCTGGTAGTGATCCTCATCTGTATATCATGATCTTTCCCACTCAAGAGTGAGTTCTCCCGGATTGAGTATATCTGTTCTCTCTTAAGATATATCAGTGCATCTATCACTCTCATGACACTTCCTGATGAACATACTTCTCAGACGGACGTCATTAGATCTGTTAGACTCTTGGAGTGAGTTCTCCCAAATGAGTGCTTTGTGAAATATTCGAACTAAATCCATAGCATGGGTATGCAGTCATTGTGACTTACATCAAGACTACGGGTCTGGGTTTTGAGTATATTTGGATTTTTTATCTTGTTATATGTTCTATAGAAATATAATGTATAGATATGACTATACCTTTACCTTGTGTATTTCTTTGTGGCTTTTGGGGTCCTCTACTGAGTACTTTTATACTCACCCCTGCACGGGCTTTGCCCGCACTTGCCGTGTCTTGTAAAAATGAGCAACATTTTGATAGAGTCTAGGGAGGACCTAGACCAGACCGAGATTTGTGAGTTTCCCTATAGGACAAGGTGTTCCAAAGACTACAATCAGTAGTACCAGTACCTATTTTCTTGCTTACAAGTTGGAATTTTTAGTTTGTAGACTCTTTCTTTTAATGGGCTTGTATTCTGGCCCAGTTTAATTTCCGTACTTTAATTTCCATTGTACTCTGTTGGTTGGGTCTAGTTGTATGCATGTATTTTGTTCCTTAGTGGTTTTTTACTTTTCATCATTTGTGGGCTTGGATATGTGTGTATGTGTACAGGTACTTAGGCAATGCCTCTCATGTTAGTGATATGCCTACTCGGTGCTTGTCACCAGCCCCTAGCCTATTGTAGGTGGGATTGGGGAGTCGTGGCATGGTCCCCATGTTAGTGATATGTGGTCAAGATCTCTTAGGCTGGATCCACTCAGCCAAAGGAGAGGTGATGCTACTCATGCGACGATAGGGGATATCTCGCTAGAGACTATCTAACCTGTCGAACTGCTGACAGGGACATGGTGGATGGACCACCAAGTAAGATGTAGAGAGTGGAGTTGGAAGACCCGCCAGCGGCAGACATGGAAGAGGAGCGGGGAGATCTGCAGGAGGTGGTAGATGCTTTTACCTACTTCAACCACCACTCCTAGGAGGTCTGCACCAGGCTTAGGGAGCTAGGGGATAGGGGTGGGGGAAACTACATGCGGTCGAGGCGTACAACCCAGGGACTCTAGGGATGATCTAAGGTATGATCTATGTCTCTTCTACCTTATATTTCATACTTATAGACACAGGTTCCATTCATTCTTTCCTCACCACATGTCTAGTGAAAAACCTTGAGATTTCAGTAGAGTTGTTGACTTGACCCTTACACTTGGAAAAACCTATGGGAGGAGACTTTATGATTACACATCTTTACCAAAAATGTGATCTTACCCTTGTAGGTTAGAGTTTTAAATGGAACCTCTTGGTGAAAGTTTCGAGGCCTTACTATGTCATTCTCGATATGGATTGGTTATCTTTGGTCCATGCATAGATTGACTACTTTAGGTGAAGAGTGCGGTGTGTCCGTAATGATGAAATGATATTTTACTTTGTTGGTGAAAAGAAACCCATGTAGTATAGGATGATCTCATGCATAAGAGGGTGCATACAATCACTCATGAGTTGTCTAGCCTTACCCTTAGAGTAACAAATGTTGTGAGATTTCAGTTTCCAGTAGTAGTGGAAGAGTATGTGGACATCTTTCTAGAATATGTTCTAGGATTACCTCCATGTTGGGAGATCTACTTCTGTATTGAATTACACCCTGGGATGACACTAATATCCCCATCATCATATCGGATGACTCCCGCAGAGCTACGCGAGATGAGGGTGCAGTTGGAGGATTTTCAAAGGAAGGGATTCGTAAGACCCAGTGTTTCACTCTAGGCAGCCGCAATTTTATTTTCCAAGAAGGCAGATGAGCGTTTGAGGTTTTGCATGGATTACTGGTTCCTAAATCAGGTAATAGTGAAGAACAAGTATCCACTACCAAGGATCGACGACCTCTTTGATCAGCTAATAGGGGCACAATAGTTCTCAAAGGTTGACCTTCGATTGGGTTACCACCAGTTGCGAGTACGAGATAAGGATATAATGAAGAAAACTTTTAGATGAAGCTAAATTCACTATGAGTACTTAGTGATGCCTTTTGGCATGATGAATGCCCCCACATTATTCATGAGACTCATGAACCGGATCTTCTAACCGTACTTAGACCAGTTCGTAGTTGTCTTCATCGATGACATCCTTATATACTCAGTGTTAGAGGAGGAGCACACGAGACACCTGTGGATGGTTCTAGATGTACTCCGAGAGATATGTATTTATTGGAAGCTCTCAAAGTTTCAGTTCTTGATACAAGAGGTCCACTTTCTAGGAAATTTTATCTCAGCAGATGGATTAGCAGTAAACCCATCCAAGGTTTAGGTAGTGTTATCATGGGAGCCACCCTAGTTTGTGATAGAGGTTCTAAGATTCCTTGGGTTGGAAGTATACTACCATAGATTTATCTTAGTTATCATCACCAATGAAATCCTTGACCCATAAGGGGAAACCTTTCGTATGGATGGAGAAATTCCAGTAGGATTTACAGCAGTTGAGATAGAGTTTTACTACCGCACCAATCTTGAGATTACCAGAAGAGGGTGTCGAGTATGTAGTTTTATATGATGCATCAGGGACCAGGATTGGATATATCATGATTCTGAGATAGGAAGGATTGCTTATGGTTTGCACCATCTAAGGCTGCATGAGTAGAACTACACAACCCATGATCTTGAGTTAGTAACAGCAGCCTTCACATTGAAGATGTGGAGACACTACCTGATGGGTGAACTATTTATCATCTACTCTGACCATAAGATCCTCAAGTACATATTCTCAAAAAAGGATATGAATCTGAGGAAGAGGTTATGGCTAGAGTTCTTCTAGGATTATGACTTCAGAATCATCTACACTCTTGGAAAGGGGAACATTGTGGAAGATTCTCTCACCAGGAGATCAAGTTTGTAGTTTCTGAGCAAGGCATCAAAGCAGTTGTAATCACTACAATTATCCTTCATGGATGGAGATGATGTATCTTATCTCCAGTCAATGGTTTTCACCCCTCCACAATTACAGTAAGTCAGGTAGGCATATCTAGGGGGTGTCGACTATGAGACTTTATATGCTCAGTTATCCATAGGATAATCTCCTTATGGATTTTCTCATGGTGGGGAGAACATCATCCTTTTAAAAGGATGCACAATTGTTCCAGTGGCATTGTTGGATGAGGTTCTGAGGGAGTTTCATACACACCCCTTGGTGGTACATCCTGGAGTGGAAAAAATGTACCAGGACCTCAAACGTCAATTTTGGTGGACAAGTATGATGAAGATAGTAGCAAAGTTCGTTTCTTGATGCCTTACATTCCAGTAGGTGAAGGATGAGCACTAGGTTTCAGTAGGGTTAGCTCACCCCTAGAAGTGTCGGAGTGGAAGTGTGATAGAATATCGATGAACTTTGTGATGGGCTTACCATGAACGTCCAGGGGACACAATTCCATCTGGGTGATCATTGACCGACTCACCAAGTCAACACACTTCCTAGATATCAGGGATCATAGTTCTATATATATCTTGGGACTCCTATACATGTAGGAGATATTTTTTCTTCATGGAATCCCTTCGATGATAGTCTTAGATCACGATTCTTGATCGTACCACAATTCACTATTTTATTTCACCCTTGTACGAATGTATTAAAAAGGTTTTGTATTGAAATTACAAGTATAATAATAAATTTCACTTCATTTTTGGTCAAATAATTTAATTATTATCAATGTTAAAAAGGGATATTTCACTTTCTTTAGGTTTCTGTGATAGGTGGAGGTGATTTGGAAGGCCCAAGACGAAGATGATGAAAAATGGACCAAATTGCGTAGGAATCCAAGAACATTTATACACTAAACTACATACTTATACTGATCTGTGTGGAAAATTGGGATGAAATATTGTTTTAGGATCAAAAATTTATTTTAATAAAACTTTCATGAAGTAACACAAGCTCAATTCATCAATTAAGGGGGCCATCCGAACTAATCTGTCCAACAAAATAAATCTCCAGAGAGTCAACAGTTTGCCTTTGTATTTTTGAAATATCTCTTTTTATATTCAATATTTGTCCACAAAATTTAACAAAGAGAAATAAAAGAGGTCTTAAAACATGTATATATTTTTTTGAAAAGTGAATTAAGACTGTATAGTATCTAAAAACCATGGACCAAGTGGTTTCTTGAAATCAGGATGCCCAAAACCACCTCCCATTTTGGCTATAAAAGAGCACCTTGGGGACCACATTTAGAAGTTCGACCAGGAGAAAAGGTGCTACCATTTTGGAGTTCCAAAGGAGTCTTCTCATCATCCTTATAAGTTTTGGAGGCTATGGTATGTGCTACATCAACATCTTCTTCTTCCTCCCCTCCCATGGATTTCTAAACCCCTTGTGATCACCCACGGAAGAACGCGATGTAATCCCAAGATTTGTTTTTTAATATTTGAATGCTCTTTAAAATTATAGGTTTTTGTGTTGTTTTTCATTATCATATATTATTATTTAATTGAGTTATTTATTGGTTTTTCATGCTTAACTCATATGATCATGTTTTGGGGTACCCATTCATGTGATGTTTCACACACCATTCACCACTTCTTCTTCCCCCTCTCAATTGTAGTGTTTGTGTGGTTCATATTTTTTAATTGAACTCACATAAAAACTTTCATGTCCATGTACTTTAAAGTCATGGTAACACATTTAAATAACATACAAATCTGGATAGCACATTTAGTTCTTCATGTGTTTCTTTGGTGAGTTTCGGTTATGAAGTCGAACACAAATCACCCAATCATCGGTGGTATCCGGTGAATCATTGTGCATTTCCGACTAAACCCTAGGAGGTATCCTATTATAAAATAAGTAACATTATATATCTAGGTGTTAAAAACCAATGATTAAAAGATCATAACCCTATCTCTTGAAGTGATAAAGGATGAGAATCATGAGATTTCCTCGGGTTGATCACACTTAATTAATCTTGTTCATTTCTACTTTGTTTTATCACTTGTATTTTATATTGTCACCTTTAATCATAAAACCAATTTTTTTCCAAAATCTAATAACCCTTATATTTTTATAATAAAAACCCTCTTTTTAAATTAATGATCCAAGGCTCCATCGAGAGATGACCTAGGGTTGCTGCTATACTATAGAAATTCTAGTAAAAATTAAACAATTAATTTGATGTGCTCAACAACGCGATCAAATTTTGGATCCATTTCCGGGGATCCCAAATCATTTTATTATTTTTATTTTTAATTATTATTCCTTTTAATATCCCATTTCCCTATTTTATTTGTTTTTGTTTTTATTTGTGATTGTTTTTGTGTGTTCTCTCTCTCTCCCTCTCCTTCTTCTTATTTTCTCTCTCTCTCTCTATATCTAATTCTATAGTATACCATTCTATTTTATTTTCTCCTTTAATTTATTAAGTGTTTTTATTTAATTCATCTTACATAAAAAATAATAATAATAAATCAAAATAAAAACAACAAACAATCAATAAATCAAACTGGACATCTCTGTTGCATGATAAGATCTGGCAAAGAAACACTACTTGAATTTGATCCTAAAATTGAAAAGTTACTTCACTCAAAAATCATATCATCTAGAGTAGGACAATAAAATAACACTAAAGAACACCTTTGGAACATAAAGTGGTCATAAACCAATCAAAAATTGAACCAAATCAAACCCAATAAAATATGGTTTCAAATAAATGAACTTTAAAAGAACTAACCACCCCAGATGTGGAGTACCAACCTGCATACATCCAAAATCCTAAGGAAGAATCCAACTTTGAGCTGAGATCAGACCTCATCCACATCCTTTCTAAATTCCATGGCCTTCCTGGTAAGGACCCTCATAAACATCTTAAAGAGTTTCACATAGTGTGCTCTACCATGAAACCTCAAAATGTGTCTGAGGACCTAATTAAGTTTAGGGACTTCCCATTCTCCCTTGATGGTGTAGTCCAAGATTGGATATACTATCTTCCTACCATAATTGGGGGCTTGAATGACCTTAAATGACTCTTTCTAGAGAAGTTATTCCCTGACTTCTGAACTGCATCAATTAGAAAAGAAATCGGTGGAATTATGGAATCATAAGGAGAGACCCTTCATGAATATTGGGATAGATTCAAAATAATTTTCTCAAGTTTCCCTCACCACAAAATTAGTGAAAAATTTATAATTCAATAATTATATGAGGTAATTGTCTCCATAGATCTTGGAATGATAAATTCTGAATCTAGTGGTGCCCTAGTTGATAAAAATCCTTCCGCCGCTCGTGACTTAATAGCAAACATGGCTCAAAATGAACAACAATTTGGTACAAGATCAATTTTAACAACCAGAGGAGTTCATGAGGTAATTCATTCAACCATAGAACAAAATGTAGATAATAAACTTGATGAGATGAATAACCTTATAAGGAAATCATCTCAAGCACAAGGTAACTCACACTCTTCTTCTATTCCATTACATTGTGGTATTTGTTCTGATAACACTCATTTTTTTTGATAAGTTCCCACAAATTCAAGATTCATATGACTCTTGTGAAATAATATTCCTAGGGTGTCCTTTTTATCAAGTACTACCCTTAAAGAAAGAAACATTTATGCCAAATCCAAACCTCGGTTGGAAAGCACAACCATAGTACCGACAAGGAGTAAACTGAAGATAACCCAAGTAGAACTGGTATCAGTAAGGCCAATGGATGAAACCTTCTTATCCATCAAAATCTCAAAAAAATCCTCCTCCTCAAAAATCTAAACCAAGTCTCTAGGACATGGTGAAGAAAATGGAAACCCAGAACCTCCAGTTCCAATAGACTACACAATTGGCTATTCAAGACCTACAAACTCAAGTGGGACAACTGGAAAACACCATCAGTGAGATAAAGATGCAAGGTTATGGAAAATTACCATCCCAAACCGTTTCTAATATGAAGAAAAAAGGTAATATATGTGAAATTAAACTTCATAGTGGTAAAGAATTTTCTCCTTATACTGATTCTACACAAAAGGTAAGTCCCTCACTTGAAAAATATATTTCCCTACCCTCAAAAGATTCAAGTAAAAAAAATACAAAAAATGGTAAAGAAATTATCATTGAGGATTCCCATGAACAATCCATTCCTATTCCTCCCCCCCCAAAGACTCTCTAAACCTAATAAAAATTTTGATAATGAGAATGATAATGAAATAATGGATACATTTAAAAAAGTTCAAGTTAACATTCCATTATTGGATATAGTTGAACAAATCCCTCACTATGAACAATTTCTTAAAGAGCATTGCACCCATAGACAGAGACTGGAGGGGTCAGCCTTGATTCAACCAGTAATTCCAACCAAGTGCAAGGATACAGGAACTTTCATGATACCTTTCACCATATAGGAGACATTTTTTTTAGACATTATGAAAGATTTAAAAGCTTCAATTAATTTATTTACTTACTCTGTGTAGACTTATCTATAGGTTTGAGAGCATTAATCAACAAGAATCATAGTGCAACATTCCAACTAGATCACAACACACCCATAAGGAGTGTTCAAGGACGTCCTTGTAAAAGTGAAGAATCTCATCTTCCCAGCTGACTTCTACATTCTTGAGATGGAGGATACCTGAACCCAAGGAAATTTACCTCTCTTACTTGGGATTCCATTCCTCAAAACAACAAATATAATCATCAACATTCACAATGGTACACTGTCCATGGAGTTCGGTGGAGAAAAAGGTAAGTTTTAACATCCTTGAGGCTATGGAACACCCCATTAAAGAGAACTATAGTCTTCCTATCTATTCGATGGAAGTGCTCTCAAATGACACACACACACACACACACACAATTTTCTCCTTGACCCATACTTTGATTCATTTTCCTATTATTCACCTTTAGAAGATTTGAGCTTTGATTCATGTTTTGAGTGTTGTGTGGGTTCTGAAAGGTGTAAATTTTGTTCTTTAATTGATGATTATGTTCATTATGAGGTACCAATGACTATCGATGATTCTAAAAATCTCATTTCAATATATTCTATATCCTTAGAGAATAAACATGAGCAGATAGACAGTTTCATGGACCTCACTCTCCCTAAATCCCCTCCCTCAATCCAAAAACCATCAGTGTTGGAATTAAAACCACTTCCATCTAATTTAAAATATGCCTATCTTGAGGGTATTGACCAATTTACCATCATTATTACCAATAAAATCCTTTAATAGTAGGAATCAAAACTGCTTGCTCTTTTGAGAGAGTGAAAAAAGGTGATAGGATAGAAATTGGATGATATTTATAGGATTATCCCATCTATTTGTATGCAACATATACTTTTTGATGATGAGGATAATCTCGTAAGGAAAGCTCAACTTCAGCTCAATCCCACTCTCCTTGAAGTGGTAAAATTGGAAGTCAATAAATTACTTGCTGATGGGATCATTTATCCTATATCTGAATGTAAATGGGTTATTCCAGTTCAAATTGTACAAAAAAAAAACTGGAATAACAGTAGCTTCTAATGAATAGAATGAATTGGTTCTAGCACGTGTGTAAAACAGTTGGAGAGTCTGTATTGACTACCATCGACTGAATCAATCCACAAGAAAAGGACCAATTACCTCTACCTTTCATTGACCATATGCTAGAAAGATTGGCTGGTAAGTTCCATTATTGTTTCCTTGATGTCTGTTCAGGTTATTTTCAAATCTATATAGCCCCTGAAGATCAAGAAAAGACATCATTTACTTGTCTATTTGGCACATTTTTATACATAAGGATGCATTTTGGTCTATTCAATGCTCTCAGTACTTTTCAAAGATGTATGTTGATTATTTTTTTATGAGTACCTATAGAATTGAATTAAAGTTTTTATGGATGATTTCATAGTTTATATAACTTCCTTTGATGACTATTTGTCTCACCTAGGTTCTATCCTCCACTGTTTCATAGACAAATATATTGTATTAAATTATGAGAAATGAAATTTCATGGTTGATAGGGGGATAGTTCTTGGGAATGTTATTTAAAATGAGGGAATTCAAGTGGATAAATCATAAATTGAATTAATTTCAACCCTTTCATATCCAAAATGTGTTCGTGAGGTGCTATCTTTCTTGGTTCATGCTGGTTTTTACTACAAATTCATTAAAGACTTTAGTAAGATATCACTTCCCTTGTCCTAGTTATTATAAAAATATTCTGAGTTTGTGTTTGATAAAAATTGTGAAAATGATTTCAATTCACTAAAAAGGAGTCTTACATCACCTCCCATCATCCAACCACTATGGTGGTATCTCCCCTTCGAACTTATGTTTGATGCCTATAACTTTGTAGTTGGGGCAGTTTTATCACAAAGGGTTGAGAAACCTCCTCATGTCATTACATATGCCTCACGTACCCTTGAACCTACCCAAGAAAACTACACAACCATAGAAAAAGAACTTATTTCTATTGTGTTTTCCTTGGAAAAATTCCATTCATGTATTATTGGGTAAAAAATCATTGTCTTTTTTGATCATGATACCATTCATTTCCTCCTAAAGAAGGATGAATCAAATCCCCACCTCATTCGGTGGATGCTCCTCCTTAAAGATTTTGACCTTGAGATTCGTGAAAAGAGAGGAGTGGAAAATGTTTTAGTTGACCATATTAGTAGGATTTCCCCAC
The DNA here is from genome assembly GCA_963277665.1 of Viscum album. Taxonomy (NCBI): domain Eukaryota; kingdom Viridiplantae; phylum Streptophyta; class Magnoliopsida; order Santalales; family Viscaceae; genus Viscum; species Viscum album. Next base: position 782,296,893 of record OY728145.1, read on the forward strand.
CATTGGACCACCATGTTGACTCATCCCTCCCCATTGGAAAATTCTTTCCTCATGAGAACCTTTGTGATGTTGTGGACCTTACCCCATAGTATGCGGACATTGTGAATTTTCTAGCAACATCTAGGGTCCCCACTGATTTCATCACTTCACAATACCAGAGACTTAAGAATGATTCTCTATGGTACATTTGGGATGACCGATATTTGTGGAGAATTTATAGTGACCAAGTAGTTCATCGGTGTGTCCCTGACCATGAGTTCACCTCTGTTTTGACCTTCTACCACACTTTGGATTGTGGGGGTCACTTTGGCTCTCAAAATATAGATCAGAAAGTCCTTGACTCAGGTCTTTATTGGAAAGCATTGTATAGGGATTCCCATTGATTTTTCAAGTCATATAGTTGTTTTCAATTCATAGGGAATATCTCCAAGAGGAATGAAATTACCCAATAGCCCATGTTATTCTGTGAAATATTTGTTGCATGGGGAATTGAATTCACATGGACTTTTCCAAATTCATTTGGCTTTGTGTACATATTATTAGACGTGGACTATGTATCTAAATGGATGGAATAAAAGGCCACTAGGACTGATGACTCTTGAGTTGTTGTTGATTTTGTGAGGTCCCAAATTTTTAGTCGGTTTTTTTTCTAAGATTCATCATTAGTGACTAAGGTTCACATTTTTGCAATCACAACATGAAAAATTTGCTTCATAAGTATGGGGTTTTTCAAAAATTATCCACTTCATATCACCCCCAAAATAAATGATAAGTAGAAATCTAAAATTAGGAAGTTAAGCGAATCTTGGAAAAAATAGTACAACCCAATAGGAAAGATTGGAGTTTGCGCTTGGATGATGCACTTTGGGTGTACCGTACAACTTTAAAAACCCCGATCGGAATTTCACCATATAGGATTCTGTTTGGAAAGGATTGTCACCTCCCAATGGAGGTAGAGCACGATACATATTGGGATGCGAAATAATTTAATATGAATCTATTATATGCAGATGAATATAAGAAGTTGCAGATTTAGGAGTTGGAAGAAATTCGACGTGATGCATATGAGAACTCCATAATATATAAAGAGAAAACAAAGGCAATACATGATGGTATGATTTATCAATGGAAGTTTAATATTGTAAAGAAGGTCCTTAAGTACAATTCCATGCTAAAGCTCTACCAAGGTAAGCTTCGTTCCCAATGGCTCGGTCCTTATACTGTTACTGATGTTTACCCTTTTGGTGCTATACAAGTTTTACATGAGAAGAGTGGGAAGATGTTTACTGTCAATGGGAAGAGGCTCAAAAACTTATATGAGGATTTTACAAAGAATCTCATGGAGGAAATCCAACTGATAGATTCCATATATGACACCACTTAGAAAGTTTTCCCTTCTCCCTACCTTTATTTACTTGTCTATTTATTTAAAATACTTTCATTGAGGACAATGAAATTTTTAGGTGTGGGGGAGGGTGACATGTCATAGTTAGGATACAAAAATGAAAAAAATATGTTTTTATTTTTAATTTATTTTTCTTTATTTTGTGTTTTTAGATAAACATTAGTCTTAAAAAGAATATCCAAAATCATTTTTTTCATGATTGAGTCAATTGTGTGGAAAATTCCATTATATTTGGAAAAATGTTTTTTAAATGAATGTTGATATAGAATATTTTTCCAGAATTTTTATTTTCAAATCATTCTTAGGTGTTTAATGGATTTTTGAAACCCATGCCTCATTAGCACTGACCAATATTTTAATCCCTTACCCAAGAGACATTCTAAGCCCTTTATTGCATATTATTCTTTTTAATCACTTTCTTGAGAGTCTTAGGTCATGCAGAGAAACTAGAACTTTCCTTGATTCTGTTTTAAGTAATAATATTCAAGTGTGTTACATTCATGATAGAGGCTATCATTCATTGAAAATCCATTTGTATAATTGAACTCTATTTTTGGCCACCTTGACATTTAACCCTTGTCAAGCCTTAAAGACCATGAAATTAGTATTAGGTATCCACATTACAAGATCATTTATCCCTACCTACCAATATCTTGTGTACATTATTGTTTTACTTTCAGAAAGTGTGGGGGTGAGGGTGTTTCCAAGGGAATTATCAGAAAATAATCATTATTATGGGTTAATAGAATGGGTGTCTACATTTCCCTTAGGTAGTGGGTTCACTGGCCATATTGTATCATTGTTTTACACATGTTTCCCTCTTTATCTCCAATTAAAATTGTAAAAATATATAGTTATGTACATTGAAAAAAATAGAACAAAAATAAAAAATGGAGAAAAGAGGAATTTTATTCATTATTATTAACAGATCGATTGTGACTTACACAAATAGACAATGGTGATAGTGAGTTGGAAGTGATATACATTGTGAGTAGTTGACTATGTATATTAATTTTGAACAATTGCTTAATTTTTACATGTTTTTTTACTGAAGAGATTAAAACACTCATTTTCTACCTCATATTTTTTAAACATTAAATCCTATCAACCCTTGAACCTCAGAACAACCTATTGGAAGTAATCTTGACTAGCACACTAGTTTCTTCTGGTAGAGAATGTAAAATCCTGGAAATCATATGGTAAGATCACATCAACTCTAGTAAAATAGAATAAATCCACTTTAATATGTTTCTTGAGTGAATAGGAAAATTTCTAGGTGAGGTATGCTGTGACATGTTGCATGGGTGAAAAATGAAGTTGAAAATTTTTGAATGTGTGAGAAGAAAAATGATAGGAAAATTGATTCCATAAATGAGACATGATGAATTTAATTTCAAAAGAATGTTGTAAGTTTTCACACCATTTATTTAGGAATGTTACATGATTAGGATATTATACTTTTCCTATAATTTCAAATGATTAGGTGTGGGGGTGTGATTGTACCATAATTCACTGTTTTATTTCACCCTTATACCAATGTATTAACAATTTTTGGTATTTAAATTAAAAGAATAATAACAAATTTCACTTCATGTTTGGTTAAATAATTTAATTATTATCACTGTTAAAAAGGGTTATTTCACTTGTTTTTATGTATTTGTCATAGGTAGAGGTGATTTGGAAGGCCCAAGACGAAGATGATGAAAAATGGGCCAAATTGCACAAGAATCCAAGAACATATATGTACTAAACCTCATAATTCTACTGATCTACATGGAAAATTGGGATGAAATGTTTTTTTATGATTAAAATTCAGTGGTATATGAATTTCATGGAGGAAACCAATCCCAATTCATTCATTAAGTGACCCATCCAGATTGATCTGTCCAATAAAATAAATCTGAACGAGTCAACAATTTGCCTATGTATTTTAGCAATATCTCTTATTATATTCAATATATTTCTCCCAAAGTTTACTGAAAGAAATAAAATATGTCTCCCAACAAGTCTCTAGTTTTGTGGAAAGCGAGATAAGATTGTATAGTGTCCAAAAACCATGTCCCAAGTGGTTTCTCTAAATCAGGGTGCCCAAAACCACCTCCCATTATGGCTATCAAAGAGTACCTTGGGAACCTCATTTAGAATTTATACAAGGAGGAAAGGTGCTACCATTTTGGAGTCCCAAAGGAGTCTTCTCATCATCACTAGAAGTTTTGGAGGCTATGGGAAGTTCTACTTCAACATCTTCTTATTCCTCCCCTCCCATGGATTTCTAAACCCCTTGTGATCATCCGGGGATGAACGTGATGTAATCCCAAGATTTGTTTTTGTAATATTTGAATTGTGTTTTAAAATTAGGTTTTTGTGTTGTTTTTCATCATCTTCTATTATTATTTAATTGAGTTATGTACTGGTATGTCATGTTCAACTCATATGATCATGTTTGGGGGTACCCATTCATGAGATGTTTCACACACCGTTCAACACTTCTTCTTCCCCCTCTCAATTATAGTGTTTGTGTGGGTCATATTGTTTAATTGAACTCACATAATTAATTTTATAGACATGTAATTTCAAGGAATGGTAACACATTGAAATAACATATATACCTGGATATCACATCGAGTTCTTCGTGTGTTTCCTTGGTGAGTTTCGATTATGAAGTTGAACACAAATCACCCAATCATCGATGATATCCGGTGAATCATTGTGTGTTTCTGACTCAACCCTATGAGGTATCCTAGTATAAAATTAGTAACATTCTAGTTCTAGGTGTTAAAAACTAGGTATTAAAATATCATAACTCTATCTATTGAATAAATAAAATATGATCATCATGATATTTTTCCGAGGTGACCACAGTTAATCAATCTTGCTCATTTCTACTTTGTTTATCGTTTGCATTTTCTATTGTCATCTTTAATAATCAAACCCCATGTTTTCAAAAATCTCATCCCCATTATATTTTCAAAATCAAAACCCTCTTTTTAAATTAATTATCCAAGTCTCCATTGAGAGGAGACCTAGGGTTTCTACTATACTGCAGATATTCTAGTAAAAATTAAACAACTAATTCGACATGCTCGAGAATGTGATCAATGCTTGATTCACATCCTGGTTATGGAAGGGATTAAATGAGGCATTTGGGAATCAACTACATTTGAGTAAAGTATTCCATCCTCAGATAGATGGTCAGACAAAGAGAACCATTCAAGTTCTAGAGCATATGTTGCAGGCCTGTATCTTGGATTTTGGTTGCAGTTGGGAGGACCACCTATCAATGGTGGAGTTTTCATACAACAATAGCTACCAATCCACCATCAGTATGACACTATTTGAGGCTTTGTATGGGAGAACCTTCCAGTCACTTATTTGCTGGACTGACCCTTGAGAGTCAGCACTCTTGGGTCCAGAGTTGGTAGGAGCTACCATCAAGAAGGTGTGGATCATCCTGGAGTGGATGAAGACTGCACAGAGCTAGTAGAAGTCTTATACTGACAGATGATAGAGACCTCTGGAGTTTGAAGAGTGAAACCATGTATTCCTTCAGGTCTCACCTCCTCGAGGGTTGTAGATATTTGGTCTGGTCGAAAAGTTGTCTCTGAGGTTCATCGAACCTTTTCAGATACTACGTAGAGTTGGTGAGGTGGCATACTTCCTAGATCTACTACTGTAGTTGCACTAGGTACATGATGTCTTCCACATTTCACTGCTGAGGAGGTACATGTATGACCCATCACACGCCATTGATTGGGGTGAATTGGACATCGAGGATGGAGTGACCTTCATAGAGTACCCAGTGGAGATCGAGGATTGATAGGAGAGGATCCTTTGTGGGTGAGCGATTCCCTTGGTACGTGTCCAGTGGTAGCATGAGAATCTTTAGGAGAGAATGTGGGAGTGGGAGGCTCAGATTCATGTGCAGTACCCACATCTATTTGAGTAGCCTTTTTTTTGACTTTTAAGAGATGTAAAATCCCTAAGGTGGGGGTAATGTAATGTCCCTGATTTTCTGTGTATTATTTTAAAATATTATTTGGAATTATTATGAGACCGAGCTTTGAAATGATGAGTGATTCTGAGACCCAGAGTTCTCAGAATAAATGTTTGAAATAAATTAAACTTTTAAATAGTTCATGTGGGAAGTTATCTTGAAAAAGTGGAATAACTTTTAAAAAGGTTCCCAAATCATAAATCTGAGAGAACCTTTGGGTTCAGAGAAACGACTTTACCTTAAGTGAGGCCTAATATTTACCGGTGTGGGTCGTTTGAAAAAGTTATTTTTTGTAAATTTTAAAGGAAATAAAATAAATTTAATAATTTATTTTATTTTAAATGTTTCCATAATTCCGCGACACATTAATCAGTTTTAAATGAGTAGGAGCCTAGGGTTAGGTTCATAACCTTGTAAAACTCCCTAAAATCATCTAGAATTAGGGAGGGGATCCACCCTTGGAGAATTCTTGACGAACGCCGATGAATGACGATGCGTGGATCGCTACATAGTGAGATCAAATCCCAACCAATGACCGATATCCATCTTCATTGATGATCAAGGTAGGGGTTGTTATTTCAATTCTTCTCCTCGTTCTTGGATTTAAATGATGAACGTGGATCAACCCACAAACAAGTTGACCAATAGATCATTCGTTCTTGTGAGAGGGTATTTTATCGAGTTTATTTTGGGGAATTGATCAATGTTTAATTTTAATTAATATGATTTTCTCTATTTGATCCTTCTAAAGGGATCAAATCAATGCCGTGAAGAATGAAAGTAGAGATTTGTTTCTCAAATTATTTGTGTAGATTTCTTATTCCCCTTTTTACCCCGAATTCTTTATGTTCTTCATGGGATTATGAACAATAGATTTTTGCACATCCATTTCACAATTCAATGATCCTAAATCCTAGATCCAACATCATGGCGACCTAGTGGAGGTTTGATGATGATGGCAGCAGATGAATCAACTTAGTTTGGGAGAAATCATTCTTCAATGGTTCTTCATACGAGTGGATTGAAACATGTTTTCGAGGTTGATCGGAGGCCCGAAACCAATAGAATTGTATTTAAAGTGATGAATCGATCCTGGATATTTATTTTGGAGGCAAACTAATAGATGGATTGAGAATAAGAGGATCTCCCAAAGTTCCAGACAAAGAACTTGTGATTCTAGAAAATCGCGACAAATATGGCATGCAACCCCATTGAGTGAAGACTAGTCTTTCAGGTAATAGAAGGTGATGAAACGATATGTGAAAGATGTCACATGGTGTGTGGGTACTTACATGGGACTTTTCATGTATCTAAGATGATACATAGACATGGGGTGGAGTACACGAAATGTACTTCACCACACGTGTAAACCAGGCCGGTTATGTGGGTTACCCCATGTACTGGTACACGGGCTAGAAAACATTGGTTAAAGCCATGTACTGGCACATGTCCAGCATACATGGATCATACACCATATAGTAGGACACAACATGTCATGCTCTTACACGCCATGTATACCTCTTTCTACATGACATGCTCTTCGACATGAGATGTTGTACACGAGCAGTACCCAGGGTCATAAGACACAACATGTGACCCTTATACACGCCTTTTACCTTTCTATACATGTATTTATCTTCTTATCAACCATTACTTGGACAAGTTTAACTTGGGTTAGTTCCCCCTTTTATCGTTCCCCTAAAGGTAAGGTATTGTTTCCGCCTATAGAAGTATGATCCCTTCACCATGACTTTATGGATAGAGTTAGAATCCCTTCGAGAGGCCTAGAGTGATATCCTCTACCCATTATTGACCCTAGGTAGAATCAGGTATCAACATGAACAATCCTATAGAACTCCGGTCCTCTACATAGAAGGTGAATTCGTATGAGTTGTAGTATACACCAAGGCCTTGGTAGTGATCCTCATCCGTGTATCATGATCATTCCCCACTCAAGAGTGAGTTCTCCCAGAATGAGTGTATCTGTTCTCTCTTCACATATATCAGTTCTTCTATCTCTCTCATGACAATTTCTGATGAACTTACTTCTCAGATGGACGTCATCAGATCTATCAGACTCATGGAGTGAGTTTTCTTAGATGTGTGCTTCGTGAAATCTTTGAGCTGAATCCCTAGTCTAGGTATGCGGTCGTTGTGACTTACCTATAGACTACGGGTTTGGGTTTCAAGTATATCTGGATATGTTTCTCTTGTTATATGTCAAGTAGAAATATATTGTATAGAGATAACTATACCTTTACCTTGTTTATTTCTTTGTATATTTTGGGGTTATATACTGAGTATTGTTATACTCACCCCTGGACGGGCTTTTCCGGCACGTGTCATGTCTTGTGCAGATGAGTGGACTTTTGAAGAAGTCCGGGGCAGAACAGGACCAGACCAAGATTTGTGAGTTTCTATACAGGCCAAAGTGTTCCTACGGTTATGATAAAAAAATCACATGACCTATTTTCTTTCTTACAGGTTGTACTTTTTAGTTTGCATACTCTTTCTTTTGGTGGGCTTATATTGTGGCCTAGTTTAATTTCCACAATTTACTTTCTATTGTACTCTTTTGGTTTGGTTTATTTGTATTCATTCATTTTTTTCCTTAGTGGTTTTTACTTTTTAGCATTTGTCTTGGAGATGTGTGCGTGTGTAAAGGTACTTAGTCAATGCCTCCCATGTTAGTGATATGCCTACTCGGTGCTAGTCACCAGCCCCCTGCCTATTGGAGGCGGGCTTGGGGATTCATAGTGTGGGACCCACTGGGATAGGTCATGAAATCAACATACACTCATACAATCATATTTAGACAAGTTTTAGATATATTTGAATCCTTATCTCTTAGTTTAACCCCTATTTTATCCTTATTGTGGTGCCAAACTTTTACCGTGGTAACTATTCATTATTACTAAAAATGAAATGAAATTAAACACCAAATTTAAAAATTAATATTCTGAATATGTAATCCATGTTCTAATATTTAATTTATAAAAGTGGTAAAAATAACTTTTAATATATGTTTTCAAAACACAATGAAAAATAATTTTTAGAAAAATTACCTTTTAAATCATAAAAAATGATTTTACATATTAATAAAGTTTAATATTGATCACCATCAAATTAGTTGGATTATTTTAACTAAAATGATACATATTTGACTTTAAAACCAAACCAAAACTAAAATTAACCTTAGTAAAATTTTATTAAAAGAGAAGAATCAAAAATAGTTTTTATTTAAATAAAAACATTACATAGATTTCCAAAATGTCAACATTGGTTTCTAAGTTCAATATAATATTTTTAAATGAATTATATTATGTATTAAATATATATTTGGTCTAGAAAAAAGGTTCTATAAACTTTAAATTCATTATTATATCATGATAATATCATAAAAATGAAAGTATTTCTAAAATTGGTATTTTTCACCATTCACCCAAAGATCAAAAATTTTTGAAAAATAAAAAAAATTATCTTCAATTTAATTTTAAATTGTAATTTCAAAAATGGATTCCATTTTATTAATTTTGACTTTTAAAATTAATAAATTTAACTTTTAAATAAAACCATGAAATACATGGAAAAACAATTTAGTTAAATAAAACCATTCCTTTTTTATTGAAAAAAAATATAAAATTATTCATAAAACTATGATGAATTTGAATCCATAAAATGAATACTTATAAATAATAAAATTTATTTATTTCTAGGATTAATTGGGTTGTTACAATGGGGGTTGTAGGGGAGGGTAATCTGATTTTGACTTATTTATTGGCTCTCTGGGACATACATATGGGTTAAGGGATGCTCTAAGGATGAATGATCCAAGTGAATTTAGGTCTTTTGTGAAAGATAAAAGTCTAAAGGAGAATAAGTGATGCAAAGAAAAACTATCACATTTGGTTAGGAGTAGGGGGATCTTGTTTTGTTGTCACATGAATTTTAGGGTCCAACTCACTTGAGTAGGCCTGAAACCATTAATAACGGGTAGTGTTTAGTTTCATAGTCGGATGTTGTGAATTGGGGAGATAAACATGGTTTGGTTGCAAGTTGGATATAGGGTATAGTAATTGTAGGAATGGGTGTATATCCTTTGGATATTAATTTCTCTAGTAATGTTTAGGGTTCTGGTGCACAAAATTATATAGGCAATGGTGCACAAGAGTTTAAGAAGTGCTTTGGGGATGCTGTTTATCATAATAAAAAAGTCTATTTACCATGGATTGATTTCTATTAAAGGAACTGATCCATAGGTGGGGGGGGGGGTGGAGATCAGGAGCTTCTAAGCCTCAAGGACCAGATATTTAAGCTTAGGACTAAGTCTTTATCATTGCAAGTTATCCTAGCTCATGATAGCTTGTAGTCTATTGATGATGTTCCATATTTTGTAGTGGGTATAGGGACTACATCACCTAGGTGGATTGGATTGTATCTTGGGTAGGTTCCTTCAGATGAATATATAGCAGTGAATAAGGGAGATAAACTAGGAATGATTTTCTAATCAACACATATTAAGTCCCATTTACAAGGTGTTACTAAAAAGTATACATTTTATTCTTTTGTGTAGGGCCATTAAAAAATTAAAGAAGAGATTAATTATCAAATTAAGTTAAATAAAGTTGATGGAAGGTGAAAAAATGTGGATGATGATGCATCTAATAGAAGAACCCCTTATAAGCATACTCTATAAAAGGACAAGAAGACCTTGGTTTATATTGATAGATTTCAAAAGGTTACTCCCCAGAAGGCCAGGAAATAGAGGGTCTATTAACATTTGCAAAGAACTATGATCACAAGATCGCAAATATCTTCTATCTATAAATTAGATTCATATGAAGAATATGATTATGGGAATGAATTGTTTTATTTTTACATTTGAGATCTTGTGGATTTTTTATTTTGGATGTGGGCATATTTTTACATCTTGACCCCATCTCTACCTTCTTTGTAAAATTTCTTTTTGTTAATAAAGGGTTAGGGGTCATTTGAATCCTTGTTCGATCTGTTTTGATATATATATATATATATATATATAAACATATAAGTACACACACACACACATATATATCCACATAAAATATAAAAATATAAAAATATAAATGCATATAAATATTTATAAATATGTATATATATATATAAATATATAAAAATATAAATAAAGATAAATAAAGATAAATATTTATAAATATATATAAGTATAAATAAATATAAAAAAATATATATAAACACACACGTATATATAATTAAATATAATTACATATAAATATAAATATAAATAAATATAAATATATATATATAAACACATAAAAAGATACATAAATACACACAAAGATAAATATTGGGGGGTTATGATGAATACCAACAGGAGATGGATTTCCCCTTGGTATAAATACATAAGCTTTACATATCTATGCCTAAAGTGGAATGAACAAATAGCTCTTATGGGAACTTTGGAATAAATTTTCATCAATGGAAGCAAGTGAAAAAATGGATTTACACACAATGAATGATAATGTATGAACATAAAAGGCATAGATCATAAAGGTTTAATAGAAATATCCATATCATGATCAAAGAAAGTGAAAAGCAGAAAAAATTAGGTATATACATAAAGTGCTAACCAATTATGGCATAAAGACCCAAAATTAATGACCCAAGCATGAGAAAGCTCCTAGGAAGTGTCATGGAAAACCCTCACGCCATAAAAAATATCACCATCCAGTGCAATAAAATGATCCCATCCAAATACCATGCTCCACAAGTAGCTAATCCCCATGTTTAGGTGCCTTGACCTTACTTGAGTCATGTAAAAAGGGTCTACATGTGTCCTAAAAGGTGATCATGTAGGGTGTGGGTATGATATACCCAGTAGGCAGTCACTACCTGAACCTAACCATATATCATACGCTCAAGTGTATATAGAAATAGAACAAATCCATATGAATCAATAAATAGAGAAACTAACACATGATTTATATGCTTTACATACTTTTACCACGACAGTTTTTACCTACCAAAATTTATTCTGGATCAAACCGGATCTAAGACAAACCATCACTATAAGAAAATAATTCATTCATTTCAGTATAAACCTCTACTAAATGGTTTCATGACAGTTATTATGAACCTCTATGAAATATGGAATCAATAGTTTTTTCATGGTGTTTTTTAGAATTGTGTATCATTCTTATAGAAGTGTAATTAAATGAATATTTAGAAGTGGGTTTTACATATCTCATGATGGTTTTAGTTAGAATTTTTTATTTCCATCACATGAAAATTTAAACTACCATAAAATAATGGTAATTAATTAGCAGCGGTTCAAACCAGTGTGATATATGTATAATATTTAGTAGTGGTTAAAACTACAACTAAATTCTTAGAATATATCATGATGGTTTAAACCACCATGAGAATTTTTAGTGATATATATATATATATATATATATAAAATCAGCTTCCACATACACTAATATATCCACATACCTACACCAAAAAATTTACACATACCAATAGATCCGTCCAATAAATCTTTAATGAACAACCAAACAACATATTACATCTCATATAATATGTAGGTTTTAGTAAATATAATTCAAAATAAAACAAAATTTCAATGAAATAGTGCAGCAATCTTAGAATTCAGATTATTGGAAAATTTGTCTAAACATTATCTTAGTAAAAATGTATTTCAAACATATTTTTTAAGTTCAAATTAAATATATAATACATATATCATCCTGAAACATGTAAACATCAACAATAATATTTACAGCATAATAAAAAATCTTAACACAATATACTATAAATAGTTTTAAACACAACACAACCACATTTCAGAATACAAATTTAAAGAATCAATTCATAAAATTCAAATCAACCCAAACAACTAAAAAATTTTCAAAGTAGCAGTTCCAAAAAAATACATGAAAAAAATAAGATTTAAAGCATAAATCCAAGATATACCCAATAGAAACCACAAATACACACCAATGAAACTCCTTATAAGTAATCAATCTAAATAAGAAGTTTAAAAATGACTCAATCATTCACGATTCAATCAATTTTAAACATTATAATTGAAAGAACCATTTTAAAAATCCTCACATAAATTATTAAATTTAAAAAACAACAATATTAGTTAAATAATATTCATATATGAGGGAATGCACACCCAGATTTGTTGACCAACTAATTTTGACATTCACCCAAATAGAAAAGTACCATTTATTTTAAAATACCCCAATAATTTTATGAAACTAATCTATAAGAGAACTTTACAAAAAACATTATGATTTAAAACATATGGTTAGTTTGAAAATAAAATAAAAGTTTATATTTTTTACTCAAAACAATTTTTAAAAACAAATTTATATATGAAGAAAACAAACTAAGAAATATTATTTCTAGTAAAAGACCTTTGAATGGGCTTATATCATAATTGAAACACATCCATATGTTTACTCAACCAAAATGACATTGAAAAATAAAAAAAAGAAACTATTGAAAATTAAATGTATCTAACACCATTAAGATTTTACAAGTACTTAGTTTAGTTATAAAAAATAACTAATATATCACCAACATGTAGTAAAAAATCAATCCACATTATAACTACCTACTAATGATTGATGATTAACTCTATATCCACTCATAGATTCTGACATCTGTATTATAATTTTTTTGAAAATTAAATAAATAAATAAATATATATATTAACTTAAAGTAAAAAAAATTAATATTATAAATGATTATAAAAGTATGAAATTTACCTTCCAACTTTGTCTAACCATTGAGGAAATCTCATATGAATATGTAATGTGAAGGGTTACTAACTCACAAGACAACTGTCCCAAGATCTAACCAATTATTCCCAAAGCATCCTTTATCAGGACACCAAAACTATCAAATGATACAACTATATTCATGCCATTAAGATTCCAAATTTTGAACTATCAATTTTTGTCTCTTTAACATTATTATCACCATTTAAAAAAAAATCTATCAGTAAAAAAAAATAAATAAGTTTTTTAAACATTAAATTTCATACTTATAATCATGACTCTCCAATAACCACATGAGGCAACTAGAGTGACCAATTCTCCCTTGATGGATGAACATCACCTGTATAACCTGATTCCTACTATCATGTGATAATGGGGTAGAATTATCTACATGGAGTTTGGAATATTCTATCAAGTGGGAGATGAATGGATTTCATGATACAGTATGTGAGGTAATAACTGGAAAATTATATAAAGTCTGAATGATGGGAGAACCATATGTCATCGATTGAACACTATCACTGAAATGTTTTCCCTATAATTCCCATCATTAAAATAAGTAAAAGAAATTTTAGAATATTTATTTTAAAATAATTATAACATTTAATTTTTCAAAATTAAACACTTAATCCATAAAAATAATTAAATATGATAATAGATGAATTGTACTAAAAATAAATAATATAATACATAGTTAATTGAAAATTTAGTGGATGAATACACATATAATAATTTTCTCCTTCAATGGTTATATCATTATAATATTCCATTATTACTTATTATACTTCATCCTACCATACAAGATCAATATTCTCAATATAGTCATTGAAAAACAAGTCAATGTATTACTGTTGATGGGATTCAATTCCACAAGTTTTCTCCCACTTTATCACCCAAACCATATAAGTCACTTTATTTCATGTGTAAAACTATACTCCACCCTTCATCCACTGCATATTCCACATGATATTCTATTTTTTCATGTGATGTGAAGATATACGAATCATGTTCTTCATAGTAACCAATATCCATCAAGCAAGATTATTTCATAGAAGTAAATTGTATGGAATATATTTTAAGAACCCTATTAATATTGACCACTTTCATTTGAATAAAAAATATAAAAAAATATTACAGTAGTTTAATTCAATAATATAAGTCAATTTTACATAATATCCCACTTCAATGATGGTAAATGTACCGCTATTATGTGTTTTTAAACCTTATTCCTGATCAACTATATGAAATTTGAAACCATTCACATTATAAACATAAAATTTCTTATCTTTATTTAGAGGACACCAAGAAAAAACTTTAAATATTTTGAAACATTATATCAAATATCAATATTCATGATCTATAATAATTAATATAAATTATTCCATTTATAGAATGTATATATCAACTTATTATAGATAAGTTCTAATACTTATGAACTTACATGATGTGTAAAGTATTTACCAGTTTTTAATTAAAAAATTTTGTTATATATATCTCATTCCATGCTTAACTTCTAAGAAGTATCTTCATTTGTATCCTCATTTATTCAATAAATGGATTTAAAATTTCATTATTTAGTAGCCTGCAATAATTCCAACTATGTTAGTGTAATATTTGAGGTCCTCTAAACTATTAAATCAATAGTAGGAAACATTTTTGATTTATTATTAGGTTTATATTGGGATGAAATATCATAAACTTAAATAAATAGATTGCATCTTGTCTAAATACCGTCCAAGTACCTAGAACAAAGGTTGATACACTCCTATACCAAGTAACCTTCATAAATTGAGCCTTATGGATGAGATTTATTTTCACATATGATTACAAATGATCAAGGTATATGTAAGAAAAATGAATGGAATATAATTAACTATGTATGTAATGCATTATAAATAATGGTTTATTTAAGAATAAGAATATATAAATAAAGTACCTTTCAATTGTATACATCCATAAATAATGTACGAGACCTTCTAATTTAGTTTCCTCAACCAAATGCATAGTCAAATGCATAATGATAGTAAAAATTATGAGGGGAAATATCATATCCATATGAAAAAGTTTTAGTAAAATTGTTTCCATAATCTTTACAAGTTCAATTGGTTTTATATTTTTAACAAAAAGTTGTTTGAAGAATGTGAAAAAATACATTACAACTACAATTACCATTTTAGGTAAAAATCTATATACTTATAAAAGTAATAAACACTATAGAAAAACATATCAATCATGAATCCATGTAACCCACAATACTATAATTCAACACATCTTGAAATATTACTTAAATACCCATCAGGTACTTTCATATGTTTTAATATTTAAAGGAATGCATGCTTCTCCCTACTTTTCATTACAAAAACTATTGAAGCCTACTTTAAATTCTTATCTGGACACAGATCACACTTTATATTCATTCCTTTTATATCCTTCCAAGCATTAAGATGACCCTTTGATTTCACATGATCATTATGTATTATTAGAATCATTTTATCCCAACCATTCTTCTCAATATGCATGACATCAAGATTATAATGTAGCAAAAATAAATCCCCAATATATAAGTTTGAAAAATATACTTTTTATTATTCTATTGTTGTGTTCCACATTCAACTAATGATGTACTTAAAAATAATTTATAATAATCATTAAAATGACATAACTTTCCAAATTATTCTTCAATATTTACTAGTTTTTCCAATATTTATAAAGCTATAAGTAACTTTAGTGGTGAATTATAATCAATGACTCCAATGAATTTTGACTTATTCAGCAAAAATATATTAGATGCACAGTGAAATCTATGATGACATAATAAACACTATTTTTTACTAAAAGTTAGTCATTTAGTCTCAAAATAAAATTTAGAAATTGGAAAAGTGAAACCAATGTAAGCGTTTTAACCAAATAAGTTTCTAATACTTGGGAAGTCAATAATGATTAACATTCGGTTAAAATGAATTTTGAACATTGTCATAGTGTATGCATCATATGTTTCAACACCATTATTCTATAACTCCTATAATTCTTCAATTATATCGTAGAATTATATATCAGTTTCATTTTAAGAATATATTTTATTGTAATAATAATTTAAATTACGATGTATATTTGTTGTATACACATCTACAAAGGGAGATTGTAAGGTATCAAAACTATAAAAATTCTATAACTGGTACTCAAAGTTATAAATGAGTTGAATCCATCACTATCCAATATCAATATCACATTTATATGACCAAATGAGAAATCTATAATTAACGAATAAAATGTTTTCTATGATTTTTAATATCTTGAATTTCACATTAACCCATAATATTTATTTTCTAAGAATCCTATTTCATGTGAATAATGGTTTTAGATGACATGAATAATATTTGTAATCAGGGTTTTAAAGGTAAACAACACAAAACCTTTATATTAGTATTATTTTTTTCTTATTCACAATAGTATATTGACTTATAATTTCAACATTACCTATTGAATTCCATCCAGAAGTTTGAAATATTTTTTACTCATTATAAAAAAAATCCTCTCCTCAATATAGCATAAAATCATCGGGGAAAGAAGTTATTTTTTTATAATTCCTACCAAGATTGTTAAAGATTTTCTTTATATCATAAAAATACTCAATGATATTTTCTTCAGGAAATAAATCATAAAATAATTCTAATATCATGGAAATTGATTTATTTGTATCTCTACATAGGAACTTGATATAGTAAAACTGCATTAGAAAATAAAATTTTGAATACTTGAGACATAATACACCAAGATTTCTATTTACATCATCAAATAAATCATAATTTTTTTTTCTACTCAGTAAATATTTATTTTTTCCTTAGTATTTATAGAATTAGAAAGTTCATCCACTGATATGTTAAAATATTAATGTGGTTGTCCTGAAGTTCTGAAAACATAATTTTTCAAGATAAAATATACAACATCCTTGACTAGTCATAATGATATGTTTTGAAATAGATGACGTTTCTTGTAATTATTAAACATCATTTATTTGGTTTTTAATTTCATTTTCCACTATTAGGGAAGTTGTGTGTTCATTATGATTTAATATAAAGTGTTCATAAACTCCATGTATCTTAAACCATGTCTCAAATTTATATTTAGGGCATGAAAATATTATTCTCCCATCCACAGATTGATTGAAAAATTCAAGATCTAAAAAATACCCCAAAACCTTAGAATAATGAGGTGTGTTCCCAGGTAATTTGATTTAGCTTTTATCCATATATATCACCAAATGGATACACATTCCAAAAAATATAGTTATATAAGAATATATAACTAAAATAAAACTATTAAATCCTTGTATATTTGAAAATGATATTTAAAATTCTTAATAGTACAAGAATGATTTATTAATATAATCAGTGATGGTTGTTACAATAATTTTTTATTTCATAGATTCTTGGACTTCTTTATTAAGAATACAAACACACTCAAATAGAGGTCTCCATTCTAGTGAATAAGGGTAGAAGTTAGAAATTACATTCCATATACTAATACAAAGTCACTAACATAAGTAAAGGAAATAAGAGAATAATTCAAGTAATTATTGAAAAAAATAAGTGAAAATTCAATGGAACACCCAAATAAAACTTATACTTATAGAAATGTAATTTAAGAGTTTATTTTTCATTCAAAAACATTTATTTGAGTTAAATTATATCAGCCCTATATTGATAACCAACTAGCTCTTAAAGAGTATGAGAGGAAAGTGGGGTATGCCTACCCAATCAATTATAAAACAACTCTTTGGGTTATAAGGAAATATTTTAATCCACTTCTTGAATCTTATAAACAAACTAGATTAATGGAGGAATTACATATTGAGACTTACTTGGAACGAGAGATGAAATAAAATGAATAAATTAAGGCATTACTTTGATATCACCCAAGTGAAACTTCTATCATAACCAAACCGTATAAAATTTGAAGGAAATTATGAATTCTGGAAGCCCTATAATTTTGGAGGAATATATCACATCTTCTATTGTAGAGAAAAAGAATCATAAGGAGCATTATAGTTATTCCACGACCTTATCATGTATTTCACAAAGCCTTTGCATCATAACCAAATTGTATTAAGCTCATAACCAACCCTGAGGAGGTGGCGAATCTTGAGAGGGCATGGCTCGGGGGGGGGGGGGGGGGGTCCTTTCTTTTTGATATTTAGTGGTGTTTTTTTAAAAACCATTTTTAATTATTATAATTTTTGTAGTGTGTAATAGTGTTAGGGTAAACCACCCATACCATTCATAGGAAAGGGAATCATGTATAATAATGTTGGGTTAACCAATCCAACCATCCCATTCAAGGTAAGGGAAAGGGGTATATTAGTGTTAGGGAATTTTGAGCCCATCCCATTCCATCAACACATCCTTCAATAATAAGTATACTCAAGAACCTTTCTTAGACAAGAATAACATACAACTTTCAATAAAATATATTTCTATCATATACCAAAGCCTGTAAAGTTCTATTAATTTTATAATAATGATATCATAACATGTGTAAAGAATCAAATCATAAAACTCAAGTAGGATTAAAAAAATAAAAACATTAGGCATGCTTAGTATTTAAATCCTTCACACAAAGAAACCACAAAACATAATTTATCATTTTTTAAACATGGTATAAGGAATACATTACAAAAAAACCTATCAATAAATACATAGAACTAAAACAACCATGGTCATATCATTTTTATCCATAAAACCATTTGAAGAATAATTTATTAGAAGAAAATATTTGGGTTTTTTATTAAATTAACTTGACCATATGACATTTATAACCCAACATATAATTAATATGAGAGAAGGAAGGGGTTTTCCTACTATATAAATTTTAGAGTAGTTCATTGGGGTATAGGGAAAAAACAAGTCACCACTTAAATTTTATGATCATATTAAAACAAAAATTGAATTAGGGATAGGGTTGAACATGGTTTTAAATATAAAATTGGAAAGGAAAACCAAGGTAATACCTTAGTATCATCCATGGTAACCTTTAGTGGCTTCGAAACCATAATATTATTGAATATGTGGTATCACAAGGAGTAAATCACACTATGATAGGGAGCTCATGAGAGTTAGGCTCCAAGATTTTTGAGGTTGGTTGATTTTTCAAATAGTGGAAGCTAATTTCATTTCATTACCTGTTGATATTTAAGATAAAGTCATTCCATGGGAGGTTGGTCATGCTATAGAGAGTCTTATGTGGATTTTATTGATTTTTCAATTGGGAGTGATTCACTCCATGGTGGAAGGTCACATCATGGAGGCTCGATATTCAAGAGTTAGTTTTTTTTGAGTCTAGGTGACCATGATATGATGAGTAAGTTTACCCTAGAGCAAATGTACCAAAAGTTAATCCCATGGTTTTTACCATGAAATGCTTTATGGGTGAAATCCATGAAATCTGGAGGTTTCTTATTTCATACTGTGATGAATAGTATCACACAATGGAGGTTCTTAAGTTAAATCTCATGATTTTGGAAGAGAATGAAAGGCATTCCATGGAGTCAGTAGTCACGTCATTAAGAGGTTGAGTTAACATATTTCTATATGCATATATCCTATCTTTCTCGATGAATATCTGAGAATTAAATGGGTAATCTTGACTTGGTTTTGAAGAGGGTTATTGGAATTTTTTTCCCATTTCAGTTAGTTGAATTAAAGATTGATTAAGAGGGAAACAAATAGATCCTATATCAATAAAGGGATACATATTTCTTAAAAAGGAGTTGTATTTAATAAGATAAGTAGAAAAAGAATTCTAAAACTGTGCTAAAAATTTAATGAATAAGTGAAGGATGCTCCATGATGATTTGACACTAGAAGTTCATGGAGTTAATCAAGTGTATAAGAGTGAATCATATTTATACACCACTATGGGTGTAAACTCACTTTTAATTCATAGAATCGATATAATAACACTTAGAGAAGCAGTAAACTTTTTGAGTGGTTGATACTAGTGATTCATTTATTCTACGAGGGTTGTAGACATGGGGGGTTAGTGAAACTTCTCTAAATTATAAAATTAAGTAGTGCACTTAGTGTTTCAGGTGTATTGGTACATAATAATTTCATACTCCATAGATTATCCCAGTTTGGTTGAACTAGGTAAAATTTCTTCTATCCCTCTACTATTTATAATATCTATTCATACTAGTTTTGAGGGAGAAAGTGTTCATAATAACATTGAAACAAGATCATTGGTGAGGGTTTTTGTAAAATATTTACATACTCTAATTTACTCCTCTCAAGATATTTTCCTTTTTAGGACTAATAAGTAGTATTAGAGCTAGGTTCTTAGTGAATTACTCTATATTAAAAGAATTGGTAATGTTTATTAACCATAAGTGAATTTAGATATTCAATGAAAACAACTTCCAATTATGGAAGAATCAAATTCAAAAATATTTATTCTCTTTGGGAATAAATATCTATATAGATTCCATGCATGGGATCTCATTCAACAAATAAAGCAAGGTATTATTAGAGAAAGAATTAATGGAGCTTGATGGTAATGCCAAGGGATCCAATTCATTGGGAGTAGTATTATCCAACACAATATACCTAAAGGTGATGTAGTATAAATTCTCATATTCTATATAGGAAAAAATTGTTAATATCTATAAAGGTAACTCTAAGTTACATGAAGATAAACTATAGATTCTATGGAATAAGTACAATGATTTAAGGATGCACCGAAATGAGTATGTTGATGAATTATTTTATTGGGTGAACATCATTATGGGGGACATGCTTGAAATAATATAATCCCTTGAAAATATAAAAATCATGAAGAGTATATTAATAATATTACCATTATATTTCAATATGAGGGTCTTAGTTCTTGTTGAAAAAAAACCCAAATCTAATGAAAATAGATAGTATTCACAAGACACTATTTGTATATGAGACAATAAACAATTATAATGAGTCCTTGGAAGAGAAGAATTCTTAAGAAGTGGCATTAAAGGTGATAAATAAACTCACATTAGCGGATTATCTCAAGGAAAATAAAGTTGACGGGGTGATGTATTCACTCTCCTCAAATCTCAAAAGAGTAAAATGAAAATTCAAAGGTAAGCTTTCACTTTACTATTTCTAGTGTGAAAAAATTGGGTATATCACTTCAAGATATCAAAATAAGTTACAATATAACGATGTATATGAAGAACCCATGAAAAAATATTCTAATAGTGTAAAATGAAATAGGATTTCACAACATACATTCTTCAAAAAGTAGACATTTCTTTCACAAGAATATATTAGATTGAAAGAATTATAAGTAGAGGAAATTGAGGACAATAAGGACTTCAATGAGGAAGTTCATGGGGCTATTATATACATACCATAATTTTAGGATAATGATGAAAAAAGTAATAAAATTGAGGTAAGTTTAAGCCTAAATGATAAAATATAATATAATATTAAATAAATTTATATTTGGATGGAAAAAATAAAACCAATGGAGTGGTACATGATTTAAAACTATATTTGTAGTAGAATGAAAAAGAAAACTTTGAGTAGAAGGATGAAATTGAATGACTAAAATCTATAAATACTAGAAAATCAGAAAAATAAATTGAGTTAGAACTCATAATCAAATAGAAAACTATAAATATTGATGTCTTGACCACTTAGGTGAAACATTATTTCAAAATAATTAAATAATTTTAAGTTGAAGTCATGATGATACGATGAAAGCTCAATGATCAAGGGATACTTATAACACATGGTATGACATTGGGGAGTGGGAGTGAATTATCTATGGAAAAAATTAAGAAGAAACATATATAGTCAATGAAAATATTTGATACTTTCCCATAATTGAATCATTTTGAAGATAAAGGAATGTTTTTTAAGGGGCTTGATCGTAAGAAAAAATTAGCGGTGGTTATTGTGAAACTAAAATATTTCATGATCTATAACAAGGTTTATTTGCATGATTAAAAAAATAATCTAAAGGCTATGTATGGAGTAAAAAGGACATGAAATAATACAAAAATAATCTAGTGTTATTTCTGTATCAAGATGGGGCATACACAATATGTGTTTTCCATATAAAAAAATCATTTTAAGACTTAAGAGAAACAAAAATAGACAAGGAAAAATTCCAATACTTGGAATGATTTTCAAAACTATTTTTGTGTGTGTGAAGGTTATGGATATAAAGTAATGAATTTATCATTAAGGATACAAATATATATTCCAAATGAGACTCAAAAAATAATAATAAAGTAGTTAAAAGCATCATCAAGTGGGATGAAAAATCACAATCAATTCACCACCTTATAAGATGCATATGGTTCAATGGAAATGGAGGTGGGAAAATCTCATCCACCACAAAAGAAAGAAAAGTAGTAATCATGGATCAAAAAAAGAAAAGATGAGAAGGAAAATGCCAGAGTTATTTCTTTAAAAGTGATGTATCATGATAGAGCATAGATCCTTAATAGTGGATACACTTCACATATGATGGGAAATAAAAATATTTCTACAGGAATCAATTACTACAAAGAAGGTGTCATCCTATTTTGAGATAATGAAGGTTTGAAGAGAATAGTCTTTGTAAAATCCAAAATTAAAGGGAAAGACTTGATACAAACATATTTCTTGGTGGTCAAAGGCCTTGGTCACAATTTGGTAAGTGTAAGCTAATCATGCGAATCAGGGAATAAAATTAATTTAAACAAGATGGTTTTCATTATCAAAGTAAAAGATAGTATAATTGTGATGCAAGGGAAGTGAATGAAGGGAAATATATGCCTAATTAGTGGAGAAGAAGATATGTATTTTCTATCTAAAGAATAAGAGAAAGAGATATGGAATAAAAGGCTTGGCCGATTGATCCAAAAGTCCTTAGAAGACTTAGTAAATAATAAAGGACCTCATGATATCCCTAAAATTTTACATGAATGCACTCACACATGCGATACTTGTAAAAATGAGAAAATAATTTAGAAAACTTACAAGCTAAAGGATAAGTAGTTGATGAGATTTCTTAAGTTGGTGAAAGCTAATGTGTGTGGGACAATATCATCCAAATTTATATATGTAAAAAGGTATTATGTTATATTTATATATTATTATAGTAGAATGACATGTTTGATGGAAATCTCTCACAAATCCAAAATGTTTAAGTGCATTATCTGATATCAAAGACTGGGGGAGAATATTTTGGTCCAAATTTTTTTGAGTTCTATTCTAATAATTCTATTGAATTCACTAATAATAAGGTGGAATAATATCTTTAGAATCATAAGATAAGGTTCAAAGTTTTAGCAGTGAGTAACCCATAATAAAATAGTGTTGTAAAGAGGAGGAATCAAATCATTATAAGTTTGGCACAGAAAATTCTCACAGAGAAAGATATACTGGAGAAATATTGGAAGGAATGAATGATTACAACAATTTATATCACCAATAAGGCTGTTTATATATCTAAATTAAGAGAATAAACCCTACAAGATACTGTATGAGAAGAATACAACACTAAATTACTTTATTTTTTTTTGAATGTAAGTGATTTATTCTTAATGAGGAGAAGAACCACAAGTTTGAATCTAATGAAGATGAAGATATTTTATTGGATACTCATCCAAAATGAGGGAATAAAAATGCTACAATGAAATTATTTGAAAAACCATTGAAATTCAAGATGTCAATATTTTAAAAAACAAGTAGAATTCATAATTGAATGAGGATTTTTTTATAGTAAAAAAGTGATACAATATCATATGAAAGTGATGTTGAAGTGAGTATCCTAGGGGGAGAACATGGGAGTATATAAGAATCAAAATAATTCACTGATGGTGAGGAAAAAAACAAGTTCAACACCTATGGAGAAGGCAAGTGCCAAGGATGAAATTAATAAAGTAAATATCATTAGTGATTGGTTAGCTTTGATGAAAACATATAAGAAAAATTATCTAAGAAAACTTCTATCCTATCTCAATTAAAGCCTAAGTGTTTTGAAAAGGTTTTCAATGACGTGAATTAGGTTAATTTGATGCATGCAGATGTTTCCCAAATTGAAGAAAATAAAAATTGAGAAATTTTCCTAATGTTGAGAGATAAAATATCATCAGAACCAAGTGGGTGTTCTGTAAAAAACTCAATAAAGATGGCATGGTGAGTCATAAAAAATCATAAATGGAATGAATGAAATATTCCAAAATTTAAGGGATTGATGACGATGAAACAGTTTACCATATATCATATTTGGAAACTATTATATTATTCCTATAAATTTCAATTTAAAGAAAACTCAAGGTGTATTATATGGATGTAAAATCAATATTCCATAAAATAGTCCTTGAGGAGGAAGTGTACATTAAGAAACTGGATGATTTTATTATAGATGAAGGTGAAAGAAAAGTGTTACGGTTGAATAATTTGTTGTATGGTATGAAGAAAACACCAAGATCTTGGTATTTTAGGCTTGATCAATACTAAATAAAGCTTGGATTCTAGTGATTTGAATTTGATCAAAATATATACATCAATAAAGAGAATGATCAAAGGATGTTGGTGATTTTTTATGCTGAAAAAATAATTTTTAGAGGATCTAATAAGGCATAATTCAAGATATTTTTATACTATATGAGGTGAATATTTGAAATTTCCATTATTGGAGATTAACATTTTTCCTTGGCATATAAGAAACTCAAGGAAAACATGGCATGCTTTTTTCTCAATCACAATATTCCAAATACATACTCAATAGATTTGGAATAGAGGAGTCTAGGCCGATGAAAACACTAGTTTTTACCTAAATGAGGTTTTCAAGAGATGATGACTACATGAAGGTTTATGTAAAAAATATAGAAAAAATAATTGGAATCTTATTGTACATAATAGCGACCTGACCTAACATTGTGTTTTCTGCATGTCAAGTTTCATGGTACCAAATATATAATAAAAAAATACAAATAATAGTAGTGAAAATATTTCTTCATTAAATCAATAGAATAGTGTATTTTAGACTGTTTAATCATAAAAAATCATAGCAGAAGTTATTGGGTTACATTGATGCATATTGGGTATGTTCTGTGGATGATCACAAGTTGACATCAGACAATGCATTATATCTTAGTGGTTTGTGAATCTCTTAATTGGGAAAGAATAAAGACTAAATTCTACTATACACCATCAAATATTAATATATTATAACTATTTAGTCATGTAATCAATTTCTATGGATAAATAAATAGGTTGAGGAAATTGGATTTTATGTGAAATATCCTATGGAAATTATGTGTGATAATTCAAGTTCTATTAATCATAACAAAAATATTGTTCATAATTAAAGTACAAAGAACATAAATATAAAGTATCATTTTATCAAGGATAAGGTTGAAAAGGGGTTTTTATTATTGAAGTATGTGCTAGTAAAAAATCACGTTGTGGACATCATGATGAAGGCACCACCTAAGGTTTATTTTGAAAGACATTGGTTGGATCTTGGAGTCTAACTATCTCCATCCAACTAAATTATTTGGATAAGGGACCCCCATTCCCCTATGAAATTTTATATTTATATAAAGTAATGGTGACTCTCTTAAATTAAATGATTTCATTTATAACCATCTCTTATGAAGTTTCAGAGAAGTGATATTTGGGTTAATTGAAGGGGGATGGGGTAGTTGTATATAGATTTATTGTGATAAGTTGTCCATGGTTAGAGATGAAGATGACTAGGAGTATTCTTTCTTATCGATAGAGGGGGATCCATCCCATAATAAAACCTTAGAAATAGGTAGAGTACTTGAATGTTAATTTTGGGGAAGACGTATGATTTTAAAGTATTAAAGCACATAAAGAAAAATGTAGTGTTTTCATGAGGATCTTTTCATTTAACTATTATTTATCACAATGATCTTGACTCATGTGGGCTCAATGTTGGTGATTAGTAAATCATTAATACACTATCTGAAGGAAAGCATTTATGGAATCTAATATTAGTCAGGACTAAGGTTTATATATATATATGAGTATTGAACAAATTATAAAAGAGTTTTTAATAAACCCAATGTGGGGTATTATTAGAAAAAATCATTTGAAACATTTTTGGTTGTTTTTGTTGATAATATTGGTGTAGGGAGACTTCCAAAGTAGTTTACAAAGGAATTAATAAGTATAAATTATTTTTATATGAAGTTAGAAGGAGTTATAGCAGTCCTAACTGTAGGAGAAGATTCACACAGTGACATCCAAGGTCACACCATGAGCAACTATGATAGAAACATTAGTTATATAGGTTTGTATCACAGGGATTAATTCACACTCTAATAGGGAAATTTTGAATGTTAAGCTCTCATTTTTTGAGGTTGTTGGTTATTAACACTATGGAAGCTAGTTTCACATCATGACTTGTTGATATGTAATAGTAAGTCATGCCATGGGAGGTTGGCCATTCTATGGAGAGTCTTAGGTGGGTTTCAATGATTTTTTTGATTGGGAGTGGTTCACGCCATGGAGGAAGGTTACTCCATGGAGAATCAATATTCAAGAGATAGTATTATTAAAGTATGAGTTATTGCACCATGATGGGGAAGTTTACTTCATGGCGCACTTATCAAAATTGAATCATGAGGTTTTCTCTATGATGTATTTTTTGGGTATGAGACATGATTGATACATCACTATTGGTGAAAAATCACTTTTGATTCATGGAGATCAAGACAATAAAATTTTGAGAAGTTGTGACCTATCCGATTGGTTGAGAGCAGTGAGTTATTTGTTATGTGAGGGTTGTAAATTTAGAGGGCCAGTTCAGCTTCTCTAAAATATAGAACAAGCAGTGCGCTAAGTGTTTCAGGTGCATCAACACATCAATGTTGTATTCTCCATGTATTAAATCAATTTTGGTGAACTAATTAATTTTTTTATGACCCTTAATTATTTTATTTATCACTTTATACATGTTATAATGAAGTGAGTGTTCCTCATAATGAAATAACAAGATCATTGATGAGGGTTGTTTGCAAATGATTGACATAACCTACCTTGATGAATAGAAAATCCCAACTGAATCACCTTGAACCAAGGAGGTGGGTCACAACTACTTGTAGATATATAGAGGTAAGGGAGATCTTGGTTTTGACTGAAAAGAGAGTAAATGGGATGAAAATACCAAATGGTATGGTTAAAGGGGTTTAAACATTCGTATTAAAATTAGCATTTGAAATGTCAATACTTTAACCACAAACCATGAATGGTATAAAAATAGCACATCCACAGTCAAACATAACTCATTCAATACAATATGGAAGATTTTATTATAATAAATTAACCTCAATCGATAATAATGGAAGATATTGATATAGATGAAAATAATCATCAAAACTATTTAAGAGAAATATCACCCTTTTTCTTGAAAACATTTTAGAGTATCACTATTTATCAAGAAGCTGTTTAAAATAGATTTTTGAATCAAAGTGTCCCATACCACTTTGAAACTTTTAAATATAATTTTAATTTTAAAACATTAATGTCCATATAAATACATCCTTAAAACCATTTTTAAAACATGGACATTAATGAGAAATATTTAGAAGAATAAAATTTTAAAACCTTTAAAATGGTATTTTAGTTAGAGTTCCTAAAAAAATGAGAGTTGATTGAATATAAATAATTGCTGTAATAAAAACTTAATAATATCCTGATAATAAAGGTATTCATGATATATTATGTAAAAGTATAGTATATACACCAAATAAAAGTGAATTGGGGCATAACAACAAAGAAGTCTCAATGTAATGTAAGTTGAGATGAAATACCTTATAAAGACTGTATCATTAGGTTAAGGATAAATCAATGACATAATTATGTGTGAAAAATATAAATACACTAAATATGATTGGATATTCAGTGTAAAAAAATCAGAGGGCATTCACACATATTCTTGTAACAACAACACCAATGACTTGGATGTTTAACTCAATGAATGAAAATTTAGTTAAGATTACTCTTATCAAGTTCATATCGATGAATTTAGAATTTATCAATGGAGTGATTATGTGTATCAAAATAATAACCACAAAAATGGGAGTGGAAATTACTACATAAATAAATAAAAAGTGATTTCACACAAAATCATTGAGTAAAATAATCAATGAAGTTTGCGTAAAACCCAATGAGTGTAAATCGAAATTAGAAATTCCCTTACCGATTTGGTGACTTACGAAACATACACCCCATGAAAGAAGGATCATACAATGAATATGTAAATACCCATAAATTGAATTATATTACATAAGGAATACAATCATGGGAAGTACATACACCACACAAAAGGAAATAGTGGCAATATAGAATAAATCTCACGAAAATAAGAAGTGAGATGAAAACCCCTTACAATGATGTAATCAATTGATTCATATGAACAAAAGTTTATAACCACCAAATGAATCACAGAATACAATGAATATAAAGATAATATTGATAATATATATGAAATGGCAGTACACAATACACCTCATGCAATAAATAAGTGGCGAACAATGGAAATCTTACATAATTAAAAGTGAGATAAGAAACCCCTTACCTTGTACTTTTACTCAGTATAGGGTAGGTTAAACTCCTGTATAATGGTGAAATAATTTTTATTAAATTATAAAAGAACCAAATACATAAATATGATATCATATATGATATTTTAATATTGCTTTGTTAATAATATTTCAGTAGTATCATCGTTTCGGGTGTTAACTGATTAGTTTTCCTTTATATGCTTGGTTAAATAAGCCATGGTTGTTATGGATATGATTTATCTGATTCATATACATAATTTTATTATGTTAATAAATATTATTTTTAATCATAAAATGAAAATTATTCTATAGTTATTACGATGGGTAATGAATCTCATCACATTCATGGAGACGCTAATCCGTACGTACGCACGAGCGACAATATCATTATATTGACTGTGAAAACATATGTAATTGGATGGTATATAATATATACAGAATAATTATGATTTTATAGTTATTATTTACATTAGTTATACTCATTATTATACCCATCCAAATAATGAAGTATTTGAATAACAATCTACACCACGACGTAGAGATGGTAAGCCGTACGTACACACGTATGATGACTTTGTCATTTATAGGATGGATAAAATAACGAATATAGTTATACCATATTTATAATAATATCACAATATGTAGAAGGTACTGGAGTTATTATTTTGTTATGGAAACAAAAAATAAAGAGGAAGTGTAAGAAGAAAAGAACTTGAAAGAGGGTGGTGAAATTATTACCTCTTCCTCAGGTGTTTGTTTTTGAGTTAATCAAAAGGGATATTTAGGTTGGCTTTATGATCAAAGTAAGGAATCTAGGTTGATTTGAGGGAAGTTGGGAGGATATTTGGGCGATCTAAATGGATTTTTAGGTGTTAAAGTAAGATAAGGGGAAGTAATCTTTTATAAGAGAGGTGAGGGTCACTATAGGAAAACCTTTAAATATTATTTTATAATAAAACAATTTTCAGTTTATAATGGCTAAAAAATTATTTATTTCGAATATAAGGTTGGTATGGATTGAAAAACTCTCAACCAATAGGTTTTAGACAAATTTAGGTTACCATTTTAACCTTATCTTTTAGATTTAACTCTTAGTTAAATAGTTTAACTTTTACCGTGTCTTGTTATATTCTTACACTATATGGTTAATAAACTTACTCTAAACTTACAAGAAAATATCAAGTGGTTAATTAATGAAATATATAATATTATTTAATCCCTTTTAATGAGCTTTATATTTTTAGGAATATTATATCAACCAATAATATAGTATTTTTTTTAAAAACTCATTTATGTCAATTTTGACATTACTTAGTATCTGGTTTTGTAAAAATCCTAATAGAATTATTACTTAGAAAAAAATTTATTTAATAAACCCTAAAATGTCATATTAACCTATAAAATTAGTGTAATTCATCAAAAGTCTCAAAATTACATTTATTTTGTTATTTATAATATCAATTATTTTAATCTTTCATTAATATGGTAATTTCTGTATCATCATTGTGTCATAAATAAATTTAATTATTTAATATCTAAAAATTATAAATAAAATACCATTATTTAGGAAATATTTTTATCTTTCTAATTAATATTTATAGTCTAATATATGTTATGTATAACCCTATATTAAAAATGGTTTAGTTATTAAACTTTGAATTTAACTCTTTTAACTCTTCTTTAAATAAAATAATAATAAATGTCCTAATCTAATCCAAGTGTATCAAAGAGGATAATATTTTATTCCTAAGTCTGTTTTTGGTATAATTACACTTATAAAACAGAATTAGGACATGTGTTAGGGTAATTATAACATCATTTTTACCCTTAATTACCCTATTTACTTTTAACCGTGGTAAATAAATGTCAAAAGTTACTATTCAACAAAAAAATATTTTTATCTTATTAAACCAAATTTTACTTAATGATTTAAACCATGTCTCTTGGATTTTTGAAATTCAACTCACAGAAGCGGTAAAATTAAGTTTTATACAAATTTGCAAATGCTTCTAGAAGGTGGGTAAAAGACGGTAAAAAGTTCAATAAAATTTTATACATCTAATTTTATTATAAAATGACTCCAATGAATAAAATTGAACTTATATAGGTATTATATATCTATTTTGACTTAAAATAAATTTAAATAAAATAAATAATTATTTAAATAAAACGTCGGTTTTAAACTATAACACAATGTTTTTCTCTATTCATCAAAAATTGAATGTTTTCATAAAAATACCAAAACACCACCCTAAGATAATTTTGATATTGTGAATTAAAAAAGGAATTATATTTTACCAAATTAAAAGCATATAATTTTATTTAATTAATTTAAAATTAATTCCCGTTGTCAAAACCGAAAAACAGGTTCCTAAAAAGTAAAAACTATCAAAAGATTGACATGTGTTTATGTCAAATTTAAATGTGAAATTACTTATAATGATCTACATTGTATTAAATGATAAAAATATAATATAATTGTACTTAAAAACCATTCAAATCTATAATTTAACCTTATAAATTATTTCTATTAAAAAAATTGTTTTCAATTAAAATTTAGTATTTTCCAGTATTCATCAAAATTTGAAATTTATCAGAAAAGTACCAAAAATTTATTCAAAATAAATTTTTATGTCTCGGTTCTAAAGAAGAATTTAATTTCATTAAATTGAATATATAAAAGTGTCAAATATTAGTTTTAAAAATGGTTTTCCATTAGAAGGTGGTAAAATTTCATTTTTTGGAAAATACTTCTTTTATCTGAAAAAAAGTAATTTTTTCTTATATTATGTCCAAGAAACACATAATATCGATTCTAAAATTATATGGAGTATATAAAATTCAAAATTCAGTTAATACTATTCATAACCACTTTTGAATGACTAGTTTGGTAAGTCTTGGTGCGCTCAAACTCTGTGTTGCATGTAGCGCAAGATATTGAATTACTTTAAAGAAAATAACATTCTATAAAATCTGGGGGTGTTACATTCTTCCCCCATTTTGGAAATTGCATCCTCACAATTTTAAAATTAGGATTGGGAACTTCATTGAAAGTCCCACATCGAAAAAAGATTCAATAAAACAATCACTTTAAAAGTAAGAAATAGAAGTAGAAAGGTCACCTGAGATATCAAATACTAGGATTCCATGTAGGAAAACATGGATATAGAAGATAAAATAAGTGTCAAGTTCTGATAGAGAGTGATAAAAAACATGATCAGGAGAAAGTTATCAATAATAAAACCACAAACTTGTGATGGGATAAACAACCATTAGTTTCCCAGTAGAAAAAGTAAAGGGACAACATTTTTTTTTGTTTTAAGTTATATTTCATAAAGTTGAGGAATTTATTTATGAGATTGAATAAGAACATAAAGAGATATACTTACTTTTTAAGTATAGTTTCATACTTTAATAAATTTCTACCACTAACTCATCATTTTTTCAAATGATGAGTATTCAAGATGACTTGGTCACACCTGAAGCAATAAAATCAACTTCTAGAGAATCACATGATCCAAAAAGGATAAACTACATATTTACTTTGTCTTTATAGATTCACTAAAACCAAAATGGTTAGTACAAGATCAGATAATCCCCAAAAGGATAATACTTTAGAGAAAGAAATAATAATCTTAATTTCTAAAATTAAACCAAAAATACCCAAAGTTCAATAAATACCATTCAATAAAAAATTGTCTTTAAAATCCTTCAATATAATCAAAACTAATATTAAAACCCAAAACTTAGAATAATTTGATTACGTAGTCTTCCACGTTAAATTGTATCTTCAAATAACATCGAATACTCCTAAAGTCACATACTTAAAGTAATTAACCTAATCACATATTCTATATGATATGTTAATCATTTCCATAAATAACCCAAATTTCTATAAATCCACAATAAAAACATAGATCAAAATCCACCATTACTCCTCAAATGAAATCTCATAATATTCTACTTTCCTAAGGCATATAGTGTTCCCAATAGAGCGAACGTCTTCCAAAATAATATTTATCAATTAATCACTAAATCATTTTCCAATATTAAGGATATCCATTTGATAAGAAATAAAATCCCAAATCAACTTATTATCAATCAATAAAATCATTTAACTAAAAAAATTAGTCACACTAACCAGGGACTTCACGCAGTCCAGTGGTAGGTGATAAATATCAATCACACTTTGGATGTGGGTTCGATTCCCGAAGCTTTGTCTAATGCAACAGGTTGTCACACGGTCTACATGTTGTCCTTTTTCAAAAACTATATTTTATAACATTCTAAAAATGAGAAAAATTCTTCAAAATAACCATAACATATTTTCACCACAAATGTTATCTCATACCTCAAATTTTAATCCCAAAATTTAATAACTTGTAATTTCATCAAATTCAAGGATCATATAAACCCAAATGGTTATTTATAACTACAATAGAAAATATAATTCTTCCTAAACTATAATTTTTACATAACAAACTGTAGGGTTAAAATTACAATAGAAAAGTGTTCCAAAGTAATCCCATCAACAAAGAGCACTAATACTTTTAAACATTTCGCCATCCATTTAGTTCTACATAGGTTCTTCCTTGAACAAGAGGTTATCCTAAAGACTAGGGAATTCACTCGGGTAATGCCCAGGTCCCCTACATTTACAAAAAATTACTCTAAATGGATTATTGGGATAATTTTTATTTTCTTCCATAGTACTCTTCATTTTTCCTTAGAAATTATTTACTTTATATCCTTATTTCCCACACATAAAGAATTTCTTTGTTCCATTGAGACACTTTCCTAGGTTTCTCCTTTCACATTTACTGCAAGATAGAAATAGACCTTTCTTTTCTCCATGGTTTCCACTACAAGAGCTCTTATCATTCACCTCCTTTCTCTTCTTTGTTGAGTCTGGAAGTTGGTTAATATATATGTTGTTGATCATATTTTTGGAAAACTGATTTGGCATGAACACTATATCTTTTACACCTATGAACGATCCATTTCGTTTCTCATTTCCACCACCATGCCCACATTGTACATCAAGTTCAATATTACTATGAATTCCTTGGAATCCAGCCATTGACTAACACAAAAAGCATAATGTGAGTCATAAAATCATTTATAGAATATCATAACAGCTTATTTTCAATCTAAAACACCTTAGGATTAACTAAGTTTATTTATTCTCATCTTATATTAAAATCCTTCAAGTTGGTTAGTAAATAAAATGTGAATTATCCTAAGAATATCCCCTAGGAGTGTCGTAACCAAGAGTGCAGAAAGGCCTATTGTCATGTACCAGGATACCCCGGGACAAGCCCGAAACTCTTTGTTGGAGTTTTCACTCCTAGATACATCTATTCCAGAGCCGCCTCTACCTGATCATATCCAGAAAGGGATATATTTCTTGGAAAACCCACATAATATTTACATTATAAAATTTTTGGGATGTTCATCTATAACAATCCTCAATGTCTATCTTAGGTTAGTGTTTCCTAATCAGAGTTTTTTTTTCTAAATCTAGCTTCCAAGGTTTGTACTAAACTTCCTATGATACCAACTGTAACGCCCCGACCCCAGTTACCCAGAATCGGTGCATTATTACATAACATTGGCATGATATAAGGAATAATTTCCCAAAAGACTGATAAGCTTAGTAGCCTTGGAAGTACAAGATACATACATAAGTTTTACATTACATCATGAAATAAAAAAACAACATTGTGTCCCATTTGAACAATATTATATCACTTAGCCTATTCCTATAGGTTAATCGTAATATACTTCTTTGCATCTGGGAAAAAGTAAAACATAAGAAATGGGTGAGCTCAGATGGTCAGTAAGGATAACAATATAGCAGGAACTATCATAAATAAGAACAAACATTTTAGGCAATGTATAAGACTAGAACACAAGCTTTTTAAACTTAAACTTCTATATAATATAGTAAAGATAAATTAAATAATTCCATTTAATTATTCACATGAATATCCTACTAGTCGAATAATCACATTTAATATCAATATCCAATTTCATAATCATGGAATGCATAATGTCGGACATCATAACCACATATCCAAGACCTCGTTCCAAGACTACAAATAAGATTTCTTCAAGGCCTTGTGCCAAGACACTAGTTAGTTTCATGAGACCTACCGATGCATCTTGGAGCTATAGGGGGATCCACCCATCACTTACTGAGTCTAATACATTCCTCATATGAAATGGTTGAAACATAATCTAAACATTTGTATTAAAACTAGCATACAAAATTTCAATATTTTAACCACAAACCATGAATGGTATAAAAATAGCACATCCATAGTCAAACACAACTCATTCAATAAAATATGAAAGATTTTAATATAATAAATTAACCTCAATAGAGAATAATGAAGGATATTGACAAAGATTAAAATAATCATAAAAACTATTTGAGAGAAATATCCCCCTTTATCTTGAAAACATTTAAAAGTATCACTATTTATCAAGAATCTGTTTAAAATAGATTTTTGAATCAAAGTGTCCCATACCACTTTGAAACTTTTAAAAGGAATTTTAATTTTAAAACATTAATTTCCATATAAATAAATCCTTAAAATCATTTTTAAAACATGGACATTAATGAGAAAGATTTATAAGAATAAAATTTTAAAACATTTAAAATAATATTTTAGTTAGAGTTCCTAACCAAATGAGAGACGCTTGAATAAAAATAATTGAGGTAATCAAAACTTAATAATATCATAATAATAAAGGGATTCATGATATATTATGTCAAAGTATAGTATATACACCTAATAAAAGTGAATTGGCGCATAACGACAAAGAATTCTCAATCAAATGTAAGTTGAGATAAAATCCCATATAAAGACTGTATCCTTAGGTTAAGGATAAATCAATGACATAATTATGTGTGAAAAATATAAATACACTAAATATGATTGGATATTAAGTGTAAAGAAATCATAGTACATTCACACATATTCTTGTAACAACAATAACAATGACTTGGATGTTTAACTCAATGAATGAAAATTGAGTTAAGATTACTCTTATCAAGTTCATATTGACGAATTGAGAATTTATCAATGGAGTGATTATGTGTATAAAAAGAATAAACACACAAATGGGAGTGTAAATTACTACATAAATAAATAAATAGTGATTTCACACATAATCTAGGAGTAAAATAATCAATGAAGTTTGCGTAAAACCCAATGGGTGGAAATCGAAATTAGAAATTACCTTACAGAATTGGTGACTTAGGAAACATACACCCCCTGAAATAAGGATCATACAATGAATATAAAAATACCCATAAATTAATATATATTACATAAGGAATAAAATCATGGGAAGTACATACACGACACAAAATGAAATAGTGGCAATATAGCATGAATCTCAGAGAAATAAGAAGTGAGATGAAAACCCCTTACCATGTTATAATCAATCGAGTCGTATGAATAAAAGTTAATAACCACCAAATGAATCATATAATACCATTAATATAAATAGAATCATGATAATATATATCAAATGGTAGTACACAATACACCACATGCAATAAATAAGTGGAGAACAATGGAAATCTCACGGAATTAAAAGTGAGATAAGAAACCCCTTACCTTGTACTTTTCCTTAGAATAGGGTATGTTAACCTCATGTATAATGGTGAAAAAATTGTTATTAAATTATATAAGAACAAATTACATAAATATTATATCATATATGATCTTCTAATATTTATTTGTTAACAATATTTCAGTAGTATAATCATTTCAGGTGTTAACTGATTCATTTTCCTTTATATGCTTGGTTACGTAAGCCATGTTTGTTATAGATATGATGTATTTGATTCATATACAGAATGATATTATGTTCATAAACATTATTTTTATTCATAAAATAAAAATTATTCTTGAATGATTATGATGGGGAATGAATCTCATCACATTCGTGGAGACGGTAATCGGTACCTATGCACGAGTGACAATATCTTTATATTGATGGTGATATCGTATGTAGTTGGATGGTATTTCATATATAAATAATAATTATCATGTTATATTTTTTATTTAATTCAGTTATACTCTTTATTATACCCATCTAAATAATGAAGTGTTTGAATAACAAAGTACACCACGACGTAGAGACGGTAAGCCGTACGTACGCACGTATGATGAATTTGTCATTTATAGGATGGATAGAATAACGAATATGGCTATAAAATATTTATAATAACATAAAAATATGTATAAGGTACTGTATTTATTATTTTGTTATGGAAACAAAAAATAAATAAGAAGTGTAAGAAAAAAAGAACTTGGATGAGAGTGGTGAAATTATTACCTCTTCCTCAGGTGTTTCCTTTTGAGTTGATCAAAAGGGATCATTAGGTTGAATTCATAATCAAAGTAAGGAATATAGGTTTATGTTATTGAAGTTAGGAAGATATTTGGGTAGGTTTTGTCCGAGACAAATGGCTTTGGAGGTGTGAAATTAAGAGAATGGGAAGTACCCTTTTATAACAGTGGTGATGGTCACTTTAGGAAAACCTTGAAATATTATTTTATAATAAAATAATTTTCGGTTTATAATGTATCAAAAATGAATTATTTAGATTATAAGGTTGGGATAGGTTGAAAACCTCTCAAAAAATATGTTTTAGACAAATTTAGGTTACCATTTTAACCTTATCCTTTAGATTTAACTCTTAGTTAAATAGTTTAACTTTTACCGTGCCTTCTTGTATTCCTAAACTATATGGTTAATAAACTTACTCTAAACTTCCAAAAGAACCTAAAGTGGTTCATTAATGATATATATAATATTATTTAAGCCCTTTTGCTGAACCTTATATATTTAGGTATATTATATCAACCAATAATATAGTATTTGTTTTAAAAAATCATTTATGTCAATTTTGACTATATTTAGTATTTGGTTTTTTTTGAAAATCATAAAAGAATGATTACTTCAAAAAAAAATTATTTAATCAACCCTAAAATGTCATATTAACCTATAAAATTAGTGGAATTTATCAAAAATCTAAAATTACATTTATTTGGATATTTATAATATCAATTAGTTTAATCTTTCAATAATAAGGTAATTACCGCATCATCATTATGTCATAAATAAATTTAATTATTTAATGTCTAAAAATTATAAATAAAATAAAATTATTTTTGAAATCGTTTTATCTTTATAATTAATATTTATATTAGAATTTATCTTATGTATAACCCTATATTATAAATGGTTTAGTTATTAAACTTTGAATTTAACTTTAACGCTTCTTTAAATAAAATAATAATAAATGTCCTAATCTAATCCAAGTGGACCAAAGAGGATCATATTTTATTCCTAAGGTTGTTTTTGGTATAATTACACTTATCTAATAGAATTATAACAGGTGTTAGGGTAATTATAATATTATTTTTACCCTTACTTACCCTATTTACTTTTAACCGTGGTAAATAAAAGTCAAAAGTTATTATTCACAAAAAATTATTTTAATCTTATTGAACCAAATATTACTTAATGATTTCAACCATGTCTCTTGTAATTTTTAAATTCAACTCACAGAAGTGGTAAAATTAAATTTTATGCAAATTTTCAAATGCTCCTAGAAGGTGGGTAAAAGACGGTAAAAAGTTCAATAGAATTTTATACATATGATTTTATTATAAAATGACTCCAATGAATAACATTGAACTTATATAGGTATTATATATATATTTTTACTCAAAATAAATTTTTAAAAAATAAATAATTACTTAAATAAAATTTCGGTTTTAAACTATAACGCAGTGTTTTTTACTATTCATCAAAAATTGAATATTTTCAGAAAAATACCAAAAAATCACCATAAGATAATTTTGATATTCTGAATAAAAAAATGAATTCTAGTTTACCAAATTCAAAATATTTAAGTTTCATTAATTAATTTAAAGTTAATTCCCATTGTCAAAACCAAAAAGTGGGGTATTAAAAAGTAAAAACTATCAAAAGATTGACATGTGTTTTTGTCAAATTTAAATGTGAAATTACTTATAATGACAAAAATTATATTAAATGATAAAAATATAATCTAATTATACTTATAAACCATTAAAATACAAAATTTAACCCTATAAAGTATTTCTATTAAAAAAGTTGTTTTCAATTAAAATTTAGTATTTTCCAGTATTCATCAAAATATGTAAGTTATCAGAAAAGTACCAAAAATTTATTAAAAATAAATTTTTATGTCACGGTTATAAATAA
Source organism: Viscum album (assembly GCA_963277665.1). Classification (NCBI taxonomy): domain Eukaryota; kingdom Viridiplantae; phylum Streptophyta; class Magnoliopsida; order Santalales; family Viscaceae; genus Viscum; species Viscum album. Next base: position 782,335,925 of record OY728145.1, read on the forward strand.
GAATTTAATTTCATTAAATTGAATATATAAAAGTATCAAATATTCGTTTTAAAAAAGGTTTTCCATTAGAAGGTGGTAAAGTTGATTTTTTTGAAAAATACTTCTTTTATCTGAAAAAATGAATTTGTTATTATATTATGTCTAAGAAACACATAATATGGATTCTAAAATTATATGGAGTATATAAAATTCAAAATTTAGTTAATATTATTCATAATCTATTTTGAACGACTAGTTTGGTAAGTCGTGGTGTGCTCATACTCTATGTTGCGTGTAGCACAAGCTATTGAATTAATTTAAAGAAAATTACTTTCTATGAAATCTTGGGGTGTTACATTCTACCCCCATTTTGGAAATTTCACCTTCACAATTTTAAAATTGGGCTTGGTAACTTCATTGAATGTCCCACATCTAAAAAAGATTCAATAAAACTATCACTTTAAAAGTAAGAAAGAGAAGTACAAAGGTCACCCGAGATAACCCATACTTGGATTCCATGTAGGAAAACATGGATATGGAAGGTAAACTAAGTGTCATGTTATGATGGAGAGTGATAGAAAACAAGATTAGGAGAAAGTTAACAACAATAAATCCACAAACTTGTGATGAGATAAACGATCATTAGTTTCCTAGTAGGAAATCTAAAGGGACAACATTTGTTTTTTGTTTTAAGTTCCATTTCATAAAGTTGAGAAATTTATTTATGAGATTGACTAAGAACATAAAGTGATATAATTAATTTTTAAGTAGCGTTTCATCCTTTAATAAATTTCTACCACTAACTCATCTTTTTTTCAAGTGATTAGTATTCAAGATGACTTGGTCACACCTAAAGCACTAGAATCAACTTCTAGAGAATCACATGATCCAAAAGGGATAAACTATATATTTACTTTGTCTTAAGAGATTCACCAAAACCAAAATGGTTAGGACAAGATAAGATGATCCCCAAAAAGGATAATCCTTTAGAGAAATAAATAATAATCTTAATTTCTAAAATTAAACCAACAATACCCAAAGTTCAATAAATACCATTCAATAAAATGTTTTCCTTAAAACACTTCAATAAAATCCAAACTAATATTGAAACTTAAAACTTAGAATAATTTTATTACATAGTCTTCCACATCAAATTGTATCTCCAACTAACATCGACTACTCTTAAAGTCACATACTTAAAGTAATTAACCTAATCACATATTCTATATGATAGGTTAAACATTTGCATAAATAACCCAAATCACTATAAATCAATAATAAAAACATAGATAAAAATCCACCATTACTCCTCAAATGAAATATCATAGTATTCTATTTTCCTTAGGCATATAGTGTTCCCAACAGAGCTAATGTATTCCAAAATAACATTTATCACTTAATCACCAAATCATTTTCTGATACTAAGGATATCCATTTGATAAGACATAAAATCACAAATCAACTTATTATTGATCAATAAAATCATTTAACTAAAAATAATTTGTCACACTAACTAGGGACTTCATGTAGTCCAGTGGAATGTGATAAATCCCAATCGCATTCTGGTTATGGGTTCAATTCCTGTAGATTTGTCCGACGCAACGGGTTATCACATGGCCAGCCCGTTGTCCTTTTTTAAAAACTATACTTTATAACATTCTTAAAATGAGAAAAATTCTTCAAAATAACCATAACATAATTTCCACACAAATTTTATCTCATACCTCGCATTTTCATCCCAAAATTTAATAACTTTTATTTTCATCAAATTCAAGGATCATATAAACCAAAATGGTTATTTATAACTATAATAGAAAATATAATTCTTCCTAAAATAGAATTTTCACATAACAAACTGCAGGGTTACACATACAAGTGAAAAGTCTTCCAAAGTAATCCCATCAACAAAGAGCACTAATACTTTTAAACATTTCTCCATACATTTATTTCCTTATAGGTTCTTCTTGGACCAAGAGGTTATCTTAAAGAATAGGGAATTCACCCGAGTAATGCCTAGGTCCCCTACATTTATGGAAAATTACTATAAATGGATTCTTGGGATCATTTTTATTTTATTCCATAGTACTCTTCATTTTTCCTTAGAAATTATTTAATTATGTCCTTCTTTCACACACATAAAGAATTTCTTTGTTCCATTGAGACACTTTCCTAGGTGTCTCCTTCCACATTTCTTGTATGATGGAAATTGAGATTTCTTTTCTCCATGGTCTCCACTGCTAGAGCTCTTATCATTCACCACCTTTCTCGTCTTTGTTGAGTCCGGGAGTTGGTTAATATATATATATATTGTTGATCATATTTTTGGAAAAATGATTTGGCAGGAACATGATATCTTTTACACTTATCCAAAATCCATTTTTTTGCTCATTTCCACCACTATGCCCACCTTGTACATCATGTTAAATATTACTATGACTTCCTTGGAGTCTAGCGATTGACTAACACTAGAAAGCATAATATGAGTCATAAAATCATTTAGAGAATATCATAACACCTTATTTTCAATCAAAAACACCTTAAGATTAACTATGTTTATTTATTCTCATCTTATATTAAAATCATTAAAATCTGATTGTAAAGAAAATTTGAATTATCTAAGCATATCCCTTGGGAGTGTTATAACCAAGAGGGCAGCAAGACCCGTTGTCATGTACCAAGATACCTCGGGTCAAGCCCAAAACTCCTTGTCAGAGTTTTCACTCCTAGATATATCTGTGCCAGAGTGCCTCTACATGCTCACATCCAGACAGAGATGTATTGCTTGGAAAACCCACATAATATATACATTACCAAATTTTTTGGATGTTCTTCTATACCAATCCTCAATGTCTATCTTAGGGTGGTGTTTCCTAATCAGAGTTTTTTTATTCTAAATATAGCTTCCAAGGTTTTTACAAAACATCCTCTGATACCAACTATAAAGCCCCGACCCTAGTTACTCAGAATTGGTGAATTATTACATAACATTGGTATGATATAAGGAATCATGTCCTGAAAGACTGATCTTTTTAGTAACCTTGGAAGTACTAGATACATACATAAGTTTTACATCACATCATGAAATAAAAAAAAACAACATTGTGTCCCCTTTGAACACTCTTATATCCATTAGCCTATTCCTATAGGTTAATTGTAATATAATTCTTTTCATCCTGAATAAAATAAAACATAAGAATGAAGTGAGCTCAGATGCTTAGTAAGGATAACAATATAGTGGAAACTATCATAAATAAGAAGAAACATTCAAGGCAATGTATAAGATTAGAACACTATCCTTTTAAAATTAAAATTCAACATAATATGGAAAAGATAAATCAAATAATTAAATTTAATTATTCACATGGATATTCTCTTAGTCAAATAATCACATGTAATATTAATATCCAATTTCATAATGATGGAATACATAATGCCAAACATCATAACCACATATTCAAGGCCTCGTGCCAAGACTACAAATAAGATTTGGTCAAGGCCTTATGCTAAGACACTAGTTTGTCTCATGAGACATACCGATGCATCTAGGAGCAATAGTGGGATCCACCCGTCACTTACTAAGTCGAATGCATTCCTCATATGAAAAGGATGAAACATAATCTAAATATTCGTATTAAAACTTGCTTACGAAATGTCAATATTTTAACCACAAACCATGAATGGTATAAAAATAACACATCCTCAGTCAAACATAACTCATTAAATACAATATATAAGATTGTATTATAATAAATTAACCTCAATCAAGAATAATGAAGTATATTGACATAGATGAAAATAATCATCAAAACTATTTGAGATAAATATCCCCCTTTTTCTTGAAAATATTTAAAAGTGTCACTATTTATCAAGAAGATGTTTAAAATACATTTTTGAATCAAAGTGTCTCATACCACTTTGAAACTTTTGAAAGTAATTTTAATTTTAAAAAATTAATGTTTATATAAATAAATCCTTAAAACCATTTTTAAAACACGGACATTAATGAGAAAGATTTAGAAGAATAAAATTTTAAAACATTTAATTTGATATTTTAGTTAGAGTTCCTAAACAAATGAGAGATGCTTGAATACAAATAATTGAGGTAATAAAAACTTAATAATATCATGAGAATAATGGTATTCATGATATATTATGTCAAAGTACAGTATATACACCAAATAAAAGTGAATTGGTGCATAACAACAAAGAATTATCAATGGAATGTAAGTTGAGATGAAATCCATTATCAAGACCGTATACTTAGGTTAAGGATAAATCAATGACATAGTTATGTGTGAGAAATATAAATATTCTAAATATTATTGTATATTTAGTGTAAAACAATCATATTACATTCACATATATTCTTGTAACAATAACACCAATGACTTGGATGTTTAACTCAATGAATGAAAATTGAGTTAATATTAATCTTATCAAGTTCATATCGATGAATTGAGAATTTGTCAATGGAGTGATTATGTGTATAAAAAAATAACCAAAGAAGGGGAGTGGAAATTAATACATAAATAAATAAATAGTGACTTCACACATAATATTGGAGTAAAAGAATCTATGAAGTTTCCGTAAAACCCAATGAGTGGAAATCAAAATTAAAAATTCCCTTACCGATTTTGTGATTTAGGAAACATACAACCCATGAAAGAAGGATAAAAAAATTAAGATTTTAATACCAATAAATTAAATTATATTACATAATTAATACAATCATGGGAAGTACATACACTACACAAAATGAAATAGTGGCAATATAGCATGAATCTCATGGAAATAAGAAGTGAGATGAAAACCCCTTACCATGTTGTAATAAATAGTGTCATATTAACAAAAGTTAATAAACACCATATTAATCATAGAATAACATGAATATAAAGATAATAATGATAATATATATCAAATGGAAATACACAATACACCACATACAATAAATAAGTGGCGAACAATGGAAATCTCACGGAATTAAAAGTGAGATAAAAAACCCCTTACCTCGTAATTTTACTTAGCATTGGGTAGTTTAACCTCATGTATAATGGTGAAATAATTGTTATTAAATTAAAAAATAACCAAATATATAAATATGATATCATATATGATCTTCTAATATTGATTTGTTAATAATATTTCAATAGTATCATCGTTTCGGGTGTTAACTGATTCATTTTCCTTTATATTCTTGGTTACGTAAGCCATGTTTATTATGGATATGATGTATTTTATTAATATAAAGAATTATATTATTTTTATAAACATTATTTTTAATCATAAAATGAAAATTATTCTAGAATGATTACGATGGATAATGAATCTCATCACGTTCGTGGAGACGGTAATCCGTACGTACGCACGAGCGACAATATCATTATATTGACGGTGAAATCATATGTAATTGGATGGTATTTCATATATAAAGAATAATTATCATGTTATATTTATTATTTACATCAGTTATACTCATTATTATACCCATCCAAATAATGAAGTGCTTGAATAACAAACTGCACCACGACGTGAAGACGATAAGCCTTACGTACCGACATATGGTGACTTTGCCATTTATAGGATGGATAGAATAATGAATATGGTTATAAAATATTTATAATAACATCAAAATATTTAGAAGTTACTGGAGTTATTATTTTGGTATAGAAAAATAAATAAAGAGGAAGTGGAAGAAGAAAAGAACTTGAAAGAGGGTGGTGAAATTATTACCTCTTCTTCAGGTGTTTCCGTTTGAGTTGATCAAAAGGGATCCTTAGGTTGGATTTATGATAAAAGTAATGACTCTATGTTTATGTGAGATAATTTTGGAGGATATTTGGGCAGGTTGTGGCTGAGCCAAATGGATTTGGAGGTGTGAAATTAAGATAAGGGAAAGTACCCTTTTATAAGAGAGGCAGAGGTCACTTTAGAAAAACCTTGAAATATTATTTTTTAATAAAATACTTTTCGATTTATAATGGATCCAAAATAATTTATTTCAAATATAAGGTTGGTATGTGTTGAAAAACTCTCAAACAATAGGTTTTAGATAATTTTAGGTTACCATTTTAACCTTATCTTTTATATTTAACTCTTAGTAAAATAGTTTTACTTTTACCGTGTCTTCTTGTATTATTACACTATATGGTTAATAAACTTAATATAAACTTCCAAGAGAACCACAAGTGGTTCATTAATGACATATATATTATTATTTATGAACTTTTTCAGAACCTTATATTTTTAAGAATATTATATCAACTAATAATATAGTATTTTTTTTAAAAACTCAATTTTGTCAATTTTGACATTATTTAGTATTTGTTTTTTTTAAATCACAAATACATGATTACTTAGAAAAAAATTATTTAATCAACCCTAAAATGTCATATTAACCTATAAAATTAGTTTAATTCATCAAAAGTCACAAATTACATTTATTTGGATATTTATAATATCAATTATTTTAATCTTTCATTAATAAGGTAATTACTGCATCATCATTGTGTCATAAATAAATGTAATTATTTAATGTCTAAAAATTTTAAATAAAATACCATTATTTAGGAAATATTTTTATATTTCTAATGAATATTTATAGTCGATTTTATCTTATGTATAACCCTTTAATAAAAATGGTTTAGTTATTAAACTTTGAATTTAACTCTTTTAACTTTTCTTTAAATAAAATAATAATAAATGTCCTAATCTAATTAAAGTGGACCAAAGAGGATCATATTTTATTCCTAATTCTATTTTTGGTAGAATTAAACTTATCCAATAGAATTAGGATATGTTTTGGGCTAATTATAATATCATTTTTACCCTTAATTACCCAATTTACTTTTAATTATGGTAAATAAAAGTCAAAAGTTACTATTCACCAAAAATTATTTTCAACTTATTGAACCAAATTTTACTTCCTGATGTCAACCGCGTCTCTCATAATTTTTAAATTCAACTCACAGAAGTGGTAAAATTATGTTTTATGCAAATTTGCAAATGCTCCTTGAAGGTGGGTAAAAGACGGTAAAAAGTTCAATAAAATTTTATACTTTTAATTTTATTAAAAAATGAATCCAATTAATAAAATTGAACTTATATTGGTTTTATATATATATTTTGAATTAAAATAAATTAAAATAATATAAAGAATTATTTAAATAAAACGTTGGTTTTAAACTGTAACACAGTGTTTTTCACTATTCATCAAAAATTGAATGTTTTCAGAAAAATACCAGAAAATTACCCTAAGATAATTTTGATATTAAAAATTCAAAAATGAATTCTATTTTTACCAAATTCAAAACATAGATGTGTCATTAATTAATTTAAAACTAATTTCCATCGTCGAAACCGAAAAGCGGGTTTTTAAAAAGTAAAAACTATCAAAAGATTGACATGTGTTTATGTCAAATTTAAATGTGAAATTAATTATATGACCAAAATTGTATTAAATGATAAAAACATAATCTAATTATACCTCCAAACCATTAAAATACATAATTTAACTCTATAAATTATTTCTATTAAAAAAGTTGTTTTGAATTAAAATTTAGTATTTTCCAGTATACATCAAAATATGTAAGTTATCAAAAAAGTACCAAAAATTTATTCAAAATAAATTTTATGTCCCTGTTATAAAGAAGAATTTAATTTCATTAAATTGAATATAAAAAAGTGTTAAATATTTTTTTTAAAAATATTTTTTCATTAGAAGGTGGTAAAATTGAATTTTTTGGAAAATACTACTTTTATCTGAAAAAATTAATTTTTTATTATATTATGTCTAAGAAACACATAATATGGATTCTAAAATTATATGAAGTATATAAAATTCAAAATTCAGTTAATACTGTTCATAACCACTTTTGAACGACTAATTTGGTAAGTCATGGTGTCCTCATACTCTGTGTTGCGTGTAGCGCAAGTTATTGAATTACTTTAAAGAAAATAACTTACTATGAAATCTTGGGGTGTTACATTATTCCCCCATTTTGGAAATTGTGCCCTCACAATTTTAAAATTGTGCTTGGGAACTTCATTGAAAGTCCCACATCGGAAAAAGATTCAATGAAACTATCACTTTAAAAGTAAGATAGAGAAGTACAAAGGTTACTCAAGATAACCCATACTAGGATTCCGTGTCGGAAAACATGGATATGGAAGATAAAATAAGTGTCAAGTTCTGATGGAGAGCGATAGAAAACATGACCAGGATAAAGTTAACAACAATAAAACCACAAACTTGTGATGGGATAAACAGTCATTAGTTTCCCAGTTGGAAAAGTAAAGGTAAAACATTTGTTTTTTGTTTTAAGTTCCATTTCATAAAGTTGAGGAATTTATTAATGAGACTGACTAAGAACATAAATAGATATAATTAATTTTTAAGTAGAGTTTCAATCTTTATTAAATTTATACCACTAAATCATCTTTTTTTCAAACGATGAGTATTCAAGATGACTTGGTCACACCTGAAGCACTAGAATCAACTTCTAGAGAATCACATGATCCAAAAAGGATAAACTATATATTTACTTTTTCTTTAGAGATTAATCAAAACCAAAATGGTTAGTACAAGATCAGATGATCCCCAAAAAGGATAATCCTTTACAGAAATAAATACTAATCTTAATTTATAAAATTAAACCAACAATACCCAAAGTTCAATAAATACCATTCAATAAATAATTTTCCTTAAAATAATTCAATAAAATCCAAAATAATATTAAAACCAAAAACATAGAATAATTTTATTATGTAGTCTTCCATGTAAAATTGTATCTCCAAATAACATAGACTACTCTAAAAGTCACATACTTAAAGTAATTAACCTAATCACATATTTTCTATGATAGGTTAAACATTTCCATAAATAATCCAAATCACTATAAATCCACAATAAAAACAGAGATAAAAATCCACCATTACTCCTCAAATGAAATATCATAGTATTCTATTTTCCTTAGGCATATAGTTTTCCTAACAGAGCGAATGTATTCCAAAATAACATTTATCACTTAATCACCAAATCATTTTCTGATACTAAGGATATCCATTTGATAATACATAAAATCCCAAATCAACATATTATTGATCAATAAAATCATTTAACTAAAAATAATTATTCACACTAACCAGGGACTTCATGTAGTCTCGTGGTAGGTGATAAATCCCAATCACACTCTGGTTATGGGTTCGATTCTCGTATCTTTGTCCAACGCAATGGGTTGTCACATGGTATGCTTGTTGTCCTTTTTCAAAAACTATATTTTATAACATTACCAAAATGATAAAAATTCTTCAAAATAACCATAACATAATTTCACCAAAAATGTTATCTCATACCTCGCATTTTCATTCCAAAATATAATAAATTTTAATTTCCTCAAATTCAAGGATCATATAAACCCAAATGGTTATTTATAACTATAATAGAAAATATAATTCTTCCTAAAATATAATTTTCACATAACAAACTTCAGGGTTACACATACAAGAGAAAAGTCTTACGAAGTAATCCCATAAAAAAAGATCACTAATACTTTTAAACATTTATCCATCCATTTATTTACCTATAGGTTCTTCCTGGACCAAGAGGTTATCATAAAGAATAGGGAATTCACTCGGGTAATGCCTAGGTCCCCTACATTTATAGAAAATTACTGTAAAAAGATTCTTGGGATCATTTTTATTTTCTTCCATAGTACTCTTCATTTTTCCTTGGAAATTATTTACTTTATGTCCTTCTTTCGCACACATAAAGCATCTCTTTATTCTATTGAGACACTTTCCTAGGTGTCTCCTTCCACATTTCTTGCATCATGGAAATTGAGCTTTCTTTTCTCCATAGTATCCACTGCTGGAGCTCTTATCATTCACCACCTTTCTCTTCTTTGTTGAGTCCGAGAGTTGGTTAATATATATGTTGTTGATCATATTTTTGGAAAACGGATTTGGCATGAACATGATATCTTTTACACCTATCAATAATCCATTTTATTGCTCATTTCAACCACCATTCCCACCTTGTACATCATTTTCAATATTACTACGACTTCCTTGGAATCTTTCCATTGAATAACACAAGAAAGCATAATGTGAGTCATAAAATAATTTAGAGAATATCATAACTCCTTATTTTCAATCTAAAACACATTAGGATTAACCATGTTTATTTATTCTCATCTTATATTAAAATATTTAAATTTTTTTTGTAAATAAAATGTGAATTATCCTAAGCATATCCCCCAGGAGTGTCATAACCAAGAGTGCAGCAAGGCCTGTTGTCATGTACCAGGATACCCCGGGTCAAGCTCAAAACTCCTTGTCAGAGTTTTCACTCCTAGATACATCTGTTCCAGAGCTACCTCTACCTGATCATATCCGGACATAGATTTATTTCTTGGAAAACCCACATAATATATACATTACCAATTTTTTTGGATGTTCTTCTATACTAATCCTCAATGTCTATCTTAGGGTAGTGTTTTTTAATCAGAGTTTTTTCTTATAAATCTAGATTCCAAGGTTTGTATTAAACTTCCTCTGATACCAACTATAAAGCCCCGACCCCAGTTACTCATAATTGGTGAATTATTAAATAAAATTGGTATGATACAAGGAATCATGTCCCAAAAGACTGATCTGTTTAGTAACCTTGGAAGTACCAGATACATACATAAGTTTTATATTACATCATGAAATAAAAAAAACAACATTGTGTCCCCTTTGAACACTCTTATATCCCTTAGATTATTCCTATAGGTTAATCGTAATATACTTCTTTTCATCCTATAAAGAATAAAACATAAGAAAGGGGTGAGATCAGATGCTCAGTAAGGATAACAATGTAGCGGAAACTGTCATAAATAAGAACAAACATTTAAGGCAATGTATAAGACTAAAAAACTATCCTTTTAAACTTAAACTTCAACATAATATGGAAAAGATAAATCAAATAATTCAATTTACTTATTCACATGGATATTCTACGTGTCAAATAATCACATTTATTATTAATATCCAATTTCATAATGATTGAATGCATAATGTCGGACATCATAACCACATAGTCAAGGCCTTATGCCAAGACTACAATTTAGATTTGGTCAATGCCTTGTACTAAGACACTAGATTGTCTCATGAGACATACCGATGCATCTAGGAGCTATAGTGGGATCCACCCTTTACTTACTAAGTCCAATGCATTCCTCATATGAAAAGTTTGAAACATAATTTAAATATTCGTATCAAAACTAGCATATAAAATGTCAATATTTTAACCCCAAACCATGAATGGTATAAAAATAGCACATCCTAAGTCAAAAATAACTCATTCAATACAATATGTAAGATTGTATTATAATAAATTAACCTCAATCGAGAATAATTAAGGATATTGATGTAGATGAAAATAATCATCAAAACTATTTGAGATAAATATCCTCCTTTTTCTTGAAAACATTTAAAAGTATCACTATTTATCAAGAAGATGTTTAAAATAAATTTTTGAATCAACGTGTCCCATACCAATTTGAAAATTTTAAAAGTAATTTTAATTTTTAAACATTAATGTACATATAAATAAATCCTTAAAACCATTTTTAAAACATGGACATTAATGAGAAAGATTTAGAAGAATAAAATTTTAAAACATTTAAAATGATATTTTAGTTAGATTTCCTAACCATATGAGAGATGCTTGAATAAAAATAATTTAGGTAATAAAAACTTAATAATATCATGAGAATAAATGGATTCATGATATATTCTGTTAAAGTACTGTATATACACAAAATAAATGTGAATTGGCGCATAACAACAAAGAATTCTCAATGGAATGTAAGTTGAGATGAAATCAATTATAAAGACCATATACTTAGGTTAAGGATAAATCAATGACATAATTATGTGTGAAAAATATAAATACACTAAATATTATTGTAAATTTAGTGTAAAACAATCATAGTACATTCATACATATTCTTGTAACAACAACACCAATGACTTAGATGTTTAATTCAATGAATGAAAATTGAGTTAAGATTAATCTTATCAAGTTCATATAGATAACTTCATAATTTATTAATGGAGTGATTATATGTATCAAAATAATAACAAAAAAAGGGGAGTTGAAATTAATACATAAATAAATAAATAAATAGTAACTTCACACATAATCTTGGAGTAAAATAATCTATGAAGTTTCTGTAAAACCCAATGAGTGGAAATCGAAATTAAAAATTCCCTTACTGATTTTGTGACTTAGGAAACATACAACCCATGAAATAAGTATCATAAAATTAATATGTAAATACCCATAAATTAAATTATATTACATAAGGAATACAATCATGGGCAGTAAATACACCACACAAAAGGAAATAGTGGCAATATAGCATGAATCTCAAGGAAATAAGAAGTGAGATGAAAACCCCTTACCATGTTGTAATCAGTCGAGTAATTTGAAAAAATGTTAATAACCACCAAATTAATCATATAATACCATGAATATAAATATAGTCATGATAATATATATCAAATGGCAATACACAATACACCACATGCAATAAATAAGTGGCGAATAATGGAAATCTCACAGAATTAAAAGTGAGATAAGAAACCCCTTACCTTGTACTTTTCCTTAGTATATGTTAGGTTAACCTCATGTATAATGGTGAAATAATTGTTATTAAATTATAAAATAAACAAATACATAAATATGATATCATATATGATCTTATAATATTGTTTTATTAATAATATTTCAGTAGTATCATCGTTTCAGGTGTTAACTGAATCGTATTCCTTTATATACTTGGTTACATAAGCCATGTTTGTTATGGATATGATTTATTTTATTCATATAAAGAATTATATTATGTTCACAAACATTATTTTGAATCATAAAATGAAAATTATTCTAGAATTATTACGATGGAGAATAAATCTCATCACGTTTGTGGAGACGGTAATCCGTACGTACGCACGAGCGACAATATCATTATATTGACGGTGAAATCATATGTAATTGGATGGTATATAATATATAAATAATAATTATCATGTTATATTTATTATTTACATTAGTTATACTCATTATTATTCCCATCCAAATAATGAAGTGTTTGAATAACAAACTACACCACGACGTGAAGACGACAAGCCGTACGTACCAACATATGACGACTTTGTCATTTATAGGATGGATAGAATAATGAATATGGTTATAACATATTTATAATAAAATCACAATATGTAGAAGTTACTAGAGTTATTATTTTGGTATGGAAACAAAAAAGAAAGAGGAAGTGGAAGAAGAAAAGAACTTGAAAGAGGGTGGTGAAATTATTACCTCTTCCTCGGATGTTTCCTTTTGAGTTGATCAAAAGGGGTCCTTAGGTTGGATTTATGATCAAATTAAGGACTATAGGTTGATTTGAGGGAAGTTTGGAGGATATTTGGGTAGGGTGTGGCCGAGACAAATGGATTTGGAGATGTGAAATTAAGATAAGGGGAAGTACCCTTTTATAATAGAGGTGGTGGACACTTTAGGAAAACCTTGAAATATTATTTTATAATAAAATAATTTTAGATTTATAATGGAAGAAAAATGATTTATTTCGAATATAAGGTTGGTATGGGTTGAAAAACGCTCAAAAAATAGGTTTTAGACAAGTTTAGGTTACCATTGTAACCTTATCTTTTAGATTTAACTCTTAGTTAAAGAGTTTAACTTTTACCGTGTCTTCTTGTATTCTTACACTATATGGTTCATAAACTTACTCTAAACTTCCAAGAGAACCTCAAGTGGTTCATTAATGAAATATATAATATTATTTAATCACTTTTTCAGAACCTTATATTTTTAATAATATTATATCAACCAATAATAAAGTATTTTTTTTAAAAACTCAATTTTGTTAATTTTGAAATTATTTAGTATTTGGTTTTTTGTAAAAATTATAACAGCATGAATACTTCGAAAAAAATTTATTTAATCAACCCTAACATGTAATATTAACCTATAAAATTAGTGTAATTCATCAAAAGTCTCAAATTACATTTATTTGGATATTTATAATATCAATTATCTTATTCTTCCATTAATAAGGTAATTACTGCATCATCGTTATGTCATAAATAAATGTAATTATTTAATGTATAAAAATTATAAATAAAATACCATTCTGTAGCAAACATTTTTATATTTCTAATTAATATTTATAGTCTAATTTATCTTATGTATAACCCTATATTAAAAATGGTTTAGTTATTAAATGTTGAATTTAATTCTTTTAACTCTTCTTTAAATAAAATATTTTTAAATGTTCTAATCTAATTAAAGTGGACCAAAGGGGATAATATTTTATTACTAAGGCTGTTTTTGGTAGAATTACACTTATTCAATATAATTATAACATGTGTTAGGGTAATTATAATATCATTTTTACCCTCAATTACCCTATTTACTTTTAACTCTGGTAAATTAAAGTCAAAAGTTACTATTCACCAAAAATTATTTTCAAATTATTGAACCAGATTTTATTTACCTATGTCAACCTTGTCTCTACGAATTTTTAAATTCAACTCACAGAAGCGGTAAAATTAAGTTTTATGCAAATTTACAAATGCTCCTAGATGGTCGTTAAAAGATGGTAAAAAGTTCAATAAAATTTTTTACATCTAATTTTATTATAAAATGACTCTAATGAATAACATTGAACTTATATAGGTATTATATATCTATTTTGACTTAAAATAAATTTAAATAAAACAAATAATTATTTAAATAAAATGTCTGTTTTTAACTATAACACAATGTTTTTCAATATTCATCAAAAATTGAATGTTTTCAGAAAAATACTAGAAAATTACCCTAAGATAATTTTGATATTAAAAATTCAAAAATGAAATCTATTTTACCAAATTAAAATCCTATAAGTGTCATTAATTAATTTAAAATTAATTCCTGTTGTCGAAACGGAAAAGCGGGTTTTTAAAAAGTAAAAACTATCAAAATATTGACATGTGTTTATGTCAAATTTAAATGTGAAATTACTTATAATGACCAAAATTGTATTAAATGATAAAAATATAATCTAATTATACTTCCAAACCATTAAAACACCTAATTTAACCCTATAAATCATTTCGATTAAAAAAGTTATTTTCAATTAAAATTTAGTATTTTCCTGTATTCATCAAAATATGTAAGTTATCAGAAAAGTACCAAAAATTTATTAAAAATAAATTTTTTGTCCCGTTTCTAAAGAAGAATTTAATTTAATTAAATTTAATATATAAAAGTGTTAAATATTGGTTTTAAAAAAAAGTTTTCCATTAGAAGGTGGTAAAATTTCATTTTTTGAAAAATACTTCTTTTATCTGAAGAAAATGAATTTGTTCTTATATTATGTCCAAGAAAACCATAATATGGATTCTAAAATTATATGGAGTATATAAAATTCAAAATTCAGTTAATAATATTCATAACCCCTTTTTAATGACTAGTTTGGTAAGTCGTGGTGAGCTCAAACTTTGTGTTGCGTGTAACACAAGCTATTGAATTACTTTAAAGAAAATAACTTACTATGAAATATTGGGGTGTTAAATTCTTCCCCCCCTTTTGAAAATTGTGTCATCGCAATTTAAAAATTGGTCTTGGGAACTTCATTGAATGTCCCACATCGGAAAAAGATTCAATGAAACTATCACTTTAAAAGTAAGATAGATACGTACAAAGGTCACTCGAGATAACCCATACTAGGATTCCATGTAGGAAAACATGTATATGAAAGATAAAATAAGTGTCAAGTTCTAATGGGAAGTGATAGAAAACATGATCAGGAGAAAGTTAATAATAGAAAAACCACAAACTTGTGATGGGATAAATGGTCATTAGTTTCCCAGTAGGAAAAGTAAATAGACAACATTCTTTTTGTTTTAAGTTCCATTTCATAAAGTTGTGGAATTTATTAATGATATTGACTAAGAAAATAAAGGGATATACTTAATTTTTAAGTAGAGTTTCATCCTTTAATAAATTTCTACCACTAACTCATCTTTTTTTCAAACGATGAGTATTCAAGATGACTTTGTCACACCTGAAGCACTAGAATCAACTTATAGGGAATCACATGATCCAAAAAGGATAAACTATATATTTACTTTTTCTTTATAGATTCACTAAAACCAAAATGGTTAGAACAGGATCAGATGATCCCCAAAAAGCATAATCATTTAGAGAAAGAAATACTAATCTTAATTTCTAAAATTAAACCAATAATACACAAATTTCAATAAATACCATTCAATAAACAATTTTCCTTAAAATCCTTCAATAAAATCCAAACTAATATCGAAACCCAAAACTCAAAATAATTTGATTACGTAGTCTTCCACATTAAATTGTATCTCCAAATAACATTGACTACTATTAAAGTCACATCCTTAAAGTAATTAACCTAATCAAATATTCTCTATGATAGGTTAATCATTTCCATAAACATCCCAAGTCACTATAAATCCACTATAAAAACATAGATAAAAATCCACCATTACTCATCTAATGAAATCTCAAAGTATTCTATTTTCCTTAGGCATATAATGTTCCCAATAGAACATACATCTTCCAAAATAACATTTATCACTTAATCACCAAAGTATTTTCTGATACCAAGGATATCCATTGGATAAGACATAAAATACCAAATCAACATATTATTGATCAATAAAATCATTTAACTAAAAATAATTAGTCACACTAACCAGGGACTTCACGTAGTCCAGGGGTAGGTGATAAATCCCAATTGCACTCTGGTTGTGGGTTTGATTCCCACATCTTTGTTCGACGCAATGGGTTTTCACACGGTCTGTGTGTTGTCATTTTTAAAAAACTATATTTTATAACATTACCAAAATGAGAAAAATTCTTCAAAATAACCATAACATAATTTCAGCACAAATGTTATCTCATACCTCTCATTTTCATCCCAAAATTTAATAACTTGCAATTTGATCAAATTCATGGATCATATAAACCCAAATGGTTATTTATAACTATAATAGAAAATATAATTCTTCCAAAAATTTCATTTTCACATAAAAAATTGTAGGGTTACACATACAAGAGAAAAGTCTTCCAAAGTAATCCCATAAAAAGAGATCACTAATACGTTTAAACATTTCACCATCCATTTATTTCCACACAGGTTTTTCATTGACCAAGAGGTTATCCTATAGAATAGGGCATTCACTAATGTAATTACCATGTACCCTAAATTTACGGAAAATTACTGTAAATGGATTCTTGGGATCATTTTTATTTTTTTCCATAGTACTATTCATTTTTCCTTGGAAATTCTTTACTTTATATCCTTATTTCTCTCACAAAAAGAATTTCTTTGTTCCATTGAGAAACTTTCCTATGCTTATCCTTCCACATTTCTTGCATAATAGAAATTGAGCTTTCTTTTCTCCATGGTATCCACTGCTGGAGCTCTTACCATTCACCGCATTTCTCTTCTTTGTTGAGTCTGGGAGTTGGTTAATATATATGTTGTTGATCATATTTTTGGAAAACTGATTTGGAATGAACATGATATCTTTTAAACCTATCAACAATCCATTTCGTTGCTAATTTCCACCACCATGACCACCTTGTACATCATGTTCAATATTACTATGACTTACTTGGAATCTACCCATTGACTAACACAAGAAAGTATAATGTGAGTCAGAAAATCATTTAGAGAATATCATAACTCATTTTTTTCAATCTAAAACACCTTAGGATTAACCATGTTTATTTATTCTCATATTATATTAAAATCCTTTAAATAGGTTTGTAAAGAAAATGTGAATTATCCTAAGCATATCCCCTGTGTGTGTCGTTACCAAGAGTGTAGCAAGGCCCGTTGTCATGTACCATGATACCTCAGGTAAAGCCCGAAACTCATTGTCCTAGTTTTCACTCCTAGATACATTTGTGCTAGAGCCACCTCTACCTGATCGTATCCAGACAAGGATATATTGCTTGGAAAACCCACATAATATTTACATTACCAAAATTTTTGGACGTTCTTCTATAATAATCCTCAATGTCTATCTTAGTGTAGTGTTTCCTAATCAGCATTTTTGTTTTTCTAAATATAGATTCCAAGGTTTGTAATAAACTTCCTATAATACCGACTATAAAGCCCCGACCCCAGTTACCCAGAATCAGTACATTATTAAATAACATAAGCATGATATAAGGAATCATGTCCTGAACAACCGATTAGTTTAGTAGCCTTGGGAGTACTAGATACAGACATAAGTTTTACATTACATCATGAAATAAAAAACAACAACATTGTGTCCCCTTTGAAAACTCTTATATCCCTTAGCCTATTCCTATAGGTTAATAATAATATACTTCTTTTCATCCTAGAAAAAATAAAACATAAGAAAGGGGTGAGCTCATATGTTCAGTAAGGATAAAAATATAGTGAAAACTGTCGTAAATAAGAACAAACATTTAAGGAAATGTATAAGACTAGAACTAAAGACTTTTAAACTTAAACTTATACATAATATGGAAAAGATAAATCAATTAATTCCATTTAC
The DNA here is from genome assembly GCA_963277665.1 of Viscum album. NCBI lineage: Eukaryota > Viridiplantae > Streptophyta > Magnoliopsida > Santalales > Viscaceae > Viscum > Viscum album. Next base: position 782,354,519 of record OY728145.1, read on the forward strand.
ATATTCACATGGATATTCTACTAGTTGGATAATCACATGTAATATCAATATCCAATTTCATAATGATGGAATGCATAATTCTGGAGATCATAACCACATAGTCAAGGCCTTGTGCCAAGACTACAAATAAGATTTGGTCAAAGCCTTGTGTAAAGACATTAGTTTGTCTCCTGAGACCTACCAATGAATCTAGGAGCTATAGTGGGCTCCACCCATCACTTACTAAGTCCAATGCATTCCTCATATGAAAAGGTTGAAACATAATCTAAACATTTGTATTAAAACTAGCATAAGAAATGTCAATATTTTAACCAAAAACCATGAATGGTATAAAAATAGCACATCCACAGACAAACATAAGTCATTCAATACAATATGGAAGATTTTATTATAATAAATTAACCTCAATCTAGAATAATGAATGAAATTTACATAGATGAAAATAATCATCAAAACTATTTGAGAGAAATATCCCCCTTTTTCTTGAAAACATTTAAAAGTATCACTATTTATAAAGAAGTTGTTTAAAATAGATTTTTGAATCGAAGTGTCCTATACCACATTTAAACTTTTAAAAGTAATTTTAATTTTAAAAAATTAATGTCCATATAAATAAATCCTTAAAACCATTTTTAAAACATGGACATTAATGAGAAAGATTTGGAAGAATAAAATTCTAAAACATTTAAAATGATATTTTAGTTAGAGTTCCTAACCAAATGAGAGAAGATTGAATACAAATAATTGAGGTAATAAATTCTTAATAATATCATGAGAATAAATGTATTTAGGATATATTTTGTCAAAGTATAGTATATACACCGAATAAAAGTGAATTGGCGGATAACAACAAAGAATTCTCAATGGAATGTAAGTTGAGATGAAATAACTTATAAAGACCGTATCTTTAGGTTAAGGATAAATCAATGACATAATTATGTGTGAAAAATATAAATCCACTAAATATTATTGGATATTCATTGTAAAACAATCATAGGAAATTCACACATATTCTTGTATCAACAACACCAATGACTTGGATATTTAACTCAATGAATGAAAATTGAGTTCAGATTAATCTTATCAAGTTCATATCAATGACTTGAGAATTTATCAATGGAGTGATTATGTGTATAAAAAGAATAACCACAGAAAGTTGAGTGGAAATTACTACATAAATAAATAAATAGTGATTTCACACATAATCTTGGAATAAAATAATCAATGAAGTTTGTGTAAAACCCAATGAGTGGAAATCGAAATTAAAAATTCCCTTACATTTGGTGACTTACGAAATATAAAACCCATGAAAGAAGGAGCATACAATGAATATGTAAATACCCATAAATTAAAGTATATTACATAAGGAATACAATCATTGGTAGTACATACACCACAGAAAAGGAAATGGTGGCAATATAGCACGAATCTCACGAAAATAAAAGTGAGATGAAAACCCCTTACCATGTTGTAATCAATCGAGTAGTTTTACCAAAAGTTAATAACAACCAAATGAATCAAAGAATAACATGAATATAAATATATTAATGATAATATATATCAAATGGTAGTACACAATACATCACATGCAATAAATAAGTTGCGAACAATGGAAATCTCACATAATTAAAAGTGAGATAAGAAACCCCTTACCTTGTACTTTTCGTTAGTATAGGGTAGTTTAACCTCCCATATAATGGTAAAATTATTGTTGTTAAATAATAAAATAAACAAATACATAAATATGATATCATATATGATCTTATAATATTGCTTTGTTTCAGTAGTATCATCTTTTCAGGTGTTAACTGATTCGTTTTCCTTTATATGATTGGTTAAGTAAGCCATGTTTTTTATGGATATGATGTATTTGATTCATATAAATAATGATATTTTTTTCATAAAAATTATTTTTATTCATAAAATTAATATTATTCTATAATTATTACGACAGGGAATGAATCTTATCACGTTTGTGGAGACGGTAATCAGTACGTACACACGAGCGACAATATCATTATATTAACGGTGAAATCGTATGAAATTGGATGGTATATCATATATACAGAATAATTATCATGTTATATTTATTATTTACATCAGTTATACTCATTATTAGATCCATCCAAATAATGAAGTGTTTGAATAACAAACTACACCACGGCGTGGAGACGGTAAACCGTACGTACGCACGTATGGTGACTTTATCATTTATAGGATGGATATAATAATAAATATGGTTGTACCATATTTATAATAACATAATAGTATTTAGAAGTTACTGGAGTTATTATTTTTTATGAGTAAAAGAAATAGGTAGTGGAAGAACAAAAGAACTTGAAAGAGGGTGGTGAAATTATTACCTCTTCCTCGGGTGTTTCCTTTTGAGTTGATCAAAATGGCTCCTTAGGTTGACTTTATGATCAAAGTAATGAATCTAGGTTTATGTGAGAGACGTTGGGAGGATATTTTGTTAGGGTTTGTCTGAGACAAATGGATTTGGAGTTGTAAAATTAAGAGAAGGGGAAGTACCCATTTATAAGAGAGGTGAGGGTCACTTTAGGAAAACCTTGAAATATTATTTTATAATAAAATAATTTTCTGTTTCTAATGAATCCAAAATGATTTATTTTGAAGATAAGGTTGGGATGGGTCGAAAACCTCTCAAAAAATAGGTTTTAGACAAGTTTAGGTTACAATTTTAACCTTATATTTTAGATTTAACTCTTAGTTAAATAGTTTAACTTTTACCGTGTCTTCTTGTATTATTACACTATATGGTTAATAAACTTACTATAAAAGTCCAAGAGAACCTAAAGTAGTTCATTAATGACATATATAATATTATTTATGCCCTTTGGACGAACCTTATATTTTTAGGAATATTATATCAACCAATAATATAGTATTTGTTTTAAAAACTCATTTATGTCAATTTTGACATTATTTAGTATTTGGTTTTTGTAAAAATCATAAAAGAATGATTAATTCAAATAAAATTTATTAAATAAACCCTAACATGTCATATTAACCTATAAAATTAGTGGTATTCATAAAAAGTTTCAAATTAAATTTATTTGGATATTTATAATATCAATTATTTTAATCTTTCATTAATAAGGTAATTACTACATCATCATTGTGTCATAAATAAATGTAATTATTTAATGTCTATAAATTATAAATAAAATACCATTATATATGAAATATTTTTTAGATTTATAATGAATATTTATAGTCAAATTTATCTTATGTATAACCCTATATTAAAAATGGTTTATTTATTAAACTTTGAATTTAACTCTTTTAACTCTTCTTTAAATAAAATAATAATAAATGTCCTAATCTAATAAAAGTGGACAAAAGAGGATCATATTTTATTCCTAAGGCTATTTTTAGTAGAATTAAACTTATCCAATAGAATTAGAACACGTGTTAGGGTAATTATTATATCATTTTTACCCTTTAATTACCCTATTTACTTTTAACCGTGGTAAATAAAAGTCAAAAGTTACTATTCACCAAAAATTATTTTCATCCTATTGAACCAAAATTTTACTTACTGATATCAACAATTTCTCTCAGAGTTTTTAAATTCAACTCATAGAAGCGGTAAAATTAAGTTTTATGCAAATTTGTAAATGCTCCTAGAAGGTAGGTAAAAGATGGTAAAAAGTTCAATAAAATTTTATACATCTAATTTTATTGTAAAATAACTCCAATGAATTATATTGAACTTATATATGTATTATATATTTATTTTGACTTAAAATAAATTTAAATAAAATAAATAATTATTTAAATAAAACGTCGGTTTTAAACTATAATGCACTGTTTTTCACTATTCGTCAAAAATTGAATATTTTCAGAAAAATACCAAAAATTTACCCTAAGATAATTTTATATTAAGAATTAAAAAGTGAATTAAATTTTACCAAATTCAAAACATATAAGTTTTATTAATTAATTTAAAATTAATTCCCGTTGTCGAAACTAAAAAGTAGGTTTTTAAAAAGTAAAAACCATCAAAAGATTGACATGTGTTTATGTCAAATTTAGATGTGAAATTACTTATAATGACCTACATTGTATTAAATGATAAAAATATAATCTAATTATAATACAAAAAAATTAAAATCCATAATTTAACACTATAAATTATTTTTATTAAAAAAAATTTTTTCAATTGAAATTTAGTATTTTTCAGTTTTCATCAAAATATGAAAGTTATCAGAAAAGTACCAAAAATTTATTCCAAATAAATTTTTATGTCCCGATTCTAAAGAAGAATTTAATTTAATTAAATTGAATATATTAAAGTGTCAAATATTGGTTTTAAAAAGGGATTTCAATTAGAAGGTGGTAAAATTTCATTTTTGGAAAATACTTCTTTTATCTGAAAAAAATGAATTTGTTCTTATATTATGTCTAAGAAACACATAATATGGATTATAAAATTATATGGAGTGTATAAAATAAAAAATTCAGTTAATACTATTCATAAACTCTTTTGAACGACTAGTTTGGTAAGTCATGGTGCACTCAAACTCGGTGTTGCATGTAGCGCAAGCTATTGAATTACTTTAAAGAAAATAACTTACTTTGAAATCTTGGGGTATTACATTTACCTTCATAGGTTGGTACTATATTGAGTAGTCATAATCCTTGATATACTCTAACCATATACTTTAGATCATGTTCAACTCCCTTTGTGAAAATATACACTTTAATCTATTCTGTTCACTATAAACATCTAACTTTTCCCCATAGAGATAATGTTTCTAAATTTTCAATGTAGTGACTACTTCTGCCAGATCAAGATCATGTGTTGGGTAATTTTTCTCATTATTCTTTAATTGATGTGAATCATAAGCTATTACCTTGTCATTTTTCATGAGGATACATACTAAACCCTTTAATAAAGCATCACCATACATTACAAAACCTTGTCCACTGTTGGGTAATGTAAATATAGGTACAGTAACAAATATATTTTTAATATCCTTGAATAATTACTCACATTATTCCATCCAAAGGAACTTCACTATCTTCCATATTAAATTGGTTAGAGAGTTTGATAATTGTGAGAAATATTTCACAAATCATAGGTAGTATCCAAATAACCCAAGAAAATTAAGGATTTATTTCACATTGGTTAATATTGACTATTCCTCAATCATGTTAGTACTTGATGAATCCAAAAATATACCATCTATTGTGATCAAATGTTCCAATAAGGATATTTTTTACAATAAAAACTCACACTTTCTAAACTTGGAATATAAGTTCTAATTTTATAGGGTCATTAGAAAAATCCTCAAATTTTCTTCATGTTCATCCTTAATCTTAGAAAATATAAGAATATCATTTATAAATATTACATTGAATTTGTAAAGGTAATATCTAAATATTATATTCATTAAATCCTTAAATATTTTAAGGGAATTTGTAAGTCCAAATGACATTAATATGAATTCATAATGTCCAAAACTTATGTGGAAATCTTTTTTGAGTATAAATTCTATCTTTACCCTTAGTTTATGGTATATAGATTAAATATCCACCTTTAATAAATATTGAGGTCCTCTAAGTTGATCAAATAAATAATCAATATGGGGTAAGGAGTATTTTTTTATTGATTATGATCTTATTAATATCACAATAATATATGAAAATATGCATTTATCCATATTTTTTAAAAAAGAGAACAAGTTTACCCCACGATGAAGCACTTGTGAATATAAAACCTTTTTCTAGATTCTCTTGAAGCTACTTCTTTAATTATTCCTATTCAATGGGGTCCATTTTATGGGGAGTCTTTGATACGAGCATAAATACAAGTATGGGTTCAATCAAAAAACCATCCTCACATTTTTGTGGGAGACCAAGTAACTCATGGGGAAATATATTAGTATACTCTCATACAATTGGAATATCTTCAATTTTGACTTCTTCCCCAAACTTTTAACCCAATAATCCCTCATTATTGTATATCAAGACCCAAATTAAGTGGTTTTATTATAGAGGGAGTTCATAATAATTATTTCATCAATATTTGATAATATAATTAGGGATATGAAATGATATTTCCGTATCATATGACCTTTATGAAGAGAAATATAATCCACACCCAATAACACATTGAATTACACTATGGGAAGGAGAAGTAGATCCATAATAATTATCTTCCCACAAACCATAATTGGAGAGGATTTATATACCCTAGATTTAATCAATTCACCACCAAGTGTTTCACCAATAATTCTATATCTGAGGTTTGAGGTGGTGAATCAATATTCTTAGAAAACCTTAATGATATGAAATACTATGAAGAACCGTAATCAAATAATACATTTATAAATTTAGAGTGGGGAATAAGTACACCTTTAACTAATTCATTATCATGATACACTTCAGTGATAGTTATTGAAAAGTCCCTTCCATACTCCCTTGGTTTAGGTGGGTTTCTATGCCTATTATTCTCATTATCCAATGTAATTGGGAATTTATTTTCAAAATGACAAAACTCATTGCATTTGAGACATTGAAGTGTGGATAATGAATTAGTTGTAACCTTATTATCATCAGTTGGACTGATTGTTCTATTTACCCCATTTGATAATTATAATCTTTATGACTAAACTTTCCACACTTGAATCATTTTTAGTCCCTTTCAAGAAATTTCCATGGTGATTCCTCCCAATTTTTTGGCATGTAGGCGGTTGAAATCTCTTTTCTTCATGATATTCACAATATAATTTTTTCATGAAATAATATTTCCCTTTTCTTATCTCCAGGACAATGAGAATCACTAGTTTTCACATGTGCATTAAGTGTATTTTGAATAATTTCTTCATAACTACTAAAGTATCTTATAGTTAATGCATTTGAAAGACTTGGTTTTAGGCGACTAAAGAATTTTTTAATCTTACTCTCGGGGTCAGTAGTAAAACTAGATGCATGACTCTAGTGTATCATGAAGTTTTATTTATAAGTACCTACTAATTCCTCCTCCTTTGGTTTCAACATTAATAATTCACTATCCATTTTCATGTGAGGAATTTTGGGAAAATATTTAGTGAAAAATATTTTCTTGAACTCCTCCTATTCCATTGAGTCAACTTCTTTCTTCTTCTTAATATTATTTATGAGGGTTCACCATTGTCCAACCTCACCTTATATATGATAAAATACTAAAATTCCCTTCCCATGGTTCAAGAACTGAAGGATAAAAAATATATTCTCTATTTCATTGATCCATTTCCTGAAAATTAGTGGATTGGAAGACCCACTAAAGGAGGGTGGATATTGATGCATAATGGACTTGATGGAATTTTTTTCCTTCCTTGGTGAATTTAAGAGTTAAAATTTATTTGAATTATTGTTCATATCTTGGGAGATTGAGTATGAATTTCTATGATATTTTTTATTCCAACCCTTATATCATTAGGATTCTCATTGGGACAATCGCCAAATTTTCCATCACATCCATTATTAACTTGATTCCTTATTTCTCCATCGATTAATTGAATAAGAAAAGTTTATGATAACAATTAAAATAATAGATATGTAAAATGAAAAATTATGAACTTATAATAAATAACTCAAAAATGACATATATACCCTAACTTATGAATCTCTAGATATTGATATAGTTTATCCATAGTCTTTTCCCTATCAGATTCAGTAACCTAAATATATATGAGTACCTTATAATAGATTCTAAAGAGTATGTTAATCAAAAAATAATATCTCATGGGAGTATCATACTAGGTGTGTAGTTATTCCCACTTGTTGTGCACCATGTGAAGATTGAGTTAATACCCAACCATCCCTTTTTAGTGTTATTACCCCTAGGTGAATCAGTGCTAAAGCCTACATCCAATTATTTATACCTAGACATAGATATCCTTACCTGGAAACAATAAACTTTATACTCTAAATTTTTAGGATCTTTTTTTTATATTTAGGATTATTCTTAGTGTTTTCACTAATTATCTATAGTTGTAATCCCCAAAAATAACTAAACCCCACTCTAATACCAACTGAAACACCCCAATCCAACACTCCTAGATCCTATACTAAAAAAAATCCATTAATTACTATATTTTATACCAAGTGAGATGAATCAAGCCAAAATTACATATATTTATATAATTTAAACATTAAATCTCACAATAATCACACAATCTCAGAACCAAAATGTTTAGAGTCTTCAGAGATGAGATACTAAAAGATCTTATTACACATTATTTCTTTAACATCTCCCAAAGAATTACCTATACAATAATACCTTATAAACATAATCTAATGATCAGTAAGGGAAAACTTATCAATGATCTATAAATTAGTTGGATCTTAAACATATACAAAAACACGAGCATGCGAGAAATATCTGATTAAAAAGAATATGGATAACAAGAGATGTCCATAAGCATGAAATATATACATATAACACCAAATTATGAAACATATACCATGGTGTAAGAAAGAAGAAACAAAATATAATAATCATGATCTATAGAACATAACATAGACATGTGGTCTATCATAGAAATAGGGAAGGAGAATAAGAATAGTAAAGTATAACCTTGTGAACATTTCTAAATTTAGTCAGGTCCACACATCACGATATGAACATAGATAAATGAAACCATGTCCATGCATCATCTTGTGAACATAACTAAACATAATCACATTCAAAAATTATCTTGTGAACATTTGTTAAATAAAATCATTCCCATTCATTATATCATGAGATATAAACCTTTAATAAATACATTAGATGGTACTATAGAACTCCACCATCACATAATAATCATCCATACATGTATGTACTACATGAAATGAATCATTTATCATATCATAAAAAACCAATTTAAATAAAATGGGTTTTGTAACTGCAAGTTTCAGGAGCAGTGGAAGCCTGTGGTGGGTGATTCCCAACATTATTTTTTTGTCATGTTCAATGATCAATATGAGATCTACAGGACAATAAATGATGTTTTCAATGGAATTGAATCAAAGAAGACAAAAAATATGAATCATACTGAAACCAGAGAGATAGTATCATCACATATTATTTATAATCATATTAATTAAATAAGGATTAACTTGATGGAATTCTTTCTTAATTGATGGATTTGGTAACAAGTCTACAATTCACTATCATTACATTATAGTAATAAAGTGCATATTCCCTATTGTGGTGATGCACATGTGTTCCATGAATCTCCAGACATCACTGAATGAATCTCCGGGTGTTAGCATGGAAGATCCTTGTGTTTGATTCGTCTACCTTTGATCGTTATGAGAATTTATTCCTAAGAGTTTTCCTTAATCTGGTGGAGGAAGATTTCTCACCATTCTTGGGAGAAATTTTGGAGAAGAGAGATCTCAAGGACTTGAGAGAGTTCTCCAATTCCATTGTGAACAACCCAAATAAATGAATTTTTTATTGAGAAAATTACATAACTAGGTTTAGATATCACTAGGGTTAAAATAAAATAAGTTCATAAGTGCACTTAATTAATTATTTAATCCTAGAAAAAACCCCATGTCAAATAATAATAGTTATATTATTATTTCTCAATATGTTCTTAACTTGAGAATTAAAACTAAATGTTATTTAATTAAATAATATTCAATATTTATTATTTCTCATCAGATAATTAAACTTGGTCCTCTATTCCTCCACAATATTTATTGGGCCTTGAATATTGACTATTTATTTATTAAATAAATATCACTACATTATTCTCTAATAAATAAATAAATATTATATTCATGAAATAACAAATAAATATTTATTAAATATTACACTCATATTATATTCTCTCGAATAATTGGTGATGGAATATATACAATCAAGCATACATGAATAATTATTTAACAAATTATGAGATTAATATTCATTCAACTTGTTAAATAATAAATAATAAATAATAATATATTATTTAACCAAGAATCTGGATACACTTAATGTGTGACCCACTAGGCCTCTTTCTTAGTGGAATTAGGTAAAGCAGCCTAAAGTGCAATGTTAGAATCTAGAAACATGCCAATATACCCATAGAGAAATAATTTAATGTCGCAATGACATGAAACCTCATAAGAATTCTTACCATGTAATATAATCCCTTTATCATGATATCTCAAATCAAGAAGGTTGAATGTCAGTGCCATCAACCTATGCGCTTGATGCATCTTTCTTTGAATTCCCTAAAATTGAACTTGCCTATTGAACACCACATCCATGGGTTTATTTATGCTATATGATTTCCATTAAAGGCCTTGAGATATCAACTTCCATTAAATAACATAAGGTAAAGATAATTTATTGAATTATTCATTAATTTTATATTACTCATGACGTACCCAATGTATTCTACCTCACTACGAACATCTATTGTCATTATTTTCATCAATACATCAAATCAAACCACTCATAATACTCATTAATAAAAATATTAAAGTCTCAGGACCAATACACATGTCTGCGAATACAAAAATCCAATAGCACATATAAATATGGATTTCCTACCTGAAGGTCTTATTCTCATAATATCCTACTGGATATTACCAAGGGCGTACACCATGAAAAGGTGCCTCAAAGTCCTATGAGTCTCTATCCCTAATAGCCAGTATCATCTGTGTCTCTCAAATGATATCATATGGCTGTAGAACATATTTTAAATAATAGTTTCGTAGCACTTCTGGGTTCTCATCATAGTGGGGAACTGCTATGACCTTTTAGTGTGATAACTACTCTTAGAATATTATCACATACTATGTCATTCATAAGAACAAACATGATGTGATAAGTAGTTTATTAATATTAAAAATAATAAATACATGTTATCATAAAGTACATAGAAGTTGGTTATAGGGAACCAACTCCAAAAAAACTCCCACTTGCACTAGATCCAACTACTAACAACCATCAGTCCGCTAGCTCTCACATGATACTCATACTTTTAACGAGATAGTCCTTTAGTCAAGGGGTCCACCACATTCTCTTCTGTGGGTACTCTCCTTACTATAACTACACCCATATTACGAAACCCCTCAATAGGTGATACTTTTGGAGTATATGATTTGTATATTGGTGTGACCTTTTCTCTTTTTCCAAATCCACCAATATAGTATTATCACAATAAAATGTGATGGGATATTTACTTCTATGTACCACATCAAGCTCTTGAACAAATTTCTAAATCCAAACAGATTCCTTGGCTACATCAGAAGCCTCTATATACCCAGACTCCACTATAGAATTAGTGAAAACTAGTTTCTTTGAACTCTTATAGCTCACAACTCCTCCATTGAGATAGAAAAAATATCCTAATTGAAACTTTATCCAGATTTTTTGTCTCCTCCATACACTAGGAACATATCCTTAGTTCTTCTCAGATACTTAAAGATAGACTTAATATAAGTCCAATGATGTTCTCCTATATTTTCTTGATATCTTCCTATGATTCTTAATGCATAGGAAACATCAAGTCTAGTACATAACATGACATCCATGATTGATCTTATCACTGAATCATATGAGATATTACTCATTATCTCTCTCTCTTATTGTGTATGGGGGCACATTTTCTTAGAAAAATGTAAACCATGTGACACTGGAACCAATACCCTCTTGGATTTTTCTATACTAAATTTCTATAGTATCTGGTCAATATATGTACTTTTAATTAGTCCAAAAGACCTCTTGGATCTATCATTAATGATCTTGATCCCTAGAATGTTGGCTGCTTCATGTAAGTATTTCATGGAGAAACATTTTTCAACCATTTCTTAATAGTCTGCAAGACTGGTATGTCATTTCTAATAAGTAATATGTCATCAAAATATACTACTAGGACAATAATCTCATTTCCACTAAACCTCTTATAAACACATGACTCACATTAATTATTAATGAAACCAAATTATTTTATAGATTCATTGAATAAAATTTTCCATGACCTAGATGATTTATTTAATCCATAAATGGATCTTCTTAACTTTAATATCCTTTTGGAATCACCTGGAGTCACAACACCTTCTCATTGTGTCATATAGACATCTTCTTGAAGGTTCCCCTTAAGTAATATTGTTTTTACATCTATCTACCAAATATCATAATCATGGTAAGCTGTAATGGAAAGTAGAATTCTGATGGATTTAAACATGGAAACTGGTGAAAAGGTTTCATCGTAGTCAATTTATTGATGTTATTTAAACCCTTTAGCCACTATACTTTCTTTATAGGTATTTACTTTACCTTCCATGTCTAGTTTTTTTATCAAAAACCCTTTTTCACCCAATGGGATTTACATCAACTAGTGCATTGACTAGAACCCAAACTTGGTTTTGATACAAGGAATTCATTTTAGAATTCATGGATTCTTTCCATCTTGAATCTTATAAGATCTCTACTACCTCCTTATAGGAGAGAGGTTAATTATTGTAAACTAATAACGTGTCACCATATTCTAAGTCTATAAAATCATATCTCCATGGTTCTCATACCTCTCTTATGATCCTACACAATACTTGTGTTTCAGGAACTACTTGTTCAACATGGATCTATGTATTATTTTCCTACTCCAAATCTTGTTAAACTTTAGCATAAACTCCATAAAAGTCAATATTTCTCCCACTATCCCTCTCGAGGATGTGCTCCCTCTCAAGAAATATGGGTGGTCTGGTGAAAATCACTTTCTTGTCTGAGGGGTTGTATAGTTAGTATCCCTTTGTTTCCTTAGGATACCCTATAAAGATACAATTTGTTCCCTGGGGTGATAGTTTGTTTCCAAGAAAGGACTTAAAAAATGGCTCGCAACCCCATACACATGTATGTGACAAAACGGGATTATTTTCACTCCATAACTCGAAGGGAATTCTATTTTCTGCTTTAGTTGAAACTTGGTTTAATGTTTATGTCATTGTTTATAATACATATCCCCAAAAGGATAATGGAAGATCTGAATGATTCATCTTCAACCTTACCATGTCTAACAAGGTACATTTTCTCCTTTCACTAACACCATTCCATTGTGGTGTATAAGATGGAGTGAGTTAAGATAGAATCCCAAAATCCCATAAAAGGATGATTAACTCTTAGTTAATATATTCACCAACTCAATCCAATAGAATAATCTTTACCTTATTACCATGTTTATTCTCTACTTTATTCTTGAATTCCTTGAATTTCTCAAGGGACTCGGACTTATACCTTATCAAGAAGATATATCCACAACTACTCAAGTCATTAGTAAAAGTTATGAAGTAATAATATCCACCTCTAGATTCTACTGAAAATTGTCCACACACATTAGTGAGTACCAATCCTAGAAGATCTATGGATCTTTCAACCTATCCACAAAATGGTGGTTTGGTCATTTTTCCTTGTAAAAAAGCATGAAATCATTCAAGTGGTTTCAGCTCAGAGAAGTCTAAATAACTATCTTGATAGAGATTTTTCAAACGCTCCCCATTTACACGACCAAGACGGTGATTCCAAGTCTAGGTGTTATATGAGTTTTGTGAACATAATTCATTATTAATTTTTAATACTTGGTTTTCATAATTTAATATTTAAATACTTTATTTAAATGTTCCATACCATAACATATGTTGACTTTATAAAAGAAACAACTTTTATTTCCAAACTTAAAAACAAAACCATTTGAATCTAGGAATGATACAAAAATTATGTTATTGGTAACCATAGGTACATTATAAAAATATTTTCAAACCAAAATCATTCTTGTTTGAAATGAAGGGTGGTAGTCACGAAGGGATAGAGCAAATAGACTCTCACCATTAGTATCTCATAGGTCCACCTATCCTCTATAAATCTTTCAGAATTTACTTGGTTCCTACATTTGGATACAAATGTGAGAATAAAGAGCTGTATCTAATACCCAATGTGTAGATATTGAAAGATTACACTCAATAACAAACACACCTTTATCTTCCCCTTACTTCTGGGTGCAGTTCCTCTTCCAATGTCCTGTCTTTCCACATGAAAAACTTACTGCCTCTTTTCCTTACCCTATCTCTAGATATTCATCTTCTTAGAAGGACGATACTTGAGATATTTAGATTTTTTATGAGTATTGGGACCCTTTTCATTGTTCTTCATTTTCCTATTCACCATAGAGACCAAGAGTTTATCATGACCCATGTAATTATCCACTTGGTGAATTTAAGTAATAAATTTTGAAAGAATCTTCTCATTATTGCTCATATTGAAATTAAAAATAAAACTAAAGAAGATATTGGGTAGTGATGAAAGTATGAGAACACAACTCATCTAGGAATTTAATACCTATGATGTCTAAGCATTCAATGTAGCCAATAATCTTGACTACATGAGGCCTAACTGGCACATACTCTCTAATAATATTTGCAAACAAAACATTGGTGATCTCATAACTCTCTTGTATTGCCTTCCCCCAACCCTGAATGGACCGAAGGCCTTAATTTTTATATATTTTTGATAACCCACTTTCAAGGGATGAGAGGGAACCCTTACAAGGCCCGTAGGTATAGAAATTACATGGCCCGTAGGCTTAGAAGATTATATGACATGAAGGTATTAGGGAATTCAACCAGACTATCCACAAGGAATTGCCCCTCCCTAGCATCTGCATCATGATAGTAGCTCTCCACCTTCACATGGTTGTCTGGCTAGGATTCCCGTGCAAGAACAAGCTTGTCTCGATGGAATATCCATACCCTCTCATTCTGACAAATCCATTTGGCTCTACTCTGGTGAGTGCACCTGCTCTGAATCCACTTCTGGGGATGCTCCTTTTTTTGTAGTGTGTTTAGGGAAACTGCATGCGGCTCGAAGGCCTTGAGGTGGCCTGAAGGCCTTAAAGGTGTCCTAAAATCCCTATTGACCTGAAGGAATGGGTGGCCCAAAATCCTTAAAGACTCTAAGCCCAAACCAGTGGCCCAAGGTGAATAGTTCTAGCTGCTATAGTACCGAACAATACCTCCTACAGAAACTACTACAGTACCTGATACAATACCCGCATAGTGTGAAGTTCTGATACAGTACCTGTACAATGTATAGTTCTTCTATAGTACCCATACAATGTATAGTCTCAGCTATAGTTCCTACTACATTACTTGCTACAATACCTGCTACAGTGCCTGCTACAGTGACCCCGAAAATATGCCTCTACCTGGGTCTTGTGGATGCACTTAAGGATATCTCACCAACTGGGCTGAGGCTCATGTGCTCTTGTATTGACTTCTCCTAATATAGATTCCAAAGGTGAGACATCATGGTATACACATCCATGTCCTCATGTTACTTCAAAAGCTCATTGGACATGGATGATAGCATGAAACATTGAACATCTAAAAAATCATTCAAATGTTTCTCATAGATTTTTAACTCTCTATCACTAGCCTCATTTTCAATCACTTTAGGAAATGGTTCTTATAGTAAATGTAATTTCCTTTCACGGTGAAGGATGACACGTAGGTGCCTTTTCCATTCTTGAAAATTTGTGCTAGTGAGAAGGTTTTCATTCTCAATTACGAATCACAATTATATGTTTGATGTTATTTTTATTTATATTTCTAAAAATAAGATAAGCATAATTTTATTACTTTATCTGATAAAATTTAGACAAATAAATAAATAAATATTATATTTATTAGTCTCCCAATATTTTATCTAAACCCAATATCCCTAAAATTGGATTCAGAATATCTTGTTTTTTGGACATTATAGTGGAAAGGATCTATATTTCCCTTCTAATTACCCCAACTTTGGTTAGTCAAGAAACTCAAATGGTTTTAGTTAGGCATTCCAAATGCCAACTACATTAACTCATAGTTCCATGATCTACTGAGTGGACTCCCCAATCTTGAAATCCTTAAATTGGATTTCCTCAATCCTTTCCTCTTAGTTACACCAAGCCCTAGTCTGACAGTTAACCCTTGATGTAAATTAAGTTAAATCAACCCAAAACATCAAGTTAGAATTTCCTGATAATGTAAATCACCCCAACTTTGGATGGTCATTCACTTTTCATTATGGTTCGATTTTAACTAAAGTAGTGGAAGGCTATACCGACTTAATATATATAATTGAGGGGTTTTATATTTTATACATAAATTTAAAATTATTATCTTTATCACATGATTCTTAATATTAAGTGTATTTTCTTAAGTGATTCACCACATCTTAGATAATATTTACACACAATCCAATTTATTTTAGTTTTACCTCGCATGATTTTTAATTTAATAAATTCACGTGATCATGAAAAAAAATCCATAATGAAATAACCATGAAACTAAATAGAAATAAAATAATAAAGCAGTATGATCATGAGATTCTACTAATGGTTAGTTTATCTCATGGTTGATAAACTAAACATTGAAATAAGGAAAAAAACCTTGAACCAATTAAGGTTTGTGTTGCAGTTTTTCATCTTTCCACCTTAGTATCTCCCTTGGATTGGTTTCACCTCATCTCCAAACTTGAACCACCTCCACTAGATTGGGAGATCCATCCATTACATATAATTTTAATCACATGAAAGTGAGGGGAAAAGGGTTTACATAAAATAAACCATGGTAATGTAATACCTTACATAATAAGAGGAGAGAAGGCACACATGCCAAAAAATTAATTTAATAATAAATTAAATGAAACAAATATCGTACAAAGGTTTGGTCTATACTCATGATCATACACATGAATGCAATGAATTATGCATTTAATAAAACTAGAATTCAATTATAATCATTCTTATTTAAGATAAATCATGCTTGATTCAATTAACTATTATATTTAATCAATAAATTATTCTATCCTAATTCTCAATTGATTTTTCTTGAGATTCCCATCCATCATAATTTTTGTTAGACTCCTCATGTTTTAATAATGTTTTAATAATAAAAAATATTATCTAAATCATATATTAATGATTAAAAATCTTATTCAATATAGATCATGTGTATTTATATCTAAAGTTTTCTCATACTTTAAGTTGAGCCATGCAAGATATAAATTGCCCTATATTCAATTTACTTACTTTATACTATCTTTAATCTACTCTCAGAATACCTTATTTAACAAATTCTTAAGTCTAATCCTTTCTATTATTATCTTTATTTAAATCTGCACATAGTTACTTTGGAAAGTCTAAGACACCGTGAGTCTGCCACTGGATATGTACTTCTAACACCGTGAAGCCAAACACCGTGAAGCCAGAAACCGTTAAGCCAGACACCATGAAGCCAAACACCATGAAGCCAAACACCGTGAACAAGACACCATTACCCTGAGACACTGTGAACAAGACACTGTGACCCTGATACACCATGAAAAAGACACCGTGACCCTAAGACATCATGAATGCGAGACACCATGACACTCAGACATCATGATCAACCTAGAAACCATGTGAAGGAGACACCATTTCCATGAATTACTGTGACACCATTTCCTAAACTACTTTGTCATTTTGAATTTAATTTCTAACGGTCATATTTGATGACTTTAATGAACTGAAAAAATTAATGTTTCATTGTAGACATATCATCAGACAGTACGGGGTACAAGTTGTAGAACACATGCAACCTGTCGGCTCCAACACGTGCATCACAAGTTAAAAATGAAGTGTGACCAAGAATCAAATAGCGCAATATAGAAACAAAAAGTAAGGAAGTGGGGACAAGAATGAAGAACATACTTAGAGAAAGTTTCAGAAGAAAGAAACACTATATATAACTCGATACTGCTGAGCACATATGAAGCATATTTGAAGCCTAAAAATATCTTCACTCGAATGAACCTCACGGAGAACACAACCAGAATCGCGACACTCTGTTTTCCACACGACTTCCAAAAAAGGACTCAAAGCCTCATCTGCTTCAATCCAAAGGAGTCCAGAACTGTATTGACATCACACAAGAGCATTCTAAACTCATATCTATATTCTTGCTCAACTATGACTATCCTTTTCTTTACATTACGATCAGTGTGTGCTTCTATCTGTTTGAACACTCACTGACTCCTAAGCTGAACTGGAGGATTTCTAAATCCTCACTCAATCTTTCCCTTACACTCTTGTATCCCAATGTGGATAGTGGTAGAGGTATGAGGACCTGGTCAGTCTGAGTACTGTTGTAAACCCTGATCCAGGGTGTGGATCAAAGTTTTACATAAACTGTTTGAGAGAAATAAGTCTTAGCTTGAGACTAAACCTCTTGGTTAAAACTACTGTGCATGCTTATTTTAGTTAAAACTATTTTGAATATTCCGTGTCTAAGTACTTTAAATATAAATCTATTTCAAAGTTACTCTGATAGTTAAACTAGAAAGTGTTTTTATTTATTTTAAACTAGTAGGTTAGTTTCAAAAGATAATCAAATCTTCAGATTAGATTAACTGAGAACTAATCAATATCTTGATAACCTAACTAAACCTTTACTGTATTGAAAATTCACTACAGTTTAGCTTGTTATTAAATTGGGGGATTTAAATATAAATCTTTTAAACAAAAATTTTTAATTGGAACTCAATTTACCCCCTCTTGAGTATCCACTCTGACCAACATTTGGTAGTAGAGGTTTGTTTTGTTAAACAGATTTCAAAACTCTCTGTTTGTTAAAGGTTTTCAACAGTGATTTTATTTGTATCTTAAAGATCTTAAATTTCTATTATTTATAAATTTTATCTCTTTAAATATATTTGATAAAATATTATTATGGATAATAGATTTCAAGGTGTAGCTACAAACAGGCCACCCTTCTTTAATGGTGTAAATTATGCCCAATGGAAAATCAAAATGAAAATTTATTTAGAAAGTATGGGATTTGACATTTGGACTGCTATAGAAACTCAGTATAAGATTCCAGAAACTATTAGAACTACTTAGGATGAACCTACTAAAGTTTCTTACAATAATAATTGTAAAGAAATGAATGCCCTATATTGTGCTTTAGGAGATGAAGAATTTAACTGAATATCTACTTGTAAAAATTCTTTTGAAATTTGGGATACTTTAGCTATTTCCCATGAGGGAACTACCAATGTTAAAGAAATGAGAATAAATACATACACTATTAAGTATGATAACATTAAAATGAAATCAGATGAATCTATTTCTGATATGTATCTCAGGTTTAATGAGATAATTAATACAATGAGCTCACTGGGAAAATCTGTTCCAGCAAAGGAGAAAATCATGAGAATACTCAAATGCTTTCCAGAAATATGGAGAGACACATCAGTTTCAATTAGAGAATCATGCGACATTGGTACTCTGCCTATCCAGGAACTCATTGGTAAGTTAATGATGTATGAGGAAGAATTGAAAGTAAAAGAATAAGAAGATAATGAACCAAGAAAGAAATTATTATCCTTCAAGACCTCTTCTTCAACAATCAAGGACTAAGAGAAAATTCAAGCTGTAAGTGATAGTTTAATTAGTGAAGAAAGTGCATCTGACAGTGATGCTGAAATGGATAAGATATCCAGACGATTTAAGAAGTTTTATAGGAAAAATAAATTTTTCAAAAAATCAAATTACAAGGGAAAGTATGACAATAATGGTCATTGGAAGAATGATTGGAAGAGAACTGATAAAAGTGATGATATAGTCTTCTATGAATGCAAGAGGAAAGTACATGTGAAAGCTGACTGTCTAAAGTTAAAGTATAAAAATAAATATGAGTACAAGGCCAAAAAATACAAAAAATCTATGAAAGAAACCTGGAGTGCTCTAGAATATAGTTCAAGTTATTCTGATTCCACTTAGGATGAAAAATCTCAAAAATCAAATATGTGTTTCATGACAAACACATCTGAGGTAACATTGGATAATCCTGCTTTAAACTCTTATTATTCTGGAGATAATTCTGATTCTGATGCTGAAAAAATGTCTAGTGAAGAATTATTTTAATACTGTAACATACTAGAAGATACCTGCAATGATATGAAAGACAAGTATAAATCCTTAAAGAAACAACATGCTTTAACTAGAAATGTCAAATCTATACTAGAAGTAGAAAAGGAAAAGAATTCTCAACTACTCAAAGAGAATACTGAACTAAAATTTTCTAATCAGTAACTCAGGAAAGATTTAGAAAAATCTACTAATGTAAAGGACACACTTACACAAATTCTAGGAAAACAAGTAGCAACAAAATATATTACTGGTTTAGGCTATCAGCCTGGACAAAGTCAGATTGCAAAGAATAGATTTATTGCTAAATCTGGACAGTATGCTACTAGTTCAAGTTTTAAAAATTCTTATGTCTCAACTGGATACTCACATAGTTATAGATCAAAAAAAGTTTATCTTTAAAAATATTTTAAAAATACTAATTATATGAAACCCATTAGACAAATCTGGGTACCAAAAGTTCTTCTTGTTAACTTGTCTGGACTCAAGAAAATCTGGATACCAAAATCATTTTCTATCTAAAATTTTGGTGTAGGAAACCTGCTTAAAATGTTCCCGTAGGAAGACATGGTATTTGGATAGTGGATGTTCAAGACACATGGCATGATACTTTTCATTCTTCAAAATCTTAATCAAGGTTGATGGAGGCAATGCCACCTTTGGTGATAACTCAAAAGGAAAGATCATCACCTTTGGCCAGATTGGTAACACTGATTCAATTTTAGTTTCCAAATTTTTATTTTTTGATGGAATAAAGTATAATATGTTAATTATTTCTCAATTTTGTGATGATGGTTTCAATGTTAAATTTTAAAATGATGGTCATAAAGTATTTTATTCTAAAAATGCTCTGATATTTACTACACTGATAAATAAAAAAGTTTATGCAGTGAATTTTAATTATTTAACTAAACAAAATATTACTTGTTTAAATGTATTTAATAAAGAATCTTGGATTTGGAATATAAGATTAGGACACTTCAATATATAATCACTTAGAAAACTGACTAGGAAGAACTTAATTAGATACCTACCTAAACTTGAATTCCCAGCTGACAAAGTTTGTAATCTCTATCAAAAGGGAAAGCAACATAAAGTTTCTTTTAAATCAAAGAAAGAAGTTTCAACTTCTCAACCTCTCGAGTTGGTTCACATGGATTTATTTGGACCTTCTAGAGTTTCTAGTTTAAATGTGAATCACTATGTATATGTTCTTGTAGATGACTTTTCTAGATATACTTGGGTATATTTTCTAGGTCACAAAAGTGAATCCAGTTCTTACTTTATTAAATATTCCAAGTCTGTAGAAAACATTAGTGGACTTAATATCAAGACCTTGAGAAGTGATCATGGTAGTGAGTTTGAAAATAAAGAGTTTGAATCTTATTTCTCACATAATGTCTATAGTCACAACTTCTCTGCTCCTAGAACACCTCAACAGAATGGTGTAGTAGAAAGAAGAAATAGGATTCTTCAAGATATTTCTAGGACAATGCTCAATGAATATGATTTACCAATTTACTTTTGGGCTGAAGCTATTAATACAACTTGTTAAATTATCAATAGACTCTTTATTAGACCAATTCTTAAAAAGACCCCGTATGAAATTTGGAACAATAGGAAGCCTAAGGTTAACTACTTCAGAGTTTTTGTTTTCAAAGTCTTTATCCTTAATACTAAAGATAATCATGACAAATTTGCTTCCAAAAGTGATGAAGGAATTTTCTTAGGTTACTCAATATTAAGTAAATCCTATAGAGTATTCAATAAGAGAACCAAATGTGTGGAAGAATATGTACACATCAAATTTTATGAAACAGATCTACACGAACCTAAGAATCCTCTTGAAAATCTTGAAGAAGATATGTCCATTATAGACCTTAATGACAAGAACAATGAACCTATTTTTAAGACAATCAACTCTGGAAATGTTCCAGAATCTGCTTCTGTTGAACCCAAACCTATAAATGAACTAGAAATCTCTAGCCCTATCTTTTCTAGACTATCTAGGAACCTTAAAAACCATCCTTTAGATGTTGTAGTAGGATATTTAGATAGAGGAACACAAACTAGAGCTTCTCTAAGAAATCAGGTTGAACATCATGCCTTTATTTCAAATCTTGAACCTAAAAATATCAATGATTCAATTAATGATTAATTTTGGGTGATGGCTATGCAAGAAGAGTTAAATTAATTTGAAAGAAATAAAGTCTGGGAATTAGTAGACAAACCTAAGGACACTTTAACCATAGTCACTAAATGGGTCTTTAAGAATAAATTTGATGAAGCTAGTAACATAGTTAGAAACAAGGCTAGACTTTTTGGACAAGGCTATAGTCAAGAAGAAGGAATTGACTATAAAGAGACCTTTGCACCAGTAGCCAGACTTGAAGCTATCAGAATATTTCTTGCCTATGCTGCACATATGAATTTCAAACTATATCAAATGGATGTTAAGTGTGCATTATTAAATGGGTATATATCTGAGGATGTTTTTGTGGAACAACCCCATGGATTTAAAAACCCTCATTTTCCAAATCAAGTTTTTAAACTATCAAAAGATTTATATGGTCTAAAGAAAGCTCCAAGAGCTTGGTATGACAGATTAAGTTATTTTCTTATTTCTAAAGGATTTACAAAAGGGATAAATGATCATACTCTTTTTATAAAATGAATTTCTAATGATGTTTTAGTTTTTCAAATTTATATAGATGATATTATTTTTGGATCTTCGAAAAATTATTTATGTGTTGATTTTTCTAAAATGATGCAAAATGAATTTGAAATGAGTTTAATGGGAGATCTCAAATATTTTCTTGGATTTTAAGTTTTTCAAAATGAAAATGGTATTATTTTAAATAAAAGTAAATATACAAAGTATCTTCTAAAACGTTTTAGATTGGATATCACTAAAATCAATGTCACTCCCATGAGAATCACTTGTAAATTAGATCTTGATGAATATGGAAAATCTATTGATCAAACCACTTATAGAGGTATGATTGGAAGTTTAATTTACGTAACTTCTAGTCGTCCTGACATTATGTTTAGTGTGTGTATGTGTGATCGTTTTCAAGAAAACCCTAAGGAATATCATTTAAATGCTGTAAAGAGAATTTTTAAATACCTCATGCATACACCCAATCTAGGACCATTTTATCCTAAAGGACAAACATTTGAGTTAGTTAGTTATTCTGATGTTGACTTAGGTGGATGTAATTTAGATAGAAGAAGAACCTCTAGAACATGTCACCTTTTAGGCAAGTCACTAGTATCATGGTGTAGTAAGAAACAAAATTCTGTTGCATTATCTACAGCAGAAGCTGAATACATAGCTGCTGGCAATTGTTGTGAACATATTTTTTGGATGAAACACACATTAATAGATTATGGATATCAATTCAAACATGTACCTATAAATTGTGACAACACAAGTGCTATTAACATCTCAAATAATACTGTTTTACATTCTAGGATAAAGCATATTGATGTAAGACATCACTTTTTGAGAGATCATTATCAAAAAGGTGATATCACTTTGGAATTAATTGGTTTTGAATATCAACTTACTGATATATTCAATAAACCATTAAATTTTGAGAGAATAGAATACATCATACATGAACTAGGCATGATAAATCTCAAATAAGGACGTTGTTTGTGACTATTTCATGTCTCACTGTGTGATATCTTATTGTGTTATACTTTACTGTTTCATGATCACGGTTTCTCAGTTAATGTTCCTCATGTTTAATGTATCACCATAAAGTTTTATGTTTATGATCTCACCATTATCATTTTGTACTTACGGTCTTCCGTTTACTGTCTCACCATAACGCGCATCGTAATGCTCACTCATGGTCTCACAATGAAACTCACTCACTGTCTCACCGTAATGAACACTCATGATCTCACCGTAAAAAAATTCTTTATGTTTTTCTTTAAACCCGTATCATGGTAATTATTATTTCACCTCTTTTATTTTCCCATGTTTTTATTTTAGCGACATTTGGTATTCCTAAATGATAAAACAAAGCAAGTATCACTCGATTTTTTATTTGATATTTCTTCTTCCTACTATTTTCAAACCCTTATTCATCCTTGCAACCTTTCTCTGACTTGAACCTTCAGTGAATTACAAGGATGAAGCGTCCATCATCATCAACACCTGAGAAGTGCAACTCGAAGAAGAAGAATATTTCACCTAAGCAACACCTAAAGGGCCTTTAAATCCGAATTTGGTAAACCGCAGTGTTGTACCTGAGATTTTTTTTCCCCAAGTGGATTCTATCTAGTAAGTCGCTGGTACTAAAAGTGTTAGAACAACAAGGTTGGTTGGAATGGTTCTCGAAGGAGGATAGAACCATCTATCCTAGGTTAGTGGATCAATTTTACCAGTACATACAGTTCTCATTTGATTCTGGTGAAATTTTTGTTGTAAGGAGCTGGGTCAATGGCCAGAGATGTTCTTTCTCTTTGAGGTTATGGGCTGCATGCCTTAGGATACATCATGAGGGTATTTGTGATGATTATCAAAGAGGACCTCCACCATCAACCAATTTCTTTGATTTGGAAGATACTCTGAAAACCCTAACTGAAAATGGCACCTAGAGAAGAGCCATAGCAGCTGAATTAGATGGAGAAACAAGGCTTATATTTAAGTTTTTTCAGAATTTAGTAAGTCCAAGAAAAGATGATTTTGATGTGTTAAAGTATCAAGATTTTTTTTGATTCACCACATGAAAAATGGACATAAGATCAACCTATGCAAGTATATCATACATCACATGTGAGAGTTGATCAAAGTCACATCTAAGTCCACCTCTCTATTCTACTCTCGGCTTATATCATCCATGCTTCTTTAAAAAAGGTGTGGTTGGACCTAATGAGGAGGTGATTATGGACTATGAGTATTGTCTCTCAAAAGCTACCATCAAGAGAATGAAGATAAACTGGAATAATTGGAAAAGGTAATGGGTGGAAGACAATGATATGATTTATGAAAAATTCAATCCTGTGGATTATACCTCAAGGAAGAAGGACATTTCTGATCCTGGTTTAGAACCAGATGATCTTGTTGAGTATTCTAAAGAAGAGAAAGAAGAGGCGGCAGTGACACCTAAGGAGGCTGTTGTTGTTGAGAAAGATAGAACTACTGTTTCTCATGAAGTTCTTGAAGACGAAGTTCATGCTCCTGAAGAAGCTATTAGTTTGGAAACTCAACCTGAGGATGCAACATAATCAGTTGCCAATGACTCAAAAGTGCCTACAATGGAAGATCCTACAATAGAAGAGCCTATAGTGGAAGAGTTACCTATTCTGCAAGAGGCCAATCTTGAGGAACTCCCTGTGGAAAAATCTATTCCTGAAATCATACCCTCTATTGAAGAACGGATGGAGCTAGCTTTTCATCTAGCTACATAGGAAATAAGTGAGGAACTTAGAGCTGAGTCTGTGGATTTAGACCAAGGTCTTGAGTCTCTCAGTCCTGAGAAGGAGGCACCTGTTGAGGGGGAGAAAACCCCAAATCTTGAATCTGCTGAAGCCTCACATCCAACTAAGTCAAGTCCTGTAGACTTTTAGTTTAAATTTTCTTGTTTCTATGATGTGAGTGAGTCTCAGTAGATTAATAAAACCGGGATTGATATTTCCTCCCTATTTCAGTTGAAATCAATCACAAACTTTGCACCTGAGAAGGAACCTGAACCTGAACCTGTACCTGTTCCTACTCCTGAACCCTTATCTGAACAGCCATCCTTTGTGAGTAATAATGATCTGAAGGATTTTGGAGATACTCTCTTATCTGGAGTTAAGAAACTCATGAATAGACAACCTCTTCCTGTGAAAAATTTAAGTGAGAGATATTCCTCACTATTATTAGAAAAGATTATTTGAAAAATAAAATCTAAGATGCTCTATGATATTCAAGAGGTAAGATTTGAAAATAGACTGCTCAGTAATGAAGTTAAGTCCCTAATAAGTATGGTTGAAGACATGCAGAGAGATCTGAATTCGAGATCTAAATCTGTTGCTCCTCCTGTAGAATCTCCTGCTCCTCAAATCCCACAAGTTGGTGTGTCTCAGATTCAACCTTATATTGCATCCTTAGATGAAAATATTGCTAAAAGGAACAAGAAAATTGTGAAGGAAATGAAAGAGCTTGTCTCCAACCCCAATAAACTCACTGATGAGTACACATGATGTCTTCAAAAGGTGTTGAATCAACTAAAATTCCTGACCACAACTATCAAAGCATCTAGTCAATCCTCTAAACCTTTCGTGGACAGTGATCTGCTCATATCTGTAGTTAAAGAAGAGATTTATAATGTCTTCACTGGCTTTAATGAAGCTTATTTATCTAAAGTAGTCAAAAACAGTGATATATTTCTTGACTTAGTACAAATCCACTCCAAAATTTCAAATGATGATCAAAAATATATTTCCAAGAAAGTGTATTTCTACTTTAATAGAATTTTATCCAAGACTGATATGACAAACCATTTCAAGTACCTTGTGGAAAATCTGCGGATTCCTCCTGTGACTCAAGCCTTCAAGAACCAAGTCCAGAATCTCATAGTGTTTACTCATTTGTTGTACAAGTTTATGGAGAACAAGGAAGATTTTGAGAAGGCCATGCATTATGGTGGATAGATCATTACAGATTTCAACAAACTCCTCCGGCACTATCTTCATGTTCAGATTATAGCCATTTTTGCTCCAGCGGCTACACCTCTCAGACCAGGGCTTCCTACCTTCACCTCTGCCCTAGCCTCAACCACCATGTCTGTCAGCCAAGCACTCAGTCAGATTAGGCCTGTGATTCTTGATTAGCAACTTCCTATATCTTCTACTTCTCCTACCTTGGCTCCCTCAATATTTGAAGGCCTTCCTTTACCCTCTTTATCAACCACATCTCTACCTTATTCTATCTCAACCACTGCACCTATGGATTCTTCTTCTGCTACTGCAAAAGGCAAAGAGAAGGCCATCCCTTGAAGAAGAATAATGTTTACTCTTTTTGATAGGGATGCTATTGTTTTTGTATTACTCTTGTTATGTACTATCCCTTATTTTCTATTAATAGACTATGAAATTTTTTTCCCTTTCTTAGTTCATCTTTTTGATAATCCCAAAAGGGGGAGAAGTTTCTATATATTATGTTAGAAATTTATCTTTATGGTTGAATCTAATATGCACATTATGTTAGCAATTTATCTTTATCATTGAATCCAATATGCACATTAAAAGTATATGATTTTCAATCATCAAAAAGGGGTATATTGTTGAAATCCTCATGTTTTAATCATGTTTTAATGATCACAAATCTTATCTAAATAATATATTAATGATTCTACATCTTATTCAATCTAGATCATGTGTATTTATATCTAAAGTTTTATCATACGTTAAGTAGAGCCATGAAAGATCTAAATTTCTCTATATTCAGTTTACTTACTTTATACTATCTTTAATCTACTATCAGAATACCTTATTTAACAAATGCTTAAGTCTAATCCTTTCTATTATTATCTTTATTTAAGTCTGTACATAGTTTCTTTCTAAAGTCTAAGGCACCTTGAGTCTACCACTGGCTATGTACTTCTAACACCGTAAAGCCAGACACCGTGAAGCCAGACACTGTGAAGCTAGACACCGTGAAGCCAGACACCATGAAGCCAGACACCGTGAACAAGACATCGTTACCCTGAGACACTGTGAACAAGACACCGTGACCCTGAGACATCATGAACAAGACACCGTGACCCTGATACACTATGACCGCGAGACACCATGACACTCAAACACCGTGATCAACCTAGACACCGTGTGAATGTGACACCGTTTCCATGAGTTACTATGACACCGTTTCCTAAACTACTTTGTCATTTTCAATTTAATTTCTATCGGTCATATTTGATGACTTTAATGAACTGACATAATTAATGTTTCATTGTAGACATATCATCAGACAATACTTAGTGCATAACACATGCAACCGGTCGGCTCCAACACATGCATCCCAAGTTAAAAGCAAAGTTTGACCAAGAATCAAATAGTGCGATACAGAAACAAAAGTAAGGAAGTGAGGAAAATAACAAAGAACATACTTGGAAGAATTTTCAGAAGAAATACACACTGCATACAACTTGATATGGCTGAGAACATACGAAGCATATTTGAAGCCTAAAGAACATATTTACTCGACTGAACCTCATGGAGAACCTAAGAAAAATCACAACACTCTATTTTCCACATGACTTCCAGAAAAGGACTCAAATCCTCATCTGATTCAATCCAAAGGAGTCCAGAACTGCATTGACATCACACAAGAGAATTCTAAACTCATCTCTATATTCTTTCTTGACTGTGACCATCCTTTTCTTTACATTACAAGTAGTGTGTGATTCTCTTGGTTTGAACACTCACTGAATCTTAATATGAACTAGAGGATTTCTAAATCCTCACTCAATATTTACCTTACACTATTGTATCCCACTGTGGATAGCGGTAGAGGTCTGAGGACCTGGACAACCTGTGAGCTGTTTTATTATTGCTTTCCCACATAGAACTGTGGTAGAGGTCTGAGGACCTGAACAGTCTGAGTACTATTGTAAACCCCGATCTAGGGTGTGGATCAAAGTTTTATATAAACTGTTTGAGAGGAATAAGTCTCATCTTGAGACTGAACCTCTTGGTTAAAACTGTTGTTCATTCTTATTTTAGTTAAAACTATTTTGAATATTCCACTGCTAAGTACTTTAAATATAAATCTATTTCAATGTTACTCTGATAGTTAAACTAGAAAATGTTTGTATTTATTGTAAACTAGTAGGTTAGTTTCAAAATCTAATCTAATCTTCAAATTAGATTAACTGAGAACTAATAAATCTCTTGAGAACCTAACTTAACCTTTACTGTATTGAAAATTCACTATAGTTTAGCTTGTTATTTAAATTGGGGGATTTCAATATAAATCTTTTATACAGAAATTTTTAATTGGAACTCAATTCACCCCCCTCTTGAGTATCCACTCCGACCAAAATTTTTAAACAAATTAAATAAATTTACTTAAAATTAACTATGTACATAAATTTACCTTGGAGGAAACATGGTGAATACCCATTCAATTCTACCCAACATGTATTAGAATTATATATTGTTTAATCTTGTATTATATGGAATACTCAACTTATCATATACTTTCATGATGTGTACTATCAACTTAATGATTATGTCACAACACGTCCTTAGGGCCCGTGTCGTGACTACCCCAAGCCCGCCTTCCATCGGCCAGGGGTTGGCGACTAGCACCAAAGGCGAAAATCCTGATAACTGGGAAGGCATTGCCTTTATAAAAGTAAACAAAACACCACAAAGTACAAGCGGAAGTAAAACACTAAGTACAAAGAGAAGTTCTGAAAGGTAAATGGGCCAGAATACAAACCCAAAAGAAAGTACAACTACAACTGAACAAAGTACAACAGAATAAGACAACAGCTGGAAGAACAGAAGCGGCTCCTAGGTCGTCCTCCTCGGATCCTACCTGTAGGGTAGGTACAGATGGCGCAGCTCCTAGATCGTCCACCACGGATCCTACCTGAAGGGTAGTTACAGATAGACTCCACAACGCTCTCACCCATCAACCTCCTCCGAGTTTCGTTTCGCCGTGAAGTCCACCTCCAGATACTGACTCTTTGTGTAGTCCACCTCCGGGTACCGTCAGTCCTTGAAAACTCGGCCTCCGTCAGCACTGCCCGTCGTCTGCAACCAACACAACGAGGTGCGGGTATAGCCCATGCAGGGGTGAGTATAATGATACTCAGTAGGGACCCCGAGACCCTCAAGGTCTCACTAAAACAAACAAGGATAACCACAAAGAAGATCTCAACAGATAACCTCTACTCAGGTATATGCTCATGCATATACCTAAGTTATAAAGTAACCCATCTCAATCATGAGGAAAACACCAAGATCATGAAATCAACGGATAAACACTACCCAGGTATGTGACCATACATATAACTAAGTTATCAAGTGACCCATCTCAATCATGAGGTAAACACAAAGGTCAAAAGTCTCAGCTCAAACCGGGATTTTCATTATCGAAATTGTAACTACTGAAGAGCTCCGTCTCTGGAGTGTATAGTGGTCCTGTAACAACTCTGAGGTACTGCTCACTAACCTAAGACTGCTGAGGCACTCCTCCTGTAGAGTACCGTGGGTCAGCCACCCAAACACAGTAGTGCTTCCCACCGGGGTATGTCACCCAAACACAGTAGTGCACACCCCCTAGTAGCCTGTTGAGGTACTCTCCGGATGAGTACCGCGGGTCTGAACTGTCACACAGGTAGTGCTCTGTCCACCATGGGTCTGCACCCAAACAAAGTAGTTCTCCGTCCACTGGGCTAGTCGACTCACTCCAAGTCGAGTCGGTCAAACAGTCCTCAGGTCTCAGTCGGCTACACGGTCTCCGTACTCCGCACGCTCGTCTCTGGGAGGGTCCGCTCCAAGAGCTATACATCGATACTACAAGTATTTCAAAGTCCCACGAAGAAGTATCTCAAAGGACCGCCTCGTCATAGGGGTCTCAACGCAACAGACGGCGCGTCAATCGGACGCCCGGTCTGTGAGTTATTAGCCTTTTCGTCCCAGGGGCCCGGTTGGTTTCGTGAGCGAACCAACCCGGCCGTAGCTCAACTATACCCCGAACTCTCATAGGGTACACTCATAGGGACCGTTTCTCAACGTGATCACCATCGCCGCTGACGGTTTTTCAAACGGACGTCCAGTCTGAAAGTTATCAGCTTTTCCGTCCCAGGGGCCCGGTTGGATTTCGGGTGCAATACAACCCGGCCACTATCCAACTGCATCCAAAACTCGGGCGAAGTATGCCAAAAGTTCCGTCTCATCATGAGGAATTCAATGAGACAGACGACACGTCAATCGGACGTCCGGTCTGTGAGTTATTGGCCTTTTCATTCCAGGGGCCCGGTTGGTTTCGTGAGCGAACCAACCCAAACTCATTATGACGACATCCAAACCTCGAGCGGAGTAAACCAAAAGATCCGTCTCACTTAGAAAAATCCATCAAAGTTGACGGCACGTCAATCGGACGTCCGGAGCTCAAGATATGAGCATTTCCGCTCTGAGGGCCCGGTTGGTTTCGTGTACGAACCAACCCGGCCAAACCCAAAGTATTCCGAAACCTTGAGTGCGATAAACAAAAACGACCGTCTCGATCCAAGGATCGCGTCGCCGCTGAAGGTGCGTCGATCGGAGGTCTACAACTCAAGATATGGGCGAAAGACCGTGAGGGGTCCGAAAATGGGGGGGTCTGGGCCCGGATCGACCCGGCCCAACCCCCCTGGGGCGGCCCGAACCGGGTCGACCCGACCCGTGTCTGGGTCCGACCCGGATGGCGCGACCCGGCCCGGCCGGTGGGTCGGCACGGCCGGTTACGGCCGAGCGGAGCAGAGCGGGGCACTACCCCCCCGCGTGAAGAACCGCGGCCCCGCGTGGGACCGCCCGTGCCAGCGGACGCGGCAGCCGGCCGCGTCCCGCCGCTCCCCTCCGGGCACCGCCGCCCCCGACTGCCGGCGCCGCCGCGCCGGAGGGGGCTTCCGTGGACCACCGGACGCGCTCCGGTGGTCCGATTCGCCTGCGATCTTCGCCAGAGATTATCTCGAGACCCGACCTTCGCTGCAAAACCTTCAAAATGCCTTTGCGGCTTTGTTTTTCGTTTTTCCAGTGCGGCGCGATTGCGCCGCGCTTCTTAGCCCTTACTCATAATTTCTGCGCGGTGCAACAACACCACACCACCTTTCACGTGCCGCTACAAATTCAAACAACAAGGGGAGGAGGAGGGTCGGCCGTGTTCGTGCGGTCCGACCTCCTCCCGTTATAAAGATAGCATGCAGACATCTAATAGAAGTCGACGTACGACAAAGAAATAATTTACGGACAAAAACAATAATCCTCAACATCAATCCGCATGAACGAACGATCCGCAGATCAACCTGGAATTGGTTGGTCCGCGCTCGTCGTTCTTTTCTCAAAAGATAAGATAACACCAAATAAAATTCCCCTACCTCGTGCGAGATTGAACGGAGGTTTGTCGAATGAGGATTCATCGCGGGTAGAGATGTCGTGGAAGGAGACGTCGCGGAAGAACCGTCGCGGTACACAGCGTCGCGTATTTGGTTTCCGAGAACTCGGCGTTCTTTGTCGAAGATGAAGAAGTTCCTCAATCCTTAGCCTTTTTCTCCCCAAGTCTGCACCATAAGAAACTAACCCAAAATAAATTAAGCTCTCACTTAATTTATTAACTAGACATGAGTTTGAATTTCAAACCCACACACACATTAAACTCACCTCATTAATAACATAAGTTATAAATTCTTAAGTTATCAAATTTAAACAAGAGTTGAGGGAGTTAAGGAATGTGAAGGGGTGGGGTTCGTGTGGGCCCCACCACCATCATAACCTCCCTTGGGAAGTTGGGTAGTTACCCAACTTCCACCCAAAGCCTCAAACCACTAAAAGAAAATAAAAATTGTAGTTAATTTATAAATTAAACTTCCACAATTTTTATCATCTTCTCTTGTGAAAATGCAACTCTGGAAATGGCGTTCCTAAGAAATTACCGGCGCTACGGTTCCATCGGTGCCATAGGAATTCGATTCCAAGCACTGGTTCAAATGATAGGAATTCCCGCTCATTCGTTCACTGAACTTACCTGATCCAAACTTCGGAAAATGATTCCGGGCACACCGGGCCTCGGAATCAGGTGTCGTCAGAAACTGCATTCTTGTAAAATTACAAAGAAAATTAAGAAAAAAATTTCCTTGAAATTTACAGGTCTTTACATTACTCCCACCTCAGGGATTTATGTCCCCGTAAAGCTTCAACACAAACTAGGGTCACAAAAGCGGTATTGAGCACGCATCTGAGCCTTCCGCTCCCATGTGCTTACCTGGAGATTCCCGTACTTCCAAAGAAAGCACATCCGAGGAATCGATCGTCCTCGTAGGATCCGCTCCTGTCGATCCTCGATCCCCACTGGAACCTCCGTGGAAGTAACCCCATCACCATCGTCCTTCTCCTCATTGTCGATGATATGCGAAGGGTCGAGCACGTATCTCCTCAGTTGAGATACTTGGAAAACATTGTGTACCTGGTGCAACTGAGGTGGATGGGTCAAGCGGTAAACCACCTCGCCTACCCAGCTGAGGACCTAGGAATGGTCCACTGAACCTCAGAGATAACCTACCGCCTTGGCCACATCTCTGTAAACCTCGTTGAGGTGAGACCCGTATAAGGACGTGATCGTCATCCTCAAACTCCAGAGGTCTCTAATTCCTGTTAGAACTGGAACTCAAAACGACTGCTGCCACGAGGGTAAGGTTGACCGACTCAAGAGTGATCGGTCGCACCCTCCTGTGCATGAGTTATCCTATGCCTCCTGGGGTTTCCTTTTCGCCGACCAAGGAAAAACCATCCAGACGTTTGCCTAAAACCGTCAATTTGAGTATGAACAATTATTGCTTATTCCATACTCAAACTAACATCGTAAGGCCTTGACGTTGCCACTAAGAGATTCCAACCAAAACTCTCACCTCGAGGGTCTGACCACACCATCGGCGTCAGTGTGAGGTCACTGGGTCTCCTCCAGTAGAAATCTAGAAAGTGAGGGTCAAGTCAACAGTCTTAACCAAGACCACTCAGTATCAACTAAACAAAAAGGACAGGAAAGCAAACATCACAAAGAAAAATGTATTTTTATTATTGCAGATCATAGTACAAAGACACGAATACAAAAACAATATGGAACTAGAAGTACAAGGGAAGTATCCACTAGTTCCGCTCCTGTCCACCTGCTCCTAGAGGTCTACTACCTTGTCCACTGCTCGGCTGTTTCTCAAGATCTTGCCGCTGCTTCCGCCTCGGTGGCTCCTCTAAAGCCTGCAGATCGAATGTGCGGGGGGTCGGACAGTCACGTGCCAGGTGACCCTTCCTGCCGCATTCATAACACTTCCTGCTCCTCGTACGGCTGGCTCTGACCCCACCCCGGGTGCCCCGCACCACCAGTCCTAAAACCCGAGATCTCCCAACTGCTGGTCTGGTCCTCCTGGACCTCTGCATCATCTGTCTACTATGCACAGATGACTCGGCTACTGATCGAAAAAAACGCGGCAAAGGAAGAAGCTCCTGTACACGCTTGGGGTGTGGAGCTACTGGCACAAACTCCACCCTGAAGAAGGTCTCGAAGTATTCCTAAGTGAAGGTCATCCCATCGCAAAACTGGAACAAGTGGCTCCACCACCTTCCTGCTTCTTCCTGAAGAAGGCTGGTAGCAAAGATCACCATGAAGTCTTCAGGTGTCCCCACTAGCCCGAAGACTCTCACCACTACCTCCAGCCGAACCTCAGCCGCCTGCGGGTCCGTCTCTCCCCAGAACCTGGGTGGCCTCGGGCGCTGGAACTCGTGCAGCGCACTCAAGTGGCGTGCATCGCCTACTGCTGGGGCTGGTGGAATCGGTGGCCCAACGTATGGTAGTACCACTGGTGCCTTCTCTAGTGCCTCAACTGCAAGAGGGCCCTGTATCGAAGCCTCGTCACTCGGCAGGCTGTCAGTACGCACATCCCTCTGGGCTCTAGCTGGTCGTCCGTGAAAAGGCATCCTGAAAGAAACAACGTGACACGGTCAAACGATTATACTTGGTGAGCTGACCTGGTTTGAGATGTTTTAAGGGAAAACCTTTGAAAACACACACGCAATTAGTGTTTTTGTGTACAAAGTCGGAAATTAGTTGTCAGGGTCCTGGTGTATGGATACATCGGCCGCCCGCACCAACACTGGACTCCCTGAACTGAAGACCACACTCGGTACCCTTAAAACTATTGCTTCACAGAAATAAAATATCAGAGTTATTAGTTCTGCGGTAGAACCGACTCATCTAATACCAATTTTTCATGACCCGTCCTCGGGGCCCGTGTCGTGACTACCCCAAGCCCGCCTTCCATAGGTCAGGGGCTGGCGACTAGCACTAAAGGCAAAAATCCCGATAACTGGGATGGCATTGCCATTATAAAAGTAAAAAAAACACCACATAGTACAAGTGGAAGTAAAACACTAAGTACAAAGAGAAGTGATGAAAGGTAAATGGGCCAGAATACAAACCCAAAAGAAATTACAACTACAACTGAACAAAGTACAACAGAATAAGACAACAGCTGGAAGAACGGAAGTAGCTCCTGGGTCGTCCTCCTCGTATCCTACCTGTAGGGTAGGTACAGATGGCGCAAATCCTAGATCGTCCACCACGAATCCTACCTGAAGGGTAGGTATAGATAGCCTCCACAACGCTCTCGCCCGTCAACCTCCTCCGAGTGTCGTTTCACCGTGAAGTCCACCTCTAGATACTGACTCGTCCTATAGTCCACCTCCGGGTACCGTCCGTCCTTGAACACTCGGCCTCCATCAGCACTGCCCATCGTCTGCAACCAACACAACGAGGTGCGGGCATAGCCCGTGCAGGGGTGAGTATAAAAATACTCAGTAGGGACCCTGAGACCCTCAAGGTCTCACTAAAACAAACAAGGATAACCACAAAGAAGATCTCAACAGATAACCTCTACTTAGGTATATGCTCATACATATACCTAAGTTATCAAGTAACCCATCTCAATCCTGAGGAAAACACCAAGATCATGAAATCAATGGATAACCACTACCCAGGTATGTTCCCATACATATACATAAGTTATCAAGTGACCCATCTCAATCATGAGGTGAACACAAAGGTCAAAAGTCTCAGCTCAAACCAGGATTTTCATTATCGAAACCGTAACTGCTGAAGAGTTCCGTCTCTGGAGTGTACAATGGTCCTATCATGACTCCGAGGTACTTCTCACTAACCTAAGACTGTTGAGGTACTCCTCCTGTCGAGTACCGCAGGTCATCCACCCAAACACAGTAGTGCTTCCCGCCGGGGTATGTCACCCAAACACAGTAGTGCACACCCCCTAGTAGCCTGCTGAGGTACTCTCCGGACGAGTACCGCGGGTCTGCACTATCACACAGGTAGTGCTCCGTCCTCCATGGGTCTGCAACCAAACAAAGTAGTGCTCCGTCCACTGGGCTAGTCGACTCACTCCAAGTCGAGTCGGTCAAACAGTCGTCAGGTCTCAGTCGACTACACGGTCTCCGTACTCCGCACGCTCTTCTCTGGGAGGGTCCACTCCACGAGCTACAGGTTGATACTCCATGTATCTCAAAGTCCCACAAAGAAGTATCTCAAAGGACTGCCTCGTCATAGGGGTCTCAACGCAACAGACGACACGTCAATCGGACGCCCGGTCTATGAGTTATTAGCCTTTTCGTCCCAGGGTCCCGGTTGGTTTCGTGAGCGAACCAAACTGGCCGTATCTCAACAATACCCAGAACTCTCATAGGTTACACTCATAGGGACCATTTCTCAACGTGATCACCATCACCACTGACGGTTCGTCAAACGGACGTCCAGTCTGAAAGTTATCAGCTTTCCCGTTCCAGGGGCCCGGTTGGATTTCAGGTGCAATCCAACCCGGCCACTAACCAACTGAATCCAAAACTCGGGCAAAGTATGCCAAAAGTTCCATCTCATCAAGAGGAATTCAACGAGACAGACGGCGCATCAATCGGACGCCAGGTCTGTGAGTTATTGGCTTTTTCATTCTAGGGGCCCGGTTGGTTTCGTGAGCGAACCAACCCGACCGCACTCCGAAGACATCCAAACCTCGAGCAGAGTAAGCCAAAAGATCCTTCTCACTTAGAAGAATCCATCAAAGTCGACGGCACGTCAATCGGACGTCCGAAGCTCAAGATATGAACGTTTTTTGCTCCGAGGGCCCGGTTGGTTTCGTGTACGAACCAACCCGGCCGAACCCAAAGTATTCCGAAACCTTTAGTGAGATAAACCAAAACTACCGTCTCGATCCAAGGATCGCATCGCCGCTGACGGTGTGTCGATCGGAGGTCTACAGCTCAAGATATGGGCGAAAGATCGTGAGGGGTCCGAAAACAGGGGGTCTGGGCCCGGACCGACCCAGCCCAACCCCCCTGGGTCGGCCCGAACCGGGTCGACCCGACCCGTGTCCGGGTCCGACCCCGATGGCGTGACCCGGCCTGGACGGGGTGGCCCGGCCCAGCCTGGGCGCGACCCGGCCCGGCCGGTGGGTCGGATCGGCCGATTACGGCCGAGCAGAGCAGAGCGGGGCGCTGCCCCCCCGAGTGGGGCCGCCCGTGCCAGCGGACGCGGCAGCCGGCCACGTCCCGCCGCTCCCCTCCGGTCCCGCGCGGTCGCGGGACCGCGCTCCGCCTCCGCGACTTCAGCCGCGGCGGATTTTTCCGGCGGCGCTCTGGGCGCCGCTGCCCCCGACCGCCGGCGCCGCCGCGCCGGCGGGGGCTTCTGCGGACCACCGGACGCGCTCCGGTGGTTCGATTCGCCTGCGGTCTTCGCCAGATATCATCTCGGGACCCGACCTTCACTGAAAAACCTTCAAAACTCCTTCGCGGCTTTGTTTGTCATTTTTCCGGCGTGGCGCGACGGTGCTGTTGCTTGTTCAACTACATTGGCGCGGCGCGACGACGCTGTGCTTCTTAGCCCTTACTCATAATTTCTGTGCGGTGCAACGGCACCGCGCTGCCTTTCATGTGCCACTACAAATTCAAACAACAAGGGGGGGGGGGGGAGGAGGTTCGGCCGTGTTCGTGCGGTCCGACCTCCTCCTGTTATAAAGATAGCATGCGGCCATCTAATAGAAGTCGACGTATGACAAAGAAATAATTTACAGACAAAAACAATAATCCTCAACATCAATCCGCATGAACGAACGATCTGCGGATCAACCTGGAATTGGTTGTTCCGCGCTCGTCGTTCTTTTCTCAAAACATAAGAGAACACCAAATAAAATTCCCCTACCTCGTGCGAGATTGAACGGAGTTTCTTCGAATGAGGATTCATCGCGGGTAGAGATGTCATGGAAGGAGACGTCGTGGAAGAACCGTCACGGTACACGACGTCGCATATTCAGTTTCTGAGAACTCGGCGTTCTTCGTCGAAGATGAAGAAGTTCCTCAATCCTTAGACTTTTTCTCCCCAAGTCTCCACCACAAGAAAATAACCCAAAATAAATTAAGCTCTCACTTAATTTATTAACTAGACATGAGTTTGAATTTCAAACCCACACACACATTAAACTCACCTCATTAATAACATAAGTTATAAATTCTTAAGTTATCAAATTTAAACAAGAGTTGAGGGAGTTAAGGAATGTGAAGGGGTGGGGTTAGTGTGGGCCCCACCACCCTCATAACCTCCCTTGGGAAGTTGGGTAGTTACCCAACTTCCACCCAAAGCCTTAAACTACTAAAATAAAATAAAAATTGTAGTTAATTTATAAATTAAACTTCCACAATTTTTATCATCTTCTCTCGTGAAAACGCAACTCTGGAAATTGCGTTCCTGAGAAATTAACAGCGCTACGGTTCCATAGGTTCCCTCAGAATTCTATTCTGAGCAACGGTTCAAAAGATAGGAATTCCCGCTCATTCGTTCACTAAACGTACCCGAGCCAAACTTTAGAAAATGATTCCGGGCACACCGGGCCTCAGAATCAGGCGCCGTCAGAAACTACGTTCTTGTAAAATTCCAAAGAAAATTAAGAAAAAAATTTCCTTGAAATTTCTGGGTCTTTACAGATTACATGAATTACATGATTGTTTGGTGGAAATTTATACTTTAATTCATGTAGAGTAACAATTGTATTAAAATTTACACATGATATGAAGATCTAAAAATTACACTGATATTAATTAAAATTTTTTATATATAAATATTTAAACCCATAACTTGGTGTGTCCTATAAAACTAATGACCACACATAAGAACATGTCCCAAGGTTTACATAATATAATAAATAAATTTTAAATTAGTGTAATTTGGTATAAGTACATGGCATGTACAGACGAGCTACACGTCATGTACATATCTCACCATCTA
Organism: Viscum album; assembly: GCA_963277665.1. Classification (NCBI taxonomy): domain Eukaryota; kingdom Viridiplantae; phylum Streptophyta; class Magnoliopsida; order Santalales; family Viscaceae; genus Viscum; species Viscum album. Next base: position 782,393,498 of record OY728145.1, read on the forward strand.
TCTGAGGTACATGCCTAGGGACTCAGTGTGTAAATCATACCTTATAAAAATTAGAGTACATGGTGTATAAAAGGGACTACATGTCGTGTGGGATGTAGGTTACATGGTCACCAGTCAGTTAGGTTGTGTATAAAACACACGACATATCTATGACTCAAAGGGACTACACGCCACGTACATGGGATACATGACCGATAATCTATTTGACAGTGCACCACATTGGCCTAGTCAACACACGATGTAAGTAATAAATGATCCACATGTCATCAATGAACACAGTTTGAATTAATTGCGGAATTAATTACCGATGCATTGAACACAATTACACGATGTTTACTCCTTTGTTACCCAGCCAGAATCCCTGGAACCTCCAGATGAGATCTTTGATTTTAGTTCATTTATAAAATTAATTTTATTTATTAGATCTATGAGAAAAGATTGATGGAAGATCATATCTCACGATTCGGATGAAAAGAATGATTAAAATTTAATTTTAAAACTAAATTAAAATGTATAAATCACCAAAGATATTTAAATAACTATAAATAATTATGTGACCACTTTGATACCACTTGTAGGTTCTGGGAACAGTGGAAGTATGCAATGGGTGCTTCCCAACAATGATTTTTGTAATGTTCAATGATCAATCCAGGATCTACATGACGGTAAATTCCATGTTCAATGAAATTGATTCAAATAAGACAAATGATATGAATCATGTTGGAACCATAATTATAGGATCATCACATATTATTTATATTTAATTTAATTAAATAAGAATTACCTTGATGGAATTATTTATTCTTTTATGGATCTGGTAATAGATATGTGATTCACCATTGTTGCGTTATAGGAATCAAGTGCATATCCCCTCTAGTAGTGATCCATACGTGTTCTGTGAATCTCTAGACATTGCTGAAAGAATCTTCAGGTGATGACATGGAAGATCCTTTCGTTTGTATCATCCACCTTTGATCGCTATGAGAATTTATTCCAAAGTATTCTCTTTGATATGGTAGAGGAAGATTACTCTCTCTTCCTAGGAGTGATCTTAGAGAATAGATATCTTAAGTGTTTGATAGAACTCTCCAATTTTGTTATTCACAACCCAAACAAATGAATTTTTCTATTGAGAAAATAACATAACTAGGTTTATATATTACTAGGGTAAAAATAAAATAATTTCATAAGTTCCCTTAATCATTTATTTAATTATAGTGAAAAACCCATGTCAAATAATAGTAATAATAATAATATTATATCTCAACATGAAATTAACTTATGAATTAAAATTAAATATTATTTAATCAAATAATATTCAATATTTACTATTTCTCATCAGATCATTAAACTCAGTCCATAATTCCTCCAAAATATTTATCAGGCCTTGAATAATGAATATTTATTTATTAAATAAATATCAATGCATTATTTTCCAATAAATAAATAAATATTATATTCACTAAATAGAAAATAAATATTTATTAAATATTCTACTCAAATTATATTCTCTCAAATAATTGGTGACAGAATATATATGATTAAGGATACAAGAATAATTATTAAACCACTTCCAGGATTAATATTTATTCAAATTTCTAAATAATAAATAATAATATATTATTTAACTAATATTCAGGATACACTTAGTGTGTGACCCTCTAGTACTCTTTCTTAGTGGCATTAGGCGAAGTAGACTAAAGACCAAGGTTAGTGTCTAACAACATTCCAAGGCACCCATATAGAAAGAGGTTAATACCAAAATGGAATGACACCTCATACGAATTTTTACAGTGTAATATATTCATTTATCATGATATCTTAAATCAAGTAGGTTGCATACTGGTGCCATCAACCTATGTTCTCTATGTCTCCTTCTTTGACTTCTCAGAAATTGAAATTTCCTATTGAACACCATGTCCTGGGATTTTATAGGCTGTATAATTTCCATCAATGGGACTTATATATCAACTTATATTAAAAAATATAAGGGATAAATCCTTTCTCGCTTTATCCATTAATGCAATATTACTAATGATGTACCCAATATATCCCACCTCACCTTGAACATCTATCATAATGGGTTTCTTAAATATATCAAAGTATGTGACACATAATAATCATTAATAATAATATTAAAGTCTAAGGACCAATACACACATCTATAGATAGGAACATCCAATGACACATATAAATGTGGATTTCTTAATAGTGGGTCTCATTCTCATATTATCCTACTAGATATTACCAAGGGAGTACACCATGAGAAGATTACTGAAATTACTATGAGTCTCCACCCCTGATATCCTATATCATTTGTGTCCCTTAAATTATATCATCCAACCATAGAACATATATTCAAGAATAGTGTTGCAACACTTCCAAATTCTCATCATAATAGAGAACTGCTATGAAATTTTAGTACGATAACTACTCTTAGGACATTATCACATAGTATGTCATACATAAGAACAATCATGATGTGATAAGTAGTTTATTAATATTAAAAAAAATTTAATACATGTTATCATAAAGTACATATATGTTTTTTCTAGGGAACCAACTCCAATAGTAACATTTCCAAATGGTATCACATAATGTGACTTTAAGAATTAGACCATTTCGTACTAAAAAATTAAATCACACAAAGGAGTATTTCATAGAAGAATTCATAGGGTTATTAATAAAACATAACTCTATAGAAGATATATACTTGGATTTAAATATGAAAATAGAAGTAAAACCATGGAAACAACTTTCAGAAAAATTTATTAACATTATCGTAAAAAAGATTAAATTATGATCCACATTCAAAAATAATTTTCAAGAAGATAACATGAAAAAATTATTAAAAAATAACATTAAAAGAAACCCAAAAAATGGATCCTTGAAAGGAAATAATGGTTAAGTAAAAAAATTGGAGTGTAAGATAAAATATATGATTGTGAAAGGAATTTTTTTTGGATATTTAAAAATACTTTAAATGAAACCCACATAATTAAAAGGGATAGTAAAACTCCCTTTTTAAAAATAGATAAAGATAATTTTGAAGATTAAAATAGATAATACACATTTTTATTTCAAAAGTAATTAAGGAAAACTTTTTTGTAAATAAAGAATATAGACATGTAAGAGAAATATCCATTAGAAAATATGATAATTATTCTTAACAACATCAAATTTTTATAAATAAGTAAATTCCTTAAGAATAATAATTTGAGGTTATGATTTAAATTAAACATAAAATAAAGTATAAACAAAAACTATGGTGAAATAAACCAAACTTTGAAAGATTAATCTTAAGAAGAAGCATTATAACTAAATTGAAGGAAATTTGAGCTATGAAAATCCATTACTTATACTCTCAACATCCACAGAATCTCTTTAAACAACTATATAGTAAAAATAACCAATTGAATAACCTATTTCATAAATTTATCCATATATATTAATTTTTCTAATATTTAATTATAATCATTCATTATACATTTATTATTTGGTTATTTTTTATTTCCATCATCAGATGTTAGTGATTTTTATTGTTTCATGCACACTTTGTAGTGTCAATATTGATTCCCATGATTTGATACCAATTTCATAATTCCTAGATTATTTAAGGTACTATAATATATTCTCCATAAATATTAATAAATTTCTATTTAATTTCATGGTAGTTATATTCATGATTCATGAAAATAAAATCAGTGACAAACTTATTTTAGTATTTTTAACAAAAAATAAATTTTATTAACAATGATTTTAAATATTAATACCACCCTTAAAGAATTTTAATAAAATCATAAATTTAATTTTTATCCATTAAATAAATTAATAAAAATTCATGTAAGTTGATGATGGAAACTGAAATACATCGTTCATAATGGTGGATGTCCACACATAGCGTGGGTGAAACTTTCATTTCCCATTAGATGGGAAGAATATAGATAATGTTTGTAAGGGTTCCACCTCACCCCTTAAAAGGTGGATTATCAAAAAATCAATAAAAAATGAAGGCCTTAGAGCCATTGGATGGATATATAATGTTTGTTACATTAACATAATAACATTTAAGTATACTTATGATATTGATTTAATTATATTAATATGGTTATTATAAGTTTATAGGTCGGTGTATGAAAAAGATAGAGAAATATAAGTTTGGGAGTGTATAATACTCACATTGAGGGTTTGAATATTCTCTTGGAGGATCCTTTGAAAACAGAGGGTTTGGATCACTTACTTATAACCAAGGGGTGGAAAAACATAGAAGAGGGATATAGGAGAGGTAAAATGGGTATATTTTTAAGGAAATTTTTAAGGATCAGTGTGGATTGAAGTGGGTGTAAATGAGAACAATTTATTATTGAAAATAGGGACTTTTCTTTGGAGTTGAAAGTTAGGTAAGGAGTGAAGAAAGAATCACATGAGAGTTAGGCGAGTTATGTGAGGAATGGTTGGAATAATATGTGGTTATTTCTTTAAAACATAAAAAAGGTGTTCTAGAAGGTCTAAGTTTCATATAAAATTAATAAAATTTGTGCAAATTTAAGCTACCCATTTTATACGTTATTAACCTTGATTAAATATTTACCATAGTAATTATTTTTTTATTAAAAATATGAGAAGACACTATTACCCATTTTTTATGTTTTGATTATGAATTTTTACTCCAATTAATATAATAAAATTTCTAAATATGATAAAAATTACTTTTAAATTAAAATATATAAAATATAAAAAAACTAATTTTGAATAAAATTGTGTTTTCATACATATAGTGTTTTTCATTATAATTACTTATAAATTAAAAATTAAATGGATGTTAATTTACATATTTAAATATTATATTATAGTCATTAAATGATGTCAATTTAATCAATTTAAGGATTACACAACCTTTATAAAAATAATTATTTGAAAATTAATTATTTTAGCATAGTAACTAATATTTACTTCTGTAACTTGTTTTTATGTTAAAATGAAAATGAACTTATTATAAAATGATAAATAAAAATATAAAAATTAATTTATTAGAAAAAATATCTAGATTCAATAAAAATTAATTTTATTATAAGTGCACATATCATATAATTTGTTTTTGAAAAAATGCATCTTTTAAGAATAAAATGAATTTGTTATTACTTTCCTAATAATAACTATTAGATGAGTGTATATATTATCAATACATTTGTATTGAAAATATAATTTATTCTCATTCAAAATTATAAATTTTAAATGTATAAAAATATATATGATATATATATATTGGTTTTATTATATTGATAATTACATTTTTATATCATCCTAAATTATACTTACATAACCCCTAGAAAATATCCATGAAATACATAAGAATAAGACAAGTAGAAGTGGTTTTTATAGGTGGTGATTCATCTTACATGGACCTCATAAAAATTTCCATGATATAATTCTCCCGCAATTGATTTCTCTCAAGTTGCACTTATTGGAGTTCAGCTTAGGCCTAATTTAATAAAAACCCTAGAGATGTTATCTCACATCCAAGATCAAAAAAGTGAGATTCATATGGAAACAATATACTATTTGATTCTATTTATTTTACTTTATTTATGGAATTCAAATATAGTTACCTCTATTTGTACCTTATCATTCAAATACTATGTTACAATAGTCATATTTCAATTATAATGTGGTTCATCTTTGTTGAGTGTTGCATATCAAATAAGATATCATAAATTTAAGGTATTATAATTCATGGGGTGTTACATCATCGGCACTCCAGTTATCATTGGTATCTCAAAAAATATTATTATTTTTATTTTTTTAAATTATCCTCAACTCTATTTTCTTCTTCTTTAACATTGGGTAGTTTGGTCTAATGTGTACATGCTTTTTACACTCGCAATATACAACTTCAATAAAATATTTCTTATCATACTTATCTTTACTATCCTTTTTATGGTATTTCTAAAAGTCCTTATTTATAATAAATCTAATCATGTACCTAAAAAAATTAGAAATATCACCCTCATTATGTTCCAAACAACTAATATTAGAATAATATATATAACTCTTCTATGAAATTGTAGGATTCAAGATATTATTTCCAGAGGCTATAACTATGGAAGTAAAAGTAATTTCATTTTTTTTATTTTTCTACATATCTATTCAAACAAATTTTTTATTTAATTAATGAACAAGTTAAATCATCCATACTCCACTTTTTTATGTTCTTTGTATCATCCATAACTGCTCATTTCAATTCCCATTATTTCAATTGAACATGAGTAATTTTTTCAACCAACTGATCAACATCAATTTATTTCACACAAAGTGACTGTAAGATTATAAAAATGGAACTATTAAAAAAATTAGGTTTCACATTGGGGTTTTAACATCAGTTATAAAAATAACTGATGTTAAAACCCTTCCCTAAAAGAGTTTTAACATTGATTTTTTAAAAACTGACATTAAAAATATTTTTTCAGGGGGTTTTAACAATGTTATTTAAAAAAATGTAAGAAACATGAGTTTAAAAAAGGTTTTAAAAAATGACCTTAAAAACATGATGTTTAATATTGTTTTTTGAATAAAATATATTAAACCATTTTCATGTGGATTTTTAATGTAAGTTTTTGAAAAAATTATGTTAAAAATAAAATTCCAAATCACGTATAAGTGATATTTAAATTTTTTCATAACAAACATTTCAATTTTTAAATTTACACCTATAATTTTTAATGTTTAATTTCACATTTTCAATCATGATATATATATTTTCACCATTCAACATTATTTATTTCAGATATACTCCTTTGATTTATATCTTCTTTCCACCGGTTTGTCATTTAGTGATTTCGATATGGTATTTATAATTATCATCACATTATTTAATTTATTTATGAATATTTTTATTAAATGATATAATTTTTTATGATTAATTTTTTATGATGAAGAATATTTTTCAAATCAACTTAAAAAAATAAAGCAACTTTATGATATTTACAATCTATAGTTTAAAATAACTTACATGCTATATCTTTGGTTACCTCACAATTTCTTTCCTCGAAATAAAATTAATTCTATGGATACCACAATAAGAACAAATATTAATTAAAATATTTATATTAGTTTTTCTCGATTTCAATTGGTTTATTCAATTTTCTACTTTATTGATTTTTTAAGGGATTAATCATCATTAAAATATTAAAAAAATACACTTTTAACATCAATTATTAAATAACCAACAATAAAATTATTTTAAAATAATTAATTTAACATCATTTTTAATAACAAAAATTAAAATATTATTTACTATATTTAATACATTAATGCTGTTTGAAAAGTTGATGTTAAAAATAGAAAAAAATAGACATTGAAAACTATTTTTATTAGAATGCAGTCATGAATCTATTTTATATTTGAGATACTGATCCTCCTTGAAGAAAATAAAATTTTTTATAGTCATATATAAGAATTGATCTTATAGCCACCAAGACTTTTGATTTTTTGAAATGTGTGATTTCCAATTTCCTCCAAGATCCCTTCATGGTTTCACATAAAGAAATTTGACTATATATTTTCGATGTTATAGAACATAATAGTGTGTTCAAGACCTTGTAATTCCTTTGGTAATCCAACTATTCTTCACTAGTAAAATATGAAATTTACTTACCTAGAATTATATAATTTATAGTCATTATTTGATAATGACCAAATCCAATATTAATAATAAAATTATTCATCTAATCTCTCTAGTACTCATAGTTAACTCCATCAAAAATAGAAGTATGACTCAGATTTAAGTTTTCTAAGTTTTTGATTGGAATTATTTCCATAATAAACGAAATATATTTCCTATATAACATAGTTTGTATAAGGAAACAGAAATTATCTCAAAAAAATGGTAAATGGTTAAGTTCTCAAATAATTATATCAAGTGTATCAGACAGAAGAAGTAGATGCATGCTATGATACCAAGTTTTGTCTCAAATAATAAGAATATGATAGCTTCAAGAGGGGTAGGGGGAATAATTGATTTCATGAAAGAAAATTAAAATTTTCCCACTCTCAAATGTAATTTGTTTAAAAGTTACAACCTCTAAACAAATCAAAGTACAATAAAGTAAATAACATAGCGGAAATAAAACATTCAAATGATAAAATAACTTGACCTAAGTTAATCAACTAATATAATTAAAAAATGTGTTAAATTTAAAAATAAAAACCTGAGTATCAAATAATAATACAAGTACTTATTTAAATGATATTATTAGTAATAATTTCAATTAATTGGAACTCCTCAATTTTATCACAAAGTGGTAGGAGGATCAGTACCTGGATCCAAGTAATACAAGTTTTTAACTTAGAATATCATTTTAAAAACCCATAAGAAGATAAAAGTTCCACACTAGGAGACTATTTTACAAACATATTTGAATTATTTAGATCTATACCCTATATCCTCTTTGATCAACATGATTAGTATCAATTCCAACATAAAAATTTGCTGAACTTTATAGTTTAGAAGAAAATAGGTTCTTATACATGGGACCTTATTGATTACAAAGATTGTAAGTATCATAAATTAATTTCCCTATAATTTTACCACTAATATTATAAATTATGATTTCAAAAGGAAAACATAGATAATTTATAATAAGAACATCACAACAGAATCTCTGAGGAAACACATTGAAAGATATTAAAACCATGAACTCTCAAAGCATTTAGGTAATACAAAACTCAAAGTAAACTTTTAAAAATTGTAATGTCACATCGTGTTCTATGTTTTTTTTATAGATATGAGGATGATAAATTGGTTAAGAGGGGGTAAATTAACCAATTTATAAAACTTTAATATCATATCAAAGTTAAATAAATTATTCAATGAAAAATAAAAATATGCCCACATGAATTTTTATAGTAGTTTAGATTAATGTGATCCTATGACTAATCTTCACACTCTTAATGCGAGAGTATAAAACCCAATATAACACGAATTAGCTCTTGATAGGGAGTCACAACACGCTATAACTAACCTTTTAACATTGTGATTCAAAACCCAAATAAAACTTTCTTTTTCTTCTTAGAGCGCAAGGGCCTAAACTTTTTGAATGATAATTACTCCAGAAAATGTGTTTTATATTATATTAATTCACTAAAAAATCATATATTTTTTAATGATGTGAATATAAATGAAAATGTTATCATCTATATTTGACCATTATATAATTATTGGTCAATTATGACTATTGTTCAATATGACCATTGGAAACTATAATCTTGATAATAATTTTAACGCTATCATTAGTGTTTATAAGTAGAAAAGAAAAAGGATAATTAATATAGAAAGGAGAAACAATGGCCTCAACCAGTAGGATTGTACCATACGAAACCAATTTCTCAGAACATGGGAGGGAGGTAGAATCAATGGGTTTCACTCTTGAAAAATCCCAAGAAGAGATTCAACAAGTGAGTTTTGAGAAAAATCACCTATGGGAGAAGTTCAAGTTAGTGGAAATTACCACTCAGACAATATTTTTCGATCCACCCCATGAGTGTATCACCATCACACACCTTGCCCTTAGGTCATATGCGGGTGTTATAAAGGGTTTTGTGTCAAGAAACTAGTTAATTAAAGTGTAATTCCTTTGTATATATAATTTTTTTCCATTAATTAATTTTTAAGAATAGTTTTTCTTAATAAAATTTAGATAAAATTTGATAAATTGATTTTTCAGACATAAATTTTAATTTACAAAAAAGATATAAATATTTATAAAAAACTATAATATTATGTATATTTCTTATTTTAAGGAAATTGTATGATTAAATCACTCTTATTTAAAAATAAAGGATAATTCTTTTTCAAGTGTTAGAAATATCACTATTCATTTTCAATCCGCTATTATTTTTAATAAATAAGAATTTTTATATTTAAAAGCTAAAATTATCATATTTATAGAATTATTATGATAAAATAAATATCATTTTTGAAATCACCACTTAAAAATTATTTATGGGTTAATTTATAAAAATTTTCTAAAATACTTTATTTTTTTCATGAATAGTAAAAATATAGTTTGAGTTTTTCAGTATGTTTAATGACATCATAATTATGTAATAATGATGTAATAACTAATTTACATCAATACATGACTTAAAATATTTTATTTTATTAATTTCAAGTATTTTAATAGATTTTAATAAATTTCCAAATATATAAAATACTTTTAAAATTCTAAAATGGAAACTTTAACTTTAAAATTGTTATTTTATAAAAAATTTAATTTTCCTTGCCAAAATAGATAATATAAAATTGTGGTCAACTCTTGTGGCATAAAATGAAATAAAATATGATCCAAGTGTCCAATACCATGGGAAAATACCATGGTAAATCCCATTATTTTTCATTTACCACTATATAGGTGTCCAATGCCTTTATTTAGAAATTAATAAACAAATCCCCCACTTTTCTTATAAATAACCACCCATTTATTCATTTAAATTCACTCCCATTTAATCATACAAAAATATATTATAGTTTTACCCCCAATTATTACTCCCAAGGTGTCCTCAATCCCCAAAGGTCCCAATCCTTGAGTTTTAAGAGTTACTCTTCAAGGCAAGGGAAATCTTAACTCTTTTTCTTTCAAGTTCTCTTTTTTATGTGGAATAGATTTAAAATTCCAATGATATTTTATTATATCCATTTTATTCTTTTCCTTTATTTTATTAATAGTATTTTATGAAAGATATATCCTTTTCCCATCTCATTTTATACTTTTCTAATACCACACTAAATACTCGTTATACTGGTAATTTTACTTCTCAAAATTTCTCCCTTTTATCAAGAAAATTCCCTTTTATTTTCTTTTTTAGAATAACCAAAACTCTATATTTTAAAATGGTATTAATCAAGATTTAAAAATTATTTCTTTTATTCGGTTAACGACATACATAAAACACTCATCCCCTTTCTGTGGGTTTTAAATGACATAAAGATCTTATTTTTAAAGAACTTTTGAAATGCCATGATTTTAATATGAAACCTATTTTATTTTATTATACATAGGTTATTTATGAAATGATTTATTATTTTCAATATGTCTCAAATTAAAATTAAGACTTATTAAGGGTGTTCCCTAATAGTTCTCTAATGAATTGGGAAAAGAATTTAATCTCTAGAGGTGATAAGTTTTACGATACCTTGGTGAATAACCTTTGTAATAATTACAACACCTTTGTGACAAACCTTGTTGATATGTTTATTAATGTCTCATTTAAATATTGTATCCACATCTCCATATTATGATTCATGTTATTTTTATGATAAAATTTTTCTTTTTCTTTTTTTCATGCATTTATTCCTCAAGTTCTTATTTATATTTATTAGGGTCACATGTAAACTATTTCCATTATTTTTCCTTATTGGGCCTTATGCTCATCCTTTCATTTGATGTATGTCCCCAGGTTATGTGTTGTAGTAAAAGTACTTAGGATCAACGGATTAATAAACCTTTCAATTTTTGTTTAGAATAATATTACATGTTTTTATATGTTATGTACCTTATTTCTAAGAAACTAAACTTTAAAAGATCCCCTATTTATACAATGTAATGTAAAGTTATGAAATGAAAAGGTGGGATTCCATATGGAGGCACAACTCGAACAATCCTTCCTTTTTCTACCTAGAGGCATAACCTAAGATCTGCATTTCTCTACTCATAAGAATATACCAAGATTTACCTTTTAAATGGGTAGTATAACCTACAAATTCCCTAATTTTGAATGCAAAAGCATAAACCAACTTTAAAAAACATATAAAAAATGGATGGGAAGAATAAAACACCACTGAACCAGAATAAAACAATGATAGTTTAAGAGGTCATGGTAGTATTTTCTCACTTTTTAAATGAAGTTTTGTTCATTTAATTTTACCAAGTAATGGTCTTGTAGTATCACATATCACTTTTGTATCTTAAACACTTTGTGTTTCCCAATATACAAATTTGTGTGTATCTCACCCATTTTATGTATCCTCAAACATTACGAACCCTTAAAATAGTTCTATAAAACTCTATCTATAGTGATTATTCCTGAAATATATATTTAAAATATTTATCACATGCAAAAATATTCAAATATTCTATCCATTTCATTTTTTTAGACTTGGTGTTCTAGAACCAACGATTTGTACTTTGGATGACATGTATATTGTATGATTTGAATATTAATAAAATATATTATTATATACTGTTTGTTTTTTTCATGAATTTATTGTAATAATTTCCTTGGGAACTTGTCTCATTGATAAGTTCATAATAGTTCCCTACTATCATGAGAACATTGAAATATTATCATTATATTATTAAATATAGTTCTATGGTTGGATAAAATTCTATGAAAGAACACATAGAATATTGACTATCAAGTATGTTTACTCATAAGAGGATGAGACTTTATCTCACGAAGTTATCACTTGGTAACCTCTAATAAATGATATTATGAGAATAAAACCACCTAATGAAATTTCATATATTTATGTGTCATCGAATATCCATATCTACGAGCAAGAGTAATGGTCCTTAGATTATAAGATTATTATTAATACATATCATGACTCTCACATTTAGATTCACTGAACAAAAATATAATTTCATATGTTTGATGGAAGTAGGGTGTGTTGGGTGCATCATGAATGAAATGTTATTAATAAATAAGTTGAGGAAGGATTTGTTTCTTTTATATTTATGGATGTTGATATCTCAACCCTTTGATTAAAAATGAAACAGTCTCATTAAATTCTATGGCCATGGTATATCGATGTGTTTATTTTAGATACTCAAAGAAAGGCCTATCAAGAATATAGGTTGATGGAAATGATATGAAACCTTATTCATAAGATATTTTGAAAAATATATTATATTATGCAATCAGCGTTCGTATGTGATTATTGTCATTAGAACATTAACTTCTTTCTCTTGGGTTCATTGTCCCGTTGCTATATAGTAATCTTAGACTTTAGGAAAACCTGCCTAATGCTAAAAAGAAGTAATCCTAGAGGGTCACTCACTAAGTTTTTATATTGATCTCAATTTAATTATGTTTCAATTTAATTATTAGAGTAAATATTATTCTCTAGACCGATGAATAAGTTTATTCATGTTTTACCGATTACAAATATTAATAAATATTTATTCTCCAGATTGTGAATAAAATATTTATTTAATATATTGAATTTTTAATAAATATTTATTTTGCAGGATGTGAATAAAATATTTATTTATGAATAAATATTTATTTAGGTATTTTATAAACACCTTGGATCATGAAAAAACCAAGATCATTTCTAGTGTTAAATATTAATTTACAAGACGATAAAACAATATTTATTATTGTGTCAGTTAGCACACGACATAAAATAATAATAACAATAATAATAATAATATATGGAGTGGAGTAAGAAATGGTTTATTATATTATTTTAGGGGTGATACACAATTAAATAATATTTTAACTTAAACACTAACTCTATAAATAGATGGTTATGTTTATTATGCTGGGTTAATCAAGAACTAAGAACCATTTCACACAACATAATTCTTACTTGATTATTCCTTCTCTCATCTTCTCATGAATGAGAATAACTCCTTTAATCCTAAAGGATCTTGAAGTGATCAAGACGAATAACCCAAGATGATCAAACCACTATACTAGTAACCAACTATAAATTGGTGTTGTTTAGAGATAAAAGTAGCACATTTGGATCATATATAGAGGGACTATACACTTGGATCCTATAAGCACAATGACAGTAATCCAAAATAGAATTTTTAGATGATAAAAAAACCAATGAAGAATGATCCCAACATGAGATAATATTTCTTTCAATCATAATTAAATTAATTATAAATTTAATATGAAAAAAATCCTCTCTCTGGGTTCTGGGATTTCCTATGTCAATATTTGATGGAAAAAGTTCATTATTCATGACATTTAAATCATGAAAAATTGGAAAATAATCCATCAAATATGACAAAAAACTTTCTAATTATTCACCCACCAGGCACTCACAAAGTTCTCCAAACCATCAAGTGGTATTAGAGCTTGTCACGTTTTAAATTTATAATTATTTATTTAATTGTTGATCTATTATGTGCAATAGTGGTTAGATACTTCATTTTTGGATTATTTATTCTTTAACTTGATGTTTAATTAACATGATTTAGATATTTTAATTTCTTTATTCAAGATTCATATTTCCTTAAAGGGATAAAAATAGATAAATAACGACTAAGGATTCCATTGGGAAGTGCCAAGGATCTTTGACAGTGAGATTGGGTTACATGACATGTAACCAGAGTACATGCTATGTACCCAAGTGAATGTCACCTGGACATGTCATGGGATACATGACACACTAAGCTGTTATTGCATGTGGTGAATTTATTGCACCACACATAAAGAGCATGAAAATCTGTCACATGTCTTGTTGTATTATATGGTGTGTATCTATTTTACATGTCATGTAGTCTTCATGGTTTAGCTGTGAAATTCGCACTAATCGTGTGGTAAAATACATGGTTTTTGATTGCGTGAGACTGATATATTGTGTAGTTAATGAAACAAATGTCATTTAAAAAGTGAAAATTATTTGTAATTCATTAATTCATATATCTAAAATACACACTGAGCCATTCGGAAGGTTATGTGGACACACAAATAGCAGAACACACAGTGTGTAGCTAGAATTTATGTCATATGGCCCCACATTCAAAGAACATGCCGAGTCCTTCTATGGCTTACACAGACACAAAAAAGTATGATACACATCATATAGATAGTTTTTACATTCTGTGTAGTCTAGATGAGGTATACGCTGAAGCACCAGATGTTTATCCTAGGTACACAATAATCAAGTAACATAATGTGAAGCTTGTAAGTACACACCGTGTAGTATCCTAATAAAAGATAGAATTAAATCACATTAAAATTATTAATTAGACCATTAAAATCTAATAACACTATCTATACTAGTTTTTTTGAATATATAATATTGATTTTAAAGAATTTAAAAATAAACAATTAATTTAATGTAATTATCTATAATTATTGTTCCTACCATTTATTTACCATGAATGCATTTAAGATGGGTATTTCCAAGAAAATTCATATGGTCATTATGATAAAATAGAATTAATTAATTAATTAATTTATGAAAGCACATTTATCTTAATAATAAATAACAAATAGAGATGAATGTTAACCAGTGTACTTTTGCATATTCGTTATGTGCATGAATATTCATGAGCTTGACCAATACCTGTGTATACATTGGTTTAATTTAATTTAATTTAATTTATTTTATGGTTTTTCAATTATTAATTATTAAATTAAATATAATGGTCTATGAGTCATCGCTCCCTCCTTTATTATGTAAGGCCTATGTGTCCATGGTGATTTATATAATTCCCCTTAACTAATCCTTTGGTTTCCCTCACCAGAATGTGAGTTATAAATACATGTAATAAAAGGAGCATCCTAAGGAATATAGAGGTGGTTCAATATAGAACAAAGATGATTCCAACATAGGTGATACAAAAGTTGATAGGTGGAATTCTTTAACTCATGCCAAGACCGACATAATGAGTTTTCCCCTAGGTCATAGTTTGATTTATTATCTACTAAATAAATCAACCATTATATAAGATCATGATCAGGTAATTTATTTATTCATTTATTTGTATCTAATGTGTTATTTATTTTACAGATTCAAGACCATGATCACATAAATAAATGGAATAATATAAAAATTTGGAATCTAAATAAATGGATTATGTGTAAATATTTCATCGAAACATCGTTAATCACTTAAGTAAAATCCACTTAATATTAACAAGTCATGTAAAGGATAAAACAAGAAATATTTACACATAATAAATAGAATACCATAACTTAATATCAAGTTAGAATAAACCATCCATTACTTTATTTGGAATGAAATTCATATAACTAAGAGTTTAACTTACCCTCACTAGAACACTTAATTTTATCATAGAGTTATTATGAAAGTTCTGGGTTGAATAAACCAATTTACATAAAGAGAATTAGCCTTTTCTAGACATAATGTAATTTGGAGGCATGTGTAGAGGATATCCGAGTAAGGGTCTCGAGATTGGGGAGTCTACTTAATGTATCAAGGAGATACAACCCCACAGTTCGAAAAGACCTGAAAACCTAAATACCATCGATTAATTGACTAATACCTCACTTAGGTTATGATAAGGGGAATATGGCTCATTACCACTAGAATTTATAAGCAACTAGGAATTCTATGTCCAATGGTGAGGGAATTTGGGACTTGTTAAAATACTGGGACACTTAATAAAATATAATTCATTATATTTTGCATAATTTATAACAAAGCAAAGTACTAATAATCTAATGTTTTATAATTTTAGAAAATTAAAAAGTTAATTATCCACACTATCCCAACAAAAAATATTAGAGATAGACCATAACCTTAATAACAGTAACTTTTAGGAATGATTCAGACATCTATGGGTTGTGCTATGTGATGACCGAGAATCTTACATTCTAGAATCCTCACCACCCAATCCACCTACAAAGGAGGCGAGTGATGGATATTTCTCTATTTATGATAAAAAAGGAGTGACATGATTGATGTTCAGTATCTAATGCTTTCATCAATATTTAGTGAACTCATTATGTCTAATGAGGATAAGGATGTTTATATCATGCTCCAACATATCCACGTTCTATATGAGGAGAGAGCTAGACAAGAAAAATTTGAGATATCCAAGGAAATAATTCAAAGTAATATAGGATAAGGTATTCCAGTTGGACATCATTTAGTTAAAATCATTAGCAACATTGAGTGATTAGAGGTTCAAGGGTTTAAATTTTTTGAATAACTCTGCCCAGGACTCATTCTTATATCACACCCTCACATATTATATAGTTCTATTAATAATTTTAATATGAAAAATATATAGTGTCACTTCCAGATCTTCTCTCATTGTTTTTCCGAGTTTATAAAGAGAATAAGCGTGAAAATACCTCCATCCATATGGTGAATAAAAGTAAAGGCTTTTCGAAGATCAATAAGACTAAAACTTTATCATAATTCCCTTCTAAGAAGATAAAGATAATGGGGTAATAAATTGAGAAGGATGATATCTATTTCACATCTGGAAATAAGGGACACTAGAAGAAGAACTACACCCTAGAAAATAAGCAAGGGGAAGTCTCTGGTGTGATTATTATTGATTACAATTTAGTTGTTTCTATAAATTGGGTATTAGATATGGAATGTGGTACTCCCATATGTATTCAAATACATGAACTAATTATATTTTGGAATATTAAATGAGGGGAGGTTGATCTAAGAGCATCCAATAGACCTAGACTTGCTACTGTGTCTTTTGGGGATAACCCCTTTACATCACCAATTAGAATTATATTGGTTGAAAATGATTTGTATTATGTTCCATCTATTAACAAATAAATTATTTGTATATTAAGGCTTGATATAAATGGATTTATTTTCAATTTTAGGAATATTTTTTTATTATTTTATAAAGATAGATTTTTTTATGGAAATGAATATTTAAATAATAGTCATTATGTGTTGGATTACACAAACTAAGTGATGAAAATCAATAATGAAACTAATTCACAAGACTCATACCACACCCAACTATGGAATCACTGGCTAGGTTATTTTTAAAAAAGTGTTCTAAAAAAACACATAAAGATGGATATTTAGATTATTTAAAACTAAAACCACTTTGTGTATGCCACACATGTTTACAAGAAAAAATGACCAAACCACCATTTAATGGAAAAGGTTAAAGGTCTAAAGATATTCTTTAATTAGTTTATATAAATTTGTGAGGAAATTTTCCTATTAAAGAAAGGAGTGTTTACTCATACTTAATAACTTTTACTGATGATTTTAGTAGATATATATATATATATATATAAATAATTAATGGGGTATAAGTCTGATTCCTTTGAGTGATTCAAATAATACAAGGATGAATTTGAGAACTATATTGGTAAGAATATTAAGAAACTCCTATCAAACCATGGTTCAGAATATCTTAATCAAGAATTCATTTATTATTTATGGGAGTTTGGGATTATATATCAACTCACTCTTCTTTATACACCACAATGGGGTAGATTCAGGGAACATTCGAAGTGATGTGGTGGGAGAATAACCATGAAGTCCTTTTCAATTTGATGGATCATTCAAAATATTTTACAAGATGTAAATTTCACGATCAATGAAAATTTTCAACTAAATATTGACATAATAGAAACCAGAACTTAGTGAGGATCTTTTCATATTAAATTTATAATTAATTTATAAATGATCATAATAAAAGTTTACCTCATCAAGGAACTTTATTTATAGATGATTCTGATCTTATAAAACCCTGTTTTAGATAACTATCATTTATTGTAAGGATCCAAGTATGTAATCCCTCTAGCATCTATCCAAACATGCTCCTTTGAGCTTCAAATGATGCCAATTGATTTCTGGGTTCTAGCTTGCTGAATCAATCATCTTGATTTTTTGTCTTGATCACTTTAAGATCCTTTGGGCATAAAGGACTTGTTCTCATTCTTAAGAAGATGAGAGGAAGAATTTGAGAGATAAGACTGTGGTACAAAATGATTCTCAATTCTTGATTAAACTTACAGAGTAGACATAACCATCTATTTATAGAGTTGGGGTTTAGATTAAAAATATTATTTAATTTTGTATTATTTCTTAAATAATTTTATAATCCTTAAAAAACCTCATTCCATATAATAATAACATTATTATTTATGGATTGTTCTAAATCACTAAATGATAAATATTATTTTACCAATTTGTAAATTTACATTAATCATCGAACAAGATCTTGCTCCATTCAAACTCCTCAACATTTATTAAATACATAAATAAATATTTCATTAAATACTTTATTCTTAAATAAATATTTTATCCACAATCCAGCAAATAATTATTATTTTTAAATATTCACATAATTAAATAAATTATTTTTTAATTAATTAATAATTTTTATTATCTTTATAATATTAGAGATCAATAAAACTTGAATAAAATTATTCCTTGGTCTAAAAAATAAAATTTATTCTAATAATTAAATTCAAATAGAATTTAATTGAGATCAATGAAAACACTAAGTGTGTGACCCTATAGAAATATTTCTCATTAGAATTAGGTGATCTTTCCTAAAGTCCAACATTACTATCTAGAAATGATCTAAGGAACCCAAGAGAAAGAACTTAATGTATCATTGTTGACAACCTCATACAAATTCTTATTGTGTAATATAATCTCTTTGTTTGAATATATTATCAAGAAGGTTGAAAATATATGTCATCAACCTATATACTTGATACATCTTTATTTGAATATCTAAAATAAACATGTCATTACACCATGAACATGGAATTTAATTAAATAGTTTCAATCTAATTAAAGGGACAAGTCATCAACTTCCATAAAGATGGTAAGGAAAAAATCATTCCTCGACTTATCCATTAATAACATGTCATTTCCGATTCACCCAACTTACCCTAGTTTTCACTAACATATAGAATCATAGTTTTGGTTAGTAAATTTAATTCATGAGTCACAAATTACATTAATAATAATTTTAAATTCTAAATACCATTACACATACTCACAAATAGAAATATCTGATGAAACCAAATCATGCAGAATTCGTATTGGTGGGTCTGTTATCATAATCTCCTCTCTAAAAGATTACCAAGTGAGAACTTTATAAGAATAAGACTCATCCTATTAATAGTACTCACACATGAGAGTGTATATAATATGTGCCCTATCATAGTATGTTATCCGATCTTAGAACTATTTTTAAGAATATCATCATTTCAATTCAATGTTCTCATCATAATAGAGAAATTCTATGACCTTATCAATGTGATAGATACTCTAAGACATTATCACATCAATGTTATAATGATGAAAAATAAACATGTGATAACATATTTATATTAATATTCACTCCTTTTGAATATACATGTAATATAAAGTAAAATGTAGTTGGTCCTAGGGAACCAACTCCAATAGACTCACACTTGCACTAAATCCAACTGTTAATTAGTAGTTAGTTCTCATATATTAAACATTATTCCACTAATTATGGCTATATATATTGTTCTTATCATGTTTATGTGACTATGGTTAGTAAAGAAACATGGCTCTATGAAGAATCTTCTTACTGTAACATTACTACCTTGCAAAAATCCCTCAATTAGTGATAAAAACTAGTATCTATCTTTTGTCCTCATGTCAAATTATTGACATCATAAATAATACCATAGTAAAATATTATCATAATGATAAAACTATTTATTTTTCTATAACCCAAAAATAGAAAAGGATGTTTCTAAACTACTCCTTAAGCTACATCAAAAGCCATAACAAACTCATATATTGTAGATATGATAACTATTCGATGTAATAATTTTTTTTAATATTAACTTACACTTTTATAATATACTTAATCAAATTTAACTAACTAAAGACAAGTGTTCAATTACCTTGATCACAAGTACTCCCACTTCTCCAGACACCAGGAACTCATCCGATTTTATTTTTATGAGTATTGGAAAATAAATCTAATAGCAAGTTGATGTAGTTATGTTGTATTTTTTTGATATTGAACTTTTATGAAAAATGAACAAGTAATATCAAATTTCACTACATATCATGGAAGATGATATAAATTCCTAGCACTTAATCTTGTGAAATTTTTTTAATCTCAATAATCACTTCCTATGACCATTCATGCTCTACTAGAATAAATATATGATAACATAAATTCGGTCTTGAATTTTTAATATACATACTATGAATATATTTATAAAAACAATGAATATATTCAGTAGACATTGTTCCCTAAAACAAATTTTATACTTTAATTCATACTTAGAGAAGTCTCATTCCTTAGTATTAACATGATATTAAGACAAAACATTTATTTTCAAATGTTATCAACACATTTATCTTGAAAACTTATAGTGCTCCCACTAACCAGTTCAAGACACATGTCACTCATTTATTTACAAATGAATATTCTATGATTACTATTCTTGATTTACTTATAAACTAATTAATATAATTTTCTTGTATTATTGGAATTTATTGATGTCACATACCTTTTTAGTCATTCCTTGTTGAAATATACCACATGTTCTCCTTTTGGTTGCATCATATAAATATCTTACATAAGGAATCTGCCAAAATAGGTGGCCTTGACTATCAATATCCCATAATAATGATCATATAAATATCCTGTGAAAAAGTTGAATACAAAATATTTTAGTCATGATTATTGGAATATATGTCTTATCATAGACTAAAAATTTAAAAAACTCAATCACACTTTATTAGTACCATAGTGTACCATCCTTTTACAGTTTCTCTAGAATGATCACCAGAAATATTAAGTCTCAAGAGCATTCAAAATAAATAATCCCAAAATATTGATAAATAGAGTCCGTTACTTGAATTTATACATACTTTTCAAACTTAATATATGACCATTTACTTCTTATTTGCAGAAATCTTTATTATTAAATAATAATATATGTATCACCCACTGTGGTGAGCATAAACCACCTCTTTTGTTATAAATACATACACAATATGTGTCTCTATAACTACTCCTCCCACTAATCCTAGTGGAGTACAATATTCTGATTCCAAATCAAGTGCATCCAGAGCCTTAACCTATAGAAGTTAAGACTACTCCCAATATCTTCAAAGAGATAAGATTACTTTATGGAATTATAGTCAATATTGACTTGATGTTAATATCCGTAGTGGCTGTAAGATCATTAACTCAAATACAACTTAGTGTTATAATGTTTATTTATATCTAATGATATCTTTTAATAAATATTTTTCAACAAACACTTATAGTAGTTTACTAATAGATTATTATAATATCACAATTGATATAGTATTCATTAGATGATATAGTTTTCCTATGGTTATTTTCAGAACTTATATTCAAAAAACATTTCTTGTATGAAATAATAGAATATTTATAAAATATACAGGACACATCATTGATATTCCTTTTACTACTATCATGAAATTTATGTATGTAAGGAAATATGAGTTTTAGATAACCTTTACTCCACATATATGACCAATGAATACTTAGATAATATTTTTTTTGATAAACCATCTTAGATATTCCTCAATCTTTACCAAGTGAACACATTTACTTCAATGATAATTTCTAAAATTTCTCGAAGGAATATCATGAAGTATATGAAGATACCTCTAGATTTAGAATTGTTCATCAGGAAATGTTGAACCAACTCTAAAATGATTTGTGACATACCTTTATTTAAAAAGGTTTCTTTATCTAAAACATGATAATTAATTTTATTTAGATCTGGTTTCTTATCTCAATTGAGACTAAAACACTTTTATCAGTATAAAAGGGCGAACTACTTTTTTGTTTTATTTTAAAAATAATTATCTTTCCAAAATCGGGTAAGAGTTTTATATTTTATATTTATCATTAATTGTAATGGATATTTTTTATTCAAGAGTTACCAAACTATTAGTTTAGTATTAAAATACCATAAAAACATTTATTTCAAAATGAAATAATGTTTCATTATGTCTTGTTAGAAAATAAGTCAACTTTTTAGGTAACACTTATTAAAAATTTGAATTAATCCATTTTTGGAATGAGAAGTAGTGACTCCCATTGGATGACATAAGAATCTCCCTTTCTCATCTCCTTTTGAGTTCACTATATAACCTTTATATTCTTGTTCATTTAATGTATTAAAATATATGTATATTGTAATAATATTCTTTTTAATACACAAGTGTTGAAAAGAAACTTGATTTATATACTTGAAGTGGATGAAACCACTTTATTCTTCAATTTATTATATTTTATTTTCCAGTGTCAATGATTTCAACATAAGTAGCAAATTGGATCCTATTTATTATTTGTTCATTGAGTCATTTTTACCTTTAAAGGGAAATCTAAAGTATATTTTGGATTTATATTATCCATGGGATATCTATCATTTTCATTTAAACTTTTTACCATAAGGGGTGGAGAAATAAGTTTCAAGTAGTCCTTATCTTCTTGGTAATGTATGGACAATAGTTTATTGATTAACTTATTCATTTAATTTATCCAAGATTGAAAAAATAGGGATAATATTGAAGGCAAGGAAAATAAAATAAGACCAATAGAAAATCTATTATTTATGAGGAAACCTGATTTCTTAAATTGATCAATATACCTCAACATTTTTAAGTCATGATAAATAGCTAGATTACTTTCTTCTAGTTTACACAGATACAGTGCATTGAAAATATTATTTATTTCAAGAATTTTATTATATTTATCAATAGAATGGAGATGTGATATTATGGTGTAAGAATCAATGTTCTTATATTGTATCAACAACTCTATAGACATAGTTGATAATATAATATAATGATCATAAGAACCATAATTTACATATATCAAATAGACACAATTTTTATCTTCACTCACCTACTAGGGTGGAAGAATAGGAATATGGTATTCCAATACATAATAAATTTTGTTAATAATAATGTATCACATAAATGATTATACCATAAATTTTTATTTTTAAGGAAATAACCTTAGTTAAGGAATTATCATACTATTATTCATGATTCTTCTTTCCATATTCTATAATTATAAATAGTATATTATTAGTACTTCAATTGATTATAATTTTTTGTGATAAATAATGAATTTAATTTTATTAAGTCTCATACTATTTTTTAAAGTCTCAATAACCCTCACCATTGAACTCAGAATTTCTAGTTTCATGGACATTAAAGTGGAAAGGATCCATATTCTCCTTTGCATAACCCCAACATGGGTTGGTAAAGCTATTTGAAGGTATTTAGGTTGGTAGGTTTTACTAACTATGGGTTTAAACTCATTGATCCATTGAGTGGACTCCCCAATCCTGAAATCCTAACCTGGATTTTCTCAACACGTTCCTCTAAGTCACATTATGTATAGAATGGGATACTCCTCTTGAGGTAAGTTGGTTAATTAAACCCAACAATTTAATAATAAATCCATGATAAAAGTAAGCATCCCAACATGATTTTTTCAAAAATTTAGTTCTAAAACATTCATTCCTAATCAATTAATGGATGACTATGTCTGACTTAATAAAATTTTATTTATTATGTGTAATTTTTATCTTATTTTATCCTTTACATGTCTTGGTAATACTAATTATATTTTAATTAAGTTATTAACCATGTTTTGATAAACAATTGATGAATAATCAATTTATTTAAACTCCATATTTTCATATTAGTTCATTTATTTATGTGATCGTGATCTTACAGCCATGAAATAAATAATTCATAAGACATAAATAAATAAATTAATGATACAATCATGATATTATCTTAAATTTTATTTATTTAGGGGACTTTAAATCAACCTATGACCTAGGGGAAAACTCACTGTTCTAATCTTGGAATGATTTGAAACATTTCACCTATGTATAACTTGGGTTGGCATTATCTTGGTTATGTATTAAACTATCTCTACACACCTTAGGATTATCTATTTATTATATGTATTTATAACTCACATGTTGTTAAGAGGAACCAAATGATTGGTTAAGGGGAATTATATAAATAACATTAGATATGTATGTCTTATACAATAAAAGAGGGAGGGATGAATCAAATGACATAATATTTAATTTAATAAATAATAATTTCAAACCCATGAAATAAATTAAATTAAATTAAACCAAAACATACACAAGTCTTGGTTAAGATCATGATCAGTCATACACATGCAATGATTATGAAAAAGTATACATGCTAACATTCATTTCTATTCATTATTTTTTATTAAGATAAAAAATCTTATAATAATTAATGGATTTAATTTTATCTTAATGACAATATAAATTCTCTTGGAGACCCCCACCATAGATTCATTCTTGGAAAATAAATGAAATAACCAATAATTAAAGATATTTATAACAAATTAATTGAGAATTTAATAATTATTTAAAAAAAATATTAAATTTATAGAAACATTAGGTGACAATAAATAAAATAAGGTATTAATGCTATAATTAGAAATTTAATTTAATTTAATTCATTCCTTTATTAGGAGACTACACAATGTGTACTACTGAACTATATGCTGTGTACCTCATTTTCCATGTACTCTAGATAAATGCCTAGGAATTAAGTATATAACTTTTTAGAACTATACGACATGTACTAGCTAGCTACATGTGTGGGGTTGATAAAAATTTGTTAAATACTCTTCAAGTAACAAAATTTCACCATGACACACAAAGTTAACATTTATAGGATACCCTAAGGAATCAAAGGGATATTACCTATACAAACCCTCAGATAAAAATGAAAATAGTGGAAAGACATGCCATATTACATGAAAGGGAGTACACATCTAAACGAGATTGTGGGAGTGAGATATACTTTAATGAAGTCCAGACACAAGGTATATAAGAATTTTCACAAGAACATATTCAAAAAATCCCCATGCAATTATAAGTTTGGAAGACACAAGTACTGTGTAGGTGTATAAGAGGGTTTAGAGAACCAGAACGGCATGGTTTTCTAGTCAATAATGATTGTGACTCATTATTAGTTGATAATAATGATCCTATAATATAAAAAAAAATAAGTAAGTGGCATAGATTTTTTCAAGTGGAAAGAAGCTATGAATTCTGAAATGGATTCCATATACCAAAATGAAGTCGATATTTTGGTAGATCCTCCAATGGATGTAAATCCAATTGGTCGTAAATGGGTATTCAAGAAAAAATGGAAATGGATGGACAATTAAGTACATATAAGGAATGATTTATTTAAAAAGGGTTCAAATAAAGGCAAGTCATATATTACAATGAAACATTTTCACCAGTTTCAATGTTGAAATCCATCATAATTTGACTTGGCATTATAGATTACCATGACTATAATATTTGTAAAATGGATTTCAAAACAACCGTCTTTAATGGAATCCTTCAGAAATATTTCTATATGACACAACCTGAAGTATTTTTCACTCTAAAGGATTCCAACAAGGTATGGAGATTAAAAATATCCATTTATGGATTAAATTAAGCAACCAAGTCATAGAAAATATTATTTTCTAAACCCATAATGGAATTTGGTTTCATAAATAATGAATTTGAGCCTATTGTATATAAATGGTTTAGTGGGAATGCATTTGTTTTCTTTATAGTATATGTAGTTGATATACTATTTGTTAGAAATAAAATACATATATTTTTTTCTATTAAGCCCTAGTTCAATAAATTCTTATATATTAAGGACTTAGGTAAAAAATCATATATTATTGAGATCAAGATCCATCATGATAGATCTAAAAGGATTATAAGCCTAATTCATGGTACATATAGTGAAAAGATACTAAAGATATTTAGTATGGAACAATCCAAGATGGAATTATTTTTAATGTCAGATGACATTCATCTTTATAAGAAAATGTGTCCTTAGACACATGAGTGAAGAAAAAGTATGAAAATGATCCCATACACATCCGTGATTGGGCCAGTCATTTATGCTATACTATGTACTAGGTGAGATGTCACATACAACTTAAGTGTGGTAGGAATATATCAATATAATCTAGGTGAATACCATTAGATGAAAATCAAGACCATCTATAAGTATTTGAGTCATACTAAGTATATTTTTCTATTCTATAGATGACATGAGAAATCATACATTAGAGTATATATAGATGTTAGTTTCCTAATACATCAAGTTGACCAAAAATCAAAGAAGGGATATATCGTCACTCTAAATGGAGGTTCTATGAGATGGAAGATATTAAAGAAATATGTGTTTATAGATTCTATAATAGATTCTAAGTATTATGTAGATTTATATGTAGCTAAATAAGTAGTTTGGACATATAAATTTTACCAAGAGCTTGATGTGGTACTTAGTAGTAAAAATCATATCACACACTATTCTAATAATACCACAGTGGTGGATCTTGAAAATGATACAAGGACACATCAATAGATTAAGAATATAATTCATTAGTATCATATCTTAAGGGATTTTTCTCAAATAGATTAATTCTAAATGAGCATAATATCCATGGAAGACAACGTGGAGAACCCCTTGACTAAATCTTTAACTCAACATAAACATAATCATTACGTGAGGTATAGTGTACTGAAAGGGATAGGCAGTTGGTTCTATTTCAATTGGGAGTCCATTGGAGTTGGTCTTATAGAATCAACTATTTATAATTTGGATTAAATGTATATTCTAAGATTTTAATATTAATAAAACATCTTATTATATTTTTTTCATTATTCTACATGACTTTAGTGTAATAATGTCCTTGGGTATCTATCACATTGATAAGGTCATTTTAGTTCCCTACTATGATGATAAACTTGAAATTATATGATGATATTATTAAATATAGTTCTATGGTAGGATAAAATTCTATGATGGGACACATAAAATGTTGACTATCAAGTGAAAATACTTATAAGAGGATGAGACCTCATCTCATGAAGTTCACACTTTGTAATTATCAAAACCCTATTATTTTTATTCTTTTAATAATTTTTTACTATTTATTCTTAATCTTAACATTTACTTTTGGGTTGAATTATATGTGAAGTTTTATGTTTTGAGAGTTTTGGTCAGTTTTTTGGCTCTATGAACGGTCAATGTGAAAGGTTTAAAGGAAATCATGCGAGTATCATTATACAAGGATTGTTTCTAGTTTTTTTCCTTGAATGGGTTGTCTCTCATGGATAAAATACAATTGATCTCATACCATGTGAGTGTTGTAATGAAATATGTGTGGTATTGGTGGCCTCTAGGATCTGGCACTCCAATTTAACATGGTTTGAGGAAACTGTACGACAAGCGTATGAAGGTGTCTGCATTTTTAATAGATGTGTTTTCCATGGTTGGTTAACAGTTTCCAAACTATGTATCTAGACCATGAAAGGTTGGCATTTACTTCTAGTGGAGGGTTTTTGGTTGATTCATGGTTTAGTAAACCATGTGGCCTAACCATTCTACCTTCCTAGATATTTAAAATTTTAGTCTTTACCAATTTTAACTTACAATTTTAAAACACCTAAAGTGGTATTTTTTCCCTCAACCCTCCCATTATTACTTGATTCCCAGGAGGGGATCCCGACTATATGCCTAAAATCCTCCTTCTCCCTCTATTTTGGATTATTACTTCCCTATTTCTTAGTGAGATCATCTCAGGTTAGCATTTCCTTTACTCCATCCCTTTCTTCTTCCTCCGTTTTTCCTTTCCCTCACTGCAGCGTGAGGTTGGATGAACCCTAGGGAGTTATTATTGTATGTTTTTTGTTCTTTTCTTTATTCATAGGGTTTATTCTCATTTTTTGGAGTTCCTAGGACTCGATTGAGATGAGATTGGGTCTCTTGAAATAAAGGCTGCGAGTTCCACTTTGATTATTGGTAGGTTACCTTATATGAGAACCTTTGGATTGAAAATATAATTGATTTATTATATTATTATATTATTTATTTATATTATGAAGTAAATAAATGAAATAAAATTATTGTGATGGGTAGTATTGGACAATTTTTGGTTTTACATGTTTTATTAAGCTTTGTCCATGAGTTTTCTTTAATGAAACATGATTGTAAAAATATATTTTGAAGGTTTAAGAACACCAAGTTCATGGTTTACCATTTAAATTGTTTTATTAATTAAAAATATAAAAAATAAAGGATGTTTTTTCCTTTTAGATAATTTTACATATAGTCATAATGGAATGTTTAACTTATAAAGTGCTTTAAAAGGTTTCTAATTCTATTCCTTCTTCTTAAGTGTGAGTTATGCACATATAAATATATGTATATATATACATAGTAATACTATATGTACATATTCTCCCAATGTTGTATGAATGTTTAAATTAGATTAAGGGGTATTTATATATATATTTATTTGGTAATGTGTCTAAGTATAAAGATTGGTTTTGGAACTTGAAAAACACTAGTTTGGAAATGGTTTCCAAATGATAAGTGTTTTTTATAAATGTTAAGTCCAGGTTGGAACCTTTGAATGATTATTAAAGTGAAAACCTCCATGAAATCCCCCTAGTCTAAGTATGGTCTTCGTATGAATATTTTAAGAAGGTGTGACAAGAATATGAGATGCTCATATGTGGTAATTTTAATTGTGATATCATGTAAAGGCCACGTCACCTCCCTTTTTTACTAAATCCATGGGATTATTAGAATATTAGTGAGATTATAGAGATAGTTTATATTTATTCTTAATTATATGGACTATATGTCCTTTGTAGGGAAATTCCATGTGGGATGTTCCATTGGTGAGGCTAGTTGGGAGTCACCAGGTTGGTTATTGGCTTTGGATCACATCAATAGGCTGAAAGATGGTTACAAACTCAGTACATCTAGGGTATCTTCACTTGATTTCTTGGAATATACCATGATAAATATTTTATACATATTTTTATTCTTTCTATCGTATTGAACTTTTATCAAATTATTTCTACTACTATGCTTCCTTGTTGAAAAAACTTACTTTATTGCATGTTTTTTCACATAAATGTTTTTTGTGAAGTATTTAATCATTTATAATTTATTTTAAAATAAAAAAAGAAAATTTATTTTAGGAATTATCATGTTGGAACTTATTTTTAAATAATATTAAAAAGATAATCTGTTGACTGGGTTCTTTTTAATAAAAAAGGGCATTGGCCTAAAAACAATTTCTTAGCGATTGTTTTCATTTAAGAGAATAAGAGTAAAATTTTGTGAAAAATTAATGACATGTGATTTCATTTGAACTAAAAACCTATTTTTATTATTTTATTTTAAAAATAGTATAAAATTTTTAAGTATTTAAATGTAAGTCATAGGGTTTATTTTTCTTTTGGCATCCCTACTGAGCTTATTTCTTATGCATATATTATCATTTTTAGTTGTAGATTTCTGCTTATCTATTCCTTCCCAGGGGGTATTAAGGTTCTATTAGTTTTATGGAGGCTTGTATAATCACAAGGATGTATGTTTGTCTTTACGTTTAATTTTAGTTCATTTATCACACCAACCACATCAATCTTTATTGATTTCTACACATGGAGGGTAACTATAGCTGCTGGTGGCTGAAGAAAAGGCATCTGGTAGGCATTTTTTCCTTGTAGGAGAGGGAGGCCAAGGGTGAGGGATGTTTTTCGTAATCATTCTGTTTATTATTTTTATATTTTGTTTTTATTTTATTTATTCCTTCTTTTATTTTCTTTTAGTGTGGTTTTATTATATATGGATGAGTCATGTTAGAATTTTATTTAATTTTCACTACTCATTTTGTTATTTTAATTACTAGGATAAATCATTCTCACATGGTGATTTTTTGATGCCTATGAACTTATATTAGACCATGGGAATTAGGAATTCACTTTGGAACTTGTTGGAAACTGATTAAGGCATCCAATAGATGGATAAATTGTTTTAGTTCATGATAAAATAGTATTATAGTATCCATTGTTATTTTGGGATGTCTAGTAGGTTGGAGACTAGAACTATCATAACTCAAGAAGTTAGGACAGGAAGAGTATTGTGATCCCTTACTCGTCCTAAGACTCAATTTTCCATGGATTTTTGGGTTTTGAGTCTAGAGTTTTGGTTTTCTATTGGTTCTTAGTTTATTTGTCTTATTTTGATGGTGTTTGAGATTACATCGTGGTTTTGTGGGTGTTTTTGAGTCTTAACATGTTTTCGTTTAAATGAGAAGGATGAATAAGAGGTTCAATATTATATGGAATGAATTGGAAAACCATGATATGAACATGTGGATAGTTTTGTTTCCTTTTATAGGTGGTCACATGAATGGAACATGGTCCACTAAACATTATGACCAAACCATGTGCTACCGCTAGCCTCTCTTTAAATTTTTCTACTGAAACTCTTTTTTGTCATGTTCTTTCTTGAGTTATTTTTGGATGTTGTTGGGGTTGTTAAAAGAGTATTTTGATTGTGTATTTATGGAAGTTGTTTTGATTTTAAATGGATTTTGAGATTAAAGTTTGGTTCCAAAGTGAAAATGGGGATTTTATTTAGAATATTTTAATGGAGTTCTGTGAAGTGAAAAGAAAGGGGATTTGAGGTTGAGGACTTATGAATTCTTTTAAGGGACGACTTGTGTGGGTTTTAGATGGAATTAATTGGAAAAATAATATATTCAAATTGAACTATGTAATTTAAAGCGGTTTTAAATTTGAATATGACATTTCTAAATTTTGAAGTGTGAAATATAAATTTTTAAATGTTTTCAAAGGGAGAGATTTCTAAATTGAGTTTGGTGCTTTGGTTGATTTCACATTTGGAACTATTTCTTTGATTTTATATTGAATTTATTTTCTGGGATCTAAATTGATATTTTTATTGATTTGGGATTGTGTTACTTTTTTTATTTAGATTATGCCTCCAAGAAGGTTTATAAGGATTTATAAGGATTAAAGAGTGGATTGGTCAGTTGATGAAACCACCCAAACTCAGGATAGAGTGGTATGGATGGTTTTTTATAGGGTTTTCTTGTCTTATGAGGTGATCCAGGTTCTATATAGGTGGTATAGTGGCTTGAGGATGTCGAGCAAGTCTTCCATCCCTTATAGAATTTTGATTATATTAAGTTTAAATTTATTTTGCGGTTATTTTTGGGGATGAGGGTAGATCAGTGGAAAATAATAACCCCATCTCAGTTAAAAGTTGGGATGTCATGGGAGTTCTTTAAGACCACATTTTCTCAGTTCTTCCTTCCCTAGGAGTTTAAGACAATAAAGGTGTTGTAACTTATGATCCTCAACCATGATCCATTGACAGTGAAGGAGTATGCCAACCATTTTAATAAGTTATTTCCCTTTTCTATTGAGGATTTTTCAAGTGGTTTCTTAAAGGATCATTAGTTCAGGAAGACTCTTCATATGGATCTTAGTAATCGATTCTGTTCAATTGGGAATGTACTATTCAAGGAGTTGGAGAATGAGGCTTATCTAGTTGAGTTGAATTTTCTAGGGAAACATTTGGTTAATAGAGGATATATTTTATTTGGAGTTAATTAAGGCTCCCCATCTGGTGAAAAGTATAGATAAGAGGATCTTATCTCGTGTGAACCTTATTCAGTTGCTACTTTTTTATAAAGGAATCTTTTTATTTTGGGTTTCTAATCTGGTCAGTTTGGGAACTCCAAGACCACTGTCTCATATTTTACAAAAACCTATAACTGTTGTGGTCTGTTGCGACACCACCAGAAGTTATATACTTAGAATCATCTCTTGGGAATGTGATCCTATATAGTTTTATGATCCTGATAGTCTTTCTTATAGTATTTTCATTTTCCTTTTCCAACTTTTCTTTCTCTATCATTTTATGCTTATTTGGAGGGTGAATGTTTGTTTTGAGGGTTTTATGGGATTATAACCTTCTATATGATCTTATTGTGATATGTTTTGAAATTTAAAGTATTGGGTGTGTTCATGGATGATGGGGACATGAATTACCACATCATAGGTTATACCATATCCAACACTTTGATTATTTGGATGGGTTCACTGGAGTTTCAGTGTTCCAGATATGATTCCTCAAGTTACATCCTCTTCCACCTCAATTTTAATGTTTTCATCAGTTGATATTATTCAGGAATGTGTAACTTGGGGTAATTATAGTTGTTTCTTGATTTCTTTTATTGGTTCATTTTGATTTTTTTTGTTTGAAATGGGGATTGTATCGATTTATTTCAGATGTGTCTTAATATAATTCTTATGGATTTTTGGTAATATCTCTTGTGAATTCCCCTTCACATTACATTGATTTTAGAAACCCTTTCTACCTTTTGGGGTTTTTATATTCCTTTTAATGATTTATCCTTGGATAGTTAGTGTTTTAGAAAAACAATATTATTGTGGGGAGACTCACGATAGATCTTCTCTTCATTCTCTATTGGTCTAGTCGGGTGTGACTTGTGAAGATAGGGGTTACACCAGGGTAAGTAGTTTCCATTTGGATTTAGGTTTAGTTGGGAGATTTAAACATTAGGATTATTTATTTTGGGTTAAAGGTTTTGGTTTTCTTCCTAGTGGCATCGAATTTTGGTTAGAGTGTTTCTCTTTCTTTTAGTCAGATCCCTTGGCTCATTTTTCTTTTAATTTAGAACTCAATGCCTTTCCAGGGGAATAAAGAGGTTATGTTGAGGAGAATTATCACATCCCTATTTTTTATTTTATTTAAAATTTTATTTATTTATTATTTTTTAATCTTATTGTTGATTTTTGGGTTGAATTGTAGGTGGAATGTTTTGTTTTGATAGTTTAGGTTATTTTTTTTATCTGTGTACGATCAGTGCATACATTTTGGAGAAAATTATACAATTACCATTATAGAAGGGGCGTTTCTAGATGTTTTTATTCATTCATAGTTATTATTTCATGGGTAGTGCGTGGTTTATCCCAAATTTTGGTAAGTATTAGGAGAAAGTTTGTGGGGGATTGGTTGTAGAAACTCCGGTTTTTCCAAGAAAGTATTTTTAATATTCCTACGAATATTATGTTTATTATGCTGGGTTAATCAAGAACTGAGAATCATTTCACACAACATAATTATTACTTGATTCTTCCTTCTCTCATCTTCACAAGAATGAGAATAACTCCTTCAATCCTAAAGGATCTTGAAGTGATCAAGACGAATAACCCAAGATGATCAAACCACTATACTAGTAACCAACTATAAATTGGTGTTGTTTAGAGATAAAAGTAGCACATTTGGATCATATATAGAGGGATTATACACTTGGATCATATAAGCACAATGACAGTAATCCAAAATAGAATTTTTAAATGATAAAAAAACCAATGAAGAATGATCCCAACATGAGATAATATTTCTTTCAATCATAATTAAATTAATTATAAATTTAACATGAAAAAAATCCTCTCTCTGGGTTCTGGGATTTCCTATGTCAATATTTGATGGAAAAATTTCATTATTCATGACATTTAAATCATGCACAATTGGAAAATAATCCATCAAATATGACAAAAAACTTTCTAATTATTCACCCATTAGGCACTCACAAAGTTCCCCAAACCTTCAAGTGGTATTAGAGCATGTCACGTTTTAAATTCATAATTATTTATTTAATTGTTGATCTATTATGTGCAATAGAGGTTAGATACTTCATTTTTGGATTATTTATTCTTTAACTTGATGTTTAATTAACATGATTTAGATATTTTAATTACATTATTAAGGATTCATATTTTCTTAAAGGGATAAAAATAGATAAATAACGACTAAGGATTCCATTGGGAAGTGCCAAGGATCTTTGATAGTGAGATTGGGTTACATGACATGTAACCAGAGTACATGATGTGTACCCAAGTGAATGTCACCTGGACATGTCATGGGATACATGACACACTAAGCTGTTATTACATGTGGTGAATTTATTGCACCCCACATAAAGAGCATGAAAATTTGTCACATGTCTTGTTGTATTATATGGTGTGTATCTATTTTACATGTCATGTAGTCTTCATGGTTTAGCTGTGAAATTCGCACTAATCGTGTGGTAAAATACATGGTTTTTGATTGCGTGAGACTGATATATTGTGTAGTTAATGAATCAAATGTCATGTAAAAAGTGAAAATTATTTGTAATTCATTAATTCCTATATCTAAAATACACACTGAGCCATTTAGAAGGTTATGTGGACACACAAATAGCAGAACACACAGTGTGTAGCTAGAATTTATGTCATATGAGCCCACATTCAAAGAACATGCCGAGTCCTTCTGTGGGTTACACAGGCACAAGAAAAGTATGATACACATCATATAGATAGTTTTTACATTCTGTGTAGTCTAGATGAGGTATACGCTGAATCACCAGATGTTTATCCTAGGTACACAATAATCAAGTAAAATAATGTGAAGATCATAAATACACACCGTGTAGTATCCTAATAAAAGATAGAATTAAATCACATTAAAATTATTAATTAGAGCATTAAAATCTAATAACACTATCTATACTAGTTTTTTTTGAATATATAATATTGATTTTAAAGAATTTAAAAATAAACAATTAATTTAATGTAATTATCTATAATTATTGTTCCTACCATTTATTTACCATGAATTCATTTAAGATGGGTATTTCCAAGAAAATTCATATGGTCATTATGATAAAATAGAATTAATTAATTAATTAATTTATGAAAGATCATTTATCTTAATAATAAAGAACAAATAGAGATGAATGTTAACCAGTGTACTTTTGCATATTTGTTTTGTTCATGAATATTCATGAGCTTGACCAATACCTGTGTATACATTGGTTTAATTTAAGTTAATTTAATTTATTTGATGGTTTTTCAATTATTAATTGTTAAATTAAATATAATGGTCTATGAGTCATCACTCCCTCCTTTATTATGTAAGACCTATGTGTCCATGGTGATTTATATAATTCCCCTTAACTAATCTTTTGGTTTCCCTCACCAGCATGTGAGTTATAAATACATGTAATAAAAGGAGCATTCTAAGGAATATAGAGGTGGTTCAATATGGAACAAATATGATTCCAACATAGGTAATACAAAAGTTGATAGGTGGAATGCTTTAACTCATGCCAAGACCGACATAATGAGTTTTCCCCTAGGTCATAGGTTGATTTATTATCTACTAAATAAATCAACCATTATATAAGATCATGATAAGGTCATTTATTTATTCATTTATTTCTATCTAATGTGTTATTTATTTTACAGATTCAAGACCATGATCACATAAATAAATGGAATAATATAAAAATTTGGAATCTAAATAAATGGATTATGTGTAAATATTTCATCAAAACATCGTTAATCACTTAAGTAAAATCCACTTAATATTAACAAGTCATGCAAAGGACAAAACAAGAAATATTTACACATAATAAATAGAATACCATAACTTAATATCAAGTTAGAATAAACCATCCATTACTTTATTTGGAATGAAATCCATATAACTAAGAGTTTAACTTACCCTAACTAGAACACTTACTTTTATCATAGAGTTCTTATGAAAGTTCTGGGTTGAATAAACCAATTTACATAAAGAGAATTAGCCTTTTCTAGACATAATGTAATTTGGAGGCATGTGTTGAGGATATCCGAGTAAGGGTATCGAGATTGGGGAGTCTACTTAATGGATCAAGGAGATACAACCCTACAGTTCGAAAAGACCTGAAAAACTAAATAGAATCGATTAATTGACTAATACCTCACTTAAGTTATGATAAGGGGAATATGGATTATTACCACTAGAATTTATAAGCAACTAGGAATTCTATGTCCAATGGTGAGGGTTGCTGGGACTTGTTAAAATACTGGGACACTTAATAAAATATAATTCATTATATTTTACATAATTTATAATAAAGTAAAGTACTAATAATATAATGTTTTATAATTTTAGAAAAATAGAAAGTTAATCATCCACACTATCCCAACAAAAATATTAGAGAAAGACCATAACCTTAATAACAGTAACTTTTAGGAATGATTCATACACCTATGGGTTGTGCTATGTGATGACCGAGAATCTTACATGCTAGAATCCTCACCACCCAATACACCTACAAAGGAGGCGAGTGATGGATATTTCTTTATTTATGATAAAAAAATGAGTTACATGGTTGATGTTCAGTATCTAATGCTTTCATCCATATTTAGTGAACTCATTATATCTAATGAGGATAAGGATGTTTATAACATGCTCCAACATATCCACGTTTTATATGAGGAGAGAGCTAGACAAGAAAAATTTGAGATATCCAAGGAACTAATTCAAAGTAATATAGGATAAGGTATTCCAGTTGGACATCATTTAGTTAAAACTATTAGCAACATTGAGTGATTAGAGGTTCAAGGGTTTAATTTTTTTGAATAACTCTTCCCAGGACTCATTCTTGTATCACGCCCTCACATATTCTACAGTTCTATTATTAATTTTAATATAAAAAATATATAGTGTCACTTCCAGATATTCTCTCATTGTTTTTCCATGTTTATAAGGAGAATAAGCGTGAAAATACCTCTATCCATATGGTGAATAAAAGTAAAGGCTTTTCGAAGATCAATAAGCCTAAAACTTTATCATAATTCCCCTCTAAGAAGATAAAGATAATGGGGTAATAAATTGAGAAGGATGATATCTATTTCACATCTAGAAATAAGGGACACTAGAAGAAGAAATACACCCTAGAAAATAAGAAAGGGGAAGTCTATGGTGTTATTATTATTGAGTACAATTTAGTTGTTTCTATAAATTGGGTATTAGATATGGAATGTGGTACTCGCATATGTATTCAAATACATGAACCAAGTATATTTTGGAATATTAAATGAGGGGAGGTTGATCTAAGAGCATCCAATAGACCTAGACTTTCTACTATGGCTTTTGGGGATAACCCCTTTACATCACCAATTAGAATTATATTTGTTTAAAATGATTTTTATTATGTTCCATCTATTAACAAATAAATTATTTGTATATTAAGGCTTGATATAAATGGATTTATTTTCAATTTTAGGAATATTTTTTTATTATTTTATAAAGATAGAATTTTTTATGGAAATGAATATTTAAATAATAGTCATTATGTGTTGGATTACACAAACTAAGTGATGAAAATCAATAATGAAACTAATTCACATGACTCATACCACACCCAACTATGGAATCACTGGCTAGGTTATATTTAAAAAAGTGTTCTAAAAAAACACATAAAGATGGATATTTAGATTATTTAAAACTAAAACCACTTTGTGTATGTCACACATGTTTACAAGAAAAAATGACCAAACCACCATTTAATGGAAAAGGTTAAAGGTCTAAAGATATTCTTGAATTAGTTTATATAAATTTGTTAGGAAATTTTCCTATTAAAGAAAGGAGTGTTTACTCATACTTAATAACTTTTACTGATGATTTTAGTAGATATATATATATAAATAATTAATGAGGTATAAGTCTGATTCCTTTGAGTGATTTAAATAATACAAGGATGATTTTGAGAACTATATTGGTAAGAATATTAAGAAACTCCTATCAAACCATGGTTCAGAATAACTTAATCAATAATTCATTGATTATTTATGGGAGTTTGGGAATATATATCAACTCACTCCTATTTATACACCACAATGGGGTAGATTCAGGGCACATTCAAAGTGATGTGGTGGGAGAATAACCATGAAGTCCTTTTCAATTTGATGGATCATTCAAAATATTTTACAAGATGTAAATTTCACGATCAATGAAAATTTTCAACTAAATATTGACATAATAGAACCCAGAACTTAGTGAGGATATTTTCATATTAAATTTATAATTAATTTATAAATGATCATAATAAAAGTTTACCTCATCAAGGAACTTTATTTATAGATGATTCCGATCTTATAAAACCCTGTTTTAGATAACTATCATTTATTGTAAGGATCCAAGTATGTAATCCCTCTAGCATCGATCCAAACATGCTCCTTTGAGCTTTAAATGATGCCAATTGATTTCTGGGTTCTAGCTTGCTGAATCAATCATCTTGATTTTTTGTCTTGATCACTTTAATATCCTTTGGGCATAAAGGACTTGTTCTCATTCTTAAGAAGACGAGAGGAAGAATTTGAGAGATAATCCTGTGGTACAAAATGATTCTCAATTCTTGATTAAACTTACAGAGTAGACATAACCATCTATTTATAGAGTTGGGGTTTAGATTAAAAATATTATTTAATTTCGTATTATTTCTTAAATAAGTTTATAATCCTTAAAAAACCTCATTACATATAATAATAACATTATTATTTATGGAGTGTTCTAAATCACTCAATGATAAATATTATTTTACCAAGTTGTAAATTTACATTAATCATCGAACAAGATCTTGCTCCATTCAAACTCCTCAACATTTATTAAATACCTAAATAAATATTTCATTAAATACTTTATTCTTAAATAAATATTTTATCCACAATCCAGCAAATAATTATTATTTTTAAATATTAACATAATTAAATAAATCATTTTTTAATTAATTAATAATTTTTATTATCTTTATAATATTAGAGATCAATAAAACTTGAATAAAATTATTACTTGGTCTAAAAAATAAAATTTATTCTAATAATTAAATTCAAATAGAATTTAATTGAGATCAATGAAAACACTAAGTGTGTGAACCTATAGAAATATTTCTCATTAGAATTAGGCGAGATTTCCTAAAGTCCAACATTACTATCTAGAAATGATCCAAGGAAACCAAGAGAAAGAACTTAATGTATCAATGTTAAGAACCTCATACGAATGATTGTTGTGTAATATAATCCCTTTTTCTGAATATATCATCAATAAGGTTGAAAATATATGTCATCAACCTATATACTTGATCCATATTTATTTGAATATCTAAAATAAACATGTCATTACACCATGAACATGGAATTTAATTCAATAGTTTCAATTTAATTAAAGGGACAAGTCATCAACTTCCATAAAGATGGTAAGGAAAAAATAATTCCTCGACTTATCCATTAATAACATGTCATTTCTGATTCACCCAACTTACCCTAGTTTTCACTAACATATAGAATCATAGTTTTGGTTAGTAAATTTAATTCATGAGTCACAAATTACATTAATAATAATTTTAAAGTCTAAATACCATTACACATGCTCACAAATAGAAATATCTGATGAAACCAAATCATGCAGAATTCATATTGGTGGGTCTATTATCATAATCTCCTATCTAAAAGATTACCAAGTGAGAAATTTATAAGAAGAAGACTTATCCTCTTAATAGTACTCACGCATGAGAGTGTATATAATATGTTCCCTATCATAGTATGTTATCCGATCTTAGAACTATTTTTAAGAATATCATCATTTCAATTCAAGGTTCTCATCATAATAGAGATCTTCTATGACCTTATCAATGTGATAGATACTCTAAGACATTATCACATCAATGTTATGAAGATGAAAAATAAATATGTGATAACATATTTATATTAATATTCACTCATTTTGAATATACATGTAATATAAAGTAAAATGTAGTTGGTCCTAGGGAACCAACTCCAATAGACTCCCACTTGCACTAGATCCAACTATTAATTAGTAGTTAGTTCTCATATATTAAACATTATTCCACTAATTATGGCTATATATATTGTTCTTATCATGTTTATGTGACTATGGTTAGTAAAGAAACATGGATCTATGAAGAATCTTCTTACTGTAACATTACTACCTTGCAAAAATCCCTCAATTAGCGATAAAAACTAGTATCTATCTTTTGTCCTCATGTAAAAGTCTTGACATCATAAATAATACCATAGTAAAATATTATCATAATGATAAAACTATTTATTTTTCTATAACCCAAAAATAGAAAAGGATGTTTCTAAACTACTCCTTAAGCTACATCAAAAGCCATAACAAACTCATATATTGTAGATATGATAACTATTGGATGTAATAAGTTTTTCTTTAATATTAACTTACCCTTTTATAATATACTTAATCAAATTTAACTAACTAAATAAAAGTGTTAAATTACCTTGATCATAAGTACTCCCACT
This sequence comes from Viscum album, assembly GCA_963277665.1. NCBI lineage: Eukaryota > Viridiplantae > Streptophyta > Magnoliopsida > Santalales > Viscaceae > Viscum > Viscum album. The sequence goes on from OY728145.1 coordinate 782,434,283, forward strand.
TCTCCAGACACTAGGAACTCATCCGATTTTATTTTTATAAGTATTGGAAAATAAATCTAATAGCAAGTTGATGTAGTTATGTTGTATTTTTTTGATATTGAACTTTTATGAAAAATGAACAAGTAATATCAAATTTCACTACATATCATGGAAGATGATATAAATTCCTAGCACTTAATCTTGTGAAATTATTTTAATCTCAATAATCTCTTCCTATGACCATGCATGCTCTACTAGAAGAATTATATGATAACATAAATTCGGTCTTGAATTTTTAATATACATACTATGGTTATATTTACAAAAACAATGAACATATTCAGTAGAAATTGTTCCCTAAAACAAATTTTATACTTTAATTCATACTTAGAGAAGTATCATTCCTTAGTATTAACAAGATATTAAGACAAAACATTTATTTTCAAATGTTATCAACATATTTATCTTGAAAACTTATAGTGCTCCCACTAACCAGTTCAAGACACATGTCACTCATTTATTTACAAATGAATATTCTATGATTACTATTCCTGATTTACTTATAAACTAATTAATATAATTTTCATGTATTATTTGAATTTATTGATGTCACATACCTTTTTAGTTATTCCTTGTTGAAATATACCACATGTTCTCCTTTTGGTTGCATCATATAAATATCTTCCATAAGGAATATTCCAAAAGTGGTGTCCTTGACTATCAATATCCCATAATAATGATCATATAAATATCCTGTGAAAAAGTTGAATTCAAAAGATTTTAGTCATGATTATTGGCATATATGTATTATCATAGACTAAAACTTTAAAAAATCAATCACAATTTATTAGTACAATAGTGTACCATCCTTTTAAAGTTTCTCTAGAATAATCACCAGAAATATTAAGTCTCAAGAGCATTCAAAATAAATAATCCCAAAATATTAATAAATAGAGTCCATTACTTGAATTTATACATACTTTTCAACCTTAATATATTACCATTTACTTCTTATTTGTAGGAATCTTTATTATTAAAGAATAATATATGTATCACCCACTGTGGTGAGCATAAACCACCTATTTTGTTATAAATACATACACAATATGTGTCTCTATAACTACTCCTCCCACTAATCCTAGTGGAGTACAATATTCTGATGCCAAATCAAGTGCATCCAGAGCCTTAACCTATAGAAGTTAATACTACTCCCAATATTTTCAAAGAGATAGGATTACTTTATGGAATTATAGTCAATATTGACTTGATGTTAATATCCGTAGTGGCTGTAAGATCATTAACTCAAATACAACTTAGTGTTATAATGTTCCTTTATATCTAATGATATTTTTTAATATATATTTTTCAACAAACACTTATAGTAGTTTACTAATATATTCTTATAATATCACAATTGTTATAGTATTCATTAGATGATATAGTTTTCCTATGGTTATTTTCAGAACTTATATTCAAAAAACATTTCTTGTATGAAATAATAGAAGATTTATAAAATATACAAGACACATCATTGATATTTCTTTTACTACTATCATGAAATTTATGTATGCAAGGAAATATGAGTTTTAGATAACCTTTACTCCACATATATGACCAATGATTACTTAGAAAAGATGTTTTTTGATAAACCATCTTAGATATTCCTCAATCTTTACCAAGTGAACACATTTACTTCAATGATAATTTCTAAAATTTCTCAAAGGAATATCATGAAGTATATGAATATACCTCTAGATTTAGAATGGTTCATCTGGAAATGTTGAACCAACTCTAAAATGATTTGTGACATACCTTTATTTAAAAATGTTTCTTTATCTAAAATATGATAATTAATTTTTTTTATATCTAGTATCTTATCTCAATTGAGACTAAAACACTTTTATCAGTATAAAAGGGCGAACTACTTTTTTGTTTTATTTGAAAAATAATTATCTTTCCAAAATCGGGTAAGAGTTTTATATTTTATATTTATCATTAATTGTAATGGATATTTTTGATTCAAGAGTTACCAAACTATTAGTTTAGTATTAAAATACCATAAAAACATTTATTTCAAAATGAAATAATGTTTCATTGTGTCTTGTTAGAAAATAAGTCAACTTTTTAGGTAACACTTATTACAAATTTGAATTAATACATTTTTGGAATGAGAAGTAGTGACTCCCATTAGATGACATAAGAATCTCCCTTTCTCATCTCCTTTTCAGTTCACTATATAACCTTTATATTCTTGTTCATTTACTGTATTAAAATACATGTATATTGTAATAATATTCTTTTTAATACAAAAGTGTTGAAAAGAAACTTGATTAATATACCTGAAGTGGATGAAACCACTTTATTCTTCAATTTATTATATTTTATTTTCCAGTGTCCATGATTTCAACATAAGTAGCAAATTGGATCCTATTTATTATTTGTTCATTGAGTAATTTTTACCTTTTAAGGGAAATGTAAAGTATATTTTGGATTTATATTATCCATGGGATATATATCATTTTCATTTAAACTTTTTACCATAAGGGGTGGAGAAATAAGTTTCAAGTAGTCCTTATCTGCTTGGTAAAGTATGGACAATAGTTTCTTGAGTAACTTATTCAATTAATTCATCCAAGATTGAAAAAATAGGGATAATATTGGAGGCAAGGATAATAAAATAATACCAATAGAAAATCTATTATTTATGAGGAAACCTAATTTCTTAAATTGATCAATATACCTCAACATTTTTAAGGCATGATAAATAGCTAGATTACTTTCTTCTAGTTTACACAGATACAATGCATTGAAAATATTATTTATTTCAAGACTTTTATTCTATTTATCAATTGAATGGAGATGTGATATTATGGTGTAAGAATCAATGTTCTTATATTGTATCAACAACTCTATAGACATAGTTGATAATATAATATAATGAACATAAGAACTATAATTTACATATATCAAATAGACATAATTTTTATCTTCACTCACCTACTGGGGTGGAAGAATAGGAATATGGTACTCCAATACATAATAAATTTTGTTAATAATATTGTGTCACATAAATGATTATACCATAAATTTGTATTTTTAAGGAAATAACCTGAGTTAAGGAATTAGCATACTATTATTCATGATTCTTGTTTCCATATTCTATAATTATAAATAGTATATTATTAGTACTTCAATTGATTATAATTTTTTGTGATACATAATGAATTTAATTTTATTAAGTCTCATACTATTTTTTTAAAGTCTCAATAACCCTCACCATTGAACTCAGAATTTCTAGTTTCATGGACATTAAAGTGGAAAGGATCCATATTCTCCTTTGCATAACTCCAACATGGGTTGGTAAAGCTATTTGAAGGTATTTTGGTTGGTAGGTTTTACTAACTATGGGTTGCAACTCATTGATCCATTGAGTGGACTCCCCAATCCTGAAATCCTAACCAGGATTTTCTCAACACGTTCCTCTAAGTCACGTTATGTATAGAATGGGATACTCCTCTTGAGGTATGTTGGTTAATTAAACCCAAAACTTTAATAAGAAATCCATGATAAAAGTAAGCATCCCAACATGCTTTTTTCAAACACTTAGTTCTAAAACTTTCATTCCTAATCAATTAATGGATGACTATGTCTGACTTAATAAAATTTTATTTATTATGTGTAAATTTTATCTTATTTTATCCTTTACATGTCTTGTTAATACTAATTATATTTTAATTAAGTTATTAACCATGTTTTGATAAACAATTGATGCATAATAAATTTATTTAAACTCCATATTTTCATATTAGTTCATTTATTTATGGGATTGTGATCTTACATCCATGAAATAAATAATTCATAAGACATAAATAAATAAATAAATTATACAATCATGATATTATCTTAAATTTTATTTATTTAAGGGACTTTAAATCAACCTATGACCTAGGGGAAAACTCATTGTGCTAATCTTGGAATGAGTTGAAACATTCCACCTATGTATAACTTGGGTTAGAATCATCTTTGTTATGTATTGAACAGTCTCTACACAACTTAGGATTATCTATTTATTATATGTATTTATAACTCACATGTAGTTAAGAGGAACCAAATGATTGGTTAAGGGAATTATATAAATAACATTGGATATGTATGTCCTATATAATAAAAGAGGGAGGGATGAATCAAATGACATAATATTTAATTTAATAAATAATAATTTCAAACCCATGAAATAAATTAAATTAAATTAAACCAAAACATACACAAGTCTTGGTTAAGCTCATGATCAGTCATACACATGCAATGATTATGAAAAAGTATACATGCTAACATTCATTTATATTCATTATTTTTTATTAAGATAAAAACTCTTATAATAATTAATGGATTTAATTTTATCTTAATGACCATATAAATTCTCTTGGAGACCCCCACCATAGATTCATTCTCGGAAAATAAATGAAATAACCAATAATTAAAGATATTTATAACAAATTAATTGAGAATTTAATAATTATTTTAAAAAATTATTAAATTTATAGACACATTAGGTGACAATAAATACAATAAGGTATTAATTCTATAATTAGAAATTTAATGTAATTTAATTCATTCCTTTATTAGGAGACTACACGATGTGTACTACTGAACTATATGTTGTGTACCTCATTTTCCATGTACTCTAGATAAATGCCTAGGAATTAATTATATACCTTTTTTGAACTATACGACATGTACTAGATAGCTACATGTGTGGGGTTGATAAAAATTTGTTAAATACTCTTCAAGTAACAAAATTTCACCATGACACACAAAGTTATCCTTTATTGGATACCCTAAGGAATCAAAGGGATATTACCTATACAAACCCTCAGATAAAAACGAAAATAGTGGAAAGAAATGCCATATTACAAGAAAGGGAGTACACATCTAAACGAGATTGTGGGAGTGAGATATACTTTAATGAAGTCCAAAAACAAGGTATATAAGAATTTTCACAAGAACATATTCAAAAAATCCCCATGGAATTAGAAGTTTGGAAGACACAAGTACTGTGTAGGTGTATAAGAGGGTTTAGAGAACCAGAATGGTATGGTTTTCTAGTCACTAATGATGGTGACTCATTATTAGTTGATAATAATGATCCTATAATATAAAAAAAGAAGCAAGTGGCATAGAGTTTTTCAAGTGGAAAGAAGCTATGAATTCTGAAATGGATTCCATATACCAAAATGAAGTCGATATTTTGGTAGATCCTCCAATGGATGTAAATCCAATTGTTCATAAATGGACATTAAAGAAAAAATGGAAATGGATGGACAATTAAGTACTTATAAGGAATGATTTATTTAAAAAGCCTTCAAATAAAAGAAAGTCATATATTACAATGAAACATTTTCACCAGTTTCAATGTTGAAATACATCATAATTTGACTTGGCATTATGGATTACCATGACTATAATATTTGTAAAATGGATGTCAAAACAACCTTCCTTAATGGAATCATTCATAAATATTTCTATATGACACAACCTGAAGGATATTTGACTCTAAAGGATTCCAACAAGGTATGGAGATTAAAAATATCCATTTATGGATTAAATTAAGCAACCAAGTCATAGAAAATATTATTTTCTAAACCCATAACGGAATTTGGTTTCATAAATAATGAATGTGAGCCTATTGTATATAAATGGTTTAGTGGGAATTCCTTTGTTTTCTTAATAGTATATGTAGTTGATATACTATTTGTTAGAAATAAAATACGAATATTTTTTTTCTATTAATTCCTAGTTGATTAAATTCTTATATATTAAAGACTTAGGTGAAAAATCATATATTATTGAGATCAAGATCCATCATGATAGATCTAAAAGGATTCTAAGCCTAATTCATGGTACATATAGCGAAATGATACTAACGATATTTAGTATGGAACAATCCAAGATGGGATTATTTTTAATGTCACATGACATTTATCTTTACAAGAAAATGTGTCCTTAGACACATGAGTGAAGAAAAAGTATGAAAAGGATCCCATACACATCAGTGATTGGGCCAGTCATTTATGCTATACTATGTACTGGGTGAGATGTCACATACAACTCAAGTGTGGTAGGAATATATCAATATAATCTAGGTGAATACCATTAGATGAAAATTAAGACCATCCATAAGTATTTGAGTCATACTAAGTATATTTTTCTATTCTATAGATGACATGAGAAATCATACATTAGAGTATATATAGATGTTAGTTTCCTAATACATCAAGTTGACCAAAAATAAAAGAAGGGATATATCTTCACTCTAAATGGAGGTTCTATGAGATGGAAGATATTAAAGAAATATGTGTTTATAGATTCTATAATAGATTCTAAGTATTTTGTAGCTTTATAGGTAGATAAATAAGTAGTTTGGATATATAAATTTTTCCAAGAGCTTGATGTGGTACTTAGTAGTAAAAATCATATCACACACTATTCTAATAATACCATAGTGGTGGATCTTGAAAATGATACAAGGAAACATTAATAGATGAAGAATATAATTCATTAGTATCATATCTTAAGGGATTTTTCTGAAATAGATTAATTCTCAATGATCATAATATCAATGGAAGACAACGTGGAGAACCCCTTGACTAAAGCTTTAACTCAACATAAACATAATCATTACGTGAGGTCTAGTGTACTGAAAGGCATAGACAGTTGGTTCTATTTCAATTGGGAGTCTATTGGAGTTGGTCTTATAGAATCAACTATTTATAATTTGGATTACATGTATATTCTAAGATTTTAATATTAATAAAACATCTAATTATATTTTGTTCATTATTCTACATGACTTTAGTGTAATAATGTCCTTGGGTATCTATCAAATTGATAAGGTCATTTTAGTTCCCTAATATGACGATAACCTTGAAATTATATGATGATATTATTAAATATAGTTCTATGGATGGATAAAATTCTATGATGGGACACATAAAATGTTGACTATCAAGTGAAAATACTTATAAGAGGATGAGACCTCATCTCATGAAGTTCACACTTGGTAATTATCACAACCATATTATTTTTATTCTTTTAATAATTTTTTACTATTTATTATTAATCTTAACACTTACTTTTGGGTTGAATTATATGTGAAGTTTTATGTTTTGAGAGTTTTGGTCAGTTTTTTGGCTCTATGAACGGTCAATGTGAAAGGTTTAAAGGAAATCATGCGAGTATCATTATACAAGGAGTGTTTCTAGTTTTTTTCCTTGCATGGTTTGTCTCTCATGGATAAAATACAATTGATCTCATACCATGTGAGTGTTTTAAGGAAATATGTGGGGTATTGGTGGCCTCTAGGATCTGGCACTCCAATTTAACAGGTTTGAGGAAACTGTACGACAAGCGTATGAAGGTGTCTGCATTTTTAATAGATGTGTTTTCCATGGTTGGTTAACAGTTTCCAAACTATGTATCTAGACCATGAAAGGTTGGAATGTCCTTATTGTGGAGGGTTTTTGGTTTATTCATGGTTTAGTAAACCATGTGGCCTAACCATTCTACCTTCCTAGATATTTAAAATTTTAGTCTTTACCAATTTTAACTTACAATTTTAAAACACCTAAAGTGGTATTTTTTCCCTAAACCCTCCCATTATTACTTGATGCCCAGGAGGGGATCCCGGATATATGCCTAAAATCCTCCTTCTCCCTCTATTTTTGGATGATTACTTCCATATTTCTTAGTGAGATCATCTCAGGTTAGCATTTCCTTTACTCCATCCCTTTCTTCTTCCTCCATTTTTCCTTTCCCTCACTGCAGCGTGAGGTTGGATGAACCCTAGGGAGTTATTATTGTATTATTTTTGTTATGTTCTTTATTCATAGGGTTTATTCTCATTTTTTGGAGTTCCTAGGACTCGATTGAGATGAGATTGGGTCTCTTGCATTAAAGGCTGCGAGTTCCTCTTTGATTATTGGTAGGTTACCTTATATGAGAACCTTTGGATTGAAAATATAATTGATTTATTATATTATTATATTATTTATTTATATTATGAAGTAAATAAATGAAATAAAATTATTGTGATGGGTAGGAATGGACAATTTTAGGTTTTACATGTTTTATTAAGCTTTTTCCATGAGTTTTATTTAATGAAACATGCTTGTAAAAATATATTTTGAAGGTTTAAGAACACAAAGTTCATGGTTTGTCATTTAAATTGTTTTATTAATTAAAAATATAAAAAATAAAGGATTTTTTTTCCTTTTAGATAATTTTACATATAGTCATAATGGAATGTTTAACTTCTAAAGTGATTTAAAAGGTTTCTAATTCTATTCCTTCTTCTTAAGTGTGAGTTATGCACATATAAATATATGTATATATATACATAGTAATCCTATATGTACATATTCTCCAAATGTTGTATGAATATTTAAATTATATTAAGGGGTATTTATATATATATTGATGTGGTAATGTTTCTAAGTATAAAGATTGGTTTTGGAACATGAAAAACACTAGTTTGAAAATGGTTTCAAAATGATAAGTGTTTTTTTTATAAATGTTAAGTCCATGTTGGAACCTTTGAATGATTATTAAAGTGAAAAACTCCATGAAATCCCCCTAGTTTAAGTAGGGTCTTCGTATGGATATTTTAAAGAGGTGTGACAAGAATATGAGATGCTCATATGTGGGAATATTAAGTGTGATATCATGTAAAGGCCACGTCACCTCCCTTTTTTACTAAATCCATGGGATTATTGGAATCTTAGTGAGATTATAGAGATAGTTTATATTTATTCTTAATTATATGGACTATATGTCCTTGGTAGGGAAATTCCATGTGGGATGTTCCATTGGTGAGGCTAGTTGGGAGTCACCAGGTTGGTTATTGGCTTTGGATCACATCAATAGGCTGAAAGATGGTTACAAACTCAGTACATCTAGGGTATCTTCACTTTATTTCTTGGAATATACCATGATAAATATTTTATACATATTTTTATTCTTTCTATCTTACTGAACTTTTATCAAATTATTTCTACTACTATGATTCCTTGTTGAAAAAACTTACTTTATTGCATGTTTTTTCACATAAATGTTTTTTGTGAAGTATCTAATCATTTATAATTTATTTTAAAATAAAAAAAAGAAAATTTATTTTAGGAATTATCATGTTGGAACTTATTTTTAAATAATATTAAAAAGGGAATCTGTTGACTGGGTTCTTTTTAATAAAAAAGGGCATTGGCCTAAAAACAATTTCTTAGCGATTGTTTTCATTTAAGAGAATAAGAGTAAAATTTTGTGAAACATTAATGACATGTGATTTGATTTGAACTAAAAACCTATTTTTATTATTTTATTTTAAAAATAGTATAAAATTTTTATGTATTTAAATGTAAGTTATAGGGTGTTGTTTTCTTTTGGCATACCTACTGAGCTTATTGCTCATGCATATATTATCATTTTTAGTTGCATATTTCTACTTATCTATTCCTTCCCAGGGGGTATTAAGGTTTTATTAGTTTTATGGAGGCTTGTATAATCACAAGGATGTATGTTTGTATTTATGTTTAATTTTAGTTCATTTATCACACCAACCACATCAATCTTTATTGATTTCTACATATGGAGGGTAACTACAGCTGCTGGTGGCTGAAGAAAAGGCATGTGGTAGGCATTTTTTCCTTGTAGGAGAGGTAGGCCAAGGGTGAGGGATGTTTTTCGTGCTCATTCTGTTTACTATTTTTATATTTTGTTTTTATTTTATTTATTCCTTCTTTTATTTTCTTTTAGTGTGGTTTTATTATATATGGATGAGTCATGTTAGAATTTTATTTAATTTTCACTAATCATTTTGTTATTTTAATTACTAGGATAAATCATTCTCACGTGGTGATTTTTGATGCCTATGAACTTATATTAGACCATGGGAATCAGGAATTCACTTTGGAACTTGTTGGAAACTGATTCAGGCATCCAATAGAGGGATAAATTTGTTTAGTTCATGATAAAATAGTATTATATTATCCATTATTATTTTGGGATGTCTAGTAGGTTGGAGAATAGAACTATCATAACTCAAGAAGTTAGGACAAGAAGAGTGTTGTGAGCCCTTACTCATCCTAAGACTCAATTTTCCATGGTTTTTTGGGTTTTTGAGTCTATAGTTTTGGTTTTATATTGGTTCTTAGTTTATTTGTCTTATTTTGACGGTGTTTGAGATTAAATCGAGGTTGTGTGGGTGTTTTTGAGTCTTAACATGTTTTGGTTTAAATGAGAAGGATGAATAAGAGGTTCACTATTATATGGAATGAATTGGAAAACCATGATATGAACATGTGGATAGATTTGTTTCCTTTTTTAGGTGGTCACATGAATGGCACATGGTCCACTAAACATTATGACCAAACCATGTGCTACCACTAGCCTCTCTTTAAATTTTTCGGTTGAAACTCTTTTTTTTCATGTTCTTTCTTGAGTTTTTTTTGGATGTTGTTGGGGTTGTTAAAAGAGTATTTTGATGGTGTATTTATGGAAGTTGTTTTGATTTTAAATGGATTTTGAGATTAAAGTTTGGTTCCGAAGTGAAAATGGGGATTTTATTTAGAATATTTTAATGGAGTTCTGTGAAGTGAAAAGAAAGGGGATTTGAGGTTGAGGACTTATGAATTCTTTTAAGGGAAGACTTGTGTGGGTTTTAGATGGAATTAATTGGGAAAAAATATATTCAAATTGAACTATGTAATTTAAAGCGGTTTTAAATTTGAATATGAAATTTCTAAATTTTGAAGTGTGAAATATAAATTTTTAAATGTTTTCAAAGGGAGAGATTTCTAAATTGAGTTTGGTGCTTTGGTTGATTTCACTTTTGGAACTATTTATTTGATTTTATATTGAATCTTTTTATGGGATCTAAATTGATATTTTTATTAATTTGGGATTGTGTTACTTTTTTTATTTAGATTATGCCTCCAAGAAAGTTTATAAGGATTTATAAGGATTAAAGAGTGGATTTGTCAGTTGATGAAACCACCCAAACTCAGGATAGAGTGGTATGAATGGTTTTTTATAGGGTTTTCTTGTCTTATGAGGTGATCTAGGTTCTATATAGGTGGTATAGTGGCTTGAGGATGTCGAGGAAGTCTTATATCCCTTATAGAATTTTGATTATATTAAGTTTAAATTTATTTTGAGGTTATTTTTGGGGATGAGGGTAGATCAGTGGAAAATAATAACCCCATATCAGTTAAAAGTTGGGATGTCATGGGAGTTCTTTAAGACCACATTTTATCAGTTATTCCTTCCCTAGGAGTTTAAGACAATAAAGGTGTTGTAACTTATGATCCTCAACCAGGATCCATAGACAGTGAAGGATTATGAAAACCATTTTAATAAGTTATTTCCCTTTTTTATAGAGGATTTTTCAAGTGGTTTCTTAAAGGATCATTATTTCATGAAGACTCTTCATATGGATCTTAGTACTCGATTCTGTTCAATTGGGCATGTACTATTCAAGGAGTTGGAGAATGAGGCTTATCTTGAGTTGAATTTTATAGGGAAACATTTGGTTAATAGAGGATATATTTTATTTGGAGTTAATTAAGGCTCCCCATCTGGTGAAATGTATAGATAATTGGATCCTATCTCGTGTGAACCTTATTCAGTTGCTACTTTTTTATAAAGGAATATTTTTATTTTGGGTTTCTAATCTGGTCGGTTTGGGAACTCCAAGACCACTGTCTCATATTTTACAAAAACCTATAACTATTGTGGTCTGTTGGGACACCACCAGAAGTTATATATTTAGAATCATCTCTTGGGAATGTGATCCTATATAGTTTTATGATCTTGATAGTGTTTCTTATAGTATTTTCATTTTCCTTTTCCAACTTGTCTTTCTCTATCATTTTATGCTTATTTGGAGGGTGAATGTTTGTTTTGAGGGTTTTATGGGATTATAGCCTTCTATATGATCTTATTGTGATATGTTTTGAAATTTAAAGTATTGGGTGTGTTCATGGATGATGGGGACATGAATTACCACATCATAGGTTATACCATATCCAACACTTTGATTATTTGGATGGGTTCACTGTAGTTTCAGTGTTCTAGATATGATTCCTCAAGTTACATCCTCTTCCACCTCAATTTTAATGTTTTCATCAGTTGATATTATTCAGGAATGTGTAACTTGTGGTAATTATAGTTGTTTCTTGATTTCTTTTATTGGTTCATTTTGATTTCTTTTGTTTGAAATGGGGATTGTATCGATTTATTGCGGATGTGTCTTAATATGATTCTTATGGATTTTTGGTAATATCTCTTGTGAATTACCCTTCACATTACATCGATTTTAGAAACCCTTTCTACCTATTGGAGTTTTTATATTCCTTTTAATGATTTATCCTTGGATAGAGAGTGTTTTAAAAAAACACTATTATTGTTGGGAGACTCACGAAAGATCTTCTCTTCATTCTCTATTGGTCTAGTCGGGTGTGACTTGTGAAGATAGGGGTTACACCAGGGTAAGTAGTTTCCATTTGGATTTAGGTTTCTTTGGGAGATTTAAACATTAGGATTATTTATTTTGGGTTAAAGGTTTTGGTTTTCTTCCTAGTGGCATGAAATTTTGGTTAGAGTGTTTCTATTTCTTTTAGTCAGTTCCCTTGGATCATTTTTCTTTTAATTCATAACTCAATGCCTTTCCAAGGGAATAAAGAGGTTATGTTGAGGAGAGTTATCACACCCCTATTTTTTATTTTATTTAAAAATTTATTTATTTATTATTTTTTAATATTATTGTTGATTTTTGGGTTGAATTATAGGTGGAATGTTTTGTTTTGATAGTTTAGGTTAGTTTTTTTATCTGTGTACGATCAGTGCACACATTTTGGAGAAAATTATACAATTACCATTATAGAAGGAGCGTTTCTAGATGTTTTTATTCATTCATAGTTATTCTTTCATGGGTAGTGTGTGGTTTATCCCAAATTTTGTAAGTATTAGGAGAAAGTTTCTGGGGGATTGGTTGTAGAAACTCCGGTTTTTCCAAGAAAGTCTTTTTAATATTCCTACGAATATTTCTAGTTCTAGGAATTGAGATGGTGTGCAATTCCGAGACCTGGAGTGCCCATAATTAATTTTATAAAAATATTAAGTATTTTTACACTATTCACATGGTGGAAACATGTTATATCTTAAACGATAGATCAGATCAAAACACAGAGGCCACAATTGAGTATGGAGTGAGTTGTTTACCCTAGGTGGGATATAACTTTTGCGGGAACCGACTTTCTATAGAAAAAGTTATTGAGGTATTTTTCATAAATAAATTAAGTAATTTATTTTGGTATGTCAGATCGAATAAATTTTTTAATGGAGTCTCAGATCGAATTTATGAGACTACGGTTGAGTTCAGAATGCTATGTTTACCATAGGTGTGACATAATTTTTGTAGGCACCAGGTGTTGGGTTAGAGGAGATTCATACCTAAGAGTTTTTTGGATATTTGTTTTAATAAAAATTAAATCAAATATATCTCTCCCCTATCATCCCCCTGGTGTGCACACAAGAGATGATACCCCTCTTCCCCTTCCTGTTCATTTGACAAACCAAGGCAAGGAGGTGTTGTTGGAGTCCATTTTCGACACCTATCGTCACCAGATCAAGAATCAGCGCATTGCAGGTGTTGTTTTTCACTCGAAGCATTGGTGTTTCTCCCATGAGGTAGGAAGTTTGAGTTTTAATCCCATTTATACTTGTTTTTTGCTTCATTTTTGGTTCTAATCATCAATAAATCTTCAAGAGGTGTCTAAGGTAGTGTAGATTAGGTCCTAAGGTCTTCGAAAAAGGTCTTGTTTTAATATTCCGACCCCCAGAGTAGAAACAGTGGTCCGCAGAAGGTGGTGGCGGCGTGACTCTGACAAGGAATGACTCTAGTGGTGGTGGGACATGCGGCAGTGGCAGTGCACTGATGTGAAACGGGGCACCAAAGGCGACGAAGGCCACTAAAAGCACAAAGTGCCAGAGGGCGGAGGCCGACAAGATGAGTTGGGTAGGATCATGCAGACCGGACATGCCTGAGTGGGCTGGTCCAGCCAGTTTGGTCTGGGGGAAATTTTAAACCTCCATAACCTTAAAACTAGGAATCCGTTTTATGTGTCATATGCGATGAAATGATCTTTTTTTGAGAAGGACAATTTGAGAAATTTTTGGGTTAGGTTCGACGCTCAATGGCACTAAATGTCCAATTTTAATAGTAATATAAGTATTATTATTTGGAAATTTTACGTCAGACGTATATCCTGCATATAATGTCCGATTGACATGCTGTTAGTGGCATTGCGACCCTGAAATTAATGTAGATGTTTCAAAATTGATTTTGAGCACTTAAGAAAAATCGAGGTGTGGTTACCTTGAATCCCATTTAGGGCGTGTTGTAGTGAAATGTGACCTTTTCATCAGGTATCTATTTGGGATGCATTAATATCCTATAATGCATGTTTTTTCACGTATAATTCAATGGTATACATAGTTTTGGTCTAGGATATGCGGTGTGCCGGAGATGTTGTGTGGGTCATGTGTTTTAGCGATGCCTTTTCCGACAGGGTTGAGTGGGTTCCCATGGTTCTAGTTTGTAATGAATATTCCAAATATAATAATAAATTTCAATTTATGTTTTAATCAATAAATTAATTTAAAAAACTATTAAAATGGGCAATTTCAATTGTTTTTATTATTTCAATGTAGGAGGAGATGATTTGGAGGGCCCTTGATAAAGTGAAAGAAAAATTGGCCAAAATTGCATGGATCCATGAAAACATGTCCATTGTTTTTCCTTTTTAGAAACTTACGTACATCCAAATGGTCTCATATTTTTTTGTCTGGTCTAGAAATTAATGGGATACATTTCATATTAAGGATCCAAAGCCTCATTAGGCCTCTACAATGCCCATCTGAACTGATCTGTCCAAGGAATTAAATCTGCACAAAGTTAGATGCGGTGTTTTGTATTTTATCAATATATAGAGATATATGTGTTCAAAAGGTGCCTAACTTTTGGTAGAGACATTAAAGAGGTGGGGTTACAACATTGTTATTTTCTCAAAAGCGAGATAATGCTGCCTGGAGGCCGAAACAAGTGGTACAAGTGGGTTGAAGAAATCTGTGTTCCTTAAACCACCTTCCAACTTTGCCTATAAATTGGCATCTTGGGAACCCCATTTGATAGTTAGAATAAGAAGGAATGTGCTGCCATTTTGGAGTCCCAAAGTGGTATTTTCATCATTACTAGAAGTTATGGAGGCTATGGGAAGTGCTACTTCAACATGTTCTTCTTCCTCCCCTCCCATGGATTTCTAAACCCCTTGTGATCACCTGGGGAGGAACGTGATGTAAATCCCAAGCTTCATTTTTGTAATATTTGAATGATATTTTTAATTCCAAGTTTTTATCTTGTTTTTCATTATCCTATATTCTTATTTTATTGAGTTATTTACTGGTATTTCATGCTCAACTCATATGATCATGTTTGGGGGTACCCATTCATGTGATGTTTCACACACCGTTCACCACTTCCTTTCCCCCTTTCAATTGCAGTGTTTGTGTGGTTCATATTGGTCAATTAAACTCACATAAACACTATCAAGGTCATGTACATTTATGTCATGGTATCACAGTGAAATAACATACAAACCTGTACAACAGATTGAGTTCTTAGTGTGTTTCCTAGGTGAGTTTCAGTTATGATGTCGAACACAAATCACACAATCATCAGTGGTGTCCGGTGAATCATTGTCTATTTTCGACTGAACCCTAGGAGGTATCCTAGTATAAACATAGTAACATTATGGTTCTAGGTGTTACAAACCAGGTATTAAAAGATCATAACCCTATATCATAAAGAAATTAAGGATGAACATCATGAGAGTTCCCCGATAACGATGCCAAAATTTGATCGTGTTGTCGAGCCAGTCAAATTAGTTGTATAATTTTGATTAGAATTTCTGCAGTACAACAACAACCCTAGGTCATCTCTCGACAGAGCCTTAGATCATTAATTTAAAAATAGGGATTTGATTATGAAAGTATAAAGGTACATGGGGTTTATTAATACTTTTTTTGATGATAAAATATGACAATGTAAATGAAAGCGATAAAACAAAGTAGAAATAAACAAGATTGATTAAATGTGATCAACCCGAGGTACTATCATGATGTTCATCCTTCATCGATTCATGATATAGGGTTATGATATTTTAATCCCTATTTTTTAACACCTAGAACCATAATTTTACTGAGTTTATACTAGGATACCTCCTAGGGTTCAGTAGAAAACACACAATGATTAACCAGACACCGCCGATGATTGGGTGATTTGTGTTCGACATCATAACCCAAACTCACCAAGGTAACACACGAAGAACTCGATGTATTGTATAGGTTTGTATGTTATTTTATTGTGATACCATGAAATAAATTTAAATGACCTTGATAGTGTTTATGTGAGTTCAATTGACCAATATCAACCATACAAACACTGCAATTGAAAGGGGGGAAAGGAAGTGGTGAACGGTGTGTGAAACATCACATGAATGGGTACCCCCAAACATGATCATATGAGTTGAGCATGACATAAAAGTACATAAATCAATAAAATAATAATAAAGGATAATGAAAAACAACATAACAACCTGGAATTAAAAAATATCATTCAAATATTACAAACATGAAGCTTCGGATTTACATCACGTTCCTCCTCGGGTGATCAGAAGGGGTTTAGAAATCCATGGGAGGGGAGGAAGAAGACGATGTTGAAGCAGCACTTCCCATAGCCTCCATAACTTCTAGTGATGATGAAAAGAACTCTTTGGGACTCCAAAATGGAAGAACCTTTCCTCTAATTCGAACTACCAAATGGGGTGCCCAAGGTGCCAATTTATAGGCAAAGTAGGAAGGTGGTTTAAGGCACACAGATTTCATGAACCCACTTGTACCACTTGCTTCAGCCTCCATACATCATTATCTCACTTTAGAGAAAATAAAAAACTTATATCCCCACATCTTGATTGTCCTCAAAGAATGTTTGGCACCCTTTGGACACATAAAACTTGAGATATTGATAAAATATAGAACACCACATATGACTTTGTGCAGATTTGATTCCTTGGACAGATCAGTTCGTATGGGCATCGTAGAGGCCGAATGAGGATTCAGTTCCTTAATATGAAATGTATCCCATTAAAAGCTAGACCAGAACAAAAAATATGATCCCATTTGGATGCACATAAATTTCTAAACAGGAATAACAGTGGATATGTCTTCATGGATCCATGCAATTTTGGCCCATTTTTCTTCCACTTCATCAAGGGCCCTCCAAATCATCTCCTCCTACATTGAAATAATAAAAACAAGTGAAATTTATCATTTTAATAGTGATTAAAATTAATTCATTAATTAAAACAAAAAATGAAATTTATTATTATATTTGGAATATTCATTACAAAACCAGTTTAAAACAACAGTGTAAGGGTGAATTTGAATAGTGAATCGCTGTGTGATCACATGTCCCCATCATTGGACTATGACCCCTCTTCGACTACTATGAGGGTTTTGGGTATCACATCCTCTTCACTAGACTATGAACCCTCTTTGACTACTTTGTGTACATGCAGTGCAGATGCATTCATGCTTTCTAGAGTGAGTTGTCTCAATCTGCTTCAATAGAAAACTCATTAGACATGGAGCACGTATGACCCCTAGAGGACCAGTGAGATCCTCAAGTTACTTCGTGTTTCTATGTTAGGATTCTTGGAATCTGTGTGACCAATATTTATATAGGAATCAATCCTCTACCCAGGAGGTTCTATTAGGGTACGAAGCCCTAGTGAGTCTTGGGTATAGACTCCATATCTGTGTATTCAAGATGAGTTTATTCATTCTATGATCTATCATGACATTTTCCTCAGAGGAGTTCTCGGTAGCGGCATGACCAAAACTAAATGGGAACTGATCCTCAATGAGACGAGATGTACCAGTTCCAGGTTGTTGTGTGATACCCCTTTCTGTGTTCGGTGTTCCAACTAGGGTTTAAGTGTCCCCTATTAGACCCTAGGTGGGATCCCCTACCAGAGTAATTGGAGGTAGTTAAGTCCCTGGGTGACTTCTTTTGTGGCTATATTCATTGAAAATGACCTCTTGGATAGGTATCATGAGGTTTGGTCAGGTGTACCATTTTTTTGTTTTGCCGATAGAGTGGCATCTATTAGTGGAGTGCAATATGGGATGGTGAGGTTGGATCTTTGAATTTGAGCTGCCGATGCTTTCCCCTTTCCTTTCGCAAGCTACTAGGGATGGATTGTCTTTTGTTGAAGTCTATGAGGTTAGTACCACATGATATTATTGCGAGTGTTGCATTTGAACCTCATGTCATTTACTGTGGATAGTCTACAGTCACGACCATGGGACTGAGAAAATTGGAGTCAAGTATATCTAGGTTTGTTTGGGGAGTCCCCATGGTATGTTTTGTTCCATTTGGCATGCTAGGAATGGAGATCTGAATAGTTGTGTTTAGTCGAGGATGGTCTTGAGATGGAGTTTCTCTCTCATTTGGGCTCCCTATGGTTGGGATGAGTAGAAAATTGCCTTTCAGTTTCTCCTTTTTCTTTTGGGGGTTTTGGGGTTCCTACTGAGTATCTTTATACTCACCCCTACATGGGTTTTTCCTGCACATGTCTTGTGTCTTTTTTAGACCACAATTACTTAGATGGATTCTTAGTAGGACCCAAAGAAGGCAGAGCATAGTCTCTGGACTGACTAGGTTTTCCACTAGAGCTTGGATGAGGATCTTTTCAGTAGGTGTTTGACAGTGATCCCCTCTTTCAGAGTAGGTTAGATGCTTTGTTGTTTTAGTTTGGTGGCCCCTATATTTTCCCTTTTTTTAATTCTACTGTACTCTGGTTTGGGATAGTTGTATACATGAATTACTTCCTATTTATATATATATATACACTGTTTAATGGAGGTGTTTGTGGGTGTGTGCATACAATTACCTTAGGCTAAGGCCTCCCATGTGTGTGATTATCCTACTAGGTGCTAGTCTTCAGCCCCTGGCCCATTGGAGGCAGGCTTGGGGAGTCACATCTTGAGCCCCGTTGGGTCGGGTCATGATAGAGTGGTATTAGAGGTGGGTGGTTCCACTTTGGGACTACAATCATGAGCTTGGTTTGGGATGCATAGTGTTAGTGTTAGGATGTTTTGAGTTTTGATTTTAGGTTAGGGAATTTAGTGTCGGTATGGGCGACTGACATATCCATACACCAGGACTCTAATAACCTATATTTTGACTCATTACATTAGGGCTCTGGTCATAGAGGAATAATGGTACATGCATCATATAGGAATGGGTTTTGGGTTTTTCCTATCACTTTTAAGTCATCTCCATAGATATACTCTTTGGCAGTGGTGCATCTTGGAATTACTTCATGATATATCCATGATGAAAGACTTCAAGAATTCCACTGATGGGTTTGGAGTATGACTAAATTCATGAAGAGGTCACCTTGATGGGGCCTGGTCACAAGGTGGGTTCTTCTCTATTTTTATAGTTGGTGGATCCACAACCCATCGAGTAGCGCATTGAACAACCTCTGATGGTTTAGGTGTATAAAACCTATTAGATAGAGTTGTGGATGGATATATTAGTGTTGGATGATGCAATGAGGTAGTTCACATATCGTGAGATTCAGAGACAGAGTTTTCCAAAGTTCCAGGTTGATCATGACCCACTGTTAGCACACATGCAACACAGGAGGAACCGTCGTCGGAGGATTACCCATGCCCAAACTCAGTTTCTTCTCCAGGTTTTTGGTCAGTAGAAGTAATGATGCTTCTATTCTTATGATGGCTGAGTACATCTTGTGAGAGACTTTCCCTCCCACCATGTTGCCGAGGGAGGGTCAGTCGTTGGACCATCTCGGCAGTGGAAGTGATTTCAACGAGGTTCATCAAAAAATGGGTGAATTTAGGTAATATATATGTCCTTAATACTTTATAGAGTAGGATTGGTAGATACTACTAGGAGGTACTCTTTCCTTTCAATTTATTGCTTAGGGTTTGTTCACAGCATTGATAAGACCCTGTGTTGGTGTTGTTCGATGTAGCTTCGACTATAAGAGGAAGAGGGATCCTTCCCCCACCAAGACACATTTTTATGATGTGATGAAAACCATGCAGGTGAGTTATCACTACCCAAAGTGGACATTATTGAGGTGTAGTGGTTGAGTCCCTTTTAATTGTGTGTAGGAGGCTTGGTAAAGTTTTTGTAGACGAGGTCCTGATAAGACCCAATGTGAGTGTTTGGGAAGGCCTTTTTTGTTCATTAATTCGCTCTTGTGTTCAGAATTAGCTTTTATGAAAGACTATTGAAGAGGTTATGGTGTGGTTCATTGGGGCTTCAAAGTGGTAGGAAGGATGAACAATTCCCTCATTAAGACATGTCCTTGAGGCACGATACAAAACTATGCAGGTGAGTTAGTTCCACTCAAATAAGATTGTATCGAGGTGTGGTGGACGAGTTCCTTCTACCTATGAGTTTGAGGCCAGTTCCATGCATTGGCAATGGTTTCATAAGGGATTGTAAGGCCCAGTGTGTGTGCTTTGGAAACCCTGTTTGTTCTCTTTATGGTGGTGAGATTTTCTTATGAGGTGTTGAGGTTTTTTAGTGAGGTCTCGTGTGATGGGATATCCATTGGACGTGTTCACGATGGATTTTCCTTAAAGTGGGGAGTGTGTCAACCTTATGGGGTTTGGTGTTGGCACCAATCACATGGAGAGATGGGGTTCTAAGGTAGTCTTTTCCTTGGCATCATGTTGGTGTTGGATCAAATTGTTCAGAGCTAGTTGAGGTCTGTCAGGACTTGTTCGGGGTGGTTGTAGACCGAAACGGGTGACCCTGGGTGTTCAATGATGATATCTTGTGTTCAGTTGGATCTTATCAAGGGTTCAGAGGGTTAATTAGAGTGTTAGGATACCTCTAAGGTTTGTGAACCCTCTCTTTCATTGATGGTGCTATGGTTCTTCCTGGTGTGTGTTTTTCACAAAAAAGGAATATTTGGTGAGATTGCTGGTGTAGGAGTCCCAATAGAGAGATTAGGTCCTTTCCCTTATTCCTAGGATTTTTATTTTCAGGGATGAAAAGTCATAAGGTGGGGAGGATGTAGAGACTCGGGTTTTACATAGAAATACTTTGGAATATTCCTACGAATATTTCCAGATCTAGGCACTGAGATGACATATAATTTCGAGGCTCGGAGTTCCTAAAATTAATTTTATAAAAATATTATGTATTTTTATACCATGAACATGGAAGAAACAAGTTATCTATTAAATGGTATCTCGGATCAGAAAAATAAGTCCATAGTTGAGTCCAGAGCATGTTGTTTACCCTTGGTGGGGTATAACTTTTGCAAGTTCAAGCCTTCTATGAAAAAATTTATCGATGACGTTTTCATAAATAAATTAAATAATTTATTTTGGGATGTCAGATCGAATAACTTTTGAATGGAGTCTTGGATCGAATTTATGAGACCGTATTTAAGTTCAGAATGTCGTGTTTACCCTTGGCACAATATAATATTTTTCGGTACTAGGTGTCACGTTGGAGATGAGTCGGGCTGGGGAGTTAAGTGGATATATTTTTTAATAAAAATTAAAACAAATATCTCTCTCCCCTCTCCACCCCCTTGTGCACACGTAGGAGCTGAGCCCCCTCTTCCCCTTCCTCTTCCTTCAACAAAACGAGGTAAGGAGGTGACACGAGAGGCCTTTTTCGACACTTATCATCACCTGATTGAGAATCTGTGCATCACGAGCATTTTTATACACCCGAAACTCCAGAGTTTCACCCGTGGGGTAGGCAGTTTGAGTTTTAATCCTTTTTCCCTTCATTTTTGACTCATTTTTTGTTTGAATCTTCCATAGATATTTGAGTGGAAGATGAGGAAGTGTTGATTGGGTCTCAAGGTTTCCAAAATAAGTATCGATTTAATTTTTCGACCACTGGAGTGGTTCCAGTGGTTAGTGGAAGGTGGTGGTGGCATGGATCCGGTAGGGCGCGACTCCAGTAGTGATGGAGGTGGGGGGGGCATGTGGTGGCAGCGGAGTGCTGAGGCAGCGTGGGTTTCCAGAGGCATCGAGGTTGGCGACGCGCTGGGTGCCCAGGCTACTGAGTGGCGGGCCAACCAAAGCTGGGCCACAGTGCAGCGGGCTGGGATGTCGACTCTTCTATGTGCCAGTGGGACGAGTCGGGCCGGTCGGAGTGGGCCGACCTAGGCCGAGTGGACCAGACATAGTGGGTTGGTCCAAATATTTTTTTCCAAGGGAAGTTTTAAACCCCCTTAACTCTCAAACCATACATCCATTTTATGTTCTGTCTATGGAGACATGATCCTTTTTTGAGGCAGATATTTTAAGGAAAGTATGAGAACTTTTTTTCATCGATCTTGAGGCTTAGTGGCACAAAATATCCAATTTTAATAATAATAATAATATTGGTATTATTATTTGGTGATTATTGCACCGGACGTATCCCATGTGTCCTATTTCCGATTGATGTGATGTTAGCAGCATTGATACCATGAATTTAATACGGACGTTTCAAAAATAATTTCAAGTACTTAAAATGAAATTGAGGCATGGTTCCCAAGAATCTCATTTCAAGCATGTTATGGTGAAATGTGAATTTTTAATTGGGTGTCCATTTGGGACACATGAATATCCCATCATGCATGTTTTCCCATGTAGAAGGCAATGGAGGGAATGGTTTGAGCCTAGGAGATATGGTGTGCAGGCGATTTTGAGTGGGTCTCTTGGGTTAGCGACATCTTTATTGGAAGGGTTGAGTGGGTCCCCTGGTTCCTATTTGTTACGTTTCAATCATCTATGTTGAGTGAGTCCCACTAGTACTTTAGCTATAAGGGTTTTCAGTATCACATCCCCATCACTAGACTGTGACCCCTCTTTGGTTACTATGAGGGTTTTTGATGTCACATCCTCGTCACTGGATTATGAACCCTCTTTAGTTTCTTTACATACGTACAATGTAGATGCGTTCCCAATTTTAGGAGTGAGTTGTCTCAATTTTCTTTGATAATAGACTCAGTGGACTTGGAGCATGTATATCCCCAAGAGGCCCAGTGGGATCCTCACGTCCCTTTTTGTTTCCCTGGTAGGGTTCTTGGAATCAGTGTTACCAATAATTATGCAGGCATCGATCCTATACCCAAGAAGTTCTAGTAAGATACGAAGCCCCCAATTAGCCCTGGGTGTAGACTCCCTATATGTGTATTCAAGATGGGTTTCTTCCTTCGACGATCTATCATGATGTTTTTCTCAACGGATTTATCAGTATCAGTGTGACCAACACTACATGATCATTGATCCTTTGTGAGACGAGATGTACAATTTCCGGGTTGTTGCGTGATACCCCTTTATATATTTAGTGTTCTAGCTAGAGTTTTATAGTCCCCCAACATACCCTGGGTGGGATCCCCTACCGAAGGAATTGGAGGTAGTTTAGTCACTGGGTGACTTCTTCCGTGGCATTGTCCGTTTAGTGTTCCCTCATAGAAAGATATCACGAGGGTTGGCTGGATACACTATTTGTTCATTTTACTCATGGAGTGGAATCTATCAGTGGATTTCCATCTAGGATGGTGAGGTTGGCTCTTCGACTTTGATCTGTAGATGCTTTCCCATTTCCTTTTGTGAGATATCAAGACTGTATTGGCTTTTGGTGATGTCTATGAGGTAGGTACCTCATGAGATCATTGTGAGTGTTTCATATAAACATTGAGTCCTTTACCATGTATATTCTATAGTCTGGACCATGGGACTGAGAGACATGGATTCAAGTATATCTAGGTATGTTTTGAGAGTCCCTATGGTATGTTTCATTAGGTTGAAATGCTAGGGACATCGAGATGAATAGTCATGTTTAATCGAGGACGGTCTCAAGATGAAGTTTCTATCTCATTTGGGTTTCCTCTGATTGGGATGAGTAGATTATTGCCTTTCATTTGATCCTATTTTTTGGGGGTTTTGGGGTGCCTACTGGGTATCTTTATACTCATCCCTACATAGGTTTTACTCGCACATGTATTGTGTCTTTTGTATACCACATGTCCTTCGATGAAGTCCAAGTTGGACCCAGAGCAGTCAGAGCACAGTAGATAGACTGACCAAGGTTTCCATCGAAGCTTAAATGAGGAGCTTATCAGAGGGTGTTTGAGAGAGATCCCCTCCTTCAGAGTAGGTTGGTTGTTTTTTCTAGTTTTAGTTTATTGGACCCTCTATTTTACTGTTTTTTACTTCTGTTGTACTCTGGTTTGGGATAGTTGTATGCGTGCATTACTTTCAGTTTTATATATATATATATATATATCTACACTATTTCATGGAGCTGTTAGTGGGTGTGTGCATATAGGTACCTTAGGATAAGGCCTCCCATGCGTGTGATAGCCTACTCGTCGCTAGTCTCCATCCCTTGGCCTATTGGAGGCGGGCATGGGGAGTCGCGGCTCGAGTGCCATTGGGTCGGGTCATGACATTGGTTGTCTTTGGGAGATGAAACATAACATGTTCATAGTTTGAGGAAACCATGAAACAAGCATGCGAAGGTCTATTCATTTTTAACGCAATCATTTTTCAAGGCCATATCATGGATTCCTAACCATGTGGATATAATATGCAAGTTTGGGGTTTCCTTCCACTAGATGGTTCATGGTTGGCACATAGTTTGGTAAACCATGCGTCCTACCTAGTTTTATAATTTTTTTTCTCTTTTCCCATTTCCATTACAATTTTAAAACCCCTAAGTGGTATTTTTTCCATCCACTCTCATACTCTTTCTTGATCCCTAGGAGGGGATCGCAGCTGTGCGCATCACCTCTTACCTCTCCCTTTACTTTTGGCTGATTAATTCCCCATTTCTTGGTGCGAACATCTCAGGTGATCATTTCCTTTCCTCCACCCATTTCTTCTTCCACCACTTTTATTTTACTCAATATGGAGTGAGTTCTAATAAACCATCAAGAGTTATTATAGTCCAATTTTTTTTCTTTTCTTTTCACCTAGGGTTTCTTTCATTTTTCCAGGGTTCCCTAGATGTGGTTGAGATGGGATTGGGCCTCATGCATTAAAGGCAGTGGGTTCTTATTTGATTCAAAGTAGGTTACCCTATGTGTGAAACTTTAACTTGAGAAATAAAATTTCTTGATTTTTTATTGGGTATTTTCTTTATATTATGATGTAAATAAATTATACAAAATTATTGTGGTCAGTGTAATTGGACTCTTTCATGTTTACTATGTTTTATTAAGATTTGGGCATGCATTTTCTTCAATGAAACATGTTTCTAAAAATCTATTTTGAAAGGTAAAGGAAACTAAATGCTTAATTTATCTTCCAAATTGTTTTATTGATGAATAATAGAAATATAAAGGATTTTTACTTTTAACTCATTTTCTATAAAGGCATAGTGTAATGTTTGACTTCTAACATGATTTAAAATGGTTTTTAATTACCTTAATTATTATTAAGTGTGACCTATACACATATCCACATATGTATATATATAGGTACCCTTTTTTTACATATTCTTACAATTTTGTGTGAATATGTAAATTAGGTCAAGGCGTATTTATATATATATTGATGTACACATGTGTCTAATTATAATGAATGGTTTTGGAACTTGAAAACATTGGTTTAGAAATGGTTTCCAAATGAAAAGTGTTTGTTTTCAAATTATAAGGCTTGGTTGGTACTTTTTAATGACTTCTTATAGTGAATTCCTCCCTATAAACCCCATAGTGCAAGGAGGGTCTTCCTATAGATGGTATCTGAAGGTGGAAAAGGTAGATGAGATGGTTGTATGTGGGAACTCAAATTATGATACCATGTAAAGGCCACATCACCCCCCATTTCTACTAAGGCCTTGGAATACTAGGAATATTAGTGAGGGTAGAGGTATGGTTTTTATTTATTTCTGATTAGATAAACCAGACTCCCATGGTAGGGAAAGGCCATGCAGGTTGTGACATTAGTGAGGATAGCTGAGAGAAACTAGGTTGGATATAGACTTTGGATCACATTGACCGGACAACATATGGTTTTGAAATGGGTTTTCTAGGGCCTATTAACTTTATCTTTATGAATATACCATGAATAATATTTTATAGGTATTTTGATTATTTATTTTTGGGTACTTTTATCTAGTGATTTCAACCGCTAGGCTTCCTTGTGTAAAACACTCACTTTCATGCATGTTTCTTTACCTGCATGTTATATTGTGAAGTCTCTCATTATTTATAGTTTGTTTGATAATAATAAAAGTAAATGGTTTTTCTAAAGGATCATGTTGTAGCCTGCTTTTAAAGAATGTTAAAAAGGGCATATTTTGACTACTTGTTTTAATAAAAAGCGGTGCCAGCCCAAATGTTTTTTCTTAGAAGTTGTTTTCATTTAAGAGAATAAAAGAAAATGTTTATGAAAGATAAATTATGTGTGATTGTATTTGAACTAAAAAATATTTTTATTATTTTATTTCAAACTAGCATGAAATGGTTCTCTCTTTAAAGGTAATTCATATGGTGTTGTTTTCTTTTTTCATCCATACCGAGATTACTATTCACACTAATATTATCATTTTATATTGTAGGTTTGAACATATCTATTCCCACCCATGAGACATTGATGTTTTATTAGTTTTATGGTGATATTAATATTTACAATGAGGCATGTCCATATTTTAGTTTTATTTTAGTTCCATCATCGCACTATCCACATAATCCTTTACTTCTTTCTATGGATGTAGGGTAACTATAGCTGCTGTTGGATGAAGAAAAGGAATCTAGTGGGTATATATTCCTTGTAAAATAGGTATACCAATAATGAGGTAGGTTTTTAGTGCTCATTATTTTTTACTAATATTATATTTTATTATTTTTTATTTCTTCCAGCATTTATTTTCTTTTGGAATGGATGTCCAATGTATAGATGATTCATGTTGAAATTTTATTTAATTTACACTTCTTGTTTTCATATTTATTTATTAGGAGAAATAATTCCCAAGTGGTTATTCCTTGATGCTCAAGTACTTTTTCTAGCCCATGGGTATCATGAAAACCCATCAATCATATCCTTAAACTGGGTTGGGCATCTGCTGGAGGGATGAATCCTGTTGGTCCCTGATAGTAATCTCCAAGATATGAGATGATCAGAACATACATGCCTATTAGAATTAAACTTATTTATGTGTCATAGAATATTCCTACATGTTATAATATGTAATTTTTATTAGGATTTAAGATTATTATTAGTACATTCTATGACTCATACACTTAGATTTACTGGACAAAATGTGATTCCATATGTTCCTGTAAAGTAGGGTATATTGGGTTCATCATGAATGACATATTATTAATAGATAAGTTGATGAAGTATTTTTTATATTACATATTTATGGAAGTTGATATATCAACCCCTTGATTGAAATGAAACATAGTACTAAATTCTATGTCTATGGTGTATCGATGTGTTTATTTCATATAGTAGAAGAAAGATGTTTCAAGCTTATAGGTTGATGACATCAAAGCGCAAAATGTTGGATAATATATTTTAACCAAAGGATTATATTACAAAATAAGTGTTTTTATATTATTGTTATCATTGTGACATCAACTACTTTTTATTGGCTGTATTGAACTGTTTTTAGATAATAATCTTGGACTTTAGGCAGGCTCACCTAATTCCAACATAAAAGAAACCCATAGGGTCACACACTTAGTGTTTTCATTTATCTAGATTAAATTATATTTGAATTTAGTTATTTGAGTAGAGATTGAGGAATAATCATATTCAAGTTTTGTCAACTGAAAATATTAATAAATATTTATTGGACGGATTGTGAATAAAATATTTATTTTATTTATTGAGTATTTAATAAATATTTATATTCTATACTGTGAATATAATATTTATTTATGAATAAATATTTAATAAATATTTATTTTGGTATTCTATAAATGACAAGTAGGTTGAAAAAACTATGATCTTTTTAAGTGATAAATATTAATTCAAAATTTGATACAATAATATTTATTATTGTGCTTGTCAGTGTATGCCATTAAATAATAATAATAAGAATATTATATGGAATGGGGTAAGAAATGGTTTATTATATTATTTAAGTGCTAATATGAATTAAATAATATTTTCACATAAAACATAACTCTATAAATAGT
This sequence comes from Viscum album, assembly GCA_963277665.1. Taxonomy (NCBI): domain Eukaryota; kingdom Viridiplantae; phylum Streptophyta; class Magnoliopsida; order Santalales; family Viscaceae; genus Viscum; species Viscum album. Next base: position 782,462,578 of record OY728145.1, read on the forward strand.
TGGTTATGTCTATTTTGTAGGGATAAATGATAAAAAAGAATCACTTCCCAAAAAAAAACTTCTCACTTGATTATTACTTCTCTCATCATCTGAAGAACTATAAACACTCTTTTATGACTAACATATCTTGAAGAGATCAAGACAAATAATGAAAGATGATCGATCCACCATGCTAGAACCCAAACATAAATCAGTGCCATTTAGAGGTCAAAGGATCATGTGTGGATCACCACTAGAGGGATTCTATACTTGGATCCTATAAGTACAATGATGGAACTAATTTTTTTTGGACAATAAACAAAATCAATGAAGAAATATCCCAACATGAGGTAATATTTCTTCCAATGATAATTAAATTATTATAAATTTAATTTTCAAAAGATCCACTCTCTAGGTTTTGGGATTTCCTATGACAATATTTGATGGAAAAACTTCATTGGTCATGGTGTTTATGTCCTGAACAACTGGAAAATGATCCATTACATCTGACAAAACATTTATGGTTATTCGACCACATAGAACTTCTACTATGCGAGGAACCTATAGTTTCCTCATCCTTGAAGAATAAATCATGGAGATGAAGATAAATAAATTATTTAGAGTTATTCATATCTCCATATTAATTACTTGATGACTTTCTAGATGTTTTATATGTTTTTATTTCATAAATTAAAATAATAATATTCACATGATTTAACTCTTTAATCTTGTAAAAAAATTAAACATTTGTACATCAAAATACTTAGAATAATAATATAATAAAAAATGAATACAATTTTTTTAAATATGAAACTTAATTAACATCAATTAACCTTAAATACTTTGTATGATTATAAGATAATCAATCACAACAACTTAATACAAATACCAAGTAAATTTCAATATTTTAATTATTACTTTAAATATGTAGTGTGAATTTAATTCACTCTTCCTCCCTCACGATCTTCATATTTGTTTTCATAAAACAATTCCAATCTACTTCATATAGTATCTAAATAATTAATAAGTAGTTATGGAACAAATAAACTAATAAAAAACAAGTGACATATATATATGTACTGAATAAAAATATAAAAAATATGAAAAACAAAGCATATTTTATTTTTTTGAAAAAAATATCGATTCATATGAATCACATATGAAATTTTGAAACAACATAAGACTTTTTGTTTTTAATAATTCTAATTTCATAAGAATTTATCATTTCATAAGACTTTATTTATGAGTTTCCAATGACTCTTTGTATTATATGAATTTGATATTGTAACATCTTGAGATTTTAAAAGGAAACATTACATGCTTAAATGAACTATTAAATACATTGTGAAATTTACAACCTAGACATTAAACATAAATTTTCCACTTCTATGATTTGAATTTCAAAAAACAGGCACACACGGTTGTGATCAATATGTTATTTGGAGTTGGATAGGACCAACTTAATTTTTAGTGAATAATAACTTACCCTTATGAATAGTAATGTTACCCATATGAATCGTAATATGACCCTTACGAATAGTAAATCATCTAAATGAATATTAACCTCACCCCTGAATGTATAAACAAATTTTAGGAATCTTATAAGTGATAATATGTTCATAGTATAGGTGTTGGTATTTTTGTAAGTCATAAATATTTAATTACAATTTTATGATTAATTTAATAATTTAAATGAAAATATAATTTCATAAAATTTAATCATAAATTATTATTTTATTCTATTATGATAATATTATTATTTTATGAGACCATGATTATTTTTTAAGCTGTTATAAAATCAATTATAGTTTTAATTTTTTTATATTTCGAATAAATTATGATTTTATTTAAAAATTAAATTTATCATATTTAGAAAATTATTTTTTAAAAATTTAATTCATTTTGTAATTCTACACATTGAAAAATGGTTAGGGTGAATTTTTGGGATTTTTCTAAAATACTTGAATTTTTGGTGAATAGTGAAATACGGTAATTTACCATATATATACATTATATGTTAAATACACTATTACACACATCATGGATGATATAATAACCCTTGATTCAATATAATATAATCTATTTACTTTTTTAGTCATAATAACCTATACTATTGCTTGTCTTGAGAAAAATAATAAAATAATGATTAAAATAATGGAAAAACCCTCCTCTCCTCCACTATAAACACCACCCCTCACCCCCTCTTCCTCAAACGCTTCTCAATCATTGATAATTATCTAAATTATACCCAAAACTATTCCCAAGTATCTACCATACATCCAAGAGATTCTGGTATCCTCAAAAGTCCAAAACCAAAGGCCTTAAGGAGGATCTCAAGGAGAAGAGATCAAGTGGTAAAATCCACTTTAATTTTGTTTTATTATATTTTCAAATTCTTTTTCTTTTTATATACTCTCTTCACCTAACCATACCCAATAGGTATGAAAGATAAATTATCATATATATAATATAATGTTATCATGTTTATAAAATAATTAATCATCATACTTCTTCTCCTCCCCATCTTATTCTAAAAATAAAAACACCGTCCGTGATGTGTCAATTTACTAACATTGTGGATGATGTATTTTCAATTTACTTTAATTCCTTAAAATATTGTCATAAAACCATTTCAATGATTGAAAATGATTTTAAATTTTATGATAAAACCTCTTTTATTTTCTATAATAAAAAATATATACATGATATTATGTTATATAATGAAACTAGTTCGTGATTATCGAAGAACCACCAAAATGATCAAAATGAATACCAATAATTTTTTATCAAATTATTCATCATGATATATTAAAAAAATTATTTATGGTATCATATAATATTCTAGAAACATATTAATACCATTTAATTCCACTTTTGGAGTTTTTATTCCATTTGACAAGAAAATCCTTTACGAACCGATCATGGAAATCATGTAAAGAACACACCTGAAACAAATGAAATAACAAAATATTATTAATAGATGGGTGGAATGACATTATAAAATGGTAATAAAGGGGTTATAAACATGAATATATATTTTTTAAAATATTATTAATACTCTTTTAACCATTATACAGGAGTTTTAAACACATTTGAAGTAAGTCGTACTTGAGGTAAGAGAATTCTTAATCCAATTTCCATTCTTTAGGTTAACCTTCTACTTATTTGATTATGTGGTAGTAAGATTATTTTTGTAATGAATTTTATTTATATTATGTTTTATTATGTATATTTATAGTGTATACACATATTCCTTTCATTCTATTAATTCTTAATTCATGTATATGATATTTGTAAGGGACTATTCTATAAAATTCCTATATTAAAATTTTATTTTACACAATTCAAAAGAAATGTTTTTATGAAATTATTCATGTTTTATGACTATGTTCTGGATATCAAGAATTATTTATGATGAAGGGTGGGACCTATATCTCCCTCCAATGCATATGGTATGTTTAAGTTGGAGGTTGACCGTATGGTTACTCCTTGTGTAACTGTGATAGTTACACTATAAGGTAGCCATGAGGGTTACATTTTATGGTATACATAAGGGTTAAAAATCATAAGGTATCCATGAGGGTTACAATATTAAATAAGAAATTCCCCAATTAACCTATATTTTTTATTTATGTTTTTATATTTTTTATAGAAATATCTTATTTTTCACAAGTATGTATACGATACTTTATGTGTGAGAAGTATGTCTTCATGGAAGTTATTTCATATACTTATAAGTATTTATAGACTAAAAATTTCTTTCCTTATTTTTATATCCCTTACTGAGATATTGTGCACATCCCAAGTTTTTAAAATGTTTTTCACAAGATTCCTTAGAATTTTAAAGTATAGTTAAGGTGATAATGCATATGAATCCAATTTTTTATTTTGTAAATATTTTTGTAAACTATGATTTAATGTATGTCTTGTCTAATCCTACAGAAACTAGACCAAAAAAGGTCCTTGAATGTATAATGTATTGTGTATTTCTCTTTTATATTTTATAAATAAAATTCACAACATGTTTTTGTAAAGAATTGAGATGTGTGGGTTTAAAGATTTACAATTGATATCAGAGGAATAGTCTAGAAAACTTTGGAGATTAGATGTTTTCTTTTTTTAGAAACATTTTAGATATAATATTTAATTTTTAACTTATAGTTAATTAAGTACACATAAAATATAGTTTTTCTTAATTATCAATTTTTAAATTTAGAATTATAAGTACGATGAATGAATTGCGAGGGCACAATTCATTTAGGGGGGCAGAATATACCATCTTGAGATTTTAAAAGAAAATAATATGTTCTTAAATGAACTAATAAATACTTTTTGACCTTTATAACCTAGCTATTAAAAATAATTTTTCCACTTTTATGACATGAATTTCAAAAAACGGACTTACACGGTTGCAATCAGTAAGTTATTTGGAGTCTAATAAGACCAAATTAATTTTTAGTGAATAGTAACTTACCCTTATGAATAGTAATGTTACCCTTATGAATAGTAATATGAACCTTATGAATAGTAAATCATTCTAATGAATAGTAACCTCACCCATAAATGTATAAAAAAATTAGGAATCTTATAAGTGACAATATGATCATAGTATAAGTGTTGGTATTTTTGTAAGTCATAAATATTTAATTTCAATTTTATGATTAATTTAATTATTTAAATGAAAATGCATTTTCATAAAATGTAATCATAAATTATTATGTTATATTCTTATGGTTATAATATAATTTTATGAGACCTTGATTTTTTAAGGTGTTATAAAACCAGTTATAGTTTTAAAATTGTTATTTTTTGAATAAATTATGATTTTATTTAAAAATTAAATTTATCATATTTAGAAAATTATTTTAAAAAAAGGAGTTCATTTTTTAATTCTAAACTTTGAAAAATGGTTAGCCTGAACTTTTAGGATTTTTTTTGAAATACTTTAATTTTTGGTGAATAGTGAAATGCAGTAATTTAACGTATATATACATTATATGTTTAATACACTATTAATAACATCATGGATGTTGTAAGAACCCTAGATTCAAACTCACATTCTCTCTTTACTATTTTTATTCAAAATTACTATTTCTTTTCTTGATCAAAATAATGAAATAATGATTAAAATAATGGAAAAACCCTCTTATCCTCCATTATAAATACCACCCTTCACCCCTCTTCATCACACACCTCTCAAGCTTTGATAATTTTATAAATTCTTCCCAATCCTCTTCCCAAGGAACTTCCCCACGTCCAATACCTACTAGTCTCACAAAAAATACAAAACCAAAGGCCTTAAGGAGGATCTTAAGGAGAAGAGATCAAGAGGTAAAAATATTCTTTTTTTTCTTTTATTATATTTTCAAATTATTTAACTTTTATTATACTCTCTTAACCTAACCATATTAAATAGTCCTGAAAGATAAATTACCATATATATAATTTAATTTTATCATGTTTATGAAAAAATTTATCATCATACTTCTTTTCCTTTCCCTCTTATTCTAAAAATAAAAACAGTGTCTGTGATGTGTTAATTTACCGACATCGTGGATAATGTGTTTTCAATTTCCATTAATTGAAATATGGTTACAAAAATTTAATGGTTTAAAAAGATTGTAAAGTTTATTATATAAAATATTTTCTGTTCTGGAATTAATATATATATATATATATATATATAATATTATGTTATATAACGAAACTAGTTTGTGATTACCAAAGAATCGCCAAAATGATCAAAATGAATATCATTAATGTTTTATCCAATGATTCATCATAATATATAAAACATTGATTTAATGTATCATATAATATTCTAGAAACATATTATTACCATTTAATTCCACTTCTTGAGTTTCTCTTCCATTTGACAGGAAAATCCTTTACAAACTGACCATGGAAATCATGTATATAACACACTCGAAATAAAGGAAAAAACAAAATATTATTAATAAATGGGTGGAATGATTTTATATAATGGTCATAATAGTGTTATAAATATTAATATGTTTCTAAAAAATATTAATAACACTCTTTTAACCATTAAATAGGATGTTTAAACACATTTGAAGTAAGACGAACCAGAGATAAGGGAATTCATAACCCAATTTCCATTCTTTGGGTTAAACTTATACTTATTTGATTATGTGGTACTAAGATTATTTGTATAATGAATTTTATTTATATTTTGTTTTATTATTTTGATTTACAGTGTATACACATATTCCTTTAATTCTATTAATTATCATTTCAAGTTTATGATATTTTAAGGGACTTTTCTATAAAAATCCTATATTAAAATCTTATTTTACATAATTCAAAAGATATGTTTTTATGGAATTATTCATGTTTTATGATTATTTTATGGATCTTGTGAATTGTTTATAATGAAGGGTGTGACCTATATCTCCCCCCAATATATTGGGTATGTGTAAGTTGGTGGTCAGTCGTTTGTTTACTCCATGTGTAACTGCATTGGTTACACCATAAGGTAGCCACGAGGGTTACATTATAAGGTAGCTGTGAGGGTTACAAATCATAAGGTATCCATAAGGATTAAAATATTATGTAAGTAATTCCCCAAGTAACCTATATTTTTTATTTATGTTTTTATATTTTTTTACAGAAATATCATGTTTTTCAGAAATATGTATACAATACTCAATGGGTAAGAAGTATGTCTTTATAGAAGTGATTTCATATACTTATAAGTATTTATAGAATAATGATTTATTTCATTTTTTTTATATCTCTTACTGAGCTATTGTTCTCATCCAAGGTTTTTAAAATGTTTTTCACAGGATTCCTTAGAAGTTTATAGGACAATTAAGGTGATAATGTAGATAAATCCAATTAGTTATTTTGTAATTATTTTTGTAAAATCTGATTTAATGTATGGTTTATTGAATCCTCCACAACCTAGACCAGAAAAGGTCCTTGATTGTATAATGTACTATGTATTTTTTATTATATATTATAAAAAATACACAACATGTTTTTTTACTGAATTCAGAAGTGTGAGTTCAGGGCTTTACCGATATCCCATGGGATTTTCATCATATGAATTATCTCATAAGAATTCATATTGCATGAATTATATTGCAATACTTCACCTCTATCCTATAATAATTTCAGTATTGTGAATAAGACTTTTAAAAATCCCGTATGTGTTTTTTTATAAGGCTTTTGACTTAGTCAAATTTTCATCTTCACAAGGTATTCTCTATAGTGGGAAAGTCTTTCTATTCCTATTACAATACTTGAAATAGAGAGCATGAATTTAAAATCCCTTTATGAATTTTTAGTCAATGTGTATAACATTAATATCTAACATGTATGAATTTTAAAATCTAGCTTTACGATTCATTCCTTAATTCATACCAATGTGGATTTTCCTCTAAGAATAGTTCATAAGAAATTGAAAAACCTGATGTAAAATTGAATCAACAATAAATAAAATCAATATTAATCCAACATTTTTTTTTCAATAAGCAATGTAAGATTTAAACATCTTTTCTAAACTCATGTTAAAGGGAATAAAATGAGAATTTTATAATTATTAATAAAAAACTAATAAAGTAAGGTATTTTTAATTATAAAAACATAACTAAATGAAATGTTAAGGATCCACTAAAAAATATCCCCCATTAGATAACTAAAAAATTGATTATAATTTAAAAAACATATCCCCCATTTGAAATAATAAAAAAGTAAAAAAAAAAATGTCCCACCCATTTTGGCTACAACTATGCAATAAAATAGTTTATTCTCACTAGAATAGAAAAGGTAAGTTCCCCTAAGTTTATCAATAATATAATTATAGTAAATGTATCATGTTTAAAAATTTAAATAATATATTTATGAAATAAGAATAAATTCAAAATTATTATAGTTTTAAATATTAATAGATTTAAACAAAAAATAACCCCCTAAGTTTAATTATCCTTATAAATAGATTCCAAAAAGAATATTAATTATAAATTAAGGAGATAGATTAAAAAATAAAGCCTCCCTCATAATTTTAGTTTCTTTTCCTCTTTTATTAAATAATATATTCAAAATAATATATGAATATTTCAAAATTATTGTATGCATATTTCATAAAATTATTGTATAAAATAGTAAAAAATCCTCTAAAAATACTTTTAAAAGTTGTAAAGGGCCATGAAAACATGTTAATATATTTAAAGAATTATAAAATCAATCAACAATGAAAATATATAACAAAAAATATGATTATAAAAATATTTTCAGGCTAATTTGTTTAATAAATAGATTCATGTATATTCATTTAATACTTGTAACATACAACCTTTATATGTTATTTTCTCAAACTTAGATAAATATAAATATTTATTAAAAATATCAGCTAATTAATCATCAATTAAAAAATATTCTAAAAAGTATCACCTTTTTGTATATGATCTTAAATAAAATGATACCTTAGTTCTATATGTTTAGTTCCTAAATATTATAATGGGTTATTATAAATAACATTAGCAGATGAGTTATGAAACAAAATAAGTAACTTTTAAAAATAAACATAAAAATCAATTAAAGTTTTCTTAATCTATAAATATTGAGCACAAAAATGTATAGTAGATATATATTCTTCTTCATTAGCTGATAAAGGAACATAATTTTTTTTCTTTAAACTCTCATAAACTAATATTTTACCTAAAAAGAGACACATTCCACTTATATTGTTTTGATATATTTTATATCCATAGAAATCAAAATCTGAATAACTTTTAAAATCAAAATATGTTATATCGGGATAGAATGAACCAATGTTTAGAGATCCTTTAATATATTTAATAATCCTCTAGCTAAATTTCAAGTGAATTATTTAAGGTTATCTTGAAATATAGCATGCAACCATACACTAAGCATGAAATCTGGTGTAGAAGTATTCAAATTTAGTGAATTACAAATCATACCTCTAAAAATCTTAATATCCACTGATTTTCTAGCTTCATCAGGATCTAGTTTAAAAAAATTACTCATGGGGTTATTTGAGATTTTTCTTGATTCAAGTACAAATATATTAAATAATTCTTTATTTGTTGGGAAAAAATCCCTTAGGGAATTATTGAATAATTTTTGGGTTGGTTGGATTTGTTGACAAAGCGGACCTCGATGTATTGTTTGTTGACAATATGGGTTTCTAAGTTCAGTTTGTTGAAAAAGGGGGAATGCATTGTAATTTTTTGGGTTCAAGAGATGTTTTTGACAATCAATGATTAAAAAAATAACCTTGATAAAGGAATGGACTATCTAAAGGCAGTACAAAAAGAGCAGATACAAGGTCGCGCCTTTTCCCAGTGTTTGCCAAATTTTTGGGCCTGAAAATTGGAAAATGGAGAGATTTGTTTTTTGAAAAGGAATGTGCATGAAATAGAGGAATGAAGTTTTCACTCAAGAGGTGTTTCGAGACCAGAAGCTCAAAAATTGGTAAAGGAATGAGGTGTGTAAAATATTGGAGCAGTGTGTGAAATATGATGTTGTACGGAAGATGTGTTTTCCACGTTCGAAGAGGATTACGCGCTGAAGAATGGTTTTTCATGCAGGGGTCGAGTTTGATTATAAATACGAGTTTAACCCTTCATTAAAAGTATCTTAATACTTAGAATGTATCTGATATATGGCCTACAAAATTGGAGTATGTAGGGGGATTGCGCATAAATGCCAAGGTTGCGCGTAAAAGTAGTGTAAGCACATAAAGAAAAGTCTGCGCATAAATGAAGGCTGTTGTGCATAAAATAAGTGGTTTCATGTAAAATATGTGTTGCACAAAAAGTGGATTTTTCACAAAATTAGGGAATTACGGGCAAGGCCCAGTGAAGGCTATGCGTAAGAATTAGGTTTTCCCGACACACCCGGTGCAAAGTGAGATTCATTTATAGGTGAAAGATGGATGTCAACAGAGCATCTACTAACAGTTAAAGATGTAGATTTTATTAGAGATAATGAAGAGACCTATAGGTCTATAAACTATGAGTGTATCCTTTCTAGAGTAGTGACCAAAGGAAGAGGAAGAATGTGATCCTCTCCACCGGTAGTGATCTAGAGAGACACACGCAGGGAGTGACCCTTGGGAATGTAATGAGCTGACCCTAAAACATTGTAAAGGCAGTAAGCCTGGGAAAATAAGTGATCTAGACTGAAAATTATTTTCAGTGAGCTTTAATGGATTTTTTACAGTGGCACATCGTCGTTGCATGCTCCTTGGACGTAGCCCAGTGAGGGTGAACCAAGTAAAAATCAATGTGTCTATCTGCTTGCTTCCCTATATTGCATCCAAAGAATCATCATCAGATAAATAAGGAAAGAACAAGATCAACATTATCTCATAAGTGAAATAAAAGTGACCCTTATAATATTGAGGTCAATATCTAGTGTGAAAAGAAGAATTTTTAAATAAAATATCCATACACTAATTCACCCCCTCTCAGGGTATCTAGGCCCCTTTTTTTCCTAAGAATATTAGAGGGAAGTTTTATTTTATTAGATTTGTTTTCTATGACTTGGTTCAGTTTATTGGTATAATTAAAGTTTTATTTTGATCATACCTTGGTGTGCCATGGAAAAGGGTAGAACTTCAAAGAAGAAGTAGAAGTCTGGTGAAATTAATCAGATTATAAGTGTCTATGGAAAGAGCGTGATTTAGTTAAATGAATCAAGTAGTGAATAGAATAATGATTTGGATAAATAATAAAGTGAGAATACATACTCATTTAATGATTTAGAAGGAATGAGTGAAGAACTTGATATTCCAAGTGATTTTGGAACTACTGATGATGAAGAAACTCCTAGAAGGAAAAAAATTAAAGTTGTCCATGAAAAAAAGGAATTGGATCAGAAGTTGGATGAAGAGATTAAATGTAAAGATATATGAATCCAAGTAATAGAAATTTAGGTTAACAAGATAAGAGGATTAAATCAAAGTCTTATTTATGTTCCCACTAATATAATAGAGAAGAGTGATTCTCAAGCTAAATAACTACAAAAAATATCTTAAAATAGTAAAAAACACAAAGCTGATGACAAGGGAGAGAATCCAAAATCAGATGAAATTAAGATTCTGAAAACCAAAAATGATGATCCTGCTACACAGCTATATGAATAAGTTCAAAAGAATCAAAGGATACAACAAGAGAATACATCCTGCTCTGATTCCGTTGCTCAAGAAAAATTGAAAATAAAGGTGCAAAGTGATATGGTAGATAAGCTCACACAAGAACTCGAAGATGAGATGAGTAGTGGGAAGAATCTTAGAAGATAACTCAGTAATCAACTTGAATAAATAGATATTAAAATTTAGAAACTAGAGGAAGAGATAGAATCAGTCTTGAAAGAAATGGAGAAATCAAATAATAATGGAAATTCTAAGTTGAAGGATACACTACAATTACTATTCGATGGTCCTTCGACAGGTGATGATAAAACAAAAATAAAGTATGCTATTTCCAAGGAGAAGCAAGAAAATATTTTATTATCTCAAAGACCATATAGTATGGGAAATTATGGAATTGGATATGATGACCCCCAACCTATTCATGATAGGAGGAGATCAGTGAAGAGTTCCATAGATAAGAAGAACATTATAGGTGCTGGAGATAGACATAAAAGGATGTCACAAGAAGTAATGATAGCATGCACTATTTCTGAGGGATCCATGGTCATAAATCAAGATTTTTTTCCAAGGATCAAGAATATATTTCATGTTATGAAGATAGAAATTTTACTAAATCTGAGAATAAGAAGAAACATCATGAAGAGTCTGAAAGGAACACCTCTCAAAAGAAGGAATTCATCAGATGCAATTACTATGGAAGAATAAGACACACTATGAGCATGTGTCAGGAAGCTCAGGAGCTCAATATAAGAAGAAGAACTAAAACTGCATCAACATATTGGTTAATAAATGATGAAATGAGGTATTAATTTTATGTAATATGTCTTATATGTTCAGATAATGGGAATTTGGAAAGACATTGCAGCAAGAAGAAAGCGAAAAAGGAAAATTAACCCAAACAGAGATTCTCGACTCCAGTGATGTATACTGAGAAATCGTACATTGGAAGAAGAATTGGTAATTTGAAAAAAAAATTATTACCTTAGGGGAATCATAAAGATATGAGAAAAAGGTGTATCAATAACCATCTCTGTCACACTCACAACAACTCTCTTGGAGAGAATGTGAACAAAACTAGAAGATTAATAAGAGATCTATTCTAGTTGTGAGTAAGAAGAATGTAAAATCCGTTGAAAACTCAACCCAAAAAAGAAAGGATGGACTAATTTGAACAACTTATAAAATAAAAATGAATAAATAATTTCTTGGAAAATACACATCTCATGCCACATACCGAGAAGTGAAGAGAAGTGAAGATATTTCTACTCAGAGAAAAAATCAGGGGAAGTAGTGTATTGGTGGATCATCAAAGAAAGAAATGTCTACCCATGGGTTTAAACCTCAAAGTCTGAGAAATGCCAAGCTTGCAGAATCTACATATCAAAAAAAGGATCTGCATGTGGGTAATAAATGCTTAGTTATATGGCCAGAGCAATTGAAGTTGGATAGGCAGCTAAAAGAAGAAAGGAAGGAGTGTGATGCTCTACAAGAAGGAATCAATGGGTTTACCCATCAGTATCAACCAAAATCCTCATCTTGAGGATTCCAGAAGATCTCATATCCCTATTTATATAAATTATGTTAACTAAAGTTTCAGGTTTTAGGGAGATAAAATACAAGGAGAAGTGGCATCAAAAGATGTATAGTGATAAAGCGATATGCTCAAGAGTTTCAATTGTTTCAAATCAGGAAATAGAGTTAAAAAATAAAGGGACAAAACTAAGTGCAATAAAAAGTGATTATGTTATTAACTTTATATCTTGTTTCCTGTACTGAGTTCCAACTTAGTAGGTTTAGAGATTTTGTGGACATCTCATTTCTATATGGTGAATTATACCAATGATGATCTCGTTAATGTGAGATGGAGAAGTTTCTAAAACCTACAATCTCATGTAAAGAAATGATGCTGTATAAGAAGAATATTTATGGGTTAAAAGAATAGGCCTTATAACTGGGAGAGTTGGACATCATGGGGGGGGGGGGGGTTGTCTATCTCTTAATTAGATAAAATTTATCAATGGGATATGATGGTTGATGAAATTTTGTGAGAAGAAAATTATCAGAATAGTTAAATCTCACATATAATACTAGATTCAACAAGTGATATTACATAATGGTCCTATCGTTCAAATATTTCACAGATGGTTGTATTCTTTAGAGAGAGCAGATGATATGATAAAGAGTCAACACTGAAACCGATGATCTCACAAGCTATACATGGATGATCCAGTGGTTCTGAGTTGCATTGAATATATATCCATTGGTATCATGCCCCAATTCAGGTGTTAGTTATCCGTCGAGAGAAGAAATATTGCGGTAAAGTATCAACAACCATGCATTTCATGATTATCTATTTTTTATAACAATGTCATATCAACTAACTTTTTTTTGGATACCAAGAATCTATGAGAGAATATAAACAAGTTTTCAACAATAAGATGAGAAAATAAGTTGAAAGAAATGAAATGACACAGTGTCAAGATTCTTGTTGAAAGTGATGAAGTGGTAAGAGACTCATGGGGAGAAAAACTGGAAAATGATAATTCCAAAGAAAATATAGATAATTAGCTTGAGTAATTCAAGTCTATATCTGCAATGATGCCAAATATTCAAGATTAAATTGATAGGAAGAGTATCATTGGTGATTAAATGGTGCCTTTGCAGATGAGGAAGATGGTAACTCTACAAAAAGCATGATACTTATCACAGATAGAGCCTAAATGTTTTCAAGAAGGAACTGGTTATGAGAGTTGGGTTCAAGATATTAATGAAGAGCTTGAACAAGTTTAGAAGAATCAAACATGGGAGATTGTTTCGAGGACGACAGATAAAATGGCACAACAATTCAAAAAAAATCACAGCTAGTCTGCAAAGGATACTCTCATATAGATGATATCGATGTCAATGAGATATTTGTACCTATACTGAGGTTGGAGACAATCAGATTATTCTTGACCATTATAGTACAACGAAGGTTCCTAGTGTTCCAGATGAATATTAAGTCTGAATTTTTTAATAGGGTTCTGGAAGAAGAATTGAATATTGACCAGCTAGAATAACATGGTATTCAATGCTGGATCAGTTTTTGAAGATGATCAGTTTTTTGCATGGTAGAATTTATTGTAATATGTATGTTAACATTGATTTTAATCATAGGATGGCGGTGTTAGTATATTTTAAAGACACAATCTTTTAATTATCTAATGAAGCACAATGTTGGCGGTTTTCTGAAATATGAAAATAAAGTTCTGAGGAGATTTGGAATTGAAAATTCTAAGGAGATGAAGAATCCAATTGCTGCTTGAATGAAAGACTCAAAGGATGATGAAGTCAAGGTAGTTAATATCACAGAATAGAGGAAAATAATTTGAAGTCTACTATATCTGATAGTGACACGTCCTGGAATTTTATTCTCCACATGCCAAGCAGCGATATACCAGAGTAATCTTAAGGAAAGCCACATGATTGTAGTGAAAAGAATACTTCTATTAGTCCAGATCATCATACGACAAAAATTCAACGTCAGGTGGTGATTTTTATCTTTTTGGGTTGTGTATTTATAGGATGATTAGGAAAAAAGACTGTATTTCATTCACCACAGAAGCTGAGAATATTATAGCCACTCAAGCTTGCATGTAGTTATTGTGGATGAAGCAGTAGCTTGATGACATGGGAATGGTAGTGCAGTCTCTGATCGGAATTCAGTGTGATAAATCAAGTGCTATAAATATCAGAAAAAATCACATCCATCATTCAAGGACAAATCACATTGAGATAAAGTATTATTTTATCAAGGAGAAAGTTGGGCAGGGAATCATAAAGTTGGAGTAAGTGCTTATAGAACTATAGGTTGCCGACATTCTAACAAAGACCTTACCCAAGGAAGCCTTTGAGAGGCATAAACTATCTTTGGGAGTTTAGTCGACTCCACACACTTGAAAAAAGTGTGGATTTAGGACATCAACCTCTCCCTGAGGTATGATGTGTTTTTACCTAATGAAATAATATGTGTTCTTTACCCAATTACAGACCTCAATGGAGTGCCCTTTGGGTTCATTGACAAAGGGGGATAATAGTATAACCTTTATGGGGGAGAAAAGTGTTCAAGGGGAAGAAAATGTAGTTATTTGAGAAATTATGAAAGATACAGGGAGAAGCCGATAGGTGGAGCAGCGAGATAGGGATATTTTAAGCTGAAGAAAAGTTACTGCTGATAGGAGTTAAAGCTTTTAGAAAATAGGGGGAGTATTAAATATGATAATTCTATAAGTGATCGATCAAAGAATAGATATCACGTTAGCTGGGGGTCATGATAAAAATATAAGAGTGGTGATGGAATGGTGTTAGAAGGTTTCCAACAATCAAAAATTAGTATCAGTTTGGTATCAACAATTTTTGTTAGAAATTAAGTGATTCATTGATGAAATTTTCATTTATTATTGTTTCGTATGCCGGGCATTGATCATGTGGGATTAGAGTATGTGTTGAGTGAATCCTTGATCTCTATAGAAATCACTAAAGGTGAATAATGGTTGAAGAATTAATGAGGTATAATTTTATGAAAGAGTTTTCAACAAACCCAAAGGTGTAGATTGTTGGTAAAAAATCCCTCAGGGCATCATTGAATAATTTTTTGGTTGGTTGTGTTTGTTGACAAAGAGGGCCTTGATGTTTTGTTTTTTGACAAGATGGGTTTCTATGTTCAGTTTTTTTGACAAATGAGGAATCCATGGTGATTTTTTGGGTTCAAGAGATTTTGTTGACAATCCATGATTGACATAAGAAACATGACAAAGGAATTGATGATATTGGGGCGGTATAAAAAGAGAAGATACAAGGTCGCGCCATTTTCCAGTGTTTGCCAATTTTTTGGGTCTGGAAATCGGAAAATGGAGAGATGCATTTTTGGAAAAGGAAGGTTTGTGAAATAGAATAATGGAGTTTTTCATGCAAGAGGTGTTTCAAGATTAGAAGCTCGAAATTTGGAAAAGGCATGAGGTGCATGAAATATTGAAGTAGTGTACAAAATACGGTGTTGCATGGAAGATGTGTTTTCTGTACTCAAAGAATATTACATAATCAAGGAGGTATTTTCACGTAGGGGACGAGTTTAAATATAAATATGAGGTGACCCGCTCATTCAAAGTAGCTCAAGACATAGAACGTATCTGAGCTCTGGTGTGTGAATTTGGAGTATGCAAGGGGGTTGCGCGTAAACGCCAAGGTTGCGCAGAAAAGCAGTGTCTGCATGTAAAGAAAAGGTTGTTTGTAAAAGAAGGCTATTTCACATAAAAGAAGTGGTTTCATGTAAAAGAGGTGTTGTGCAAAAAGTGGATTTCACACAAAAGTATGTAATTACGCGCAAGGCCTAGTGAAGGCTACGCGTAAAAATTGGGGTTGCCCGACACACCCGGTGTAATGTGAGATTCATCTGAAGGTGAAAGTTGGACATAAATAAAGCATATATAAACAGTTAAAGATAAAAATTTAATTAGAGATAATGAAGAGACCTAAATGTCTATAAACTGTGAGTGGATCCTTTACAGAGCAGTGAGCAGAGGAAGAGGAAGAACGTGATCCTCTCCACCGGTAGTGAGCCAGAGAGAGACACACAGGGAGTGACACTTGGGAAAGAAGTGAGCTAACCCTAAAACATTATAAAGGTATTAATCTAGGGAATAGAAGTGATCTAGCCTGAAAATTATTTTCAGTGAGCTTTAGTGTATTTTTTATAGTAGAACATTGTTGTTGTATGCTCCTTGGACGTAGCCCAGTGAGGGTGAACCAAGTAAAAATATATGTGTCTGTTTTCTTACTTCCCTACATTGCATCCAAAGCATCACCATCAGATAAATAAAGAAATAAAAAGATCAACATTAATACATAAGTTTAATCAAAATGAACCTTATAATATTGAGGTCAAGATCTATTGGGGAAGGATGAATTTTGAAATTGAATATTCATACCTTGATTCACCCCCTTCTTAGTGTATATAGGCGTCTTTTTGTCCAAAAATTATTATAAGTGGATTGATTTATAAAAAATTCACTATCTCTTTGAAAAATATGAAGTCCAAGAAATAATTTTAATTATATTATTAGACTCATGTTAAATTCACAAGTCATTAAATTTGAAAAACCTTTACAAAAAAATTCACTTAAAGATCCAAAAATAATATCATCAACATAAATTTTTACAATCAAAATATTTTTATATGTTTCAGTAAAAAATAATGTAGGACACACCTTCCATTTTTCAAAACCATTTTTTATAATAAATTGAGATAATATTTCATATCAAGCCCTTGGATATTTTTAAGTACATAAATAACTTTATTAAGTTTTAGAACATGATATTTTTTATTTTTATTCTCCAAACCAAGGTGTTGTTTTACATACAATTCTTATGAAATTAAACCATTTAAAATTTTTATTTTTACATCCATTAAATATAATTCAAATAAATGATGAGATGCTTAAGCTAAAAATAATCTAATATATTCTAATCTAGAAACTTGTAGCAAAGTATCATCATATTATATACCTTCCTCTTGGTAATTCCCTTGAGCTACTAATCTAGCCTTGTTTATTATAATTATTCCAAATTAATTAATTTTATCTTAAATATTATTTAAGTAATAAGAATTTTTGAATCTTTAGGTGATACAACTAAATTAAAAACATTTTTTTCTTGAAAATTGGTTTAGTTCATCTTCCATAGCTAATATCTAGTTATAATTATTCAAAGCATCAGAAACATCTTTAGGGAAAAAATAAAAAATGAAGGTATTATGAGAAAAAATATTCATTAATGAATTTCTAGTTTTTACAGTTGAATTAACATGTCCTATAAACTTATATATAGGATGATATTTATGCATTTTCTAAGATCTTTTATGAGGATTACTGTCACACTAAACATCTGCATCTTCATTTTTAAGTTTTTTAACCAAAATTAAAATATCTAAAATGTTTTTAAGTTTCTCTAATTCATTATTATATTCTATTAATGTACTTTCAAAAAACATAACATGAATAGACTCTTAAATAATTATTGTTCTTTTAATATAGACTATATAGTATTTACATACATTTTAACATCCTAAAAACATTCCTTCATCATATTCTGTATTGAATTTATCTAAAGAATAATTATTGTTAAAAATATAAACTTTACAACTAAATAATCTAAAATATCAAACTTGAGGTTTTCTTCCCTTCTATAACTCATAAGGATTATTATTTATAATTAGTCTTAAAATAATTCAATTAGAAACATGGTAAGCTATATTAATATCTTCTACCCGAAAGTATTTTGGTGTTTTAAATTCATTTAACACGATTCTATCCAATTCTCTCAGAGTCGTATTTTTTCCATTAACTACCCCATTTTGTTGGGGATTTCTAGGGGTAGAAAAGTTATGACAATAACCATTTTCTTTATAAATTTTCTCAAATTATAGATTTAATAAATCGCATCATGTATCATTTATAATTGAAAATATTAGATATCCTCTCTCATTTTAACCAATTTATAATAAGAAATAAACTTAGACAAAGTTTTATATTTATTATTAAGAAAATAAGTCCATGTAAATCTACTATGTTAAACTACAATAATAAAAAACATACTTATTACCTCAAATACTTTATACTTTTACATGTAAGAGTAATTATGGATGTATAATTTCATGAGGACTTATAGTTTGAACCTATTTTATCGATTTTAAATATAATTTATATTGTTTACCATTAGTGAAGGAATCATAAATTTAATTACTATCCAGATTTAACTTAGGTAGATGTAGGACTTTTCCCTATTTGGATAGCTTGTGTAACAACCTAAAATTACAATGTATGTTCCTCCTATTACATAAAAAACTATTTCACAATAAAATATATCAACACATTACATTTTTCATTAGTTCACAAAAATTGATAGAATATATGTTGTCTTTTTAGTTGGCACTAAACGTGATAGATTTGTATATAAAAACAATACACTTGTCATTTTGAAATTTATCTAACATTCCATCATTACATAATTGGGAAATACTAATCATATTATGTTTCAATCCTTCAACATATAAGACTTTAAAAATAAAAAAATATTTATAAATACCAACCACTCTAAAACCTTTGACATTACCTTTTTTTTATTTTTCTACAAAAGTTACATTACCTCCTTCAAATCTATTGAATGATAAAAAATTTGATGCATCACCTGTAATGTTTCTGGAACATACACTATCCATGTACCATATTTACTTTTTCAAACTCATAAGGCATATATCATACAAATTTAGTTTTTATATTGTTTTGCTGCCCTTGAAAATTTAGGTCCAATCAGGTTACAAAATGAATTTTTGGGTATCCAAATAGATTTCAAAAATTTATTCATAGGAAATATTGAGTATAATGATTTATAAATAATGGATTTTATATTTATAATATATTACAGAAATATCAAGGAACACTCACTTACATAATTCCTTTCTATCATAAATCTAAAAAATGAGATGTAGATACACTAACTTTTGAACTTTTAACAACGAATGTCTTGTAAATTTTCGGTAATTGATTCTCATATCCAAGTCCATATTTATTTATTTATTTTATTCATATTTATTATTTTATCTTTTTTTCCCTACCTTGAATAAAAGTTAATAGATTCCACTTTAAACATTCAACTTCATTTCTGAACTTGTTATTCTCATCTAGAATAACATTAAATTTTCTTTGTTCGAACTCATTATTTTTATAAATATAATCTTTGAGTTTAGGATGTTCCTTTTATATAATCTATAAATTGTTATAGATTTTATAATTTTACTAGAAGTATTATTCCTTAACTTTTCATTTTCTTCAAGAGTGACCTTTCTTTCCTAAACAATATTTTTGTGTTCATTTTTATTTTCCTTTTATATATCTGAAATTTTAATAACATCATTTTATAACATTTAAATTTAATCATATAAATAATCAATTATAGGGTTTTACGAACCATATTAATTTGATTTAGAACTAGAATCAGTATCCTAATTTGAAGAATCTAATAAGAAAAAAGTTTTCTATTTCCTTTTCTAAACAAGATTATTCATTTGAATTCGAATTCTTTATATAAGTACAACAAAATGATAAGGCTATTTTCCCTTCATGTTAAATATTTTTTATATCTTTATTTTTGTTAATTTTAGGAATTTAGGATTAATGTGGAATTTTATTTTATATTTATAAAAATTTACATCCGGAACATCATTATAAATAACATCACCTTTCCTATTTTCTATATGATAATATATGGGATAATACATTATATTCCCTTTTGAATATCCCTTATTTATTTTGTATGCTCCTTTTGAAACTTGATATACTTTATTTATTTCATTTACCAAGAACTTAGAGTCAGATGAGTAAGTTGTAACATTAATATTAGATTTAGAAGTGTATTCTTACCTTTTTGTAGAATATTTTTAGAAAAATTATTAAGTTCAAGTTCATATTAAAATATTGATACAATGAGTTCATCATAATTATAGTCGTTAAAATTATGTCTCTCATTAAGGGAAAAATTTCTATTATGCCATTTCTTAAATAAGGAGTTAAGAACTATTTTAAAAAAGGACTTTATTCTACAAATTGTTTACTAAAGAAATCATGAAATTTAAAATTATAATAAATATGTGAAACAATTGATTTATGTATTTATATTCACCCATTTTAAAATATTGATATTAAACTCTATGCATCCAAAGTTTAGTTCTTTTCAACTTATAAGTTCCATAGTGCGTGACTTGTAAAATTATTCAAATTCCATAAGAATATTTACAAGATAATATTTTAAAAAAACAATTCTTCATATTGTATTCATCACCTTTCAGTTTAAGACATAAAAAGAAGTGTCATTACTTGTCATGTCTCTAGCTCAATTTCAGGTAGTTTTTAAGGTTTTACCGTAATGGTCCAGTGGGTAATGATTATTTTTTTTGAAAAACATTAATGATAGATTTCCAATATGTATAGTTGGCATAATAAAAAATAGAGGTATTTAAGGAATCCAATAATCATTAGAATTTGAACCTGCCATCTCAGATTGATCATTTCCCTTAGATGATCAAGTCTAGGATAAAAAATTATCAACCAAAGATATATATATATATATATATGAAAAATCTGAAAATAATTTTAAGGCTACCACTATTATAAAAAATATTTATCCTAGATATGAGGATAGATAAATAATCACGAGGTGGGTGGATTAAACAATTTATAAATATTTAAGATTATATCAGATTAAATAAATTAAATAGCGGGAAATAAAAATATGAGCATAAATTTTTTTATAGTAGTTCAGATCAAAGTGATGCTATGTTTATTCTTAACATTATCAACCTGAGAGTATTAAATCCACTATAAAGTGACATGAATTTTGATATGGAGTCATAACCAGTTAGAACTGACCTTTGGACACCTAGAGTCCCCATATAAATAACCATGCCTTTTTTACCCATAGGCACAACCCAAACAATCCTTCATTTTTCTACCTATAGGAAAAAACTAAAACCTATATTTTTTATGTATGGAGACATAACCCCATACATACATTTTTAAGCTGAAGGATAACCCAAATAGTCATTCTTGTCAATACAAAAGCATAAACCAACTTTAATTCATATAGAAAGATAGATTGGATGTATAATACCCAATATCATAAAAAACCCACCATTACATGATTCATAAAAAGAGTTTTACTTTTTTATATTTCTAGGGTCATTTAGGTTTATAGTTTTATATAATTAAGAAAACTATTACATAAAAAAGTGGTAATTTCTAAATAGTGTACATTTTTTCTAGAAAATTGGTTCATATATCTACCCTCTTGTTTTATTCATGACACCTTTTCATCATTCAAGACATTTCACCATTAAACATGATATAATTAATACATATCCTTAATCCCTATAAAAATCATTTGAAAATATTGGATGAGAAAAAAAATATCAGTAAGAGATATAAAAAAATGGAAAACCATCAGTCCCTTTAAAAAACATGCACTGTTGGAATTCTTTTCTATACCAATGGTTCAAAACCATCAGTATAGGTTAGAGAATTGTTGGTATAACCTATACAAACAGTTCTCCCAACCTTTGGCTAATTGTATTTTGGGAAAGGCCTATACCGATGATTTTTAGTGAACCATTGGTATAAGGCTAATATAATTTGGGTGTTTTGATCAGTATAACACTTAAGGGGTACCACCTTTGGTAAATAGGGGGAAGGGGAGAAACAACTGAGTTGGATGTTTCACCAGCCATTGATGGGGTAGAAAGATGTTATGATTTTTATTTTATTGGTTTATGTTGATACATAATAATCAAATGAAATAAAAAAATTCATGACATGCACATAAACATAACAATACTAATCTTGAAATTTCAGTACACACTAAATACTTTTAAAAATAAACTAAAGAATACATAATCATTTTATTTCCATAATTTATTTAAATAGAAAAATTATAAACGAGTGTCATACCTAGTTCATCAGATGGCATGACATTGTATTTATCTCCAAAATGCAGAGGTATTTTATAGCATCCTTGTTTTTTATTTATTCCCAACACTTCCTAAAATTGAATTTTAAATAATAAAAAACTAATTATTAATGAAAATCAAGGTAGTTTTCATTAAAAGACATCAAATTTTATTAATACCATTAACTCGGTACTCTTTCAACAATCAATCATTTCCTGATAATATTATATTGGACACTCATTCATAACAGGCGTGACCTATAAATTTATACCAACTATAGAATGAGAACCACTATTCAACTCATGCTTATATAATCTTTATATCTCACCTAATTCGATGAGCCATTCTATTATTGCAGCCTCACAAGCTGGAAAATTATAACGAAGTTGGAACCAAAATATTAATTCATATAAATACAATAATAATATAAAATTAAATCAAATGAATTGTTTTAACCATATTTTCACCTAAGAATTATCCTTTAATTCGTTTTTAAGGTTTATTTTGGATATTTTCATGACGATAATGATGTTAGAGTATTTGGAAAGCATCACCATAAAAATCATACATTCTCACCATATTTTTCCAATATTAGGTTGACATCCTTTCCTTTTTCTAATGATAATTAAACAGAAACTCTTCTTCTAATAAATTTTGTAATACAGTCCTCTAATTTAGATCATAAACATTTTAAGATTGTATTTTCTCCCCATTTTGATACCACACATATTTTTTTAAAACCATATTGGGTTATATAAAAACTAGTTTCTTCATGAATTAACCAAGGTCTTATAACACAATTATAACATGGGTAATATATATTACCACTATTAGAAGCATTATTAAATGAAAAATCTAAAAATATCTCTAACTTGTTTTGAAAATATCTTGAGATTCAATCAGTTTCATACATACAAATTTCATCCATTCTATGAAAAAATGTTATATGTCATGTTATAAAATAAATGAAATAAGATTAATGTTAAATCAAAAATATATTTAAGGAACTGATAATTGTTCACTTTATATGAAACCATAACTAACAAACTTGTCTATATGAGAATCATAATATAAAAGACAAATATATATATATATATATAAATACTATAAATATAAAACCATGATATTATATTCCATTATATCAATGAGTAAAAACTATACATAATAATACAAAAAATTGTATTTATAATTACTATTTTTATTTATTGTTTTATTTAATTAAAATTTTAAGTGTGTGAAATGATGTGTGAAAGTGTGATATATGTAATAAAATAGATGAAAATTATAAAAAAATAGAAAAAATAAATTAAAATTTTGTGTGACACAAAGTGTGAGATTCAATGAGAAAGTGTGAAAACTAAGTGTTTGTGGTAAAATTGTAAGAAAGTTAATGATGTAATGAAATCATGATTCAAATTAATAAAATAATTATAAAGGTGCTACATTTAAATTGGGTTACTTGAAATGTTTCTCCAGACATAATACCTTTATGGGATCCTAAAAAATTAATTTTGTATAGATTGATGATAATGGTAATCTTTAGTGGGTTATCATAATAAGGAATAAATTTGATGATTATGTGTAACATAGTGGATATGATAGAAAATCATTGTATAAAGAAATATCTCTCTAGGATAATTATGAGAAACTGTTGGGATTAAGTCTAAATTTATAGAGATCATTTTATAGCATAATTAATGATATTTATAATCAATGGTGACCCTAAAGTAAAGGTATATGTTTAGTGTATTGGAATTATGGAATCAAAATTGCAGTATTGGTGATCAATGATTTCATAGTAGGATATTTTGATGATAAAAATATTATCACAATATAGTGTATCTTCTAACTAGTTTATAATCCATTGAAGATGATATTTTTTATAGGGTGTGTTTTGTTAAAGTAGGCATCTTGGAAAATACATTTTTTTTAATTGTATTTATCATTCTTTATTCCATTGATTGTTAAATACTTTCATGGGAATCATATGGTTTTATATAGGATTACTAAAAATTACTTTTTTTATTATCAAAACACTTTTAAGGAAAAGTGAGAAACCCTGGAGTCCAATAGTAACCACAATAAAACCAAAACATAAAGAACAAACGCAGTACCAACTCCTCCTTAGCAGTTGCATCATGTCATAACCTTCGTCAGAGGATAACCCTTCGGCGAGCAGTCCCATGCGTAATTGCATGGGCACAGAACCGATGGAGAATCCATACCCTCTCAATGACCAAATCCAAAAGTTAGGTTCCAGTGAAGACTCCATGCTCTAATCCCCATCTGGAGAAAATCTGCATGACATGATGATTAAAAGTGCAAGATTTTCAGCATAACAAACCAAATAATTGAACTTAACTCAGGAAAGTATAAAAAAATTTCCACCAGACCAACCAAGCTCCGAAAACCAACTTAAACAAAATCCTAAAAGAGTAACTTAAGATCACCAGAGCCTGCTTCCCTGAACAATTTCCATGATAAAGCTGAGACCTGAGTGTCTAGTACCTTCGTCATCATATTTTCAAACTTAGAAGCTACCTGATCCCAAGACTGGATGTACTCATCCATACTGATTAGACATTTATTGAAACCCCCTACAAATACAAGATCCTGCTTGTCAATCGAAGAATATTGATCCTCATTAAGAGACAATCTTAGGGACCGCCCCATCATCTTGGTTGGTTCCTCTTCATTTTCATTCAGAACCAATACCTGCTCGGTCTCTTCCTCATTGAAACTTAAAATAAAATGAAAATATTGATCATATTGGACCCCTATTCTCTTAACACTTTGATTTTCAATAAAAAATTTATTTCTATTTAACTGTTTTTGTCGATCGAGTCTCCAAAGGAGGAGGTAGCGAGGACTCATCCTTTCTCCCCTTCATTATCCTAAAACTCCTGCTACTCCTCAGGTTTAATGCTTCATATGCCAAGATTCTGGGTTTATTACCATTGAGTTCCTTCCCACAGCCCTCACCTCTCTTCTCAAGGATATCTGAATCTGATTGGACATCTGCTTCTAGGAGGCCTTCGAACCTATTGCTCAAGTGGACTGGAGTCTAGTTCAGAAAACCCGAACCCCCTACATCTTCTCCCCTATTAAAAACAGTCATGCCCATATCTAGTCTTTTATTTCCATTACTCCTAGCCCCACTTCCTGCCCTTGATTCCTCTGCACACAAAGCATTCAATACCACCTAGACACCACCCTTCATCGGTTCCAGGACCACATCCCTCAAATTCCTATGAATTTCCACTCAGACATCTTCTGGCCAATACCTTCCCTCGCCTCTCTGCACACTACAGTTGGAAGGACCCCCAATATCATCCCTAATTATTCTAAAAAACATAGACACCCATGGGTTCAGCTAATGGTCCATGGACTTTTTCCCCACCTCAGAACCTGAAACAACCTCAAAAATCGCATTCCAGCCGGCTGAAGCATTGTTGCGTCCTTCCTTCTCCACCGGCCACAATAACTGGGGTTCCTCTCTACTATTCTCTCTATCCACTTCCAATTTTTCGTCTCTACCCACCATCATGGTCGCCATCTGAACACCCCAGCGATCTATACCCTTTTCCAATGGCTTTGCAGACCCCCATCGGCATACATCAGAGTTATGTCCCAACCGCATACAAGCTGAGCAAAAATTGGGCCAAATCTCATAAACCACACACTATTTACACCTATACTCATCACCGATTTTTATCCATACATAATCAAAGGGAATTATAGACACATGTATCTCAACACACACCCGCAGATTCACTGGGTGAAAAATAGCTTCCGTGTGGCTGTCTGAATCGTAGAAGAAGGTGGGTCATGGTTTATATGAAATTCAAACGACCATAGAAACAAAATAAACTTGAAACCATTGCAACACCGGGGGGCACTCGACCAGGAAATAATGAGGTCCTACTCTGATGTAAATAGGATCATGATGTGATGATTATAGAGCAATCAAAATTTTTCCCTTTCACGGAGGTCCCAGGAGTCGAAGACAAATATGTCAAAGGAATCCTCCAAAGGCATTCGATGCATGAACCACGAAACCAAGGTGAAATTCAAGAGTGAAAATATTTCTATGAACTCTGAGGTCAAAATATGAAGGTTTGGGAAACCATCAATGAGATCCAGAACTTGAGGCCTCATTATAGCTTTTAGAAATGGAGGAAGAAAGGTGGGATTAGAGAAGGGGATAAATGTGGTCTCTCCTTTCCCGATGACCGTCGAAGATCCCTCCCCCACTGAGGGGGAAGGGACCGACACAAAAAATATTTGTGTTTTAATTCCTCTATAGATGAGTGTTATGATAATCTAGGCTATATTATAGGTTTTGATACGATTACCCTTCTATGGATATTCATTTAATGTTAAGGCTTATCAAATAATGTGAGAGGGGTTCTTATATTGTTATAAACTCCAATAGCTAATCCTATTCAAGTAATTTCCCTCTTATGATATTCTCAAACATATTATACTTGTATAATACACAATAGAATACCCCTTCCAATGGATTTTATAATAGAAAAGGATTATTGAATATGATAACATGATTTACCCTACTAATATATTATTATTATTATTTTCATAAAGGGTTAGTTTATTTAACATTATATGAATGTAAAATAATTTTACATTACCTCTTCAAGTGTTATTTAATTTTTAAATATTTAATAAAATATTTATGAAGCTAGTGTTGATGAGGTTGAGGTGTATATTATCTATAATGGCCAAGGAATCAAGATAAAATACCATATTGGTGGATGATATCCTTAGATCTTAGCTATGAAATATCCCCTATTAACACTATATTGTTTCTCAATCATTTCACTATAAAATCCAAAATTTAATAAAATTTATGAAAAATAATAATATCAAGATTTATCATGTATTATAGAACCATACATATTAAATATTTATTCAAATAATCATATAGCATGTATAAATCATTAAGTACACTGGAATTCATTCCAATATCTAAAATCATATGACTCATATAAGTGATAGGTTTTCTTAATAATATTGGATTTTTTTCAATATCTAATATTTTATAAATTTAATGAAAATAAAATGCAAATCTGACCCAAAATCACTTCGAACAAAATTCAATAAACTAAGAACTAAAAATTTTAAAATATTAAAATATTTTCTTTAATAAACACCCATTTCTATTTTGATTATATAAAGATCTTAAAAAATAAAAGGTTCATGTTATATTTATATAAAAGTAGATAGTAAATGAATATAAAAAAATATGTCACACATAATTAAATTTACTATGAAATTCAATAAAAAATATAATTAAAAATATACTTTGTTCAATGAATCTAGAATATGACAAAAAAATATTTGTTATACTTTTAGGCCCAAGAAATAAATGAAAATGATAGTTGAAAGAAGAGATGAATTATTTAGAATTTACCAATTTTATATTCAAGAAGAATCGAATGAAAACCTTAGAGGATGACAGATTTCAGTGGGTGAGGAAGAAAACTGAATGTTGTAGATCAATGTTTTATACATATATAAATAAGGAAAATGATTCTTGGTAGAAGATATGAAACATTTAAAACTCACTTATTTGATTTTGAATAAATCTGAATGAAAATAGAAACCAAGTATGGATCTATATGCATGGGGAGGATGAATTATAATGCCCATGGAAGAAGATGGAACAATGCTTAGGGCACAATGTGGATAGATTTGGAAAAGGAGGTGCTACCCATAGTGTATTTGGGATAACTCTATACCTTTTAAAAAACCTTTGGTTTAGAGAACTTATACCAACAGTCTTAAAAAACCATTGGTATACCTTTAAACTATACTCCCTTTACCAACGATTATGTATAACCATTAGTATATTCATGGGCTATACCTAGGGTTTCATAAAACCATTGTTATAGCCTTTATAAAATTACCATATAATAATGGTTATTATAAACTATTTGTATAGAGGGACCTATACCAATAGTATCTAGAAACTATTGGTATAGGTCCGTTTGTATAGCCTTTTTTTCCACTAGTGATAAAAATCCATAAGGAATTTTTCCCTTTTTCCAAATAAACTTTGAGAAAAAATACTCATTTTCTAATACATAGAAATAAATTTATTGCCAAAAGTTTTTTAAAAAATATTTTTTATAAATAGTAAAGGAAAAATCATAACCATAATTTTTTATTGAGAAAATATAAGAACTCATGAAAACCTTTTCCTTGAAAAAATAAGCCGTTCACCTTTATATAGTCAAAAAATTTCATAAACTCATTTAATTGCCTTAATAAATCAATGTATTTCAATTAAAACTCATAAAATAATTGAAACACCATAGAAGAATCTTGGGACATAATCCTCACAATAACCCTTACAAGAACCATTATAAAATAATAACCTTTATGGTTAGTTCTAATATGTCTCTTCTCAATAACATATCATTATCCAATGCATTATAAGACTATATCATATCCACTCATCATTATATAAAATTTATAAGAACCATATCATGATAAAAACAAATAAAATCTTACATTTGCATCATAAAACTCATAAAATTTGGCATTTGATCCCATAATCAAAAGCAACTTCAATTATCTCATAAAATGAGAAGAAATATCCATTTCTTTTGAGTTTATTTTTAAAACTAAAAATTACTAGAAAAATGGAGGAAGTTTATTATTCAAAAAACCATATAAACTTATAGAGTATTCCTGATGATTAATATCATCTATGATGGAAGAAAAAGGTGTTCATGTGGTAATCATTATAAAAAATTATTTTTTTTACTTTTGTAAAGAAAGTCACAAATGACTTATAGAAAACGTTGATATTATTACTTTTAAAAAACTATAAATAAATGAAAAATTAGTTTAAAATGAAATTTAACAATAGTTTAATTATATATATTAATATTATTTAAACATTTAAAAGAAAATATACAAGGAGGAAAAAATTTAAAAAATTTAAAACAATGTTTTAAAGAAAAATCCTTTACCCTATGTCTTGACTCACCTTGTACATATTTTAATTTCTACAATAATAATATTATATAAATTATTTAGTTTCTTAATTAAAATTCTCAGGTTAATTCAATTATCATTAATCCTTTATTTTATTTATTATAATTTTCTATGTAGTTACAAATCAGTTAATCTCATGTCAGATGTTTTGAAGTTGTTCGATCCTTATCCTATAAAAAAACTTAGGTAGTTAAACTGTAGTAAAATAGATCAGGGATTAATCATATAAAAAACTTAAATTTTTTATAATTATCATGTTTATATAATAAATATTCTTTTAAAACATCCATGCAATGTGGTCATGAAAAATTAAATATATCTTTTCTTAGAGATGGTAGTCTGAATGTACACATGAGCGGTGTTTTCATTTTTCTAATGGATTAAAAGTAAATAAATTAGATAAAGTTTTACCTTTAAATAACCATAATAATACTATAAATATAATTTTTATTCATTAAATTTTTCATTATAACCATCCATGTGAGACAGTAATTAAAAATAAATGCATCACTATTTGGAGGCAGTAGTCTGCACATAAACATGAGTGATGTTTTCATTTACAATAAAATGAAAAGAAGGTGGATAATAGTTTCTACTTCAACATAATAGAACTTAAGTAAAGTAAATATACCAATTTAATTATACTATTATAGTTATAATATATTTTAAGGAGGTATAAGAAGAAATAAACTTGAAATAATTAAGTTAAGACCTATACCTCCTCTTTGGATATGTTCTTTGGATCACACCTTAAGACTTCTATGATTAGAATTTTGGTGATACCAAGAATTATAAGACATTGGTAGGAGATTTTGGGAGTGATTCAGGTAGACCCTAGTCAATCTAAGACATTTAATGTGTGTAGAGGATTAAGGAGATGAGGTTCCCTTTTATAATTGATAAGAGTTACACCCTTGTAATTATTAAGAAATTTAAAATATAATAAATTTATTTATCATTTAAAATGGATAAAATTTAGTAATATTTAAAATATATGATAATTTAAGGTCAAAATAAACTCAACCAGATAATTTTTAGATTTATTTTAAGCCCTATCTCTTAGTTTAAATAAATCCTTAACCCTTTTAACCTTTAATGTTGTGAAAAACTTTTACCATAGTAACTATTCATTATGACTAAAAATGAAATTGAAATCATTAACCAGTTTGAAAAATAAAAATAAAAATATATAATTCATTTCATAATATTAAATTTATAATATGTAAAAAACAATTTTTAAATAAGTACACATAACATAATGAAATTAGTTTTTATAAAAATTCCCATTTTAATCATAATAATGATTTCACAAAAAAATCATGTATAATGTTGATTTACATAAAATTAACTGGATTATTTTTAATCAAATTATACTTATTTTACTTTAAAACCAAAACCAAAACAAAAAATAACCTTTTGAAGTCTTCATTAAAAGGGAAGAACCAAAAATAGTTTTTATTTGAATACAAACATAACTTAGATTTCCAAAGTTTCCAACATAGAATTTTAAGTTTAAAATTATATTTTGGATGAATTATATTAATTTCTAAACATATATATGTTCTAGAAAAAAAGTTTTCATAAAATTTCAAGTAATTATTACATTAATATAATTTTATAAAATTGATAGTATTTTCATAATAACTATTTCTTTCACCATTCACCAAAAAATCGATTTTTTCAAAAAAATAAAAAATAAAAATAATAATATACTTTTGAATTTATAAATTCAAAAATTATGTTTATTTTATAAAATTAGAACTCTAAAATTCATAAATTCATCTTATAAATTAAAATAAAACATAGAGATAAGCCACTTTAATAGAAAACTGACCCTTTTAAACATTAAGATTTATTTCCTTATTTCATATAAATTACCAATGAGTTTTAATTTATTTGTTATAAATATAATATATTAATAATTTATTTAGGTTTAACTTGAATTATAATTAATTATTATTCAATTTATATTAGCGTTTCATTTATCATAAGCAATCAAACATATTATTTGAATAAAAATAGATTCTAAAATATTGGGGTGTTATATTCTCCCCCCCATAAAGAAAGAATATCATCATAATTTTAAATTTTTATTACTGAATAGAGTGTATTATGATAGTAATAAAAACAGATCTAGATTTTATCTTGATATGTAATTCCTATGTCAGTACTAGGAAACTTAGTATTTCTTAATTAAATATTTCTAAAACCTTATATGTTTCATTATAAGACATATACTTTTGAATGTGTTTCCAAAATCATATGTACATAACTAAGTGATATTTTCCATATATGACTCAATAGATTTATGTTTATCTTACTTTAGTATAAGGAATTATTTTACCATTTATATAAAGAACATGATCAAATATACTTACTTGATTTCTTTCCGTTCAATAAGCACAATTTCATCTTTCAGTTGTGTTTCGAGCAGTTTTCCACCTATTATTCATAAATAAACATTTTGATTTTTTCCTGGATTAATTAATAAAGTTTTCTTTAAACATATCATAAGTTCTAAAAAAGGATAAAAATTTATTCTAGATATTTCTATCCACTAACCAATACAAAAATGTTTAGAAAAAGTTAAGATAATATCTAATACGAATAAACATTTATATGAATAAATAATATAGTAATAACCAAAGACTTAACAATAACACCAAAAGTTAAAATCATGTCATTCCATAGAAAAATAACCCTAAACAGTTTCAAAATATGCTATAATAAATCCAAAACCCAAATATTATAATGATTTGATAAAATATTCTTCCAAAATTAACTTGACATTTATATGAAAATAATTTCAATCACAAAAAATTCAAATACCAAAACTTTATATACCCTAATTGTATAATATCTAAAATATTAGAATATTTTCCACAAATAACATGAATCACTATAAAACCACAATGAAATCATATATGCTTCCAAAAGTCAACTCAATATTTATTCCTCAATTAATATCTTTCACTTCGACAAAAAATTACATATTAGCAAAAAATATCCCATTTACATTTATTCCTATAATATTCCTAAAAATTATAGTGAACTTATAAAATAACCTTAACCACATAGTCACAAAATAATTTTTTTTACAATGGTTGTCTATATGATAAAACATATGTTCTAAAAATTATACTAACCCTTTATCCTAATTAACTATAATTATCTCAACATCATTGATTATATTATCCCTAAATGTTATCTTTAACTAACAAATTTTATCCTTAATATAATAATATTATTTCCAAATAACCTTCATAGTAAATCACATGATAAACCTATGGGTTACACATACCTCAATAATCTATTAAAACCCAATAAATATATCCCAAAATATCATTAATCACATTTGAATACAATCACATAAGACCTCAAAAGGATATTGGTACTTTTAAACTTATGATAATTCTTCAACACTTATCAATTCTTAAATAATATTGCATTATATCATAGATCTAAAAACCCGATATATAGAAACTTCAACCATTCATCTTCCTTTATAAACCTTTAACCAAGATATTCCAAATTATTCTTTAATACTTCCAACCTATAATCAAAAATATTAATCATGTACTAATATTCATTAGTATGTATATAATTATGCTTCCTACTTTAAACATAATCAAAACTACTAAAATAATTCATAACATTTATATTCTATTCACGTTTTTTTATATTCAGATGTGAAAACATATAAATTTTATAAAACTATATTCATTTGATCTTGATGATACCCATCCTTTATACTTTTCTTTAGATACACACTTGAATAATGGACTCTCTCATCACAATGAAAACATTTTACTTTTGGATTTTCATCATTAGTCTGACTGTTGTAATTTTAATTTTCTTTATAGTAAAAAGAAAAATATCACAACTTACCACACTGGTAACACCTTCCATTTCTCATAAGGCATTCACCAGAATGATTTTTTACCACACTTGTCACAATATAGAAGTTTATTTTTCTTATCTTCAGATTTTCTTGATAGATGCTTCCCCATTTATTTCCACAAAGACTACTTATTCTTCTTTGGGATGTAAAATTAGATTAATTCCATCTAAACTTTTTCATCACATAAAACTATTTAATTATAAATTATAAACTAATTATCAACTAAATCCCTTCAGAAAACTGGTTTCAAACATAAGTATAATCTATCAAGTTCAAATTCATATCTTAGAAAAACATTTAGTGTATACCTAGTCAATATGGTGAAATTTACATTATAGGAAACAACCGAGTCCTCTTCCCTTTTATTAAATTCCAAGAATATCATTTCTATTCTAAGAATAAGAACCCTAGGTAAATATTTATCAAGAAAAATATCCTTTAAAACCATACAATCCATGGAATCATTTATATTTTTTCTCCATTGTATATATAATTAAATACCACCACTAAAAGAATTCACCTTAAAAATGGTAAATATCAAGAGTTAACTTCTAATGATATGAAAATTCTAGGATGTAAAATATTTTATCCAAATCATGTATCCATCCTTTATCTTTAACTTGTTGTGAAGATCCACCAAAAGCTAGAGGGTGTTGTTTTATGAAATACTCTACTATCAAAATATTAATTTATAGAGAATTTAGTTTCTCTCTTGCATGGGTTACATAGTTTATTTATTGTATTAATTTACTTAACATATCCAAAAAAAATTCTATTATAATTTTAACAATACCAAGTTGATGATTCAGAAGTATATTATCCTCTTGTTTTCTTCATTATTCATTTTCCAAATTTACTCTAAGAAAAACCATTCTAAAATAGACATAGGTTTATATTAATCAATATGAAAACCCTCAAAAACTATGAAATGATAATTTAACCTTATATTACTATATGTAAAGTGTATTTTATTAAAAAATTAATAACATCTAAAGTTATCTAAACCTTTTATTTGATACCAATTATGACACCCTTTATCATAAGCAACCAATAATTACAAGATTTATAATAAGGGTTACACTTTATTACATTTATAGGATCTTTTATGTTTATATTTTTAAAGAATTAGGAAAACAATTACATGAAAAAGTAGATATTTTGATATAGAGTACAATTTTTTTTTCACAAAACAGGTTCAAATTTTTAGACTCCCATTTTATTCATTACAATATTATTTAATTAAATATTTGTCACAATTGGCCTTGATATAGTACCTACACATCCTCAAGAACTATGAAATATATGTGAAAATGTTATATGATAAAAAAATCTCATTAAGGGATATAAAAATAAAGGAAAACCATTTTATATTTTTTAAAAATAAACTTTGAGCTCAAATTATCATTTACTTACACATAAAAACAACTTTATTGGATAAATTTTTCATAAAATATTTTGTATTAAGAATAAATGAAGCTTCATAACCACAACAGTTTCCTTATAAAACATAAGAACTATTTAATTCCTTTTCCTTTAAAAAAATCCTTTCACCTTTATAAGGTCAAACAAATTCATAAAATCATTTAAATACTTTTGGAAATAAAATAATTTCCATTAAAATTCATGAAAAGCCTAAAAAAACCATTTATTTATCTTGGAATATTATCCTTCAAATCACCCTTATTGGAACCCTGATTGAAGAATAACATTTATGGTTAATTCCAACACATACCCTCTTGAGAAAATATCCTCACCCAATGAATTGGAGAGCTATATCAAAACCACATGTCATAATATAAAATTGAAAAGAACCAAATCATGATAAAAACACATAGTTTTTTTTTTCATTTTTACCATAAAAATCTTAAAATTTGGAATTTGATTCTATAGATGAAAGGACTTTCAATTATATCCTAAAATGAGAAGAAATATCCTTTGCTTTTGAAAAAAATTTAAGAACTAAAAATTCCTAGAATAATGGGAAAATTATATTCTTTGAAAAAATATAAAAACTTGTAGAGTAATCGTGATAATGAATAATGACTATGATGGTGGTAAAAGGTGGTTATATGGTAATCATTAGAAAACAATATTTTTTCAATTTTGTAAATAAATTAAAAAATGAATTACAAGGAAAACATTGAAAATATCACTTTTAAAATATTTATAAATAAATTAAAAAGAAGTTGAAAATTAAATTTAAATAATTATAAGTATAAATAAGAATAATATTGGAGAATTTAAAAGAATAAATACGAGGAGGAAAAAGTGTTTAAAATATTTGAAAAAATATTTGAAAGAAAAATACCTTACATCGAGTCTCGAATCACCACATATGTCTTTTTAATTTCATGAATAATAAAATTATTTTAATTATTTATTTACTTAAACACATTTATTTTATTTTATTCCATTATAATGTTTCCTTTTAATTCATTTATTATACACTATATTTAGTTACTAAACCAGTTAGGTCCACATTGGTTGTTTTGTGGTTATTTAGTTCTTAAACTTTATAAAAACTTAGTTAGGTTAGATGATGTCAAAGGGGTATTGGTTAAATAATCTCTAAAATATTTAAAAAATTATAATTATCTTGATCATAAAATAAATATAATTTTAAAACCATCCATGTATGGTGGTCATGAAAAATGAAATATATCATTTCACGGATACTGTAGTCTAAACATACACATGAGTGACATTTTAATTATTCTAATGGAAGAAAAGGAAATAAATTAGATAAAAGTTTCGATTTAGAAAATCATAA
Organism: Viscum album; assembly: GCA_963277665.1. NCBI lineage: Eukaryota > Viridiplantae > Streptophyta > Magnoliopsida > Santalales > Viscaceae > Viscum > Viscum album. The sequence goes on from OY728145.1 coordinate 782,498,927, forward strand.
TCATATTATAAATATCATATTTATTCATTAAATCCATCCATTTGACCCTCTATGTGAGATGAAAATGAAAAATGAAATGCATCCCTTCATAGAGGTGGTAGTCCGCATGTACACACGAGCGATGTTTTCATTTCACATAATATGAAAAGAAGGTATAAAATAGTTGTCAGATAGAAATAATAACATTTAATTATAGTAAATATACGAATTTTATTATGTTAAGATGATTATAATATAGTTAATAAAGGTATAATAAGAAATAAAGATGGAAGAATTCGACTAACACTTATATCTCCTCCTTAGATACATTCCTTTGGATTACAACTTAATAATTTTATGATTGGTATTTTTGTGAGACCATGATTTCTAGGATGTATTTAAGAGATTGTGGAATTTATTTTTAAGATATCTTTGTAAAAATTGTTTGCTCAATTTTTGTGAAGAATTGAGAAGATGAGGTTCCCTTTTATAAGTGAGAGAAGTGTCACCCTTGTAAATATAAAGAACTATAAAATATAATAATTGTATTTATCATGGAAAGTGGAAAAAATTTAGTAAAATTTCAAATATATAATAATTTAAGGTCAAAATAAACTCAACTAGGAAATATTTAGGTATATTTTAAGCCCTATCTTTTAGTTTAACCCCCTCTTTAACCCTTTTATCATTTATCACGGTGAAATTATTTTATCATGACAACTATTCATTATGACTAAAAATGAAATTAAAATCATTAAAAAAAATTAAATTATGATTAAAAATATGTAATAATTTTTCTAATATTAAATTTCTAGAAGTTCTAAAAATTAAATTTAAAATAAGTACGTATAACGCAATATAAAATAGCTTTTAGAAAAATCACCCTTTTATACATAATAAAGATTTTATAACATAATCATGTATAATGTTGATTACCATGAAATTAATTAGATTATATTTAATAAAGTGAGAAATATTTAACTTTAAAACCAAATTAAAAATTAAAGGAACCTTTTTAATACTTTATTAGAGGAGAATAACTAAAATACTTTTTATTTGAATTAAAACATTACTTGGATTTTTAAAATGTCAAATATAGATTTCTAAGATTAACATCATATTTTTAAATTATTTATATTAATTATTAAATATTTTTATGGTATATAAAATTATTTTCTAAATATTAAAGTCACTCTTATATCATGATAGTTTCTTAAAAGTGATAGTATTTGAAAAATTAGTATTTTTTTCACTACTCAACCAAAAATCAATATTTTTATAAAAATATCAAAAAATTATCCTATGATAATTTTGAAATGTTTAATTAAAAAATTAAGTTCAATTAATCAAATTAAAACTAAAAAATTTATAAATTCATCTTTTAAATGAAAATACAAAGTTGATAGAAAACCACTTTTAAAGAAAAAATAACCGTTTAAAACTTTAATGGTTCTTAACCTCATTTCATATGAATTACCATTGAGTGTTAATTTAATTATTTTCACATTAAATATTTATAATTTATTGATGTTTAACTTGAACTATAATAATGTATCATTCAATTGAGATTGGTTTTTCATGTAACACAATTTATCAAAAATATTATTTATAAGAAAACACATTCTAAAATATCATGGTGTTATAGGAAGAATACAACTCCCCAAAACAAGAATAAAACAATTATATTTAAGTAATTTAAGGAATAAATTTAACACTTATTCAATGAAGTTATATGCATTGAATATAACCAAGAGACAGTCCAACAGTATCATGTTTCACTTTTATATCTCACACTCATTGTGTTTCACACTACACAATTTGTGTCTATATCACCCATTTTGTGTATCCTAGATACTACCACCATTTTAAATAATTCTATAAAACTCTATTTATAGATTTTATTCATGAAATCCATCTTTAAAATATCTATCTCATTAACAAAAACTTCAAATATTTTATAAATACCATTTCTCCATTCTTAAAGTAGTAATAATGAATATACAAATAAAGGACTAATTCAGAGTTTATTAGATACCCATAGTGATTAATTTATGATTTATAAGATTATTAACATGTTATTATTTAAAAAATTAAAATAATAATATTTACATGGCTTCAATCTTTAATTCTATAAACAAAATAACAAGATATACAAAAATATTCATTAGAATAATGGACAAATAAAAAATAAATACTCTCTTTAAACATGAATCTTAATCAATTTAAATTAGACTTAAATAACTTTTATGGTTCTAATATAATCACACTCCGTATATTTCTACAAATACAAATTAAATTTGAAATTTGAATTTATGTCTTTAAATATACTATGTGTATATTAGTCACACTTCCTCCCTCTTGATCTTAATTTATCTCTACTTAAAAACTTCCAATGTATTTATCATAGTATATATAAAATTATTAAGTAATTACAGAATAAATAATTCAATAAAATACTAGTGACACACATATACATGGGATCAAAATAAATAAAATAATAAAGCATATTTTTTATTTTCTAAAAAAGAAACTATTGAGTTATAACACCTTGAGATTTTGTGATTTTTTAGAAATATATTTAATATTTTTGAGATTTTACAATGCATGAAATACTGAGTTTATCTTGAATTACACGTGATACTAATCTTGGATTGTGGTACACACAATTCTGAGTTTATCTTGTATTACACACAACACCGATTTTAAACCAAACATGACATACTATTTAAATATTTTTATTTAATATTATAGTTGTTACCTAGACATAGGAATGGAGGTCATTAATAAGATTAATTAAATTATAATTTTTTTTACACATGTATATATAGAATTAATTATTGGTAAACAATTAATTATAAATAAAACCCTTTTTAAAATAAAAGAAAACATTTTTCTAGAAAACTATTTTTATGCGTACAAGTGTGTTTATATCAATTAATTAACCAAATAATTTTTTCTGAATTATTTTAATGAAATTAATATATTATATATTTAATAAATTTTTTAAAATTCATCTTATATGTTCTCTAGATAAGATATAAGAATAGATCCAATTGTATGTTAAAAAACTATATTTTTCTAAAAAGTAGTTGTCAACTTTTTATAGTGCACTTAGTTTAAAAATAATTTTTTTTCCAATTTTAGAAAATTAATTCTATAAAATAGAAATCAAATTTTAAATCTTAATAACAAAATTATATTTTGGTTATTTTTTGGGTTTTTTCTGAAAAGTTTTATTTTTTGATAAACAGTACAAAATAATAAATTTTAAATGAAAACTGTCTTTTCAGATAAATTATTTACAAAGTTAAATTTTATTTTAAATTTATTTTAAAGTAAAAATAATTAAATTATGAATATATAAATTCAATTTAGTTCATTATAATAAATTTTAAATTTAAATTGTATATAAAATGTTTGTAAACTTTTGAATATTTTCACTTTAAAAAATCACTTTCTCATCAAGTCTGTAGAATTAATTTTAAATTAAATTATATCAAATCCATGATTTTAATATGAAAAAATGGATTACATATTTAGAATTATAATAATAATTATTATCTAATATGGTTAACTTAATTTTTCATCATAATTATTAGTGAAAACAATTAAAATTATTTAATACAATTAAGGTTAAAACATGATTTCACGCATTACATGTGTTTGTATTAAAATAAATCTTACATACAAGTATGATTTTTATTTAATTAATTTTAATTTATATTTATAATTAATATTTCTAAATTATAAAATAAATATTATTTAATTATAGTCTTAATGGATAAGTTACCCAGGTAAATAAAAAGACACAAGTCACCTTGGTAAAAACGATAAGGTTAAAACTAAGTAAACTTAAAGACTAAAGTATAAATTGATAAAAACTATTTTTTTTTTGGAGGTGTTTCCTGAGCAAATAAATTCTAACATCCTTTATTTCTCAATTTTGGAGTCACATGAGTTAAGGGGGACCTCCGAAAAGTGAATATTTTTGGGTATTTATATGAATGACACTCCTCAATTATAAAAGGGCACTCACTCTCCCACCTTATCCACAACTCTTAAGCCATTAGGATTTCCCAAAAACTATGAAAATAAATTTCTAAATTCCCTTAATTCATCATAGAATCCTTAGTTTGGTTATAAATCCAACCTAATAATATTTTAGTGTAAACCTATGGTTGATACATGAAGAAGAGGCAACATTCAAGAACAAGTGTTTTTGTTTTTTATCTTCCTACACCTCCTTCAATTATTATTATACCATAATGATATAATAACATCATTATATTCCATATAATGATATTTTTTTATGTTATGGTTATGATCTACAACCACATATACTTTCATCCAATGGGCTACAAAATCATTATTCATGTATATGGTCGACTACTGCCTCATGAATCGATGACATTCGTTTTTTACATTAACACATTGAAAGACAAGAAATAATGATATATTTATAGTTTATATATTATATTTATGATTTTATTATGATTTATGAATTTTTATATCACACATACCTTCATACTCTCCATTTTTTGGGAATATGATAACTTTGTTCATGTTTACGGTGGACTACCACCTCATTAAGCTATGTGATTCGTTCATGCTTTATATGGAATGTATAAAAGAAAAGTTTAATAAAAACATGTGATATATATGAAATAAATATTCTACTATAATTTTAATATATATATATATTATTTTTCTTTCTTTCAATATGATTTGAAAATGGAAACAACGTTCATGCATACGCACGACCTACCCTCTCAATAAACGATGTATTTCATTTCTTGTCAATAAATTTTATTGTTTAATATAAGTAAATATATAATAAATATATATTTTATTTATATCCTATTTTAAATTTTTGAGATGATGAAACCATGATTGAAGTAATAGGACAAAAAATAATAATTCAAAACATATACTAAAAACAAATCAGTTATTACCCGAAACATAATTTTAACAAGGAATTGTTAATAAATAGGTAATAAAAAAACATAATAAAATAATATATGATAATATATATATATATAAGTATTATTATGTAATATATGTGTAATAATATTATATTTATTATACAGGAAGGTTTAATGAGTACAATGGAAGTCAATACCTAATGTAAGGGATTTCCATCTCACTTTTTTACTGCTGTGAGACACATGCCATATTCACCACATATTTATTTTAAAAGGTTCATATAATACCCATTAATTTATTATATGATTATTATAATTAAAATTATTGGTATTTACATATCAATTTGAGTATATCTCTTTTACAGGGTTTATAGTTCAAAAGTTACAAAATTGGTAAGGGTTTTCTGTCTCAATTTACTTTCTTTGAAATGCACATTATGTCACACATCTATATTCTTTCTTGAGGTGTATATAAAAACTATTTTACATGAAATATAATTAATTTATATATACTAATGGTTTTTTAAGTTTAATTTTATGTTATTCCTTCATGTGGATTATGATTCAATTTTACCAAAGTGGTAAATATTTTATGTTACAATATCATCACAGACTGGGATTGTTTATGATCAAGTATCCAATGTTGAAATATCATGACATACCTCTCAATAATTCTAATGAATTTTATTATTGTAGGGTCCTGAAAAATCCACAAAGGAGAATGAGAATCCCCTTTAATCCAAGGGAGATTCCACCCAATTTCCCCCCAAAATAATTGGAAAAGGTGGGGAAATACTCAAAGCATGAACAATCTGAACCAGTCCGCAGACCGCTCCCATGAAAACTCTACACGACCGATTTTGCGAATCACCCCCTCCGTAGACCGCTGTCGTTCGCGGAATGGAGGCGGAGATCCTCCACGGGCGTGAAGCAGGATGGGTGCCAGACCGATCCACCATCACGAACCGCCCCAGCCACAGACCGCGTCGACCGACCCAGGCCGCATCTTCTATTGTTCTCAGAATGGAGACGGAACCCTGCACGGCCACGAAGCACTCCCCAAGGCTGATTTGGTTCGCGAGGGAGATGCGCTAAATACCCCCCGCGAGTTGCAGATTTACCAAGTCATCCGTAAACCAGGTTTCCAATCATGGGATTCCACAAAAGGTGCCCCATGACCACATATACATCTCTTTCCCTACTCTATAAAAGGGGACCTAGGGGTAAGAGGAAAAGAGGATTCAGAGAGATCTACCAGATTCGGGTGGAAGGATTTCGAAGAAACGAGCTTAGGATTTCACAAACAGCGAAGTTCCAGTTCGCGAACTATAACATGTATGAACCTGGAAACGAATTAATAAGGAACTAAAACTGCATAATAACTTGGTGAACCATGAACTTAAAATAACAAAGAAAATAAAACCGTGAACCATGGCCCCTCTGCGGATGTACTCCCCACGGACCAGGGAGTTTACACCCCTTTTCCGATCTGTGGCACCGCGTAGCACCCTCCTACGCGGGCGAAGCCCCGACCAATGAACCCCCAACCGGCGCCACCATTCGACACAACTGATAAAATAGATACCTATGCATACCAACCTGGTACTTGGGCCGAACCCAAAGCCGCGAACCACCCTGGTTCACGGGATTCCCACCACGTCACGAACCACCCTGGTTCACGGGATGCCCACCAAGCCGCGAACCACCCTGGTTCGTGGGATGCCCACCAGTCCGCGGACCACCCTGGTTCACGGACGGCCTCTCCAGCCGCGTATCACCTCCCTACGTGAAGGGTGACACTCCTCATACACTCATGTGGCCTGCTAAATCCTTCAGAGTTCCCATTCCCTGAGCCAGATAAAATCCTCCCAATCTGGCATGATCCTCCACAGCTCCCTCATTGGCCCATTCATCGGCTCCGAGTTGAGGCCTCCACCGGAGCCACTGGACCTGTGTGATGTAACCTTCAAGCACATAAACACACCTTTTTGAGTTCACATACCGATGGTAAGTAGGGGCGAATGGGTTCCTCTGACCCTTGGGCGGATTTCCGAAGCATTCATCGGTTCACATTCCCATAGTAATGCGGAATCCGAGCCCGGGAGTCCCCTTTATTCCCCTCCACTTATTAGGACTTGGGCACTTCTCCCCTCCCTGGGGTGTGGCGGGATACCCATCAGATGTAACCCCCCATGCACCTCCGTACTTCCCCACGACCATGCCCAAGGAAGGGTACAATGGGAAGGGTGATGCTCCGTCCTTCTTTGGGTCCAAGTCCCTCTCTCGTTGTGCTTTGTCTCCATGGGTATCCATCCTCAAGTAAGCCCCGATTTTATGGGCTGCCTCTATGAGTAAGCCCCACTCCACTTCCCACAGATGCACCTTTTGCGACGTGATCGTATGGTCCCTGCTTCTTCTTATTTCTCACACCGAGCATGACTCATGTGGGCTTAGAGTAAGCATCGACCGTGACATACCACACGATGGGCCTCTTCAAAGTGTAAGCCCCAATCCGTTACTATGGGCCTCCTTAGAGTTTAATCCCCAGTCCATTACTATGGTCCTCCTCAAAGTGTAAGCCCCAAGTTAATTCGAACTACGAGGACTTTGATTCCCTACCACATGGATACGTAGGAAGCCTCCATGAGGTTCAAGCCTGATCACCATCAAACCCCCCAGGTCCACATTCATGTCGGATCTCCGACAATCCTATTCAAACTACGCGGACTTTGATCCCTGTCTCCCAGGCAGGGTATGTAGGAAGCCTTCATGAGGTTCAACCCTAACAACCAGTCGATCCGACTATCTTCAAATCAGTTCACCATGCCACTCCTAGTGCCGCCTCAATGAGTCCAGACTCCTCGATGTCATTAATCCAATGAGGGATGGTAAACCTCAAGCATAAATGATTCCAAACCCCTATGTCCAGCTGACCATTTCCAACTAGGAGTAATTCGTGGATATTATGCTTGGGTATAAACCAAAGATTCACGAACATATGAATACGTCTTAAATCTATAAGAGAGTCCTGAAACAGGCAATAATTCCCCCAAAAAAGGTGCGATGAGCCTGAATTCCCATCCTCTCGACCAATGTGAGTTCTTAAGTGTTGCTGGCCAAACCACTCAGCAAATGCCTGCCTTTGGAAAGAAGGTTTGTGTATCGTTGGATACAGAACCGTTGGGTATTTTGAAACTGACCCAAAACAAAAATGGTGAACCCAACATGAATCTTTAACCAAGCATGATAGATTTAACCTAATACCACCCTGTTCCCCCTTTATAATCACAAGGAGGGCCAAGAAAGGTCATTAATTACGCATGGGATCATGAGATGCTGCTTTAACGGGTTTGTTGTTTGTACTTGTAAAAATATTTTATAGGTACCACACAGAACTCCCTTCGACCCAATGACGTCATGAAAGAACTCACATGCATGTGCTTCCAACAATGCAATGACTAGAATTCCTCACCAACGGGGGACCCTGTCACCAACCCAGCATCTTCAACGCTGGGGCTCAGATGCATTGATCTGAGAGTACCACGTGAACGATACTCTCCCAATAGTGGAGGCGGCCATGCACACCTTCCAATCTGCTAGTAATCACCAGTCGCCTGCCCAGAAGTGGCCGCCAAGGCAGATCCAGACGACCCCTGTTGCCATATCCAACTGTTTCGAGAGTCTATCCCCGGAACGGGACAATGCCTACCTCCCTTATCTTAGGGTGGTGAATGATGTCGACACTGAGGACTTAATCCCCGCTGAACGGAGGTTCCTCTCCAAGGCCCTCGCCGGAAGATGTCATCGCGGTTACACCGCGACTCAGCATCCCCACGCTAAAGAGGATGTCACCCCGAGGATCCAAGCCATCACTCCCCGAGCACCGGCCCCTCGGACCGCCCGACGAGGGAGGAAAACTTAAAACTGAGGACCAGTCATTACCCTTGTCTCAGAGGAGGAGCTTCGATGCCCAGTCCCAGAGACGCATCACGAACATGAACATACATCTGTTTGCTCCTCTAAAGCCCGCCATCCAGACATGGAGGCCCGCCATCTGGACATGGCGACATCATACGAGCAGGCACGCATCCCCACCGAGCTCCGCCACGCCCATCACTCACACAGGGTGGCATCTACCTGGCATGCACCTCTCCTTACCTAGGGTCGTGAAGCCCACCAACCCGACGTGGTGGCAACCCAGTGCCTACAGGACCAGCTCCTAGCAGATTCTCTTGATGCCTACCATCCCAATGTGGTGGCGATCAACAAAGCCCGCCATCCAGATGTGGTGGAAATTAATATGCGGGTACATCTACCCGCCAATAAAGGCCACCGACTCGATACGGTGGGAAACCAACATATACAGGGCCAGCTCCCTACGGATTCAAGTAAAGTCCTCTATCCCGATGTGGCGGAAAACAGAGAGATAAATTGGCATATACCGACCCAGGGGTAGATTCGTTCACCTTCCCAGACACATGAGAATTGTCAGTACCCACTGACCACCGAAGGAACGGAGCCGGATATTCCTACTCTGATACCGTAATGGCCCTTCATACCCATTCCAACCAAATATGTCTCTCTACATATCCTGAAAATGATGGAGGAGCAGGTATCGATCCTAGATCGTATCTTACAGACTTGCCAGAATGTGATTGCATCAGCGACAACAACAAGGACTCGGGCTTGTGAGCCCGTCTCTCCAATTGAGGTGACTCATCTAGGAGATGAGATAGACACCTCGGAGAAGATTTACATCCTTGCTTCTGCCCAGGAGGGTTGCCGGCCATATTATGCGACGCAAGGCCAACCAGATCAAGCAGCTTCACTCGTTCCAACTGGGGGACACCCGTCCATCACGGTGGATGCTCCAGAGTAGGCATATATCCCTGCTAAAAGTCAAGATGTTCGTGGGCATATCCCAGAAGCATCATGGGACCCAATTAGATAGGGAACCAAAGGTGAAGGCCGTTGTCAACAGCAGATGGTCCCTACTGCCCACAGGAAGGTTCCCCGAACGCACCGAAAGCAGCCGGAAAATAAAGAGCGGGTTGATAAATTCGCTCTGCTAGAAGATGGGGTTCCCAGTGCCGCTAAACGCATATCGAAGGCTCGGAAACCTACCCACCCATTACCATATTATGGGAGCGGCAGTAGCAGTTTTGAAGGTCCTCCCCACAATGTTTCTACTAGCATCTCTGAAGTTCCTCCCCAGAGCACCCGTGGGGGCCTCCCCCATGGGCGTATAACGATCGATCACGAGAGCTCCTCTTTTGATGCGATTCACGGAAACACTCCATGTGACCAGACAATCAAGCAGCAAGAAGGTCCTCCACTTGCTGCGGTCCACCCTGAAGGTCCTCCATGGGCTATACACTGCAAACACTCTCCATGCAGTGGGACCACAGATTATGATAGTAGTTGTTGCTATCATAGTCGCAACTGCGGAGGCCCTCCCCACAGTGACATATCATCACGACAAGAAGGCCCTCCCCTTGTCGTGTCCTACCCTGAAGGTCCTCCCCAGGGGTTACGTTGCAACGACACTCCATGCAGCTGAGCATCATATCACAGTGGTAGTCCTCGCCACCCTGATAACAAAGGTCCTCCCCATAGACGTCAAGAAACGAGAAGGCCTTCCCCTCGTTGAAATACATTCTAAAGGCCCTCCCCAGGGTGTATCCCGCAGATATTCTCCCTGTGGTAGCTTTAATGGTAGTTCTTTCCATTACAACAGCTGTGATGGTAGTCCTCGCCACCACGGCCGCCATTGCGAAGGTCCTCCTCACAGGGGCCCCAAGAAACAAGAAGGTCCTCCCCTTGTCGGAATGTGTCTTGAAGGTCCTCCCCAGGATACACATCAAATGTCAAAACATTATGGTCATCATCACCATGATGGCAGTTGTTGTGAAGGCCCTCCTCGTAACAACACTATGTAGCCAGAAGGTCCTCCCCTTGCTGCGACATGCCTTGGAGGCCCTCCCCAAGGTATGCACTGCAAAAGTCCTCTTTGTAGTGAGGTGTCAAGCAGTAATAGTATTCCTCGCCATTACGACCACCATTGCGAAGGTCCTCCCCACAATGACATATCATATCGATAGGAAGGTCCTCCCCCTGCCGAATCAAGCATGGAAAAGCCCTCATATACTGAGGCACTAAGAAGGACGGGATCAGGCATGTCGGATTCCCAGCTAGTCTCCAACAACATCCTTCTTTAATCGGGTGACGTTCCGGGGCCACGTTCATCTTCAGAACCGCCCCAGAATCACCCACATGATAGTTCAATACCTATCGATCCCACTGCCTCCAACCACACTAATAGCGAGCATCTCAGTTGGGATGAACAAGTATAGGAATCACTAGCGGAGGAGTATGCCGACATGTTGCACCTGAGGAAACGACTGGCTAGGGATGATATACCAGTTATGTTTTGTCCCATGACCACCTCTCAGTTCGACATACCCAGAGATTTGTCAGAAGAATGCGTGCACGGAATCCACCATAATATATGGACAACCCTCTGCTGACTGAAATCAAGATTTCTTCCCTATGACGGGTATATAGACCATGTCAAGACAATAGGAGACCTCCTGCATCACATTGACCTGAAATCTCTTCCATCGTCATGGCAACAGTGACCCGAGAGGCGTAAAGGAAACATGGAGATAGTCTGCCTTCGTGTTCTGCACCAGTTGCACCGCCTCATTGGTGATGCCTCGAAGGGAGTCCATCTCAGGGGATGGAGAGAACATGGAGCTATGCATTTTACTCTACTCCCCGCCCAGAAGAACCCATTCGGTATGGTGTCTTGAAACGTCATCATGTCAACACAACAATCGAGTGGTCTCCCTGTTCACGAAAGGCAACACACCCAACAGAGTCGGGCCTTGAGTAAGTCCTAGAAGCGTCAGGCCCAATGGGAAAAATCCATTCAAGAACTTTTGAATCAGGCCATCGAGAGCATGAAATAGGCCTCTCGTCTAAGAGATTCCAATCAGCAGTCATTGCTTGCCTCCTCAAAAGGGATTGATTTACAGAAGAAATCAGCACCAAACCCAGTTCACCCCTGAATGGGGGCACACAAGATCAGGCAGGTAGCGATAGTAGTTGCCACCGCCGCAATCCAGGGTCAACCCCAGCCTGCAGGGCTGAGGGAATTTTTAACAAAAAATTCCCCCGTAAAACCAATTAAAATGGGAAGAGACTCAACGTCCAAGGAACAGAGCCAACCCAGCCCTCAGGGCTGGGGGAATTATTACCTCCTCAACAACAACCTCCCCCAGGAGAATCAGTATTCTCTCATCTTGGGAGGACAGTCAGAAGAGGAGGTTCCTACCCTATCCCGTCATTTGAATCATCATCCCCTCTGAAAGGGAGGCATACTGTAAGATCACATCAGAGAACTCTCCATGTCACCCTTCATCATGGAGCCCGAAAGCAATCTCGGGATAGGAGAGGGAATACCGGTAAAAGACGCGGGAGATCCTATTCCTATTTGGAAGATGACATATTCTCCACCCCGCAATATGCATCCATCAATGCTATAGAGGCTAACCCCACGGGTAGTACCGAAGATGATACAAATCTGCATGGATCGGGAGATGATGGTTCCAGTCAGGCTGTGACTCACAACGAACCACCAGGTGTGCACACCCAGAACCAGAGGGGCACTCTAAACATGGTCGCCCCTTCAGCTAACCTTCCTCCGCTGACCCTGTGAGCTTCCAATAAGTATAAGAATAAGGGACCGGTTACCCTCAACCCACCTCCTTCTCTCGATAAAAACGATCTGATCACGCTCAAAGAGAGATTCGATCGACATGAAGATGAAATGCAAGAATTGAGGCGGCTTAACGCCGAGCTACTTCAGAGGAACCGTATTATTGAAAGAACTTCCCAAGAGGAGACACATCATGAAATACTAGTAAGTGTACCTCAAAGACCAAGGTTTGCCCCGACAAACGACGTGCGGTCAGGGATCCTGCCCAACGAGGTGCCCGGACCATCCAACTATCTAAATGTGGATCTGGATGAATAACAAGACTTCCCTCCACTCAGGAAGCAACCAAATTGAATACGTCTGAACCCTCCAAAGGTGTCACAAACGACACATGCACCCCTGATGCCAACCAAGCTGGATCCTCAAGCAATGCCTCGGGCTACACCTAACCAAGACCGGGACCAACATGATGTAAACCAGGGACTCACCAGTACTATCGAAGCATTGACAACTCAATTGGAAGCAATTGAAGGTCGAAACGCTCTGATACAACTAGAGAAGAAACCTTACCTGGATTGGGTGAGCAACATGCCACCTCCACCCAATTTTGGGAGCCCTGTGTTCCCTATTTTCAATGGATAAGGTGATCCAGAACAACATTTGATGCACTACACATCTTATTGAGACCATATGATGGGAACCCCCGAAAAACAAGAAGCGGTGAAACTTAGATGATTTGTATAGAACTTGAAAGGATCCGCCTTAATCTGGTATACGATCCTACCAGACCAATCCATAAAAAGATAGGAAGACCTTCGACAATAGTTCTTGTTCCACTTCAGCTCGACGTTGCCCAAAACAACGGTCAATGACCTCATGAACTGCAAGTAGAGGGAGAACGAGAGGGTTTCAGATTTCATCACTTGATAGAAAGGTCTAACCTACTCTCTGAATAGGACAATGCCTCAATATGAGTTGATCTCCATATGCATCGACAATCTTCAAGATGAGCTGCGAACACCGCTCATACCGGTGGAGTGAACCACTGGCATCTGCCATCTCTTGGACATTTCCCATAGAATCGAGGACTCCCTGTAGCGGACCAATTTGAAGTCCCGAATAGCCTCGCATGCTCCTGCAAAGAGAATAGTTAGAGCTGAAGCGTCCTCTTTCACACTCAAGCCAGCCCCTGTGCCTGCTCCACCGCTCAGGCCTCCACCAAATCATCAAGAGACCCCTGTATATCAGCGGCTTCCTCCGCCTTGACGGGACGATCAGAAAGGGGAGAAGTGGAACTGGTTTGAGGAATGAAGACATAAAGTATACAAGTTCCAAGAGGACCAAGTCCAAGGATACTTCATCGCCGCGATGAATTGCAACTTACTCCGCCTCCCAGAGCTGAGGAAACCTCAAGATGTCAGCCGCGATGACATGCCGGATTATTGTCCCTATCATCAAATGTGGGGGCACAATATTTGGGAATGCTTCATTTTCAAGGACCTCCTGCAAAGGATGGTAGACTCTAGGCAAGTCGAGCTGGGACCACCCCCAGCACATGTGACATATATTTCTACCACCGGCTCTGATGAAGGAGAGGGGTGGCAGGAAGTCACCAGCAAGAAGGGGAAAAAATTCGATAACTGGATGACTCAGAAGACTATCAATCGGGCCCAGGGCATACTCCAAGCTCAAATACACCAGCCAGTGTTGCCGCCAACAGCCCCTGAAGCCACACAACTAACAATATCGGCATCGCAACCCTCTACGAGCCGATCATCAAGGCGTAATCAAAGGAGGAGAAAAGCGCAAGAGGAGCAGTCCTCAACGATGAAAAATTTAGCCTCGATGCTTTCAGATTTCATGCCCTCGAATTTGGCGCCACGGGCACCGTCCCACCAAACGACACCATCAGGGACAACCGACCAGGTTGAACTGTCAGAGGATGAAGAGCCAATCTTTGGTTCCATCAAATTCATCCATATTATGGAATCGTTCCCTAAAAAAGGGTATGGTTATGAACCTGAGATCCCAATACGAGGAGCCAGGACGAGGAATTGCAGAGGTAGGGGATATTAGGGAAGGCGCAGTCGCGGAAGAAACCAACCCTACGGTTGGAACTCGGCCCGAACTGTTAATATCGCGGAAACACGTGGGAGAGCCCTTCAACAGACTCAGTAAGAGAAAGAACATCCCTCCACCTCCACAACCAACCAATCTTCCCCTGTCATTCTGCGGTACCCATCAGAGGAGGAACAAGGGTCTAGCCACCTAGCGCGCACAAACAGACCGTCCGGGCTGAGTCCCCAGAACTTGGGGACATCATTGACATATGACCCAGAAGCCGGTCCCTCCTCATCACATATTCAAACTCCCAAGCTGCCAGCTAAAACTCTCCCACCAATGGAGAATCGTCGGTCGCTGAAACAGAAATACGACATCCTTAAGTAGCTGGCGTCGGTACTAGCCAAACTGTCAATCCTGGACGCCCTGGGTTTGTCAGCCGACCTTAGGGAGTCACTTATAGATGCCTTGCACATCCCCTAGGAGTTTCAAGCCGAGGTACCTACCGTCGAGATTTACCAGACAGAGACTGGATCGGCTGAATGCGATGCAGTGATTTCCTTCACCGATCTAGATGAAGATGCCATTATGCAGGGACACATCAAACCATTATATGTGTCTCGAACACTAGATGATGTTGAGATCCGCAAATTATTTATTGACAATGGGTCTATAGTTAACCGACTTCCCCTATGGACATTCTGTAAGTTGGGCTTCAGTGAGGGTGATTTAATACCCTCAGCCATAACTCTGCTGGGTTACAAAAAAAGTGAGCAGAATCCAATGGGACAAATTAAGCTAAAGACCCATTTTGGAAACCTTGTGTCCTATTCAGAATTCCTGGTGGTTCGATAGAACACAACATTCAATGCTCTGCTGGGAAGGTCGTGGCTCCATAAGCACATGGTCATTCCTTCATCCTACCTTTAGTGTATTAAGTACTGCATCAATGGGAAAGGTAGAGCATTGAACGCTGACAAGGCCCCTTTTGATCTCTCTGAGTCACACTACATTGATGCTGGGTTTTATGAGTAAGAGAGGAAGAAAAATTTGACCGATGGTATCAAATAGATCCCCGCTCCAAATGGTATGGAAATGGTTCCTGACGACCACCTTAGACAGCTTGACAGAGACTACGTAGTACCTATCAACCACGTTGAGAGTATGGATTCAAGTTCGGACACAAACTCAAATGTCTTCATAACTTCATCCATAACAGCTAAGAGTGATAATGCGGAAACGTCCGCTAACCCACAATCTGGGGATGAATACTCAAGCGGGGATGCCTACGATGCCTCTCCCTTAATCCCCCGAGATGCCGGGCCTAAGACTCTCCCTCCATAAGATCAAGAAGATGAGGATTTGGGAGAAGAAGAGGAGGAAGATCTTAGGGATTCACCTCCCGCATTTAAGGAAGGTATCTTCACCACTGTAGACGAGCTCGGGGAAATAAACCTGGGTACCGAGGAAGACCCGAGGCCCACTCTTGTTAGTGCAACCATGTCTCAGAAGGAGCATGAGGTATATACCTCTTTCTTGAGGCAACATCGGGATGTATTTTCCTGGAATTACAAGGAAATACCGTGACTCAATCCCGAAGTGGCAACACATCACTTAGGCCTGCCAGAAGACCATCGGGGCTATAAACAGGCCTCCAGAAGGACACACCCCTCGCATGCTTCCAAAATAGAGGTTAAAGTCAATAAGATCATTAAATAAGGATTCATTCGGGAGGTCTAGTACCCCATCTAGTTGGCCAACATCATCCCTGTCAAGAAAAAGAACGGACAAATCCACGTTTTCATTGATTTCAGAGACCTCAATCGACATTTCCCGAAAGAAGATTTCCCGGCCCCGATCACTGAGTTATTAATCGATGCAACGGCCGGGTATGAGGCTCTATCCTTCATGGATGACTATTCTGGGTATAATCAAATCAGGATGGCCCGAGAAGATGAAGAATCCACTACCTTCAGGGCCCCCAAGGAGTATTCTATTATAGGTTCATGACCTTTGGTCTCAAGAACGCTGGTGCCACATATCAACGTGCCATGCATCGTATCTTTAAACCATTCTTAGGGAGATTCGTTGAATGTTACATAGATGACTTGGTGGTTAATTCCAGACAATACTCAGATCAGCTATCAGATCTTGATACCATCTTCAACAAACTTCGAGAACATAGTATGAAGATGAACCCCTTAAAGTGTGCCTTCAGAGTTACCTCAGGGAAATTATTTGGCTTCGTCATATGCCATTGTGGCATCTAAGTCGACCCTGAAAAGACAAAGGTTATCGTCGGCCTGCCACCCCCCGAAATATCACCGAGTTGAGAGCATTCTAAGGTAACCTGACCTACATCAGGTGATTCATAGCCAACTTGGCAGGAAAATGTTTTCCCTTTACCGGGTTAATGAAGAAGGGAGTCATGTACCAATGGACAGATGACTACTAAGAGGCGTTCGACAGCCTAAAGAAGTATCTCTTAAGCCCACTGGTTCTCATGCCCCCCGGTGAAGGAAGAACCCTCATCCTATACATGACGACCCTAGAGCGGTCGTTGGGAGACTTCCTCGCACAGAAAAATGATGACGGCAGTGAAAACAGTCTCTACTACCTCAACCGAACCATGATTGATGCTGAAACTCGATACTCAAACATCAAGGAGAGTTTTTTAGCCCTAGTCTTTGCAGTTCAAAATTTGTGACATTATCTGTAGCATCATGAAGTCCACTTGGTCTCACCTAATAACCCGCTCAAGTACATCCTCAGCCGCCTGATGCTGACCGGGTGCCTATCCCGATGGGAAGTCATCCTGCAAAAGTTTGACATCTGGTTTGTGCCTCAGAAGGCCATCAAAGACCAGACGTTAGTAGATTTTCTGGCAGAGCACCCTTCAATAGGGACCACCGTACCAGACGTCAAGCTACCCGATGAAGACATCTTCGCGGTTCAAGAGGAGCTCCCAACGTGGGAAATGTACTTTGATGGAACCTCCCAAAGCCCAACCGGGAAAAGGATGGAAGATCCCAAATTTAACAAGGTGGGATTGGGGATAATACTCATGTCCCCAAAAAAGGTAGTTTTTCTATATTCCTTCATCCTGTTAGAAGGATGTACAAACAATGAAGCAGAATATCAAGCCCTCATTGCAGGTCTCGAGCTCTCACTCCAAGCACAAGTACAATACCTTAAGGTCAAAGGTGACTCGGAACTGGTCATCAAGCAAGTCAACGGTGAATATGCTATCAAACAGGAGGAGCTGATTCCCCTATTTGACCATGCATGAGGGTTAATGGTGGAATTATCCATAGAACCGACATTGACTTACACTCCCCGATCTCAGAATGCCCATGCCGATGCATTAGCCAATGCGGCCATAGCCCTAGCCGACCCAGAACGGGATGAAACGGTCATCAGTATTGTTCACCGCTGAATGGTCTTGCCGTTTATTCAGGCCAAGACGGAAGAGATCAACGAAGTCAGTCCTGTCCCAGAGCCATATGCTCCTTCCACCGGCTGGATGACCCCCATTGAAAACTACCTTCAACGGGGAGAACTTCCATCAGACAGGGCTGAACGAGAGAAAATATGGAGAAGAGCAATCAACTTTGTCCTATATGGCAGTGCGGGTTAGCAAGAGGTCCTATAAAAATGAGGCCTCGACAGAATCCTCCTCAGATACATTGATGGAGAAGAAACCACCGCCGTCATGACTGAAGTGCATGACGGGGTATGTGGAGCACATCAGCCAGGGTCTATGCTTTCCCATCAGGTCTGAAGGCTTGGGTACTATTGGACCACAATGGCACGAGATTGCGAGCGCTTTACTACAAAATGCCACTCATGCCAAATTCATGACAACTTCATACACCAACCCCCGGAGTTACTTCATCAGGCTAAGTACTCCTGGCCATTTGTCATTTGGGGAATGGACGTTGTGGGACCATATCCTCCCGCCACAGCCAAACAACTGAAGTATATCCTCAAGGCAACCGAATTCTTTTCCAAATGGGCAGAAGCTGTACCCCTTAAGGAAGTCGGGGCAAGAAGCATTGTCAGCTTTATGAAAACCAATATAATCACCAGATTTGGTGTCCCTAATACCATACTGATGGATAACGACACCAACTCATGCTCTGTTGAATTAGAGAAACTATACCAAGAGTATGGTATCAAGGCTAACCACTCATCCTACTACCATGCAGTTTCCAACAAATAGATAGAGGCTTTCAGCAAGACCTTGTCCATCATTCTCTAGAAAATTGTGGAAAAAGACAAGAAGTCATGGCCGGATAAACTCCTCCATGAGTTGTAGGATTATCGAACCACAATCCGCACCGCTACTCAGGATACTTCGTACTCATTAGTATACGGAAGAGAGGCGGTCCTTCCCATTGAGATGCAATTGACCTCACTCTATATTTCCATTTGTGATCAGTTATCCAACAATGAGCAATCAGAATAGCGGTTAGGTGAAATGGAACAGCTATACGAGAAGCGGTTGCACACTTTACACCATCTGGAAGTATACCAGAATCGGATTGCATGAGCCTTCAATAAAATGGTCAGTCTTCAGTCTTTCTTGGAAGGAGAATTGGTGTTGGTCCTTCAGACCTCAATGATACTCGGAAAGAAACCTCCAAAGATGAAGCCCATGTGGGAGGGAGCATATGTTATACACAAGGTCTACTCCAACAGAGCATATGCCCTGATCTCCATGGACAGGCAGTTCACCACCGCTCCTACAAATGTGAGATTTCTAAAGAAGTATTTTGCATAATAAATAAAAGTAGTTATCATCCGATCTGCATGACGTTAAACTGCCAAGCACTAAACGGTCCAAACTCTATGACCTTAAGCTAAGAGTATCTCATCCTCACCGCATGACGTTAAACTGCACGGATCTCAAAGAACTACGTACGACTTGATTCCTGCCCTGTACAGGATACCTAGTGATGCCAGGGTCCCTAATCTTGGCCCATCCATCACCAAAATAGATTTAA
Organism: Viscum album; assembly: GCA_963277665.1. Classification (NCBI taxonomy): domain Eukaryota; kingdom Viridiplantae; phylum Streptophyta; class Magnoliopsida; order Santalales; family Viscaceae; genus Viscum; species Viscum album. The sequence goes on from OY728145.1 coordinate 782,518,615, forward strand.
AAATTCCCTTTTCCCCCATGTACGGATCGATCTTGTATGGGGTGTATTCCTTGTCCATACCGTATGACGTTAAACTGCATGGATAAAATAGTTTTAAAAAAAATTCCCTCTTCCCCCGTGTTTGGACCAGACCTACATGGGGTGTATTGTATTTCATAGAAATACGTATGTCTTGATTCCTGCCTTCACAGGATACGTAGCGATGCAGGGATCCCCTACCCTGGCCCAGCCACTCCCAAATGGAATAAAATTAAGAAAAAAAAATGTCCCCTTCCCCCGTGTATGGACCAGCTCTGCATGAGGTGTAATCCTTTCAGAGAACTAGATACGGCTTGATTCCTACCCTCACAAGATATGTAGTGACGCCAGGATTCCCCATCCTGGCCCATCCACCCCTCAAATTAAATTTAAAAATGCCCCTTCCCCCCGTTTACGGACCAGACCTGTACGAGGTGTATTTAGTAGAGAACTACGTATGGATTGATTCCTGCCCGCACATGATACGTAGTGATGCCAAGGTTCCCCATCTTGGCCCAGCCACCCCTTCAAATAGGAGTTTTCAAAAATTCCCCATTCCCCCATGTATGGACCAGAACTACACGGGGTGTAATCCTTTGAAAGAACTACGTGAGGTTTGATTCCTGCCCTCCCAGGACACGTAGTAATGCCTGGACTCTGTATCCAGGCTGATCCATTTTGAAAAAATGCCCCTTCCCCTCGTGTTAGGACCAAACCTGCACGGGGCGTATTCAGGAAAGAACTACATGTGGCTTGATTCCTGCCCTTGCAAGATACGTAGTGATACCAGGGTCTCCCACCCTAGCCCAGCCGTCCACAGATAAGAAGGTAAAAATGCCCTTTCCCCCATGTACGGACCAGACCTGTACTGGGTGTATTCCTCGTCCTTACCGCATGACGTTAAACTGTGCGAATAAGAAGATAAAAATTCCCTTTCCCCTATGTACGGACCAGACCTTCACGGTGTGTATTCCTCATCCTTACTGCATGACATTAAACTGCATGGATAAGAAGATAGAAGGCCCTTTCCCCTGTGTATGGACCAGACCTGCACGGTGTGTATTCCTCGTCCTTACGGCATGACGTTAAACAACACATATTAGAAGATAAAAATTCCCTTTCCCCCATGTACGGACCGGTCCTGCATGGGGTGTATTTCTCATCCTTACCGCATGACGTTAAACTGCATAGATAAGAAGATAAAAATGCCCTTTCCCCCATGTACGGACCAGACCTGCACCGGGTGTATTCCTCATCCTTACCGCATGACATTAAACTGCATGGATAAGAAGATAAAAATGCCATTTTCCCCCGTGTATGGACCAAAACTACACGAGGTGTATTCCTCGTCCTCACCACATGATGTTAAACTACACGGAATTCATATCGACCCATCCAAGATATATGGAAAAAACGAGATGTAAATACTCCTTGCGTATTTGGATACATCCTCTCCATACATCAGACTCCATGACCTAGATGATTATGAATCTTCATAACCATTCACGGCTATCAGAAGTGGAAATTTATTGACTAGTGGACACCATTGCATGACTATAAATACCATGACCTCAGCGGATCTGCATATTGATAACCCCTGGCCCGTCTACCAAACTCAATATTTCCTCAGGCGATACTCTTCCCAGCTCCATACGCCTACCGGCCTCAGAGCCCCCACATCATATCTCCCGATCCAGAAATTTATGGCGCAATGGTTTACAAGTTCACCCCCCTTTTCACATCCAAATGTTGCCTGGGTATCCCTACCCAGTTAGCCTATGTATTCGCCCATGGTTCACATGACGACCTGCATCTATGAACATCAAGCCATAACTAGGCTACTTTGACTCAATGGAAAATTGCAGTGAAGATGTTTCTTGTATGCTAGGACACCATTATCCCCATATGTCGAACTCTATACTATGAGCAATCTCGGGTTTTCATAATCATTCGTGGCCATCAGAATTGGAAAGTCATCAAACTGGGGACACCTTTGCCTGACTATGCATACCATGTCCTCAGCGGCTCTACATATTGATAGCCCCTGGATCGTCTACCAAAGGCAATATTTTATCGGGCGATAATATTTATAGCTCCGTATGCTTATCGGCCTCAGAGCCCCCACACCACATCTCACGATCCGGGAAACCTCAGAGTTATAGTTTACAACCTTCATCCCCCACCCTGTTTAAAGTATATCGGAGCATGGTAACTCAGTTATCCTTTGAGTGATTACAGCAATAGCCGCCCAATGGTCCAAGCTCTATGACTGCTAAACTAGGAGTACTTAGTCTTTACCGCATGATTTTAAACTGCATGGAGTGAAGGTACACCCCCGTGCGCAAGATAAATTAGCACATGGAGCTCTCTAATCTTTAACAACAACCAGGGTTGAATATGCCCGACATGTCTAGAAATTTTCATACAAGATAACAGACTTCATGGCCCAGACAATTGAGGATCCTCATAACCATTCACGACCATCAGAATTAGAAAGTTATCAACCCGTGGACACATTTTCATGACTATGCATACCATAACCTCAGCGAATCTGCATATTTATAGCCCCTGGATCGTCTACCAAAGGAAATATTTCCTCGGGAGGTGCTCTTCTTAGCTCCGTACACTTACCGGCCTCAGAGCCCTCATATCATTTCCCCTAATCCAAGAATCCCCGGATCCACGATTTACACCATCAACCCCTCTCCACGTCTTAGGTATGCCGAGGTGTTCAAGCCCAGTTACATTCTGATCAAGAGCAGCCTTTGCAACTACATCCTTACCGCATGACGTTAAACTGTACGGAACGTCTTGGCCGCTTGGTATAAAGCTGCAAAGACCAAGAATTAAACATCAAGGGAAATGACTCCAACTACAAGCATTTTCACTGGTTTAAAAATTCCCCTATCCTTACTGCATGATGTTAAACTGCACAACATCCTTTAATAATGCTCCTCATCTTTACCGCATGACATTAAACTGCATGGAAACTGTCCTTACCTCATGATGTTAAACTGCATGACCAACCATTAATAGGTTCAGTAAGGAACAAAGGATTTTCTATATCCCTCAGTTCATGGGTTAGACCTGCATAAACCACCCTCTCACACCAGCATGAGAAGGGATGACTTCACCCATTCTCGGGAAATTTAGCATAGATGTTTATCTTGTATCCATAAACCCTCTCCACATAAACCTTACTCTATACTCAGAAAGAGCCGAACTCTCATAAACCACCCCTGGTGGTACCGAATCACAAACTTCCTTGAAGTTTCTCAGCTATCGGGATAATGAAATCATTGACCCAAGGACACCTTTGCATGACTATGCATACCATGACCTCAGCAGCTTTGCATATTGATCGCTCCTGGCCCGTCTACCAAAGGAAATATTTCCTTAGGCAATGCTTCTCTTCGTATGGATCTTGGCCCCTGAGCCCTCATGTCTATCCCGGGATTCAGAAACCCACTGAGCTACAATTTACCAGCCTCTTTCATAACCCTGCCTGAATATGGCGGAACATCTCTGAAGAGATTACCGAGAACCAGGAGAAGCCATTCCACTTTGAAGAATGTCCCAGCTGCATGACTTTAAACTGCGCCAAGCTCCAACCATCCTTTACGCTAGATAAATGCGTAGGACAGGGACCCTGAGTACACACTCTTGATTAACACAGATGTTCTCAAACCCTTCCAGACGTCACATTCCCTTTCCGAGCCACCCCCAGTGGTTTCCATAATTCTCCAAGCCACCCATGGTGGTTTCCATAAGCCGGACATCCATGAAGTCCTTAGGCCATCAGAAATGGAGATTCATTGACTTAAGGACACCTTTGAATGATTATGCATACCATGGACTCAGCGGATCTGCGTATTGATCGCCCCTGGCCTGTCTACCAAAGGCAAGATTTCCTTAAGCGATGCTATTCCTACCTCTGTACGCCGATACGACTCCCATGCCTTGAGACATGCCCTGCATGTTGTTCAAATCTGAACACACTTTCCCCCCCACAGGCATCTAAAGGATATCGAGACGTCTTTTAATCAACCAAATCTCATTGGGGCCCCACCCCACCATATCTGGTCAAAGTAGTTCGACCTAAAACATCAGTAATGATAGTCTTGTTGGTGGGACTTTAAACCACTCAAAAAAAGAGGCGCAAAGCCTGTAAGGCCGAAAACCCAAAAAGGGAGACCTAAGAAAAAGTCTGGACATACTTGCTGGGTCCACACCAAATCGGCCTAGGAAAAATTAGGGTATTAAAAAAATAAAAGACAAAAAAATTGGGGTGTTTTTCTACAAAACCCTAGAAATAGTCAAACTGTGCTCGCTGGGTCCCTTGGCTCAGGAAAAATTTAGAGCATTGTCCAATAAATCATCGATTTTCAGGACCACTCTTCATCGGAATGACCTCTTATTTGTTTCGATCGGACCCCATTCCGATGGGAGGCATTTGTAGGGTCCAAAAAAATCCACAAAGGAGAATGAGAATCCCATTTAATCCAAGGGAGATTCCACTCAATTTACCCCCAAAAGAATTGTGAAAGGTGGGGAAATACTCAAAGGATGGCACAAGACAAACCGGTCCACAGACCGGTCCCATGAAAACGCTACGCGGCTGGTTCCATAAAGCACCCCCTCTGTGGACTGCTGTTGTTCGCAGAATGGAGGAAGAGATCCTCCAAATGTGCGAAGCAGGATGGGCGCCAGACCGGTCCACCATCACGAACCGCCCTAGCCGTGGACTGCACCGACCGTCCCACTCTATAAAAGGGGATTGAGGGGGAAGAGGAAATACAGATTTGGAGAGATCGACCAGATTCCGGTGGAACGATTTCAAAGGAAGGAGCTTAGGATTTCGCAAATAGTTAATTTTCTGTTTACAAACTAGAACAGGTATGAACCTGGAAGAGAATTAATAAGGAATCGAAAATACATAATATCTTGGCGAACCGCAAACTTAAAATAACAAAGAAAAGAAAAATGCGAACCATGGCCCCTCTGCGGATGCACTCCCAGCGGACCGGGGAGTTTATGCCTTTTTTCCGATCCGTTGCACCGTGTAGCACCCTCCTACGCGGGCGAAGCCCCAACCGACGAACCCCCAACCGACACCGCCCTTGGCCACCACTTCTCACATATATCCCTCCACGTACCAACCTAGTATGCGGGCCAAACCCGAAGCTACGAACCACCCTGGTTCGCAGGATGCCCACCAAGCTGTGAACCACCCTGGTTCGCGGGATGCCCACCAAGCCGCGAACCACCCTGGTTGACGGGATGCCCACCAGTCTGCGGACCACCCTGGTTCATGGATGGCCTCTCCAACTGTGTATCACATCCCTACACGAAGGGTGTCACTCCTCATACACTCATGTGGCCCATCAAATCATTTGGATTTCTCATTCCCCAAGCCAAATAAAATCCTCCCAATCCGGCCTGATCCTCCATAGCTCCCTCATTGGCCCATTCATCAGCCCCGAAAAGAGGCCTCCACCAGAGCCACCAGACCTGTGTGATGTAACCTTCAGGCGCATCAGCACGCCGTTTTGAGTTCGCATACCCACGGTAAGCAGGGGTGAAGGGGTTTCTCCGACCCTTGGGTGGATTCCCGAAGCATTCATAGGTTCACATTCCCACAGTAATGTGGAATCCGAGCCCGGTAGTCCCCTTTCTACCCCTCCACTTGTTAGGACTGGGGAACTTATCCCCTCCCCAGGGTGTGGCGGGATACCATCAGAAGGTATCCCCCATGAACCTTCATACATCCCCACAGCCATGCCCAAGGAAGGGTGTAGTGGGAAGGGTGCTGCTTTATCCTTCTTTGGGCCCAAGTCCCTCTCCCGATGTGCTTTGTCGCCATGGGAATCCATCCCAGAGTAAGCCCCGATTTTATGGGCCACCTCTATGTGTAATCCCCACTCCACTTCCCACGTACACACCTTTAATGACGTGATCATCTAGTCTTTTATGCCTCTTGTTTCTCACACTGAGCATGACTCATGTGGGCTTAGAGTAAGCATCGACAATGACATCCCACACCATGGGAGACCTCAGAGTGTAAGCCCCAATCCATTACTATGGGACTCCTCACAGTGTAATCCCCAATCCATTACTATGGGACTCCTTAGAGTGTAAGACCCAGGTTAATGCGAACTACAAGGACTTTGATTCCCTACCACAGGGATATGTAGGAAGCCTCGATGAGGTTCAAGCCCGATCACCATCGTACCCCTGGGTCCACATTCACGTCAGCTCTCCAACACTCCTGTTCGAACTACGTGGACTTTGATCCCTGTCTCCCAGGCAGGGTACGTAGGAAGCCTCCCTGAGGTTCAAGCCCAACAACCGGTCGATCTGACTATCTTCACATCGTTTCACCACACCACTCCTTGTGCCGCCTCAATGAGTCCAGACTCCTTGGGGTCATTAATCCAATGAGGGACAGTAAAACTCAGGCATAAATGATTCTTAACCCCTACGTTCAGCTGACCATTGCCAACGAGGAGTAATCTGTGGATACTATGCTTGGGTATAAACCAAAGATTCACAAACATATGAATATGTCTTAAATCTATAAGAGAGTCCCAGAACAGGAAATAATTCTCCCCAAAAAGGTACGATGAGCCCAACTTCCCATCCTCTTGACCAATGTGAGTTCTTAAGTGTCGCTGCCCAAACCACCCAGCAAATGCCTTCCTTTGGAAAGTAGGTCCGCGTATCTTCAGATACGGAACTGTTGGACGTTTTGAAACCGACCCGAAACAATTATAATATGGTTATTCATGTAATCTTACCACTTTACCACTTTTTGGTACTTTAGATAATTATGAAAATGTTTTTAAATAAATCTTACTTTATTTCTCTCTTTAGTTAGAAATCTGTTTTCTTCCAAAATTTTTTTTTCTAAAAATATTTTAAAAAATGTTTTTAAATTATATTTTATACTAATTTTTTAAGAAATTTTTTTTAATTATTTTATTTTAAAAAAATTATTTTAAATTATTTTCAAATATTTATTTATAAGTTTTCAAAACTATTTTGAAAGAAAAAGGTTTTAAAAATGTTTTATGTTTTAAAAACTTTTTTTTAAAGAGAATAGAACATTTTATTCAAGAATTATTTTAAATTATTTCAATGATTCATTCATAAGTTTTAATGGTTATTTTCAAAGAAAAGTATTTTCAAAATGTTTATTTTTTAAAAAGTGGTTTTCAAATTGAAAAGGATATTTTCCTCAAGAATGTTTTAATAATATTTTAATGGTGTTTCCATTCATCAATGTCAATAAAACTTATTGTTACTTATGATCTAAAGGGTATATTTTTTAATGATACAATCCTCATTATTTATCTAGATGGATTATGATTGTTTCAAAGAGATTGTTATGAAAAACATTTCTTTTCTATAGTTTAATAATGTTTCAATGAGATTAACATGAAACCCATTTCTTTTTCACGAGTTAACCATGTTTTGAAAGGAATAATTATTTTTTATGAGTTTTAAGATGATATGAAATCTACTTTTACTTAATTTTTGTTGGATTAATTGGACATTACTTATATGATGGGGCTGTCTAGATAATGCCAGGTAAGCCAATTATAGCTTATATGATGGGGTAACCCAGATAATGCTGGGTAATTCCATTACAACTTATATTATGGGATAACCCAGATAACATTGAGTGATCCCATTACAACAAAATGTATATAATTTAATTAGATAGTTTTATTTTAATGATATTTCTTAATTTATTATCATAAATTCATAGAACTTTTTAAAATATCTAAAGATATTGTGAATGACATGGAATAAAATAGAATATGGTCATATGAGTATAATCATAAAAAAAATTCATAATGTATATAATTTAATTAGATATTTTTATTTTAATTGGTCCTCATACATTCAAGTGTAATTACTCATGTGGTCCCTATATTTGGATTTCCACCAACTTGTGACTCATTTTTATTATTTACACCTATGAAATATAAAACATGTGTTTAATCAGTCACATTATATCATTGGTATATTTCTCACACCATCATTCATGATATGATTAGAAATATTTTTCATCCAAAAATGGGAAAAAAATAATTCCAAATTTTATTTTTCTTTTTTATACTAATGCATCATGAATTTAAATCATGAAGAAAATTGAACATGTTACCATTTTTTTACAACCCCTAAATCCTAATTTTTCCATAAAATGTTTTTTATGACGCATTATTTCATACCAAATTTCACATAATTATAAATATCAAAAAAATGAAAACACTAAAATTATTATTTCTCAACACATTAATAAAGATAAAATAACCAGTTCTCTTTAAACCAATGTATTTGTATCAATATCCTTTTACAATGAGTGATAAATCATTTAAAACCGTTGTAGCACATCCATCATACTATTTTACTTATTTTAGATATTTATATTTTCAATAATGTGTTGTGATAAAGAACTACCAAGGACCCCTGGATTCCATTCTTTTGATTCATTGTATTCCACCTTGAACACTAGTTCATGATCTTAATTTGTCACATTCATAAAATATTTGGGACATTATTTATACTACATATTTTTTATTATCATAATAATTCATTTTAGTTAGTATTTCTATATTGGTCACACCACCCACACATCTACAAAACAAAATCAAAGATATTATTGAGTTTTACATTCTCGTTTTTATGTTTTATTGGTAGTACTTTTGGTGTTTTACATATAATCCCACTTGACTGAACACCTCTCTTAAATTAGGGGAGTTAAAAATTATAAAATACCATGTTTGGTTTTTGAACATAGTCAACTGAACACAGGTATGTTCCATCAATGAAAAATATTATTAGACATAAAATTTATTCTTTAAAATATTCCCTTTGTGTTCCCTTATCATTTGATACCAAATACTATTTTTCAATATTTTTATTCCATGGATCCTAATCTATCACCATGAACCTGACCTTGTTATGTGTCCTTGTGTTTTATCTATGCATATATATTTTTCATTATAATTTTTATCACCCTAATAAATATTAGAAATTGGTTTCTCTCCATTTTAACTTATATAATCACCTTATCCTTTCCATTATCGATGTTACCAGATTTTTTTTAAAACATGAGTGTAAAAATATTGTTCAGGGAATAATGGAACAATTATTATGTAGCTTCAAAAGTTTTATTTAGGTCTTTAAATTATATTTTAAAATTAATTTCTTTATTTAAAATGTTATTATATTTAGACTCATCAATAGATTTAATCAGTGAATCAATTTCCATATTAAATTATATTTTTATCTTTCAGGACTCCTATTCACTTTCAATCACACAATGAGCTATACTATAAGATAAGAAAATTATTTATCCTCATCACTACATGCTACCCCATTACTTCCATGTAATTCTTCTCCAATCAAGAAATTTTATCACTATATTTTGTCTTATAGAAAGGTTATTTTCCCTTTATTATTTGGGTTATCTTGTTCTCATTAACTTTCCCAACTAGAAGATGTCGCTTCATGTTGTTATATGTTATTTTCAATAGTTTTTTATAATATTTTCATTTACCTTTGTAGAATCCTCTTCTAGGGATATTTCTAGACATATTACGCATCCCAGATGATCTTTTGGAACGATCATCATTCTACTCTTTTACATTATTCACTATGAAGAATCTTGAAAAGTGACTAAAATTACTAGAGTTAAATAATTTGTATGTTATCATGAATATATATCTATATATTTCTCACAACATGGATTTTGAAGATATAGGAATAAATTATTCAAATTTAAATGAATTATCTTTCCTATATGTCTCTTTCACATGATACTTCTTTGAATCAACACATTTCAAGCATTATAATTAACTAAATTCATTAATCTTTTATATGTTTTTCATTATCCCCATTAGTAAAATCCTTTTATAATAGCATTTGAGGTTTAGATACTGTCATGTTTATCAACTCTCTAATCATCCAAATCTTGATCATCATGGGCTGAAATAATTTATCCATGAGGATTCCCATTAACATATTCATGATAGTTTAATGTTTTTTATTTTGAAACTAAAATAAAATCAATATTATAATTTGGTTTACATAAATAAAAATTTAATATAGAAAATAAATTTATCTAATAAAAATATCTTTAAATTGAGCTCAGTAAGATTGTAACATTGTCTAATTCAAATTAATGTCTCCTTCCTAAATATCAAGGAGTTTCCTCAAGATTATATCTGTTATCTTCATTCCCATAACTCATTTTAAATATTTATATGGTAGTGATTATAGTGACACATTTCACACTATACCATTAGTTTTGATATTCCCATTTTTAAGAATATTTATAGTTTTAACTTATTTGGGAAGATTGAATCCGTTGTTGGTTTTATCAAGAATGTCCATGTTGTGTGATAAATGATAATGAACCAACCTCTCTCAATATCTCTCGATATATGGAATTACAGTCCATCTAACATGGGTAATCCCATATTTTTGATTATATACATTAAAAACATAGTTGTTTCTATTTAATATATAAGAAATTAACTTAAATATATGGTAATAATAAATAAAATAATTCAAATTATCATTTGGTACATACTATGAGGTTTATGAGAGAGTAAGCCACCATTAAGAACTAGGAGGGGTGAACCAGTGGTAACCAAAAGCACCAAATCTCAAAATCTATTTGACACCCAGGATCCAATTTATTATCAAATAAAAAATGAGATGAGAAAGTGGGTTGACATAACCCATAATTAAATGATGCATTATGAGGATAATCAAGTTAAATGGTCTTCACTTCCCATACCAAAGAAGCCTCCATAACATGGTCATGGTGTGCACCCTAGTACTCCTACTTAAAATATCAGAAAAAACCACCTAGAGTGTTGGATGTATCAACTATAATATACCAATTTTCATCATAAATACCGTATTTGGGTGTGATACTAATGTTTTATAGACATAATATTAATCTTTACATGACTCCTTTAATTATTTCATTACTACCATGTAACGCCCCGACCTCAATTACCCAGAGTCGGTGCATTATTACATAACATTGGCATGATCACAAAAGATCAAGTCTTGAAAGACCGATTAGTTTAGTATCCTTGGAAACACTAAATACATTCATAAATTTTACATTACATCATAAAGTGAAAACTACATCAACATTTTGTCTCCACACTCATATCCCCTTATACTATCCCTGAAGGAAATTCATAAAATACTTCTTCACATCCTAGAAAAAATAAAACATAGAAAGGGGTGAGCTCAAATGCCCAGTAAGGATAACAATATAGTGTAAACTTTCATAAATAAGAATAAACATTTAAGGCAATGTATAACTAAAACAAAAGCCTTTTAAACTTGAACTTAAACATAATATGGAAGAAATAAAATGATATAATTCCATTTACTTATTCACATGGATATTCTACTAGTTGAATAATCACATGCAATATCAATAACCACTTTCATAATGATGGAATGCATAATGCCAGACTATCATAACCACGTAGCCAAGGCCTCGTGCCAAGACTACAAATAAGATTTTGTCAAGACCTTGTGCCAAGACACTAGTTTGTCTCATGAGACCTACCGATGCATCTAGGATCTATAGGGGGCTCCACTCATCACTTACTAAGTCCAATGAATTCCTAAAATGAACAGGTTTAAACATAACATAAACATTCATATTAAAACTGGCATACGAAATGTAAATACTTTCTCCATAAACCATGAATGGTATAAAAATAAAACATCCACAGTCAAACATATCACAAAACCTTCAAAACAATATGGATGTTTTTTATCATAATGAATCAACTTCAAATAAGCTTAAAATCTATCAAAGGATGTTGACATAGATGAAATCAAAACTATTTGAGAGAAATATATATATATATATTTTTAAACAATTTAAAAGTCACATAATTATAAAATAAAACATTTACTTTGAAAATATTCTTATAAGTTTTTAATGGAAGCTTCAAAGATTTTAAAATGGTGGAAAATAGCCTCACCCACCGTATAAGTAAAAAAAGACATTCTTACCTTAATTTGTCGAAAAGTTTAAAAAGTCCTTGTTTGGAAAATGACGTAATGATTCCTTTATAAACTTATTATAAAAAAGTAAAACAAGGGTATAAATGAATTTAAAACATATTCTGTAAAATAGTAAGAATGTTTTGAAATACATTTTAAAGAAACATGGATGTGGATAATAAAGAGGTCTCAGTAGATAATTACGTATAAACAACCTTGGATAATGAAGAGATTGTGAAATAAACCCTTACCTTGTACTTTTCCTTGGTTGATGGTAGCTTAACCTCCTGTATAATGGTGAAATAATTTTTATTAAATTATAAAAGAATCATATACATTAATATGATATCATATATGATCTTTTAAAAGTGTTTTGTTAATAATATCTTAGTATTATCATCGTTTTGGGTGTTAACTTACTCATTTTATTTTATATGTTTTGTTACATAAGCCGTGTTTGTTATGGATAAGTTATATCTTATTCATATCCAGAATGATATAAATTCCTTAAAAATTATTTTTAATCATAAAATGAGAATTATACTTGAATGGATACGATGGGGAATGAATCTCATCGCGTTCGTGGAGACGGTAGTCCGTACGTAAGCACGAACACTACTTCCATTTCATTTTTCATTTTAAAAGGAATCAAAAACAAATGATAAATAGGTATTTTATTATTATAGTATAATATAATATCTTATATGTGTTACTTAAGTTCATTAATACCATCCTTTATACGTTCCATGTATGGTATGAACGAGTCATTTCACTTTGAGGGGGCGGTAGTCCGCACTTCCTCAAATGAAATTATTGTATATATATACAACATGAAATGAATAATGGTATGCTATGAAATGGAATTACAGAAGCTTATATATAAAATAAATATCATTAATATCATATTTAATTATAGTTCCATCATAATGGACACCATGAGAGGTGGTAGGAGATAATTGAACAATCATCATTTCGTGAGGCGTTTGGTTGTCATCCACAGAAACATTATGTTATTCACCCATTAGATGGAGGTGTTTATAAGTTTAGTTAGAATACTTCTCATAAAAATATCCTAGTATATTTAGGATTCTGTTTTTGTTACAAAATAAAATAATAATAAGAGTTTATGGGTTGGAGAAGTAAAATAAAAGAAAAGAAGCTAAGAGAAATTGTTACCTTTAATTTGGGTAACTCCCTTTGGTTCGAACCAAAAAGGACTCTTGAAGTGCCTTCTGCCTAAGGTAAGGATTCTAAGAGGAGGATATGTATGTAGGGAGATTAATTGTGCAGAGGTTGGATGAGCCAAAAGGCTTTGGAGGTGTGAGGAATTGGTTATAATTGGTGTCCTTTTATAAGGGGAGGAGGGGATCTTTAGAAAAACTTAAAGAATTATTTTATAATAAATTCATATTAGGTTTATAATGGCTCCAAACAGTATTATTTAAAGTATATGGTGGGGATGGGTATAAAAACACTCAAAAAATAGGTTTTAGACAAGTTTGGGTCACTTTTTTACCATTATCTTTTAGATTTAACTCCTAGTTAAATAGTTTGACATTTACCATGTCTCTTTGTATTTTTATATTATATGGTTACTAAACTTACTATAAACTATAAAGAGAACCTCAAGTGGTTCATTAATGACATAAATATCATCATATAAGTCCTTTGGTTTATCCTTATATTTTTAAGAGTATTATATCAATTACTAATATAATATTTGTTTTAAAAACTCTTTTATGTCAATTTTGACACTATTGGGTATTTTGTTTTTGATAAATTCATAACAGTGTTATTAATTAGAATAAAACTCATATAACCAATAATAATATGTCATATTAACCTAGAAAATTATTTTTATGAATAAAAAGTATCAAATTACATTTATTTGGATAGTTATAATATCAATTATTTTAATATTTCATTAATTAGGTAATTACTGCATCACCATTGTGTCATAAATAAATTACATTATTTAATGTCTAAAAATTATAAATAAAATACCATTATATAGGAAATATTTTTATATTTCTAAATAATATTTATAATCTAATTTATCTTATGTATTACCCTATATTAAAAATGTTTTAGTTGTTAAACATTGATTTTAACTCTTTTAACTCTTATTTGAATTAAATAATAATAAATGTCCTAATCTAATCCAAGTGGACCAAAGAGGTTCATATTTTATTCATAAGGTTGTTTTTGGTCAAATTATACTTACCCAATAGAATTAGGACATGTTTTATGGTAATAATAATTTCATTTTTACCCTTAAATACCCTATTTACTTTTTACCGTGGTAAATAAAAGAAAAAGTTACTATTCACCAAAAATAATTTTTATCTTATTGAACCAAATTATACTCCTTGATATTAACCATGTCTCTAATATTTTCGAAATTCCACTCACAGAAGCTGTAAAATTATGTTGTATGTGAATTTGCAAATTCTCCTAGGAGATGGGTAAAAGACGGTGAAAAGTTCAATAAAATTTTTATGTCTAAAATTATTATAAACTGAATCCAATGAATTACATTAAACATATATAGGTATTATGTATCTATTTTGACCTAAAATAAATTGAAATAAAATAAATAATTATTTAAATAAATAGTCGATTTTAACCAATAACTTAGTGTTTTTCACTATTCATCAAAAATTGAAGGTTTTCAGAAAAATACCAAAAATTCACCCTAGGCTAATTTTGATATTCTGAATCCAAAAATGATGTCTATTTTACCAAATTCAAAACATATAAGTTTCATTAATTAATTTTAAATTAATTCTCATTGTCAAAATAAATAGCGTGTTTTTAAGAAACAATAATTATCAAAAGATTGACACTTGTTTATGTATAATTTCAATGTCAAAATAATTCCAATGACCAAAATTGGATTAAAGGGTAAAAATATAATATTATTGTACTTCCAAAAAATTAAAATGTATAATTCAACACTATGAATTATTTTTATTAAAAAAAGTTGTTTTCAGTTAAAATATAGTATTTTTCACTATTCACCAAAATATGAAAGTTATCAGAAAAACACCAAAAATTTATTGAAACTAAATTATTATGTCCCGATTCTAAAGAAGGAGTTTATTTTGTCAAATTGAATATATAAAAGTTTCAAATATTGGATTTAAAAAGGGTTCTCCATTAAAAGGTGGTAAAATTGCATTATTTGAAAAATAATTCTTTTATCTAAAAAAAATGAATTTGTTCTTACGTTATGTATAAGAAACTCATAATAAGGATTCTAAAATTATAAGGATTATATAATGTTCAAAATTCAGTTAATACTATTCATAACCGTTTTTGAACGGCTAGTTTGGTATGTCGTGATGCGCTTGAACTGAGTGTTGTGTGTAGTGCAAGTTATTGAATTACTTTGAAGGAATAACGTACTATGAAATCTTGGGGTGTTACATTCTTCCATCCTTTAATAAATTGCATCCTCACAATTTGAAATTATTTTTCGAAAATAAAAGGTTGAAAATAGAAAATACCTTTTGGAAAACCCACATCAGAAATTAGGTTAATAAAATTTAGTCTTAATAAGAGGAAAAGGAAAATGAAAGGGTCACCACCAAATTATGATCTTGATTATGATAACATTGGTGGAAATTAGAGACATATAATTGGAGTAAAAACATAAATATTTATATGTAGTGATTGAGGACATCAATCACAAACAAGTGTAAAATTGAGGGCCTTAAATTCATTAATCTATGATGATTTAAAATACCATCATTTCAACAAAACATATGGTATTAGTATAACACATTTTTTTTGTTTTAAGATCCCTTTACAAAAGTATGAGAATTAATTTCTTCATATAATAAGATAAGAAGAAAAAAATACACTTGACAAGTAGAGTCTCATCCTTTAACTAATTTCTACCACAAACTCATGTTTCACTCTAAAAGATAATAGAACATAAAGATAATATTCTATTTACCCTATTCATATAGGGTTAAAAAATGAATTTATGATTAATCTAGTAGATTTTTAAAAAAAGACTACATTATTCAATCCAGGACATCACGTGGGCCAGTGGTAGGTGATACACCCTTGTCGCCCTTCGGTTGCGGGTTCAAGTCTCGTGGCCTTTCCGGACGCGATGGGTTGCCGCCCGACCTTCGGGTTGTCCTTTTATGGAAAATACAAAAATAATATCAAACTAGAATTATCCAAAATACTTCTATCCAAACTCACAATCCAAAATTTATAAGGATGGTAAACACAATGAAGATCCTTTTTTCCACGTAATAACTTGTGAACACCTTCATCATGTATTCTTTTAAAACACTGCAAAATCCTGAATTACCATAAAACCTTATTGATTACATTCATGATCCCTTATTCCTTATAGAATACTGGATATACTCCTTCTATTAAAAAATGTTGTAAACTCTAACAATGATGAAATATACAAATCATTAATCAGTTTCAAGGTAATCAAGAATATCCAATATAATTTATCCAAATAAATCGTGTATTATTCCAAAATCACTACCTCGATATCAGAACCATATTATGGTTTATCTTTATCTCAACCATATATTTTCGAAAAATTTAACCTGCTATTGAGTCACTTTTATTGGTTCTACACAATCTCAAGTCCTTAATGAAATAGTACTACAGTAAAATCCTTATATACTCCATAATTATTATAACCAGTACATTGTTGATACAACACTCAAATGACATAATTACCTAATAACAACATAAGAACTCTAATAATTCCTCCTCATCTTTGGTAGTATCATAACTTGATTATTATCCTATAACATCTTTTGCAGTATACTCTTATGAATGGGATAGTGATTCGTGTAGTGTCCCAACTCCTTGCAGATAAAGCATTGTACATTTGAAACCTTTTTCTTACCCTTGCAGTCACGTACATGGTGTCCTTTTTCTACATACTTATAACAAACTCCCATTCCCTTCAGGAAAGTTCCAGGGTGTTTCTTCCCACAGTCATCACATATGAAAAAATTCTTCTTTTCCCTCTTCCCTTTATCCATCTTTCTCCCATCCATCCTTTTCTTCTCTTGCTTCCCTTCAAAGCCATTGGACTCCGAGAATTCTTTACTTATCTTATTAACACATAATACTATTTCTTCATATGTTTAGAATAAATGGGAGACTATTTTCCTTCTAAATGTTGGCTTAATATTGTGAAACATATGATCCTGTTTACTCTTTGGATCATACGTATTGTTGGAGTTGACATTCCTTCTACTGGGTGCCATTTCTATACAATAGCATAAACTAGGTCAGTTTATGAATTGAAATGAATAATTCCAAACATGTAAAACAACTAATGTAAATTGAATGGTTTATGGATATAATCCATAATCATAAAGATGTTTCCATTTAGGAATTATATACTCATAAACCCTTCATAATTATTTCTAAAGAAAATGAGAATTATCCTAAGAATATCCCCCGAGAGTTTCGTAACCAAGAGTGTAGCAAGATCTGTTGTCGTTCACCAGTTCCCATTCGAGTCTAGCTCAAAGCGGTTTTTTCAGGTTTTACCCCTAGGTACATCTGTGCCAGAGCTACCTCTACCTGCTTGTATCCAGACAGGGATTTATTGCTCGGAAAACTCAAAAAATCTCTACAATACCAAAATTCAAGGAAATTATTCTATACTAATCCTCAAAGTCTATCTTAGGGCTATGTTATCTAATTAGAGTTTGTCTAAATATAGTTTCCAAGGTTTGTACTAAACTTTATCTGATACCAACTTTCTCGAAATACCGATTAGTTTAGTAGCCTTAGAAACACTAGATACATTCATAAATTTTACATTACATCATAAAGTGAAAACTACATAAACATTTTGTCTCCACACTCATATCCCCTTATACTATCCTTGAAGGTCATCCATAAAATACTTCTTCACATCCCGGAAAAAATAAAACATAGAAAGGGGTTAGCTCAAATGCCCAGTAAGGATAACAATATAGTGGAAACTTTCATAAATAAGCATAAACATTTAAGGCAATGTATAACTAAAACAAAAGACTTTTAAAATTTAAATTCAACATAATATGGTAGAAATAAAATGAAATAATTCCATTTAATTATTCACATGGATATTATACTAGTCGAATAATCACATGCAATATCAATAACAATTTTCATAATGATGGAATGCATAATGCCAGACTATCATAACCACGTAGCCAAGGACTCGTGCCAAGACTACAAATAAGATTTTTTCAAGGCCTCATTCCAAGACACTATTTTGTCTCATGAGACATACCGATGCATCGAGGAGCTATAGCGGGATCCACCCGTCACTTACTAAGTCCAATTCATTCCTCATATGAACAGGTTTAAACATAACATAAACACTCGTATTAAAACTAGCATACGAAATGTAAATACTTTCTCCATAAACCATGAATGGTATAAAAATAACACATCCACATTCAAACATATCACAAAACCTTTAATATAATATGTAAGTTTTGTATCATAATAAATCAAATTCAAATAATCTTAAAATCCATCGAAGGATGTTGAAATAGTTGAAATCAAAACTATTTGAGAGAAATATATATTTTTTAAATCATTTAAAAGTACCATAATTATAAAATTAAACATTTACTTTGAAAATATTCTTATAATCTTGTAAGGGAAGATTCTAATATTTTACAATGGTGGAAAATAGCCACAACTGCCATATAAGTTAAAAAAAGACATTCTTACCTTAATTTGTCAAAAAGGTTAAAAAGTCCTTGTTTGGAAAATGACGTAAAGATTCCCTTATAAATTTCTTATAAAAAGTCAAACAAGGGTATAAATTACTTTAACCCATATTTTGTAAAATAGTAAGAATGTTTTGAAATACATTTTTAAGAAACATGGATGTGGATGATAAAGAGGTCCCTGTAGATAATTACGTATAAACAACCTCAGAAAATGAAGAGATTGTGAAATAAACCCTTACCTTGTACTTTTCCTTGGTTGATGGTAGTTTAACATCCTGTATAATGATGAAATAATTTTTATTAAATTATAAAAGAATAATATACATTAATATGATATAATATATGATATTTTAACATTGCTTTCTTAATAATATCTTAGTATTATCATCGTTTCGGGTGTAACTTACTCGTTTTATTTTATATGTTTTGTTACATAATGTCACGACCCATCCTCGGGGCCCATGCTGTGACTACCCCAAGCCCGCCTTCCATAGGCCAGGGGCTGGCGACTAGCACCAAGGCGTAAATCCCGGAAAAAGGGAAGGCATTGCCTTTGTAAAGTAAACCACAAACACCACAGAGCAAGCAGGAAGAAGTAACACTAAGTAAAAGCTGAGTACAATAGTAAGTGCGGAAAAGTAAGTGGGCCAGAATACAAACCCAAACTGAAAGTAAAGTACAAATAGAAAGGGGAAAAACAACTAAAAAGTAAAGCCGCAACGTCGAGCTGCCCACTGGAAATCCCACCTGAAGGGTGGGTACAGAAAGCCTCTACTGCTCCTCGGGTCCAGCCGACCGCTCCGAGTACGTCCCACCCAGTGGTCCACCACTAGGTACCGTCCTGCTCTGCGAGCCTCCACCACGATTAGTGTTGTTCGTCGTCTGTAACCAACACAACGTAGTGCGAGCATAGCCCGTGTATGGGTGAGTATAAGCTACTCAGTAGGGACCCCGAGACCCCCGAAGGCCTCCCAGAATCCACAAAGGATAATCCACAAAGGAAAGATACAATCACGAAGTAACATCCGACACGGCTTAGGTATATGACCATACATATACCTAAGCCATCAGTTCTCACTCGGATCCAACATCCGAGCTCAAGTACAACCCAGTCCACACAGGAAAGCAAAATGTAAATCCACACAGGATAGCACAACACAATCTACAAAGGAAAGAAAAACAGGATTCAGCTCACACAGGTACTTCTTCGTATGACGTTAGAGATGATCAGATGTAGGCACTGATTCATCTGAGCCGTCGGACCCACAAAGGATCTGTAAGTACTAACCCCCGCAATGACCCGCACAGGATCGATCAGGAAGTTGAACCCATAGCTATTGGGAAACTCCTTCTCCATCAAGTACAATGGTTATACCGCTACAACCAAGCGCTTCCCTCTTACCTTGGACTGCTGTAGTACTCCACCTATCGAGTACTGTGGGCCTGCTACTACAACCAAGTGCTTCCCACCATGGGTCTGCCGCTACAACCAAGCGCTCCCCCTCATAGCCTCTAGAGGTACTCCTTCTGTTGAGTACCACGGGTCAGCCGCTACAACCAAGCGCTCCTCCGTCGTGGGTCTGCCACTACAACCAAGCGCTCCCCCATGCTGATACAACCAAGTGCTCCTCCGTCGTGGGTCTGCCGCTACAACCAAGCGCTCCCCCGTGCTGCTACAACCAAGTGCTCCTCCGTCGTGGGTCTGCCGCTACAACCAAGTGCTCCCCCTCATGGCCTCCAGAGGTACTCTTTTTGTTGAGTACCGCGGGTCTGCCGCTATAACCAAACGCTCCTCTGTTGTGGGTCTGCCGCTACAACCAAGCGCTCCCCACTGGGCTCTCCGTAACACACTAAGTCATTCGATCAGCAGTCGTCAAGTCTCAACCGGCTCTAGGGTTTCCGAACACAGCATACTCGTTCCGGGAGGGTCCACTCCACGAGCAAAGAGGTCGATGCATCAACTGACATTTAGTCCGGAGTTGACGTATCCCAAGATGTACCGTAGTGGTCACTGCCGAAAACAAGGAGGATTCCCGTACTGTTTTCATCATCGTCGCAGTCAAATCCACTGAGGATCTCTGTACAGTCATCGTCGTCACAGTAGCAGTTGCAGCCAGCTCTAGTGTTCCCGTACACAACAAGCTTGTTCGGGAGGGTCCGCTCCACGAGCCGAGAGGCTGATACATCAACTGACACATAGTCCAGAGTCGATGTATCCAAAAGTTCCGTATCGTCAATAGGAACTCAACGCCGCAGACGGCGCGTCAATCGGACGCCAGGTCTGAAAGTTATTGGCTTTTTCGTCCCAGGGGCCCGGTTGGTTTTTAAGGAAAAACCAACCAAACCGTACTCCACCTGTATCCAAACCTCGTGTGCAGTAAGCCAAAAGATCCGTCTCACTTAGAAGAATTCAACAAAGTCGACGGCACGTCAATCGGACGTCCGAAGCTCAAGATATGAGCGTTTCCGCTCCGAGGGCCCGATTGGTTTTGTGTACGAACCAACCCGGCCGAACCCAAAGTATTTCGAAACCATGAGTGTGATATAGTGAAACGATAGTCTCGATCCAAGGATCACATCGCCGCTGACGACGCGTCGTTCGGAGGCACGTTGCTCAAGTTACGAGCAAAAGACCGAAAAGGTCCGGAAATGGGGGGTCTGGCCCCGGACCGACACGGCCCAACCCCCCCTGGGTCGGCCCGAACCGGGTCCGACCCGGTCGGCACGGCCCGATCCGGCCGGGGTGGCCCGGCCCGGCGCGGGCGCGACTCGGCCGCCTGGCGGCTCAGCCGTGATGGGCGAGTGGGTGCAAGGGGGCGCCGCCCCCCTGGATGATTCTGCGGCTCCGCGTGGGGGGCAGCCTCTCGCCAACGGACGCGGCAAGGCCGCATCCTACCTTCGGTTCCGCATGGCCGCAGAACCGAACCCCGCCGCCGCAGC
The DNA here is from genome assembly GCA_963277665.1 of Viscum album. Taxonomy (NCBI): domain Eukaryota; kingdom Viridiplantae; phylum Streptophyta; class Magnoliopsida; order Santalales; family Viscaceae; genus Viscum; species Viscum album. The sequence continues at coordinate 782,540,358 of OY728145.1, forward strand.
TTCATCCGTGGCGGCTCCGACCGGCGGCGCGCCGGGGCACCGCCGGTGCCGCCGCACCGGCGACCCGCGCCGCCGTTGGAGTCCGCGGGCCATCGGAGTTGCTCCGGTGGTTCGATTTCATTTCTGTCTGCGCCGTAGCTCATCTCGGGTCCCGTTCTTCACTACGGAATCAACAAATCATCTCTGCGGCCTGTTTTGTCGTCATCCTCCGTTCCGCACACCAAGAAAAAAAGGGCGGTGGGTTCAGACTTGTTCGTTGGTCTGCATCCACCGCGTTAGCGGTTTGAAACAACACCATAATTCACAGCAATTGATAAACCTCGACCTGCAATAATAATCCACGGAACAACTTATTAATTGGTTGGTCCGCGTTCTTACCTTTGTGGAAAACAAACATGGGTATTATCATTTTCAAAACGACCCCTACCTCAACGTCGTCGTCGGACGCGAGTTCGTCACGGAATTGACTGTCGCGGAAGAAAAGGATCGTCGCATCGCGGAAGGGCGTCGCTGTCGCGCGGTACTCGGCGTCGCATAGACAAACTCCGAGGATCCAGAACATACAGATTTAATTATAACAATTTAATCCATGTTGATGTTATAATCCACAAAGAATTAAAAGGACTGCAATCCCCTACCTCAAGATGCCGATCGAAGACTGTCGCGGGGATGGATCGTCGTGGATGAAGCGTCGCAGAGGTAGAATTGTCGACGTCACATCGTCGATCTCCGGGGGTCTGGAGTTCTTCATCGCCCTTCGTCGGAGGTCGGAGTTCTTCGCGTTCTTCGCGTTATTCACGTTCTTCACGAAGGAGGATGAAGGACTTAAAGTTTCTGTCAAATCCTCTCAACGAACAATCCTCAAGAAGACATGTGTTGGTCTTATTTCATTACATTCCAACAAACGAAAAACAGGTTAAGAAACGAACAAATTAATTCATAGAATTAATTTCAACGAACTAACTGCCCAATTAATAGGGGCGTTAAGAATTTAGAAAATGTGTCAGTTGACTTTCATTTAATAGGGGTTTTCGCGGGTGCGTTACTTAGCGGAAAAGAAATGGTGGGGCTCGTGCGGGCCCCACCTCAAAAATATCCTACCAAGAGGGTATGATATTTTGGGTTCCACCCTATCCGCTTCAACTCAGCTTAAGCAGCTTAAAGTGGATTTAATCATCTTGAAGTGAAATAAAATAAAGTTTGTCGTACCACATTATTTTATTTCTTAACTTAGATCCCAAAAATTAAAAACCACACCCGGGAAAACGCAACTCCGGAAGAGGCGTTTCTAAGCATGTACCGGCACTGCAATTCCATTGGTTCATTTGGAATTCGATTCCGAGCACCGGTTCAAAAGTTATAAAAACCCGCTCATTCGTTCACTGAACGTACCCGAGCCAAACTTCAGAAAATTATTCATGGCACACCGCGCCTCGGAATCACGTGCCGTCAGAAACTGCGTTCTCGTAAAATTCCAAAGAAAATTAAGAAAAAAACTTCCTTGAAATTTACGGGTCTTTACATCACTCCCACCTCAAGGCTCTACGTCCCCTTAAAGATACATCATAAACTAGGGAAACGAAAGTGGGTACTGAGCACGCATCTGAGCCTTCGGCTCCCAAGTGCTCTCCTGGAGGTTCCCGTGCTGCCATCTGATGCGCACAAGAGGAATCGACCATCCATGTAGGACCCACTCCCGTCGATCCTCGATCTCCACCGGGACCTCCGCAAAATTCGCCCCATCACCAACGTCTAGCTCCCCATTGTCAAAGATATGCGTCGGGTCGTGCACGTATCTCCTCAACTGAGATACGTGGAAGACGTCGAGCACCCGGTGCAACTGAGGTTGAAGAGCCAGGTGATAAGCCACCTCGCCGATCCTGCTGAGGACCTGGAATGGTCCGATGAAGCGTGGAGACAACTTTCCGCCTCGGCCAAATCTCCATAATCCACGTCGAGGTAAGACACGGAAGAAGACGTGGTCGCCATCCTCGAACTCTAGTGGCCTCCGCCTCCTGTCAGTATAAGACTTCTGCTGGCTCTGAGTTGTCCTCATCCTCTCTTGGATTACTTGGACCTTTCTGGTCCTACAAGAGCTGCTGAGATTTCTTCTTTGCCGATAAGAGAAATCCGGTCTCATCCCTTGGATGAACCATGTTCTTCACCTAATACAGTCAATCCCGTCATGGATGATACTAACCCATGCCAAGGATGACGTCGTAATGACTCGACGCTACTACCAAGAGATCCAACCGTTACACTCGCCTCCAAGGGTTGAGTCACACTGTCGGCATCAGTGTGTGGTCACTGGGTCTCCTCCAGTAGGTATCTCAAAGTGAGGGTCAAGTCAACGGATTTTTCAACCGGAACCTCTTAGTAACAACATAAAGTGAGGACAGGAAGGTAAACGCCAAAATAAATGTGTCTTTTATAACTGCAGCTCAAGGTAAAAAGACACAAAACATCTATAAACAAACATCAACAATGCTAGAAGTAGCATAAACAAAAGTCTCCAGGTCTGGAGCTAGTCCCGCTCCTGTCCATCTGCTCTCGGAGCTCCATGATCGTAGGCCTCAGCTGCCTGAAGGTGAGCTCTCCCATGTCCACCAGCTCCCTGCGGTCGGGGTGGACCTCCTAGTGTTGGTGGTGGAAACACCTCGAAGCGTCGTCCACCTCCAGCTGCATGGCCAGCTCCCCTGCCACGGTCTCCTGCTCCATGCGATCCGCCTCGATTGAACCTATGCCTCTGCCTGGGAGGTCCTTCGTTCATTTTCTAGTCATCCGTATGGCAGGTCAGACAATCACAAGCCATGTGACCAACCCCGCTGTAGGAGTAACACTGTCCGCTCATGGTAAGTCATTGTCCACCCCGGGTGCCTCACACAAACGATCATGTGTCATGCGGTCGACCACCTGTAGGTCTAGTCCTCTTGGACCCCTGCGTCATCTGTCTAATGCCTGCTGCAGAAGACTCTACTGCATGCCGGCTAGAGGTGGGTCCTACTGCTGGAGACTTCTCAGCAAGGAAACTCTCTACTAAGAGGGCTCGCTCCAGCACCCCTGTCTGTGTCAGAATGTTGTGAGATACAACTGAAGCTATGATCTCTCGCCTGAGCCCCTGATCAAAGGTTCGGGCCCTGAAGAATGGGTCCCGTACCATGTCCATCGAGTAACGCGATATATTGGTAAATCTCGCCGAGTACTGGGATACTGTCATGCTGCCCTGCCGCAACTGTAGTAGCTCCTGGATGCGCACCGCTCAGAGGGTGGGTGGGACAAACTCTGAGCGAATAAGCCTCTCAAAGTCTGTCCAAAGGAGTGATGCCTCGTCGTGCACCTGGAGCATCAAGCTCCACCATCTTCCTGCTGCCGCATGCAGGAGGCTCGCTGCAAGGACCACCATAAGGTCTGCTAGTGTCCTAACTAACTGGAAAACTCGTACAACCACCTCCAGCCAGTCCTCGGTTGCCTAGGGGTCCGTCTCCCCGCAGAACCTGGGCGGTCACTGGCACTGGAACTCATGCAGTTCACTAAGGCGACGTTCATCGTCAGTGGTTGTGGCTGGAAGCATTGGTGGCTCGGCGGGTAGAGGTACCGCCGGTGCCTCTGCTGTCAAAGGGCCCTGCACTGAGGCCTCGTCGCTCGGTGGGCTGTCGTCATGCTCAACACTTAGAACCCTAGCTGGCTGCCGTCGTGGGGCTATCCTGAAAAGGAAACAGGTGCACCACGGTCAGAACAGTATACCTGGTGAGCTGATACAAAGTAATCAAAAAGAAAACTTGAAACACACATGCAATCAATGTTTTCGTTCATTAAGTCGGAAATCAGACGTCAGGGTCCTGGTGTACGGATACGTCAGCCGCCGCACCAACACTGGGCTCCCTGGACTGATAACCACACTCAATACGCTTAACACTATTGCTTCACATAGAAGAAATATCAGAGTCTGTGGTAGAACTGAACCCCTTTGATACCAATTTGTCACGACCCGTCCTCGGGGCCCGTGCCATGACTACCCCAATCCCGCCTTCCATAGGCCAGGGGCTAGAGACTAGAACCAAGGCTTAAATCCTGGAAAAAGGGAAGGCATTGGCTTTGTAAAGTAAACCACAAACACCACAGAGCAAGCGGGCAGAAGTAACACTAAGTAAAAGCCGAGTAAAACAGTAAGTACAGAAAAGTAAGTGGGCCAGAATACAAACCCAAACTGAAAGTGAAGTACAACTGGAAAGGGAAAACAGTAACTGAAAAGTAAAGCCGCAACGTCGAGCTGCCCACTGGAAATCCCACCTGAAGGGTGGGTACAGAAAGCCTCTACTACTCCTCAGGTCCAGCCGACCGCTCCGAGTACGTCCCACCCAGTGGTCCACCACCAGGTACCGTCCTGCTCCGCGAGCCTCCACCACGATCAGCGCTGTCCGTCGTCTACAACCAACACAACGTAGTGCGGGCATAGCCCGTGTAGGGGTGAGTATAAGCTACTCAGTAGGGACCCCGAGACCCCCGAAGACCTCCCAGAATCCACAAAGGATAATCCACAAAGGAAGGATACAATCACGAAGTAACATCCGACACGACTTAGGTATATGCCCATACATATACCTAAGTCATCAGTTCTCGCTCGGCTCCAACATCCGAGCTCAAGTAAAACCCAGTCCACTCAGGAAAGAAAAATGTTAATCCACACAGGATAGCACAAAAAAATCCACAAAGGAAAGAAAAACAGGATTCAGCTCACACAGGTACTTCTTCGTATGACGTTAGAGATGATCAGATGTAGCCACTGATTCATCTAAGCCATCGGACCCACAAAGGATCTGTAGGTACTAACCCCCGCAATGACCCGCACAGGATCGATCATGAAGTTGAACCCATAGCTATTGGGAAACTCCTTCTCCATCAAGTAAAATGGTTATACCGCTACAACCAAGTGCTTCCCTCTTACCTTGGACTGCTGTAGTACTCCACCTATCGAGTACTGTGGGCCTACTGCTACAACCAAGCGCTTCCCACCATGGGTCTGCCACTACAACCAAGCACTCCCCCTCATAGCCTCTAGAGGTACTCCTTATGTTGAGAACCAAAGGCCAGCTGCTACAACCAAGCGCTCCTCCATCGTGGGTCTGCCGCTACAACCAAGCGCTCCCCCGTGCTACTACAACCAAGCGCTCCTCCTTCGTGGGTCTGCCGCTACAACCAAGCGCTCCTCCGCCGTGGGTCTGCCAATACAACCAAGCGCTCCCCACTGGGCTATCCGTAACACACCGAGTCATTTGATCAGCAGTCGCCAAGTCTCAACCGGCTCTAGGGTTTCCGCACACAACATACGCGTTCCGGGAGGGTCCACTCCACGAGCTAAGAGGTCGATGCATCAACTGACATGTAGTCCGGAGTTGACGTATCCCAAGATGTACCGTAGTGGTCACTGCCGAAAACATGGAGGATTCTCGTACTGTTTTCATCATCATCGCAGTCGAATCCACTGAGGATCTCTGTACAGTCGTCGTCGTCACAGTAGCAGTTGTAGCCAGCTCTAGTGTTCCCGCACACAGCAAGCTCATTCGCGAGGGTCCGCTCCACGAGCCGAGAGGTTGTTACATCAACTGACACATAATCCAGAGTTGATGTATCCAAAAGTTCTGTATCGTCAACAGGAACTCAACGTCGCAGACGGCGCGTCAATCGGACGCCCGGTCTGAGAGTTATTGGAATTTTCGTCCCAGGGGCCCGGTTGGTTTTTAAGGAAAAACCAACCCGACCGTACTCCACGTGCATCCAAACCTCGGGTGAAGTAAGCCAAAATATCCTTCTCACTTAGAGGAATTCAACAAAGTCGATGACATGCCAATCGGACATCCGAAGCTCAAGATATGAGCGTTTCCGCTCCGAGGGCCCGGTTGGTTTTGTGTACGAACCAACCCGGACGAACCCAAAGTATTCCAAAACCTTGTCTGTGATATACCGAAAAGACCGTATCGATCCAAGGATCACATCGACACTAACGGCGCATCATTCGGAGGCCCGTAGCTCAACTTATGAGAAAAAGACCGAAAAGGTCCGAAAACGGGGGGTCTGGGCCCGGACCGACCCGGCCCAACCCCCCTAGGTCGGCTCGAACCGGGTCGACCCGACCCGGGTCCGGGTCTGGGTCCGACCTGGCCGGCACGGCCCGGCCCGGCCAGGGGGGCCTGGCCCGACCTGGGCGCGACCCGTCCCGGCCGGCGCGGGCGCGACCCGGCCGCCTGGCGGCTCGGCCGTGATGGCCAAGTGGGTGCAAGGGGGCGCCGCCCCCCTTGATGATTCCGCGGCCCCGCATGGGGGGCCGCCTCTCACCAACGGATGCAGCAGGGCCGCATCCTGCCTTCGGTTCTACGCGGCCGCGGAACCGCACCCCGCCGCCGCCGCGCCGGCGACCCGCGCCGCCGGTGGAGTCCGCAGGCCACCGGAGTTGCTCCGGTGGTCCGATTTCATTTCTGTCTGCGCCGTAGCTCATCCCGGGTCCCGTTCTTCACTGCGGAATCAACAAATCTTCTCTGCGGCCCGTTTTGTCATCGTCCGCCGTTCCGCACACCAAGAACAAAAGGGCGGTGGGTTCGGACTTGTTCGTTGGTCCGCACCCACCGCGTTATTGGTTTGAAACAACACCATAATTCCCAGCAATTGATAAACCTCGACCCGCAATAATAATCCGCGGACCAACTTGTTAATTGGTTGGTCCACGTTCTTTTCTTGGAGGAAAACAAACATGGGTATTATCATTTTCAAAACGACCCCTACCTCAAAGTCATCGTCGGACGCGAGTTCGTTGCGGAATTGACCGTCGCGGAAGAAAAGGATCGTCGCATCTCGGAAGGGCGTCACTGTCGCGCGGTAATCGGCGTCGCGTAGACAAACTCCGAGGATCAAGAACATACAGATTTAATCATAACAATTTAATCCATGTTGATGTTATAATCCACAAAGAATTAAAAGGACCGCAATCCCCTACCTCAAGATGCCGATCGAAGACTGTCGCGGGGATGGATCGTCGTGGACGAACCGTCGCAGAGGGAGAATCGTTGGCATCACGTCGTCGATCTCCGGGGGTCTGGTGTTCTTCGTCGCCCTTCATCGGAGGCCAGAGTTCTTCGCATTCTTCGCATTCTTCACTTTATTCGCGTTCTTCACGAAGGAGGATGAAGGACTTAAAGTTTCTGTCAAATCCTCTCAATGAACAATCCTCAAGAAGACATGTGTTGGTCTTATTTCATTACATGCCAACAAACGAAAAACAGGTTAAGAAACGAACAAATTAATTCATAGAATTAATTTCAACGAACTAACCAGCCAATTAATAGGGGCGTTAAGAATTTAGAAAACACGTCAGTTGACTTTCATTTAATAGGGGTTTTTGCGGGTGCGTTACTTAGCGGAAAAGAAATGGTGGGGCTCGTGCGGGCCCCACCTCACAAATATCCTACCAAGAGGGTAGGATATTTTGGGTTCCACCCTACCCTCTTCAACTCATCTTACGCAGCTTCATGTGTCTTTAAGTGGTTTTAAGCGAAATAAAATAAAGTTTTCCGTACCAAATTATTTTATTTCTTAACTTAAAGCCCGAAAATTAAAAACCACACCCAAGAAAACGCAACTCCGGAAGAGGCGTTTCTAAGAAAGTACCGGAACTGCGATTCCATCGGTGCCCTCAGAATTCGTTTCTGAGCACCAGTTCAAAAGTTAGAAAAACCCGCTTGTTCATTCACTGAACATACCCGATCCAAACTACGGAAAATTATTCCGGGCACACCAGGCCTCGGAATCACGTGCCGTCAGAAACCGCGTTCTTGTAAAATTACAAAGAAAATTAAGAAACAATTTCCTTGAAATTTACGAGTCTATACACATAAGACGTGTTTTTATGGATATATTGTATCATATTCATATTCAGAACTATATCAAGTCCTCAAAAATTACTTTTAATCACAAAATGGGAATTATACTTGAATAGATACGATGCAGAATGAATCCCATCGCGTTCGTTGAGACGGTAGTCGGTATGTACGCACGAACGCTACTTTCATTACATTTTTCATTTTAAAAGGAATAAAAACCAAATGATACATAGGTATATTATTATTCCAGTATAATATAATATCTTATATGTGTTACTTATGTTCATTAATACCATCCTTTATACGTTCCATGTATGGTATGAACGAGTCATATCACTTTGAGGGGGCGGTAGTCCGCACTTCCTCAAATGAAATTATCGTATATATATACAACATGAAACGAATAATGTTATGCTATGAAATGGAATTAAAGAAGATTATATATAAAATAAATATCATTAATATCATATTTAATTATAGTACCATCATAATGGACACCATGAGAGGCGGTATGAGATAATTGTATAATCATCGTTTCGTGAGGCGTTTGGTTTCCATCCACAGAAACATTATGTTCTTCTCCCATTAGATGGAGGTGTGTGTAAGTGTAGTTATAATACTTATCATAAAAATATCCTATTATATTTAGGATATTGTTTTTCTTACAAAAGAAAATAATAATAAGAGTTTAGGGGTTGTAGAAGTAAAATAAAAGAAAAGAAGCTAAGAGAAATCGTTACCTTTAATTTGGGTAACTCCCTTTGGTTCAAACCAAAAAGGACTCTTGAAGTGCCTTATGCCTAAGGTAAGATTATAGGAGGAGGATAGGAATGTAGGGAGCATAATTGGGCAGAGTTTTGATGGGACAAAAGGCTTTAGAGGTGTGATGAATTGGTTAGAAGTGGTGTCCTTTTATAAGGGGGAGGAGGGGCTCTTTAGAAAAAACTTAAAGTATTATTTTATAATAAAGTCATATTCAGTGTATAATGGATAAAAACTGGATTTTGTAATGTCTAAGGTGGGTATTGGTCGTAAACCACTAAAACAATAGGTTTTAGACAATTTTGTGTCACTATTTTACCCTAATCATTTAGATTTAACTCTTAGTTAAATAGTTTGACATTTACCATGTCTCTTTGTATTTTTATATTATATGGTTAATAAACTTACAATAAACTACCTAGAAAACCCAAAGTGGTTAATTAATGACATAACAATCATTATATAAGTCTTTTTTCTGAACCTTAGATTTTTAGGAATATTATATCAATTAATAATATAATATTTGTTTTAAAAACTCTTTTATGTCAATTTTGACACTATTGGGTATTTTGTTTTGGATAAATTCATAAAAACATTATTAATTCTAATAAAATTCATATAACCAATAATAATATGTAATATTAACCTAGAAAATTATTTTAATTCATAAAAAGTCTCAAATTACATTTATTTGGATATTTATAATATCAATTATTATAATATTTCATTAATTAGGTTATTACTACATCACCATTGTGTCATAAATAAATTACATTATTTAATGTTAAAAAATTATAAATAAAATACCATTATGTAGGATATATTTTTATATTTCTATGAAATATTTATAATAGAATTTATCTTATGTATAACCGTATATTAAAAATGTTTTAGTTATTAAACATTGATTTTAACTCTTTTAACTCTTCTTTGAATTAAATAATAATAAATGTCCTAATCTAATCAAAGTGGACCAAAGAGGTTCATATTTTATTCCTAAGGTTTTTTGGGTCTAATTATACATATCCAATATAATTATGACATGTGTTAGGGTAATAATAATTTCATTTTTACCCTTAATTTTCCTATTTACTTTTTACCGTGGTAAATAAAAGTAAATAGTTACTATTCAACAAAAATTAGTTTTATCTTATTGAACCACATTTTACTACTTGATATTAACTGTGTCTCTCAAAGTTTTGAAATTTCACTCACAGAAGTGGTAAAATTAAGTTTTATGTGAATTTGAAAATTCTTCTAGGAGATGGGTAAAAGATGGTGAAAAGTTCAATAAAATTTTTATATGTCTAAAATTATTATAAACTGACTCCAATGAATTAAATTGAACTTATATAGGTATTAAATATCTATTTTGACCTAAAATAAATTTAAATAAAATAAATAATTATTTAAATAAAAAGTCGGTTTTAACCAATAACTTAGTGTTTTTCACTATTCATCAAAAATTGAAGGTTTTCAGAAAAATAACAAATATTCACCCTTGGATAATTTTGATATTCCAAATCCAAAAATGATGTCTATTTTAGAAAATTAAAAATATAGAAGTTTTATTAATTAATTTAAAATTAATTCTCGTTTTCAAAACAAATAGCGTGTTTTTAATAAACAATAACTATCAAAAAATTGACACTTGTTTATGTATAATTTCAATGTGAAATTAATTCCAATGAAAAAAATTGGATTAAAGGGTAAAAATATAATCTAATTATACTTCCAAAACATTAAAATGTATAATTTAACACTATAAATTATTTTGATTAAAAAAAGTTGTTTTCAGTTAAAATATAGTATTTTTTACTATTCACCCAAATATGAAAGTTATCAGAAAAACACCAACAATTTATTGAAACTAAATTATTATGTCCAGATTCTAAAGAAGGAGTTTATTTTGTCAAATTAAATATATAAAAGTGTCAAATATTGGATTTAAAAAGGGTTCACCATTAAGAGGTGGTAAAATTGCATTATTTGAAAAATAATTCTTTAATTTGAAAAAAATGAATTTGTTCTTACATTATGTCTAAGAAACTCATAATATGGATTCTAAAATTATAAGTATTATATAATATTCAGAATTCAGTTAATACTATTCATAACTGCTTTTGAACAGCTAGTTGGGTATGTCGTGATGCGCTTGAACTCAGTGTTGCCTATAGTGCAAGTTATTGAATTACTTTGAAGGAGTAACGTACTATGAAATCTTGGGGTGTTAAACACTAGGTTTAAATGGTATAAAAAATAATGAAAAAATATCTTAATGAACAATATAATATATTTTAATTTAATTGTGTAACTACTGGAATATTATGCTCTCTCACGTTCATCCTTTTCAGAGCAAATAGTCCACCAATTTTCCCTAGTCCGAATCATATAGATATAGATAATGTACTGTGAAATAACACAATTAAAATCCCTAGATCTCTTAAATAATTATAAATTTATCTCATCAGATATTTTTTTAGAAATATGTAGTGGTCCCCTTTCCTTCACCTTGAATTATAGAAAAACCAAAACTCTTATGGTGGGAACCATTGAATTAAAATGTGGTCTGTTACATCATGGTGTTAGACCCCATGTCTTTAAAAAATAGTATGTCACTTAATTACCTCATGGGTTATCCAAAATGCTGTTCAGTTCTTCATGAATCATCTATCATATCACAATAAAGTAATTATTATAGATGTGGTGGTGTTCAGTTCATGCTAAGTTATATCTACCCCATATTACATTAACTCCATGTCAGAAATATCTCACATGAAGCTAATTCATTCACTCAACACAACCTTTATAATTTGAAAAACATATTCATGATGAGATCTATCTTGAATGAGATTAATTAACTTCTTTATTGTATGGACACAAGGATGTTTCCCTATTAGGTCAGATAGATCCTTTTTAATGGGAGATAAATTTGTTAGTGTTTTACAATGTTAACCATCCATCACACCGTGACTTTGTAATGTGAAACCAAACATTTCTACATTCACTCTTGTGAATCTCCTCTCATCACTAAATATATTTAATATATTAAATTAGTATCATTCCTATAGATATGACTTGATATTAACCTAATAAAATGAATTAATTTCCTCATGAAGCAATTCATAGTAAGAACCTAATAAAAAGTTCATCTTTGAAACTTAGTATATGATAGAGAAAATATTGTGAGAGAACAAAATCAATTAGTTTGTGATCAATGAAATTTATACCATGTCTTAGTTGAATTCAACTCATCACCCCTTTTTAAATTTAATTAATGAAAATTCAATCAACTCTAATATATTCAAGGAGTTCTTTAGTTAACATGTAACTTTTTCAACATGGGTTCCATAGTCATAAGAATAATAGTAGTGACTTATAGTAAATACTATATATGCTTATCTAAAAATTCTATATCTATTTTTTGAATGAGTTCAAATATTTTATTGTTTTTATGGGGCTTCTCTAACACAAAGAAATCACCTTCTCACTTACCAACTATTCTTATGTTTTTATGTTAATCTAAAAATGTTACATCGATTATGTTTTTCCCAATCCAAGATAAATATCAAATTATTATCAAAGTTGATTATAGTTAAATTTTATCAAATACAGAATCCTTTATAAAATGAATATCATCATTTTTATTCATTCAATAATAACTTTTATAAGATTTTCCCTAGTAAAATTACTACAAATTTATAATTTTATCATTCTAATTAGTATTCCAAGATCAATTTTTTTTCTTTGTAAAGATCTTATAGTAGATTTTATCTCATCACTATTATTTAATTAGTCAATTAGTCAATTATTAAAATAATAAAATGTTTGAATATTAAATGTATATGTAGAAATCTCATTTCCCTACTCCATTATATAGATTCAAAAAACATTATTTATCTAGTCACTTTCTACAATTAGGTCCTCAAAACTAATTATTACCCAATAAACATGCCAAAAATGGGTACCTAATCCTATTAGTTTAACCAATTTTATCATTGCATGATACATGATAATATAGGGTCACCCTTATGAGGCATGAACTATACAGTTTGATGATTAGGTCTTAATAATTCTTTAATTTAGAAGGAATATTGCACATAGTATTTTTAAATTGGATTTAATTTTACCATATTATGTGATAATATCCACATTACATGTATTCATGCCTATAATGATATAGTTTAGAATACTATTCCTTACACCAAATCAATATATTTAGACTCTCTTGATTTATAACTCTTTATAAACTCATTGATTGTTTTACTAATCTGAAAATAATCTATTGTATCTATTTATATCAAAATCCCACTTAAGAATAATGTGTATGAAGAAATTTCACGTAACGTCTTAGAATCCTATGAAATTAATTATCCCTATAAGTGTATTCATTGAGAGATATGTATCCAACTTCTACTTTTGTAGTGAAGGAATATACCTCTAGGCGAGGGAGAAATCCAAACCAATGTCCTTCTATATAAGGATAAATTATTAAAGAGAGAGTATACAACCACTATAATTTTAACACCTAATATGTAAAAATAATAATAATTTTTCTTAATTAAAGATCATGACCGAATACAATCCAAAGTCAAGGTACCGTGAACTAAGTTATTTATCAAAGCATTCATGTAACTCCTTTGATTAATGTGTAGAAATCTAGAGAAATGGTTTACATATTTAACTACAGAATACACATATGAATAACATAATAATTATATTCATGTATAAATATGGAAAAATAAAAATACATGAAAAATTCATACATTTAAACATGATATAAAATATTTAGGTATAATTCATAAATAACGATATTATATTTTTTTATAACTTATTCCTTTTTAAAATCATTCAAATTGTTACTTTTTAGGAATTTTCATTAAATATATGATATTATTCGAAATATAAACATTTATTATCAAAAGTGTATTATAGAAATAATTTAAATAATCATAATATCACATATTTAACAAAACATAACCCTTTATGATATTAATTATAATAAATCTGTTTTAAAATGGATTAAATTAATTCTCAAACAATAAAAATTTAATTTTCATAATTGAATTTAATAAATATAATAAATGAATATTAACTTTTTTATATTAATTTTTATTTTTTAAAATAAAATCATCTTCTAATTTTCTCTAAATAATTCCATAAATAAATTTTACATCTAACATATAATCCATTCCATATAATTAAATTTTCATTTAACATTTATTAATAATATTATTGAATATTTTAATTAAAAAAAATAAAAAATAAATGAATAATTGTTTCTATAGAAGATAAGAGAACTTTTCTGTTGGGACAAGACTCTTTTATTATGAAAAAGAAAAATTAAATAGGACAAAAAGAAGTAATTTTATAAAAATATTTTGGAAAAGAGGCATTAAGTCCTCACATAAGGAATTTTATGTAAGGAGACCATCACAACTCACCCCTTTGTTTATAATATATTCAAATGGAAAATTGGATCTACGATATAGATTTTCAATAATATACCCCATACATGAATTAATATCCCAGAATCTCAACCACTGTGATGTATACATTATGGTTAGGTTAATATTACGAGTTCTAAGAACTTTCACAATTGTCAAGGAATCAAATTCCACCAATAATGTATCCTTGTTTCACTCCCTATACCTATAAACCACATTAATTGACCAATAATTTCATCCTCAACAGTTGAGGATATTCTACTAGAACCATAAATACATTACATGATCTCACAATTATGATATTGAAATATAGATCCAAGTCCTTCAATACCTAGTTTCCCTCAATATGATCCCTCATAATTGCATTTGATCCATCCAATAAATGAAGAATTCCATATAAATTCAAAACTTCCAATACTAGGAAAACATTTACCTACAATATTATATCATTTATGAACATAAAAACCATTTATGTAACATAAAAAAAATTACCTACAATATTATATCGCATATTGATATGAGCATGCACATGAATCCCCTTTTTCAGTATTTTTTAGATGACATGAATTAATTCTTCACTTGTCACTAGATACTAGTTAATAAAATGTGGAGAGAGATAGAGAGTTGAGAATGTGTTTTGAGCTGACCATAGATGGAGTAGTCCTAAATAGGCTAGCGATCCAATATCATAATATGCTATAAGAATCATTATATATTGTATTCCCTGATAGATAATTCATATCCAATGATACATAATTTTGTAAAATATGTGTTCTATAATACAACATACATTATATAATACTATTGATATGATGATAGATTTTTATAAACATGAAAAATAACTATCATGAGAGACTAAATACCATATCGTAGAGTACGATGTGAAAAACTGAAGGATTTAAATCATTTCACAACATAAGATATCATATATCATATAGAATGAACATATTGAAGATTTCAATATCTTATATGGTATAGATATTTGAATTTATAATTTTGAATCATATTTGATGATATAAATTTTGATTTGGATATGATATATAAATTCTTTATTTTCAAGCATTACTTATCAAACAATAAAATATTTAATGGTTCTAATTCAAGTAATGGGTATCTCAAGATAAATTAATAGTAAATCAATATAAAAACCATTAGAAATAAAGAAACCATATAATACTATGAATTTAATACAAATCTATATAAACCATAAATTGAGAATATTTAAATTACACCATAGATTCAAACTGCTACTAAAATCAATCAATAATTACTAAATAAAATATAAAATTTCCCAAAAAAATATTCCCTCTAAGTCATATCTTGTGGATAATCAGAATTAACCATCTATTTGGAGGGATTATCCTTATATATCATGATATTATATTACCATATAGTAGTTAAAAGAGAATAATGAAGATAGATTCAGAAGGATGGTATATTATCGATTACAATTATTGTTGAGGTTTATCCACTAGAATATCAAGCCCCACATAAATCATTTTGTTGGATTCTCAAAAAACCCTATACATTTACTCATGTGTTATGAGTAAATGGAATATTGTTTAGTACACTTAGTAAATTTAGTATGATATAAATACCATTCATTTCCTCATATAAGACTTTAAATTGAAGAGAAAAACATGGATGGGTGATTAAAAAAAATATAATTATTAATGTTCAATGTCCTTCAAAAATCATAGGCAAAAATATGAATTCTACATTATGATTAAAAATACCATATGATATGACCAATTATACAATATATTTGGATAAGGTAGATCCAAAATTATTTACCCATAATTTATTAAATGATGTACCCAAAATATTAAAACATGATTATTTTAATATTTATTTCATACCCAATAATATTACCTTATCATATAATATTATATTAAATACATCTTACCACACGTAATTTTATGTGTAAGGAATATATCCCTAATAATCTAGGTAAGTATTACTCTAGGTTGGAACTTTGATGTTTATTAAGAATATGGGGACAACCCTATATTTGGATTATATTTAGATAGATGATTTTATAACATTAATATAAATTTTATATATATTGTTTATTGATCGATTTTTTATGACATAGTGTTATTTAGAATATTTATGTTGGATAACATGGCCATTATTCTTTTTATGGAGTTGATTGGGATGAAATGTAAATTTTTATTACATTATTATTCTTAAGGGATCTCATGCCTATTATTTGATAATTCCATGATAGAAAAACCAATCCCATTATTATGTGATGAAAAGGAAATAGGCCTATGGAATATAATGGAAATGCATGTTCATTAACGATGAGGGTGGAAATATATCCATATTTACATGCTATCACACTTATAAGTGTGATGTGATGGACATGGTGAGATTCTTTCAAGGAAAGAGATGGGGTTCCCAAACTAGAATTATTGTCATAGAATTTGATGACATATCTATTCATGTGGAATTATACTATGGATTTTTTGGCCTTGTGGTTATGACCATGTCTATGAATGATATGATTTCTTTGTTTATATAGTTAGGGAAGGATGTATCCTATTATGTGATAGCTCAGTGATTCAATATGAACTTTCATACTATTATAACATGGCTTTAATGGCTATTATTATGAGTTGGTTATCAGGATTTACAACCAATATGTTGATTCTTATGGAATCATAAGATTATTAAGAACTATTGTAATATTATTTTTAAAAAAATTACACATGATTTATCAACTATAATATGATGATATGTTATGCTAATGCTTATGACTAGGGATAAGATGCCCAATCGACATATGATTAATATATTGAAAGACACTTGAACAGTAGCCAAAAATATGAATTTTCACACACTTATAGCTGTTTATTACTCTTAACTGTCAAATATTTATTATTTTTATATTATTTTTTATTTATTTTAATGTTATCATATCATACATGAAAATTTATTAATTTGATATAGTTAGGAAAACTATTGGTTGTGGCTACTGACATGTTCTCATATGCAACAAAAATTCCCCGATACCCAAGTAGATATTTTGTCTCATGATCCAGGTAGTGGTAGGGGATATTTAGTTGATTTATTTGATATGAATATTGGAAATTTTTAGTAATTGTGACTAGGCATGAATTCAGGACTAGTTTTTTTTATAAAATATTGTACATATTCATGGTCCATGTGGTATTAAATCTACTAACATGTTTTCTTGTTTATATATATATATTCCCACATGATATTATAAGTACACATTTCAATATAACCATGTATTTTCATTCACTACCAATTACATGTGGAAATGATTTCATAATTTTATTGTTATTTTGATGATTTTAAAATATATTACGTATACATTGATTTATCATTATCTATACCAAAAATGGAATAATATAACCTATTTACACAAATACCCTCACCAAAGTTCAGAATACATTAGAGTAATCACAGGTGAGGATTATGTATTTGACACATGGTCCATTCTTATATGAGGTGAACAAGTCCAAGGATGTTATAAATTTGTATCAATTACTTATTTTTATTTTTCATTTTTTATTTTGGATTGGGTGCATTGATATTAAATATTGTGATCTTTTGAGATGAACCTCATACATGAGCTTAATAAATATCAAATTACATTGAATAAAATTTTATTTATAGGGGTTTTATGTTATAATTTTATTATTTTTTGTAATATTATGCATTTGGTTTTTGGTATATAGTTTATTTTTTAATCGTGGTCACAGGTACTATTCGTGTTTGTATTCATTCATAATTTTTCACACATTATATTCACATAGAATATTTTTTCTTGATTTTGTGCGAGAACCTTTTATATGATATGTGATTTATTTATTTAATGTTCCAACAAGAACATATGTAATACTTTATTATATAACTTGATGATGAAATTATACATAACCATGCTGTAATTATTTTTCATTTTTATTATATTGATAATGTGAATCATAACTATATATTATTCTTAAAATGAGATTTGGTAGCCTGGTCTAGAAAGATCTATCAATCTTTTGTGTGACTCCAAGTATACTAGTCTTTGTGTCGAGAAAAGCATAATGCTCTACATTTTATTTATTATTTTTTTATATTTTTTAATCTATTATTAATGTGTTTTTAAGGAATATTTTAATCATTTTATCAAAATATTGTTGTGAATAACTCCTTTTGAGTGGAATTTTGGTGGGAAAACTAATATACCATACGTTATTGAGCTATATACCCTAATTGAACCTAAACTTCATCGTCATTAGTAGCTCCATGAGAGCCTTCTTTATGTGAAATAGTTTATGGGACATGGAGCTTTGAAAGGTGATGATTCATTTTTTAGATTTGAATAGAGAGTTTAACCTATAGCATACACCTATACACTCTACATTGGTTGGAAATCAGGTTATAGATTTTGGGTATATTCTTTCCAAACTATTTCCAACCATAATGAGATCCCACCTATGAAGTTGGTAAATCTTACAATGTATATTCATTAAGGACCTACAAATAAATTTTGGTTTTCCTAGTATAAGTTGATCAATATGGGGATTATCCTTGTAAGACACTAATTTTTATTTATAAAACCATTTCTTTCAAGATACACTATTACAACATGGGGATTATGAGTTTATAATTATTTTTTGGGAGCATGTCAGCAATAGACTATGTGTATTGATTTAACAATTTCATTAGTTCTCTCTATCTCTGGTGGGTGATAACATTTCTAGGGTTTTCAATTTTATGGATGGGATAAAGAATAATATATAATTTAAGGTGAAAATATTAAATATTAATTCCTTTTATGATGTTATAAATCATTCATGTATTATATAGGGGAACCTGGTTGGGGATAAGGTTATTATACCAAGTAATAGAGTGGATATTTAGGTAATTTGAAGTGAAATTTTGGTTATTTGTTATAGAGAGATGATTATAATTCTAGTTAGGTGAGTGTTTCAAAATACACTTAAAATTATAGGACTATGATGATATGTTATTATTGTATAAAGATAGGTAATATGTGACCTTAGTGGCATCAATCGCCAATGGAGTGTCATTGTTATACACCGATGGAATATTTTCGACGCTGTTGTTTTTCAAATATCTTCTCATTCACCTTATAAAGGTACAAATATAGTATCAGGTCTTAGTTACTGGATTATGTACATTATCATTCTATGGTAGTTTGAATTATTGTTGCTAGTCAGGGTTTGTGGGTGGTCAAGGTTATAAGAGATAATAGAGGAAGAAGTGTAGTTATCCTTATGGTATTTGGTTATAAAAAGTTCAAGGGAATAGATTCATTCCATATTCATGATCTTGAGATGATATTTGGTTACTGTGATGAGGGTCCTTTAACTTTTTGAGGTATTATCTAGTAGAATCTATACATGCACCATATTTATTTGATACTTGTTCTTTTCATTCAGTTACACATACTCATTATGATACTGATATGGAGTTAACAAATGAGTAATTAAATGGGGTGAGGTTTATTTATATTACGAAAGGGGTGTGATTTAAGGGTACTTTCATATATATAGAGTGAAACATCATGATTAGTGTGTGTAGAAATATTTGGTATTTCACCATGATAGAGATGTTCAACTTTGATGTGATCCTAGGTATAGACTATTTGACTTGATATAGAGTGTAAATAAACTACATTATCTAATGAGTATTGTTCATGTCAATTAAGGGTGATTTTTAACCCCTTTATGGTTAGTGAGATTTATAGAAAGTCCATTTAGACATTGACTATCGCTAGTTGTGGATTATTTTAGTCTACTTTTCCATTGTGGTTTTTGATGTACCCAAATGTGTTCGTGAAGATGATGTGGTATTTTTTTCAACATGAATAAATGAAAATTTTATTTATTTTGTATGAATTTCTACCACCATATATTTAGAAGGATATAAAGAAGATATTTTTCATGAATAAAGGGGAAATAAGTACATTCTACTACTTTTTGTGTATTATTGTAAATGAATTTAGTGAAGTAGTACCATATATGTAATAATTCATGATTTAATATTAAATTCATAAAAAATTAATTGATAAGGTGAAATCATTCTATCCATAAAAATGTTCAACTGAATTTTTACTAAATTATCATAGGGAGAATAAAGATTCAATATTGATGGAATGACTAACCTAATTTGTGATAGGTTGTGAAGAATCCATTTGATATTGTAATGTCCGAACCTGGCTTACCACTAAACTAATAGCTGAACCAGATCTCCACATGGCCTCAAGTGCATTTCCCCAAACTCTAGAGGCTACCGACTAGCAGCAACGGCCTACGGTGTGATAGTGGGAAAACTATACCCTCATTGGAAGAGTTTATCACAAGGGAAAAAATATGAAAAAATATCAGAAGTAGTAACAGTATATGACTGAATAAAAATAGTGGAAGTCTGATAGATAAATATTCAAGTCTCAAACCATTAAAATGACAATTCAGCATGTTATATGTTCTAAGAAAGCAGCCAAAATAGGATACACTACAATCAGATACAAATACGATAGTAGTATAGAAACATAAAAAAACATCAAAGTATTGCAAGCCTTAGCTTGGTCCCATGCTCTCATACTCCTAAGAATAAAGCATGTACCAGAATAAGGGTGAATTCCCTTATCAACACCTGCAATCATATAATCTATTTGGGCCTAAAAACATGACCCAATAGGGTGTGAGACTATTCACAGTAGGAAATCACCAAATATCCATGCCTAAAAGTCTGTGAATATTTTCAATAACAGTAAAGGAAAACAGTAACCGGGAAGTACTCAAGTAAACTATTCAATTATTCTCTTTATTTTCTCTAGCAGTTAAATTTCATTTAAGTGAAACTATCTCATGATTTGGCCTTAGCCTGTCAATCTCCTATATATTTTCAAGCACAACATATGTCTCAGAAGATCATCTAGGTAAATAAGTGAAGACCGAATCCAATATTGTGCTTCGGCTTAGAATATTCATCATAAGTCATCTCTTTTCATTTTATAAGTTCTATGAAAAAGGTCTCCATGTCCGGCCTAGGCCCGTCGACTCCCCGTACCAAAGTAACTATTAACTCCTAACATAACCATTTCTAATTTAAGAATATCAGTATTTCAACATTTAATCATTTTTTTAGTTTCCAATAGAGACCATTCTAAGTATCCCTCAGTTGATTATAGATTCTCTTGACATTTACAAATAAGACTCAGTGAGCCCGACCACCAAAACTGTGGATCGCTCACGGCATTTAGTTAATTATCCTCTTTTGTCCATCCATTGAATTTTAAATGAGACATTAGTTCACCCATGGTAAGTAAGGTGTAATTAGTCACATGAGCCCGAAATTGTCTTTTAATTGAGACTGTGGATCTCCCATGGCTAATTAACTCTTTTAATAATTTATCATTTCATTTAAAAAACAACACATGTGAATTAAACTATCACATTTCTTTAAACATAACAACTCACATGGGAAATTCACATAGCAGTAAACACATGCAAATTAAACTATTACATGGTTTTAGTCATAACATTTCACATGGGCATTTCACAGAACAACATATAATTTTAATCAATCCCATAAAAGAAAACATTCACAGGCCTCAAAGGAATTATTTCCCAATAGCTAACAATGTGGAACACATCCATAGGTTGTCCCTAAATCAATCAAACTATAATAAAATGCTTCCATTTTCATATAATCAAATACCTAAAAATCATTAGGTATCAACAAGTGTCAATTAAAGTGAATAGTAATACCCAAAATGGCCTCATGCTATTTTGTCACATATAATCATATTGACTTTTAATGAATATCACAAGACCACCTACCTTATTGTCGTATAGCTGATATAATCTGACGACGACCCTTGAATCGACATAGAACAGTGTAGATATAAGAAAAGAGGAAAATAATTCAACCATTAATAAATTCCTCAAGAGCAGAAATCAACAAGAACAACTCCAGGAGAAGAATGCTCTTACTAAGAGGAATCCAATGAGACCAACGACACATCAATCGGTTTCTGGATGACGAAATGGGAGAATAAAATGTTCCTGCCACTCATTCATCTTCACCTGACCACTCCTCTATCAAGAAGAAGAGAAAATGAGGATACTATCCATTTTAAGACGAATTTTAGTAGTAAACAGAGTGTAAGTTCATATACATGGCATTTACATCATTTTAATTTTCATCAGTCTTCCGACAAACTTTACACGTCCCACACTGACATTTCCCACATGACTACACGGTCAGTACTAGGAAGTGCACGATATGTAGTGGCCTTTTCTTCTCTTCTTGGCCAACAAAAGCACACACAATGTATCACCATCTTACACGACCAGACCACATGGCGTGTCCATTTGATTACACGATGTGTTCTAATAAAACATAACATTTTCTAGTTTTCCTTGTTTTATAAAAAATAAATCAATGGAAAAGAAAAAAAATAAAGAAATAATACCTCATAAGAAGAACCAGTATCTTCCAAAACATCCCCCTTTAAAGAAATTTTTTCCCAAATTTCCCTTCCAATGGTGACGAAGGAATATCTAATAATAACTCTGGCTAATGAGCACATACGTCGGCCTCCCTCTCCCATGTCTCATCCTGTACTCAGTCATGATGCTATAGCACCCGTACAACTGGAACAAACCATCCTTAGGGAATCTTCATGCTTCAGTCAACTATAGGAATCAGATGCCTCGTGAAGGATTCGTCAACCTGAATCTCATCCTCCTCAGGCTGAAAAACGTGATACGGGTCTGAGTAATAGTGGAAAAAATGAGATACATAGAAGTCATCGTGCATGGATCGGTACCTCTGAGGCAACTCAAACTTATAGGCAACTGACCCAACTTGTTCCAAAATCTCAAAAGGTCCGACATATTAGTGTGAAAGCTAACCCTGTCTCCTGATCCTCTTATGTACCAATCTTGGTACGGCATGTAAGAAAACTTGATCCTTGACCTCAAACACCAAGGGTACTCTATGGAAATATAAATAAGATTTTTGATGACATTGCGCATTAGACATCCATCTCTAAATCAAGTGAATCTTTTTAGTAATATCCTAGACAAGATGAGGTACCAACATAAATGCCTCTCCTACTTCCATCCAACACAGGGGTGATCGACATTGACTACTGGACAAATCCTCACATGGTGACATCATAATTGTATCCTAAAATATATTAGTATAGGAAAAATCAACCAGGGGTATATGTCTCTCCCATGAACTGCCAAAATCCAATGAACATGAACAGAACATGTCCTATGACACCTAAATCGTGCACTCTAACTGGCCATCTGTCTGAGGGTGGTAAGCTATTCTCAGAAGCACCTGTTTACCCAGTGCCCTCTAAAATCTCTGCTAGAAATGAGAAATAAAGAAGGAGTCCCTATCTGGAATTATAGAAAGAAGAACCCCATTAAGTCATACCACTTCTAGAATATATAACTTCCCAAGATAATCAACACCAAATGTCTCTTTAATCAGAAAGAAGTGAGCGAACTTTGTAATCCTATCAACTATGATCCAAAACGAATCATTACCTCTAGGCGACCTTGGTAGCCCTATCACAAAATCCATCATAGAATCATCCTATTTCCACTCAGGAATGTATAACTGCTACAAAAATCTAACTGGCCGCTGATGTTCCACCTTCACCTGCTAACAGGTGGAACACCTCATAACAAAACAAGCTACATCCTACTTCATACCCAGCCACCAGTACTGACGGCAGAAGTCACAGTATGCCATGGTGACTCCGGGATGCACTGCCCAAGATGAATCATGAAACTCCCACATTATCTCCTCGCATATATCCTCTGAAACCCACACATGTCCATGAACATGCAGAACTTCAACCTCACCAATCGTCCATCCAGGAGGAGGGTCCTCACCTGCCACACTATCCCGTAGAACAAGGCCTTTAGAATCAGATAGATGAATTATCCTCATTGTGTCCAGTAGGGTAGAGGTAACAACCAAGGATGATAGATATGTCTGTCCCTGACTGTTGTGAACTCCTAAATGTATCTTAGAGAATAAAGTTGTTAACTACCACTCACTGCTGGTCTTTTGCATGACCTGCATCTGAGTTATCCTACTCATTGCATCATCCACTACATTACATTTCCCATGTATATAGGCAAGCTCAATGTCAAACTACTAAAGGTATTCAACCCACCTTCATTGTACCATATTCAAATAATGTTGATTTTAGATGTATTTGAGACTTGTTTGGTCTGTGTACACCACAAAACGCTCCCCCAATAAATATTTTCTCCAACAGCGCAAATCATAGAATACTGTAGCCAACTCAAGATCATGCAACATTTAATTTATCTCATGTGGCATTGACTGACGAGACCTGTATGAAACTACTTGATCCCCATGCATAAGCACTACTCTCAGACCGATACTTGATGAATCGTAGTACATAGTGTAAATTCTACCTGGTTCAGGAAGAATCAGTATCATTTCTAAAGTAAAATGTCCCTTAAACTCTTGAAAGGCTGTGTCACAAGAATTTTACCATTCAAACATTACACCCTTTTTATTCAAGCCTATCATTGGTGCTGCTAAGTTCAAGAAGTATTTTATAAAATGCCTGTAGTAACCAAATAGACCAAAGAAGCTCTGAACCTCAAAAATGTTCTTGGACTACTCCCAGGTAACTACTGATCTTACCTTCTCTAGGTCCACTGATACTCCACTCTCTAAGATGATGTGAACCAGAAAGTGAATCTAATCAATCTAGAAGTGAAATTTTGTGAGATTAGCATATAACTGATGCTCTCTTAGGGTATTCAAAATGATCTCAAGGTTTTTTTCATGGTCGGGTCAATTGTTATAATACACCAAGATATGATCCACGAAAACCAACACAAAATAATTTAGTTAAAGATGAAACACTCAGTTCATCAGCACCATAAAAACTTTTGGTGCATTCATGAGACCAAACGACATAACCATGTACTCATAGAGACCGTACCTTCTATTAAAGGTTGCACGAGGTACGCCTGTAGGTCGAACACATACCTGGTAATATCCTGACATCAAATTAATCTTTTAGAACACTTAATCCCCTTGAATCTGATCAAATAGTTCATCAATCCATGGTAAGGGATATCAATTTTTAACCGTCAACTGGTTCAGTTTCCTATAGTACACACATAACCTAAGAGTACTATATGCCTTCTTCGAGAAAAGGATTGGTGAACCCCAAGGTGATGTTCTGGGTCGAATAAACCCTCAGCTTCTAGATCTTCTAACTACCTCATAACCTTATGCAACTCCATCATAGACATTATATAAGGAGGATTGGATACTGGTGCAACACTTTCCACTAGCTCGATAGTGAACTCCACCTCTCTAACCATAGGTAAGCCTGAGAAGTCATCTGGGATGACGTCCCTGAAATGATCAAACATTGTAGGAAAATATACCTGACATGTTCCATGACCATCCAGATATAAACTCGCAATCTAGGATATTATCCCACCCATCCCACAATGCTCGGGTCCATCTCGACTCTCCTGGACATCCCATTTGCCTTTATGTAGATACTCTCCACCCTCTGGTGATGTAAAACTCACCCTACAGTGATAGAAATTAATGAAGACCAAATATGGTACCAGCCAATCCATTCTCAGGATGACATCAAACCCCGTCATCTCAATGACATAGAGGTCCCATAGAATGTGACACCCTAAAATATCAAGGGGGAACTCCCTGCAATGACACACACCTACCATTCTGATCCCTAGCAGAATTTCAACAATCACAGTGTTCTCAGATGTATTAACACATATCCCAAGGCTCTCCAAAATGTGCAGAGATTTTAAACTATGTGTTTAAACTGTATGAAAAAGTGAAAAGATAAAACAGAGGTGACTAGAATAGTACCTCTAATAGTAGAAGGTTTAAGATCCTTCTCATATAGGGTCTATTGCACTGTATATGTCTAACCTGTACCATGGTCCTGTGACATAGCAGGGCTACCCTGATCTGACCTGATCGGCTGTCAGTGAGATGTTGGGGTTTGGCTACCGTGGCCATGCACAACATCTTTGCCTACATGCCCCAACATATTCTAGTTTACAGACTGTTGAGAAGCAACTGACCCTACTCCTGTATGTGTATTCTATACAGAACCTCTCTAACTATCCATTGGTGGGAACATCTTGAAGAAACGTTGTAGATGGACCATCTTTCCGTAATCTTGACACTCAATTGGGTCCTTCAGGAATTGAGGTCTCATATTCCAAACTCTTCCACACTGATAAAACCTCATATGGATACTAGATGAAACATCCTAACCTCTCGCCCGTGAGAAAACTCAGTACAATGATTTTGTCTTTCAGTTGAGAGAGTGCCAGATCTCGATGTCGAACGACTCTGGCATGCACCCCTATATTCCTGTAGGTTGTGCTTGGTAATCATCACCTAATTCACAATTTAATGCACATAAAGAAACCTAAAAACGTTCAACTATTCTTGTATTTCATATCGAAGACCATCCTCAAATAGAGTATCTCTCAACGCCTCGTCACCCATCATAATAGCTGCAAATCGCTAAAGCTCTGTAAAGTAGGCAGAATATTTCATTACTGACATAGTACCATTCTCTAGATTCCTGAACTCCTGGGCTTGATCGGCCCAGAGGGTATTAGGAAAGAAGTATTCACAGAAGACTTTCAGGAAGTCTCCCTATTCCATGGCCTGATGGTGCTCTTCCTGCGTGATAACACCCCACCACCTCTTGGAAGAATCACATAGCATATAAGTCGCATAGTTGAACCTCCTATCCAGAGGTGTCCTAAGATTATCAAAGATAGTTAGTACTGATTCATCCATGATCCTGTAACTTTTGGTCAGCCATCCCCAGAAAAATTAGACGGATACTGTTGCTGGAATATACGCTTCAGCTCTGCCATAATTGTGGCTGCATACGGTGCTCCCTAGAAGGTCGACAAGAACCTCACAAATCATTCTTGGAACTGTGTGTTTGCACCCGCGTCCAATATAATGACTGGTGTCATAGCAGGCACAACTATAGGATCCATCAGTATCCCATGTCCTACCACCTCTAATGTATACTCACCACCACTCTCCTGATGCACTACTCGAGGTCGGTGTGGTGGCATTTCTATGTAAGGTCTAGTGCACACACCTCATCACTAGTTTTAACGAAGAGAGGACTACCACATAGAATTGGAAAACTGGATAGAGAAGGAAAAACACTCAAGGTTCTCAAAATAGGAGTACAGGATGTGTATAACTACTTATACGGTGTTTTCTCCTAGGACTCTACATGGGCGTGTACTTTTTCCCAACATGTCTGTGTAACAGCCCATGTAAACGACATGTTCCCCAAGAGACACAACATGTACTTGGATTTACCTTCCTACATAGATACTTCTACACATCTATAACTACACGGTTCTTCTAGTGTAGGGCTACACAACATGTTCACCATATACACATTACGTAAATCAAAATATTCATCCACCCGTGTCATTAGTCCCATAGATGGATACACAGTCGAATTCTACACGACGTGTACTAATATTACATGGTGGGTACTAATAAAAGATGGACAACCTATGTTCCCTCCTCATATAGAAGGTTACATATTCACAGATGACATAGAGTGTATACATGGTACACTGCGAGTTATTCTAAAAACATGGAACACATTCTTCTCCGAACAGGATAAACACAAGTCATGTTAGGATAGACTAAACGTCATGTATACTAGGTTTTTCAGGAAAGAAACTCCATATTTCCCAAAAAAACCCATGTTCTGCCGAAAACCAACCAACATAATGCCAAATTTCGATCTATGAGGGCCCATACTCCACATAGATCAATTTTTCAAACCCATGAAGAACATAACATGATATGATTATAGATAAAAACATAATCATAATAATCCAAATTAAGGTGTAAGAGGGCCCATACACCTCTAGAACCAAATTTTGGCATCCATTATATCCAAACCATAGCACATACTAATACACCTATCACAACCGTAGGAATAACTATTACATAATCTATTACAACAGCATGCGATAACTAATTCATTCTAGATGGCATGGCATAATACATGGAATGTGTTTCTAACAAGTGCCAATATGATCAATGAGATGGCATACCCTCATATCATTGGGTTGAAACCAAAATAGATCCCATAATTGTATCAATAGTTATAGAAGAAATCAAGTGCGTCACCCATCAATGAAATCCGTACAACTGTAAAACAAGAAAATCACAATTCATTCTAGGTAATTCAGTTATTCCCTGTACACGAGTTATCTACTCCCAAGTATAGATTATTACCAAATCCATTTTTTCCTTACTATCCTATCTATTGGCTCAAATATTAAGTCAAGAAAGACTAAATACTATGATACCACTTTGTAACGTCCCAACCTAGCATTCCACTAAACCGATATCTAGACCAGTTCTCCACCGGGCCTCAAGTGCATTTCCCTAAACGCAAGAGGTTTCCGACTAGCAGCAAGGGCCTAGGGTGTGATAGTGGGAAAACTATTCCTTCATTGGAAGAGTGTAACACAACGGAAGAATTATGAAGAAATAAAAGAAGCAGTAATGGTATATGACTGAAACAAAATAGTAGAAGTCTGATAGATAAATATCCAAGCAACAAACCATAGAAATGATAATGCAACATGTTATATATTCTAAGAAAGCACCCAAAATAGGATACAATGAAATCAGATACAAATACAATAGAAATACAGAGGAAGAATTAAAACTCATATGCATCGCAAGCCTCGACTTGGTCCAATTCTCTCATGATCCTAAGCAGCAATAAAGTACCTGAATAAGGGTTCTTTTTCTTATCAACACCTGAAATCATATAATCTATTTGGGTCTAAAAGCATGAACCAAACAATGTGTGAGACTAATCCCATTAGGCATCCCCCAAATATCTGTTCCTAACAGTCAGTGAATACATGAAATAACAGTAAAGGAAAATAGCAACCAGGAAGTACTCAAATAAACAATTAATTTATTCTGTTTATGTTCTTTAGTAGTTTAATTTAATTTAAGTGAAACTATATTGAGATTAAGCCTTAGGCTAGAAATCCCCAGTATAGAAGAAAAAACATCAGATGTCTTAAATAATGATCTAGGTAAATAAGTGAAGACCGAATTCAAGCTTGTGCTTTGTTTTGGAAGATGCATCATAAGTAATCCAATTTCATTTAACAAGTTCTGTGAACAAAGGACTCAAAGTCCAGCCAAGGAATGTTGACTCCCCATACCAAAGTAATTGTCACCTCATGACATAACCAGTTCACATTTAATATTATAATCATTTCAGAAATTA
This sequence comes from Viscum album, assembly GCA_963277665.1. Lineage (NCBI taxonomy): Eukaryota > Viridiplantae > Streptophyta > Magnoliopsida > Santalales > Viscaceae > Viscum > Viscum album. The sequence continues at coordinate 782,569,808 of OY728145.1, forward strand.
ATCATTTTTTCAGTTTCCAATAGAGACCATTCTAAGTATCCCTCAATGGATCAAATATTCGCTCGACATTTACAAAGAAGACTCAGTGATCCCGACCACCAAAACTATGGCTCTCTCATGGCCTTTAAGTAATTATCCTATTGATTCTATCTATTTCATTTTAACTGAGACAATGGTTCACCCAAGGTATGTATTGTTTAATTAGTCACATGAGAATGAAATTTTATTTTAACTAACCCTATGGCTCTCCCATGACTAATTACCCCTTTTAATCATTTATCATTTCATTTAAAAAACAACACATAGGAATTAAACTATTACATAGAAATAAACATAACAACTCACGTGGGAAATTCACATAGGAGAAAACACATGAAAATTAAATGTTTATATGGTTTTAGTCATAACAGCTCATGTGGTAATTTCACAAAACAACATATCATTTTACTTAATCCCATAAAGGTAAAAATTAACACACCTCAAAGGCGTTCTTGCCCAAAGGTTAACAATGGGGAACACAGCCATGGGGTGTCCCTAAAACAAAAAAACCGAAATCATATGCTCTAATTTTATTATAATAAAATACCAAAACAACATTAAGTATCAACAGGTTTCAATTCTAGAGAAAATAATACCAAAAAATGGTCTCATACCATTTTGGCAGATATATCATCTCTATATTTAAAGAAAGGCACAATACCACCTACCTAGATGTCTTATAACCGATATAATCTGACGTCGACCCTTGAATCAACCTAGAATGGTGTAGATCTAAGAAAAGAGGTAAGTCATTCAACCTTCAATAACATCATCAAGAGCATAAATCAACAAAAGCGTCTCAAGGATAAAAATTCATTACAATTAGGAATCCAATGATACTGATTACACCTAAATCAGTTTTTGGATGATGAAATAGGAGAAGGAAATGTTCTCATGGATCCTTCTTCTTCACCTAGAAGCTCCTCTATCCAGAAGAAAAGAAAACGAGGCTACTGCCCATTTTAAGCAGAATTTTATTATTAAACGGAATGTAATTTCACATACACGTCTTGTTCATTATTTTATGTTTCATTATTTCGTCGAGTTACATTACACATCCCCCACCGACCTTGCCGACATGACTACACGGTGTGTACAAAGAATTACCCAGCATGTAGTGGCCTTTTCTTCTCTTCTTGTCCTATAGGAGCACACACCGTGTATTCCCATCTTACATGGCCAGACCACATGTCGGGTACATAGGATCACACAACATGTTTTACTAAAAAATAACATTTTTTTATTTTTCCTTGTTTTCTCAAAAACAACTCAAAGGAAAAGGAAAAAATGAAGAAAAAATACCTTATAAGAAGAACCAGGTTCTTACCGATATAATATTGATTTAAAAGCTAATATTGTATAATAACGGAAATATTTTGATGATGATTTTGAGGTTTTTATAATGTTTTTTGATGTTTAAAATTTTTTATGAACTTATTAATTTTTTAATAAGTATAATATTATCTTTCTGAATAAATAAAAATAAAAATTTCATAAACTCGATGTTGTAACTCTTAATGTTTGAGTTTTTTTAAGTTGATAGCCCTAATAGCGCTCAATGATTTAATTAGTATGGGTTATATTTTTGGAGTTGATAAAATTATAATATTAAATCATAATAATGATCAAGGAGATTGTAATTTTTATCATTATATGGTTCTATTCAACTTTATAATTTTTATCCATCCTTATAAAAAACAATAAAATTTACCAAAATTTACAAAACTGCAAGGACCATCTGGTAACTTTATAACGATCCCTATATTATGAAACATTGAGTTTTTTTCCATAACATAAATTATATTTTGTTGAAACATATTAAATGAAGAAATATAGACTTTAATATTCATATTATAATAATAAACCAGATGAATATTTCTTATGTATTAATTACTAAAAAACCTCAATGTAAAAAAGTTGTGAGTCAAGATGAGTGTTGAGATCAGATCCACAATGTGAGCTATAGTTAAATGATGTAATTCTTATGTCCATTCATACATTGATGAAGATTAAAAAAAATATATGAGAATAGTTTTTATATAATATTATATTAGGTTCATGGGGGTAAAATTACAATAATGCACACCTACACTACACACATAGGCTAGAATGGTAGGTCATAGCCCCCAGGGGATAACCCTCACAAACAACTATTTATTTATTACATTTTTTGGGATCAATATAACATTGGTCATGAAGACAATTACATGGACCATATACCCCCCATTGGATGGACCGAAGGCCCTACATGTATCATGCCTATATCACTTCCTACCCATTAGGCCTGTAGCACCACACCCTTTGATGTACTAAAGGCCCTTTGTGTTATGAATGTTCAAACTAGTTGTCTTAAGCCCCTATGGATTTTATATCATATTTAAAAAATATCATGATATCCATGTTGAATTAAAATAGTATATTTGACCAAGATTAATGATGATATTAAGGAATCATTCAGAACTAAAATATTCATTTGTTTGAATAAATAGATCACCTTCCATTATGATTTTTGGTGTTATCAAAATTCAAGGAAGAAAAACAATAATTTGAACAATTTAGTGAATATAAAATAGAAAAATGGATAAGGGGAATAGTAACTTGAGATATATTTTATTGCTGTGATTTTTATAAAGAAACTATAACCTCTTAAAGAAAGAGGACTTGATAATCTAGTTATCAAAATATCATTCAAGTATCAAAGGAGAGAAAAAACAGATGAGATATATGACGATTGTGTACACCAATGAAGAAGAAGGTGAATTTTTAAGATACAAAAATATTATAGAGTGTGAAAATATTGAGGATGAGGTATCTCCTAAATCTAAATATGAACTATTAGAGTAGTTTGAAAATAAGAAGAAAGGATGACATAAATTTATATAATGATGGAGGAGTAGCCGAAGAACTATATGTTAGTTAAAATAAGATTCCATTAAAGGAAAATGTTAAATAGTGATGAAAAGTAGGAATATGTTTTCCAATGGGATTCAAGAAATCATAGTGTGAATCTATGTTCACTGTGTTTCTATAAGGGCATTAGAAATATTAATGGAGAACCAACTTGTGTCTATGGTGTAGAATCCATGACCTGTGTGTTTAACCAATCATACCATGATGTATGATCTGATATCAAGGTCGAGCCTTCTAAAAATTTATGTGGCATATTAAATTTACATTAAAAAGTATTTTGTTGTGCTTCTGAGAAACACATTGAGAGGATTGATATCATAATTTTCCACATTGGTAAAAATAATATAAAGAGTTCATATAAAGAGATAACTAATTCAACCCCCTCTTAGGGATTTGACCAGATATGGGCATATTAGTTGGAATCAAATAATTAAAAGGATCCATATAGATGATATTTACATTTTATATAGGATAATCTTAATTTTTTAACAATATGGGAGTCCATACATTCGTTGGTAAGAACTTTCAAAATTGAAAAAATATATTCTTTCCCTAACTTATATCAAATGAAATGGAGGTATTGGATGAAAATAGATTTCTATTTCCACCAATTATTAATAGTAATCTTATTTCGCTTTCTGATAAGAGAATTATGTTTGTTAATGAAATAAAAAATTCCTTTCTTATGTCTCTGTAAAAAAAATTGTGCACAATGTCATGGGGATTTAAGATTCAAATTAATTATGATATAAATTTGAGAATAGTTACGAAGGTAAACTTAATGTCAAAGTGGATAAATAAAAACTTGGAGATATTGGTTTAATGATATTAAGATAGATAATGAAGAAAAAAATTATGAAAATTTAACATTACTCAATGGAAAAAATCTGTAATATCAATGGATTTGGAGAATATTTAAGTGATTCTGTTATTTTGAGAGAGTTGATGAGAAATTTTAGAGAAAGATTTAGTCTTAATATTTTATCCTTGGAAGACTGATAATATATCTATACTTTCTATGAAATGTGTAATATTTATATTTCTAGAAATATAATTAAATTTTTTTGTGGCCATGAGAAAGATAAACTTTCAAGATAATGAAGAAACACAATCATGTGATTATTATAAAGAGTAAGGGGATAATGTTTTGAATAGAATTGTTTTTATTTTTAAAAAATTATAATAAGGGAAAGAGAAAGAGTAATAAAATCCACCATGATTTTATAGCTATAATGGGATATGAATTTTTACAATAAGATATCCAAAATAGAAGGCTATAGAATATGATTCATATGAATATGGTGGTAAATTTTAGAAAGATATGTGGGGTAATATTATAAAATATTCAATTAAATCATGTGGATGCAGGAATAATTTCTTCAAAGAAAAAGAAAAAAATTGGTGGGAGAAGAAAAATGAACTTACTTAATAATAATTTTAATCTTCTTGGTAGATTAATAATATTATGGATCTTATTGAATTTTGTTTTTATACATCAAGAATTTATGATGATGAAAGTGTACTAATAGATTTGGAATACATGTAAAAGAATGAATTACAAGCATCTATTAAGAAAAATACAAATCTCATTATAGATAAGTGGTAAAAAAAGGAAAGAAACAATTTGGCTGATGTAATGGGGTAGTTTGTAAAGAAAGAAGAAACATTCATTTAATAAATTAATAAAACAAATTGAGAGTGGAAAATAAAGATAAAATGGGGAGATAACTTAAATATAAAAGTATATAATAAATAGAGTAACTATACAAGACATAGTCAATGTGTCTTGAAGATCAATAGTATTTAAATAATATGAGATAAATCATTAAAAATCTATATGAAGTTAATGAATATTCAAGGAAAAATTCTGAAAAAGGGTTCATAGAGAAAGATTAATTATATTCTTAATAAATATTAATGAAATCATATTTCCCCAAATAATTCCAAATTTGAAACATCCCCTATATATCTTTGGACCATGACTACTAATGATATATCTACTTCTACATCAACTGATGAGTAAAATATAAACAAAATTTCAGTTCCACCTAAGAATATATAGGATCATCCTGAAGTAGGTAAGGAAATAATATTATTATAAAAAAATTATTATCTATATTAGAGGATAAGGTTCAATGTACTCTACTAGTGTACTGGGTTTTTATACACAAAGCCTTTTCATTCTAGTGAAATATGACATTACATGGGACGTGGAAAGAAATAAGAGAGAAATACTCTAAAAATTTGAGAATAGAATTTCAATGAATGCATGTTACGATTAGGAATTTAACTAATCATAACAAATAAAATAGTTTTTAAGGATTAGAAAAAATTTATTATCGAATTGATCAATATGGTGACAGAGGTAGGGAATGCATGACTATCCTATATTGATAGATTCTATATATTATGAATGGGAAGGGAATTCAGAATGTAAGGGAATAAATTTCAAGTTTTTTTTCACTACCATGAAATCATATGAGGAACGTAGGAAATATGTGTTGGGTAAAAAGGAGTGCTTAAATGGTTGACAAAATCAATTGGAAATGTATAAAAATACAAACAGAATGAAAAATAAATCTTATTCAAAAAGAGAATACATTTTTCCACTTGAAGACATTTAAGTTCATTTAAGACTGATTAAAATTATCTTCATAATGATTTAAAAGTATATATATAGATTTTTTTTACTTTTTTATAATAGGTATGAAGGATTTAATAACCATAAAAATATCTCATATATATTTGATGAAAAGGATGATGAATGAACAATGTAACGCCCTGACCCCAGTTACCTAGATTTGGTGCATTATTACATAACATTGGCATGATCACAAGAAATATCAAATCTCGAAAGACCGATTCATTTAGTAGCCTTGGAATAACTAGATACATTAATAAAGTTTACATTACATCATAAAATGAAAACTACAATAATATAGTCTCCATAGTCCACACTCTTATCCCCTCATACTATCCCTGCAAGTCATTCATAAATTACTTCTTCACATCCTGGGAAAAATAAAACATAGAAAAGGGGTGAGATCAAATTCCCAGTAAGGATAACAATATAGCGGAAACTTTCATAAATAAGAATAAAGATTTTAGGCAATGTATAACTAAAACAAAAGACTTTTAAACTTGAACTTAAACATAGTATGGAAAAAATAAAATGAAATAATTCCATTTACTTATTCACATGGATATTCTACTAATCGAATAATCACATGCCATATCAATAACCACTTTCATAACGATGGAATGCATAATGCTAGACTATCATAACCACATAGCCAAGGCCTCGTGCCAAGATTACAAATAAGATTTTTCCAAGGCCTTGTGCCAAGACACTGGTTTGTCTCATGAGACCTACCTATTCATGGAGGAGCTATAGCGGGCTCCACCTTTCAAATATTAAGTCCAATGCATTCCCATATGAAAAGGTTTAAACATAACATAAACATTCGTATTAAAACTAGCATAATAAATGTAAATACTTCATCCATAAACCTTGAATGGTATAAAAATAACACATCCACATTCAAACATATCACAAAACCTTCAATACAATATAGAAGTTTTGTATCATAATAAATCAACTTCAAATAAGCGTAAAATCCATCAAAGGATGTTGACATAGATGAAATCAAAACTCTTTTTAGAGAAATATCTCTTTCTATTTTGAAATCATTTAAGAGTCATATATTTATAAAATAAAACATTTTCTTTGAAAATATTCTTATAATCTTGTAAGGGAAGCCTCGACGATTTTCTAATGACGTAAAATAGCCACACCCTCCGTATAAGTTTAAAAAAAAGACATTCTTACATTAAATTTGTCGAAAAGGTTAAAAGTGACTTGTTTGGAAAATGACGGAAAGATTCCTTTCAAAACACATAAGGGTATAAATAAATTTAACCCATTGTCTAGTAAATATTAATTTTTTTTAAATACATTTTTAAGGAACATGGATGTGGATGATAAAGAGATCTCAGTAGATAATTACGTATAAACAACCTCAGATAATGAAGAGATTGCGAAATAAACCCTTAGCTTGTACTTTTCCTTGGTTGGGGGTAGGTTAACCTCCTGTATAATGGTTAAATAATTGTTATTAAATTATACAAGAATCATATACATTAATATGATATCATATATGATCTTTTAACATCGATTTGTTAATAATATCTTAGTATTATCGTTGTTTCGGGTGTTAACTTACTCATTTACTTTTATATGTTTTGTTACGTAAGCCATGTTTGTAATGGATAGGTTGTATATTATTCATATCCAGAATTATATAAAGTCTTTAAACATTATTTTTAAATCATCAAATGATAATTATACTAGAATGGATACGATGTAGAATGAATCTCATCGCGTTCGTGGAGACGGTAGTCCGTACGTACGCACGAGCGACAATATTATTATTTTGATATTAAAATAATATATAATTGTATGGTATGTCATATATAAAGAATCATTATCATTTTATATTTATTATTTACATGAATTATAAATCATTATTATACCCATCCAAATAATTATATATTGAATAACAATTACACCACGACGTGGAGACGGTAAGCCGTACGTATGCCCGTATGGTGACATGTTATTCAAAGGGTGGATAGAATACTGAATATGGTTGTACCATATTTATAATAACATCACATTATATATAATATACTGGAGTTATTATTTTAGAATGTTAATAACAAATAAAGAAGAAGTGGAAGAAGAAAGGAACTTGAAAAAGGGTGGTGAAATTATTACCTCTTCTTTGGGTTCTTCCTTTTGATTTGATCAAAAGGACTCCTTAGGTTGGCTTTATGATCAAACTAATGCCTCTAGGACGGAGGTTGAGAGAGTATTTGGGCAGGGGTTGGCCGAAACAAAAGGCTTTGAATGTGTGAATTAGTGAGAAGGGGGAGTTCCCTTTTATAAGAGGGGTGAGGGGCACCTTTGGAAAAGCTAGAAATACTATTTTATAATAAATTCATATTTGGTTTATAATGGATCCAAAGTGTATTATTTAAAGGTTAATGTGGGGATAGGTCGACAAACACTTAACCTTATCTTTATGCATTAACTCTTAGTTAATTAGTTTGACACTTACCATGTCACTTTGAATTTTTATATTATATAGTTAATAAACTTACTATATACATCCAAGAGACCCCCAAGTGGTCCATTAATGATACAACTATCATGAAATAAGTATCCTGGCCGAAACTTAGTTTTTTATGAATTTAATATAAATTAATAATATAATATTTGTTATAAAAACTCTTTTATGTCAATTTTGACACTATTCAACAGTTGATTTTTGTAAAAATCATAACAGAATGATTAATTATAAATGAAGTTAATTAAATCAATCCTAACATGTCATATTAACCTATAAAATTAGTATAATTCATAAAAAGTCTCAAATTATATTTATTTTGGTATTTATAATATCAATTATTTTAATTTTTCACTATTATGGTAATTACTGCATCATTATTGTGTCATAAATAATTTAAATTATTTAATGTCTAAAAATTATAAATAAATTATCATTATGTAGGAAATCTCTTTATCTTTATAATTAATATTTATAGTCTAAAATCCAACATATATAACTGTATGTAAATTTTTTTTATAAAAGATATATGCTTATGTCATTTTTGTATTTATTTTCACTTAATTAAAATAAAGTGTCCCTATCACCTACAAGTGGCTCCATGGGGTCCCAAAATCGACCCAAATATGCCCATGGTCGGACATGTATCCACCAATAATGTTATGACACATTTTAGGGTAATTTAGTATTATTATAATATTATTTTTTTAACCCTTATTTACCGGATTTACCCTTTAACCATGGTAAATAAAATATTTGCCGAAGTAATTATTCAAAATGTCTGAAAATAAAAGTTACCTATTTACACAATTTGGAAATCCTGATTCCAAATATGGAATTCATTTTTCCAAATTCAAAACACAGAAGTGGCAGAAATTAATTTAAAATTAATTCCCGCTGTCAAAACAAAAAACGTGTTTTTAAGATATAATAACTATCAAAAGATTGATACTTGTTTATGTTCGGTTTAATTGTGAAATTATGTCAAATGACCAAAATTGTATTAAATGATAAAAATATATTCTAAATATACTTTAAAACCACTCAAATTCATAATTTATCACTATTAAATATTCTGATTAAAAAATTTGTTTTTAATTAAAATTTAGTAATTTTCACTATTCATCAAAATATAAATATTATCCGAAAAGTTCCAAAATTTCACCCTAGGCTAAATTTGATATTCTGAATCCAAAAATGAAGTCTATTTTGAGAGATAAAATTTATAAAATTTCAAAAATTGGGTATTACTATTCATAATGGCTAGTTTGATTGGTTGTGGTGTGTTAGAACTCGATGTTGCATACAACACACGCTATCACATTATTCAAAGAGAAATGTATCGTAGAAGCATGGGGTGTTACAAAAAAAGTGAAAAAATTCCTTGATGAAAAAATTTAAAAAGAAAACTTCACAAAAAAAGACATTTAGATGAATGAATATGTACATATAAAAATTTAATTCTCATGATAGAAAAATTAAGCATAAAAGTTGCTACATAGGGTATGACAGAAAATAATAACAGATCTAGGTCGAGATGAAACTGATAACTTTTCTCTTTTTATTAAAGAGTTATGTGGTTCATCCTTACTCTAATGTTCCTATAATTTATACTAATATTTAGGTAATTGAATTAGATTAAATAAAATGGGATATCGATGGGACTCCAATCCATGAATAATAATATAATCTCCCTATAATGGTGTGTTCTAAATTTCCTGATTAAGATGAAATAAGTTTATATATTTGTGGGGGTTTGCATTATAGGGATTCATCAAAGGATGTGTTATTCTATTATGAAAATTTCATATTATAGAATATATGAGGTATGATAATATGAAATTTATATTAATATTTTGATATATTCTTAATGGGGGAGTGATAACTGTTGTATTCGAAAAAACAAAGGGGGAGGTTTCAGTTTAGTGTTGAAAACAAAGTTGAAAGGGGGTGATTTATGTACCCATACAATTTTATTAAGATTTGGTAGAATTTTATATAAATTTTAAGGAATGAAAATGTGTACGGATTATGATTGATTGGTTTCTATAAAACATGTAAACATGGATGATGTTTTCACTGCTCAAGATAAAAGGGGAAAGGAGAAGTTTTTATAAAATTTTAGGTACTGATTAAAACAATTTGAATATAGAAATACCTTATATGCAAGGACTGGTGAGATTATCCTCATGTTAATTATTTTTATTGGTGACTGAGAAGTAGTAATATCTACAAATATTTTTCATGTAATGTTTCTATATCGATTTATTGGTGATATTAGAGATCAATTTTGAAGGAAGTTCTAGAAGAAGTTATGAGAAGTTGTGAAGAATCCATCCAATAGAATATTTAGGCCAATACAATTATTATTTGATGGAGTGAATATTTTTATAGTTATATTGAAGTGTTGAGAATTATTATGAGATGATTTAAAGGTATTGGATAGTTTTTGGGATTACTTAAAGAATTTTGGAAATGTAGTGCTAAATTGAAAAAAATGATAATGTCATGAAACATACACTAAAATATGAAAGGTTAGAGTTTTTATAATTGAAATAATTCAGAGACAACAATTAAGACTTTTATAAGTTTGGAGTTTATAGTTTCAATATATATCGTACAATTTTATATTTTATCAATTATGGATATAATACAGTCAATCATCATATAGTTCTATTAAACTATGTTAGGTCAAACTAATCTTAATGGACTCATAGAAGTTCACTAAACAATATGGAACATGATGGACTATTTGGAAATATTTTATGGTTCCCTCCTTCATGAAAACAACAGTGGTTCAACATTGCAAGGTACATTGCATAGAATATAAAAAATGATTAAATGTGGAATAGAGTATTCTAAAGAGAATAATAACCTAGGAAATGATTTGTGAATTTTTTTCATCAAAACAAACATAAAAACAAGAGGTTGGGATTCAGGTTGGTCATTAAGACGAGTTTCACACCATAATCTGCTGCAACACCACATAATGCACTAGTTTATCCACATGTAGAGGGATATATTAAAATAATTTATTTTTTATATTTGGACAAATATATAAATAAAAAAATTTCATGATATCCTTGGTGAATTAAAAGAAGATATTTGAAAAGTATTTTTTAAATGATATTGAGGAAGAATTATGACATGAAATATAAACCAGTTCGAATAAATAGATCTATTACCATCAATATTTTTGGATTTAAACCCACTGAAAAAATAGAAAAAATATTCATGATTATTTAATTAATGTAAAAGTTCATCATGGAGGTCAAATACATTATTTTATAAATCTTTTATTGTTGTGACTGAACTAATGAAACTATAACCTATTGGAGAATGAGACATAAATAAATATTCAATTATATTATCATTTAAGTATTTACAGAGGGAAGACACCAATAGAATCCATGGACAAAATTTATAGAGGATGGATGATGAGAAGTCTTATAGACATAATTATTGTATAGAGTGGTTGAGTTGAGGCAACTTTATCTGCTGTAGAAGATTGAGAACTGCTCGAGTAGTTTGAAAATATGAAGAAAGGATATAATGATTCTATATCTATAATGAGGACCATTTTCATACCTACATTATAGTTTGAGAATGAATCCATTCATGTACTATTTTAGGTACTCAACATTAGTGGGATATTGTTGTTTCAGTTGGAATATTGAAGGCCAAGTGTCACTCAATTCTGTTGGGGATTATTTGAAGGGAATATGAAAAATATTAGTGTAACCACCTATGTTAATTAAAAAGAATAAATGATTGGGTTTATTTAAAAAATCAATATAATGCATAAGATTTTATTTCTAGTAAGTAAATTGTAATAATTTATATATCCTATTCTATTCAAATTCTATAATATTATGTTGAGGATGTGAGCCAAACATTAAATGGATTGAGGGATTAACATATCATAGTGGTAAAATTAAATGGAACAAATTATAATTATTTATCCATGATTCAAATACTCTCAGTAATATAATACTATTTTTTGATAACAATTATTTTACGATGAGGACATGTATAAGAAGCTATCTCATACTTAGATCAGTTTGAGGAAATATTTATTGAAGAATACATGGGTCTTCCACCTAAGGAAGAGTTTATGGTTATGACTAAGATTATACAATGAATTATGCACATATAGATATTCATCCTTATATAATGGATCTTTTTGTGAAAGAGGTTATTCTCTAATGAATGCCTCACGTGAGGTGGTTCTATTTTGTTTTCTAAAAAGGAAGACTAACTGTTTCTCTTATGTTTATATTAATAGAGGTTCATCTAGTTGACCATAAAGATCACTCATTCTATTCCTTTTATATATATCCTATTTGACCAATTGAGGGAGGCCAGGTGGTTTTATAAGATCCAAAGGAGGTTGAGTTATAATTAGTTTTGCACGATGCCTTTTACTATTACTTCTACTTCTTTTTGGAGCATGTATAACCATTATGATTATATTGGGATTCTAGTTATATTTATGAGAAAACCAAAAAATTGTTATGACCATAATGAATAAGGATTTAAATATATATCTATATTCATATTTGATTGTCTATGTTGACAATATTCTAGGTTACTCATAGTTTTAAGGTTATAAATCTCTACATTTAGTTACTATTTCGAGTATATTGATAGAGAATAGTGTAGACGCCAAAAAAGTCCGTAACTCCCACGAGGAAGTTTCAAAATGGCGAATCGAAGTCATATTCGGAATCAGAGGCCCGATCCGGAGGCCCGGGAGGTGGTGCGCGAAATAAAGGAGGATCCGCGCGAAATATTGTTTTGCACGCGAAGTACCCCCAAGATTCACGGAATCAAGCTGATGAGGCGCACAATAATTGCGCGAACCGGTTCTGCATGGCGAGATTTTGCGCACTGACGGATCCCAGCACGGAAGATTTCACGCGTCGCCTGTATTCCGCACCGGCCAACGCATATAAATAGGCGGCGACCCCGAACGGTTTGGGGGTTGTGGAATTCGGATCATCTCTTGTGCGCAAAATTCGACCCCCCCGGCGCGCAATATGACTTTCAGTTAATTCCCCTTTTCGCGCAAACCTTACCCCGAGGTTCGCCTTTGCGCACAACTCCACCGGCATAAGTGAATTTTCCCCCTCTTCCAGGTTCCTTCCGTGCACGCAATCTGTGCCCAGTGCGTGCAATTCCCTTCTATGGGCGCAATACCCTGCGCGCAATTCCCTCTCCGCGCACAATTCTTTAGCTTCAATTGCGCACCATCCCGATATTTTGTGCACAGATCTTCTCTTTGCGTGCAAAACCCAAGACCCTTTACCTTGATGCCCCTTGGCTGCCTCTCGGCACTAGAACCTGATGTCTCCCCTGCCGGGCATGCGCGCCATGCTTTGTTTTCCCGTACGGCCTTCCAGGATTGTGAGAAATAACCTCAAGGTCGCTTGGGCGGTGTTTCCCATTGCTTTGCTTTGACTTATGATTCTCTGCATAGGTACACTAACGACTATTGCTTCTTCGCATAGCCACGCTAACGTGGACCCCTCAATGGTTCTCCCTGCGGCCCCGCTTCTCCACGGCCTTGCCGATGCCTTCCCTCCCATGAGGGGTAGAGGGCATTGGGCATGTAAGCCCTAGGGGTGTAGAGCGAACCCACCTCGTCCAAGATACAGGACGTTAAACTACGAAGCACCTCATCCTTAACACATGGCGTTAAACTGTGGTCTGACCCTGTGCTTCGCACGCAGGGTCCCCCCAGCTCGGGCATTCTTTACGCCCACTCTTCTCCACGGGAATGGACTCTTCCTCACATGGAATGAGATCCTCCTTGTCGGAGTGGCGTTTGTCCGCGGGGGAAAGGCTGCCTCAGAGCGTAATCCCCTAGCCTCTCAATAGAAGGCTACACCCGTGCATCTCCGTATTTCCCCCTGCCAAGGCCAGTGGAGTCCTTTTCCCACTGCGCTTTGTTGTACCATGGGCCTCCACCATAAAGTAAGCCCCGACACCAAGGGCCGCTAACCACGCATAAGACCATGTTTCCTTTTTGGGCTGCCTAATGCGTAATCCCCATTCTGCTTCTCACGGACGCACCCTTTTCCACGTGATCGTCTGGTCCCTACTGCCTCTTGTTTCTCACACCGAGCATGATTCACGTAATCTTAGAGCGCGCATCGACCATGACACCCTCATGGTCCACCTCAGAGCGTAAGCCCCCATCCCAACGAACTACGTAGACTTTGATCCATGCTAACGCATGGTACGTAGGAAGCCTCCATGAGGTTCAATCCCACCACCAGGTCTTCCGGACCTATCCACGCCGGTTCCCTGACCACCATGGGTCGCCTCAGAGCGTAAGCCCCAAATCCCTCATCCTGCATGACGTTAAACTGTATGCCCTCTTCCCGCATGACGTTAAACTGTATCTCGTCCCGCATGATGTTAAACTGTATTCCCCCTCTTGGGCCGCCTCAGAGCGTAAGACCCATGTCTCACTCCACCATCCATCCTGATCCTTACCCGGTCCGCCACATTCTGGTGAGGTCATGCCACCCCATCCCACTCCATGACATCTGGGAAGCCACCCACGTGCTGGCCCCAACATCGGTGTTCCCCCTAGGGGTCCTTCAACCCGATCCGTCTCCGCAAGATGTTAAACTCACAACATACCCTGTGTTAAACATGGGAAGCTGAGGAAAACCTCAGATGGTACACATTACCCGTGTTTGATGTGGGATGCCTCGGGCTTCCGCTCCCTCAAGAAGCCCTGTGATAAGGGACAGAAGACAGATGTGCCAATGACACCCCAACGTGACCATTCTCCTCACCGAATATTGCTGCCCCGACAAGACCCCTTGGAGCGTCTCGACGGAAGCATCGTAATTAACTGGCGTCCATGTAGATATGGCGCCAGGAATGAGCTTCACGAACCCGTCTTAAATCTATGAGGGAGACCCGGACTAGGTGATGAGCTCCGAGGAGGAATCCACGGAAGGAAGAACTGACATCCCATCATCCCGGTTTCGACCAAGGATTAGACGTCCCTGAACAAGGAATGAATGCCACCCGCCTTTGAAAAGCGGGAATGTTGGGTAACAAGCAGCGCGTCCTCCCCACAGACGGATGAGCGCGCCCCGACTAAAACATCAGAACAACAAAATGGTGAAACTGACATGAATAGCTCTTCTCCTCAATACGAGGAATGGTAGCGGTCGGGGTGTCGGAAGTTTATGATGTCACCAGGTCCGGGTAACCCTCACCGGGACGTGAAACCCGCCAGGGGTCGAGGCTGTCAGGATGTTGACCACTCCATTCTGCGACGTCGTCAGTGTGGATCCCTCTCGCCGGCCACAGAAGACGGAATGACGCTGGGACTTGGCTTTTGATCTCTTTTCCTGTTGATTCTAATGGGTTCATCTCCCTGCTTCCAGGAATCAGGTCACTGCATCCGGGACTCGATTTCCACCTGCCCACTGGCGTAGAGGCAGGGGCAGTACCAACGTGGCTACCCCGCGCCGTCCCACCTTCTCCACAGTCGCTTCGACTTCGACTGCCATAGCAGCCGGGCGCTCACGCCCACTCTCCCCGTCAGAAATCATCCAGCGGAGGTTGATCAACGACCTGGTTCATAGGTATGACGAGGAAGGGATCATCCCCACCAGATGCATGGCCCGTTTGGATCTAGAGGCTACTGCGCCTCACCATCATCGCCGCCCCCGAGAGCCACGCAGGGAGCCGCCGCTCCCCACTCCGATGTTCAACCGCTTCGGGAGTCTATCCCCAGAGAGCCTTGACACATCCCTCCCCTACGCCAATGAGGTGGGGGATTTCCGGGTCCACCCGATCGGAGACCCGTCCCAAGGGTTAACGACAAGAACCCCCACCGGGCTGTGTCGACACTGCCACTCGACTCCCTGAGCCGAGGAGCAGGCAATCTTCATGCCCGCACCATTGGCTCTGACCCATCTGACCCGACGCCAGCGTTGGGCGCGAGTGAAAGAGAATGCCCATCCTGGGGCACCAATATAAGTAACCACTGTGGCCCGAGCCACTAATGACTTCGGTTACCAGACCCCCGCACACGTTGAGCAGGGGCAGCCACATGCTCGACTGGGATCGAAACACCGACCGCCCTGCAGGCAAGCTGGGTCGAATCTCTCGGCCGCATGCACTGGCAATGGCCACTTTCATAATTCCATTTACTTATTCACATGGATATTACACTAGTTGAATAATCACATGCAATATCAATAACCACTTTCATAATGATGGAATTCATAATGCGAGACTATCATAACCACGTAGCCAAGGCCTCATGCCAAGACTACAAATACGATTTTGTCAAGACCTTGTGCCAAGACACAAGTTTGTCTCATGAGACCTACCGATGCATCTAGGAGCTATAGAGGGCTCCACTCGTCACTTATCTAGTCCAATGCATTCCTCAGATGAATAGGTTTAAACATAACATAAACATTCATATTAAAACTGATATACGAAATGTAAATACTTTCTCCATAAACCATGAATGGTATAAAAATAAAACATCCACAGTCAAACATATCACAAAACCTTCAAAACAATATGGAAGTTTTTTATCATAATAAATCAACTTCAAATAAGCTTAAAATCCATCAAAGGATGTTGACATAGATGAAATCAAAACTATTTGAGAGAAATATATCTTTTTTTAAACAATTTAAAAGTCACATAATTATAAAATAAA
The DNA here is from genome assembly GCA_963277665.1 of Viscum album. Lineage (NCBI taxonomy): Eukaryota > Viridiplantae > Streptophyta > Magnoliopsida > Santalales > Viscaceae > Viscum > Viscum album. The sequence goes on from OY728145.1 coordinate 782,586,593, forward strand.
ACATTTACTTTGAAAATAATATTATAAGATTTTAATGGATGCTTCAAATATTTTACAATGGTGGAAAATAGCCTCACCCACCGTATAAGTAAAAAAATACATTCTTACCTTAATTTGTCGAAAAGTTTAAAAAGTCCTTGTTTGGAAAATGACGTAAAGATTCCTTTATAAACTTATTAGAAAAAAGTAAAACAAGGGTATAAATGACTTCAACCCATATTCTGTAAAATAGTAATAATGTTTTGAAATACATTTTAAGGAAACATGGATGTGGATGATAAAGAGGTCTTAGTAGATAATTACGTATAAACAACCTCGGATAATGAAGAGATTGTGAAATAAACCCTTACCTTGTACTTTTCCTTGGTTGATGGTAGATTAACCTACTATATAATGGTGAAATAATTTTTATTAAATTATAAAAGAATCATATAAATTAATATGATATCATATATGATCTTTTAAAAGTGCTTTGTTAATAATATCTTAGTATTATCGTTGTTTTGGGTGTTAACTTACTCATTTTATTTTATATGTTTTGTTACATAAGCCGTGTTTGTTATGGATAAGTTGTATCTTATTCATATCCAGAATGATATAAAGTCCTTAAACACTATTTTTAATCATAAAATGAGAATTATACTTGAATGGATATGATGGGGAATGAATCTCATCGCGTTTGTGGAGACGGTAGTCCGTACGTACGCACGAACACTACTTCCATTTCATTTTTCATTTTAAAAGGAATAAAAACCAAATGATAAATAGGTATGTTATTATTACAGTATAATATAATATCTTATATGTGTTACTTAAGTTCATTAATAACATCCTTTATACGTTCCATGTATGGTATGAACGAGTCATTTCACTTTGAGGGGGCGGTAGTCTGCACTTCCTCAAATGAAATTATCGTATATATATACAACATGAAATGAATAATGGTATGCTATGAAATAGAATTACAGAAGATTATATATAAAATAAATATCATTAATATCATATTTAATTATAGTTCCATCATAATGGACACCATGAGAGGTGGTAGGAGATAATTGAACAATCATCGTTTCGTGAGGCATTTGGTTGTCATCCACAGAAACATTATGTTCTTCACCCATTAGATTGAGGTGTTTGTAAGTGTAGTTAGAATACTTCTCATAAAAATATCCTAGTATATTTATGATACTGTTTTTAAAAAAAAGAAAATAATAAGAAGAGTTTAGGGGTTGGAGAAGTAAAATAAAAGAAAAGAAGCTAAGAGAAATCGTTACCTTTAATTTGGGTAACTCCCTTTGGTTCGAACCAAAAAGCACTCTTGAACTGCCTTCTGCTTAAGGTAAGGCTTATAGGAGGAGGATAGGGATGTAGGGAGATTAATATTTCTGAGGTCGGATGAGGCAAAAGGCTTTGGAGGTGTGAGGAATTGGTGTCCTTTTATAAGGGCGGGGGGAGGGGATCTTTAGGAAAAACATAAAGAATTATTTTATAATAAATTTATATTCGGTTTATAATGTCTCAAAACAAGATTATTTAAAGTCTATGGTTGGGATGGGTATAAAAACACTCAAAAAATAGGTTTTAGACAAGTTTGGGTCACTTTTTTACCATTATCTTTTAGATTTAACTCTTAGTTAAATAGTTAGACATTTACCAGGTCTCTTTGTATTTTTATATTATATGGTTACTAATCTTACTATAAAATATCTAGAGAACCTAAAGTGGTTCATTAATGACATAACTATAATCATATAAGTCCTTTTTTTGAACCTTGTATTTTTATAAGTATTATATCAATTACTAATATAATATTTGTTTTAAAAACTCTTTTATGTCAATTTTGACACTATTGGGTATTTTGTTTTTGATAAATTCATAATAGTGTTATTAATTCGAATAAAACTCATATAACCAATAATAATGTGTCATATTAACCTATAAAATTATTTTAATTCATAAAAAGTCTCAAATTACATTTTTTTGGATAGTTATAATATCAATTATTTTAATATTTCATTAATTAGGTAATTACTACATCACCATTGTGTCATAAATAAATTACATTATTTAATGTCTAAAAATTATAAATAAAATACCATTATATAGGAAATATTTTTATATTTCTAAATAATATTTATAATCGAATTTATCTTATTTATAACCCTATATTAAAAATGTTTTAGTTATTAAACATTGATTTTAACTCTTTTAACTCTTATTTGAATTAAATAATAATAAATGTCTTAATCTAATCCAAGTGGACTAAAGAGGTTCATATTTTATTCATGAGGTTGTTTTTGGTCAAATTATACTTACCCAATAGAATTAGGACATGTGTTATGGTAATAATAATTTCATTTTTACCCTTAAATACCCTATTTACTTTTTACCGTGGTAAATAAAAGAAAAAATTTACAATTCACCAAAAAATAATTTTTATCTTATTCAACTACATTATACTCCTTGATATTAACTGTGTATCTCAGATTTTCGAAATTCCACTCACAGAAGCTGTAAAATTATGTTTTATGTGAATTTGTAAATTCTCCTAGGAGATGGGTAAAAGACGGTGAAAAGTTCAATAAATTTTTTATATGTCTAAAATTATTATAAACTGACTCCAATGAATTAAATTGAACATATATAGGTATTATGTATCTATTTTTACCTAAAATAAATTTAAATAAAATAAATAATTATTTAAATAAAAAGTCGGTTTTAACCAATAACTTAGTGTTTTTCACTATTCATCAAAAATTGAAGGTTTTCAGAAAAATACCAAAAATTCATCCTAGGATAATTTTGATATTCTGAATCCAAAAATTATGTCTATTTTACAAAATTCAAAACATATAATTTTCATTAATTAATTTAAAATTAATTCTCATTGTCAAAACAAATAGCGTGTTTTTAAGAAACAATAATTATCAAAAGATTGACATTTGTTTATGTATAATTTCAATGTCAAAATAATTTCAATGACCAAAATTGGATTAAAGGGTAAAAATATAATCTTATTGTACTTCCAAAAAATTAAAATGTATAATTAAACACTATGAATTATTTTTATTAAAAAAAGTTATTTTCAGTTAAAATATAGTATTTTTCACTATTGACCAAAATATGAAAGTTATCAGAAAAACACGAAAAATTTATTGAAACTAAATTATTATGTCCCGATTCTAAAGAAGGAGTTTATTTTGTAAAATTGAATATATAAAATTTTCAAATATTGTATTTAAAAAGGGTTCTCTATTAAAAGGTGGTAAAATTGCATTATTTGAAAAATAATTCTTTTATCTGAAAAAAATGAATTTGTTCTTACATTATGTCTAAGAAACTCATAATATGGATTCTAAAATTATAAGGATTATATAATGTTCAAAATTCAGTTAATACTATTCATAACCGTTTTTGAACGGCTAGTTTGGTATGTCGTGATGCGCTTGAACTGTGTGTTGTGTGTAGTGCAAGTTATTGAATTACTTTGAAGGAATAACATACTATGAAATCTTGGGGGGTTACATTATTCCCTCCTTCAATAAATTGCGTCCTCGCAATTTGAAATTATTTTTCGAAAATAAAAGGTTGAAAATAGAAAATACCTTTGGGAAAACCCACATCAGAAATTAGGTTAATAAAATTTAGTGTTAATAAGAGGAAAAGGGAAATGAAAGGGTCACCACCAAATTATGATTCTGATTATGATAACATTGATGGAAATTAGAGACATATAATTGGAGGAAAAAAATAACTATTTATAGGTAGTGATTGAGGACATCAATCACAAACAAGTGTAAAATTGAGGGCCTTAAATTCATCAATCTATGATGATTTAAAATACCATCGGTTCAAAAAAACATATGGTATTAGTATAACACATTTTTTTTGTTTTAAGATCCCTTTAATAAAGTATAAGAATTAATTTCTTCATATAATAAGAGAAGAATAAAAAAATACACTTGACAAGTAGAGTCCCATCCTTTAACTAATTTCTACCACAAACTCATATTTCACTCTAAAAGATAATAGAACATAAAAATAATATTCTATTTATCCTATTCGTATAGGGTTAAAAAAATGAATTTATGATTAATCTAGTAGATTTTTAAAAAAAATACTACATTATTCAATCCAGGACATCACGTGGGCCAGTGGTAGGTGATACACCCTTGTCGCCCTTCGGTTGCAGGTTCAAGTCTCGTGGCCTTTCCGGACGCGATGGGTTGCCGCCCGACCTCTGGGTTATCCTTTTATGGAAATAAAAAAATAATATCAAACTAGAATTATCCAAAATACTTCTATACAAACTCACAATCCAAAATTTATAAGGAAGGTAAACACAATGAAGATCCTTTTTTCCGCGTAATAACTTGTGAACACCTTCATCATGTATTCTTTTAAAACACTGAAACATCCTAAATAACCATAAAACCTTATTGATTACATTCATGATCCCTTATTCGTTATAGAATACTGGATATACTCCTTCTATCAAAAAATGTTGTAAACTCCAACAATGATGAAATATACAAATCATTAATCAGTTTCAAGGTAATCAAGAATATCCAATATAATTTATCCAAATAAATAATGTATTATTCCAAAATTACTACCTCGGTATCAGAACCATATTATGGTTTATGTTTATCTCAACCATATATTTTCAAAAAATTTAACTTGCTATTGAGTCACTTTTATTGGTTCCACACAATCTTAAGTCCTTAATGAAATAGTACTGCAGTACAATCCTTATATACTCCATAATTATTATAACCAGTACATTGTTGATACAACACTCAAATGACGTAATTCCCTAATAACAACATAAGAAATATAATCATTCCTCCTCATCTGTGGTAGTATCATAACTTGATTATTATCCTATAACATCATTTGTAGTATACTCTTATGAATGGGACAATGATTCACGTAGTGTCCCAAGTCCTTTCAGATGAAGCATTGTACATTTGAAAGCTTTTTCTTACACTTGCAGTCACATACATGGTGTCCTTTTTTTACACACTTATAACAAACTCCCATTCCCTTCAGGAAAGTTCTAGGGTGTTTCTTCCCACAGTTATCACATATGAAAAAATTCTTCTTTTCCCTCTTCCCTTTATCCAACTTTCTCCCATCCATCCTTTTCTTCTCTTGCTTCCCTTCAAAGCCATAGGACTCCGAGAATTCTTTACTTATCTTATTAACACATGATACTATTTCTTCATATGTTGAGAATACATGGGAGACTATTTCCCTTCTAAATGTTGGCTTAATACTGTGAAAGATATGATCCTTTTTACTCTTTGGATCATACGTATTGCTGGAGTTCACATTCCTTCTAATGGGTTCCATTTCTATAAAATAGCATAAACTAGGTCAGTTTATGAATTGAAATGAATAATTCCAAACATGTAAAACACCTAATGTAAATTTAATGGTTTATGGATATAATCCATAATCATAAATATGTTTCCATTTAGGAATTATATACTCATAAACCCTTCATAATTATTTATAAAGAAAATGAGAATTATCCTAAGAATATCCCCCGAGAGTGTCGTAACCAAGAGTGCAGCAAGGCCCATTGTTGTTCACCAGTTCCCGTTTGAGTCTAGATCAAAGAAGTGTTTTCAGGTTTTACCCCTAGGTACATCTGTTCCAGAGCTACCTCTACCTGCTTGTATCCAGATAGGGATTTATTGCTCAGAAAACTCACAAAATCTCTACAATACCAAAATTCTAGGAAATTCTTCTATACTAATCCTCAAAGTCTATCTTAGGGCTATGTTCTCTAATTAGAGTTTATCTAAATATAGTTTCCAAGGTTTGTACTAAACTTTATCTGATACCAACTACAATTCCCCGACCCCAATTACCTAGAATCAGTGCATTATTACATAACATTGTCATGATCACAAAAGATCAAGTCTCAAAAGACCGATTAATTTAGTAGCCTTAGAAACACTAGATACATTCATAAATTTTACATTACATCATATAGTGAAAAATACATAAAAATTTTGTCTCCAAACTCATATCCCCTTATACTATCCTTGAAGTTCATCCATAAAATACTTCTTCACATCCTAGAAAAAATAAAACATAGAAAGGGGTTAGCTCAAATGCCCAGTAAGGATAACAATATAGCGGAAACTTTCATAAATAAGCATAAAAATTTAAGGCAATGTATAAATAAAACAAAAGACTTTTAAACTTTAACTTCAACATAATATGGTAGAAATAAAATGAAATAATTCCATTTACTTATTCACATGGATATTATACTAGTCGAATAATCACATGAAATATCAATAACCATTTTCATAATGATGGAATCCATATGCCAGACTATCATAACCACGTAGCCAAGGCCTCGTGGCAAGCCTACAAATAAGATTTTGTCAATTCCTCGTTCCAAGACACTATTTTGTCTCATGAGACCTACCGATGCATCGAGGAGATATAGCGGGATCCACCCTTCACTTACTAAGTCCAATTCATTCCACATATGAACAGGTTTAAACATAACATAAACATTCGTATTAAAACTAGCATACGAAATGTAAATATTTTCTCCACAAACCATGAATGGTATAAAAATAACACATCTAAAGTCAAACATATCACAAAACCTTTAATACAATATGGAAGTTTTGTATCATAATAAATCAACTTCAAATAAGCTTAAAATCCATCGAAGGATGTTGACATAGTTGAAATCAAAACTATTTGAGAGAAATATCTTTTTTTTTAAATCATTTAAAAGTACCATAATTATAAAATTAAACATTTACTTTGAAAATGTTCTTATAAGCTTATAAGGGAAGCTTATAATATTTTACAATGGTGGAAAATATCTGCACCTTCTATATAAGTTAAAAAAAGACATTCTTACCTTAATTTGACAAAAATGTTAAAAAGTCCTTTTTTGGAAAATGACGTAAAGATTCCCTTATAAATTTCTTATAAAAAGTCAAACAAGGGTATAAATTACTTTAACCCATATTCTGTAAAATAGTAAGAATGTTTTGAAATACATTTTTAAGAAACATGGATGTGGATGATAAAGAGGTCCCAGTAGATAATTACGTATAAACAACCTCAGATAATGAAGAGATTGTGAAATAAACCCTTACCTTATACTTTTCCTTGGTTGATGGTAGTTTAACATCCTGTATAATGGTGAAATAATTTTTATTAAATTATAAAAGAATAATATACATTAATATGATATCATATATGATCTTTTAACATTTCTTTGTTAATAATATCTTAGTATTATCGTCGTTTTGAGTGTTAACTTACTCATTTTATTTTATATGTTTTGTTACATAAGACGTGTTTTTTATGGATATTTTGTATCATATTCATATCCATAACTATATCAAGTCCTAAAAAATTATTTTTAATCATAAAATGGGAATTATACTTGAATAGATACGGTGGGGAATGAATCTCATCGCGTTCGTTGAGACGGTAGTCGGTACGTACGCACGAATGCTACTTCCATTACATTTTTCATTTTAAAAGGAATAAAAACCAAATGATACATAGGTATATTATTATTCCAATATAATATAATATCTTATATGTGTTACTTAAGTTCATTAATACCATCCTTTATACGTTCCATGTATGGTATGAACGAGTCATATCACTTTGAGGGGGCGGTAGTCCGCACTTCCTCAAATGAAATTATCGTATATATATACAACATGAAACGAATAATGGTATGCTATGAAATGGAATTACAGAAGCTAATATATAAAATAAATATCATTAATATAATATTTAATTATAGTACCATCATAATGGACACCATGAGAGGCGGTAGGATATAATTGAACAATCATCGTTTCGTGAGGCATTTGGTTTCCATCCACAGAAACATTATGTTCTTCACCCATTAGATGGAGGTGTGTGTAAGTGTAGTTATAATACTTATCATAAAAATATCCTAGTATATTTAGGATACTGGTTTTGTTACAAAAGAAAATAATAATAAGAGTTTAGGGGTTGTAGAAGTAAAATAAAAGAAAAGAAGATAAGAGAAATCGTTACCTTTAATTGGGAAGAGTTTGGATGGGCCAAAAGGCTTGAGAGGTGTGAGAAATTGGTTAGAAGTGGTGTCCTTTTATAAGGGGGAGGAGGGGCTCTTTAGAAAAAACTTAAAGTATTATTTTATAATAAAGTCATATTCAGTTTATAATGGATCAAAACTGGATTTTTTAATGTCTAAGGTGGCGATTGGTCGTAAAACACTCAAAAAATAGGTTTTAGACAATTTTGGGTCACTATTTTACCCTAATAATTTAGATTTAACTCTTAGTTAAATAGTTTGACATTTACCATGTCTCTTTGTATTTTTATATTATATGGTTAATAAACTTACTATAAACTACCTAGAGAACCCCAAGTGGTTCATTAATGATATACCTATCATTATATAAGTCCTTTTTTCTGAACCTTAGATTTTTAGGAATATTATACCAATTAATAATATAATATTTGTTTTAAAAACCCCTTTAAGTCAATTTTGACACTATTGGGTATTTTGTTTTTGATACATTCATAACAGCATTATTACTTAGAATAAAATTCATATAACCAATAATAATATGTAATATGAACCTAGAAAATTATTTTAATTCATAAAAAGTCTCAATTTACATTTATTTGGATATTTATAATATCAATTATTTTAATATTTTATTAATTAGGTAATTACTGCATCACCATTGTGTCATAAATAAATTACATTATTTAATGTCCAAAAATTAAAAATAAAATACCATTATGTAGGATATCTTTTTAGATTTCTAAGAGATATTTATAATAGAATTTATTTTATGTATAACCCTATATTAAAAATGTTTTAGTTATTAAACATTGATTTTAACTCTTTTAACTCTTCTTTGAATTAAATAATAATAAATGTCCTAATCTAATCCAAGTGGACCAAATAGGTTCATATTTTATTCCTAAGGTTTTTTGGTCGAATTATACGTATCCAATTGTCACGACCCGTCCTCGGGGATCGTACCGTGACCACCCCAAGCCCGCCTTCCATAGGCCAGGGGCTGGCGACTAGCACCAAAGGCGTAAATCCCGATAACTGGGAAGGCATTGCCTTTATAAAAGTAAACTAAACACCACAGAGTACAAGCGGAAGTAAAACACTAAGTACAAAAGAAAGTGCTGAAAGGTAAATGGTCCAGAATACAAACCCAATTGAAAGTACAACTACAACTGAACAAAAGTACAACAGAAAAAGACAACAGCTGGAAGAACGGAAGCGGCTCCTGGGTCGTCCTCCTCAGATCCTACCTGAAGGGTAGGTACAGATGGCCTAGCTCCTAGATCGTCCACCATGGATCCTACCTGAAGGGTAGGTACAGATAGCCTCCACAACGCTCACGCCCGTCAACCTCCTCCGAGTGTCGTCTCTCCGTGAAGTCCACCTCCGGATACTGACTCGTCGTGTAGTCCACCTCTAGGTACCGTCCAGTCCTCGAACACTCAGCCTCCGTCAGCACTGCCCGTCGTCTGCAACCAACACAACGAGGTGCGGGCATAGCCTGTGCAGGGGTGAGTATAAAGATACTCAGTAGGGACCCCGAGACCCTCATGTTCTCACTAAATCCAACAAGGATAACCACAAAGAAGATCTCAACAAATAACCTCTACCTAGGTATATGTCCATACATATACCCAAGTTATCAAGTAATCTATTTCAATCATGAGGAAACACAAATATTATGAAATCAACAGATAACCACTTCCTAGGTATATGCCCATACATATACCTAAGTTGTCAAGTGACCCATTTCAATCATGAGGTAAACACAAAGATCATAGACTCAGCTCAAACCAGGATTTTCATTATCAAAACCGTAACTGCTGAAGAGACCTGTCTCTGGAGTGTACGGTGATCCTGTCACGACTCTGAGGTACTTCTCACTAACCTAAGACTCCTAAGGTACTCCTCCTGTCGAGTACTATGGGTCTGCTGCTACAACCAAGCGCTTCCCAACATGGGTTTTCCGCTACAACCAAGCGCTCCCCCTCATAGCCTCCAGTGGTACTCCTTCTGTTGAGTACCACAGGTCTACCGCTACAACCAAGCACTCCTCCTCCATGGGTATGCCGCTACAACCAAGCGCTCCCCACTGGGCTATCCGAAACATACCGAGTCAATCGGTCAAGCAGTCATCGGGTCTCAGCCGGCTACACGGTCTCCGTACTCCGCACGCTCGTCTACGGGAGGGTCCGCTCCATGAGCTACTGGTCGATACTCCAAGTATCAAAAAGTCCCACAAAAAAGTATCTCAAAGGACCGCCTCGTCATAAGGGTCTCAACACAACAGACAGCGCGTCAATCGGACGCCCGGTCTGTGAGTTATTAGCCTTTTCGTCTCAGGGGCCCTGTTGGTTTCATGCGCGAACCAACCTGGCCGGATCTCAACTGTACCCCGAACTCCCATAGGGTATACTCATAGGGACCGTTTTACAATATGATCACCAACGCCACTGACAGTTTGTCAAACGGACGTCCAGTCTGAAAGATATTAGCTTTTCCGTTCTAGGGGCCCTGTTGGATTTCGGGTACAATCCAACCCGGCCATACTTCAACAGCGACCAATCCTTGGGAGAAGTATGCAAACATTTCCATCTCATCAAGAGGAATCTAGCATAGTCGACTTCACGTCAATCGGACGTCTGGAGCTCAAGTTATAAGCGTTTCCGCTCCGAGGGCCCAGTTGGTTTCGGGTTCGAACCAACCCCACCATACTTTGAATGACTCTGGTTAACCAAACCGGTCACACCATTGCGATCCATATGGAAAACACATGAGATGGACTACCCATTGGTCCAAAACGGATAACCGGTGAAAAAGTTACATTTCACCGCAACACGCGTGAACCGGGCCTCGTAGGGCCCGCGCCTTGACCTCGACATAAATATCCAAAATTGGTCTTGAAACATCCATATTAATTTCAGGGTCTCAACCTCGCAGACGGTTCGACATTCCGACACCGTATGAGAGAGATATATCCGATACAAGATCCCGTAATAATAATAATAATATTATTCGGTGTTTCGTGGGCCCGAGCCACAAACCATAATTTAGTATCCAACATTAGACTTGAATCAACCATCATAAAGACAGGGTCACGTCGCCGCTGACTACGAGTCAATCATACGTCGCATGCATGAGTTATAGCAGGTCGAAGATTTAATAAAAATATAAAATCTATTATTTTCCGACCGCTTCGAGTACTCAATCCAAAAACCCGAAAAAGACATCCAATATTGGACTCAGAATGTCCGTCTTGGAATATGGGTCGCACTGCCGCAGAGGGTTCATGAAACCGAGGTACCACGAATAAGGTACGGTCGAAAAAGTGTTTTATCAACAAAAATAATAATATGATTATTATATTATTTTTTTTTAAAAAAATTGGTTTACATCAAATAACCAAGGTCACGCACATCTCTCCAATTCTTTTCGGCGCCTCACTCCTTCACGCAAGGCCAATCACGCCCCTTTGATATTTATTTATTTCTTTTAATTTTTATTTCCCAAAACTCCATCTCTCTCCAATCTAAATTCCCCTAACGATTTGTTCTCCCAAAATGGCGCACCCAATCACCAGGCCTTCTACCGAACGACCATGACTTCCGCCACCGCCTTCTGCGAGTGCGGCTGCGCCTCCACCTTATCGGACGGCCTGTTTCTCGAACGCAGTCAGCCGCCTGTACATCCACCGATCTTCACTGTCCTCATCGCGCACCACCGCGCCTGGAACCACATCCCTTTACCCTACCACAAACGCCCCAAACCACTGTCGTGCCCTGGTTGGAATCTCACCGCCACAACACCCCCTTTCGCGGGCCATTTCATCTTCATTCTAAACCCAAATATTTGTGGCGACCGCGGACTTGTGATCCCCGGGTCGAGACCTCGGCGTCCGTATGCCACGCTCATCACGACATTGAATTTTTTTAATGCGCTTAATTATTTTGCGATGAAGAACACGCAATGAACACGCGGAGAAAGAAAGTGAAAAGGGCATGGTTTGTGTGCGGATCGATGACCGTGTTTGGTTTGGCCATCGTTTTTGAGAATTAATAACATGTGGAATTGACAAAAATATATTCATCATACTTTGATATTTTCAAGAAAAACAATAAGAGATTGATTCAACCCATGGTTTTTCGATCCGCGAATTAATTCATTTAATTCGCGTTCGTCATGAAAATTAAATTGGGGTAAGGATTCCACAAAGATAAATCCTACAATTTTCCCCACAATCAAGAATTTCCAACACGCAAACATACTCTCCGCGGATCAACTTAATATTTAGTTGATCCGCGTTCTTTGTTTTAGAAGGAAATAAACATGGGTTCATTAACATTCACAAATTAGATTCCCTACCTCGAGCGTAGCTTGAATGGAGGTTCGTCGAACGGGAATTCATCGCGGAAGAACCGTCGCAGAAAGAGACGTCGTGAAAGAAGACGTCTTCAGCGTCACGGTATACGGCATCACGTAGTCGGTCTCCGAGGACTCGGTGTTCTTCGTCGGAGTTCGATGCGTTCTTTTCATTCTTCGTGTTCTTCGACGAAGAATATGAAGATCTTCTAGCCTCCCTTAGGTTTTCTCCCAAACCTATCAAGCAACAAGTCCCCAAATAAAATAAGTACCTCACTTATTTTATTAACTCAACAAAGCTTTTGAATTTCAAACATTCACATTTAACTCACTTAATTAAATAACTTAAGTTATCAAATTAATGGTGAGTTGAGGGAGTTAGAGAATATGAAGGGGTGGGGTTCGTGTGGGCCCCACCACTCTCATAACCTCCCATGGGAAGTTGGGTGGTTTCCCCCAACTTCCACCCAAAGGTTTTAACCACTAAGAAAATAAAAATTGTAGTTAAATTTTTATTTTAACTTCCACAATTTTTATCAACTTCTATCATGAAAATGAAACTCCAGAAAATGTGTTCCTAAGCAATTACCGGCGCGGCGGTTTCATTGGTGCCCTCAAATTTTGATTCCGAGTGCCGGTTCAAAATTTAGGAAAACCCCCTCGTTCGTTCACTGAACGTACCCGAGCTAAAATTCAGAAATTGATTCCGGGCACACCGGGCCTCGGAATCAAGTGCCGTCAGAAACTGCGTTCTTGTAAAATCACAAGGAAAATTAAGGGAAAAAAATTTCCCTTGAATTTTACGGGTCTTTACACCAATATAATTATGATATGTTTTAGGGTAATAATAATTTCATTTTTACCCTTAATTACCCTATTTACTTTTTACCGTGGTAAATAAAAGTAAAAAGTTACTATTCACCAAAAATTAGTTTTATCTTATTGAACCACGTTTTACTCCTTGATATTAACTGTGTCTCTCGGAGTTTTGAAATTTCACTCACAGAAGTGGTAAAATTAAGTTTTATGTGAATTTGAAAATTCTTCTAGGAGATGGGTAAAAGATAGTGAAAAGTTCAATAAAATTTTTATATGTCTAAAATTATTATAAACTGACTCCAATGAATTACATTGAAATTATATAGGTATTACATATCTATTTTGACCTAAAATAAATTTAAATAAAATAAATAATTATTTAAATAAAAAGTCGGTTTTAACCAATAACTCAGTGTTTTTCACTATTCATCAAAAATTGAAGGTTTTTAGAAAAATACCACATATTCACCCTAGGACAATTTTGATATTCCAAATCCAAAAATGATGTCTATTTTACCAAATTCAAAATATAGAAGTTTTATTAATTAATTTAAAATTAATTCTCATTTTCAAAAGAAATAGCGTGTTTTTAATAAACAATAACAATCAAAAAATTGACACTTGTTTATGTATAATTTCAATGTGAAATTAATTCCAATGACCAACATTGGATTAAAGGGTAAAAATATAATCTAATTATACTTCCAAAACATTAAAATGTATCTTTCAATACTATAAATTATTTTGATTAAAAAAAGTTGTTTTCAGTTAAAATATAGTATTTTTTACTATTCACTCAAATATGAAAGTTATCAGAAAAACACCAAAAATTTATTGAAACTAAATTATTATGTCCCGATTCTAAAGAATGAGTTTATTTTTTCTAATTGAATATATAAAAGTGTGAAATATTGGATTTAAAAAGGGTTCACAATTAAGAGGTGGTAAAATTGCATTATTTGAAAAATAATTCTTTTATCTGAAAAAAATGAATTTTTTCTTACATTATGTCTAAGAAACTCATAATATGGATTCTAAAATTATAAGGATTATATAATATTAAAAATTCAGTTAATACGATTCATAACCGCTTTTGAACAGCTAGTTGGGTATGTCGTGATGCGCTTGAACTCAATGTTGCCTGTAGTGCAAGTTATTGAATTACTTTGAAGGATTAACGTACTATGAAATCTTGGGGTATTAAATACTAGGTTTAAATGGTATAAAAAATAATGAAAAAAATATCTTAATGAACAATATAATATATTTTAATTTAATTGTGGGACTATAGGAATATTATGGTCTCTCATGTTCATCCTTTTCAGAGAAAATAGTCCACCAATTTTCCCTAGTCCGAATCATATAGATATAGATAATGTACTGTGAAATAACACAATTCAAATCCCTAGATCTCTTAAATCCTTATAAATTTATCTCATCAGATATTTTTTTTAGAAATATTTAGTGGTCCCCTTTCCTTCACCATGAATTATTGAAAAACCACAACTCTTATGGTGGGAACCATTGAATTAAAATGTGGTATTTTACATCATGGTGTTAGACCCCATGTCTTTCCAAAATAGTATGTCACTTAATTACCTCATCGGTTATCCACAATGCTGTTCAGTTCTTCATGAATCATCTATCATATCACAATAAAGTAATTATTATAGATGTGGTGGTGTTCAGTTCATGCTAAGTTATATCTACCCCATATTACATTAACTCCATATGAGAAATATCTCACATGAAGCTAATTCATTCACTCACCACAACCTTTATAATTTGAAAAACATATTCATGATGAGATCCATCTTGAGTGAGATTAATTAACTTTTTTATTGGATGGACATAAGGATGTTTCCCTATTAGGCCAGATAGATCTTTTTTAATGGGAGATAAATTTGTTAGTGTTTTACAATGTTAACCATCCATCACACCGTGACTTTGTAATGTGAAACCAAACATTTCTCCATTCACTCTTGTGAATCTCCTCTCATCACTAAATATATTTAATCTATTAAATTAGTATCATTCCAATAGATATGACTTGATATTAACCTAATAAAATGAATTAATTTCCTCATGAAGCAATTCATAGTAAGAACCTAATAAAAAGTTCATCTTTGAAACTTAGTATATGATAGAGAAAATATTGTGAGAGAACAAAATCAATTAGTTTGTGATCAATGAAATTTATACCATGTCTTAGTTGAATTCAACTCATCACCCCTTTTTAAATTTAATTAATGAAAATTCAATCAACTCTAATATATTCAAGGAGCTCTTTAGTTCTCATGTAACTTTTTCAACATGGGTTCCATAGTCAAAAGAATAATAGTAGTGACTTATAGTAAATACTATATATTCTTATATAAAGATTATATATCTATTTTTTGAATGAGTTCAAATATTTTATTGTTTTTAGGGGGCTTCTCTAACACAAAGAAATCACCTTCTCACTTACCAACTATTCTTATGTTTTTATGTTTATCTAAAAATGTTACATCGATTATGTTTTTCCCGATCCAAGATAAATATCAAATTATTATCAAAGTTGATTATAGTTAAATTTTATCAAATAAAAAATCCTTTATAAAATGAATATCATCATTTTTATTCATTCAATAATAACTTTTATAAAATTTTCCCTAGTGAAATTACTACAATTTTATAATTTTATCATTCTAATTAGTATTCCAAGATCAATTTTTTTTTGTAAAGATCCTACAGTAGATTTTATCTCATCACTATTATTTAATTAGTCAATTATTAAAATAATAAAATGTTTGAATATTAAATGTATATGTAGAAATCTCATTTCCCTACTCCATTATATAGATTCAAAAAACATTATTTATCTAGTCACTTTATACAATTAGGCCCTCAAAACTAATTATTACCCAATGAACATGCCAAAAATGGGTACCTAATCTAGTTAGTTTAACCAATTTTATCATTGCATGATACATGATAATATAGGGTCACCCTTGTGAGGCATGAACTATACAGCTGGATGATTAGGTCTTAATAATTGTTTAATTTAGAAGGAATATTGCACATAGTATTTTTAAATGGGATTTAATTTTACCATATTATATGATAATATTCACATTACATGTATTCATGCCTATAGTGATATAGTTTAGAATACTATTCCTTACACCAAATCAATATATTTAGAATATCTTGATTTGTAACCCTTTATAAACTCATTGATTGTTTTACTAATCTGAAAATAATCTATTTTATCTATTTATATCAAAATCCCACTTATGAATAATGTGTATGAAGAAATTTCACGTAACGTCTTATAATCCTATGAAATTAATTATCCCTGTAAGAGTATTCATTGAGAGATATGTATCCAACTTCCACTTTTGTAGTGAAGGAATATACCTCTAGGTGAGGGAGAAATCCAAACCAATGTCCTTCTATTTAAGGACCAATTATTAAAGATAGAGTATAAAACCACTATAATTTTAACACCTAATATGTATAAATAATAATAATTTTTCTTAATTAAAGATCATGACCGAATACAATCCAAAGTCAAGGTACCAGGAACTAAGTCATTTATCAAAGCATTCATGTAACTCCTTAGACTAATGTGTAGAAATATAGATAAATGGTTTACATATTTAACTACAGAATACACATATGAATAAAATAATAATTATATTCATGTATAAATATGGAAAAATAAAAATACATGAAAAATTCATACGTTTAAACATGATATAAAATATTTAGGTATAATTCATAAATAACGATATTTTAATTTTTTTTATAACTTATTCCTTTTTAAAATCAATCAAATTGTTACTTTTTAGGAATTTTCATTAAATATATGATATTATTTGAAATATAAAAATTTATTATCAAAAGTGTATTATAGAAATAATTTAAATAATCATAATATCACATATTTAACAAAACATAACCCTTTATGATATTAATTATAATAAATATGTTTTAAAAATGATTTAATTAATTATCACACAATACAAATTTAATTTTCATAATTGAATTTAATAAATATAATAAATGAATATTAACTTTTTTATATTAATTTTTATTTTTTAAAATAAAATCATCTTCTAATTTTCTCTAAATCATTCCATAAATAAATTTTACCTCTATCATATAATCCATTCCATATAATTAAATTTTCATTTAACATTTATTAATAATATTATTGAATATTTTAATTAAAAAAATAAAAAATAAATGAATAATTTTTTCTATAGAAGATAAGAGAACTTTTCTGTTGGGACAAGACTCTTTTATTATGAAAAAGAAAAATTAAATAGGACTAAAAGAAGTAATTTTATAAAAATATTTTGGAAAAGAGGCATCAAGTACTCACATAAGGAATTTTATGTAAGGAGACCATCACAACTCACCCCTTTGTTTATAATATATTCAGATGGAAAATTGGATCTACAATATAGATTTTCAATAATATACCCCATACATGAATTAATATCCAAAAATCTCAACCAATGTGATGTATACATTATGTTTAGGTTAATATTACCAGTTTTAAGAACTTTCACAATTGTCAAGGAATCAAATTCCACTAATAATGTATCCTTGTTTCACTCCCTATACCTATAAACCACATTAATTGACCAATCATTTCATCCTCAACAGTTGAGGATATTCTACTAGAACCATAAATACATTACATGATCTCACAATTATGATATTGAAATATAGATCCAAGTCCTTCAATACCTAGTTTCCCTCAATATGATCCCTCATAATTGCATTTGATCTATCCAATAAATGACGAATTCCATATAAATTCAAAACTTCCAATACTAGGAAAACATTTACCTACAATATTATATCATTTATGAACATAAAAACCATTTATGTAACATAAAAACATTTACCTACAATATTATATCACATATTGATACGAGGATCCACATGAATCCCCCTTTTCAGTATTTTTTAGATGACATGAATTAATTCTTCACTTGTCACTATATACTAGTTAATAAACTGTGGAGAGAGATAGAGAGTTGAGAATGTGTTTTGAGCTGACCATAGATGGAGTAGTCCTAAATAGGCTAGCGATCAAATATCATAATATGCTATAGGAATCATTATATATTGTATTCCCTGATAGATAATTCATATCCAATGATACAGAATTTTGTAAAATATGTGTTCTATAATACAACATACATTATATAATACTATTGATATGATGATATATTTTTATAAATATGAAAAATAACTATCATGAGAGACTAAATACCATATCGTAGAGTACGATGTGAAAAACTGAATGATTTAAATCATTTCACAACATAAGATATCATATATCATATAGAATGAACATATTGAAGATTTCAATATCTTATATGGTATAGATATTAGAATTTATAATTTTGAATCATATTTGATGATATAAATTTTGATTTGGATATGATATATAAATTCTTTATTTTCAAGCATTACTTCTCGAACAATAAAATATTGAATGGTTCTAATTCAAGTAATGGGTATCTCAGGATAAATTAATAGTAAATCAATATAAAAACAATTAGAAATAAAGAAACCATATAATACTATGAATTTAATACAAATCTATATAAACCATAAATTGAGAGTATTTAAATTACACCATAGATTCAAACTGCTACTAAAATCAATCAATAATTACTAAATAAAATATAAAATTTCCCAAAAAAAAATCCCTCTACGTCATATCTTGTGGATAATCATAATTAACCATCTATTTGGAGGGATTATCCTTATATATCATGATATTATATTACCATACAGTAGTTAAAAGAGAATAATGAAGATAGATTCAGAAGGATGGTATATTATCGATTAAAATTATTGTTGAGGTTTATCCACTAGAATATCAAGCCCCACATAAATCATTTTTTTGGATTCTCAAAGAACCCTATACATTTACTCACGTGTTATGAGTAAATGGAATATTGTTTAGTACACTTAGTAAATTTAGTCTGATATAAATACCATTCATTTCATCATATAAGACTTTAATTGAAGAGAAAAACATGGATGGTTGATTAAAAAAATATAATTATTAATGTTTAACGTCCTTTAAAAATCATAGGAAAAAATATGAATTCTACATTACGATTCAAAATACCATATGATATGACCAATTATACAATATATTTGGATAAGGTAGATCCAAAATTATTTACCCACAATTTATTAAATGATGTACCCAAAATATTAAAACATGATTATTTTAATATTAATTTCATACCCAAAAATATTACCTTATCATATAATATTATATTATATACATATTACCACACGTAATTTTATGTGTAAGGAATATATCCCTAAGAATCTGGGTAATTATTACTCTAGGTTGGAACTTTGATGTTTATTAAGAATATGGGGACAAACCTATATTTGTATTATATTTAGATATATGATTTTATAACATTAATATAAATTTTATATATATTGTTTATTGATCGATTTTTTATGACATAGTGTAATTTGGAATATTTATGTTGGAAAACATGGCCATTATTATTTTTATGGAGTTGATTGGGATGAAATGGAAATTTTTATTACATTATTATTCTTAAGGGATCTCATACCTATTATTTAATAATTCCATTATAGAAAAACCAATCCCATTATTATGTGATGAAAAGGAAATAAGCCTATGGAATATAATGGAAATGCATGTTCATTAACGATGAGGGTGGAAATATATCCATATTTACATGCTATCACACTTATATGTGTGATGTGATGGACATGGTGAGATTCTTTCAAGGAAAGAGATGGGGTTCCCAAACTAGAATTATTGTCATAGAATTTGATGACATATCTAATCATGTGGAATTATACTATGTATTTTTTGGCCTTGTGGTTATGACCATGTCTATGAATGATATGATTTCTTTGTTTATATATTTAGGGAAGGATGTATCCTATTATGTGATAGCTCAGTGATGCAATATGAACTTTCATACTATTTTAACTTGTAATTAATGGCTATTATTATGAGTTGGTTATCAGGATTTACAACCAATATGTTCATTCTTATGGAATCATAAGATTATTAAGAACCATTGTAATATTATTTTTAAAAATGTAACACATGATTTAACAGCTATAATATGATGGTATGTTATGCTAATGATTATGACTAAGGATAAGATTCCCAATCGACATACGATTAATATATTGAAAGACACTTGAACAGTAGCCAAAAATATGAATTTTCACACACTTATAGCTGTTTATTACTCTTAACTGTCAAATATTTATTATTTTTATATTATTTTTTATTTATTTAAATGTTATCATATCATACATGAAAATTTATTAATTTGATATAGTTAGGAAAACTATTGGTTGTGGCTACTGACGTGTGCTTACACGCAACAAAACTTCCCTGATACCCAAGTAGATATTTTTTCTCATGATTCAGGTAGTTTTAGGGGATATGTAGTTGATTTATTTGATATCAATATTGGTAATTTTTAGTAATTGTGACTAGGCATGAATTCAGGACTAGTTGTTTGTTATAAAATATTGTACATATTCATGGTCTATGTGGTATTCAATATACTAACATGTTTTCTTGTTTATATATATATATATATATTCTCACATGATATTATAAGTACACATTTCAATATAACCATGTATTATCATTCACTTACCAATTACATGTGGAAATGATTTCATAATTTTTTTGTTATTTTGATGATTTTAAAATATATTACGTATATGTTGATTTATCATTTTCTATACCAAAAATGGAATAATATACCCTATTTACACAAATACCCTCACCAAAGTTCAAAATACATTAGAGTAATCATAGCTGAGCATTAGGTATTTGACACATGGCCCATTCTTAGATGAGGTGAACAAGTCCAAGGATGTTATAAATTTGTATCAATTAATTATTTTTATTTTTCATTTTTTATTTTGGATTGGGTGCATTGATATTAAATATTGTGATCTTTTGATATGAACCTCATACATGGGCTTAATAAATATCAAATTACATAGAATAAAATTTTATTTATAGGGGTTTTATGTTATAATTTTATTATTTTTTGTAATATTATGCATTTGGTTTTTGGCATATAGTTTATTTTTTAATCGTGGTCATGGGTACTATTCGTGTTTGTTTTGATTCATAATTTTTCACACATTATATTCACATAGAATATTTTTTCTTGATTTTGTGCGAGAAACATTTATATGATATGTGATTTATTTATTTAATATTCCAACAATAACATATGTAATACTTTATTATATAACTTGATGATGGAATTCTACATAACCATGCTGTAATTATATTTCATTTTTTTTATATTTATAATGTGAATAATAACTATATACTATTCTTAAAATGAGATTTGGTAGCCTGGTCTAGAAATATCTATCAATATTATGTGTGACTCCAAGTATACTAGTCTTTGTGTCGAGAAAATCATAATGCTCTACATGTTATTTATTATTATTTATTATATTTTTTAATCTATTATTAATGTGTTTTTAAGGAATATTTTTATCATTTTATCAAAATATTGTTGTGAAGAACTCCTTTTGAGTAGAATTTTGGTGGGAAAATGAATATACCATACGTTATTGAGCTATATACCCTAATTGAACCTAAACTTCATCGTCATTAGTAGCTCCATGAGAGCGTTCTTTATGTGAAATAGTTTATGGGACATGGAGCTTTGAAAGGTGATGATTCATTTTTTAGATTTGAATAGAGAGTTTAACCTATATCATACACCTATACACTCTATATTTGTTGGAAATCAGGTTATAGAATTTGGGTATATTCTTTTTAAACTATTTCCAACCATAATGAGATCCCACCTATGAAGTTGGTAAATCTTAAAATGTATATTCATTAAGGACCTACAAAGAAATTTTGGTTTTCCTAGTATAAGTTGATCAATATGTGGATTATCCTTGTAAGAGACTAATTTTTATTTATAAAACCATTTCTTTCTAGATACACTATTACAACATGGGGATTATGAGTTTATAATTATTTTTTTGGGAGCATGTCAACAATGGACCATGTGTATTGATTTAACAATTTCATTAGTTCTCTCTATCTCCAGTGGGTGATAACATTTCTAGGGTTTTCCATTTTATGGATGGGATAAATAATAATATATAATTTAAGGTGAACATATTATATATCAATTCCTTTTATGATGTTATAAATCATTCATGTATTATACAGGGGAACCTGGTCGGGGATAAGGTTATTATACCAAGTCATAGAGTGGATATTTAGGTAATTTGAAGTGAAATTTTGGTTATTTGTAATAGAGAGATGATTATAATTCTAGTTAGGTGAGTGGTTCAAAATACACTTAAAATTATAGGACTATGATGATATGTTATTATTGTATAAAGATAGGGAATATGTGACCTCAGTGGCATCAATCTCCAATGGAGTGTCATTGTTATACACCGATGGAATATTTTCAACACTGTTGTTTTTCAAATATCTTCTCATTCACCTTATGAAGGTACAAATATAGTATCAGGTCTTAGTTACTTGATTAAGTACATTATAATTCTGTGGTAGTTTGACTTATTGTTGCTAGTCAGGGTTTGTGGGTGGTCATGGTTATAAGAGATAATAGAGGAAGAAGTGTAGTTATCCTTATGGTAGTTGGTTATAAAAAGTTCAAGGGAAGATATTCATTCCATATTCATGATCTTGAGATGATATTTGGTTACTGTGATAAGGGTCCTTTAACTATTTGAGGTATTATCTAGTAGAATATATACATGCACAAGATTTATTTGATACTGTTTCTTTTCATTCAGTTACACATACTCATTATGATAGTGATATGGAGTTAACAAATGAGTAATTACATGGGGTGAGGTTTATTTATATTACCATAGGGGTGTGATTTAAGGGTACTTTCATATATATAGAGTGAAACATCATGATTAGTGTGTGTAGAAATATTTGGTATTTCACCATGATAAAGATGTTCAACTTTGATGTGATCCTAGGTATAGACTATTTGACTTGATATAGAGTGTAAATAAACAACTATATCTAATGAGTATTGTTCATGTCAATTAAGGGTGATTTTTAACCCCTTTATGGTTAGTGTGATTTATAGAAGGTCCATTTAGACATTGACTATCGCTAGTTGTGGATTATTTTAGTCTACTTTTCCAATGTGGTTTTTGATGTACCCAAATGTGTTCGTGAAGATTATGTGGTATTTTTTTCAACATGAATAAATGAAAATTTTATTTATTTTGTACGAATTTCTACCACCATATATTTATAAGGATATAAAGAAGATATTTTTCATGAATAAAGGGGAAATAAGTACATTCTACTACTTTTTATGTATTATTGTAAATGAATTTAGTGAAGTAGTACGATATATAGAATAATTCATGATTTAATCATAAATTCATAAAAAATTAATTGATAAGGTGAAATCATTCAATCCATAAAAATTTTCAACTGAATTTTTACTAAATTCTCATTGGGCGAATAAAGATTCAATATTGATGGAATGACTAGCCTAATTTGTGATAGGTTGTGAAGAATCCATTTGATATTGTATTGTCCCAACCTGGCTTACCACTAAACTGATAGTTGAACCGGATCTCCACATGGCCTCACGTGCATTTCCCCAAACTCTAGAGGCTACCGCCTAGCAGCAACGGCCCACGGTGTGATAGTGGGAAAACTATACCCTCATTGGCAGAGTGTATCACAAGGGAATAAATATGAAAAAATATCAGAAGTAGTAACAGTATATGACTAAATCAAAATAGTGGAAGTATGATTGATAAATATTCAAGTCTCAAACCATTAAAATGATAATTCAGCATGTTATATATTCTAAAAAAGCATCCAAAACAGGATACACTACAATCAGATAAAAATATGATACTAGTATAGAAACATAAAAAAACATCGAAGTATCGCAATCCTTAGTTTGGTCCCATGCTCTCCTAATCCTAAGAATAAATCACATACCAGAATAAGGGATCATTCCCTTATCAACACCTGCAATCATATAATCTATGTGGGCCTAAAAACATGTCCCAAATAGGGTGTGATACTATTCACAGTAGGAAATCACCAAATATCCTTGCCTAAAAGTCTGTGAATATTTACAATAACAGTAAAGGAAAACAGTAACCAGGAATTACTAAAGTAAACTATTCAATTATTATCTTTATTTTCTCTAGCAGTTCAATTTCATTTAAGTGAAACTATCTCATGATTTGGCCTTAGCCAGTCAATCTCCTGTATATTTTCAAGCACAACATCTGTCTCAAAAGATCATCTAGGTAAATAAGTGAAGACCGAATCCAAGCTCGTGCTTCGGCTTGGAATATGCATCATAAGTCATCTAATTTCATTTTATAAGTTCTATGAAAAAGGTCTCCAAGTCCGGCCTAGGCCCGTCAACTCCCCGTAACAAAGTAACTATTAACTCCTGACATAACCATTTCTAATTTAAGAATATCAGTATTTCAACATTTAATCATTTGTTTAGTTTCCAATAGAGACCATTCTAAGTATACCTCAGTTGATTAAAGATTATCTTGACATTTACAGATAAGACTCAGTGAGCCTGACCACCAAAACTGTGGCTCGCTCACGACCTTTAGTTAAATATCCTCTTTTTTCTGTTCATTTCCTTTTAAATGAGACATTGGTTCACCCATGGTAAGTATGGTGTAATTAGTCACATGAGCCCGAAATTTTCTTTTAATTGAGACTGTGGATCGCCCATGACTAATTACCTCTTTTAATAATTTATCATTTCATTTAAAAAAAACACATGTGAATTAAACTATCACATTTCTTTAAACATAACAACTCACATGGGAAATTCACAAAGCAGCAAACACATGCAAATTAAAATATATCATGGTTTTAGTCATAACATTTCACATGGGTATTTCATAGAAAAAGATATCATTTTAATCAATCCCATAAAAGAAAACACTCACAGGCCTCAAAGGCATTATTTCCCAATAGCTAACAATGTGGAACACATCCATAGGTTGTCCCTAAATCAATCAAAATATAATAAAATGCTTCCATTTTTATATAATCAAATACCTAAAAATCATTAGGTATCAACAAGTGTCAATTAAAGTGAATAGTAATACCCAAAAATGGCCTCATACTATTTTGTCACATATAATCATATTGAATTTTAATGAATATCACAAGACCACCTACCTCATTATCTTATAGATGCTATAATCTGACGATGACCCTTGAACCGAACTAGAACAGTGTAGATATAAGAAAAGAGGAAAATAATTCAACCATTAATAAATTCCTCAAGAGCAGAAATAAACAAGAACAACTCCAGGAGAATAATGCTCTTACTAAGAGGAATCCAATGAGACCAACGACACATCAATCGGTTTTCGGATGATGAAATGGGAGAAGAAAATGTTCCTGCCACTCATTATTATTCACCTGACCACTCCTCTATCAAGAAGAAGAAAAAATGAGGATACTATCCATTTTAAGATGAAGTTTAGTAGTAAACAGTGTGTAAGTTCATATACATGGCATTTAAATCATTTTAATTTTCATCAGTATTCCAACAACCTTTACATGTCCCACACTGACATTTCCAACATGACTACACGGTCAGTACTAGGAAGTGCACGATATGTAGTGTCCTTTTCTTCTCTTCTTGGCCAACAGAAGCACACACAATGTATATCCATCTTACACGACCAGACCACATGGCGTGTCCATTTGATTACATGATGTGTTCTACTAAAACATAACATTTTCTATTTTTCCTTGTTTTATAAAAAATAAATCAATGGAAAATAAAAAACATAAAAAAACAATACCTCATAAGAAGAACCAGTATCTTACAAACATCCCCCTTTAAAGAAATTTTTTCCCAAATTTCCCTTCCAATGGTGACGAAGGAATATATAATAATAACTCTAGATAATGAGCACATACGTCACCCTCCCTCTCCCATGTCTCATCCTGTACTCAGTCGTGATGCTATATCACTCGTACAACTGGAACAATCCATCCTTAGAGAACCTTCATTCTTCAGTCAACTATAGGAATCAGATGACCCTTGAAGGATTCATCAAATTGAATCTCATCCTCCTTGGGCTGAAAAACGTGATACGGGTCTGAGTAATAGTGGAAAAAATGAGATACATGGAAGTCATCGTGCATGGATCGGTACCTATGAGGCAACTAAAACTTATAGGCAACCAACCCAACTCGTTCCAAAATCTCAAAAGGTCCGACATATCAGTGTGAAAACTAACCCTGACTCCTGATCCTCTTGTGTCCCAATCTTGGTACGACATGTAAGAAAACTTGATCCTTGACCTCAAACACCAAGGGTCCTATATGGAAATATCAATAAGATTTTTGATGACATTGCGCATTAGACATCCATCTCTAAATCAAGTGAATCTTCTTAGTAGTATCCTAGACAAGATGAGGTCCCAACATAAATGACTCTCTTAATTCCATCCAACTCAGGGGTGATCGACATTGACTACTGTACAAATCCTCACATGGTGCCATCATAATTGTATCCTAAAAGATATTAGTATAGGAAAAATCAAACGGGGGTATATGTCTCTCTCATGAACTACCAAAATCCAATGCACAGGAACACAACATGTCCTACGACACCTAAATCGTGCACACTAACTGGCCATCTGTCTGAGGGTGGTAAGCTATTCTCAGAAACACCTGTTTACCCAGTGCCCTCTAAAATATCTGCTAGAAATGATAAGTAAAGAAGGAGTCCCTATCTGGAATTATAGAAAGAAGAACCCCATTAAGTCATACCACTTCTAGAATATATAACTTCCCAAGATTATCAACACCAAATTTCTCTTTAATCGGAAATAAGTGAGCGAACTTTGTAATCCTATCAACTACGACCCAAACCGAATCATTACCTCTAGGCAACCTTGGTAACCCTATCACAAAATCCATCATGAAATCATCCTATTTCCACACAGGAATGTATAACTGCTATAAAAATCTAGCTGGCCGCTGATGTTCCACCTTCAGCTATTAACAGGTGGAACACCTCGTAACAAAACCAGCTACATCCTACTTCATACCCGACCACCAGTACTGACGGAAGAAGTCACGATATACCATGGTGACTCCGGGATGCACTGCCCAAGATTAATCATGAAACTCCCACATTAGCTCCTCGCATATATCCTCTGGAACCCACACATGTCCATGAACATGCAGAACTTCAACCTCACCAATCGTCCATCCAGGAGGAGGGTCCTCACCTGCCACACTATCCCGTAGAACTAGGCCTTTAGAATCAGATAGATGCATTATCCTCATTGTGTCCAGTAGGGTAGAAGTAACAACCAAGGATGATAGATATGTCTGTCCCTGACTGTTGTGAACTTCTAAATGTATCTTAGAGAATAAAGTTGTTAACTTCCACTCACTTCTGGTCTCCTGCATGACCTGCATCAGAGTTCTCCTACTCATTTCATCATCCACTACATTACATTTTCCATGTATATAGGCAATCTCAATGTCAAACTAATGAAGGTATTCAACCCACCATCATTGTATCATATTCAAATCACATTTATTGTAGATGTATTTGAGACTTGTTTGGTCTGTGTACACCACAAAATGCTCCCCCAATAAATATTTTCTCCAACAGCGCAAAGCATAGAATACTGTATCCAACTCAAGATCATGAAACATTTAGTTTATCTCATGTGGCATTGACTGACAAGACCTGTATGAAACTACTTGATCCCCATGCATAAGCACTACTCTCAGACCGATACTTGATGAATCGTAGTACATAGTGTAACTTCTACCTGGTTCAGGAAGTATCAGTATCATTTATCAAGTAAAATGTCCCTTAAACTCTTGAAAGGCTGTGTCACAAGAATTTGACCATTCAAAATTTACACCCTTTTTAGTCAATCCTATCATCGGCGCTGCTAAGTGCAAGAAATATTTTATAAAATGCATGCAGTAACCAAATAGCCCCAAGAAGCTTTGAACCTCAAAAATGTTCTTGGACTGCTCCAATGTAACTACTGATCTTGCCTTCTCTAGGTCCACTGATACTCAACTCTCTAAGATGATGTGAACCAGAAAGTGAATCTAATCAATCTAGAAGTGGAATTTTGTGAGATTAGCATATAACTGATGCTCTCTCAGGGTATTCAAAATGATCTCAAGGTGCTTTTCATGGTCGTGTCAATTGTTATAATACACCAAGATATCATCCATGAAAACCATAACAAAATAATTTAGTTAAAGATGAAACACTCAGTTCATCATCAACATTAAAACTTTTGGTGCATTCATGAGACCAAACGACATAACCATGTACTCATAGAGACCATACCTTCTATGAAAGGTTGCATGAGGTACGTCTGTAGGTCGAACACATACCTGGTAATATCCTGACATCAAATTAATCTTTTAGAACACTTGATCCCTTTGAAGCTGATCAAATAGGTCATCAATCCATGGTAAGGGATATCAATTTTTAACCGTCAACTAGTTCAGTTTCCTATAGTCCACACATAACCTAAGAGTACTATATGCTTTCTTTGAGAAAAGGATTAGTGAACCCCAAGGTGATGTTCTAGGTCAAATAAACCCTCAGCTTCTAGATCTTCCAACTACCTCTTAACCTTATGAAACTCCATCGTAGACATCCTATAAGGAGGATTGGATACTGGTGCAACACTTGCCACTAACTTGATAGTGAACTACACCTCTCTAACCAGAGGTAAGCCTGAGAAGTCATCGGGGATGACGTCCCTGAAATGATCAACCATTGTAGGAAAATATACCAGACATGTTCCATGACCATCCAGATATAAACTCGCAATATGGGCTATTATCCAACCCATCCCACAATGCTCGGGTCCATGTCGACTCTCCAGGACATCCCATTTGCCTTTATGTAGATACTCTCCACCCTCTGGTGATGTAAAACTCACCCTACGGTGATCAAAATTAATGAAGACCTAATATGATACCAGCCAATCCATTCTGAGGATGACATAAAACCCCGTCATCTCAAGTACATAGAGGTCCAATAGAATGTGACACACTAAAATCTCAAGGGGGAACTCCCTACAATGACACACAGATACCATTATGATCCCTAGCAGAATTTCAAGCATCACAGTGTTCTCAGATGTATTAAAACATATCCCAAGTCTCTCCACAATGTGCACAGATTTTAAACTATATGTTTAACTTGTATCAAAAATTGAAAAGATAAAACAGAGGTGACTAGAATAGTACCTCTAACAGTAGAAGGTTTAAGATCCTTCTCATATAGGGTCTGTTGCACTGTATATGTCTGACCTGTACCATGGTCCTGTGACATAGCAGGGCTACCCTGATCTGACCTGATCGGCTGTCACTGAGATGTTGGGGTCTGGCTACCCAGGCCATGCACACCATCTTTGCCTGCATCCCCCAATGTATTCTAGTTTACAGACTGTTGAGAAGCTACTGACCCTACTCCTGTATGTGTATTTTGTACAGAACCTCTCTAACTATCCATTGGTGGGAACGTCTTGAAGAAACGTTGTAGATGGGCCATCTTTCCGTAATCTTGACACTCAATTGGGTCCTTCAGGCATTGAGGTATCATATTCCCAACTATTCCACACTGATAAAACCTCATATGGATACTAGATGAAACATCCTGACCTCTCGCATTCCCGTGAGAAATCTCAGTACAATGATTTTGTCTTTCAGTCGAGAGAGTACCAGATCTCGATGTCGAACTGCCCTGGCATGCACCCCTATATTCCTGTAGGTTGTTCTTGGTAATCATCAACTAATTCACAATGTAATTCACATAAGGAAACCTAAAAACGTTCAACTATGCTCGGATGTCATATCGAAGACCATCCTCAAATATCGTAGCTCTCAACACCTCGTCACCCATCATAACAGCTGCGAATCACTAAAGCTCTGTAAAGTAGGCATAATATTTCATTACTGACCTAGTACCATTCTCTAGATTCCTTAACTCATGGGCTCGATCGGCCCAGAGGGTCTTAGGAAAGAAGTATTCATAGAAGACTATCAGGAAGTCTCCCCATGCCATGGCCTGATGGTGCTCTTCCTGCGTGATAACATCCCACCACCTCTCGGAAGAATCACATAGAATATAAGTCACATAGTTGAACATCCTATCCAGAGGTGCCCCAAGATTATCAAAGATAGTTAGTACTGATTAATCCATGACCTTGTAACCTGTGGTCATCCATCCCCAGAAAAATTAGGCGGATACTGTTGCTGGAATATACGCTTCAGCTCTTCCATAATTGTGGCTACATACGGTGCTCCCTAGAAGGTCGACAAGAACCTCACAAATAATTCTAGGAACTGTGTGTTTGCACCCGCATCCGATATAACGACTGGTGTCATAGAAGGTAAAACTGGAGGATCCATCAGTATCCCATGGCCTACGACCTCCGGTGTATACTCACCACCAGTCTCCTGATGCACTACCCGAGGTCGGTGTGGTGGCATTGCTATGTAACGTCTAGTGCACACACCTCATCACTAGTTTTAACGAAGAGAGGACTACCACATATAATTGGAAAACTGGATAGAGAAGGAAAAACACTCAAGGTTCTCAAAATAGGAGTACAGGATGTGTATAAATACTTATACAGTGTTTTCTCCTAGGACTCTACATGGGAGTGTACTTTTTCCCAACATGTATGTGTAACAGCCCATGTAAATGACATGTTCCCCAAGAGACACAACATGTACTTGGATTTACCTTCCTACATAGATACTTCTACACATCTATAACTACACGGTTTTTCTAGTGTATGACTACACAACATATTCACCATATACACATTACGTAAATCAAAATATTCATCCACCCGTGTCATTAGTCACATAGATGGATACACAGTCGAATTCTACATGACGTGTATTCACATTACGCGGTGTGTCCTAATCAAATCTTGACAACCTCTATTCCCTCCTCATATAGAAGGTTACATATTCACAGATGACATAGAGTGTATACATGGTACACTGCGCGTTCTTCTAAAAACATGGAACACATTCTTCTTTGAACAGGATAAACACAAGGCATGTTAGGATAGACTAAACGTCGTGTATACTAGGTTTTTCAGGAAAGAAACTCCATATTTCCCAAAAAACCCATGTTCTGCCGAAAACCAACCAACATAATGCCAAATTTTGATCTATGAGGGCCCATACTCCACATAGATCAATTTTTGGAACCAAAGAAGAACATACCATGATATGATTATAGATAAAAACATAATCAGAATAATCCAGATTAAGGTGTAAGAGGGCCCATACACCTCTAGAACCAAAGTTTTGCATCCATTATATCCAAACCATAGCACGTACTAATACACCTATAAAAAAAGCAGGAATAACTATTACATCATCTATTACAACAACATGCGATAACTAATTCATTCTAGATGGCATGGAATAATCCATGGAATGTGTTTCTAAAAAGTACCAATATGATCAATGAGATGGAATACCCTCATATCATTGGGTTGAAACCAAAATAGATCCCACAATTGTATCAATAGTTATAGCAGAAATCAAGTGTGTCACCCATCAATGAAATCCGTACAGCTGTAAAACCAGAAAATCACAATTCATTCTAGGTAATTCAGCTATTCCCTGTACACGAGTTATCTAATCCCAAGTATAGATTATTACCAAATCCATATTTCCTTACTATCCTATCTATTGGATCCAAATATTAAGTCAAGAAAGACTAAATCCTATGACACCACTTTGTAACGTCCCAACCTAGCATACCACTAAACCGATATCTAGACCAGTTCTCCACCGGGCCTCAAGTGCATTTCCCTAAACGCAAGAGGTTTCCGACTAGCAGCAAGGGCCTAGGGTGTGATAGTGGGAAAACAATGCCTTCATTGGAAGAGTGTAACACAACGGAAGAAATATGAAGAAATAAAAGAAGAAGTAATGGTATATGACTAAAACAAAATAGCAGAAGTCTGATAGATAAATATCCAAGTAACAAACCATAGAAATGATAATGCAGCATGTTATATATTCTAAGAAAGCACCCAAAATAGGATACAATGAAATCAGATACAAATACAATAGAAATACAGAATAATAATTAAAACTCACATGCATCGCAAGCCTCGACTTGGTCCCATTATCTCATGATCCTAAGAAGCAATAAAGTACCTGAATAAGGTTTCTTTTTCTTATCAACACCTGAAATCATATAATCTATTTGGGTATAAAATCATGAACCAAACAATGTGTGAGACTAATCCCATTAGGCATCCCCCAAATATCTATTCCTAACAGTCAGTGAATACATGAAATAACAGTAAAGGAAAATAGTAACCAGGAAGTACTCAAATAAACAATTAATTTATTATATTTATGTTCTTTAGTAGATTAATTTAATTTATGTGAAACTATCTTGAGATTAAGACTTAGGCTGGAAATCCCCCGTATAGAAGAAAAAACATCAGATGTCTTACATGATGATCTAGGTAAATAAGTGAAGACTGAATTCAAGCTTGTGCTTTGTTTTGGAAGAAGAATCATAAGTCATCCAATTTCATTTAACAAGTTCTATGAACAAAGGACTCAAAGTCCAGCCTAGGCATGTTGACTCCCCATACCAAAGTAATTGTCACCTCATGACATAACCAGTTCATATTTAATATTATAATCATTTCATAAATTAATCATTTTTTCAGTTTCCAATAGAGACCATTCTAAGTATCCCTCAATGGATCAAATATTCGCTCGGCATTTACAAAGAAGACTCAGTGAGCCCGACCACCAAAACTATGGCTCTCTCATGGCCTTTAAGTAATTATCCTATTGATTCTATCTATTTCATTTTAACTGAGACAATGGTTCACCCAAGGTATGTTATGTTTAATTAGTCACATGAGAATGAACTTGTATTTTAACTGACACTATGGCTCTCCCACGACTAATTACCACTTTTAATCATTTATCATTTCACTTCAAAAACAACACATAGGAATTAAACTATTACATAGATTTAAACATAACAACTCACGTGGGCAATTCACATAGGAGAAAACACATGAAAATTAAATGTTTACATGGTTTTAGTCATAACAGCTCATGTGGGAGTTTCACAAAACAACATATCATTTTATTTAATCCCATAAAGGTAAACATTAACACACCTCAAAGGCGTTCTTTCCCAATGGTTATCAATGGGGAACATAGTCAAGGGGTGTCCCTAAAACAAACAAACTGAAATCATATGCTCTAATTTTCATATAATAAAATACCAAAACAACATTAGGTATCAACAAGTTTCAATTATAGAGAAAATAATACCAAAAAATGGTCTCATACCATTTTGGCAGATATATCATCTCTACATTTAAAGAAAGGCACAATACCACCTACCTAGATGTCTTATAACTGATATAATCTGACGCCGACCCTTGAATCAACCTAGAATGGTGTAGATCTAAGAAAAGAGGTAAGTCATTCAACCTTCAATAACATCATCAAGAGTAGAAATCAACAAAAGCATCTCAAGGATAATAATTTATTACCATTAGGAATCCAATGATACTGATTACACTTAAATCATTTTTTGGATGACGAAACAGGAGAAGGAAATGTTCTCACGGATCCTTCTTCTTCACCTGGCAGCTCCTCTATCCATAAGAAAAGAAAACAAGGCTACTTCCCATTTTAAGCAGAATTTTATTATTAAACGGAATGTAATTTCACATACACGGCTTGTTCATCATTTTATGTTTCATTATTTCTCCGAGTTACATTACACATCCCCCACAATCCTTGCCGACATGACTACACAGTGTTTACAAAGAAGTACCCATCATGTAGTGGCCTTTTCTTCTCTTCTTGTCCTAAAGGAGCACACACCGTGTATTCCCATCTTACATGGCCAAACCACATGGCGTGTACATAGGATCACACAACGTGTTTTACTAAAAAATAACATTTTTTTAGTTTTCCTTGTTTTTTCAAAAACAACTCAAAGGAAAAGGAAAAAAATGAAGAAACAATACCTTATAAGAAGAACCAGGTTCTTACCAATATAATATTGATTTAAAAGATAATATTTTATAATAAAGGAAATATTTTGATGATGATTTCGAGGTTTTTATAATGTTTTTTGATGTTTAAAATTTTATATGAACTTATTAATTTTTTTAATAAGTATAATATTATCTTTCTGAAGAAAGAAAAATAAAAAATTTCATAAACTCGATGTTGTAGCTCATAATGTTTGAGTTTTTTTGAGTTTATATCCCTAATAGTGCTCAATGATTTAATTAGTATGGGTTCTATTTTTGGAGTTGATAAAATTATAATATTTAATCATCATAATGATCAAGGAGATTGTAATTTTTATCATTATATGGTTCTATTCAACTTTATAATTTTTTTCCATCCTTATAAAAAACAATAAATTTTACCAAACCTTACAAAACTACAAGGACCATCTGGTAACTTTATAATGATCCCTATATTATGAAACATTGAGTTTTTTCCATAACATAAAGTATATTTTGTTGAAACATATTAAATGAAGAAATATAGACTTTAATATTCATATTATAATAATAAACCAGATGAATATTTCTTATGTATTCATTACTAAAAAACCTCAAAGTAAAAACGTTGTGAGTTAAGATGAGTGTTGAGATCAGATCCACAATGTGAGCTATAGTTAAATGAAGTAATTCTTTTGTCCATTCATACATTGATGAAGATTAAAAAAAATATATGAGAATATTTTTTATATAATATTATATTAGGTTTATGGGGGTAAAATTACAATCATGCACTCCTACACTACACACAGAGGCTAGAATGGTAGGTCATATCCCCCTAGGGGATAACCCACACAAACAACTATTTATTTATTAAATTTTTTTGGGATCAATATAACATTGGTCATGAAGACAATTACGTGGACCATATACCCCACATTGGATGGACCGAAGGCCCCACATGTATCATGCCTATATCACTTCCTACCCATTCGGCCTGTAGCACCACACCTTTTGATGTACTAAAGGCCCTTTGTGTTCTAAATGTTCAAACTAGTGGTATTAATACCCTATGGATTTTCTATCATATTTAAAAAATATCATGATATCCATGTTGAATTAAAATAGTATATTTGACGAAGATTAATGATGATATTAAGTAATCATTCAGAACTAAAATATTCATTAGTTTGAATAAATAGATCACCTTCCATTATGATTTTTGGTGTTATCAAAATTCAATGAAGAAAAACAATACATTGAATAATTTAGTGAATATAAAATAGAAAAATGTATAAGGGAAATAGTAACTTGAGATATATTTTAATGCTGTGATTTTTCTAAAGAAACTATAACCTCTTGAAGAAAGTGGACTTGATAATCTAGTTATCAAAATATCATTCAAGTATCAAAGGAGAGAAAAAACAGATGAGATAAATGATGATTGTGTACACCAAATAAGAAGAAGGTGAATTTTTAAGATACAACAATATTATAGAGATTGAAAATATTGAGGATGAGGTATCTCCTAAATCTAAATATGAACTATTAGAGTAGTTTGAAAATAAGAAGAAAGGATGACATAAATTTATATAAAGATGGAGGAGTAGTCGAAGAACTATATATTGGTTAAAATAATATTCCATTAAAGGAAAATGTTAAATAGTGATGAAAAGTAGGAGTATATTTTCCAATGGGATTCAAGAAATCATAGTGTGAATCTATGTTCACTGTGTTTCTATAAAGGCATTAGAAATATTAATGGAGCACCAACTGGTGTCTATGGTGTAGAATCCATGACCTGTGTGTTTAACCAATCATACCATGATGTATGATCTGATATCAAGGTCGAGCCTTCTAAAAATTTATGTGGCATATTTAATTTACATTAAAAAATATTTTGGTGTGCTTCTGAGAAACACATTGAGAGGATTGATATCATAATTTTCCACATTGGTAAAAATAATATAAAGAGTTCATATAAAGAGATTACTAATTCAACCCCCTCTTAGTGATTTGACCAGATATGGGAATATTAGTTGGAATCAAATAATTACAAGGATCCATATAGATGATATTTACATTTTTTATAGGATAATCTTAATTTTTTAACAATATGGGATTCCATACATTCATTGGTAAGAACTATCAAAATTGAAAAAATATATTCTATCCCTAACTTATATCAACTGAAATGGAGGTAATAGATGAAAATATATTTCTATTTCCACCAATTATTAATAGTAATCTTATTTCCCTTTCTGATAAGAGAATTATGGTTGTTAATGGAATAATTTTTTTCTTCTTATGTCTCTGTAAAAAGAATTGTGCACAATGTCATGGGGATTTAAGATTCAAATTAATTGTGATATAAATTTGAGAATAGTTATGAAGGTAAAATTAATGTCAAAGTGGATAAATAAAAACTTGGAGATATGGGTTTAATGATATTAAGATAGATAATGAAGAAAACATTTATGAAAATTTAACATTATTCAATGGAAAAAATCTGTAATATCAATGGATTTGGTGAATATTTAAGTGATTCTGTTATTTTGAGAGAGTTGATAAGAAATTTTAGAGAGAGATTTAGTCCTAATATTTTATCCTTGGAAGACTGATAATATATCTGTACTTTCTATGAAATGTGTAATATTTATGTTTTTAGAAATATAATTAATTTTTTTTGTGGCCATGAGAAAGATAAACTTTCAAGATAATGAAGAAGCACAATCATGTGATTATTATAAAGAGTAAGGGGATAATTTTTTGAATAGAATTGTTTTTATTTTTAAAAAATTATAATAAGGGAAAGAGAAAGAGTAAAAAAATCCACCATGATTTTATAGCTCTAATGGGATATGAATTTTTACAATAAGATATCCAAAATAGAAGGCTATAGAATATTATTCATATGAATATGGTGGTAAATTTCATAAAGATAAGTGGGGTAATATTATAAAATATTCAATTAAATCATGTGGATGCAGGAATAATTTCTTCAAAGAAAAAGATAAAAATTGATGGGAGAAGAAAAATGAACTTACTTAATAATAATTTTAATCTTCTTGGTAGATTAATAATATTATGGATCTTATTGAATTTGGTTTTTATACATCAAGAATTTATGATGATGAAAGTGAACTAATAGATTTGGAATACATGTAAAAGAATGAATTACAAGCATCTATTAAGAAAAATACAAATCTCATTATGGATAAGTGGTAAAAAAAGGAAAGAAACAATTTGGATGATGTAAAGGGGTAGTTTGTAAAGAAAGAAGAAACACTCATTTAATAAATTAATAAAAACAATTGAGAGTGGAAAAGAAAGATAAAATGGTGAGAGAACATAAATATAAAAGTATATAATAAATAGAGTAACTATCCAAGACATAGTCAATGTGTCTTGAATAACAAAAGTATTTATATAATATCAGATAAGTCATTAAGAAGCTAGATGAAGTTAATGAAGATTCAAGGAAAAATTCTGAAAAAGGGTTCATAGAGAAAGATTAATTATATTCTTAATAAATATTAATGAAATCATATTTCCCCAAATAATTACAAATTTGAAACATCCCCTATATATATTTGGACCATGAATACTAATGATATATCTACTTCTACATCAACTGATGAGTAAAATATAAACAAAATTTTAGTTCCACCTAAGAATATATAGGATCATCCTGAAGTAGGTAAGGAAAGAATATTATTATAAAAAAAATATTATCTATATTAGAGGATAAGGTTCAATGTACTCTACTAGTGTAGTGGGTTTTTATACACAAAGCCTTTTAATTCTAGTGAAATATGACATTACATGGGAAGTGGAAAGAAATAAGGGAGAACTACTCTAAAAATTTGAGAATATAATTTCAATGAATGCATGTTACGATAAGGAATTTAACTAATCATACCAAATGAAATAGTTTTTAAGGATTAGAAAACATTTATTATCTAATTGATCAATATGGTGATGGAGGTCGGTAATGCATGACTATTTTATATAGATAGATTCTATATATTATGAATGGGAAGGGAATTCAGAATGTAAGGGAATAAATTTCAAAAAAATTTCACTACCATGAAATCATATGAGGAACCTAGGAAATATGTGTTGGGTAAAAAAGAGTGCTTAAATGGTTGACCAAATAAATTGGAAATGTATAAAAATACAAACAGAATGAATAATAAATCTTATTCAAAAGGAGAATACATTTTTCCACTTGAAGACATTTATGTTCATGAAAGACTGATTAAAATTATCTTCATAATGATTTAAAAGTATATATATAGATTTTTTTTACTTTTTTATAATAGGTATGAAGGATTTAATAACCATAAAAATATCTCATATATATTTGATGAAAAGGATGTTGAATGAACAATGTAATGCCCCGACCCCAGTTACCTAGAGTCGGTGCATTATTACATAACATTGGCATGATCACAAGAAAGATCAAATCTTGAAAGACCGATTCATTTAGTAGCCTTGGAATAACTAGATACATTAATAAAGATTACATTACATCAAAAAATGAAAACTACAACAATATAGTCTCCATAGTCCACACTCTTATCCCCTCATACTATCCCTGCAAGTCATTCATAAATTACTTCTTCACATCCTGGGAAAAATAACACATAGAAAAGGGGTGAGCTCAAATGCCCAGTAAGGATAACAATATAGCGGAAACTATCATAAATAGGAATAAAGATTTAAGGCAATGTATAACTAAAACAAAAGACTTTTAAACTTTAAATTCAACATAGTATGGCAAAAATAAAATGAAATAATTCCATTTACTTATTCACATGGATATTCTACTAATCTAATAATCAAATGCCATATCAATAACTACTTTCATAACGATGTAATGCATAATGCAAGACTATCATAACCACATAGCCAAGACCTCGTGCCAAGAATACAAATAAGATTTTTCCAAGGCCTTGTGCCAAGACACTAGTTTGTCTCATGAGATCTACCGATGCATCGAGGAGCTATAGCGGGATCCACCCGTCACATATTAAGTCCAATGCATTCCCATATGAAAATGTTTAAACATAACATAAACATTCGTATTAAAACTAGCATACGAAATGTAAATACATCATCCATAAAACTTGAATGGTATAAAAATAACACATCCACAGTCAAACATATCACAAAACCTTCAATACAATATAGAAGTTTTTATCATAATAAATCAACTTCAAATAAGCGTAAAATCCATCAAAGGATGTTGACATAGATGAAATAAAAACTCTTTTTAGAGAAATATCTATTTCTATTTTGAAATCATTTAAGAGTCATATATTTATAAAATAAAACATTTTCTTTGAAAATATTCTTATAATCTTGTAAGGGAAGCTTCAACGATTTTATAACGGTGTTAAATAGCCGCACCCACCGTATAAGTTAAAAGAGACATTATTATCTTAAATTTGCCGAAAAGGTTAAAAGTGCCTTGTTTGGAAAATGACGGAAAGATTCCTTTCAAAACACATAAGGGTATAAATAAATTTAACCCATTGTCTAGTAAATAGTAAAAATGTTTTTAAATACATTTTTAAGGAACATGGATGTGGGTGATAAAGATATCCCAGTAGATAATTACGTATAAACAACCTCAGATAATGAAGAGATTGCGAAATAAAACCTTACCTTTTAATTTTCCTTGGTTGGGGGTAGGTTAACCTCTTGTATAATGGTGAAATAATTGTTATTAAATTATACAAGAATCATATACATTAATATGATATCATATATGATCTTTTAACATCGATTTGTTAATAATATCTTAGTATTATTGTTGTTTCGGGTGTTAACTTACTCTTTTTCTTTTATATGTTTTGTTATGTAAGCCATGTTTTTAATGGATAGTTTGTATCTTATTCATATCCAGAATGATATCAAGTCCTTAAAAATTATTTTTAAATCATAAAATGATAATTATACTTGAATAGATACGATGGAGAATGAATCTCATCACGTTCATGGAGACGGTAGTCCGTACGTACGCACGAGCGAAAATATTATTCTTTTGATATTAAAATAATATACAATTGGATGGTATATCATATATACAGAATCATTATCACTTTATATTTATTATTTACATGATTTATAAATCATTATTATACTCATCCAAATAATAATATATTGAATAACAATTACACCACGACGTGGAGACGGTAAGCCGTACGTACGCACGTATGGTGACATGTTATTCAAATGGTGGATAGAATACTGAATATGGTTGTACCATATTTATAATAACATCACATTATATATAATATACTGCAGTTATTATTTTATAATGGTAATAACAAATAAATAAGAAGTGGAATATGAAAGGAACTTGAAAAAGGGTGGTGAAATTATTATCTCTTCTTCGGGTTCTTCCTTTTGATTTGATCAAAAGGACTCATTAGGTTGGCTTTCTGATCAAAATAAGGCCTCTAGGTTGTATTTAGGGAAGTTGAGAGAGTATTTGGGCAGGGGTTGGCCGAAAAAAAGGATTGGAATGTGTGAATTAGTGAGAAGGGGGAGTTCCCTTTTATAAGAGCGGTGCGGGGCACCTTTGGAAAAACTAAAAATATTATTTTATAATAAATTCATATTCGGTTTATAATGGCTCAAAAGTAGATTATTTAAAGGTTAAGGTGGTTATAGGTCGAAAAAAACTCAACCAATAGGATTTAGATAGGTTTGGGTTACTATATTAACCTTATCTTTATGTATTAACTCTTAGTTAATTAGTTTGACACTTACCATGTCACTTTGTATTTTTATATTATATAGTTAATAAACTTACTATATACATCCAAGAGACCCCAAAGTGGTACATTAATGATACAAATATCATGATATAAGTCTCCTGGCCGAACCTTATATTTTTATGAATTTAATATCAATTAATAATATAATATTTGTTATAAAAACTCTTTTATGTCAATTTTGACACTATTCAACAGTTGATTTTTTTAAAAATCATAACAGAATGATTAATTATAAAAAGGTTAATTAAATCAATACTAACATGTCATATTAACCTATAAAATTAATTTAATTTATAAAAAGTCTCAAATTATATTTATTTGGGTATTTATAATATCAATTATTTTAATTTTTCACTATTATGGTAATTACTTCATCATTATTGTGTCATAAAAAATTTAAATTATTTAATGTCTAAAAATTATAAATAAACTATAATTATGTATGAAATATCTTTAGCTTTATAATTAATATTTATAGTCGAAAATACAACATATATAACTCTATGTAAAAATTGTTTTTCTAAAAGATATATGCTTATGTCATTTTTGTATTTATTTTCACTTAATTAAAATAAAGTGTCCCTATCACCTACAAGTGGCTCCATGGGGTCCCAAAATCGACCCAAAGATGACCATGGTCAGACATGTATCCACCAATAAGGTTAGGACACGTTTTAGGGCAATTTAGTATTATTATAATATTATTTTTTAACCCTTATTTACCGGATTTACCCTTCAACCATGGTAAATAAAATATTTACCGAAGTAATTATTCAAAATGTCTAAAAATAAAAGTTACCTATTTACACAATTTGGACATGTTTATTGCAAATATGGAATCAATTTTTCCAAATTCAGAACACAGAAGTGGCAGAAATTAATTTAAAATTAATTCCCGCTGTCAAAACAAAAAACGTGTTTTTAAGATATAATAACTATCAAAAGATTGATACTGGTTTATATTCGGTTTAATTGTGAAATTATGTCAAATGACCAAAATTGTATTAAATAGTAAAATTATATTCTTAATATACTTTAAAACCAGTCAAATTCATAATTTATCACTATTAAATATTCTGATTAAAAAAGTTGTTTTTAATTAAAATTTAGTAATTTTCACTATTCATCAAAATATAAATGTTATCCGAAAAGTTCCAAAATTTCACCCTAGGATAAATTTGATATTCTGAATCCAAAAATGAAGTCCATTTTGAGAGATAAAATTTATAAAATTTCAAAAATTAAGCATTACTATTCATAACGGCTAGTTTGATTGGTTGTGGTGTGTTAGAACTCGATGTTGCGTACAACACATGCTATCGCATTATTCAAAGAGAAACGTATTGTAGAAGCTTGGGGTGTTACAAACAAAGTGAAAAAAATTCCTTGATGGAAAAATTTAAAAAGAAAATTTCACAAAAAAAACATTTAGATGAATGAATATGTACATATTAAAATTTAATTCCCTTGATAGAAAAATTAAGCATAAAAGTTGCTACATAGGGTATGACAGAAAATAATAACAGATCTAGGTTGAGATGAAACTGTCAAGTTTTCTCTTTTT
This sequence comes from Viscum album, assembly GCA_963277665.1. Lineage (NCBI taxonomy): Eukaryota > Viridiplantae > Streptophyta > Magnoliopsida > Santalales > Viscaceae > Viscum > Viscum album. Next base: position 782,629,326 of record OY728145.1, read on the forward strand.
ATTAAAGATTTATGTGGTTCATCCTTACTCTAATGTTCCTATAATTTATACTAATATATAGGGAATTGAATTAGATTAAATAAAACGGGATATGGATGGGACTCCAATCCATGAATAATAATATAATCTCCCTATAATGGTGTGTTCTAAATTTCATGATTAAGATGATATAAGTTTATATATTTGGGTGAGTTTTTATTATAGGGATGCATCAAAGGATGTGTTATTCCATTATAATAATTACATATTATAGAATATATGAGGTATGATAATATGAAATTTATATTAATATTTTGATATATTCTTAATGGGGGAGTGATAACTGTTGTATTAGAAAAAAACAAAGGGGGAGGTTTCAGTTTGGTTTTGAAAACAAAGTTGAAAGGGGGTGATTTATGTACCCATACAATTTTATTAAGATTTGGTAGAATTTTATATCAATTTTAAGGAATGAAAATGTGTACGGATTATGATTGATTCACTTCTATAAAACATGTAAACATGGATGATGTTTTCACTGCTCATGATAAAAGGGGAAAGGAGAAGTTTTTATAAAATTTTAGTTATTGATTAAAACAATTTGAATATATAAATACCTTATATGAAAGTACTGGTGAGATTATCCTCATGTTAATTTTTTTTATTGGTGATTGAGAAGTAGTAATATCTACAAATTTTTTTCATGTAATGTTTCTATATCGATTTATTGGTGATATTAGAGATCAATTTTGAAGGAAGTTCTAGAAGAAGTTATGAGAAGTTGTGAAGAATCCATCCAATAGAATATTTAGTCCAATACAACTATTATTTGATGGAGTGAATATTTTTATAGTTATATTGTTGTGTTGAGAATTATTATGAGATGATTTAAAGGTATTGGATAGTTTTTGGGATTACTTAAAGAATTTTGGAAATGTAGTGCTAAATTGAACAAAATGATAATGTCATGAACCATACACTAAAATATGAAAGGTTAGAGTTTTTATAGTAGAAAGAATTCAGAGACAACAATTAAGACTTTTATATGTTTGGAGTTTATAGTTTCAATATATATTGTACAATTTTATATTGTATCAATTATGGATATAATACAGTCAATCATCATATAGTTCTATTAAACTATGTTAGGTGAAACTAATCTTAATGGACTCCTAGAAGTTCACTAAACAATATGAAACATGATGGATTGTTTGGAAATATTTTATGGTTCCCTCCTTCATGAAAACATTAGTGGTTCAGCATTGCAAGGTACGTTGCATAGAATCTAAAAAATGATGAAATGTGGAATAGAGTATTCTAAAGAGAATAATAACCTAGGAAATTATTTGTGAATTTTTTTCATCGAAACAAACATAAAAACAAGAGGTTGGGATTCAGGTTGGTCATTAAGATGAGTTTCACACCATAATCTACTGCAACACCACATAATGCACTAGTTTATCCACATGTAGAGGTATATATTAAAAAAATTTATTTTTTATATTTTGAAAAATATATAAATAAAAAAATTTCATGATATCCTTGGTGAATTAAAAGAAGATATTTGAAAAGTTTTTTTAAATGATATTGAGGAAGAATTCTGACATGAAATATAAACCAGTTCGAATAAACAGATCTCTTACCATCAATATTTATGGATTTATACCCACTGAAAAAATAGAAAAAATATTCATGATTATTTAATTAATGTAAAAGTTCATCATGGAGGTCAAATACATTATTTTATAAATCTTTTGTTGTTGTGACTGAACTAATGAAACTATAACCTATTGGAGAATGAGACATAAATAAATATTCAATTATATTATCATTTAAGTTATTACAGAGGGAAGACACCAATAGAATCCATGGAAAAAATTTATAGAGGATGGATGATGAGAAGTCTTATAGACCTAATTATTGTATAGAGTGGTTGAGTTGAGGCAACTTTATCTTCTGTAGAAGATTGAGAACTGCTCAAGTAGTTTGACAATATGAAGAAAGGATATAATGATTCTATATCTATAAGGATGACCATTTTCATACCTACATTATAGTTTGAGAATGAATCCATTCATGTACTATTTTAGGTACTCAACATTAGTGGGATATTGTTGTTTTAGTTGGAATATTGAAGGCCAAGTGTCACTCAATTCTGTTGGGGATTATTTGAAGGGAATACGAAGAATATTAGTGTAACCACCTATGTTAATTGAAAAGGATAAATTATTGGGTTTATTCAAAAAATCAATATAATGCATAAGATTTTATTTCTAGTATGTAAATTGTAATAATTTATATATCCTATTCTATTCACATTCTATATTATTATGTTGAGGATGTGAGCCAAACAGTAAATGGATTGAGAGATTAACATATCATAGTGGTAAAATTAAATGGAAAAAATTATAATTAGTTATCCATGATTCAAATACTCTCAGTAATATAATCCTATTTTTTTGATAACAATTATTTTATAATGAGGACATATATAAGAAGCTATCTCATACTCTTATAGAGTAGTTTGAGGAAATATTTATTGAAGAATACATGGGTCTTCCACATGAGGAAGAGTTTATGGTTATGAATAAGATTATACAATGAATTATGCACATATAGATATTCATCCCTATATAATATATCCTATAAAACATAGATTCATAAATCTTAAGCTAATGGATCATTTTGTGAAAGAGGTTATTCTCTAATGAATTCCTCACGTGAGGTGGTTCTATTTTGTTCTATAAAAAGGAAGACTAACTGTTTCTCTTATGTTTATATTAATAGAGGTTCATCTAGGTGACCATCAAGATCACCCATTCTATTCCTTTTATTTATATCCTATTTGACCAATTGAGGGAGGCCAGGTGGTTTTATAAGATCCACAGGAGGATGAGTTATAATTAGTTTTGCGCGATGCCTTTTACTATTACTTCTACTTATTTTTGGAGCATGCATAACCATTATGATTATATTGGGATTCTAGTTATATTTATGAGAAAACCAAAAAATAGTTATGGACATAATGAATAAGGATTTAAATATATATCTATATTCATATTTTATTGTCTATGTTGACAATATTATAGGTTACTCATAGTTTTAAGGTTATAAATCTCTACATTTAGTTACTATTTCGATTATATTGATAGAGAATAGTGTAGATGCTGAAAAAGTCCGTAACTCCCACGAGGAAGTTTCAAAATGGCAAAGCGAAGTCATATTCGGAATCATAGGCCCGATCCGAAGGCCCGGGAGGTGGTGCGTGAAATAAAAAGGATCCACACGAAATATTGTTCTGCATGCGAAGTATCCTCGGGATTCGTGGAATCAAGCCGATGAGGCGCGCAATAATTGCGCGCCCCAGTTCTGCGTGGCGAGATTTTTCACGCTGACGGATCCTGGTGCGGAAGATTTCGCGCGCCGCCTGTATTCCGCGCTGGCCGACGCCTATAAATAGGCGGTGACCCCGAACAGTTTGGGGGTTGCGGAATTCGGATCGTCTCTCGTACGCACAATTCGACCCCCCTGGCGCGCAATATGAATTTCAGGTAATTCCCCTTTTCGCGCAAACCTTTCCCCAGGGTTCGCCTTTGCGCGCAACTCCACCAGCTTAAGTGAATTTTCCCCCTCCTCCAGGTTCCTTCCGTGCACACAATCCGTGCCCAGTGCGCGCAATTACCTTCCATGCATGCAATACCCTGTGCGCAATTCCCTCTCCGCACACAATTCCCTGGCTTCAATTGCGCGCCATCCCGGTATTTTGCGCGCAGATCTTCTCTTTGCGCACAAAACCCAGGACCCTTCACCTTGATGCCCCTTGGATGCCTCTCGGTGCCGGCACCTGATGTCTCCCCTGTCGGGCATGCGCGCCATGCGTTGTCTTCCCGTACGGCCTTCCAGGCTCATGCGAAATAACCTCAAGGTCCCTTGGGCGGTGTTTCCCATTGAGTTGCTTTGCCTTTTGCTTCTCCACATAGGAACGCTAACGGCTATTGCTTCTTCTCATAGCCACGCGAATGTGGACCCCTCAATGGTTCGCCCTGAGGCCCCTTTTCTCCACGGCCTTGCCGATGCCTTCCCTCCCACGATGGATAGAGGACATTGGGCATGTAAGCCCTAGGGGTGTGGAGCGAACCCACCTCATCCAAGATGCAAGACGTTAAACTGCTAAGAACCTCATCCTTAACACATGACGTTAAACTGTGGTCCGACCCCGTGCTTCACACGCAGGGTCCCCCCAGCTCGAGCATTCTTTAGGACCACTCTTCTCCATGGGAATGGACTCTTCCTCGCATGGAATGAGATCCACCTTGTCGGAGTGGAGTTTGTCCGCGGGGGAAGGGATGCCTCATAGCGTAATCCCCTAGCCTCTCAACGGAAGGCTGCACCCATGCATCTCTGTATTCCCCCCGGCCAAGGCCAGTGTAGTCCTTTTCCCACTACGCTTTGTCGCACCACGGGCCTCCACCATGGAGTAAGTCCCGACACCAAGGGTCGCTAACCACGCGTAAGCCCCTGTTTCCTCTTTGGGCCGCCTAACGCGTAAGCCCCATTCCGCTTCTCATGGATGCACCCTTTGCAACGTGATCATCCGGTCCCTGATGCCTCTTGTTTCTCACACCGAGCATGACTCACGTGGGATTAGAGCGCGCATCGACCATGACACCCTCATGGGCCGCCTCAGAGTGTAAGCCCCCATCCCAACGAACTACGTGGACTTTGATCCGTGCTAACGCATGGTACGTAGGAAGCCTCCATGAGGTTCAATCCCACCACCCAGTTATCCCGACCTCTCCATGCCGGTTCCCTGACCACCATGGGTCACTTCAGAGCGTAAGCCCCAAATCCCTCGTCCCGTATGACGTTAAACTGTATGCCCTTGTCCCGCATGACGTTAAACTGTATCTCGTCCCGCATGACGTTAAACTGTATTCCCCCTCTTGGGCCGCCTCAGTGCATAATCCCTATGTCTCACTCCACCATCCATCTTGATCCTTACCCGGGCCGCCACATTCCGATGAGATCATGCCACCCCATCCTACTCCATGACATCTGGGAAGCCGCCCACGTGCTGTCCCCAACATCGGTGTCCCCCTAGGGGTCCTTCAACCCGATCCGTCTCCGCAAGATGTTAAACTCGCGACATACCCCATGTTAAACATGGGAAGCTGAGGAAAACCTCAGATGGTACACATTCCCCGCGTTTGATGTGGGATTCCTCGGGCTTCCGCTCCCTCGAGAAGCCCTATGATAAGGGACAGAAGAAAGACGTGCCAACGACACCCCAACGTGACCATTCTCCTCACAGAAGGTTGCTGCCCCGATAAGACCCCTTGGAGCGTCTCGACGGAAGCAGCGTAATTAACTGGCGTCCACGTAGATATGGATCCAGGAATGAGCTTCACGAACCCTTCTTAAATCTATGAGGGAGACCCGGACTAGGTGACGAGCTCTGAGGAGGAATCCACGGAAGGAAGAACCGACATCCCATCATCCCAGTTTCGACCAAGGAGTAGACGTCCCTGAACAAGGAACGGATGCCTCCCGCCTTTGGAAAGCGGGAATGCGGGGTAACTTGCAGCGCGTCCTCCCCATAGACGGATGAGCGCACCCCGGCGATAACATCGGAAGAACAAAATGGTGAACCCGACGTGAATCACTCTTCTCCTCAATATGAGGAATGGTAGCGGTCAGGGTGTCAGAAGTTTAGCACGTCACCAGGTCCGGGTAACCCTCACCAGGACGTGAAACCTGCCAGGGGTCGAGGCCGTCAAGACGTTGACCACTCCGTTCTGTGACGTCATCAGCGTGGATCCCTCTCGCCAGCCACGGAAGACGGAATGACGCTGGGCCTTGGCTGTTGATCTCTTTTCCTGTTGATGCTAATGGGTTCATCTCCCTGCTTCCAGGAATCAGATCACTGCATCCGGGACTCGATTACCACCTGCCCACCAGCGCAAAGGCAGGGGCAGTACCGATGCGGCTACCCCGCGCGGTCCCACATTCTCCACAGTCGCTTCGACTTCGACCACCGTAGCAGCCGGGCGCTCACGCCCCTCTCCCCATCAAAAATCATCCAGCGGAGGGTGATCAATGACCTGGTTCATAGGTATGACAAGGAAGGGATCATCCCCACCAGATGCATGGACCGTTTGGATCTAGAGGTGGCTGTGCATCACCATCATCGCCGCCCCCGAGGGCCACGCAGGGAGTCACCGCTCCCCACTCCGACGTTCAACCGCTTCGAGAGTCTATCCCCGGAGCGCCTTGACACATCCCTCCCTTACGCCAATGAGGTGGGGGATGTCCTGGTCCGCCCGATCGGAGACCCGTCCCAGGGGTTAATGGAAAGAACCCCCGCTAGGCTGCGTCGACACCGCCGCCCGACTCCCCGAGCCGAGGAGCAGGCAATATTCATGCCCACACCACCATCTCTGACCCTTCTGACCCGACACCAGCATCGGGCGCGAGTGTAAGAGAATGCCCGTCCTGGGGAAACAATATCAGCAACCACTGTGGCCCGAGCCACTGCTGACTCTTGTTACCAGACCCCCACACACGTTGAGTAGGGGCAGCCACATGCCCGACTGGGATCGAAACCCCGACCGCCCTGTAGGCAAGTTGGGTCGAATGTCTCGGTCGTAGGCACTGGCAATGGCCACCGCGGACCAATCCGCGGTAGTGCCACCCACCATGAAGGCTCATTCCGTGCCACTGATCTGGAAAGCCGAAGGCTTATTCACGACATCTATGCTCTGGGTATGACTCTTTCCAGCACCCACTGCATTGGGTATGAGGTCACTCCCCCTACTGCCGGCCGCGAGTATGGAGCTGTTGCGTATCCAGTCGCTCACTCACATGGAGGTCCTCCCCATGTCCCTTTCGACATTTGTACCGGTGCTTCTCGCACCTCGTCCTTCAGTCCCCTCTGCCCCAGCTTTATTGCGGCTAGGGGACTCCTTGAAGGAAGTCATCCTTACCCTGAGGAGCCACCCAGGGGCAGGAAGGCCAGGCGTCGTCGCCGTAAGAGGAATGTCAGGGGAGTCCGGACGAAAATTAGACCAGTCTGTTTCTCAGATTCTGAGGTGGAGTACGACTCGACGATGGAACCTTCCCCCAACCCTTAGAGTCAAAGGGAAAGGATGGGGATGCAGTACATCAGTCTCGTACTCCCTGAATGCGAGATCCGTACGATTCCCTCCTCCCTCCAAAGGTATATCCAGGAGGACGAGGACTTGGCGTACCCCTAGGGGTCAAACCCACAGTTGCCACTGGCCTCCCTGGAAGCACCTTCCGCCCCTGTCAGGGAGGGTGGGGAACTTTTCTGGGGACCGACGGAAGAGTCACGAGGTGACACACCCTCGGCAGGCACCAATACTATGACAGGAGGCCCATTCTCCGGCCCATCCTATCGCGACGTGGCAGCCGGGGCACTGAAACCCTTGGAGGATGACTCAGGGATCAGCAGCCAATCGGCCTGTTCGCTGTATTCCCCGTCGGCCGGCCCATCGGCCCAGTGGCCTGCCTCGACGCCATTTCCAGTTCCCTGACTATTCTAGGTTGACGAGCAGGGGCAACAAAGTCCGGACCCTGAACCGGAGACATGGAGCTTCTGGACCGTCCTTACAGCGGGCCACTTCCCTCAGAAGTTTTGGCCGGTCGCAGGATCAGATTTTGATGTGCCAGAGTCACTCACCCTGGGAGAGTTTGAATGCTTCCGCTAGACCCTTCGGGTGACTCACTCCCGTCTTCACCATCAGCTAGCGCCTTATCCCGGGAGCCAAGCACATCTTGAGGATATCAGTGAGAAGTGTCGTCGGGTCGACCTAGCAGCGCTCCCTGCGGTTCGACACCCCTAGTCACTAGGTCACCACGGTGCCCTACAACAACAATGAATTCAGAGTTTTCAAGTACTCTGCAAAGTTATTGAAGAAGCCACCCCCCACGCGCACGTCCGCGGATGGGGGCAGTATGCTGCCCTTCTTTTCTGCGCGATCCGCTGACAGCCCGATTCACTGGACGACCCTGAGGGAATGTCACCAAGGGCAGCGACAGTCAACATGGCTGACCTTTCAGATGAGGGAAACGGTGTGGAGCCCCTCGATGGGGACTCACCCCCTGAGGACAAGCCACTACTGGACCCATCTGGGAGGATTACTCACTAACAGAGGAGCCTCCTAGGTCTCCCTGTACCCACTGAGGCACTGACACTGAGCCGAAACATCGGAAAGGGTAAAGAGCCTGTCGGGTCTGTCAAACTCGCCGACCCATCTTCCTCGGTGCAGAAGGTAGTGGAAGATCCCGAGAAGGCCACGCTACGCCAATAGCTTGCTGAGCAAAAGAAGCTTGTTGATGAGCTTTTGGCCGAACGCATTGCAGAGCGGCGGCCTGACTACGGTAACCCTAGTCTAGGACAGCAGGGGCAAGAGCATCTACCCCTTGTCGAAATTCCCATGGGAAACCACGACCATTTTGTGTTCGCCGATAGGGGAGATGCTGGAACCCATGGTGAGAGGGCGCGATATGTTTTGCCGAACCCTACCGAGCGGTGGGACCACCTGGCGGACCCTGCTCGGTTTCCTCCCGCTGCCCCAAGAGTCGCTTCTTCAGCTGCCTCACGAGCTACTGAGCGTGACTACCGTATCGAAGATCCTGGAAATGTTCTTGTGTTTAGATATCCCCATCAGGATAGGAATCCACATCTGGATGATCTGATGGAAGTACTCATCGACCGCTTGGAGGCCCTGGAAACTCGGCAGGTGGAAATCCCACCGGACGGAAATCCATACCCAGCATTGGTGGATGATATGCCGGCCCCGCCAGGATTTGGGAACCCCACTTTCGCCCCCTTTAACGGGACCGGAGACCCGCCAAAACACTTGGACCACATCAACCCGAGGTGCGGGGCTATGTTAGGGACTCCGGTGTAGCAGGAGGCTGCCAAGCTCCGTTGCTTCATTCAGACACTAGAAGGACCAACATTCGTTTGGTACAGCCAGCTCCCTGTAGGATCTGTGACTAGCTGGGGGGACCTTCACCGGAAATTCCTCTACCAGTTCAGTTCCACAACCCAGAAGAAGAAAATTGCTGACCTCTTCAGGTGCAAAAAAGGCCCGATGAGTGAGTCGTGGACTTCGTCGCCCGGTGGAAGGGGCTCACGTACTCCCTTGACATGCCACTGACTCAGGATAAATTACTGACAATGTGTGTTGGGAATGTCAAGGTAGAGCTGGTTCCTTCTCTGATCACACAGAATTACCCTGGAGGGTTCCGGGACTTCTCAGAAAAGGTTTAACACCTCGAAGAAGCCCTGAAACAGGCCGGTCAGGCATGCCCGCTGCCTCCTGTAATCTCTGCAAGGAGAGCCGCCAGAGCCGAGACCGCTGCTATATCCCAGATAGAGGCCCCCAGACAGCTAGAGTTGCTGCCATTAAGGCCATCTCAGTAGGCTCATATGGGTCCACCCCCATGGGCACAGCCTCTGGCCCAGCAGCGACTGCCTCAAAATCGGCAGGCACCTCTGCGTAATGCACCGCCAACACCTAGGCGAGATAATCAGGCTCTGCCTCCTCGGCCTACTCCTCTGGCCCCTGGTCATGGTCATCCTCCAAGAGCCCCCTTTCCAGACAGAAGGAATCAGACTTACTCATTTGACAAGGCCCAGGTCCCCGGTTATTTCCGTAGCGCCTTGGAGCAGAGGATCGTGCGGATGCCTGAGTGCCGGATGCCAGAAGAGGCGTGTCTCACTGATCACCCTAACTACTTACCTTATCACCGGATCCTGGGACATACCATCCAGCGATGCTATGTGTTCAAGGACTGGCTCCAAGACCAGATTGACAACAACATCGTCAGGTTGGGCCCAGCCCCGGCACATGTGGCAGGTGTCTTCGTGAGATCAGATGGCAGCAGTGACAACGAGGATGAGTGGGAACAGGTTTCCGACCATGGGTCCTAGAAGTATAACAACTGGATGGCCCATAGGATGGTCGCCCATGCCCATGGCATCATCCATGCCTGCCTGAGTCAGCCGAAGTCCTCGGAGTCTGCGAGCACCTCATTGGCATCGTCATCCTAGCCTACCTTTTCCCAGAAGAGCAAGTGGCGGCGCAAGAAGAAAGAACGCGCCCTTCCATTGTCATCATCTTCCCAAACGCTCGACGATTTCATGCCCCCAGAAATGGGAATCCCTCCAAGACCCCGTCTGGTAGTGGATGACTCCTTGAGTGAAATCCCGGGGTACTCTTCGGTTAACACCGTAGAGTTGGTAAATCCCTTTTTGACTCCCGACGATGAGGAATGCCAGGCAGACCTCCCCAATGTCCCCAGCCATCGCCAACATCGGCGGAGCCGTGGCTACGTGAATCGCTGGGGCACGACAGTCGTCACCTCCAGTCAGGCCGTGCACGCTACCGAGACTATGCAGTAAGCCTGGTGCAGAGAGCAGCACTCGTGGTTCCCTCACCCAGTGTCAACAAGTTCGCTTCCACAACCGTTTGTGTTGCTAGATCGGGAAGAACAACCTCGTCCGTGTCGCGACCAGCCCTGCCCTGCCACTGGCCGACTACGGCCTTCCGGTCCTAGCACGACAGCCACCTCCCGGGCTTCGACTAGTGAACAGCGGGATGTGCATAGTACCAGTCAGTCACCGGTCCCGCCAGTAGGGCCCGTCATGCCCCCAATCTCACAGCGACCTCCTGTCAGCAGAAGCTCGCATTTGGCTCGCAAGTATGATGTTCTAAAGCACCTGGACAGCATTATGGCAAGGATTTCCATCCTTGAGTACCTTCTCCTATCGTCTGAAATGCGTCAGGTGCTCACCGAGGCTCTAAAGAGCCCCCTCCAGTTTGAAACAGAGGTAGCGGCCGCAGAAGCCTTCCACACCGAAGTGATTGAGGACGCCGAATGTCAGGCGGTTATCTCGTTTTCCGGGGAAGATGAAGACCTTCCCATACAGGGTCACATTCTCCCACTATACATCACCGTCCAGTTCAATGGCGTGGAAGTCCATCGTTGTCTTGTCAACACTGGTTCTGGGACTAACCTGATCCCAACTCGGACACTGCGGAAACTGGGGTTGTCTCAGGATGATTTAACTCCCTCCGACCTCAGGATCCAGGGGTATGACCGGACCGAGCAAACTCCACTCGAAAAGATTCGTCTGAAGACCTAGTTCAACAGCCTAATTGCTGATACCGAATTCATGGTTGTCTCTCAGGACACTGCCTACAACGCGTTGATGGGAAGGTCGTGGCTCCACCTTCACGCAGCGGTCCCCTCATCGTACCATCAGTGCCTTAAATGCTCCCATAAGGGTCGAGTGGGCGTGCTCTAAGGAGATGCGTCTCCATTTGCCTCTTGTGAAGCCCGTTACCTAGACGCTGACAATTACAAGAGGAAGGACAAGCAGATCTTGGCAGGTGAGGTCGAGCCCACTACTGTCACGAGTGATCCCTGGGCAGGTTTGGTTGACGAATATGTCTTCCTAATCCATCGGTTGGAGGCCACAACCCATTATATGGGAGAGTGCTTTGTTGTCTCGGGTACCAGAGGAAGGCATATTTCCAGGTCTAAGAGACGGCGAGAAATCACCTCGTACTCTTACATTGACTAGGCTTAGGTGATCCCCGAGCCTCCTACCCCTGTACGATATCAGGACGTTGGGCGCATGGCAATGACAGTACATCATACGGGTCTGTTTCGCCAGGCCGGAATCGACCGGCTCAAGCTAACGCTTCACTACTGCTTTGATGTCGTAAAGTGTGGCCCCTTGGGCTGAAGGCCAGATGGGATCAGATCAACCGCCTTCATCGCCATGGTCTCCACAGTGCATGAGCCTCCCGTCGTGACGACCTTTGCCGCCCAAGCCAGCGCCAGCTCCCCATCAGGGTCTAACAGCCCCGAAACGGCTTCCCCCATGGACGATCCTTCCACGAGCGGAGAGGAGGACATGGAATATTCTCCTTCTGCCTTTGAGGAGGGCGTCTCCACCATGGTCAATGAGTTAGTGCAGGTGAACCTCAGTAGCGAGGCGGACCCGAGACCCACATTGGTCAGCGCCTCTATGCCTCCCGAGGAACGACAAAGGTACATAGACTTCTTCAGAAATCACCATGATGTGTTTTCATGGAGTTATGATGAGATGCCGAGACTAGATCCCCAGGTAGCCGTCCACCACCTTGGCCTCCCAGCAAACCATCGCGGGTTCAAGCAGCCTCCCAGAAAAATGCACCCCTCTCACGGTGCTATGGTTGAGGCCGAAGTTGATAAGCTCATTGAGGCCAACTTCATCAAGGAAGTCTAGTACCCCAGGTGGCTAGCTAACATTGTGCCAGTCAGGAAGAAGAACGGGCAGATCAGGGTCTGCATCGACTTCGGTGATCTCAATCGCCACTGTCCGAAGTATGACTTTCCCCTTCCCGTGACAGAGCTGTTGATCGATGAAACGGCCGGGTTCCGAGCCCTCTCCTTTATGGATGGGTACTCCGGGTACAACCAGATCCGGATTTCCCCCGAGGATGAAGAGTTCACACCCTTTAGGCCCCCCATGGTACTTTTTTCTACCGGGTTATGCCCTTCGGCCTGAAAAATGTGGGTTCCACCTATCAACAGGCTATGCACCGCATATTCAAGCCGATCCTCGGGACACTGGTGGAGTGCTACGTAGATGACCTGGTTGTTAAATCTCGTCAGCTCTAGGACCATCTCAAAGACCTTGAGAAAGTGTTCGGCTTCCTCTGTTCTCGTCACTTGAAGATGAACCCATTGAAGTGTGCCTTCGGGGTCACCTCCAGAAAGTTTCTTGGCTTCATTGTTAGGTATTGAGGCATCGAGATTGACCCAGATAAGATCAAGGCCATCATTCAGATGCCTTCCCTGATTAATATTCGGGAGCTTCAAGGTCTCCAAGGCCACTTAGCCTATATACGACGATTCATTGCGAATCTGGCCGGCAAGTGTAAGCCCTTTTCTCGTCTCATGAAGAAAGGTGCCGACTACGGGTGGGACGAAGAGTGTCAGATCGCTTTTGAGGAAATCAAGCAGTATCTGATTCACCCTCCAGTCCTGATGCCACCCATTCCCGGAAATCCACTGGTCCTTTATGTGACCGCCCTGGAGCGATCCCTCAGCGCCCTTATCGCCCATAAAAATAGAGAGGGAACAGAGAATAGACTCTACAACCTCAGTCGCATTCTCCTCGACGTGGAAATTAGATATTCTAACATCGAGAAGAGCTTCCTGGTGCTCATATTTTCCGTGCAGAAATTGATGCACGACTTGCAGCACCACAAGGTACAGCTGGTCTCTCGGGTAGACCCGTTGAGATACATCCTGAACCGACCTATGTTGACCGGCCGATTGGCACGCTGGGCGGTGATCCTCCAGCAGTTCGACATTAGGTTCGTACCTCAGAAGGCCATCAAAGGACAGGCGTTGGAAGAATTCTTAGCTGCCCACCCGACCTCTGTGGACCAGCCACTGGATCTAGGCTTTCCTGATGAGGCAATCCTCTCAGTCGATCACACCATCCCATGCTGGCAGATGTACGTTGACGGTGCCTCCCGAAGCCCCACCGGTAAAAGGATCAATGATCCTAGGCTTAACAGAGTGGGCCTGGGTATCATCTTCATCACCCCGGAGAAAGCTGTTCTACCATATTCATTCCTGTTGTCAGAAGGCTGCACCAACAATGAGGCATAATATCATGCCCTCATCACTGGACTCGAGTTGGCTCTGGAGGTTGACGTACCCCATCTATATGTAAAAGGGGACTCTAAGCTAGTCATTAAGAAGGTCAATGGTGACTATGCTGTTAGGAATCCATAACTCATGCCATTGCTAGAGTGCACCCTCTATATAATGGCTAAGTTCCCCTCCCGGCCAGATGTCGTTCACGTTCCCCGGTCGCAGAATAGTCGAGCAGACGCTTTGGCCAGCCTGTTCGCATCACTCGCGGAGCCCGGACAGGATGACCTGATCATCCACATGGCGCACCAGAGAATCATTGATCCTGTTATTCTAGAGGGCGATCGTGGCCCGTGAGTGAACCATCTCACCGCTGGCACCCCTACGTCAGGACCCTTGGGGGTTTCAGGCATGGTAATCGAGACAGTTCTTGACTGGAGGACACCCTTGGTTGAATATCTCCGGCACGGTAATCTTCCGCCGGACCGAGCCGAGCGAGAACGAATCCGACGACGCGCGTCGTAGTTCACCCTTCAAAGTGGTCCTATTCTTGAGCAGCTCCTTTATAGGCGCAGGTTTGATGGTATTCTCCTACATTGTCTTCAAGGAGTCGAGATCCCATAGGTCATGCAATAAGTGCACGCTGGTTCCTGTGACGCCCACCAGGCCGGGTCACAGTTGTCTCACCAGATTCGGAGGCTGGGATACTTCTGGCCCTCCATGATCCACAACTGCATCGAGTATGCCAAGAGGTGTCATGCATGCCAAGTTCATGCTAACTTTGTGCATCAGCCACCAGAGCCTCTCCATACTACCAAGTATTCTTGGTCCTTTGCAGTCTGGGGGTTGGATGTCGTAGGGCCTTACCCGCCGGCGATGGCCCGCCAGTGCCGATTCATCTTAACCGCTACGGATTTCTTCTCGATGTGGGCAGAGGCAATCTCGCTCAGGGAAGTCAAGGCTTGTTCTATTGCTGACTTCATGAGCTCCAATATCATCTATCGGTTTGGAGTACCTCACGCTATCGTCACGGATAACGGAACCAACTTCCGAGTGGCCGAGCTGAAGAAATTTTACGCCAAGTACAACATTCTCTATAACCATACCTCCCGCTATCATGCGCAGGCGAATAGACAGATTGAGGCGTTTAAAAAAAACTCTCTAACATTCTGCAAAAAATGGTTGGTCAGAACAAGAGAAGTTAGCCGGACAAGCTCCCCAATGCCCTCTGGGCTTATAGGATGACGACTTGTAACTCCACTCAGGTGACTCCGTATTCCCTGGTATACGGAGCTGAGGCCATCCTGCCCATCGAGATCCAGCTTCCATCATTGCGCACGGTGGTCTACAACCAGCAAGTGCCAGATAGAGTTGCTGAAATCCATCTAGCTGAATTGGAAGCACTGGACGGAAGCAGGCTTCACGCTTTACATAACTTGGAAAGGCATCAGAGAAGGATGGCTCGAGATTTCAATAAGAAGGTTCGCCTCCGCTCTTTCCTGCATGGTGACCTGGTGCTGGCTCTCAGAGCGCCAATGATTCCCGGCAGTAAACCACCCAAGTTGGAGCCCAAGTGGGAGGGGCCTTTTATTGTCCATAAGGTCTATCCCAATGGCGCGTATTCCCTGGTGACTATGGATGGTGAGCGTGTCACTCCTCCCACCAATGCCAGGTTCCTCAAACGGTACTTTTCCTGAGTGTGAGCGTCCGAGTTCTAAGACCTAAAACTAAGATCCTTCTATCGTCCTACATGACCTTAAACTGTATGGTACTGCATTACCTTAAACTGCACCTGGTGAAGCATGACCTTAAACTGCATTTTTCCCTACATTTGGGCTCTATGGTCCTGCATGACCTTAAACTGTATGGTCCCGCACGACCTTAAATTGCACCTGGTCTGAGTTCTAAGACCTAAAACTAAGATCCATATTTTGTCCTACATGATGTTAAACTGTGTTTCTAGAACTACGTCTAGCTTGATTCCCATCCTAATGGGATACATATGAACGCCTAAACCTTTCGTCTTTGGGTCCACCTTGAGGTCCTCTATCGTGTCTGTCTCGCCTTTGGGACCTTGACCACAGGATCGCATAGCATGGTATGAGATTATGTCCTCATTCACGTCGGGTTTGCAATAGCTGCACCACGCACACCCTGTCCTCAGGATTAGACCTCCTATGTCATGTTCCCCATGACATTAAAAGGCGCCTTTCTAGAACTACGTCTAGCTTGATTCCCATCCTTATAGGATATGTAGGACCGCCTGAACACCTAGATGTCAGGTCCAGCCCCATATATTAAGAGATCCCATGATCTTATGGTTGTTATGATGTTTGGCATTACACCCCCTTTTTTCCCAGGGATCCGCCATATTTTGGCCGCTCTCAGACTGAGCCCTTTGACCCTTTCCAGTGGTCTACTAATGTGTTCAGAGTACTTTGGTATAGGACCTAGAGTGTCAGATTCGACTTAGGCAAGTTCCACCCACTTTCCAAGCTTCGTGTTCCCCTTCATTCGAGTCACCATCATCTTTCATGCCCGGAGGGACCCCCAAGAATGGCCTAGATACAACGCCTAAGGGCTCTCCTACCTTCACGGGCCAACGACCCCGAGGGTTTCAGAAAACAAATTGATACAAATCCCGCTTTGCGAATATGGTCAGCGGTGGATGCTCATTTGTTTGTCCCCATGGTTAATGCGATAGGATGCTGTGTTGCGAACGTGGTCAGCAGTAATCCTCAGTCGTCACGCCAGCTTTCCCGGGCCCTGAATGTTGGTTGCATGATTCACGTTATGTTCCGCCCTACTATGTCAAGGTGGAATCTCAAAACTCCTTGTACTAACCCTTAGTACATCCCCACACGTCAGACATACCAAGCTGCATAACGGTGTCTCTCGGGGCTCCCATAATCTGAGTGCTAGAGTATGTGCTTGGGTTTCTTCTTTGCAAGTTGCATGCAGCTTGACCCTCATCCCCATGGGAAATGAGGAGTCACCTGGACATTGTGTTTCGGGCCCAGCGCAGCTGGGAGCTAGCATCATCTGTCCCCCTACTGATGGTCAGACCCTCTCCGGCCCCTTGGCCCGAGGCTCCTCTCTCGGGATCGCGCGCAGTGATGGTATCGCATCGTGCGTGTTATTGTCGGTCCAAGCCATACGACCTTAAACTGTGATGTCGGTCCAAGCCATATGACCTTAAACTGTGTTGTCGGTCCAAGACATAAGACCTTAAACTGTGCTATTGGTCCAAGCCATACGACCTTAAACCGTGCTGTCGGTCCAAGCTATAGGACCTTAAACTGTGCTGTTGGTCCAAGCCATACGACCTTAAACTGTGATGTCGGTCCAAGACATACGACCTTAAACTGCACTGTCGGTCCAAGCCATACGACCTTAAACTGTGCTGTCGGTCCAAGCCATATGACCTTAAACTGTGACGATATCTTCCTGGACGCACGACGAAAAATGGCACTGCATTGTGGTGACTTCCCCATGGGGGACACCACGCCAGGTATTGGTCGATTACCATGCCTCTTGTCAACGCCTGTTATGGCTTGATTATTGTGGAGACGACAAGAATTTCTACCCTAGGCCAGTCGCCCCACAAAAGAAAAACCATTTACCTCCAAGAAAAAACAAGATATATCAAATGCCGCTTCTTTTGGTGCAAGGGCTAGACCCGCATGACTCCTTTGCGCAGGCGCCTCATCGCACCATGCTGCCTTTCAAGAACTACGTATGGATTGATTATCGTCCTCGTGAGATATGTAGGAGCACCTGGGAACATACCCATAGGCCCAGCCTAACTTGTTGTGCTTGGTCCTTCGGCCTAAGCGCGTCCCTAGGAGCACATAGTAAGCAGGGTTTTTCCCCATTCCCATTGGGTTTTGCAATCGCTTTACCATGTGTCTCCCATTCCCCTTCTCCTTTGGTCGGAGTTCTAAGACCTAAAACTATGATCCTTTCTTTGGCTTTCTACGACTCACTCTCTCTTGTGGGATTGTACGGTGTGGTGCAGGATTATGTCCTCATTCACGTCAGGTTACTCGCCGTGTCGTGCCTATCCCTAGATGAGAAGTGTCCCTCGTCCCGCATGACGTTAAACTGTATTTCGTCCAACATGACGTTAAACTGTGCTTCAAGAACTACGTGTGGCTTGATTCTCATCCTAGTGAGATACGTGGGAATGCCCAGACACTTCGTCTTGGGTCCAGCCCCAGAGATTACCTAACCCTATCCCTCCTTATTGTCGGCCCCTCAGCCTGACTTCATGGAAGTGGTGTAATCATGACATCTACCCCGAATAAGTCTGAGATGCCCCATAAGTAATAATGGGATGCAGCAGTTCCCTCACCAGAGGGGTCCTCCCTAGAAATTGGGACGACCCATGATCAGGTTGGTACGTCCGCCTAGTGAGCCTCCGCCATGGTGGAACAATTTCGGGAGTGTTGGACTCTGTTCGAACAAACCACCACTCCACCTTCCATGATTTGTGTGCCCCTTTATTCGGATCCTTATTTCCTTTCATGTTTTACGGGACCCCCTAACGATATGGATGACAGACTTATGGTCCGCTTATTGTCCTGGGCCAACATTCCGGAGGACTGGTCATGTTTGACGGGACCCCCTAACAGTATGGATGATAGACTATGGTCCGCCTATTGTAGCAATATGGATTATAGACCTATATTCCGCCTGCTGTCTTGGGCCAACGTTCCGGAAAAATGACCGAAGATATTGGAGTTAGGCCCCGTGTTGCGAACATGGTCAGCGTTCAGCCCTCATTTATTGTCCCCATTCTAGGCCAAAACGATATGGATGCGGTGTTTTCGCCACGGTTGACAGTTATCCTCCATCATTGCACTCTATCGTGTTCCGAATTTGGGTAGTGTGATTCACCCTTCCTTTCCACCTCCCTATGTTCGGATGGGTTTCAATGCCCCTGGCATTGCCCTGCTCATGTGTTAGAGCACGTTGAGAAGTCGGCACATCAATCGGTCTAGGGTCTCCTCAAAAATCCAGGCCCAATTTCGGATGCCTGAAGCTTGGTCAATGCCCCACAGTTGGACGAAATGATGGCACGAGCATCCTTTGCTTCTCTCATCGGGCGCGACCCACAAGAGCCTAGGGATGAGTTGTTATTCGTTTCGGAACTATGGTTGATCATATTAAACCAAGGGTACAAATGAATGGATTTGGACATGTATTGGATTGAGATAATGAGTAGTACAAGCAAGAAGCTCATGATATGTCCAAAACAAAGCACTTAGGGATCAACATGCTGAAGCGATCTTTCCAGCGCTGCTACCCTTTGGCTGGTAGCCTCCAGGACCGCTTATTGCTCCCTGAAGACTCTCTCCTCATCAGCCACCATAGAGCGCAGCTCGCCAACCCTAGCTTGTGCATGCGCCCGCTCGGTTCGATGTATGGTCATCTCGTGACTCGCCTCCATCAGTTGTTCCTGCGCGTCAGCTAGCTGGGCCGTCAGCTGCTCCACAAGCTCAGAGCATGTTGCAATGAAGGCCTCCTTGTCTTCCGCCTGCCCTTCGAGGTGCCAGACTTCCCACTCCGCCCTCAGCAATGCTTGGGTGCTCTCCGATCCTTCCCGACATTGGGCAACATCGGTGCGCCAGCTGCTCTCGCATATCTTCTCATCCATGTAATCACGGACCGTCAGATGAAGGCGCTGAGCGTCAGCCCCTCCAGCGCACAGGAAGCGCAGCCAGGTCTTGAGTGATCCCATCTGCCTCAGCCAATCTGAATGGGGCTGTCTGAGAAAGCGCTAGATACACTTCCACCCTTTGCGCCATGTCATCTGGCTCTCCTCGGCTGCTTATGAGTCTGAGTCATCTATCTCCTCGGGGTCAACAGGTCGGTATATAGGGAAGGCAGCCAGCAGATCGGTAGCAGGATCCTCCACAGATATGCCTTTGTGAGGAATATGATCCTTGACGTCCGGGCGACCTTCTTCTCTCGCCCCTGCAGCGAAGATTCCTCCATCAGCTTCCGACCTCGCCTCAGGAACAACGCCGCTGATGTCCGTCGTCCCCTGCTCATCAATTGTCAGGGCCGACTCAGTGTAGGGAGCATGTTCCAGATGAGGTGGTATGTCTTCCACTGGTCCACTCACGGATGGCCCGGGCTCTGTAGCCCGATGAGCCTCCAATTTTTAGATCACTGCGCAAGGCATACGCTGGTCAGTTGGGATCTTTTGACACCAAGTGCCAGTAGTGAAGCGTGAGACTTACAGGAATCCAGAGCGTTGGTCTCCAGTGTTCCGGCCGCTGTAAGAGCCGCCGTAAAAGGAGACCCCTCTGCGCTTGTTAGTTCAATGATGGGTGTCAGATCCCCATCATGTCCCACCGGTCCCTCTTCTCCCTCTTCTGGTAGGGATGCCCGTCCAACACTCAGCCGCTCCTGAGTAAGGCAGGGAAATGGGTTAGAAGTTGAAAAGGAGAATGGATGAATAAACAAAAATGAATGAAGATGGAGACAGACCTCGAGTATCTCGGTTATGTCGAGATCAGAGCCAGAAATCTCACTACTCTCTCGGAGACTCCATTGATAGGGCTCCCCATGCACCCCTCACCTTCGGGTTCTCATTCTTCGTCTTCTCCTTCGCCTTCGTCTTCTTCGGTTTCCTCCTCCCCTACGACTCCTCATCACTGTCGCCTTCTCCTGGCGGCATCGCTTCCGGATCATGATCCTGGCCGAGAATCACATTCACTTGGAAAGGTGGCTCCGCATGCCAACCCCTTTGGCATGCGTATGTGTCCATGGCCATTAGATAAGCATGCCACCGATGGAAGTTTACTTGGTCGGTAATTCGAACGAGCCCGACCTCTGGCAACTGGATCCCATTTTGCATTATCTTTTTCCAGATGGCTTCAACGCTCAGCGATTGCCGCAGGGTCATCCAGGCCGACCACAGTGCCGAGAGAACTGCATCTTGGGAAGGTTCGATCAGGTATCTTATCTGCTTCCCAGGCAGTTCCCTAGCCGCCTCATGTGACCCCCCATGGGTAATGAGGACGCGGCGACACTATGTGATGTTCCCACTGCTGAAGTCCCGGCCTGCGCATGCCTCGCTGCCTGACAAACCCTTGGTTCCCCCCTTCCGACGGCACCTTTCCTTCTTTCCCGTCACCCGGTTTCCGCGTGAGTAATCTCAAGTTACTGGACTCGCATGCGTAAAAGCCCCTCAGGGTACGCGATGGTCCAGTGTTCGACATACTCGGTTGCTAGGCCGACATCAACCCTGGTGGGAGGAAGAGTGATGACATCACCAGAGCCGAAGGTGGTAAACATCAACCACATCTGGCACAGGACGCAGGGATTATTCTCTTTCCAGACAGCTGTGAATACCTTCTTTGGCATTCGTTGGAGGCACCCGAACTGCCTGGCGAATCAGGATGGCACGTAAGGCTCGCAGATCACCTTCCCGTCGATCCGAGCCACGAGCACCCTGCCCCGAATGCTCTGGAAATATTCTTGCTGTTCCAGAGAGCCTCGTTCGTTGTCCACCATCTGGCCGACTGGGGTGGGGAACGCGCTGAAGTTGAAGTTGGAATGGCTTCCAATGCGGATTCTCATGCCCTCCTCATTGAGTGTCAATGGCTCCACCCCTGCGATGTTTAGCAAGGACGGTCACAGACCATTTCCCGGAGGACAGATGGCGTTTGGGAAGGTGTACCCGCTAAGATGAGCCGCTACCCAGCCATGGAAGATCAGGAAGGGACCACATACTCTCTGAGGTGACCCCCCTTGTGAGATGCATCCCAGGATGGCGTACAGCTTGGCCAGTACGGGGACAGCCAAGTTGAACCGTTTGTTGGCAGCCATGGTACCCGCCATTACTAGTGTTTCTGGACGGACACCCATCCTCGCATCCCGCACCGACAGGATCCACTCGCTCAGGAAGGAGGCAAGGAACCCGACATACCAGACGTTCGGGTCTCGGGCCTCGATGACGCGATAACCCCATGATTGGTATTGCCCCGCCTCCGGGGTCCTCTAGTATGACCTGTCCCTGCTCCTCTGAGCCACGGTTGGGCACCGTTTACCCCATCCCGGTATCTTGATGGCCGGATCATTCTCAAGGAACAAGCTAAACCAGTCCTTGTAGGAAATGTCCTTCAAGAAGTCCTTGACCCCCAGCCTCTCTTTGGCCATCTCCAACAGGTTCCGCATCAGCATAGGCGTCCGCGACCTGTCTCCCCAGGTCTTTTATGGAGGAACAAACTCGTCATATTGGTAGCCCTCCAGTGGGATACCTCCGATGCAGTGAATGTCCCAAAGACTGATGCCGACTTCCCCATGATGAAGGTGGAATGTGTTGGTGTCAGGGGACCACCGGGTGAATAGCTCCGGCCCGAGTTCAGGTTGACGGTGGAAGTGAAACTGCGATGTCCATACTGCCTCGAACATGCCGATATACCGTAGTTCATCCCCGAACTGGTCGAAGGTATGGAGAACCCAGAACGCCCAGGCCCATTCACTGGTGATGTTGCCCCCGGACCACAGGTCCCAATCCTTTAGCCAGCCCTTCATGTCATCTGTGACACTCTGACAGAACGTGCTCGCGTAGAGGGCTGGAGAATTCTCTGCGATAGG
Organism: Viscum album; assembly: GCA_963277665.1. Taxonomy (NCBI): domain Eukaryota; kingdom Viridiplantae; phylum Streptophyta; class Magnoliopsida; order Santalales; family Viscaceae; genus Viscum; species Viscum album. Next base: position 782,651,607 of record OY728145.1, read on the forward strand.
CTCATCCCTGGTAATGATCCTAGTCCTCGAGTTCAGGACATATACGTCCATATTTCTGGTTTCCCTGTAACGATGGCCATTGTTGGTGATGTTGTAGTGAGGAAGCTCATCCTCCCGGGTCACCCATGACCGCGGCGTGTCCACCTCGAAGCCCGGCAGATGCACCTCCTCCAAGATGCCAAAGTTCCAGAGTGGGAGGTTGTTGGACAGGGGATACGTCTTCTGGGTTGGGGTCAGCAGATTGAACAAGGTTAGGTTGTTGGAGACAATCACCTTGGCACAATAAACCTCCTCGTTCGCTGCCATTTCTGTCATACGAGCAGCGGCTTCCCCCTCATCAACTCGGTTTGCGGCCATCTCGAATTCCTCGGGAGTTGAGCGAAATCAGGATGCAGTGCGCGGAATTGAATAGTGTTGCGCGAAATCTGAAGTAGTTGCGCAAAATCAGGAAGTATTGCGTGCAATCGTCATGCTAAGAGCGGAATATCCCGAGCAGGCACGAAAACACGACCAAAATTCAGAAGGAATTCCGCACTGCCAGAGCGTTTTTACGCGCAGCCGTGAAAGCGATTTCGTGCGTGAGAGCGATAGGCCTATCACGTGGAAAAATCTGAAGTATGGATTTGGGACCCAGTGCCCCTTTTTATAGGCGAGGCCAGGGTTACACGCTGCACCGAAAGGGGATTCCGCGCGAGTCCGTCGTTTTGCATGCCCCTTGGGAATTTTGCGCGCAACTTGCCCAGGAGACTCATCACTTCGGCGTTTCCATCGGAATCCGATCATTGCGGCCACTCACTGATCCAATTCCAAGGGGGGGGGGAATTTTTAGATGCTGAAGAAGTCTGTAACTCCCACGAGGAAGTTTCAAAATGGCAAGGCGAAGTCATATTCGGAATCAGAGGCCCGATCCGGAGGCTCGGGAGGTCGTGCACGAAATAAAGGAGGATCTGCGCGAAATATTGTTCTGCGCGCGAAGTATCCCCGGAATTCGCGGAATCGAGCCAATGAGGCGCACAATTATTATAATTGCGCGCCCCGGTTCTGCATGGTGAGATTTTGCATGCCGACGGATCCTGGCGCGGAAGATTTCGCGCGCCGCCCGTATTCCGTGCCGGTCGATGCCTATAAATAGACGGCGACCCCGAACGGTTTGGGGGTTGTGGAATTAAGATCATCTCTTGTGTGCACAATTCGACCCCCCCGACACACAATATGACTTTCAGGTAATTCCCATTTTCGCGCAAACCTTGCCCCGGGGTTCGCCTTTGCGCGCAACTCCACTGGCTTAAGTGAATTTTCCCCCTCCTCCGAGTTCCTTCCATGCACGCAATCCGTGCCTATTGCACGCAATTCCCTTTCGTGCGCGCAATACCCTGCGTGCAATTCCCTCTCCGCGCACAATTCCCTGGCTTCAATTGCGTGCCATCCCGGTATTTTGCGCGCAGATCTTCTCTTTGCGCGCAAAACCCAGGACCCTTCACCTTGACTCCCCTTGGCTGCCTCTCTGCGTCGGCACCTGATGTCTCCCCTACCGGGCATGCGCGCCATGCGTTGTTTTCCCGTACGACCTTCCAGGCTCAAAAGAAGTAACCTCAAGGTCCCTTGGGCGGGGTTTCCCGTTGCGTTTCTTTGCCTTATGCTTCTCCACATCGGCACGCTAAGGGCTATTGCTTCTTCGCATAGCCACGCTAACGTGGACCCCTCAATGGTTCGCCCTGCGGCCCCCCTTCTACACGGCCTTGCCGATGCCTTCCCTCCCACGAGTGGTAGAGGGCATTGGGAATGTAAGCTATATGGGTGTGGAGCGAAACCACATCGTCCAAGCTGCAGGATGTTAAAGTGCTAAGCACCTCGTCCTTAACACATGACGTTAAAATGTGGTCCGACCCCATGCTTCGCACGCAGGGTCCCCCCAGCTCGGGCATTCTTTATGCCCACTCGTCTCCACGGGAATAGACTCTTCCTCACATGGAATGAGATCCTCCTTGTCGGAGAGGCGTTTGTCCACGGGGGAAGGGATGCCTCAGAGCGTAATCCCCTAGCCTCTCAACGGAAGGCTGCACCCGTGCATCTCTGTATTTCCCCCTTGCCAAGGCTAGTGGAGTCCTTTTCCCACTGCGCTTTGTCACACCATGGGCCTCCACCCTGGAGTAAGCCCCGACACCAAGGGCCGCTAACCACACATAAGCCCCTGTTTCCTCTTTGGGCCGCCTAACGCATAAGCCCCATTCCGCTTCTCACGGACCTAACCTTTGCGACATGATCGTCTGGTCCCTACTGCCTCTTGTTTCTCACACCGAGCATGACTCACGTGGGCTTAGAGCGCGCATCGACCATGACACCCTCATGGGCCGCCTCAAAGAGTAAGCCCCCATCCCAGCGAACTACATGTACATTGATCCATGCTAACACATGGTACGTAGGAAGCCTCCACGAGGTTTAATCCCACCACCCGGTCATCCTGACCTCTCCACGCTGGTTCCCTGACCACCATGGGTCGCCTCAGAGCGTAAGCCCCAAATTCCTTGTCCCACATGACGTTAAACTATATTCCCTCGTCCCGCGTGATGTTAAACTGTATCGCGTCCCGCATAGCGTTAAACTGTATTCCCCCTCTTGGGCAACCTCAGAGCATAAGCCCCATGTCTCACTCCACCATCCATCCTGATCCTTACCCGGGCTACCACATTTCGGTGAGATCGTGCCACCCTATCCCACTCCATGACATCTGGGAAGCCGTCCACGTGCTGCCCCCAACATCGGTGTTCCCCCTAGGGTTCCTTCAACCCGATCCGTCTCCGCAAGACGTTAAACTCGCGACATACCCCGTGTTAAACATGGGAAGCTGAGGAAAACCTTATATGGTACACATTCCCCGCGTTTGATGTGGGATGCCTCGGGCTTCCGCGCCCTCGAGAAGCCCTGTGATAAGGGAAAGAATACAGATATGCCAACGACACCCCAACGTGACCATTCTCCTCACCGAAGTTTGATGCCCCGACAAGACCCCTTGGAGCGTCTCGACGGAAGCAGCGTAATTAACTGGCGTCCATGTAGATATGGCGCTGGGAATGAGCTTCACGAACCCGTCTTAAATCTATGAGGGAGACCCGGACTAGGTGACGAGCTCCGAGGAGGAATCCACGGAAGGAAGAACCGAAATCCCATCATCCTAGTTTCGACCAAGGAGAAGACGTCCCTGAACAAGGAACAGATGTCGCCCGCCTTTGGAAAGTGGGAATGCGGGGTAACAAGCAGCGCCTCCTCCCCACAGACGGATGAGCGCGCCCTGAAGAAAACATCGAAACAACAAATTGTTTTTAAACAAAAACATGCAATTTTTTTTCTTATTTAGAGTAAATTTTTTGTTAAAAAAATACTTGATATTTTCATTATTAAATTTTTTTGTTATAATTAATATATTTGATGATTTTTGGAGTTTTAGCAAGAATTGAAGAATTTTGAATGATTTCATTATCTAATAGTAATATTTTTTGTGTGAATAAATATGATAAGTCTTTTTTGACATTGATAATAAATAAAACAAGGAATAACACTCATTACCACACTACAAAAATAAAATGGGGAATATTAATATGCGAGGTTAAGGATAAATGGTGACATGAGCCATGATAATGTGCTCCAATGACTTCATGTGAGATTAAATAGAGGGTTCATCTTTGTAACTTACATGATGTTGTTTTATCAATCATCAATATAGGGTACTATATGATAAATGGGAATATGTATTAATAACCATGTTGTCGAGAAAAAACATGAATGGTTAATTTGAAATCAGAGTTAGATATATTATATATACTCTAATAATGATTTCTAAGACATTAGGTTATATACATTTTCATAGATTTGATGTTTTGTATGCACTATAAAATAAATACTCAACTTTAAATGGGGCTTAAAATGAATTACAAATGAATTAACATAGTATTAACATAGATGATTTGATAGGATACTATGTCAAAGAGTCATTTCCAAGAAGTATAAGATCATATAATGTAAAGGAAAATGTTTTCCATACACAATCCTCCATTCTATAGTTGGTTATGCATCACTAGAACATACTCAATGTAAGAATTTAAGAAGCATAAACCATGTACGTGAATCTTAGAGGTTATAATATAAACTCTAGGTTTTTGAAATTTTGAATTAGTTATTTTTATCTCATATTCTAACCATTTCATTTAATACATGAATATGTCATTATGGGGATAAAAAATTTTCTTTGTAATAATACATGTTACTATACTCATAGCCACAACAGGTCAATATCCTATATTTTAATTTCTCTATGCTACCATAATTTGAGTACATTGAGAATTCATAAAATACTATTGGAACAATGGGAAGAGAAGACAAGGATAACTAGAGAGGGAATTATTAGAAAAATATAGAATCGTTTAGGTGGAAAATAATGTATTAATTTGTAATATTTGGACATAAGATTATAGTATTAGGGGTATTTATGTTATCTTTTTTCCCTTTCATTTTTTATTTACTCTTATATGATCATGCTTTTTCCATCACTGATGAACTCCCATTATCTCTTGATGGATGGTCATTCCAACATGAATGATAAGTTTTTAGAGGATGGTGAATTTAACGTAATATGATGGTTTTCTAATGTTATTGATTACATTTTATTGATTTTTATATTTTACAAGTAATATAACAGAGATCCATATTCAAATCATACTCCTCATAACCAATAGAGAGTGTAGATAATTTAATGAATAATCCCAATATATTAAGGAAAAATGGTATCATAGCTCGAAATTTATTCTTCCATTTTTTCATAGATAACATCATAACACATTGAAATATTAAAAGTTTACATTTCCCATAAGAGTTTAAAAGATTTAGGTAATTATAATCCACACTAGGTATATTGGATTAATGGAAATAACCCTATAATACTAGATTGAGGTTGGGGGTTCAAAACTCATTAGGTGTAGGTAATTTAGAAATATTATATGATACTGTAGTAGAACTGAAGTGGTAGGAGGACTGTAGCACCAACAATACTTTAGCAGTGATGGGCACTATAACTAGAACTATAGTTGTGGGAACACTATAGTAGTCACTATAGGATATTTATTAATATTGTATCACAATTCACCAAAGGGAATTTGGGTAACAAATATAGGCCTATGGGCCATGTAATGGGATTCTTGTACATTGGGCCTATTGGCCATGTACTGAATATATAAGGCTTGATGGTTAAGATATCCCCATGGGATGTGGGCTATGCCTTTGCTTTCCAGCCTGTGTGTGAGGTGTGTGTGCGTGTTTAAATTTAATTTTACCCCCAATAAACCAATATATATATATATATATATATATGTTATTTAATAAAAATTTCTATAAAAACACATCCTACTAGATTGATCCACCATATCTATCTTAATAAACGCTTTCCAACTATCAAAAAATATCACCGATATTTTATTTTAATAAACTCCAATTCTATTATATATTTGGTGATAAGTGTTTTTCCTATAATTCCATCGATTAAAAAATATAGAACAAGGTATAGGTTTACAATCTCACTAATTCTAATGTTATGAACACAATACTTACAATTACTATACTAAAATATAATTATATTAATTATTAAGTGTAAAAAAAAATCTATAAATTGACCTAATTACCTAGGAGGTGATGATTATTAAGTACCTATCATGTTTTTACCAACCTTTCTATGGTTGGAACAAGGTCTTAAACAAAACAATATGTATTTATTCATTATTTCTTTATCATACCTTCTTTTTTATTTTTAACTTTAATCTTTTACTTGAAAGGGTGCTCTCATTTTTCTCTTAATGTATTCTGGCTGTATGAACCATATAAAAACCATTCAACCAAGGATCTTGGTTTGTAAGTAACATATATGTTTATGCTAGTATTCAAGTGATAATTTATTAGAAACTAGGTAGAATTATTAGAAAAATCTATACCTTAAGTAGTAAATGAGGTGTTACTTAACGTTGAAAGTAAATCCCGTTGATCCCTAAAAAAGATGGTGTTTTTTTATAATGAACTTATTTTTATCAATGGAGCCACTCCAAAAATATTTAGGACCCTGATACCAACTAAATTATTTTAATTGAGGCCATGTATCCTGTATATGAAAAAAATGGTCCAATAAAAAGGAATAGAATAATTATTTCCCCCACGATTAAATATAAAACATTTTTTTAAATATATTACTTGTTAAAAATCAATCAATTCACCAAAAAATTCATCAAATTATGATCCATTATATTTTACATTCTACAATTATCTTGGGAGTGTGTAAAATCCCAACCTCTATGATCTATCTTCACTTGGGATGATCTCCCCAGAATAATCATAGTGAATATTTTCCAACAATGAATAAGAAAAATGTGAGATGTGATATTTATAATTTGCCCCAAATTAATGAATATTATAGCTAAAAATTAGAAGAGTGTTTCAATGATTTTTTATGATAATTCCAATATGCCAGATTATCCCATCAGATATAATAATATATTATATACATTTGTTTTCAAAACCACCCCTGATACTTGGTTGATTCAATAGATACGTGAGGAATTATGTAAATGTTACCCTCGAAATCTTAGGAAATTCTAAATTATCACATAAATAACATCTCTCAGTAGAATGGAAGTCGTTGAGTGCCTCATGATGAGGAGAACACCAAGTTGTACTCTGAAATATATGTTATATCAAAGAAGATAGGGGCCTTAATTTCCAAATAAAAACAAGGATCACAATCCAATCCACCCTATGTATTTTCTTGTGGGATGTGTGGATTCACACATCATATTTAGGAGTTCAAAATAGTATCTAATAAAAATATAACCAATGAAGAAAAAATTGTCGATTACGAATTTAATAGTCTATATTTTCACAATTTTTTTGAGTAAAACTCTAGAAAACATCTTAAAAATAGTTTTTTGGAATAATTTGGAGGTTATAATAAAAATCATTCCTAAGTTCCTCTAGGTTTTCCCCAAGGAAAGTAAGCATTAAATATTATTTAAAAACCAATCAAAATTTTGAATATAAGTTTTTTTCAACAGTCATAGCCAAAGTTTCTACATTAAAAACAAATATTTCAACCCTCATTTCTGGAGATGGTGACTAAGTGAATACCATAGAATGACCATAACATAGTAGAGGTTAAAACACATAAAAGTATGAAAATTTCCTATAAAATCATTAGGTGTAACTCAGATGCATCAAGAATTAATTTGGATAAATTTCATAAAGGTTGATATATTGATGACTCAAAGTTCTATAAGGGAAAAAATGTTCCATGATAAGTGGAAAATATAATGACATAAAAAATGTGAAACATATGTTTAGGGTGGAAAATAAAAAGTACATGGTATTAGAGTTTAAGTAAAAAAATTATATCTTGAAAAGTAAATTGAGAGAATTCTTAAATAAAAATAGGTTGAAACTATTGAGGAAATCAACAATGATTTGGAAACAGGGAAGGGTAGTGCTAAAAATACCATGATAAATAACCCAAATATTTAACCATAATGAATACATATACCTTATTTGAAGTGAGTTTTTAATGTAATATGGATATATAGTGTAATGAATTTATCTAAATATTTATACAGCTTCACATTAATATCCCAAACACTAATGGAATTTCCCAATTACAACATACATTAAGTTATATTACTAGATCCTCTCAAATAAGAATTAATTAATGAAATTGGGAATGATTTCAATAAGTCAATAATTTTACATCACTGTACAGTAGAAAATAATACCAAGGATTCATGATTAGTGATGTTATTCTATTCCTTTATAGTTTCACATTGCAATTTTGGGAATTCTATTAATAATCTCTGTGGAAGCAATAATATAATTCCACTTAACATATTCAACTATCACAATATAAGAAACCTAAATCCCATAAGCAAATAATTTAAATTATTGGAATGATATGTAGATTAACCAACACTAATTTATAACATTTCTTTAGTAAATTAAATAAATAAAAATTTCCACAAGTATTTTGTAAAATTTGAAATTGGTGAATGAGATGTTCCAATCATTCCTGACCACCATTTCATTTTTGGAGGAACTGAACAAATTAATGTCAATAAATGGGGAATAATTTTATAAGTTATATTATATAAGTATAAATTATATCTAATAATGGTTATGAAATATGTAGATTAGTTGGAGGATTTTTTTGATGTAGCTATTTCTGAGGAAAATACATTTTCCCATTAAATTTGATGAAGATGAAAATAAGAAAGATTTGGAGAAAGAATAATGTGATACATTTATGGAAAACCACTCAATGGAAGTTTTTCATAAATTATTCAATAATTCATTAAATACATAAATATACTTTTGAAATAACTCTCATGAAACAATTGATATTAATTTTTTGGAGATGGACTAGTGCACATAGGGATTGTCAATGCATCCCGTTTAAATGAACATAGATAATTATTTCATGTATTGTTAAACCAAATAATGAAACATAATACATCGATCATAATGGATATAAATGAGATTATCTTATCTATATGTATTAGAATTGTATGATCAGAATATGGAATGAAACTGACAAGAAAACACCAAAAGAGATCAACACCTCATTTGAAGGAAGTAGTGAAGAGGTTGTTAGTAAATTGTCCTGATGTTGGGATCATCTACGAAATTTTATATTGAAAATTAATTATACAACTATAATTTTTCATAACTTAAAGTTAAATGGTTATAGTTATGAATAGATATGAAATTAGTTCAACCCATATAATGATGGTTTTAGCATATGTGTAGATTACTGGAAGCTACATAACATATCAAGGAAATATATTTTTATATTCCAATTATCAACATAATATTTGATAGATTTTTCATACATGACAATGATTGATTTCATGATTTTTATTTTGGATATAGTCAAAAACCCAAGGAACATTATGATTAAACCAAGACACTATTCACCTGCCCCTATGGAACCTTTTTAATACTAACACATGTTAAAAGGATTGTTTGATTCACCCCCATATTGTAGTTGCATGTAATGAAAATTATACATTGTGTAGAGGTGGATTTAAATGAATAATTAATTGTTTATTTATTATTTTATGGGTGATCATTTGAAGTATTACTGAAATATCTAGATGAATTTTTGGAAACATATGAAGAAACCCATCTTATTATCACTTTTGAGAAATGAAACTTTATAGTGACTGATCACATTTTTTGTGGCCACCAAAATTATTGATATTAGATATAGTTTAATTTATAAAAAATACATGATTTGATAGAGATTAAAAAATAAGTAACCGTGAGGGAGATTCTATGTTTCTTAGGATATGATGATTTTTATTATAGATTTTTCAGGATTATTTCATAGGTTTTTTAAACCCCTCACACAAATTTTACAGAATTATTTGGTTTTTTCCACTAGTAAATACCAAAAATCTTCATTCAATAATATAATGAAAAAATGGTATACTACCCTCATAATGTTACCATCTAGTCTAGAGGATCCTTTTGAGACAAAGTGTGATGTAAGAGAGAACATTGTTGGATATGTGCTGGGGAAGATAGTGTAAAGTATTTTAGGTTAATCTAAAATGATAGCCGTAACCTGAAGAAGAAATAATTCTATTAAAATTCTATGGATCAGGTGTTACTTATAATGGTATTTTATTTTTATATTCATAAAACCTACTATGAAATCTCTAAAGTGATGGTACACACCATTCAAGCATTACTAAAAAAAATTAGTGAAGAAGGGGATTAATACTTTCTTTTTACAATAGATTATTTTAAAATAGGATTTCAATATAGAGATAATGAGTAAGAATGTTATATATAATTTAATTTTTGACTCTATTTCATGATTGTAACTACCCTATTTGATTGGATAATTTGATGTTGAAATTCAATATGTGTTTGTAGAATAGTATCTATTTTCTGTAGAGATCACAATACAACTAGGGTCCATTGACATGGGAAATGACATGGAAACAAAAAACAATACCCCCATTTTCAATACTTTATGAATAATAGCTTTCAATATTATTGTTACCAAAAATCAAGGTATGATACATTATTGTTTAAATAAATTTATAGTTCACCAGTTCAGTGATTTGTTCCCCAAGGAGACATCGAATGTGAATTATAGTTTTTTTACTCTTCACCAATATGAGGGAATCACATACCAAAAATAAAAATAGAATTTTTTTAAAGTGTATTTCTTATGAAAGCCTATATAATAGTACTAGAATATTTATGGTCTTTTTTTATTTATACCAATTCACTAGGACTATTGAGAAAAAGGATGAGATTCCAAACAAGTGATCATTGAGGTTTGTGATTTTGATATGCGGTTAATTAACATCATGAGTCACCACCCTATTAAATTTTTATTTATTTAAAACTAATTTTTCATGGACAAAATTTCAATATGCGGTGATGTAGAGTCCACAAAATCTAACACAAGAAATGTGATCACAAATTTATTGGTGTAAAAACATTTGTTTCTCGATTAGAGTGTCTAGGATATTGATAATAAATCAGGGACCATGTTTTTATAATAAAATTTTTAATGGGTTATGAAGATGTATTTGGTTAATTATGGAATGGGTAACATGTATCACCAAAATAAGTATACAATTTGAGTTTTCTAAATGTTAAATGAATCAAATACTAGAGAATTCGGTTAAATAAATAAGAAAGGATTAGTTAAGAAAATTTGATTATTCATTATGAAAATACTGAAAACCCTCTAAAAGATTTATATTAAATTTCTCCATCTTGATTTATATGTGAGAAACCATAATATATTCATATGGATATAACCAAAAAATAATTCAAGGCATAAAAAATATCCCAACTGGAATGAGGATGGAGATCAAGGAACAAATTTTCTTAATTTATATGCGCTTCAATAAATCTAGTGTAACACCCCAAATCAGTTTGCTTAAGTGTATTTAGTGGAATTTTATGATAAACAGATGATATAACTGATAATTATTTGAAAATATTTATTCTAATCTATAATTGATTTATTTAGGTGGATTTTAAATTACTAGGTGGATGATTCTAAGGTAATAGCTCATGTGGGGGAGTCATAATGTTTATTAAGAGGGTTGGATCTTGGAGTTGGCTTGAGATCAAGATAATTTTTACTATAGGATACATATCATGAAAAAAAATTATTAATTGAGTCCCATTGATATGATTTATAGGATAAATAATTTTTGAGTAGTAGTCCAGTAATGATATAATGAAAGTCATTGTGTAGTGAGGATCCTATGTGAAATGAAATTTTAGAATATGTTGTTGGTAATGTTGTGGACCATGTAATTATTGTCTATAGTTAGGGATTTATGATATTAATTTTCTTTAAGTCTAGGTAACCAATACACAATGTGAGGATTTTCGGTGTTGTGAAGGATGTGTAAGAATAACATGACAGATGTGTAAGAGTAGCTCTTGGGCTAAACAAGATTGATTTTTTTGTTACATGGATAATTATTCCACGAAAAATAAGTGAGGGGGATATCATTCCACAAATGAAGAGTGATATACCTTGAATACTTATATTATGGTAGTTTTTTTATGATATAGATTATCATTCCCCAATTAAGATAGATAATTTATGGCCATGATTTTCAAGTTCACCCTTATAATGGGGTGTTACACTGTGATGCACTTTGTTATTCTACAAAAATTAGAATTATTTTTGATGGGTTTCCTGGTGAGAGATAATTTCACCTTGATGCATATATTCACCACAAAATGTGTCCTAGTGTAGAGGTTGAGATTCTCTAGGACGTATCATTAAACCATGTGTTAGGGGGCTTATGATACAATGGTTCCCTAATTAAAAAAAAGAAAGAACATACATTATTTACCATCATTTTATACAACCAACTCAAGGGTATTCTTCAGGTTCTTTCTAAGAAAAGTGTATGATTCCACCTTCTCTTATATTATTCCTCCTTTAACCCCCTTGGTTTTGGATTTATGTAGAGATTTTTTATTATTTATTTGAGGTAGGTTCCTCCCCTTTCTGTCCCCTTATAGTCTCTGAATACATTTTCTCTAAGAATGATGGATGAGAATTTGGGATCTAATGCTGATTCAATTGTATCATGGCAAAATCAAGTCCATATGATGTGTATTTTGTTCTTCTTAACTATATAAGGCATTAATCAGTTGAATTATTTATGTTTCAGTCAATTTAAATTTATGTAAGCCAGTTTCTGAATTTGTTACTCGTTTCTATTAAATTAGAATAGAATCAATTAATGAATCCATATCAATTATTTGGTATTTTATTGATAATGGTATTTGGGGTTTTATAGAAGTGATATGGACCAATTGAATAATAGGTTTTATAAATTTTACAATCCTAGAGGTGATATTGATCGATTAATCCTTGTTTAATTAAATATAGAATTGATTGTGTTAAATTATAATATTTTTTATATAAAATTGTTTAAATGGGTGTTTTATGGAGTTATGGGTCCATTTGGTTAGATGATGGATGATAGAGTTTTATTGTTCTTGGATTGGATTATTTGATGGCGTCCAAGCTTTCTTAATTGGTAAACTCTATTTTGTGGTAAGTTGTTTGAAACAATTCTTTATGTTTTATAAATTTTTATTGATACTTGTTCTATGGAGTCTCACTACCATCTGTGAATAACATAAAAAATGAATTGAAATTTTTACCTATACCTATATTAGTTGGATAATGATATTTAGGTATATAATAGAACCTCAACTTACATTTATTCCACTACCACTAATGGTAGTATGCACAAAATTAGTTTTGTTATTTTATTATTCAATACATATTGGGGCCTTCCTTTTATATATGATATAATATGTATGAACTTTATTAGGTTTCATAGACTCCTTGAAATTGAATAGATAAAAAATTAATAGAGGACTACATGAGAAATTGAATAGGATGTTTTTATAAATTGTTTGATTGTTCTAAACTCTTATTTCTTATAGCAATTGAGAGGGTAAGATCTTAGCAATGACTGTTGATATTGTTTGGGTGTTGGATGAATTTCCTTTCATAGAATAAAGAAAATTTGAGGTTATGCCAATCCATATATTCTTTTTTATATATCCCTCATAATATATTATTTATTCCCTAATGTGTTTAACTTTATGTTGTAGAATATGATACCATGTTGCTTTATATTTCAATGAGATGGATGAGATACCCCTATAATATATTTTTGTTTTCATGTGGGATTACATATGAATTGAATTAAATATTTCCTATAGATAAGGATGATATGCTCGATATTATTGGTGATGCATATGGAATGATACGATATGCCCATTTTATTGTTGGATAAGGAATGAGATGCAATTAATAGTGATATAAAGTTAATATATTAGGATCTTCTATGCTCATTATGTAATGAGATCATGATTAATATGTTATTTATATTTATGGGGGTTTTAATTTCCACTTGGATATGAAACATAATGCCCAATTAGACTTTGAAATATTTATATTGGGTCACTATGCCCATCCATTTTCTATTTCAATCAGAAGTTGGTGGTTTCACACATGATGTGATGCTTACAAGGAAGGATATTCAATTCCTATATGAAAATTATAATGATTGGACTCTATTAACAAGTAATTTTTATTACCATTGTATGTGGGAATATTTCCTAGGGTGTAATTATTTAATTTAAGGGAAGGAGTTTTCTATATGAGAATGGTTGTTGTTTCACAATTTTATACCCCCTCATGTGATATGGAATAGGTCTAGGGATACAGTACCACCTATTGTGATTATACCCATGAAAAGGGAAATTATAACCCCTCATTAATACTATATTCAAGACATGATTCCTAGTTTTATGCATTATCTTAGGGAATGTATTACCTCTCTAGATATTAAAGTCATGTTGTAATTCCAACTTTAATTAGAGTACTTTGCGATAATATTACCATAGTTGTGACTTTGTTATCTAAATAAACTACCCTTGCATCGATTATTATGTTATCTAATGGGTGTTATCCCCCACTAATATGGTTATTCCATTTGGATGAATTCCCTATACACTTGTAATTTTAATATGAAGGGATGTTATGACCATTATCGGTAACATGGTATAAGAGGCATAGTTGATTTTGATTTGATATGTTTAGAGAAATCTCAACACTAAAAGAGGTAGTTATGTATAGATTGGGTGGTTTTTAAATCTATTTGGTTGTGAATTATTTTATTTACTATCATTTTTTATTATTATAATTTCAAAAATATCACACTATACATGAACCAAGTTATACTAGACTTGTTAATACCACTATTGTTGGTAGCCTACAATGATTTACATCCACATTTCTTGGGCACCGAGGTAATGTATTAGCCTTACTTTTTATACTCCTAGGTATGGTAAAGGGATTGAAATTTTTTCATTGTGTTATAGATCATTAATATACATTTAATATGAGATTAGATAGGGAATCAATACTAGTTTATGGTGTGATATTTGTTTTTGTTTCTTTTTTTCCTATGTTATCTATATCCCCTAATGTGTCTTCTTTTTCACTTAGGTATGACTTTATGAAATAGATACTATTCATCATATTATAACATGGGTGTTGTTATTTATTAATTGATTTGATGTATTTATTATTTCTAGTTTTATTATGTTTTTTTATGATAGTTGATAAATCAATCCTTTATAATGTTTAGTGTCTATGTGTACGATAGAGGGTATCATATCTAAAATTTATATATAGAATTTAACCATTGGTCGATAACCTTTAGAATACAAACATTTTATATAAATATATATGGAACAAGATTTAGTTATAGTAATTGTGAAATATAATAGGGTTGATATAAAGTAGTATAAGTTACTTTCATTCTCTATCATAAATTTCTTTAAATAGTAAACAAATTTAGGACTGGTAAACTTTTTGGAAGGATGATATATCCATGCATGTACTATAAAAACATCAGTAGATGTCAATTGTTTAATGGAGTTGGGATTTTTTGGGACTTTCAATGTTACAATTGAGTTGAATTATTTATGAAAGATATGATGTATGTGATTATTGATTTTTTTGGTTTTAATCTTATATTTGTGAGGAAAGAGGGGGTTCATTCATGCATAACATTAGAAAATAGGATTGACAGGACATTATTGTTATTGGTTTTTATTAAACACATGTATTATGATGTGGAGAATGGTCATTTAATGTGTTAACAACAAAAGATATATTTCCTTACTATATAAATCTATGGAAGAATTATAGTTAACTTGGATTTTAAATTGATTTTGATATTATAATTATGTATTTGAATAGGTTAATCCAATATATATCTGATATATATCACGTGAGTAATTAATTTAACTAGGGTTTTTCAATGTGTTGGGTATTCTTTTTGTTTTAGGGTAACCATAGATTAACATGTCATTTTTTTCTGACTATTAATCTTTCTTTTAATGTGGGTATTATGGGAAAATATTAATGAATGTATCATTTTATATATGTGCATAGTTTCTATAAAAATCACTGAGGGTTTATTCTAGAATTATAGTACCTAGTGTGGATTGACACCTAAGAGTTTGTGGCTTAGTATGGGGATATAAATTCCGATATTTATATATGGATGAATGGGGTGATTTCAGGATGATTTACTTTGATGTTTAAGATCAAAGAATGAGATATAATTTATTCATAATGAATTTCATGGGATAAATTCAATTTAATACATTTATTACAATAAAATGATGTTTATAGATTAGGATCTTAGTGAGATGATTCATCCCCAGGCGAAATGGAAATTTTATTATATATTCCCATGATGAGATGTAATTATGTGAGGGTAGAATGAGAGAGAGAATAGACACAGACATATAAATTAATTTTTTATAATAAGAATGGATTGATTCTCTATAATATTTGAAAAAAAAATAAAATTCGACGTGTGATTAGATACTATCTATGCATGACTAAATCCTAGAGATATATTTATATAGAAGCATGAATGATGCTTTGAATAGTGACCTGACTAAAAAACATGTGAGGAAATGTTACTTTTCAATTCTATTAGTGAGCCTTGGATCATTGATATGGTACTCTAAAAGATGTGAATTTGTTTATCAATATATTAGAATAAGTTCATTGAGTTGTTTAGTTTTACGTTATGATAATCAAGGTAGTTGTGTACACCATTGTAGGTAAAAACTTATATTTAATCAAGTTATTTCTTTAGGATTTTAGAATAATATTATATTTATGAATCCTTTATAAAATATATTGTTTATGTCTATCATGGGAGTAGATAGGTTACTTTATGGATTAGTGTGATAATATTTTTATGTCTTGTGGTATATGTTAATGGGTGGGTTTAGATAACTCTTGATGTTACGGTGTATAGAATCTCATATTTATGTTTTTATGTTATTTCCCATTTTTATTTTTTATCCATATAACGAAAAAATATATGAATAAAAATAAATAATAAAATCTATGGATTGAAATAATATTTTTTATTCATATATAATGAAACATTAAAATCGAAGTACTTGATACAAAGTATTCCATATCATGGACTATTACATTCCATGGATGATTACATCCACTAAAAGTGAACACATTAAAATTTTACAACAAATAAAAATGAACAATTTTAAAAAATTGAAATCCCCGCAATAATATTCACTTTTGGGAATCACCATTAGTAGAAAACACCTATAATTTGAAAAATCACCATGAATAGATAATGAATGATGTAAAATCAATGATGAAAAATATAGGAATGAGATGGATGATTTATGAAGTTTAAAAGAACATAATTTATAGGATATATTGGCGATAATATAGTCTTTATATGACCAGCATTAAAGGGCATATAGTCAGATCATACAATACTAATAAATATGTTTCTAGTTATGAATATTTTGTATATAGTTCATATACATAATGTTTATATAGATTTTTACAAATAAATTTTCTATAGAAATATCATAATTAAAATAAAATAATTTTTTAGGATTAGTTAACATAAAATCACTTTTGAAAATACCATTGATTCTAAAGAAACTATTTTTTTTTAAATTATATAATTTTTTTGTTAAATTTATTACATATATAGAATGACATAAATATAATTTATCAAAAAATTTAAAATATTTATATATATATAAATTAATAATATCTAGGAAATAATTATAAGACTATAAGGAATATATAAATGTGTGTTCAGGGTTAAAAATATTTCATTTAAAAACATTTTTATTACTATATTTAATTTTTAAAGATAAATTTCTCATATAGGAAGTATATAATTTATATTTATATATATATATATAAACAATTACCATTCATTCATTTATTATTAATTATATAATAAAAAATCAATCTAGGTTAGAAATTCCTATTTTTTGAATAATTTTTCATTTGTGTAATTTATATCTTTTTTAATAAAATAAATTAATTACTAATAAAAATTATTTTTGATGAATTGTATTGATGATATAAAATATAAAATTAATCAACAGTAATATAATATCTATTAAATGGTATGTAATATGAATACATTCCTTTTATGAATAAAAATACCTTAAATCTAAAAAATGTTTTCACACATAATGCATTCTTATATTAAAATTATTTTTTCACATTTAGAAATTGAATCAAATAAAATATATTTTAACATTTTAATTAGCATGTATAAATTATTTAACAAGGTAAATATTTCTTTTTAATTAAAAAAGTTTCAATGGCAATGTTCATATTACCGTGGTAAAGGATAAATGACATAAATGGGTTTCAATAAGATGTAATGACACAAAAAATCAAGATATATTATCTATAAATTAGTGGATACAACAATTAAAAACCTCAATGTTCCATATCAATTTTATTTAATTATTTATATCCTCTTAATATGATAAATTATATTCCTTACACGTTAAATCATTTATTTTGAAAAAAATACTCATGTTCCCATATAAATGGACCTCTACACTACCCACTTAATCACACACTATTACTTTATATTACAATTGAATCATGACCCAAATTATCTCCTAAAAAAGACATCATCATGATTAGTAAACTATTATAACTTTTAGGATCCACATTCCCTACATTCTTAAGAATATTGCTATTACAATATTCAAGTCTTTAGTTGTGATAGAGCAAGTAAAAGAAAATAGAAGTCCATAGTAAGGGTTTTATCATATAAAATTTAATTATTTTATACACACTTTATGTTCATCACTTATTTTATTTAAGGTTATACATAAAAATATAATAAATGGATTTTATAATAAATTTAATTCCACTAAATGGATTTTCACATCCATCTAAATCTCCCTCATTCAAGGTTTTTTGATTCAAAATTTACTGATCTCATAAGTGATCTTTACCAATCCCGCATTGAAATCATGATTGTTTATGACTATAAATTGATTGGTGGGAATATTATATCTATTCTCCAAAACATCCACCTATTTTACTCTCACATATTTTATAATGTTTACATGTATTCTTTCCAATTCATGATCCATTGTATTCCAATTAACCTAAAATTATACATGTAAATAGAGATAACCATATCTAATTTTATTAGCCAGTAATATTTATCCTCTATGTTCATATTACTTATTTTTTCCATAAATATATTTATCTATATTTATATAACTAATTATTATCATTTTTAATTGATTTTTTACTTTTACTGTAACTTGTGAATGTAATATATCTTTTAGTTTTTCTATAAGGATCATTATCTCTTTTCATTCTTTAATAATGGGAATGAAATTTTTTCAATTATTTATGTAGGAATTAATTTTTATTCCATATTATTTGGTTTTATTTTATAATCTTACATTATTTTTGTTCATGATTTTAAAATTTAATTTATATTTCCTATGTTTAATAAATTATTTCCTTTGAAATTATATTTATTAAACATATGAATGGTCTTTCTTATATTTTTTAAAAGTAATTTTTGAATTATCTTGTTAAGTGTTTTCTATACATATCAACATTAAATAACATTTATTTTACTCGAATGTGTAAATTGCCTAATGATACTATACACTTTTAAAACATCCCGGATCTGGATGCCACTCAACAGTGCTCTAAGCTCGCTTGGAAACATGGCCTCAAGCACATCTCCACAAACACCAAAGGTTTTCAAATATTATATAGTGACTAGGTGTGTTAGTTGGGTGACTATTTCGTCATTAGAAGAGTGTAACACAATATAAATACAACAATAGTTCAATAGAGGAAAAATTAAACCATGGAATATAAATAAACAATAGAATATTGATAGTATAAAAAATCCATAATTCATATCATATAAAATATAATGATTCATTTCACATGATTGTAATAAAAAATTGAAAACTAGTACACACTGTTTATATAAAACACATGTATGAAAAGTAAAAAAAGTCCAAAAAGAATATTGGTAGCATCGTAAGCCTCAGCTTGATCCCATGCCCTCCAACTCCCATGTAGTATATCAATTACATGTATTAGGTTAGTTTCCATTATAAACACCTAAAATAATATTATATGTTTGGGTCCATGAGGTGACCCAAACAAGGTGTGAGATATAATCCCAGTAGGAAACTACCCATGTTCTGTGCCCAAAAATCATTGAATATATATGACAGGTAGTGTGTAATGAGTAAAATAGTAAATAATTAGGAATAAATAGTAAACATAATTTATGTGCAGTTAATATTTAAAAACCATTTCACTTAATAAAAACATTTAACAATTCAATTTTAACTTAATTGAGAAGTCTTGATATCTGGTAGAAGCTATAAATCCCCCTGTGTAACTGGTATCACAACAAATTCTTGAGAAGTCCAAATAAACAATACATGTCAAGACTAATTCCAAGATTCTTATTTTTATTGGAGACACATCATAAGTCATTTGATTTCATTTATTTAATCGAGAAACTAGGTGTATCCTTGATATTAAAAATTTGTAATTCAAATATAACTCTAGGTATAATTTCAACAACACCCAACAATATCATCCCTATAGAACCCCAAAGAACCCCAATATCACTCTAGATGAGGTATAATGTCACTGCCAATTGAGGCCCGGTCAACTGAGGGTGATCGTGTATCACCAATTTCATAAATAGTCAATTCCCATTGAGTCCATACATGGAATTATAATTGGAATCCATGTATCCCATGATATATAAGTCAATCCTGAATGAGTCTATCCACAACATCCCTCATTTAGATCCACGTATGACTCATGGCATATGTAGGTTCAAGAAATTGGGTCCATCCATGGAATTAAAATAAGAATCCACATATAACCCAATACATATGTAGTCATTAGGCACAATATTCATTCCATTGAATTCCAATCTGAATCCATGTATCACCCATTCCTACTAATCAATTATTCATTTCCATTTCATTTAAAAAATCATTAAACATGCCAATTTCAAAACCAAAGGAATTCAGTATAACTCACTTAGAAAGAGTGACTCGATCAAGGACCATCCTCAAAGGCATTACCTTTCATTTACTCCCCTGGGAATAACATGATATCAAGGTTCCCATTATTAAAAAAGCCATCACATATCATGCTCTCAACATAACTAACATGGGATAGAAATTAAAAGTCCATTAAAATACTCACATGGACATTATTAATATAAATATACTAACAATCCTATCTAGATATCAAGTGTCTTAGATACCAAATAAATCACGTAGGAAAAATACTATAATACGAAATGTAGATTAAATAACCAATAAATGGCCTAATCATCTCTTAACTGCCATCAGAAAAGAATTACAAGTAAATTGAAGGATAAAAAAGCTATTACCAATTCAAGGGCCATGTGTTACGTTAAACCATCCCATCCCTTTAACAAATTAAAATACAATCCAATAACATTTCAATTTCATTTTGAACTAATTCCATTTTAAAAAACCCATGAAAGGGGTAAAAGCACACATCAAGGGGTTTCCAAGGCATAAAGCCTTCAAAGGACTATTTAAACCAGTACACCCAAGGGGTGGTCCATTCAAGGTTCTATACCCATAACATGCATTAATAATCCCATTAAACTACATAGAATATGTCTATAGATAACTGGGTTCATTTTCCAATTAATTTGACACTCATAAAACGGGTGAGCCGCACTATGACATATATAAAATACCCGACCTTGAGGGAATGGAACAAGACAACCTACCATAGGTCTATACTAGATAGATCATCATGTAAAAAGCTCTAAATTAGAATTTATTTTTGGAAAACTATAAAAATTGATGAATATTGAGAGATTAACACATATGAGACTAGAAACAAATAGTGAAACTGATATCTAGAAGAATGACATAAGATTAAAATGTAACTAAGACCGTACTATTAAGGATCCAAGGAGATGAACCATGCTTAAATCGGAGTCCTGATGGAAAATATCCTTCAATTCAAAACATAGTCATCGAGGAGGCTCAATGAGGGGGTGAGGTTGTTGTATATTGGAGGAGACCTAAAGTTGTTCTTATAATAGATTTTTATTTCAATTTAGAATGACTAAAATTACAAAACAACCTTTGTCACACATTTCATGAATATGGTTTGGAAAACCGAGTACTGATCATGCATGGTTTATTATAGGCCAAGGGGCACTCACATGATTACCCTTCATGATTTACTAACTATTATTTATACATGAAAAACACCTATTTCAAAGTCTGCTAAATATGTAGACCTACCCACATGGACATGCAACCCAAACTGTATGGTTTTCACTAACCGTATTCCTTGCTATTTTCTCCCAAAACTTGGGTTCCAAATCAAGACCATCCCCGAACACTGCATACACATCCATGACCTCAATTTTCATTAATAGTAGGCCATATTTATACTATTAAATAGAGAATTTATGGAAAACATTAATCCTTACATCACAGATGAATCGGGTTCTTACAACCAACCCCCCTTAAAGAAATTCATCCCAAATTTACCTTCCATGGGTGGTAAAAATAACATCAGAAAAACTATGACCACTACGAATGTACATTGGACTCTCACTCTTAGGTCTCTTCTTCCACTTGGACATGCTCCCGTAACACTGGTACTAGAGGAAGGAACATTCCTCTAAGAACCCTCTTACTATGATCCATAATTCGAATAGGATTCTCTTCAAAGGAAACATCTACATATAACACAACCCATTTGGGATAAAATATATGGATGGGTAAGAATAGTAATGTTAATGATAAGAAACGTGGATGACATCTTGCATAGACCAATACCTATTAGGTAACTACAACCAGTAGGCTACCAGTATGAATCTATCTATAATTTTGAATGGACCAACATATCTTAGTGAATTCTTACCTTATCTATAGATCATCTTGTAGCCCATATTCAGTGAAACATGTAGGAAAACCTGATCCCCGATCATAAACTCTATAGGTCATCTGTGGTGATTGGTGGTTGATTTTTGATGAGACTGTCCAGTATCCATCCACTTTGGAATAATTATCACATTTTTTGTGGTCTCTTGAACAAGAGAAGGTCCCATCATAGCTACCTATAATTCATCCATCCAACACAAGTGTGATCAGCATGACCTACCAAACAAAGACTCACATGGAACCAACTGAATAATAGAGTGAAAGATGTTTTTGTAAGAGAATTCAACCTGGGTTATATTCCTCTCCTAAAAGCCCCTGAAATCCTTGACGCTTTCTCACAAAAAGTCCTCAAGAACCTAAATCACAAAATCAGATTAAATATCTGTCTAGGGGTGGTATGTCATGCTCAGAAGCACCTGATTACCCAACAACCTCTATAGCCCTTTCCATAATTTAGTTGTGGACTAAGAATCCCTATCACAAATGATAGAATTTAGGGACTTGTGAAGTCATAAAATATTTCAAAAATACAATATCCCAAGATCATCAGCTGAAAATATCTCATTGATATGTTGGAAGTGAGAGACCATCATGATCCTCTTAGCAAAAACCCATACAACAACATTACCTCAAGGTGACCTTGGTAGACTGTTCATGAAATCTATTGCCACATCATTCCACTTCCACTCAGGAATAAGTAGATTCTTTAAAATCTTGGATGGTTGTTGGTGTTCCGCCTTCACCTATTCATAAGTGAAAGACCTCATGCAAAAACTAGCTACATCACCCTTCATACTCGGCCATAAGTATTGTTGATGCAAATACTGATACATACTGGGGACACCAAGACGAAATTCCCAAGCTAAAGCATGAGAACCCCTCATCGGCCTCTCACATTTTTCTATCGAGACACATTTGTGACCACAAAATATAGAATCTCATCATCACCTATGATCCAACTAGGAGGAGGGTCCTCACTTTCCACACTCTCCTATAAAACTAGGCCTCCATAATCTTATACGTTCCTCATACTTACTCTATGTAGTAATGTAGAGGTAAAAACTAAGGATGATAGAAAATTATTCCACTAATAATTAGGCATGTCTAAGTGCATCTGAGAGAAAAAATCCATGTTTATCCACTTTCTACTGTCCTGCTTAATTGACTGTATTTGAGTCCTCCTTATCAGTGCATTTGCCACTAATTTTCCCTTAATATGAACGTAGGTAGGCTCAATGTTGAAAGTCTAAAATTACTCAACCCACCTTCACTACCTCATATTCATATCACACTGTATAAATATATTGTTGAGTATTTTGTAGTCCATTTACTTGAAAAATTGATCCTCTAGTGAGTATTTCCTCCAATAGTGAAATGTGTGAACAACTGTAGCTAACTAGAGGTCATGCATCCAGTAATTCCTCTCACGAGTCCTCAACTACTGAGAACCATATGAGACGACTTGATCCCCCTACATAAGAACATCTCCAAGATCGATACCTGATGCATCATTGTACACAATGTAACTCCATCATGAATTGGAAAAAAGTAGTATTAGTACTGAAGTAAATCTCCCTTTCATCTCATTAATGGTCATCTCGTAAGACTCTATCCATACATACTTTACACCCTTCATAGTCAATCCCATCAATAGTGATTTTTAGTGTGAGATGTCCTGTATGAAACACCTACAATAACTAGGAAGTCCTATGAAACTCTAAACCTGAATGATGTTCCTAAGATACTCCTAGGAAACTACTTCTCTCACCTTCCCTAGGTCCAATGATACACTTATCTCTGAGATGATGTGAACTAGGAGGTGAATCTGATCCATCAAGAAGTGGAACTTTTTGATATTAGAATATAACTTATTCTCTCTCATTGTATACAAAATGATCTCAAGATGGGTGGCATGGCCATGTCGATCATGATAACTCACTATGATATCATCCCTGAAAACCACCACAAACAAATCAAGATAAGGGTTGAGAACTCGATTCCTTAGTACTATGAGGACTGCCATCACATTCATGAGGCCGAACGATAAAAAAAAAATACTCCTATAGACCATAATTACTCCATATGGCTGTGAAAGGTATGTTTGATTGTCCAAAACACACCTGATGATTACCAGATCTCAAATCATTCTATTATAACAGATGAGATCATTAGAGCTAGTCAAAGAGATAATATATCCACGATAGAGAATATTGGTTCTTAACTATCAACTGGTCCATCTTCTAGTAATCCACATATAGACTGAGGGTATGATCCACCTTTTTTTCAAATAAGACTATTGAACCCCATAGATAAGTACCGAGTCAGATGAAACCATTTTCCTCTAAATCCCCTATCCACCTCTTGAACTCTTGAAACTCCATCGTATCCATTCTATAAGGAGGAATGAATACCTATTTAGATCCTAGAACTAGATCAATAACTAACTCTACCTCTCTCACTGGAGGTATTCCTAAGAGGTCTACAAGGAATAAATCCATGAAAATATCAACCATTGGAGGGGAATCTGTCTGACATGTTCCCCGATCATCTAGATAGAAACCTCACAATATGGCCTATCATTGATGGTGTTGTCTTGGAGTGGAAAATTGATTATGATTTTAAGGTAGATTTATAGTCAAGAGAAGACCCTGGGTTATCTCTCAAGGTGCGTTGGTGGGTTTAGAGTGTGTGTTTTTATAAGAAGTACTTAGATAGGGGTGGTTATGAAAATAGTTTTAGGATGAAATGACTTAATTAAGGAGTTTAATAGTTGGAAAGGAAAGGTGGTGTATTAATAATTATGAGAGAATAAGATCATTTCAAGTTCACTACCCATATTAAATAGTTCATTGTTCTGAAAATGTAACATGGTTTTGTTTAATTCTTTGGTTGAAGGTGGTCAGGATCTTGACTCCCCTCTTCCCTCTTCAAATGATGCTTAAAGAACCACCCCTTGGAACAAAAATCGTGTTGCCATTATTTGGTTATCAAATATAGAATAATAGGTCTACCAAAGCATACTTAAATCTTATGTATGTGCAAGATAAATAGAATTATTGTGTTGTCCAATCGGAACAACCCAAGATTCCCACATGAAATCTCAACCCAATCGGTGTTGAAATAAATAGCATTCCACTTAATTAAATAAAATGAAATGTAATCAGGGGAATCATGTTAAGAAACAAAATAAATTAAATATTAAAAACACAAATTATACATAACAAGTCGAAGAACATGTGATGAAACTCCCTCCCAAGTTTGTGTAGCTCCCTCAAAATGATTGTCCACCGTTCAACTCGCCATCGAGAGGAGGAGGAGGCTCGGGTGGAACTCCCTCTTTATCCTTGATTCCCCTATGAGGATAGGGGGTTCCAAAAATCTTTGGATTATGAGAGGAATTATTTGGGTCTCTAAATTCCAGAGATTTTCCTCCTGGCCAAACTTGCAAATGAGGAGCCCAAGGTTTCATTTTATAGAAAAATGGGAAGGTGGTTTTGAGCACATAGAATTCTTAAAACAACTTGTAAAAGGTGTTTCAACCTTCAGACAGCCTTATCTTGATTTGGAGAAAATAAAAAAGTTTTAACCCCACCCCTTGGATGTCTCCACCAAATGTTTGGATTAATCTGGACACTTATATCACAAGTTATGGACAGATCACAATACACCACTTCTGAATCAGTGCATATTTGGTGTCCTGGACAGATCAGGTAGGTTGGGTCACCAGATGGCCGAATGATTCTTCGGTTCCTGCATAGGAAATGTATCCCAATGCATTTTGGACCAGACCAGAAAATTTCAGCCCAATTAGATGCATTTTATAGTAGTAGTGTGCAGATTAATCCACTGGTGTGCTTGGATCTTGCGCAGGTTTGGCCCATTTTTCATGGACACCATCATGGGCCCTCCAAATCACCTCCTCATGCAATGGTATCATCAAAACAAGTTTCATTTCCCTTTTTAACAGTGATAAAAACAAAATAAAGTATTCAAAGATGGAATGAAAATTTTCATTATTTTTATAATTTTCAATATAAAACAAGTTTAGCACAGTGGTGTAAAGGTGAAAATTACACAATGAATCGTGGCACGATCAGTCATCCCGCATAACCCTTGATGCTCATTTCTAGATCATCTCACATGGAAATACCATTCACCTTTTTCAATGTACTCTTTTATCTATGGTGATATAAACCTCATCCTTAGGTGATAAAAGTCAAAAAAAGCATGAAATGGAACCAACCAATCCATTATGATAATGATATAAACTCATGCCATCTCAACGATGAAGAGGCCGCATGAGAAGTGACACCTACCAATATCATTGGTGTACTCCCTTAACTATTGTATTCCCTCCTTTATAATCCCCCAAAAGAGTTTCAAGATTAATGATATTGTCATAAAACTGAACACCGATCCCAAGGCTCCCCACAATAGTCATAGATATAAAGCTATGTTAAGAAACTATATCAAAGAGTGCAGAAGATAAAGTAGATGATACTAGAACATTACCTATGATAGTAGAAGGTCTGAGATCCTGGTCATGGTAGGCCTATTGCACTGCATATGCATCGCCAATACCCTAGACTTATGACACAACCCAGCTACCTTGAGTTGATTAACCTTGTTGTCCCTGTAAAAATGTTGTTGAACTACCACATCCATGAACCCCACATAAACTTGAATAGCTTGTTGTATGCTATCTCCCTTTCTGGTGAGGTGCTTATGACACTTCTCCAAACATGGAGTTGGTGCAGACCCTCTCTCATTTTATGATGGAAAAAAAGTTCTACAGAAGTGTTGTAGAAGGATCATCTTTCCATAAGATTGGCACTCGTCTGGGTCCCTCGAACACTACAACATCGTATGTTCCGGTCTACTGCATTGGTATAATCTCACATGGATACCTGAAGAGAAGTTATGACTCTGAAAATCACTATGTGGATGCTTTAGACCATGCTTCCTACTATCGGTCAAAGAAGCACCAGATCGAGATGTCAAACCACCATAGATTGCACCAAAAACCTCTCTTAGGTTACGCTATGTTATCATCACTTGATTCACTATTCCAAAATTTCTATTTAGGCAAAATACATTCACCTGAGATTTAATGTCATAACTGAGACCATCCTCAAATCACATGGCTCTAGATTGATCATCAACCATCAGAATAGGTGTGATTCACTAGAAATCTATAAAATGAGAAGAGTATTCTCTAAATGACAGCACGACCTACACAAGATGTAATAATTCTCATGTTCTATTAGCCATCAAAGTCTCATGATATAAATAATCATAGATGGAATTTTAAAAATCACTCCAGGCCATCTCCCAATGATGATCAAACTGGGTGATACCATCCCACCATATCTTCGAGGAATCATGTAACTTGTACATAGTGAGCCTTTCCCTCCTCTCAAGAGGCATCTCAAAATTATCGAATATAGACATCATGGCCTCTAGACACGACTCTAAAACCTAGGTTCCTCCATCCCATGAAAAATGGGAGGATTCTTCTACTGAAACTCATATGTCTACTCTACCATAGTCGGAGCAGGTTGCATTTCTCCCGGAAATTTCCCCATGAATTGTAAGAACCCATCACGAAACTGTACCTCAACACCTATGTCTAGTTTAACTCAACGTTTCATAGCTGGCACAACTAGGGGATCCACAAGTAGACTATAGCCTACCACCTATGGGGTTTGATCATAACCGCCCTCATGGCATACATCTAGTGGTCTCTATGGGGGGATAACTCTATATGCTAAATGAAGGACCCCAAAACACCCTGAATGGGGAGGGGTATATCAGGGCGTCAACTTTTTTTAAACTAATGGATCTGGTTCCCATAGTGGTAGGAACCTAAAAAATATGTTTGAAGAGTAAGTGTGGAAAAAAATAATAACATGAAATGAAATGACATAGTAATTTTACTTGGTTCACCATTAAGGGCTACGTGCAGAGAGCATATTCCAAAAGTGAGTCGTTCATACCAAAAACCACTATTATTTTCAAGTTGTGGATTACAAGAGTTTAGTATAGTCATTTTATACTATGTGAAATTTTTTTACAAGGTTTTATAGATAACACACTATGTCCCTCGGTTCACTTCCACTGACACCCCCTTTCTCACTGCATTGGAAGAATCATCACTCTTTTTATCAACTCGATGGTCACTTTAATGGTTTAGAATTAAATCATGAATCCTCTAATATAAATGGATGCTCTTTTAAAGTCCCTTTTTATTCCACAGATGTATATCAATTTTCACCACACTGGTTGGTTATGAAAAATTACTTTTTTTAAAATGATTTGATCACTTTATGAGCTCCCATGAGTGTCCCGCGTACCACCTTACCTCCTACACATACTAAGTATCAGTTATGATTCATGGATCACGTCTCTAAGAAATATCTCCATGTTCCATATCTATAAACTGCTTCCACATACATCATCTGCATACTTACTCTACTACACATACAACCCTGATTGCTCCACATACTACTCTGCTACACCGTGTACTATGAGAGCTTCCTCTGGGAACCATGCTCTCCTTTGCATACTTCTTTTCCTTACGTGAAATATTCTTTATTCTTACCATCTTTTTCATTATGAACCACTTCGAACTTCACCAGATTTCTTCTTTAATTTTTAATCACCAAACCAGACTCTTTATGAAAGGGATTATTTCTCGTTATATAAGAAAAAATTGATCTAAAAAATTCACCAATCCATGATTTAGAAAATCATTAATTTGGTACAGCCTTTACCATGTACCACATGCTCTCTCACCAACCGCATCTATCCAGTAAACCTCTAGCTTTCCAAGTACCACACACCTCCATCTGAATACCTTAGCCGTGAACCAATTTTGGTTATGTAAACCACTATACGTACTATTCTTACTATTCTATACTTGGTTCGTGAACCATTCTCAGACAGGGTATGTGGTCCATGTCTCATGCCACATAGTTCTCTCACATTACTGAATTCCTTCATCGTTCTTCATGATATACATTGATATGAAAAGATTCCAGATTATGAGGCCACAAAAATTTGGAAAACACTAGGAAACAACATTACCTTTAGTACTTCTTTCATCCTCAATCATAAGACTGCATATCTTGAGAACTCCCTACTCATCCATGTGGAGATTGAAAAAAATCACAAACCAAATTACATTATATTCAACAAATTGCCTTGGTTCGAACACTAAACACACACCTTAGTACATGATCATTATCCATGTTCAAAACTCAAAAACATAGATATTTAATAAGGACAGAAAATACCTTACTTTATAAGAACACACCCCACTACCTACCCCATGTGTTTTGTTTGGGTTTAAAATATTCCAAATAAAAGAAAGAGGTAATACCTAATTCCCATAACTATGCTCGAGATTGGTCAAGTTATCTCTTATAATCCATTCAGTTTCAACTTGATTTTACATTTACAACACTTGTCATTTAGAGATTAAGAAATGGAATACTGAACTTCGATCTATGGGTGCATGTAGTCTATAGGGACCAATGTTTAGTGTCAACACATGTCAGAACATAAGTCATTTAATTTTAAAGGTTGAACCACAATCTTCTAGATTTCAATCTTAGAGGACCCATATACCTTAGGGACTAATGATTTAACCCATCTATTTTACACCATTATATATCTCAATGTACCTAAAACAATAGTAAGCATATGTATCATAGAACCAATCTCAACATCATGAAATTAGTAATGAAATCTAAATTTCATGGCATAATGCATGGAATGTGATATATTTCTAGTTCCTATATGATACATGAGATGGAATAACCTCAACTCATTGGGTTTCAATGGATGAGAATCCAAATTCATATCCTAAATAATAGCATAAATCAGGAGCATCACCTAATAGTGGAATCAAATCAACTGTAATGTTCATAATTTAGAAATCAATAATTTAATACGACGAAATTTGGATTTTTGTTGTATGTGGGTTAGATACGACTTGTAATATCTCATTACTAAATTTCTTTCTTCCTTCCTATAGCTTTCTATTTTTACTAGATAGTAATACAGACAAAAAATAATGGCTTTGATACAACTTTGTAATGTCTCAGACCCAGATTCCACTCAATAGTGCTATGATCCCAATTGGACACATGTTTTCAAGATCATCTCCCTAACCATGAAAGGATATAGACTGGAACCTAGGGCCTAGATGTGTCAGTGGTGAGACTATGCCTTCATTAGAGAAGTCTAACAAAACCTAAACACATCAATAGTTCTGTTACAAATGTAGTAAACCATACAACAGAGTTAAGTAGTGGAAGAATGATAGTTTAAACAAAGATAGGAGTCAAATCATATAAATATTAATGATTCATTTCACATGTTTCTAATAAAATAGAAAAAGTTATTATACTTAATTAATATAAAATATATGTCTCAATGTTAAAAAAATTCCAAAAAAGAATATTGGTAGCATCACAAGCCTCATCTTGGTCTCATTCTCTACTACTCCCAATAAGCATATGATGTAACTATATTAGGGTGATTTCCATTATCGACACGTACAATCATATAATATGTTTTTTTTTCAAGAGTTAACCCAAATAGGGTGTGAGATATAATCCTAGAAAGCAACCAAACTTGGTTTGTGACCAATAATCAGTGAATATATATGACAGAAAGTGTGGAATGAGTAATGATGCCAACAAAGAGAACTCAAAAGTGAATATCATTTAAATATAGTTAATCATTCAATATCCATTTTATTTAATTAAAATGTTTAACAATTGAATCTCAATGAATTAACAAGTCTCAAGATCTGTAACAATCTTGTCATCCCCCATGTAACTAAAATCACAACAAATGCCTCAGAAGGCCATATAAAAATTACAAGTCAAGACCGACTCCAAGAATGTTCTTTTTTCCTTAGAGAAGCATCATAAGTCATTTAATTTCATTTAATTAATTTAGAACATGATTCCTTCTATGAAATTTCTATGTTGTAATTCAAGTATCACACTAGGTATTATAAAAACCAACACCCTACCAGGTAGTCCATAGAAAACCTCAAAGGAAACCGTTATTACTCTAGGTGAGGTATAATGTCACTGCCAATCGAGTCTACCCCTAGTGGTCCATTAAGGGAGCTTGAGAATTATAGCGACCCTAGACTTTTACACAAAACATTTAATGATTTCAAACATAATTTATCATCAGAGTACAAGCCAAGGATCGTTAAGTCTAGTGTCTTAGAAGACTAGGTACATATATCACAAAACATGGGGATAAAAACACTTCTTTATTTAATCTTAATAATGAGCTCCTAACTTCTTTTGAGCCCTTACATCTGTATAGGGTACCTTGGGGAACACATTAACAAAGGGATGAGCTAAAAATCCCATTAAGGGAAAGAATAGAAGAATAAACTTTAAGAACATGATCTAGGAGGCTTGACATAATGATATTGGAAGCATGGAACATATGGAATCATAAAATATAAACATGGGATTATAAAAACATGGAATAAAATAATCATGGGATCATATAAGCATGATATTATATAATAATAGTTTCATATAGAGGTGGAAACAACTTTAAACATGACTTTAGTATGAGTCAAGGCTAACCACCAATCTCGTTTCCCATAGTAGCACAAGCCAAGGCTAACCGTCTGGACCGTTTGCCCATAATATTTTCATGATACATTAACTTTACCCAATGCATTGGAGTGCTATCTAGGCGCACCCATCTAATTTTATTCATGTATATTCTTTCCACATAAATAATCTCACATAATCAATCATACATAAACATAAGAGTACCCAATGAAAGAAATGTGCACACAATCACGCCATGAGGCATAATAAAAAGGGATGTAACATACAAGAATACATGAAATAAAGGAATTAAATCATAAATAGACATTAATAATGTATAAAGGCATAAATCATGACAAGAGATAACAAACTGAAGTGATAACATGTAAAAATAGTTTTTAGGAATCTTTGAGTCAAATCATTTTAGCGCGATTTAAGAAAACATTGAATATCTCTTAAATGGAAAGCGGCATAATATTTTTTTTATAAAACTAGAAGTAAACCAGGAGGATTTTCATAATAAAAAGACTGATTTTATAAATACAAAGGTGACTTAAAATAGAGGATAGAGTACACTTCATAATAGGAAATAATTCGGGAAGTTCCCTAAAAACGGGTTCACTTATCAGGAAGTAATGAGGAGAGAATCACTTAAAAGCATGCAAATTTCAGAAAGAGAGTGGTTAAAGAGTCTTGATAAATAAACTTGGAACATGTAAAAAACATTTAGAGTATTAGAAATATTGGATAAGATAACATCATTATGGGGAAAAGGTAGATAAGACAACCTGAAGGAATAAAAGAGGTTCGGGTAGAATTCTTTACGAATTATCGGCATGGTATCGGGAGTACTTGCGGTGGTTTAGTGAGAGAGAAAAGGGAATTATCATCCCTTATACATAAATAGGGCATAATGGGAGACGTTTGAAATCATACCCCATAATTAATAAATACACACAACATGTCCTAACATAGTGAACAATCTTGAATAAGGGAGAAATTGAGAGGATCACTTACCTTTGGTCCGTTGGTGTTCTCCAATTGATATTAATGACCTGAATAGTCAAATTAGGTTTATTAATAAATAGTTACATAACATTATCTAAAAGTAAAATATTCAGTATAACCTTTTTAAGTTCATTAATACCCATTTTGATTGGTTACAAGGTTCAATTTCATTGTTCGGGTCCGTTTGTTTCATTTGTTTTAATGATCGGTTCAATTTTTTTTAGGTTCAAATAAATTGTAAGATGAAAGTGGTTGTCAAGAATTGAAGTTATATAACATTAGTGGAAATACAGTAGGTTACAGGTTTACAAAATTCATTTGGTTAATTAGAGTGAAATAGAACCTTTACATTAAACATTAATGATAAACACTTGAATTAATTTTAACGATTTTTCCCATAATTGACTTCTTTTGTATTATTATTTTATATCATGAGTGTATGAGAATTCCAGAACCTTAAATAGGACATATAACATATATAATAATCTGTTTCAACCATAACATAAATGGTTACATGACCAGAAAAAAATGATAAATGAATTTGAAAACACATTATCCATGATGTCGGTAATTTGACACATCACAGATGATGTTTTAAATCTAGAACGTGAGGGAGAGGAGGAGAAGCATGATTATTAAAATTTTCCATAAACATGATTAGAATCCAGAATATATGAGTTTACGGAGCTTTCATGCATTTTGGATAAGGGAAGGGTAATATGGTATAAGAAAAGAAGGAAAATGAAAACAAAACACTTGAAAACGAAAGAGGTTTCTTGCCCTTTGATCTCCTCTCTTTGAGACTCCTCTTAGAGGCTTTGATTTTGGTCTTTTGGAAAGACCAGAAAGCCTTGGACGTGGGGAAAGAGCTTTGTAGGGTATTTGGGCAGAAATTTGGCTAGTGAAAAGGCTTGAGAGGTGTGAGGAAAAGAGGTAAAGAGAGGGGGTATTTGTAGTGAGGGAGGAGAGGGTTTTCCCAATTGTTTAGTCAATAGTTTATTAATTTCCCTCAAGGAAATGAATAATGATTATTCCTTGACCAAAAATAGTAAATTTAGCATGTGAATCCGAACCAATTGGTCTTACATCAGCATAACATCATCATGACTTTATAATTAATGGATTTTTCTTATTTTGTAAATTATCGTATTTCACTATTCATCAAAATTTCATGTATTTCAGAAAAATCCCAAAAATTCACCCTAACCATTTTCTAACGTGTACAATCCAAAAATAAATTCCATTTTTCAAAAATAATTTTCTAAATACAATTATTTTAATATTTAATTAAAATAATAATTTATTATCAAAACTAGTTTTAAAACATTCATTAACTCATTCTAAAATATAGCTATATCCTACTTCCAACTTGAATATTAGTTTTATACCACCATTGGTGAGGTTACTATTCATTAGGGTATATCACTATTCATAAGGGTATGTTACTATTCATTAGGGTTGGTTACTATTCAGCAAAAATTATTTTTGTTTTATTAGACTTCAAAAAACATCTTGAACCCAACCGTGTATGCCGGATTTTCGAAATTCCAAACACAGAAGTGACAAAATTATGTTTAAAGGTCACTTATCACTTATTAGTTCATTATGTTGTTCATTCATGAGATTTTATGAAATAAATATAAGAAGGGAATTCCCATTTAAAAAATTGGGTTCGTTACATTCTCCCCCCCCCCCTTACGAAATTTCGCCCTCGAAATTTTGTTTTACATACTAAGCCAAAAATAGGTTCGGGTACTTTTCCTTCATTGCTTCTTCCAATTCCCATGTTGCTTCGTCATACATATGGTTCCTCCACAACCCTTTGACAATATGGGTTGTCTTGTTGTGTAGAACCTTATCTCTCTGATCCAGAATCATTACTGGCTGCTCCTCATAGGAGATATTATTTTCGAGCTGCACCACCTCTTAGTTTAGTACATGTGAGGGATCAGGTATGTACTTCCTCAAGAGTGATACATGAAAAAAATTATGAACTCGAGCCATATTCAGTGGAAGTTCAAGCCGATAGGCCACGACTCCTATACGGTCAAGGATCTCAAAGGGGCCAACATACCTTGGGCTTAGCTTCCCTTTTTTCCCGAATCGCATGACTCTCTTCCTGGAGATATTCGAAGGAAGACTTTATCTCCAATGTCAAATTCCAAGTCCCTTCGATGGTTGTCAGCATATCTCTTTTGCTAACTTTGAGCATCTTTGACATGTTTCTGGATGACTTGAACCTTTTCTGTCATCTCATGAACAAGATCGGGTCCAAGTAGCTTTCTTTCTCCAACTTCACCCCAACTGGTTGGATTTCTACATCGCTTTACATACAGAGCTTTATATGGAGCCATTTGAATACTCGAGTGGAAGCTATTGTTATATGAAAACTCAACCAATGGGAGATGCTGATCCCATCCAACTTTAAATTCTAGAGATCAGGCTATAAGCATATCATCAAGCATCTGAATAATTCTTTCAGACTGGCCATCAGTTTGGGGGTGATAGGTCGTGCTGAGATTTAATTCAGTACTCAAAGAATGTCGAAGGATCCTCCAGAATTTATATGTGAACCTTGGATCACAGTTAGAGACAATTGAGAGTGGAACACCGTGCAGTCTCACCACCTCCTTCACATATAACTTTGCAAGTTGTTCAAGCGAAAGAGCTTCCCAAATAGCGATGAAATAGGATGTGTTGGTGAGTCAGTCAACCACAACCCATATCGCATTATTTCCCATCGACATCTTCAGAAGACCTGTGACAAAGTCCATAGTAACATTTTCCCATTTCCACATGGGTATATGCAATGGCTGCATCATACTTTTGTAATTTTGTCACTCAGCTTTAATTTTATGACATACCAAGCACCTTGATATATATTCCACAATCTCCTTCTTCAGGTTATCCCACCAGAAGTTTTCTCAAAGATCACAGTACATTTTGGTACTCCTAGGATGGATAGAGAAGGTCAAGCTATGAGCATCATTAAATAGATCCTTCTTTTTCTCTGGATCATATGGTACACATAATCATGTCCCAAATCTTACAAATCCTTCCTCATCAATTTTGAAATCGGCAGATTTCCCATTTTTAACAGCTTCCACCCTTTTCTGAATTTCCACATCCTTTCTTTGTGCAACCTTTATTTTCTCCATGAGGGATGGTTGAGCAATAATTTGAGAAAGTATTGATGATTTTCCCCCCTTAATGATTCCCATGTCCATCCTTTGAAAATATAAGAAGATCAGATCATTTTCTATTCTCATCATTGATAAAGTTGCAGGATCCTTTCTACTTAGAGCATCTGCCACCTTGTTTTCCTTACTGGGATGGTAGTGGATTGAGAAGTCATAATCCTTGATGAGCTCTATCCATCTTTGTTGGCACATATTAAGATCTTTCTGTGTGAATAAATATTTGAGACTCTTGTGGTCCATATATATCTCACATTTTTCCCCATAGAGATAATGCCGCCTGGTTTTCAAGGCAAAGATCACAACCGCTAACTCCAGATCATCCATTGGATAGTTTTTCTCATTGATTTTAAGCTTCCATGAGTCATAGGCTATCAATTTATCATTTTGCATCAACACACAGCCTAATACCTTCTTAGAAGCATCACTATACACCACAAAGAGTTCCCCACTAGTTGGGAGTGTGAGTACTGGCGTAGTGATAAGCCTCTTTTTCAACTCCTTGAAACAGTCTTCACACTCTTGTGTCCAAAAAAACTTTACTCCCTTCCGTGTCAGCTTGGTAATTGGGTTTGACAATCGTGAAAGGTTTTTCACAAATCGTCGATAATACCCAACTAGACCCAAAAATCTACGGATCTCTGTTACAGAAGTTGGTTTGGGCCACTCTTCAATTGCCTTCATCTTGGAAGGGTCCATAGATATCACATTGCTGGTGATAACATGACCCAAGAATGATACTTCCTCTATCCAGAACTCACATTTTCTGTACTTTGCATACAACTTCTCCCTTCGTAAATATTTAACACAGTTTCCAAATTCTCCGCATGTTCCTCGTTGATCTTGGAGTATATCAGAATATCATCAATAAAGACTACCACAAATTTTTCGAGGTAATCTCTAAAGAATCTATTCATTAAATCCATGAAAATTTCTGGAGCATTAGTGAGTCCGAAGGGCATCACTATGAACTCATAGTGTGCATACCTCTATCAAAAGGCAGTCTTGGGAATATCTTCCTTCCTCACCTTTAGTTGGTGATATCCTCACCGATGGTGCACCTTAGAGAAATAACTAGACCCACATAGCTGATTGAACAAGTCATCTATCCGTGGAAGGGGATAATTGTTATTTATTGTGATTTTATTGAGCTCACAATAATCAATGCCGGGGCGCATTGATCCATCCTTCTTCTTGACGAAGAGGACTGGAGCACCCCACGGTGAAGCACTCGGGCCTATTAAACCCTTCTCCATATTCTCCTGTAACTTTCTTCTAGCTCTACGGTGGACATTCTATAAGGTGTCTTTGAGATTGGCAGAGATCCATGGATATGTTCAATTGAGAACTCAACCTCTCGGTCAGGAAGAAGACCATGAAAATCTTCAGGGAATACATAAGTGTAATCCCTCACGATGGGCATGTCTTCAAGAATGATTCTCTCCTTCGTCTCAATAATTTGAGCTAGATATGAATTCTCTTAAGGAATCAATATCCACAATTGAGATGATGATTCGAAAGGAGATTCATCTTCCTCCTTTCACTTGTAAAGAATCGGAGAATGCTATGGGATGTGGAGAGTAATCTCCCTTTCCCGGAAATTGATGTTGGCCTTGTACAAAGATAGCCAATATATGCCCAAGATAGCGTCAAATTCCACTAAAGTAAGTATAAAAAGATTTGCTGGGAGGTTCAGTCCACAAACATTAACCAGGGAGGAGTTATAAACCATGGATGCAATAATTTCCCCATTCGCTGTTCTCATAGATAACTTTTCCTCCAAATTTTGAGGTGGTTTTTGAATAGTTATACTAAACTTGCAAGATATGAAAGAATGCATAGAACCAGAATCAAATAGTACGTTCGCTATTCTTGAATGAATAACAAGCATATCTGTCACCACATCATTTTACGGCTCCACCTCAGTAGTAGTGATAACATAAGCCCTTCCTTGTTGCCTTGGAGGTTGTTTCTGATTGCCTCCAACAACCCTCGGCTTAGGGAAATTGTTCGCATAATGCCCAAGCTCCTTGCAGTTATAACACTGCACTTCAAGCTGAGTGTTGATATGAACCTTCCTTTCTTCTTCAACATTAGCGGGATTTTTCATACCCCTTCGGTAGTTATTGGCTAGATGACCAAACTTTCCACATTTGAAGAAATTATTGGTTCCCTTCAGACAGTTACCAGGATGCTTCTTCCCACAATTTTTTCAAAGGGGAAAGTTGGGATTATTTCCATCATGGGATTTGTTTGATGGAACACCCATGATGTTTTATATTTTCCGCTTCTTGTCACTGGGCCCATAAGACCACTGAGAGTCTCCAATCTTCATTTCTACCTTTAGGGCACAACGAACAATGTCCTCATAACTGTCGAAGTCTCGAATCACCAATAATTTTCGTAGACTCGACTTTAGTCCGCTAAAGAAGTGATCCACTTTGCTTTTAGTGTTCATGACAAAGCTAGAGGTGTACCTTGAAAGCCTTGTAAAGTTTTCTTCATACGCCCTGATGGACTCATCTTCCTTCTGCTTGAGTCCGAGGAACTCTCTTTCCATCTTGAGACAGAGGGTTCAAGGAAAGTATTTGTTGAAGAACATCATCTTGAATTCCTCCCAATCTATGGAATCAATTTATTCTGGGGACTTTGTATTCTTGATCAGTGTCCACCACTGATCAACTTCTGCATCAAAACGATAGACTTCCAGTACAACTTTCTCTTCTTCCGAGCACTAGAGGAAAGAGAAAATCTCTTCAATGGAGTTAATCCATTATTCTTCAAGGAGGGGATTAG
The DNA here is from genome assembly GCA_963277665.1 of Viscum album. Taxonomy (NCBI): domain Eukaryota; kingdom Viridiplantae; phylum Streptophyta; class Magnoliopsida; order Santalales; family Viscaceae; genus Viscum; species Viscum album. Next base: position 782,690,629 of record OY728145.1, read on the forward strand.
AAGACCCGCTAAACATGGGAGGAATTTTTCGCATGAAGACTTCTACGACAACTTGCTCTTTCCTTGGAGGAGGGGGACATTCCACCCGATTCAAGTTATTATTCATAACTTGTTCTAGCTAAGCATGTACTTCCATGAAGTTTTGATCACCCGCTTCTGTCAAATCAGGCATGTCATTAGGGAAATCATCACATTTCCTATCACATTGGTTGTTGGAACATATTCTTCTATTTCATGCTATTAACTAAGAAAAAGAATGTATAATTAGAAGTCTTTAATACTTAGCTATTGATCATAGAAATGAAAATTTGAACATTAAAGGATAAATTTATAAAGAAGAAGTACATCCTAACTTGTGATTAATTAGGTTTATATCTAGTTTATCCTCAATCTATTTCTTAACTTATATTCTTATGGTCTTTTTCCCTTAATAATGGTTCGTACTAATCTCATGAATCTACCAAAGCATATCCCCTGGGAGTGTCGTAATCAAGAGTGCAGCAAGGCCCGTTGTTGTGCACCAGTTCCCATTCGAGTCTAGCTCAAAGCAGTGTTTTTGGGTTTTACCCCTATGATAAATCTGTGCTAGATCCTCCTCTACCTACTCGTATCCAGACAAGGATGTATTTTCTTGATAATCCACTTACTCAATACTCACCAAAATTTGGGAATGTTTTCTAATACTTACTCTCATCCTTAAGGTTCTCACAAAGGTGCTCTATTCCTAATCTCCAAAAATAACTAGACCATCCTCTAATACAATCTATAGTGACCCTATCCTTTTACACAAAACATTTCATGATTTTAAACATAATTCATCATCAGAGTACAAGCTAAGGATCGTTAAGTCTAGTGTCTTGGAAGACTAGGTATATATATCACAAAACATGGGGCTAAAAAAACTTCTTTATTTAATATTCATAATGAGATCCTAACTTCCTTTGAGCCCTTACATCTGCATAGGGTACCCTAGGGAACACATGAACAAAGGAATGAGCTAAAAATCTTAGTAAGGGAACGAACATAAGAATAAACGTTAAGCAAGTGAGCTAGAAGTCTAGACATAATTATATTGGAAGCATGGAACATATGGAATCATAACATATAAACATGGGATCATAAAAAATGGAATAAAATAATCCTGGGATCATATAAGCATGATATTATATAAGAATATTTTCATAGAGAGGTGGTAGCAACTTTAAACATGACTTTAGTATGAGTCAAGGCTAACCGCCAATCTCGTTTATCATAGTAGCACAAGCCAAGGCTAACCGCCCGGACCATTTGAGAATAATATTCTCATGAGACATTAACTATACCCAATGAATTGGAGCGCTATCTGGGTGAACCCATATAATCTTATTCATTTATATTCTTTCCACATAAACAATCTTACATAATCAATCATACATAAACATAATAGTACCCAAGGAAAGAAATGGGTACAAAATCACGTCATGATGCATAATAAAAAGGGGCGTAACATACAACGTCCAAGAAATAAAGTAATTAAATCATAAATAGACATTAATAATGTATAAAGGAATAAATCATTACAATAGATAACAAACTGAATTGATAACATGTAAAAATAGTTTTTAGGAATCTTTGAGTCAAAACATTTTAGTACGGTTTAAGAAAACATCGAATATCTCTTAAAACGAAAGTGGCATAATAATTTTTTATAAAACCAGAAGTAAAAGAGGAGGGTCTTCATAATAAAAAGACTGATTTTATAAATACAAAGGTGACTTAAACCAGAGGATAGACTACACTTGATAATAAGAATGAATTTGGGAAGTTCCCTAAAAACGGGTTCACTTATCAGGAAGTAATGAGGAGAGAATCACTTCAAAGCATGCATATCCCTAAAAGAGAGTGGTGAAAGAGTATTGATAAATAAACTTGGAACATTTTAACGAAATTTAGAGTATTCAAAAGAAAAGATAAGATAACATCATTTTGGTGGAAAGGTAGATAAGACAACCCGAAGGAATGAAAGAGGTTTATGTAGAATTATTTACGGATTATCCGAATGGTATCGGGAGTACTTGAGGGGGATTAGTGAGAGAGGAAAGGGAATTAAAATCAATTATACATAAAGAGGGTAGAATGGGGTAGGTGTGAAATCATACCCCATAATTAATAATTTCACACAACTTGTCCTAACATAGTTATCAATCTTGAATAAGGGTGAAATTGAGAGGATCCCTTACCTTAGGTCCATTGGTGTTCTCCACTTGATATTAATGACCGGAATAGTCAAATTAGGTTTATTAATAAATAGTTCCAGAACCTTATATAAAATAAAAATATTCAGTTTAACCTTTTTAAGTTTATTTATACCCATTTTGATTGGTTACAAGGTTCAATTTCATTGTTCGGGTCCGTTTGTTTCATTTGTTTTAATGATCGGTTCAATTGTATTTAGGTTCAAATAAATTGTAAGATGAAAGTGGTTGTCTAGAATTTATGTTATATAAAATTAGTGGACATCCAATAGGTTACATGTTTACAAAATTCATTTGGTTAATTAGAGTGAAAGAGAACCTTTACATTAAACATTAATGATAAACACTTGAATTAATTTTAACGATTTTTCCCATAATTGACTTGTTTTGTATTATTGTTTTATATCATGAGTGTATGAGGATTACAGAACCTTAAATAGGAAATATAAAATATATAATAATCTGTTTCAACCATGACATAAATGGTTTCATGACCATAAACAAAATGATAAAAGAATTTGAAAACACATTATCCATGATGTCGGTAATTTGACACATCACAGACGATGTTTTAATTCTAGAACGTGAGGGAGAGGAGGAGAAGTATGATGCTTGAAATTTTCCATAAACATTATTAGAATCCAGAATATATGATATTATGGAGCTTTCATTCCTTTTGGATAAGGGAAGGTGAAGAGGGTATAAGAAAAGAAAGAAAATGAAAACAAAACACTTGAAAACGAAAGAGGTTTCTTACCCTTTGATCTCCTCTCTTTGAGACTCCTCTTAGGGGATTTGATTTTGGTCTTTTGGAAAGACCAGAAATCCTTGGACGTGGGTAAGGAGCTTGGAAGGGTATTTGGTCTGAATTTTGGCTAGGAAAAAGGCTTGAGTGGTGTGAGGAAAAGAGGTAAGGAGAGGGGGTATTTATAGTGAGGGAGGAGAGGGGTTTCCCAATTGTTTATTCAATAGTTTTTTAATTTCCCTAAAGACATGGAATAGTGATTATTCCTTGACAAAAAAATATTAAATATATCATGTGAATCTGAACCAATTGAGCTTACAGAAGCATAAAATCATTATGACTTCATAATCAATGTATTTTGCTTATTTTGTGAATTATCGTATTTCACTATTCATCAAAATTTCAAGTATTTTAGAAAAATCCCAAAAATTATCCTTGACCATTATTCGATGTGTAGAATCCAAAAATGAAGTCCATTTTTCAAAAATAATTTTATAAATATGATTATTTTAATATTTAATTAAAATAATAATATATTGTCAAAACCAGTTTTAAAACATTCATTAACTCATTCTAAAATATATGTATATCGTACTTCCAACATGAATATTATTTTTATACCACCCTAGATGAGGTTACTATTCATTAGGGTATATCACTATTAATAAGGGTATGTTACTATTCATTAGGGTTGGTTACTATTCACCAAAAATTATTTTTGTTTTATTAGACTCCAAAAATATCTTGAACACAACCGTGTATGCTGGATTTTCAAAATTCCAGACACAAAAGTGACAAAATTATGTTTAAAGGTTACTTATCACTTATTAGGTCATTATTTTGTGCTTTAATGAGATTTTATGACATAAATATAAGAAGGTAATTTCTATTTAAAAACTTTGGGTCATTACAAGAATCACCCATGGAATAAACAGTCCATTCACATTGAGTCCATCCATGACATTGTAATATGAATCCATGTATCAGTAAATATATATGTAAAGCCTCAATGAGTCCATACATGGTATCCCTCATTTGGATCCATGTATCAATCATGGAATATATAGGTTCAAGACATTGAGTCCATCCATGGTATTATAATATGAATCCATGCATCACCCAAGGCATAAATTGTCAATAGGCAAAAGATTATATCCATGGAATTCCAATCTAAATCTATATATCACCCTTTACTATTAAACATTTAATAAATTTTGTTTCATTTATACAACTCATCAAATATGTTAATGTCAAATCACAAGGCAATTAATATAACTCAACAAAAAATGTTACACAAGAAAGGAATAATATGAAATGCTTGGCCTTTCAATTAATCATGTGGGCATAACATGATAATGAGATTTCCATGTTTATCAATCCACCACATAGAATTGTCTCAAAATAAATCACAAGGGAAAACAATTCAAGGTCCATTCAAATACCGACATGACACTTTTTAATAAAACATTCCCCAAAAGACTATCAAGTTATCACATGTATTAGTTACCAGAGAATACACATTGTAAAAACATTATAACAAGAAATTATTATTAAACAACTAATACATGGAATAGACGTCTCTTATCTCACATGGGAAAAGAAATACAATGCAATTAAAGAATAAGAATGCTACTAAAAAATTCAAGGAACAATTTTTAATTCAAACCATCTGATTACTTTTTCCAATTCAAATACAATCCAAAAACATTGTAATTCCATTTATAAACAATTCATTTTTTATCAAAAAATGAAAGGGATAAGGGACACCTCAAGGGGTGTCTATGGAATAAATAAATCAATGGAATATTTATACTAACACACCCAAGTGGTGGCCAGTTCATTCTTATAAATCCATAGCATTAATTGAGAATCCCCATTTAATTACCTATAAAATGTATATCCACAATAGGTTTCAATTTCTATTTAAGGTGACACGTAGAAAATGGGCATGCCGCACGACGACATATATAAACAACCCAAATTTGAGTGAAAGGCACAAGACCACCTACCTTATGTCCTTTATAAAAATCTTTTCCAATATAAAGCTCTGATTCAAACCAGATTAAGAGAAATTAGGAAAATGTATGAAGATCAAGTAATTAAAGAATATGACCCTAAACAAAATAGTGCAACTTATATCCATAATAATGTCATAGGATTAAAAAGGAATTAAGGCCTTACCATTATAGATCCATGGAGACGAACCAAGCTTAAGTCGGAGTCCAGATGGTGAAGATCCTTCGATTCTAACCTTAGTCACCAAAGTGAGCTCAAGGAAGTGGTGATGTTTCTATATGCATGAGGAGACCTTAATTATTTCCTATAAAATATTTTTATTTTAATTTAAAATTATTAAAATTTGAAAACTACATGGGTTTCATGGTTTAGGTGTAAAATTTGGTAAACTATGCTCCAATCATGCATGACTTCTTATAGGCCATGAGGGTCACACATATATTCCCTACATGGTTTACTAACCATGCGGTAACTATCTAAAAATCGTATGTCAAATTCTTCTCTATATGCAGACCATGTTGTATGGCCATGAAGCCCAACCCCCATGGATTTCACTAACAGTGCAGCCTCATCCTTTCAACCAAAACAAGGGTTTCGGGCTCCATACCAGCCATAGACACCCCTAATACCTCTATGAACTCAAAATACATTCAAATTATGCCTTATTTTAGTAGTTAAACAGATAATTGATGGAAATCATGGAATATGTACCTCAAAGAAGGTTCAATTTTATAAAGAATTCATTATTAGTATGTCTTATGATTACGTTTTTTGGAAATATTAATGCTATAAATTTATTCCTAATTGGATAATTAAGTTATGATGGGATTATGAATGGTATTATCTTTATATGGAACATATATTTGTTTATTTTAATTTTCTAATAAGTAGACCCATTATATCCTTCTAATGCATTAGCAATTTTTTTTATATCTCATAAGATTAGGATATGAAATTGGTGTTTAGCTGAAGTCCAAATGGTTAATTGGAACATAGGGTTATCCCACATCCAAAAGTTTATGGGAAATAACTAATTAACCCATGAATAAAAGGTTATAGGGTGTTAGTGGTAAGCCTACGTCCAAATGGTTATGATACATGGGCAGTCAGCCTAAGTCCACTATATCGTGGGCAGGTAGTTATCCCAGACCATTGGGATATGAATATCTTGGTGGTAAACTTTAAAAAAAATTACGATTTATATGATTATGTATATGAAATAATATTATATTATGAAATTAACCTTTGTAATATTCTGATGATAGTGTACTGTTGTTGCAACTATAATATGATAATTGTCTTATGTTATCCTAAAAAAATTTATGACTTAGGATTTCTGATATATGTTTTTCAAATGATTCTTCTCTTATATTATGTTCATGAATGTTTTTTATGTTCTCATACCCAAATGCTTATTTTATGATCACATATGATATATTATTTCTATCTCTCAGGTTTACCCATACTAAGAATTTGTGTTCATCGATTTTTTATAATTATATTCTTCATGTTATAAAGAAGATTATTATATTTGATATGCTAAGAAGGGGGTGTAGTGTGGTGAGAATATGGATAAATCTTCATGATGTTGTAAACTATATTTTTTATGTATCTAATATCCAAAGACACAAAACCTAAAGGGTTTGGGGTGAAATTACTTTTGAGATATAATGAATATTCATATAAAATGATGAAATATGTATGTATGAATAGTTTGAGCTATCTTTGTTGGCATCAAAGTTGTTTTTAGTTGATTTTAGGGATTATATTATAAATAAAAAGATTTTAAATGATAAAAAAATATGTCAAACCAAATGTGATGTTAGGTTAACCTAAAACATCATATGTTAAAATGAATGATATCTTATGATTGATTTACCTTATCATATAAATACTTAATATTATTATTTTTTCATAACACTCACACTATTTTCCCCATATCTAAATATAGCACGAGTAATGTTTATAATGAGTACAATGTACGATGTAATGATTATCCCAATGAGAAACCTATCATGATTAGATATGGATTGAAAATATTACGTTTATTCTTACAAAAAAATGATGCATTATTGTTAACAACATAAATTTTTGAAGAATCAATACATAGTAAAAAAATAATAGATTTTCTTTAGTTTTAAGGAGATAAAAAAATATAGGAAAGGATATGAAACTCGATTAATTTTTTTTGGGAATAATCACCTCGGGTAATGTCTAAAAGGAACATGAAGATGTTTTATGTGTGGTAATGGAGGGAATCGAGTAATAAAATGTTGTGTAAAAATGAAGTTCTTAGTTAATATGATGGGGGATATTAATGTATTTTCTAAGGAACCACTAATAGTTACTTTTTTTAAATGTAAGGAATTTCAACCCCCTACAAACCAATTTATCAATCCAAGGGATAATATGGATATTGAACATAAAAAACCACCTAAGCTAAGGTATCTATGGATGGATAGTGCCATTATAATGACTGATGTGGGTCTTAAAACATAGATTTTTATTGTAAAGTCATCTTCTTGTAAATAAATGAAAATGAATTATTTAATTATAGCTATAACCAATCCTTTATATATAGAATTTTTTTCAATGGAATGAAATAAAAGACCCAACTATAATATATTGAATTATTAGTTAAAACTACCAATATTTGGATGAATTCATCCCATTTTTATAGCACTTCTCTATTGGATTCTTTTGGAAATACAAATTTTAAAAATATAATTATACTTTAATTAGTAGAATATAATATAATTTTTTTGTAATGAATTTGATCTCTCTAAATATAATCGATAATAATTTCTTGAATAAGGAAATCATATTTCAAATCTCAATTCTACCTAAGATTATCTATCATGGAAAATCATAATATGGACTCCCAATGCAAATTACATCCATGAAATAGATCTTAATACCCAATAATAAGGTGTATTTATATAAACTTATTAGGGAGAAACTCAATATTGTGTATATTAAAATTTTAAATGAATTCATTCATGTTTTACCTAATGATTTATTTGGTCTTCCCCCAGATCAGGATGGTGCATTTTCTATAGATTCATACTTAGTGATATGCCAATATCAATGAATCCTTATATAATTTCCTTGATTCGATTAGAGTAATTGAAAAATAATATTGAAGTGAAATGTGATAAGGGTTTTATATTCCCATGATATTCACCATGGGTGAACTAGTAATAATTGTGAAGTTGAGATATTGATCAATGAATCTCTACACTAATTATCACAAAATTAACAAAATCCTAGGAATAATTATCCCCTACCATGTATTGATGTATTTATTAATCAACTTCATGGGGATGAGTGGATATAAATGATTTCCATTTTATTTGTTTCTCATAAATTTATAGTGAAGTGATAGAATATACATAATAACACATTTCATAGATGAAATGGACTCTCAAAATTCAGTGTGATCCAATTAAAACTAAAATTTGTCCCACTATTTCATGAATTTAATGAGTATATTTCTTATAGATTGTATTGAACTTTTTTAGTAGTTACTATTGACGATATTATAATATAGTATAAGTGAATGTAATAACATAAATAGATTTTAAGGGTTTTACTAAAGACAATGATAAAGGATAAAATTCATGTACTATTAATCAAACAATGAAAAAGAATCAATATATTTTTATGTAAACACACGTAAGGGTATATTTGTGGTTCCATTAATGGTATAAGTAATTAAATAATAGACCGTACCAATAACTAAAAGGGAGATATATAGTTTTCTTAGATCATCTAGATAAAATTGATTTTTTAGAAATTTCTCGTGATTGAAATATCGATTAATGATATTGTTTTCTATGGGAGTTAGTTTCATCTAAATAGATGAATGCGAATAATATTTCAAGGATCTAGAGAGAACGATGGACACTAAAACTATACTCATAGTACCTTTTACTAGAGATTGTTTTATAATATATATTAATGCATTAATGAATGGATTTGGATGTTTCCCTAAGAAAAACTTTGTAATTGAAGATTATTTGTCACATAATTTAACAATCCATGATTAAAATGACCAAAACATGATGTATATGTAGCAGTAATAATTTTTTCCTAAAATAATATGGATATATATTTGAAAAATATTGTTTTAATAAATTAAAATCTTATCACATGCCTATTATGAAGAAAATAATGAGTTTCTGAGTCTTACCCATGGTATTGAAGTAGATATATCATTGGAAATTATTTTTGGATTCAAGAATATTTTAATCACATTTTCATATTTTTTCATTGATATGAGATACAAAAATTTCTAGAAAAAAGGTTCTTCAAGGGGGGATTATAATATTAATCAATTAAGTGTTAAATTTTATTTCTATAAGTTGTATTAATTATTCATTTTAATTAATAGAAACATGACTAAAAACAAATCATACAAGATATAAAATAAAAATAAAGACACATTATTGAATCAAAAAGAAACATTATAACAAAATTACATTTTGAAAGTTTTTCATACTATGGAATTTAAATATATTGGATCATTACATACCCTAATGTTGCATAAATTAAATTGAAAAAATATAAATCAATAATAAATCAACTAAGAAATCAACTATATTACCCTCACTATCATTATTTGTAGAAAAAAAATTCATATTGAAAACTTATTCAAAAAAGGATAAATTATGTTGTAAAATATAGAATTAAGACTATATAAATGGAAATTTTGATACGTGGGAAAAGAATGAAATGAATTTATTGGATTTATTATAGTTAATATTTATATTATATGAACATTATAAATGGGTATATATACATTTTCTTATAATACTGTTAAACTTGTTACCTATTTGGAATTACTAATATACAATAAATATACATAAACATTATATAGATATTTAAAATATACACTTTTCATTATTAAAAATATATTTGATAACTAATAAAGACAATTTCACTTTAGAAAATACCCCGAAATCTGAATAAAAACGTTTCATGAAATTATTAGTCAAATAAATTAATAGCATGCATGAAATACATACGAGACTATATGGAATAATAATATAATAATTAAACAGAAAAAAATTATTTAAAAAATTATTTTTTGTATATTAGTTGTTTTTGTTTAAAATCTAAATTTATTATATTCTATTTTTGAAATTTACTGAAATTTATTTCATAAATATTTAATCAAATGAATAAAAACTAAGTCACTGATTATTTAATAGTAAAGATAAAATCATTCAATGATAAAAGAACTATTTTTAAAATAACGTTTTTTTGTGTGTAATGTATTATATATTAATAAGTTAAAATAACCACCACTAAAGAATAATTTTAATGAAATTTATTGATCATATATGTAATAAATTAAATTAATGGTCCTTTATTATTTATTAAATGGAATGATAAAATAATAATTTTTTTAGGCATAAATTGTATTTTCAAAAGTTTTCACCTTTATGCGTTCTTAATTTGAAATTAATTTTTATCACCTTCAAAAGCATACTCCAAAAAAAAGGTTTTTCAATTAGAATCATTATACTCAAATTTGGTTATATGGTTAATTTTTTTAGGCATAGAAACAAGTTACAGAGGCAAAATTTCAGTTTTCATTATAATGGTCAAATGAGTTAAACAAGTTTAAATAACGGGAAATGACATAATATTTGAAGAAATGTTTTCTCTAAATGAAAATATGAGCCCATTCTTGACCTCAACATACCTTATGTAAATTATTTGTTGAATTTCTATTAAATATGGATGAAAAATTAAATTTCAACTTCATTATAGAGTGGTTGATAGAAAAAATTCTTCTCAAACTCTCATATAGAGAGATCCCCTGCTCTACCCACTCTATCAAACACCATTATTTAATTTTCATATTGAATCCCTACCCAAATTCTATCTGTATGATGAATATCCCACTAACTGTATCATTTTTTTAAAATCAAGTGTACGAAACTCTTCATTTACTATATGATGTGTAATATCATAATTTTTTTTCAATGAGGATAAAGTGCATATGACCATGATGGATTCTAAAGTAATATTTTTAACATCTCAATTTTCATTTATTGATTTATGAATTATATTTAATTTTTTTCTTTTCTATCATGTATATGAATAACATGAATTTATTTTATAATAAATTTTAGGAAATTAAATTGATTAACAAGAACATATAAAGTTATAACTTTTAATGTGATTTAATTCAAAAGTCAAAAAATTTAAATGTGTTTGTTTCTAATATCACATTAAAATAGAGATTATTTCTAAATAAAATTACATTGGGGGAAAATGTCAAATTTTTTTTCTCTAAATAACCTCTTATATTCTAATTATATAGTTATTTATAGGGTTTATATATCTTGTTAACATTTCACATTCAGCTTCTAGAAAACACAATAGAAAAGATGAATGAAAATTCATCTTACATTATGTTTTATTTTCAGTTATAAATTTTTGTTCTCCATCATCATAGTCGTTTTTTTAAATGAACATTTTTATACTTTTTTATTTTATTAAGGTTGGTTTATAATGATTTAATATTTTATTTATAATGGGTGAATGGAATATATTTTTAGAAATTCCCACAAGGTTTATTTTCTTTTGACTATCATTATAACATGTCATATAAATATTATTTTAGACTTTCCCCGTGAATCGATTATTCTATCAAACTCTTTTTTTAATAAATCATCCATTCCATTTATTCATTATTTTCCAAAATAATATATTTTAACACCGTGTTAAAAAATATTTTCTTTAAAATAAAACTTATTAAAAATGTTAAGGTATTTCTTATAATTTTTAAATGTAAATTTCTACATCTATTATTCATGTGAATGATTTCAAGTTGGACGTCTATTTCTTTTCTACTAGAATCATTCCCCATCAAATCAATACGTAATTTCTATCATTGACCCAAAATATTGAAAATTATTTTCAGATACATATGTTTAGACCCATTTCTCATGTGAAGATATAATATAATATTATTTGAAAGTTACATACTAGCAGTATGGATTCAGTCTCTAATAAAATTTTCTCTTGGAATAAATTCAGTTTTGTCAATGGAAGAAGAATTCATGAGTGTATGGATACATACTTAGAGTGTTTCAACCACCATTGAATGTAAATTTTAGGTTGTAACATAACTATTGTGATAGATATTAGGATGGAATTTAACACAATGGATTGGAATTTTATATATAATGTGCTAGATAGTATTGGGTTTAATAATACTTCATTAACTAGGTGAAAGGTTTTTTTGTCCCTGTTCATATATATGTTCTCATAAATGGTACTCCTAAGATTTATTTCATGTGTTCTATAAGGGTTAGATAGGGGAATCATATCAATGATATTCCTTTATTAATTGGTAAATATTACCTCCATAGACTTATCAATAGTATGGTTGATCAATGAAATATCAAACCAACAAAATCCTCCATATCACTCAATTATACACCCCATATCTTTTATATTGATGATGTTATTATTATATGTAAGGTAGAAATAGTAACATTCATGTTCTCAAGCATACTCTTAATCCTTGTTGAAACTTTGTTTCATAACACATATGAAAAAGTAACAAAGGTAAATGCCTTTGAAAAAGGAAGAGAAACTAGATGAAGAAAGGAAAGAATCACAAATCCCCAAAGAGAAAATCACTCAAGGTACCCCCAAAATTTAGTCAGCACACATGAACCTGCATGCCACCCACTTATAAGACTAAAAACCTTCACCCAAGGTCTCATATATTTTTTATAAATAGTCCGTTATGGTCTTAATTTGTTTGTAAAATTTCCCTAAAGGTCGATTGGTGCACTGATCACTCAAGTAATTTTCTCAAGTCCACTGAACTCTCCAATTTAGTTTCCTAACACCTATAGGGAGATAATAAAAGGGGTATAGTGAATCTTAAATCCCATGTGATTTAAATTAAATAACACTTGCATGATTCATTCACTAGACACCTTGATTTAAGAGGACTATCACAACCGACCTTCCTCAAACAAGAAGTTGCATTATTCCATTATGGGAATACTTATAGAGACTCTTAAAGGCATGAGATAAGATTATGCCAAGACTAGTCATATAGGTCTTTCATCACCTAAGGTGACACCAGTTCTCACAATCCCACTTACGTGGTTCACCCCATGTGTTTTCCTTCTTAGTTCACCTGCCCTTGTAACCTATTCGAAAAATCCACTAGGCCTTCCTCAAATCCACTCATGGAAGGGCCTCTTCTTATTTGGCTCCCTTGTCTGAATGGGACATTTTTTAAACATTCATGATAACCTCCTATTTACAAATCATTAGGTAAAGGCACATAATCATGACACCCATTTGGATTTGGATTTCTATGGTCAGAGGTTTCCCACACTTATCCTACCAGAGAGTAATGATCATGAAGACATCTATATATTTTTGTATCTATGGTCATGAAGATCCTTACCCTAGGGACATTGTTGAGGAGTTCCTAATCATGGGTTCTGCATTTAGGAATTTGTTCATCTCTTCCCGTCTGTGAGATCTAGAGCCTCTGGTCCGTAGTAAGGAATGCGAGGATTACTATTTCATTTAATTTTGATAGTGAATGACATCCTCCTCTCCCACTACATGACCTATTTTAGGGTATCCGTTATGGTGTAGTCCCCTAGCTTGTGTTGTAGTATGTTTCCTCCTAGACAATGAGTCTGAGAGGGGATGGTTACCCAATCCATCTCCCCTCTTACCTCAACATCATTGAACTTCATTCCTTTCTTACCATGGACTCTAGTACAATGTAATGTAAAGAGAGGTAAGTGTCGTATCCCCAAACTCTTCTGTATTTGTCATCCTTAACTTTCATCATCAAATGAAGGAACGTGTGTGGTTTGTTGAATCTTTCACAAACTATTGTTTCTCACACATATCATGACTCACGTGAGCATAAAAGTTTGTAATGATCACAACATCCACAAAACCCACCTGAAGCAATGTACTATGAGAACTCTGATTCCCACCATAGTTGGGATACATAAGAATACTTCTCAAGGATCAATCAATATATCATATCATCCACGAAATAAAAAATCATGCCCCCTCAAAGGGTCCTCCTCCTTGGTATAACCCCCAAATCATATTGAACTATGAGAACTATGATTCCTGTCATAACCAGGATTCATAGGCAGCCCACTCTGGATTTGGGATCAATGAGAATCCTACTTAGGAATAATCCCCAAATCACAATACACTTAATTTAGGTATCCCCCTTAGGAGTAAACCTCGAGTCAATCCCACCAAAAATATGAGTGAAAACATCCCTCATGGTTCCTTCATGGGGGATGTAATTCTCATTAGTAACCCTAACCTATCATCTCAAAGGTCCATACTCCCCTGCGAAACATACCCTTGAGGTCCATCATAGGTATGGGTCCTCACTAACGATCTATAAGGGAGTTGATTCCCATCCAAACCAAATATTTAGGAATCCTCCATGAGGTTCAAATCAAAATCTTAAACCAAGCCTGTTCTTTTGTGTTGCATCCCCAGAAGGGCCTAATTTAACATGGAAACTCATATCCTTTCAATGCACCTTCGGTTGTTTCTACATATGTCTCAAAATAAAAATTGAATAGGCACCTTCTTCATAGACATACTTTCCGCATGACGTTAAACTGTATGATTGGGTCTTCCTCACATGACCTTAAAAGGTATGATGTTCCATATTCAGTGGCACTAATCTATGAATATTCTGATTCCTTTCACAAGCATAGGCTGGAATCCCATTTATGTGTTCAATATTAACTTCAAAAAATTCTTGTCTCCCTCGATGACAATAAACTCCATAGTATCATTCATCTACTGGGATGAAAATAAACTAATGAGTTCCACAATATGTGTCTAGAAAACCATAATTTTTGTAATAACGGTAAATACCAAGAAAGTCTATCAGAGGTAGACCCCTGAATATTTATTAAATAAAAATAAAAGTACAATAAGTACATAGAAGAACGATTACATATCATAAACTTCATAACCATCATAACCCCATAAGAACCTTCTTCCGCAGTGGCCATCTCCCATTCCGAGCTTTCATAGTGCTTTATGATCTTGGTGTACTTCCTTCTAAGGTTCAATTTCTCCAATGATATCAAGTCCTTTGGAGATTGTTTGAAAGAGGATCTAGTGGATAGTGTCTTCAGAAAATCAGAGTAGTCTTTCCTCGTCCTTCTTTTTGCTGTGGTGGTCACCTCCTATCCAGATTTCCCATTCCCATCCTTGAGAACCTCACAATAGGAAGGCCTAACCACCACACTATGATTTTCCTTGTCATTGTACAAGACATCCCCCCAGTATCCAGTTACCATGTCATCATTGAAACGATCAGCCACCCCTCGGCCCTATTCATTACATTTGTTACTGTCAATTACAACCAAACATGGAGGATGCCCTTCCATCACTTGGATGACATCCACCACCTTTGCTTAATTGACTGAACCAATCTATTCATACTTCCCTTAAATATTCTGGCTATAATCCACCTCCTCTTCAGTCTCCATTACTTAGAACTGGTTGAAGGTAGCATCATTACTCCCTGAGGCATCATATTGCAGCTGCACCTTTAGCCTATCACTATTCATACATAGAGTAACATATGTCATTTGCCCATGACCTTCTAAATTCGAAGGCATAACCCCCTCATTCGGACCAGCACAATTGATCCCAGCATCAGCAACACATCGTTTGGTTCCACTATCCCCATGCAGAGCAGTAGCAACAGACCCACCTGTAGGCTGTACCACAACCAGATCCTGCACAACGCCACTACCAGAAGACCTAGCCCTTAGGTTTTGCTTCAGTCTCTCAAAAACCGCATCAACATAAGGATTACCCAATCCTGGCCCACCCACACCATTTTTACTCCGTGTAGCATCATCAGTCTTTTTCCCCTGACCCGCATCTCTACCATTTCTTCCCACTATAACTGACAGGATTCCACTTTGACATTGTTCCTTTAGATGGCCCAGACGATGACACCCCGAACAATAATCAATCCAGGATTCAAACACCACCGCTTGCTTCCAGCGGTACTCCTCACCAATCATGATCCAAATCCAGTCTACTGGAGCCTTTGAAGAATCCACCTCAACGCAGAGTCACTGATTAATTGGGTGACTAACAGATGTAGTGCGGGCATCAGTGTAGATGAAACTCCCTACCAGATTCCCTAACATACTGATGATCACTGGATTCTGAAAGGGTAAAGGAATATGGGGAAATCTTACCCAGGTCACGACATAGGATGAGTATCGGTTCATTCAAAGATCAAAAGACCATCAGAGGAGGAAAAACCGGAATCCATTGCAGCGTCGAGGAGCTCAGGAACAAGTGCACATTAAATCTTCCTCAGAAGAAAAACGTATCATCAAATGGTTCCTATCATTTAAACCCACCACCGTGCAATCCTGTAGATCCTAATTACTAAATAAAAATCTGTCGAATTCATCTACCGAAGGTCTTTGAGGGTTAAAGCGAGCCACCAAGGTCAAATTCAGAAGATTCGACGCTCCCGAGAACTCCGATAATGAAATCGTCAGTTGAGGATCCCCAAGATGCAAATCCGGAACCTTCGAACTCAAAGAGATTGATGGAAATTCAAGAAGAAAATTAGGGTTAGATAAAGGAACAAAAATCTCCTATGAAATCGAAGGCCGAGAAAGAACCTCCTCCCCCCTCCCACCTTCAGGGAGTGGGGAAACCCATCCAAAATCATGATATAGGGCTTGTCGCCAAGAGCCGTTGCTGAGTGCCATCTCCAAGAATAGTCGTCGTCACCAAGATCCATATCTCAATGCGAATAGAAACATCATGTAATAACGGTAAATAAATTCAATAAGTTATATATGAGTAGATACCATTGATGGAGAACCTCAGACACATACATACAAATCCATTAATAAAGAAACTCGAATACATACGGGTGACTGTGAATTCCACATATGCTAATAATTTATTTCAAATTTGGGAAGACCCACATCATACATGGGAACTAATGGAGGAGACATGAAAATATTGTAAATCCATAAGAGAGTCCCAGAGTAGGAAATAATTTCCCTCAAAAGGGTGTGATGAGCCCGAACCTCCATCCTCTCATCCAATGCTAGTTCTTAATAATTGTGGGTCAAAATCCATAATGAGAATTTGCCTTTGGAAAAAAGGTCCCTATAAAAAAATAACCTTTGGGTGTTTCCTACCATATGAACAAACCCATTTGAAACCATATAAAAATAATGATTTCTCCAATGAAGTCCCATTTCAATCAGAAACAAAAAATGGTGAATACAAATTGAATCCTTAAATAATATGACAGTGTCACCAACTAGTTAAGAACCTTCCAATCTCAATGTAAATGAGTTCCAGATGGGGAAATCAATCATGCATGTGATCATCCAAAAAATATGCTACTTTAATAGAGTTTTCCTAATTATTCCTGTTATAAATCCTCCTGAAAATCCTTCCAAGAACTCCCTTTGATCAAATGGTTTCCTTCAACTGTTCACCAATAAATGCTCGGGCTACTACCAAGGGTGGATCTTCATCTACATGAAGTACATCATCACAAAATGATCATCGTTAATGCTGGGTCTCAAATACACTATTCTAAGTGCACCGTTAGAATGGTATGATCCTGACCTTGGAGGCTGCCGGACAAGATATCCAACTTAACCAGCACCACAAAAAGTCCAGTAAATGAAGACTGGTGGTATTGAATTAGATAGTTCTAACAGCCGTCTTCATCCGTTTCAGGAGATTATCCTTAGAACAAAATAACCAATCCCTCCCATATTTCAGGGAGGTGGAATAGGAGGCCACCTATGCCCCCAAACCAAAGACACCGAGGACCTTATCAAGGGATCCTACTAAAAATCTCTATCATGAATGTAGTGTGGCAGTGAACCGTCAACATGATGAGTGTATCACCTTTGACTATGTTTCCCAGGTCACTCATACTTAGATATGTAAGACAACCCATTCAGGGAAAAAACCAGCTAATAGAGAGAAAGTCCACACCTTTTCCCCATTCGAGGAAGCCCACAATCCCAGTTTGGTAGAAAATAGTGAGTAGGCACACACACCCATCTTTCTTCATGTATCCAGCCATAAGACTCACCTAGAGGTATTCCAGGAAACCTTCCATCCAAATATGGTGAAAACCTACAAGAAAGAATATAAAACTGCCTACATCAACAAATCCTACCATTAGACTCTTATAGAAGCTCTCAAAGAAGTATATCGACCATATTACATGGAAAACAAGAGGCATGAACACACACACCTACCTACATTAATCATACCTGACAATAGCCTCTTCAGTAGCACACAAATAATTCATTTCGAATGTACTGATGAAAAGCATAGTTCAGACTCAACTTTGTTCCTACGATTACTATCAGTATCCAATGGTAGGAAAGGGAAGATAGGACTCAACACATACACCTACTCCAGATTTGGAATGGATGAATATCCCCTTTTTGGTTCTTGAAGTCAACAAGAATATCATGGAAATGGTATAAGGGAAGATGCTAATCTCTACCCCCATCATACAGACATTCCATGATATCATCATGGTGACAATAGTAGTGCCTGAGGGATTGGCACATAACTATATCCCTAAAAATGGGTGGCTAATTAGCATAAAACCCTAGAGAAGATACATACCTCTTGTCTCATCTAGTAGGGTCATGAGACAAACTCCCCCATAACATACAGACATCAGGATCGGGAACATTCACCCTATCTAGTCGAAGATAATTAGCATATTTTAATGGAAGCTCTATGGCATGCCCAAATAGCATCCTAGGATGAAATATTCTCCCAGCATGTGGACCCAACTGCTTATAAGAAGACGTCCATGAATAAGCCTCATTAATAACTTTAGGAAAATAATTATATGATCTTTGACCAGGAATCTCTTTACACTGGATTTCATGAATCCCTAAGACATTTATCTATTGCATCTCAAGGTCCTACACTCAAATTACCTAATTAAGGGAACAATATTAGTGATTTTTAATGTCCTCATTAAACACTTCACCATGAAGTATTGCTTTATGGAAATAATTTGATAGATCTCGAGAGCCTATCTATTGATGAGATCCACGACAACCCTCCGTGTGGCCAAGGGACCAAGGAGAAAGGGTGTATTCCCCTTCCTGTAATACACCATGATGGTCCTCCCCATGATAGCAATCAATGTGAATGTTCTATCCATAGAAGTGAATCAAAGTATCAAAATAATTATCCAATTGACAATTTAGTGATGAGAAAGCCCTATTATTGTGAGGAAATTGCAAATACAAGTCCATTCATGTTTGATACCTTGTAACTGATAGGTGAAATTCTTTCTCAACTAGAAGAAAACCCAAGGAAACAAATCATTATTTGAACCTACCTTGGTTCATTATCCTTCCAACAAAGTAGGGGAAATCTCAACCAATCTCATTGCACATGGTAAACCATTAGAGATGTGTGCACTCTGGTTGTTCCATGTCGAGAAAGATCCAGTGAATGTAGAAGAAGATCTATTTAACCCGAGGAAACAAATAACTAAAGATGGCATACCAGTTATGGTTTGGCCTTTATCCACTATTCAATACAACATTCAGATATGTTGGTGGAAGATTGTATACATTAAATATAACTCAACATATGAAAAAATCATTATCACCTAAAATAAAAGGATTACCCCATGATGAGTGTCAAACACACATCATTGTAATAGAAGGGTTATAATTCCAAATGGATTTCGCATCTCTCATATATTACGACAAACAATGATCGAGAAACAACGCAGATCCCTTAAATCTGCATTCCATGATGCATTAATGAGGTCTTAAAAGTTGATCACAGATACACCATTTGGTGTTTGGATATAAGGATGGGGTGTACATATAGAATTACATTTCACTACACTCCCATGATAGGAAATCCTTCCAAAGGTGGAATCATGCAATGTAATTTCTTGAGGATGGATACAATAGACATAATTTATTCATGCCCGGATTTATGTTAAAAAAATAACCCTCAAATGACTCACCCTAATTTCAGTCCATAAGAGAGAAATTTGTTGAGATACTTTTATGTCAAGCATATGAGAACAATGAGAAGGAATCACACTTAGAGGATGTCACCCGTTATATTGATCAAATTTCCGAAATAGCACAATTAAATTCTAAAATTGAAGATTTATGTGAGTGATGAAGGATGAAAGTAGCCCATTTTCGGACCAGAATCCATAAAATTAGAAGATAATTAATGAAAATATCAGTCACAATATTTCAAGAACAACCCCATCTCACAGGACTGGGGGATTTTTCAATCAAACACTCGGGATCAGCCATCCAAGACCGATGGGTTGTGAAGGCAGAAAAAGAATAGCCCCAGACCTCAGTGCTCAGGGATTCTTCACCGTAATAATATCCTCCTCATTGGGAATCAGTCTTCTATTGATTAGAGAAGATTACATTGAGTGAATAGTCACAATTTTTCTCATCATGTGATCTAGTGTAATTAGTTGGAAAGTGCATGACTGGACTATTTAGGGATTCCATTTGGTTCATTATTCATCAACCAACCCCCAAGGAACCAAAAACGAAGAGGATAAGGTCTAGTGGAGTGTGATGAATAATGAGACCTCACAGATATACAAATATAATTCTTGAGATTTACTATCCATATGTGAATGTCATCAACTCAATTGTTGAAGACCCTACATAAAATGAACCCCATTTATAGGATTCCAGAGAAGAAGTTTATATTCATGAGATTGTCCAAAATGAAATGAATGAAGAAGGTGTGCATACCTATAACCAGAGTCTCACAAAAAATTGGTTATCCTCTCAAATAATCTAACTCTACCTCCTCGAAAGGAACCTAATAGGGGAAAAGGTAAGGTTCATACGAGGTATCACCTTCCCCATGGAGAAGGAAAACCCCTTTTTCTAGGGGACTAATTTTCTCAGCAAGAGGATAAAATGAGAGAGTTGAGATGATCAATGATTAGTTACTCTAAGGCAGTCTTACTGCTCGATATTATCCACATGAAGACCCTCAACTCGCACTTTCGGTTGGTGCGCCACAGAAAAGAGGGGTTTACACAACAACTGATGCAAAAAAGAAACATCATCTCAATATGGGTCATCAACAACCAAGTCATTTGAATCCTGTAATAGCAGATCAACAATTCCCTCCATTTTGTACCTAATGAGAACATGGTTAGAAATATCCTTACATGCCTTCATCTATTGGTCACCCATGGAACATACCATTCATGCCACCACCAGTGGTCCTGTCAGTTGCCACACCTATTCAAGCTTTACCTACCATAGCTATTTAGGTCCTGGAATAGCCATATATTCCTCAAATTCTTATTGAACACCATTGAGTCATTAACGACTAGATTGGAAGCTATATAAGAAAGGCATTCACCGGTATTCATAGAAAATAAGGATTCTCCTGAATGGGTGGATCCTACTCCCCCTCTACCTAACATTGGGAATCCTACAATTCATATTATCAATGGATTGGTAGAACTTTATAAGCAGTTGATACATTTTTTCTTTCACTGCGATCCCATGATGGGAACCCCTGAGTAATATAATGTAGCAAAACTCAGATTCTTCGGGAAATTATTACAAGGGAAAGACTTTGTATGGTACATGAGATTGTAGTCTCGATCAATCATTGGATGAGAAGATCTCCATCAGAAGTTCCTTTTCCAATTCATCTCAACACTCAGGATGACAACAATATTCTATCTAAAAAACTTCCAGAAAAGGTAGAATGAAAGAGTCTTTTACTTCGTTGCTCAATGGAAAGGATTGAATTACTCCTTGAACCTATCACCCCCTTAAAAAGAGTTGTTTCCTATCAGCATAGAAAATCTCTTTTATGTGTTACACACACCATTAATGAATATTAAATACATAGGAGGGTTTTGGGATCTAGAAAAAATTTCTCAACAGTTGGAAAACCCCATCACAGAGACCTCATCCATGTCTTGGGTAATCCCATAAGCTTAGGGAAGGAGAAAATGAATGATAGAGTCTACTATAGTAACACATAAGCAGGCCCCTGTACTCACACCTACCTCAATGTCTGCATCATATCGTAGGGATCCACCTCCTAAGAGTCAACATAAATGACTGCCTCATCAGTATGATCAATAATATCAGAGGAATAAATAGCTTTAGGAGTTAAAAAACAAGGTCTATTCCTTTTGGAATAACCATGTCCCCAGCTACATCATTTCATGTATGGAAAACAACATAGTCCAATTGAAAATGCCTAAGAAACCTAACTAAGAGGGTGATAAGGATCTACCAAACTACTACTTGTTCTGTCAAATTTTGGTTTATCTCGTAAAATTGTGTTTTATTTTCTAGTAACTCCTATAAATGTTGATGGATTCTAGGCAAGTGAAAATAAAAAATTCACTAGCTCGAGTAGCACATGTTTCTATTACTGATACAGAGTGAAAATTCAAGTGTCAAGAAGGTAAAAGTAATTATGAAGAAATTCTTAGTTATTGGACTATCAAAAAAACAATAAATAAGACCCATTCCATTATAAGAACACATTTGAAACAACCAACTATGCCTCATACTTCTTCTGCTATAGCAAATATATCTTGATCAAAATCCTTTCACGTAGACGTCTAATCTACAAAGTAGCAATATGGACTGAAGGATGAGAAACTAATAGAAGAATATGAGCTAATTTCATTGGAAAAGTTATCTATGGCCTTATCAAATTTCATGTTGACCATATGAAAATCACAGGAACCACCCAGCTAATTGGTACAATAAGATTTGACACCGTATGTAGAATCTTCATCAGATGAGGATTTTATCTTTGGTTATGTTAATGTTATACAATAAAATAATCCCTACTAAAATGATTATTATGATTATAAAACTAATTTCCCAGAACTTTATTGGGGAACTTGAGAAATATGCCTTTTGGGTCAAGGATATAGGTGAAGACGTGGTTGTTCTAGAAACCACTTCTTCAACCAAACCCCTGGTCGAACTCCCTATGTGGATGAAACTTTTGGGAAAACTCTCCATTGAGATAAATAGGAATAATAATGTTCTTCCTCCACACATTACATGGACTACCCCAACATAATTATATGAGAATACCTCTTATAGGATACATTTCCACCTCTTCGGCTGGTGAGAATTCCAAGATGGCCTAATCCAATAAGATGAAGAGCCCATCTAGTTCCTTCCCCTAGAGGCAGTCAATCCACATGAGGAAATTTATCTCCAAAGGTGTTCGCAAAAGAGAAACTTCATTCCATAAAATGTAGAACTTTGGATCATAAATATGATATCTTTAAGAAAATATCCCATGTGGTGTCTATGTTATCAATCCTGGATGATCTAATTCTCTCAGAAGACCTCTGAGAAGCACTCACTGAGGCATTATCAATCCCTAAAGAATTTGATGTTGAGGTCATTGCTACTAAAGTATATAGTGTTGAAAATGATATTTTAGAATTTCATGCATTCATTTCTGTAATTGACCAAGATGAGGAATATTTCATACAAGCACATGTTATACCCTTTTATATATCTGTCGTGTCAAATGACATTGATATTCGATGATCTTTCATTGATAACAGCTTAAGAGTTAACCTCATTCTATTTGGAACACTTATTCAACTGGGTCTCAATGAAAATTAATTGTCTCCCTCCACTTTTTTGCTATAGGGTTGTGAAAATAATGACCATGAACCTCTCGGTGAGATTACATTAAAGACTCAGTACATAGATCTTGTGTCCCAATCAGGATTCATGGGGGTCTAGTAGGTCACAACTTTCAATGTTCTGTTGGGAAGACCTTGAATACATCAACATGCAGCCATTCATTCATCATACCACAAATTCCAAAAATATTCTCTCAATGGTCAAATTGGGACATAATATTGTGAAAAGGCCCCATTCAAATCTTTTGAATCAAAATACATTGATATAGGGTTCTTTCACAAAGAGGTGAAGTAATCAATTGATAATCATATTGTACAAATCAATGCCCCGAATGGCTTGGAGATGATCCCATCTTACCCTTTCATTAACCTCAATACCGATTACATCAAAGATATTAATAAAATTGTTATTCTAGGCCATAATTCACATTTTCATACATCCATAATGGATACCACAAAAAATTGATCCCAATATTTATAAAGAAGTTATCAACCCTCCAAATGATAATGAAATATTGAATGAAAATTTATTCCTTCTATCCAAAATCCTTTAACAATTCCTTTTTATACCAGTCAAACTAAAAGAATCCATAATGACCATTAGAGAAAGCGAAGAGAAAAATCACCAGTCCCATGTTTCCCCTTCCACACTTCAAATTGGCTACATGTCTGCAAGTGAGCTCAAAATGATTAGATCATCCTTTAGGAGTCTGAATGGTGACTCCCATCTTCCCTCCAAGGGATTTGTTTTAACATTTCCTCCCTAGGAAAAAGAAAAAAATATTTGAGCACAAGAAGAAGTTGTGGATGAAGAAGAAGATCCCAAGGATGCCCTCTAGTATTTAGGGAATAAGTCTCCACCACCATGGATGAACTTAGAGAAATAAATCTGTGTACAAAAGAAGATCTGCGTCGTAATCTAATTAGTTCAACATTGAATCATGATGAAAATGAGGAGTACAAATACTTAGTAAAGCATCACTAGGATGTGTTTTCCTGGAATTACATAGAGATTCTATGTAACAGCCCGAGATTTTATGAAAAATATTCTTTTTAATTTTATTAATGTCTTGTGTTGTACGCTAAACCAAAAGGAGCTTGCACAACACGCATCTTTGACTTGCCTTGCATTACACGCAATCGCAACCTTCCTCGATAGCGTGTGTAGTACGCAATACTGAGTTTCACGAAACAACGATATGCTATTACAATATTATTAAAACTAGCCGTTATGAATAGTAATAACCACTTTTTAAATTTTAGAAATTTTAGCTCTCAAAATGGACTTCATTTTTGGATTAGTAGTATCAAATTTAGCCTAAGGTGAAATTTTGGTACTTTTCGGATAACTTTCATATTCTGATGAATAGTGAAAATTACTAAATTATAATTAAAAACAACTTTTTTAATCGAAATAATTAATAGTGATAAATTATTAATTTGAGTGGTTTTAAAGTATATTTAGAATATATTTTTACAATTTAATACAATGTTGGTCATTGAATGTAATTTCACATTTAAACCAGACATAATCAAGTGTCAATCTTTTGATAGATATTGTTTCTTAAAAACACGCTATTTGTTTTAACAGCGGGATTTAATTATAAAATTAATTAATGCAACTTCTATGTTATGAATTTTGTAAAATAGATTTCATTTTTGAATTCGGAATATGAAATATATCTTAGGATGAAATTTTGGCATTGTTCTGAAAAACATCAATTTTTGATGAATAGTGAAACTACTAAGTGGTAGTTAAAAAAAACTGAATTTTTCATAAAACTTAATTTTACCGCTTCTGTGAATGGAATTTCAAAAATCCGAGAGACACGGTTGATGTCAGTAAGTAAAATGTGGTTCAATGAGATGAAAATAATTTTTGGTGAATAGTAACTTTTTACTTTTATTTACCACGGTTAAAAGTAAATAGGGTAATTAAGGGTAAGAATGATATTAATATTACCCTAACACATGTCCTAATTCTAATGGACAAGTGTATCTCGACCAAAAACAACCTTAAGTGTAAAATATTATCATTTAGGCCCACTTGTATTAGATTAGGACATTTATTATTATTTAATTCAAAGAAGAGTTAAAAGAGTTAAAATCAAAGTATATTTACTAAACAATTTTTAATATAGGGTTGTAAATAAGATAAATTAGATTTTAAATATTAATTAGAAAGATAAAAAGATTTCCTACATGATGGTATTTTATTTGAAATTTTTAGACATCAAATAATTTAATTTATTTATGACACAAAGATGATGTAGTAATTATCTTATTAGTGAAATATTGACATAATTGATATTATAAATACCAAAATAAATGTAATTTAAGACTTTTTATGAATTTCACTATTTTTATAGGTTACTATGATATATTAGTGTTGATTTAATAAACTTTTTTTGAACAAATAATTCTGTTATGACTTTCACAAAAATCATATATCAAATAGTGTCAAAATTGACATAAAATATTTTTTAAATCAAAAATTATATTATTAATTGTTATTTTATTCCTAAAAATCTAAGGTTCGTCCAAATGACTTAGATAAGGATATATGTATTAATAATATACAATTTGGGGTTCGTTTGGCATGTTATAGTAAGTGTATTAACCATATAGTGAAAGAAAACAAAAAGACACGGTAAAAGTTAAATTATTTAACTTAGAGTTAAATATAATTGATAAGGTTAAAATAATACCCTAAACTTGTTTAAATCCTATTGGATGATAGGATTTCGACCCATTCCCACTTTAGCTTCGAAATAAGACCATTTGGAACCATTATAAACCGATTTTGACTTTAATATAAAATAATATTTTGAGATATTCCTAAGGTGCCCCTCTCCTCCCTTATAAAAGGGCACCTCCTCCCCCTCCTCCTCACACCAATTTGAGCAATCAAGCTCGGCAAACCCCTGCCATTTTCTCCTCTCCACTTCCCTATAATAATCCTATAGGTCCTGGTCTTCTTCAAAGACCAATCTTAGTTCCCTAAGTGGAGGATTCAAAGAGGCGTTCCAAAGAAGAGGTAATATCCATTACCGATCTTTTCAATTTCTTTCTTCTTAAACTTCTTCTTATTTAGTTTTTTCATTATAAAGTGATAACATCAGTATTAATTACATACTGATATGTTATTATAAATATTAAACAACCTTAATTCACCTTCTATCCATCCTATGGAAAAATGAAATCACCGCGCGTGCGTACGTACGGAATACCGTCTCCACGCCGTGGTGTAATCTATTTTCCACCATCACCTTACAAGGATGGTTATAATGGTGTAATGAGAAACTATTTATGATTATTATAATGTAATATTGATACTGAAATAATATATATATACTCAAATACAATTCCACGATCATAGGAACGATATCATCACTCGTGCGTACGTACGGAATACCGTCTCCACGATGTGATGCGACTCGTTCTACATGATCATCATTACATAGTAATTATATAAATTAATTGAATGAATAAATATGATATATGTTACACTAATACCATTCTGTATATAAGGTATCTATAACCTTAAAAGAAGAATAAGGATTTATTCGGCAAAACACGCATAAGAACAAAAGGCAATAAAGACCCGAGTAACAAGTAACAATGAAATATTACTAACAAGAAGCTAAGAATATAACCATATATGATATCATATCAATATGTATGATTCTGGAATAAGTCAATAACATTATTTAAACCATTATACAGGAGCTTCGGACACGTACAAAGCAAATCGGACCTAAGGTAAGGGAAATATCACAATCTCATTTTTATCCGAGATTGTTTATTCGTAAGTATTTACTGGGGTGTATTTTATCATCCACATCCATGTTCCCTCAATATGTAATATTGTTTCCATCCACTTACAATAGTTTAAATCCAATTTTACCTTTCGGTGAGTTTTTATTAAATAATATGAAAGGAATCTTTTGTTGTTTTTTTGTACGAGGTACTTTTTGACTTTTCCGACAGAAGTACGAAAATGTTTTTTTAACTTATACGGCAAGAAATGGATTTTTAAAACATTATTTCCAAGAATCTTCCTTTATAAGTTTTCATGTTTATTTTTAATCAACTTCTTTTAGTTTATAATTGTATGACATGTTAAGAAAAGAAAAGTGTTTTTGAAGTAGAAAGGATATTTTCCTCAAAAATGTAGTTCAAGTATTTTATCAAAATTATTTTCCATCTAAAATAATAAAAGGGTTCTGTTTTTATCCCTATTATTACATTGGTTTGATTATGTTGTGATGGAAATATTTTTATGAATTCCTTTATATTATATGGTTTGTTTTATGATGTCATGATGTTTCAAGAATCCCATTTTTGTTACATGTGTTATGCGATGATGTATGATTTATGATTTTGTGGCACAAATAAGAATGGTATCATTATGAGATGGGTGGGACCTATATCTCCCTCCAATGCATTGGGTAAAGATTTTATATCTCATGAGATAGAAAGGGCTGGAACGGTAGGTTATACCGGTTCAGTGAAACAGGACTGGAACGAGGGTGACTCGGTTCAGAAAGGGACTTTGTCCACTAAGATAGTCTTGGCAATGAGTCATGACTAACAAGAAATGATTTTCCATGATTATGTGTGCATGACACAAAGTTTCAAGTTTCATGTTATGATTATGGGGATCTCATTTTCACTTCTATGATTTGTTCCATGTTATGATATTATGATCTCTTTTGCAGGTTATGATTTTTAAAAAGATATGATATGATTTTTATTTCCTTTATTTGCCCTTGCTGAGCATTTGAGCTCACCCTTTAATGTTTTCTTTTCCCCAGGATATAAAGAAAGGTTTTAGGTAAAAAAAAGGGAAGATATTTATGGGAGATATTGAAGATCTTTCACCACGATTAGAAGATTACGTTCCGAGTTTCCAAAGACACTAAACTATTACGATCCTTGTGTGTGTGTTTTTGTTCTGTACCAAGTATTCCGCAAAAGTAATGTAATGTCCATGTACGTCAAGCTTCGGGTCTCTACAGTTGGTATCAGAGGAAAGGTTTACTCAACCTTTGGAGACTAGGATGCGAGAACTTTAGTGAGATCCCTAGAGATATTTCTAAGGTATGTCTAGGGACGTCCCTAAGGTTAAGTATACGTATAGGTTATAGTACTAGAATTACGCTAACGATCATAGAATTAAACCTAAGATGTTAGATATTGAAGGTACTCCCCCTTTATTATGTTATTTTCCCTAGCATGATTTTTTGCCTCTCACACTATTCTTTTTGGGTTTTAGACGATGGCTGGAACCCGAAGGAACCGTGTTGATCAATGCAATGGACAATTCAATGATTTCCCTCCTGAACAAACAAATGCTATGGGAGATGGAGTGCAAAATCTTATTGCTATACTTACACAAGCTATGAATCATTCTGGACTTCCAAATGAGCAGAGAAGGGAACAATATTCTATTGAGTCCTTCATGAGGCAACGTCCACCTTCTTTCAGTGGGTCTTCTGATCCACTTGTTGCTGAACAATGGATCAGTACCACTGAAAAGATATTTTCAGTTCTTCAATATTCTGATCATGATAAAGTCATCTTAGCAGTATATCTTTTGGAAGGTGAAGCTGATCAATTGTGGAATCTTATCAAGAATACGAGGAAAAGAGATGAAATTGAGTCCATGGAATGGGACGAGTTCAAGAACTTGTTTTTCAGTAAGTACTTCCCTCGTATTCTTCGAACAAAGATGGAAAAGGAGTTTCTTGAGCTGAAGCAGAAGGATGATGAATCTGTTGGTATATACGAAGCAAATTTTACAAGACTTGCAAGGTATGCATCTGGCATTATCATCCAACCTGAAAGTAAAGTTGATCGATTTTACAGTGGCTTAAAACCAAGTCTTCGAAGGGCATTAGCTATAAGAGACTTCAGTAGCTATGAAGAAATTGTGCGTTGTGCTATCAAGGTAGAAATGGAAGTTGGTGTTATATATCAATCTCATGGTTTTGACAAGAAAAGAAAGATGGAGTTCAAGGAGAAATCTCAGAATAATGGTGAAAAGAAGATGAATGTTTCCTTATGCACAAAGTGTGGAAAGAAGCATGGTGGAGATTGTCTTAAAGGGACTAGAAAATGTTTTAAGTGTGGAAAAGAAGGTCATCGAGTAGCTGAGTGTCGAAATAATGGAAAAAGGGATTCTAATGATGTGAATAAAGAAAACACTGCAGAGAACGCACCACCAACACTTCAATGCTTCAAGTGCAAGGAAATGGGGCATTATGCTAATAAATGCCCTAATCCAAGGGTTAGTGATGATCGATATGAGCAACCGCTTAAGGCAAAGGAAAAAGGGAAGTCACATGCGATCACTATTGGCGATGTTGAATATGATAACGATGTGGTGGAATGATTAAGTGTTTATGTAATGGGATTTCCAAAATAATGTTGTATCATAAAGTATTGGAATATTTATGTATTGGTATAATGTGGTATTCAAAGTGATTCAAATATTTTTGGAAATAAGATGATATTCACATAATAAAGGGAAAACGAGAAAATGAAATGTTTAACAGTATTCATGAGCTCATGATTGATATAAAGACTAAGTGATATCATTGTTTGAGTATATAGAATTTTGAGGATTTTGGTATGTGGAAAGTGTTAAATTTTAACTGCATTCATGTTTTCACTAAGGTATTCAAGAGAATACATGATTAAGGACTTTGAATGTTTGGAATGTGACCAACAAAACATATCTTATGATATATGGGGATCGACGATGGTGTTAAATATCTGGTAATCGTTTTCACTATGAGAGTGGACTGCAGTATTATGGATAAGCCTAAAGATTGGAATGGATTATGTTGGACATAAGTTAGTATTTTTTAAGGATAGAAGATTTTCGATATTATTGATGGGATGTTATAGTAATGTAGTTTTAGAAAAAGGACAACCTGCAGGACGGGCAACATCCCATCACGTCGAACAAGGCTGTAGGAATCGAACCCACAACCGAAGTGCGACTGGCCTTTATCGCCTACCACTGACCTACAGGAAGTCCCTGTTTAGTAGAAACTAGTTTTATTATATTAAGCAGTATGATATATAAAGTATAAGTCCATTTTAGGAACCATATATGATTAATCTCACTATAGATCGACTTATGTATATAAATTTTGCTAACCTTTTGAGACAGATGGAATGACCCGTCATTCTATCACATGATCTACTAACACTTCACGAATAACAAATTCAACTTCATTTATTTAAGAGATGAAGTGGAAATTGTTAAAGGCACGAACAATAGTGAGGTTGTACCAACATAAAGTAAGTATTTATTCTAATTCAAATTCTTTAACTTTAGGGAAACGATCTTGAAAACCAAAAATTTTGTCCTAGTGATCTTATATCTGATGAATCAGATGGTACCTTAGATCGTCACAAATTTATGGCTTTGTGATTACTGGCTTTTCCATAGCCATGTTCTCTACCACTCTCCATCAGAACATGATGGTTAGATTTCTCTTCCATATCCATATTTTCACCTATGTGGAAACCCAATGATTAGTTTATTTGGGTAACCGTTACGTTTCATAATTTTGTTTTTAAAGATTGGTTTTGATATTCCTTTTTTACGATGTGGGTTTATATTAAATAAACTTTCGAATAGTAAACCATTTATAACCCTGACGAATTTTGAGGGCGAAATTCATTTTAAGGGGGGTAGAATGTAACAGCCCGAGATTTTATGAAAAATATTCTTTTTAATTTTATTAATGTCTTGTGTTGTATGCTACAGCAAAAGGAGCTTGCACAACACGCATCTTTGACTTGCCTTGCATTACACACAATCGCAACCTTCCTCGATAGCGTGTGTAGTACGCAATACTGAGTTTCACGAAACAACGATATGCTATTAAAATATTATTAAAACTAGCCGTTATGAATAGTAATAACCACTTTTTAAATTTTAGAAATTTTAGCTCTCAAAATGGACTTCATTTTTGGATTCGTAGTATCGAATTTAGCCTAAGGTGAAATTTTGGTACTTTTCGGATAACTTTCATATTCTGATGAATAGTGAAAATTACTAAATTATAATTAAAAACAACTTTTTTAATCGAAATAATTAATAGTGATAAATTATTAATTTGAGTGGTTTTAAAGTATATTTAGAATATATGTTTACAATTTAATACAATTTTGGTCATTGAATGTAATTTCACATTTAAACCAGACATAATCAAGTGTCAATCTTTTGATAGATATTGTTTCTTAAAAACACGCTTTTTGTTTTAACAGTGGGATTTAATTATAAAATTAATTAATGCAACTTCTATGTTATGAATTTGGTAAAATAGATTTCATTTTTTAATTCGGAATATGAAATATATCTTAGGATGAAATTTTGGCATTGTTCTGAAAAACATCAATTTTTGATGAATAGTGAAACTACTAAGTGGTAGTTAAAAAAAAACTGAATTTTTCATAAAACTTAATTTTACCGCTTCTGTGAATGGAATTTCAAAAATACGAGAGACACGGTTGATGTCAGTAAGTAAAATGTGGTTCAATGAGATGAAAATAATTTTTGGTGAATAGTAACTTTTTACTTTTATTTACCACGGTTAAAAGTAAATAGGGTAATTAAGGGTAAGAATGATATTAATATTACCCTAACACATGTCCTAATTCTATTGGACAAGTGTATCTCGACCAAAAACAACCTTAAGTGTAAAATATTATCATTTAGGCCCACTTGGATTAGATTAGGAAATTTATTATTATTTAATTCAAAGAAGAGTTTAAAGAGTTAAAATCAAAGTATATTTACTAAAAAAAATTTAATATAGGGTTGCAAATAAGATAAATTCGATTGTAAATATTCATTAGAAAGATAAAACGATTTCCTACATGATGGTATTTTATTTGAAATTTTTAGACATCATATAATTTAATTTATTTATGACACAATGATGATGCAGTAATTATCTTATTAATGAAATATTGAAAAAATTGATATTATAAATACCAAAATAAAATAAATTTAAGACTTTTTATGAATTCCACTGATTTTATAGGTTACTATGATATATTAGTGTTGATTTAATCAACTTGGTTCGAACATATAATTCTGTTATGACTTTCACAAAAATCATATATCAAATAGTGTCAAAATTGACACAAAATAGTTTTTAAATCAAATATTATATTATTAATTGTTATTTTATTCCTAAAAATCTAAGGTTCGGCCAAATGACTTAGATAAGGATATATGTATTAATAATATACAATTTGGGTTTCGTTTGGCATGTTATAGTAAGTGTATTAACCATATAGTGAAAGAAAACAAAAAGACACGGTAAAAGTTAAATTATTTAACTTAGAGTTAAATCTAATTGATAAGGTTAAATTAATACCCTAAACTTGTCTAAATCCTATTGGATGATAGGATTTCTACCCATCCCAACTTTAGCTTCGAAATAAGACCCTTTGGAACCATTATAAACCGATTTTGACTTTAATATAAAATAATATTTTGAGATATTCCTAAGGTGCCCCTCTCCTCCCTTATAAAAGGGCACCTCCTCCCCCTCCTCCTCACACCAATTTGAGCACTCAAGATCGGCCAACCCCTGACATTTTCTCCTATACACGTCCCTAGAATAATCCTAGAGGTCCTGGTCTTCTTCAAAGACCAATCTTAGTTCCCTAAGTGGAGGATTCAAAGAGGCGTTCCAAAGAAGAGGTAATATCCATTACCGATCTTTTCAATTTCTTTCTTCTTCAACTTCTTCTTCTTTAGTTTTTTCATTATAAAGTAATAACATAAGTATTACTTACATACTGATATGTTATTATAAATATGAAACAACCTTAATTCACCTTTTATCCATCCTACGGAAAAATGAAATCATCGCGCGTGCGTACACACGGAATACCGTCTCCACGCCGTGGTGTAATCTATTTTCCACCATCACATTAAAAGGATGGGTATAATGGTGTAATGAGAAACTATTTATGATTATTATAATGTAATATTGATACTGAAATAATATATATATACTCAAATACAATTCCACGATCATAGGAACGATATCATCACTCGTGCGTACGTACGGAATACCATCTCCACGATGTGATGCGACTCGTTCTACATGATCATCATTAAATAGTAATTATATAAATGAATTGAATGAATAAATATGATATATGTTACACTAATAACATTCTGGATATAAGGTATCTATAACCTTAAAAGAAGAATAAGAATTTATTCGGCAAAACACGCATAAGAACAAAAGGCAATAAGGACCCGAGTAACAAGTAACAATGAAATATTACTAACAAGAAGCTTAGAATATAACCATATATGATATCATATCAATATGTATGATTCTGGAATAAGTCAATAACATTATTTAAACCATTATACAGGATCTTCGGACACGTACAAAGAAAATCAGACCTAAGGTAAGGGAAATATCACAATCTCATTTTTATCCGAGATTGTTTATTCGTAAGTATTTACTGGGGTGTATTTTATCATCCAAATCCATGTTCCCTCAATATGTAATATTGTTTCCATCCACTTACAATAGTTTAAATCCAATTTTACCTTTCGGTGAGTTTTTAGTAAATAATATGAAAGGAATCTTTTGTCATTTTTTTTGTACGAGGTACTTTTTGACTTTTCCGAAAAAAGTACGAAAATGTTTTTTTAACTTATACGGCAAGAAATGGATTTTTAAAACATTATTTCCAAGAATCTTCCTTTATAAGTTTTCATTCTTATTTTTAATCAACTTCTTTTAGTTTATAATTGTATGACATGTTAAGAAAAGAAAAGTGTTTTTGAAGTAGAAAGGATATTTTCCTCAAGAATGTAGTTCAAGTATTTTATCAAAATTATTTTGCATATAAAATAATAAAAGGGTTCTGTTTTTATCCCTATTATTACATTGGTTTGATTATGTTGTGATGGAAATATTTTTATGAATTCCTTTATCTTATATGGTTTGTTTTATGATGTCATGATGTTTCAAGAATCCCATTTTTGTTACATGTGTTATGCGATGATGTATGATTTATGATTTTGTGGAACACATAAGAATGGTATCATTATGAGATGGGTGGGACCTATATCTCCCTCCAATGAATTGGGTAAAGATTTTATATCTCATGAGATAGACAGGGCTGGAACGGTAGGTTATACCGGTTCAGTGAAACAGGACTGGAACGAGGGTGACTCGGTTCAGAAAGGGACTTTGTCCACTAAGATAGTCTTGGCAATGAGTCATGACTAATAAGAAATGATTTTCCATGATTATGTGTGCATGCCAAAAAGTTTCAAGTTTCATGTTATGATTATGGGGATCTCATTTTCACTTCTATGATTTGTTCCATGTTATGATATTATGATCTCTTTTGCAGGTTATGATTTTCAAAAAGATATGATATGATTTTTATTTCCTTTATTTTCCCTTGCTGAGCATTTGAGCTCACCCTTTTATGTTTTCTTTTCCCCAGGATATAAAGAAAGGTTTTAGGTAAAAAAGGGAAGATATTTATGGGAGATATTGAAGATCTTTCACCACGATTAGAAGATTACGTTCCGAGTTTCCAAAGACACTAAACTATTACGATCCTTGTGTGTGTGTTTTTGTTCTGTACCAAGTATTCCTCAAAAGTAATGTAATGTCCATGTACGTCAAGCTTCGGGTCTCTACATTCTATCCCTTGACCCTATGGTGGCCACCCATCATTTAGGTTTTCCTGATGATCATGAAGGAATAAAGCAATCAACTAGGAGGAGACACCTAACTCATGCCAGTGATATTGAGGATGAGGTGGAAAAAATATTCAAGTATGATTTTATCCGAGATGTTCAATAACTGAAATTGATAGTAATTATTAACCATTTGAAAAATAAGAGTGAAAAAATTGGAGTTTTCATTAAGTTTAGAGACATCAGCGGGAATTATTCTAAAGATGGATACCCAGTTCCAATCAAGGTTCTCTTGATTTATGCCACAACTGGCGACCAATTCCTCTCATTTAGGGATGGGTACTTTGGGTTCAATAAAATCTGGATTCCCTTATGAGATGAAGAATCCACATCCCTCAGAGAACCTCTTGACATATTCTACTATCAAGTAATTCACTTTGGCTTGATGAACACTGGTGCTACATACCCACATGATATGCATCACATCATCAAAACCTTATTGGGAATGATTATATAATTCTATGTTTATGATATATTTGTAAAATAAAGATATTGTTATGATCACTTGGATAACCTATAAACCATATTCATCTAGCTTCCATAGCATATTCTGATGATTAACCCCTTCAAATGTTCTTTTGGGGAAACCTTCATAAAATTTCTCAGCTTCACTGTATATCATCATGGTATCGAAGTTTATCCTGAGAAGACTGATGTTATAAATGGAATTTAACCTCTTAAAAACATGAATTATTTAAGAGGGATTTACGGATAATTATCCTACATTCATAACATTATATAAAACCTCGTAGGAAAGTGTTTACCCTTCACCAAATTGAGGAATAAGGGGGTTACATATCAGTGGACCAATGACTATCAAGGATCATTTGATTCCCCCAAGAAATACTTATTGAGTACATCAGTATTGATGCCACCTCTTGATGGAAATTTTGTCAATATATACCTTGATGCGTTAGAGCGATCACTGGGTGATTTCCTCGCATAAAGGAATGATAGTCAAACCATAATCGATATAGAGAACCGATATTCAAATATTGAGAAGAGTTGTTTGGTATTAATATTTTCCATTTAAAAGTTGAGGAAATATCTGTAATGCCACAATATACACTTGGTCTCTCAAAATAACCTATTAAAAGTTTTCCTTAGTCGTACTATACTGACGGGATGTCTTGAAAGATGGGTAGTTATCCTGCAACAATTTAATATACAGTTTTTTCCTTAGAAAGTAGTGAAAGTCCAAACCATAGTAGATTTTTTCCAATG
The DNA here is from genome assembly GCA_963277665.1 of Viscum album. NCBI lineage: Eukaryota > Viridiplantae > Streptophyta > Magnoliopsida > Santalales > Viscaceae > Viscum > Viscum album. Next base: position 782,727,375 of record OY728145.1, read on the forward strand.
ATCACCAATATGGAGAAGATAATTCATTAAATAATGAACTTCCTAATGATGAATTCTTACCTATTCAAGAAATCCCCTAACATGAGACATTTAGTTTGATGGTTCATCCATATGTCCAATGCAAAAGATAATGGAAGACCCTAAACTCAACAATGTTGGGTTAGGAATTGTTCTTATCTCCCCAGAAAAGGTAGTACTACCATACTCCTTCCTTTTATCATAAGGTGGTACCAACAATGATATGAAATATCAATCAGTCATTATAGGTCTAGGATTGGCACTCCACGTATCAGTGAACCACCTAGGGGTTAAGAGTGATTCAGAATTGATAATCAAGCAGATCAAAGAGGATTATGCCATCAGAAAAAGGAGATAATTCCCCATTGTGATTATGAATAAGGTTTAATGGAAGAATTCCCCTTAGATCCAAAATTATCTCACATCCCATGATCATAAAATGATTAGGTTGATGTGCTGGAATATGTAGCTATAGCTTCGGCAAATCCAAATCAGCATGACACAGTCATCCACATTTCCCACCGTAGAATGGTTTCACCTTTTTTTTTTCTTAGAGCAAAATAGATCAAGGAAATCATTCCTATCCTATATCCATATATCGTTACTATGGGATAGATGAAACTGATCTAGGAATATCTAGAATAAAATATAATTTCTCTAGACAAGGCTATAAGAGAATAGATCTGGCAGTGAGAAGCTAATTTCAAACTTTATGATGGCCCAAATCACAAGAAAGTCTCATACAAGCAAGGATTTTATTGAGTTCTTCTTATATGTGTTGATGGAGAAGGGATTGTGGCTACTATGGAATAAATAAATGATGGAGTATGTAGTTCCCAGCAATCAGGGTGTAGGATTTCTGATTGAATCCAAAGGTTTGGATACTTTTAGCTACTAATGACTCATGATAGCATCAAATTTAGTAGAAGTTTCATCCCTGCCATGTGCATTCAAATTTCATCCATCAACCCCCAATGCTAATACATATAGCTAAATATACCTATCCATTTTGCACATAGGGAATGGATTTGGTTGTACTATATCTTCCAGGTAAGACTAAGCAATTCAAGTATATCTTTACTGCTAACAACTTCTTCCCAAATGGGTTGAGGAAATTCCCCTCAATGAATTCAAATCCAAAATCAACATTATCTTTGTCAGAGATAACATCATTACCAAATTTGGTGCCCCTCATACCATTTTCAGGGAAAATGGCTGTAACACCCTCAGGATATATTAATAAATTTAATATTTAATGCATAATACACTATGTCTCTACAAAACAATTGTTATTTTTATAACCAAGCCAATACACATAATTATTCCACTTTTTTTATATTAATTTTTAAAATATTACATTCACGGTAGCATTTAGGGTGAATTTTGGAGTCTGATAGAAAAAAATTATTTTTTGGGGCATAATAACCTACACATATGAATTTTAACTTACCCTTAGGAATAGAAATGTACCCTTATAAATAGTAATATACCCTTATGAATAGTATCCTCACCCATGGATGTATAGATAAAATTCAGGAACATTAAAAATGAAATAGAACATCTTATAAATTATTGATTATGTATTGGTATTTTTGTGAGTGATAAATATTCGATCATAGTTTTAAATTAATAAATGTATTTAAAATTATTTTTCATAAAATCTTTTTAAAAAATAGTTTTTGTCAAATTATTTTAGTATAATTTTTTGAGACCGTAGTTAATTCTTGAATGTATTAAAAAAATTAGTTTTAAATTTAAAATTTGTATTTTTCAATTAAATAATGATTTTATTTAAAAATTATGTTTCACATATTTAGAAAATAATTTTGGTAAAAGGGAATTCTTTTTTGGATTATATATGTCGATAATTGTTTAGGGTTATGCTTTTGGAATTTTTTTAAAATACTTCAATTTTAGGTGAATAGTAAAATATGATAATTTACGATAAATGCTAAATACATAGTTTATTGAGTCATAGGTGTTGTAAGGATGATTGTCCACATGGTTAAAAATCACATCCAAATATTACTATTATTGGTTAGAATAATCAATACTATTTATTTTCTTGAGAAAATTAATAAAATAATGATTAAGATATTCATATATTACTCCTCTCCTCCACTATAAAAATCCCCCTCACTCCCTCTTCTATTCACTCCTCTCAAGCCTTGTTTCCAGTCCATATTATACCCAAATATATCCCTATTCTCCTCCTACACGTCCATCATCCCTTGGTCTTATAAAAATACAAAATCCTCTCCCTTAAAGAGGCTCTCAAAGAAGATTAATTCAATAGGTAATTCTTATTTCCATTTCTTTTAATTTCTTTTCATGTTTCCTTTATTTTTATTTCTACCCTCACCTCTCCAAATATAAATTTTATGACTACTCCAGTACCTTAAATATAAATTATTTTTGTTATGATTATTTAATAAGTTATTCTCACCTCTCCTTTACCCATCTTTTATACTATTAGTAAACAACACCATCCGAGATGTGATAATTTAGCACATTCAAGGATGATGGGTCTTCAATTTCTGTTACTGTATTCAATTATAGTCATGAAACCATTATTATGGTTTAAAAAGACTATAATATATGTATTATTACTCCTCTATGGTTCTTGAATCTTTTTGTACAAATGGTTTTGATTTATAAATCAAATTTATTTTATTGTGTTCAAAAACTGCCAATTAACCCAAATAGTTATTGTTAATTAATTTATATAATGATTCATCTTCAATCTATGTTACCAAAGGAAATTTAAAACCATGTAACCTTATTTATGTTCAATAATAACATATAACTTCAATTTTGGACAACTATTCCCATTTACATGATTCTCCATTCATGTATATAAGTATACCGATCATGAAACAAACAGACCTGAACAATGAAATTGAACATCATAACCCATCAAAAATGAAATTAATGAACATAAAAAGGTTATAAATAATCAATTAATGTTATATTAGGTTTCTAAAATATTAATTAATGAAACCAAAATTTGATTATTCGTGTTATTAAGATCAAGAGAAGAACACCGTCAGACTTAAGGTAAGGGTTTCATCATCTCATTTCCATTTTTGTGAGATATTCCGTATTCACCACTATTAATTGTGTATTGTGTATGTATAGTACCAATTTAATTTTCATTAATTTAAATTTATATTTTTCTGATTGTTAATTTTGGTTCATACTGTTCAATTGATTACAAAGTTGTAAGTATTTTCTACACGAACCTCCATTTTTATTTGGGTTGCTCTTATTGTCTTCTCACCTCATTGAAATTATTATTTAATTTAATAAACTCCAAATAAATTCTATATGAATTATATATATATGTGTAAAAATAATAATCCTTCATTATTTTAGGGAGATCTACATGTTTTAAAATAATATTTCAAAAAATATTTCAAAATGTCATCCCGATTCAAGGAATTTCTAGAATTCTTACCTATTTTCAATTTCACTATATAATCTATTTTAATCATGTGTTATCTTTCTAAATTCACAAATTTAAAAATTTATTTTCAATTATTATTTTATGAAATCAAACATTCTTTCACGCATTAAAATCTCTTTAATGAATTTCTCAAACCACACTAAAATGTTCTAATTCTAAAGATTCTTTAAAAATGGTGTTTACATGATTTCAATTTACTGTGATATCATTTATTGTTCAAATGTAATATAGATTATCTTACCTTTATATTCTAGTATATACATGTTTAAAACCATATTTTTGACAAATTCTAATGATTTTCCAAAAGAACACTTCTTTCCAAAGTAAAAATAGATTTTTCTCACCTCACTTTTACTTTTATGAGATATATGTCTTGTTCACCACTTATTACATACATGTGGTTTATTTATATCCCATTTTTATAACATATAAAGAGTCTCCTTATTCTTGATATATTATAAGGTATTATGATTTGAATTTTTTAGGGTGGTAGGAGACACTTTAGAATGTGTAAGGATTATTTCCTCAAGAATTTCTCAATAGTCTCACTTAAAATTATCTTTATTTATGTCAACATCATTTGACGAATCTTGTATTTAATATATATATATAAATATATTATGATATAATATAAAATATGTTGTAGAAGGTTTTCTAATTAGTTTTAATTTGAATGCTCTACCTTGATACCATTCACCAATTTACTTCGAATGGTTAGTGTTTATGTTTATTATACGAGGAACGTTATTTACATTTCATATGTTTGTTTCAATATGAATATATATTATATTTGTGATTTTACCCATTCATAATAGGGATTCATTGGACATTGTATGTGTAGTGTGGGGCCCGCTATAGACCCTCTATTCATAGGTAGGTCTCATGAGAGAAACTATGTTCTTGGCACGAGGCCTTGACAAAATGGATATTTATGGTCTTGGCACAAGGCCTTAAAGACATGGCTATGATGTCCTACATTATGCATTCACTCATTATGAAACTAGTAACTAAAATATGATTTGTTTTCTTGACTAGTATAATACCCATTCTTATCCTTTATTATAGAATTATTTATTAATCTCTTATTCATACCATAAGATATTCAAGTTTATTTTTAGAGGCATCTATATTTAGCTATTCTCTATTCCTAATGTTTATTTTTATGAAATATTTAGATGTATTTCTTACCTTTAAAAATAATCTGATCTCACCCCTTTCTTATGTTTCATTTTCTGAGGACATGAAGAAGTTTATTATGAATGACATGTAGGTATAATATTTGAGTTTGGGTTATTCCCAATAAAACTTATATGTTGTATTTAATTTCAAATTTTAATGTTGAACCAATGTATGAATATGGTTTTACCAAACTACTAAAATAATCAGTCATTTGGGATATTACTTTCTTGAAAGCATGCCAATGTAATTATATAATGCATCAAATCCAAGAATCTTAGGTTGGGGTGTTACAGTTTTTATCAGAGAAGTTTAGTAGAAAAATTGGAACTATATTTAGAAAAGAGATATTAGGAAAAAATCCTATGATATAATGAATAATCCAATAAAAGAACATTCTATAATTTTTGTAAGGAATATATTATTTGAATCTTTCTAGAAAATAAATATCTTTCTGGATACTACAAGTGGACGTGGTTCTAGCACAAATGTACACAGGATTAACATCTCTAACTTGGTGTGTCAGGATTGACCTAGGTTAACCTCGTACATGAAAACAATATTTACTACTAACTTGGTTGGACACTCCCAGGGGATATTCTTAGAATAATTCACATTTTTGTTACAATCCATTATGAAGGATTTATTCCCCTGAAGTATCTAAAGATTATGGTTCAAGGATTTGTGATGCATAAATTTATGTTATGTACTATAACATGTTTAGGGTTATATAGAGTTAATAATTTTATGTTCTAATTTAGTATATGAAATTGATTAGAAATGGTTCCTAGAAAAAGGAATTACAACATCACCAATTCATGTTATGTAAATAGTAATATGGATTGTATCTCTTATGGTCTTAAACCATCATTTCAATGGAAGGTAGTCTTCCATGTATCCTCATCATATGAGGAAATAGTATCATGTGCTAACAAGTTATTTAAATAATCCTCTGAGTCCTATTGCATTGAAGGATAGAAAAAGAAGATGAGGATGATATAGAAAAATATAGATAAAAGGAAGAAGGGAAAGAAGGGTTTTCTCACATGTGATAACTGTGGAAAAAATCATCCCGATAAATGCCTGAAGGGAATGAGTGTTTGTTATAAGTGTGGAGAATAAGGACCCAAATTTCATGATTAAAATGGTAAGAATTTTTTTTACAATTTACAGTGCTTCAACTGAAAGGATATGGGACCCTATGTGAATCAATGTCCCAAGCATCACAGGAATATGCCCCAAATGTTGTTACTAGATAATGATCAAGGTAGGATACTTTTGAAGATGAATTGGAAGGATTAATATGCTTCATTAAGAATCATGTCATTTGAATATTTTATCAGCAATATATCATTTATAATAATTAAGGAATATATGAGGATTGTACTGCAATACTATTTAATTATGTATTTGGGGTCATATGATGAATTGTACCAATGATAAGTGGCTCAGTAGAAAGTTAATATCATTGGAAAGAACATGGTTGAGGAAAATACAACCCTAAATATTTTATTTATGATTAAAATAATGATGAAGAAATGATTGATCTAGATAAGTACTAACTACAGAAAAAATGATTACTGAATTATCGACAAGTGGTTTATACTATCATTGATGGAGTTTACAATATTTTTGGATATAAATAATTTATCCAATAGAATGTTTAAGGATAAATTCATATTTAGAATAAGGATTTATGGTCATTTGAGTTATTATAATATTTCAAGATGACACATGATGAAGATATTCACATGTTTGGAATGTAAAAATTTAGGGCTGCTTTATGTTGATTAATGAAAAATAAGGTAGAAGATACCTTGAGTAGGATAGATCATAGAGTCTTAAAATTATAAGGATTGACAAGGACCTTGTTTAGAAGAATATAACCAAGATAGATATTGGAATTATTCTTAATTTTTGGTTCATGATATTTTGGAAAGTTAAACCATTTATGAAATGTTTTATGTTGATCATTTTATGATGTTTCTGAGTTTAATGTCACCACACGATGCAACTTGTGTTAAGAGATTAAGTATATATAGTTCAAGTAAAAAAAAAGATAATATTGTGTTTAGGAAATAAAAACGTATATTTATACTCTTATAGAGTGGAATAATTCTAGAACTCTATGAAAAGAGTCTTAAAAAATAATGTTGTCATATTATCATTTTTTTTCAAAATGATAGTTTACGGTTTTGTGGTAATGATCTTTCATATGAGCATGTTCTCTATCACTTTCCATCAGAACATGATAGTTTTATTATTCTTCCATGACCATGTTATCCAATTATAATGTGTAGTTTTTTAGTAACCAACATATTTCCCTTTCCCTCTTATTAATGGGATATTTTAACTGTATGTGGGTTTCCCAGAATGGAATGTATCAACCATTAACTTTCAAAAATCTGTTTCCAAATTTTGAGGATGAAATTTTTGTATGAAGGGGACAATGTAACGCCCCAAGGATTAACAAATAAATTTAATATTGAATGCATAAAATATGGAGTCTCTACAAAACAACACTTTGTTATAACCAAGGCAATAAACATAATATTTTCACTTATGTGATTTGAATTTTAAAAATATGACATAAACGATTGCATTGGGGGTGATTTTTTGTGTTTGATAGAAAAAACATAATTTTTTGGTGAATAGTAACTTACCCTTATGTATAGTAACTTACCCTTATGAATAGTAAGTTTCCCTTATGAATAGTAATATACCCTGATGAATAGTAACCTCACCCATGGATGGATAGAAAAAATGTTCACCATTATAAATGAATTAGATCATTTTATAAATTATTTATTAAGTACCAGTATTTGTTTGAGTGATAAATATTTAATTACAGTTTTAAATTAATAAATGGATTTAAAATTCATTTTGACAAACTTTGTTCCTAAATAAATATTTTATTGTCCAATGATTTTGGTATAATTTTATGAGACTATAGTTAATTTTTAAAAGTATTACAAAATTAGTTGTAAATTTAAAATCTTTATTTTCAATTAAATAATAATTTTATTTAAAAATTAAATTTCATATATTTAGAAAATTATTTTGATAAAATAGAGTTATTTTTTTTATTCTACATGTCAAAAAATAGTAAGGGTGATATTTTGGATATTTTTCTAAAATACTTCAATTTTAGGGGAATAGTAAAATACGATAATTTACGATAAATGCTAAATACATGGTTTATTGATTCATAGGTGATGTAAGGATGATGTAAGACAAGTTGGTTCAAACTAATATGCACATGTTACAATTATTGGTCACCATAATAAATACTATTGCTGGTCTTAAGAAAAATAATAAAATAATGATTCAGATATTGAAAATTTACTCCTCTCATCCACAATAAAACCCCCATTACTCCCTATTCTCGTCACTCCTCTCAAGCCTCGTTCCTATTCCAAATTCTACCAAAATAACTCACTAAGCTTATCCCTCACATCCAGTAACCCTTGGTTTGATATAAAGTCCAAATCCTTTCCCCTAAAGAGGCTCTCAAGGATGATTAATTCAAGGGGTAATTCCTCTTTTCAATTCTTTTACATTCTTCTCAAGTTCCTTTATATTCATTTCAATATTAACTTTTCCTCATTAAAATATTATGACAACTATAGTAACTTAAATGTACTATAATGTTATTATGATACAGTAATAAGTAATTCTCCTCTCTCCTTCACCATTATTTTATTCTAGTAGTAAAAAACACCATCCAAGATGTGCTAATTTGTCACATTCAAGGACAATGGGTCTTCAATTTCTTTTACAATCATCAATTCTGGTCATTAAACCATTATTATAGTTTAACCTGACTATAATATATGTATTATGTATCCTATATGATTATGTAATTATTTTGTACACATTATTTTTATTCATAAATAAAAATGAGTTTGTTGTGTTCAAAAACTGCTAGTTAACCCAATCAGTTGTCAATAAATAATTTATATAATGATTAGTATTCAATCCAAGTAACCAAATGAAATTTACAAACATGTTACATTTTGGATTTTAACTATTAACATATAACTTAAATTTTGTACAACCACCTTAATTTTATATGATTCTCCATTCATGTAAATAAGTATACCGATCATGAAACAAACAGACCTGAATGATGAAATTGAACCTATCACCCCATCAAAAAGGCCATGAATGAAATTAATAAGGATATAATAAAATAATTAAATGTACATAAGGTTATTTAATTAGTAATTAATTAACCTAAATTTTATTATCCCTATCATTAAGACCAAGAGAAGTACACCATCAGACTTAAGGGATGAGTTTATTTATCTTAATTCCATTTTTGTGAGATATTTTGTATTCACTACTATTACTTGTGTATGGTGTATGCATACTTCCCATATATATTTAACATCCTTAACCTTTTTATTTTACTGATATTCAGTGTATGATTTAATTATTTTTAATTTTGGGGCGTAGGATTCAATTGATTACAAAGTTGAAAGTATTTTCTAGCTGAACCACCATTTTCATTTGGGTTGCTATTATTCTATACTCACCTCATATAAATTATTATCTATTCATATTTAATCATCATTAATTATGTGTTAATTTTATGTATATGTGTACCAATCATAATACTTCTTTACTTTATGGTGAGTCACATGTTTTAAAATATTCATTCAAAAAATCTTCTGAAATAAAAGCCCGATTCAAGGAACTTCTCGAATTATTAACTATTTTGATATTCACTATATAATCTATTTTAATACAAATTAATATTTATAAAAGAAGATATTTTATCATGAAAAATTTATTTTGGTTTATTTCTGGTTTTATGAAAGAAAATATTCTATTGCGCTTTAAAATCTATTTAATGAATTCCTTAAACCACAATAAAATATTTTAATTCCAATGCTTCCTTAAAATACTTTTTACATGATTTCACATAAGTGGTACATCATTTATGCCTCTAATATAATTTCAATGTACATACATTTTATTTTATAGGATATATTGGTTTACAATATTATTTCATGTTAAATACATATGATTTTCCAAAAGAACACTTCATTCAAAAGTAAAAAATGATTTTTCTCATCTCACATTAACTTTTATTAAGTATATGTGATGTTCATCAATTATTACATCCATGTGGTGTATTTACTTCCCTTTGGTATATCATATCAAGAGTCACCTTTTTATCATGATATTCTAAGGGATTATTATTTTAATGTTTCAAGGTGGTATGAGACACTTTGGAATGTTTATGGATTATTTCCTCATGAATTTTTCAATGGTCTCATTTAAAAGTTTCTTCATCTAAGAGAACATCAATTTTTGAATCTTTTATTTCATTTATAATTATCTCTTATGATATCATGTACAATATGTTGTTGGAGGGTTTCAAATTAGCTTGATTTTGGATGTACTATCTTGATACCACTCACCATATTACTCCGAATAGTTAGTGTTTATGTTAAATGATTGGAGAAAGTTACTTACATTTCATATGTTAGTTTAAATATGAATTTATATGTTTCTTATGTTCACCACATTAATATAATGAATTAATTGGACATAGGAAGTGATGGGTGGGTCCCACTATATCCCCTCAATGCATCGGTAGGTCCCACGAGACAAACTATGGTCTTGGCATGAGGACATGAAAAAATGGATATTTTATGGTCTTGTAATGAGGCCTTGACGGTATGGTTATGATGTCCCACGTTATGCATTATCTCATTATGAAACTAGTAATTTAAAGTTAATATTGTTTTTCAAATTTTATATTACCTATGATTATGCTTTATTATAATATTATTTATTCATCTCTTATTCCTACCATAATGTGTTCAGGTTTATTTCAAATGTAATTTGTTTTTAGTTATTCACCATGCCTAATGTATATGTTTATATAGTCTTTCACTGTATTTCTTACCATACTGAGCATCTGATCTCACCCCTTTATTATTTATCATTTTATCAGGACAAGAAGATGTTTATTATGAACGACCTGCAGGGCTAATCATAGAGTTTTGGATGTTCCCAATAAAACTTTTATGTTGTATTTCATTTCAGGTTGTAATGTGGATCCTATGTATGTATCTGGTTTTCCAAAACAACAAAAATACTCAGTCCTTTGGGATATTACTTTCTTGTAATAATTCTAATGTTATGAAATCAATCACCTTCTTTGAGAAACTGGGATCAGGGAATTACAATGGAACCAATTTCTACTCAACTAATTTGGAGAATCTATTCAGGAATACATTATGAAATCCAACCATTAATCCCACTACCATTAATCATAAAATGGATAGATAGAGGATTTTCACAAGACCCTATCAAACATACTCCAGAAGATGGTGGATGTGGATTAGAATTCTTGTCCATATAAGATCTTGCCTACATTAGGGATTATAGTACTACAAACCATATGGAAATACAAGAAACCCCATACTCATTGGTGTATGGAATATAAGTAGTACTTCCCATTAAGGTTATTTCTCCATCGCTTAATATATACCTTTGTGAGAAGTTATATATAGATGAACAATCCCAAAAAATACTATATGACTTGGAGCGACTAAATGAAATGATATGGAACGCCTTACATCACATATATGTCTATCAGAACCAGATAGAACATGCCTTTAATAAGATGGTTTGACTTCATTAATTCTTCCATGGAGAATTGCTATTGGTTTTTAGGACTCTGATGATACATAAAAATAATCCTCCAAATCTTGATCCAAAGTGTGAGGGACATTAATCAATACATAAGTTCCACTCTAATGGATTTTATTCATTAATTTCAATAGATGGTGAAATCACTAAAACTCCAACCAATGAAAGGTTCCAGAATATGTACTTCATGTAATCAAATAGAGTTAGTCTTAGCTATAGGATGTTAAACTGTATAACACCATTTAAATCAATGTTTCATGATGTTAAAATACATATCATCATTGTCATTTTCACATGACAATAAACTTCATGACATATGGACAGTGCTGTAAGATGTTAATCTACATAACCCCAAATGTCCTCACCACATGCCATTAAACTATATGGTTATTGTCTCCCATATTTTGACATTAATAAATCCCCAATATACCATGAGTATACACTCATTGTGATCCCTAAAAAGTTTATTATCTTCCACGTGAAAACCACCCTCACCTCATTGCCACTACCTAGTGGCACTTGAGCTCCATTTCTCCTTATGTTTTGATTTAATTGTGCATGGGGAATAACATTCAATAACTATGTGTGTCTTCAATCTCACTCTTTGAGATATGTAGTCATTCATGGGTCTTATCCTCTAGTCCATCCACAATGTTTCTTTCACATCAGGTGACCTCACATCCTCTATGAGTGACGATAAACTACACAACTCACTAGGAACTATGTATGGATTGATGATCATTTCAATGAGATATGTATTCATGCTAGGATCTCCAATCCTGGACCCAGCCATGACCATAAAGAAACAATTTTATTTTCCTAGTGTATGAACCAAATTTATTTTTGGAATTATTTTAGAAAATATGTCTTGATTCTCATACCATTTTGTATCTTGAGCCAAACCATTATTCTAGAAAAAATATGACAAATATTAATGCCCCATTCCTCACATCAAACCTCATTTTCTGTAGGGAATTTTGTCCAGAACTATGTGTGGATTGATTCTTTCTCCAACAAGATATGTAGTGAAACCCATATCTCCTATCTTGGGTCCAGCCATAATGTTTTAAAAAAGTCATTTGACCCCTTGTGTGCATTAATCAAAACAACATAGGAAACATTTTCAAAAAACTACCCATGGATTGATTCTCACCCTATTGAGATATGTAGTGATTCCCCAAACTCCAATCATGGTTCCATTAGAAACTATATTATTATCCCTCTTTACTTCACTTTCATGAATCAAATGTACATAGGAAGCCTCTCTAGGACCATGTGAGTCTTGATTATCACTCATATGAGATATGTTGGGACATCCAAACATTCATTATTGGGAACAACTATAGTATTTACATAACATAACATCAGTTCACCTCCATCCTTACTGGATGACGTTAAACTGATTGGAATTCAAAGGACTTCATGTGGCTTGATTATAATTCTATTGAGATACATATTGAAACCAGGGTTATATCCCCTGGTATAGCTGGAATTTTAAATTATACACTCCCTGTGTATGGATCAGACTTGCACGGGGAATTTTTTCAAGAACTATGTGTGGATTTATTCTCACTAATATGAGACACACATTGAAACCCCTAATCTCAATCATGAGCCTAGTAAAAACATGATGCAAATAATTTCTATTTTATCCCATGTATGAGTTAGATATATTCAAGGAGATTCAATATGAGTTCTCATCTTATGTATGAACCCATATTCCAAGAAGCTCCTATTATCATCCACTTATGAATTCAATCAGGGTGAGGAAACTTTATTTAAGAAATACATATGGCTTGATTATCAACCCATTGATATACGTAGTGACATCTAGATCATCAATCCTAGCCCCATCCACATCACATCATATAACATCCCCTACTATCCCATGCACAAGTCAAATCTATATGGGGAGATCCTATACGAGTTCCCACTTTATGCATGAACATGTATTTATTAGAACTACATAGGGATTTTTTATTACTCCGACAAGATATATAGTGGAACTGGGGCCTTACACCCTTTTCCAAACACAATATTTCTTTTAACATTGGAATCAACCACATCCTTTCTGTAAGATGCTAAACAGCATGACCAACGTCCCCGATGCATGACTTCAAACTGCACGGTACCTCTAGAACTATGTATGGATTGATTCTCATCCCATTGAGATATATTGTGAATCCTATACCTAAAAACCTATCCCCATATATAAGGAAAGATGAAATCCCCCTATCTTGAATACAATAAAAAATATATGTAGGATCTTTTATTTGGTGTACTCTCCTTAGAGAGACCACCAAGGAAACAAAAGATGTCCTGATTCTACATATGAGTCAGATCTATGCAAGGGACTCCAAATTCATAACAAATATTGGTCCAAATACACCCCTTGTGTATTGGATGTTTCCCCTTTCACATATCATACTCCAAATATTGAATACTTTCATATCTTCATAATCATTCCATAGCTTCTAGTGGAAGAATGTTTGATACTTGATAGGTCATTTACCTGACTATGCAGTACGTTACCCAGTTTTACTTAAATAATTCATCCACATAATGATCATGATAGCCTAAGGATGCCAATGTTTTACAATTTAGTACATATTTTAGTTAGACATTCATAAAACATCCCCATAACAGGTTCTTCAACCACGAGAAACTTCATTCTTGGGAGAAGCCTCTTCTGTCCCTTCAAGCTGGGATGATGGTATATTGGAACATGAAAATTAGTGGTTATCCCTTATATATTTTCCCCATATACATATTCTTTACCTAAAAGTCTCTATGATCATAGTTTACACTTTCACCATTCACATGTTCAAATCATACTTGAATAATGTTTGACCATTTGACCATATATCATCCATTATTTACATAATATTATTTTCCTATTCATATGATCTAATACTTTAGGAACCATACATACTATTATTGGGTAATACATTAATAGAAAATCCATTTCCCTAATTCATTGTAAATTATAACACAGAATACCCATCCCTTATTTAGGTACTTTTTCCTCCGATCACACTATATGCTTGGAGGAATCCGAATCTCTACAAATAGTCATTGGATTTTAGTGATAGAATGTCATAATTATTGAGAGATACTTTACCTTACGATGTAGTACATTACCCAATTGGCCTTGTATAAATATGTCCACACAACTATCATGTCAGCCTAAGGATTCCATTTTTTGACTATGTAGTACATTCCCTAACTGGCCTTGCATAAAACAGTCCCCATAATAGGGTTTTTTAATTAGTGGAAACATCTTTCTCATAGGATACATCCTCTAACATCATTTTCTCTTTTTCCTAAACCTCACATTGTATAAAAAAAATCCCAAATCCACATCTTAAAACATTCTCCTTACATACCTGAATATAATATCACATTTCCATAAACATTAACAAGAATATGAAAACTGTCCAACCATTGGTCAAAGATAATGACTGTAAAATAAAATCCCCTAATGTCCATGATGGATGACCCTAAACTGCAGATTCCCTATTGTCCTTTATAAATGAATTTAAAATTCACAACACCTAATGTTATAACTACTTGACTTGAAACTGTACAACCCCTAATGTTTTTATTTCATGAATTGAATCTGTACAACCCTTAATGTCTATATTGGATGACCTTATATTGAACAACCCCTAATGTACTTTCTATTTTAATTTAAATTGAACAACCTTTAATTTTCTTACTATATTACTTTAAAATAAACAACCCCTAATTTCCTTACTTTAGTACATTAAACTGCACATCCCCTAATGTCCATGATGCGTGTCTTTAAACTGCACAATCCCTAATATCCTCGTTGTATGAATTGAAACTGCACAACCCCAAATTTCCTTGCTACAGGACATTAATCTAAATAGTATAATGTCTTTTCTACATTACTTTAAATTACACAACACAATATCAGAAATCCCCTTTCTGAAATAATGGACCATACTTCCCACATCAATTTCATGTAGGAGTGGCTTCCTATTCATCGCCTAAGTCGTAATAGATGATTCCTTTATTCTGACTCATATTTCCCTGGAAAAGCCACCCATTTTGGAACTGAGACATCCAAATATTAAACTTTATTCCTTAATCAATAATGGAATATGAGAATTTTTGAAAATTACTTTACCAAACTTTTTATTAAATTCCACCAATTGGACATAACTCTCCCACATAACGAGCTTGTCATTCTAAGGATACCACTACTTGACTATGCAGTACAAACCCTAGTTGGAATTGTATAAAACATTAATCATAATGGGTTTGTAAACCAATGGTAAATTCATTCTCCAGAGATACATTCCCTATTATGAAATACCATTTTTTAGATCTAGAGTTCAAAAAATTGGCTAATGATTCCCCTTGGAAGTATCTAAATAATATCGAAACATTCCTAGCCATCAACCGTTGTTTGAGGTATACTTTCAAAATTCATGGTCAAAGCTATTCATCCTAAAATATTATATTTTTTAGTATGAAATTAAAGACATTAAATTTCTCACAAAAAGATAAACATTACTCACCAGGTTGAAAACCCACAAAGGGAACCCTGAAAAAAATTTGAGCCTCAACTCGCTAAAACTACACTCTGTATTGTTTATTAAATGTCAAAAAATTAAACATTAAAAGGAATAAATCATGTTAGGGTAAAATCTCAAGAAGGAAAAAGAGAATAATAATCAAAATCCAAACCTGACCCACTATGTCTCTTCCATATTGAGATTTGAAAAAAATTATAGTGATAAAAAAAGGAAAAATGTTTATTGGGTTTTCCATACAACCCTACTAGTAGTTGAACTATGCTCACTAGTCCTCTTAAATTAGGTAAACTTTTAGAGCACCCACATCCCAAACATTGTAATTATGATTAGATGGTATTAGAATATAATTTTATGAAAACAATATTTGAAAATATAATTATAGGAAAAAAATATGGGCGAAGACATATATGTTTGGAAATAAAATTATTTTCATTTATAGAGAAAAATCAAAGGAACATCCAGAAAATTGAGTCTCTCTAACTTATAATAATAATATCATTTGATATAGTTCTTAATTTGTTAAATGACCTCATGATCCCCATCAACAACTTGTGGATGTTCAGTTAGCCAACCAACATTAGTCTCATGCTGATGAATCACTTCTCTGGTAGTTACAAAAGAATTTGTACCTTATTATTTGTATTCTCCTAATAAATAGGGAATTTGTTCAAGTTATCCTTGAGTAGCATCCAAATCATGTTGGAAACATAACACTTAAATGTAATTCTCCATGATTTTCTATTTAAATACCACCAACTTTGGGTTTTAGGTGGACTCTACATGGGATAGTGCAACTCAAAAATCATCAACATTGGTGAGAAATTTGGTCTTTGTAATGTCTTGCTGAAGATTATACACTTGTTCCAACTGAAGAATACCCTCTTTCACTATAGCATGAATTGGATGGTAATCAAATACACTAAATCCTGACATGATTAATTGAGCTGAATGATGTTATATTTTAATAGTAAGTTCCTCGAGGGGAACCTCAAATATTATCTTCCATATATCTCTCCAAGCCTTGTGATGTAAAATATGGAGATTGTTCTACAACTCTAGATCCAACATAGAGTACCTATAATAAGGAGGAGTATACTCCAAGATTATTGAAAACAAAAAAGTTTCATATTCTTCCTCATCCTAAATTGTGGATGCCTTCCCTTTTGATGTTAGTAGAGTTGTCGTAGAAGTTTTTACCTCATACCCCTCCACAAAAGTTGAAAATCCTATATGATGAATTAAATTCATTTTTAACTGCAAAATATTAGAAATAGTGGGTGAAAATTCACAATAGTTGGTGATATTTACCTAATAGTAGGTCAACAACTTGAGAAGTTTCCTTTCTAGGATTTGAAACCTCAGTGGTTTCTCTTATCACTTCTTGTTGAGGGACACTCCCTTGGACCTACCCAAGATTCACTAGATGAGCCCCCGAGAGGCTTCTTGTTTTATGGTATACTTGAGATGGTTCCCCCTAACTAGTGGTATTGAATGTTATTTCAATATCGTTTCCCTAGACCATCATAAAAGATGTTTCTTTGGATGAAGTCGTGCATTACAAAAAATCATGATTGGATAATCTGGCATAAAAATAATCCTTATATCGAAAATAAATACTAAAATCCATTTGGATCTATATATATAGTTCTTTTAATTCTTCAAAAGTAGTATGAATATTATAATGTTCCATTATTTCATCAAAAAATATCCCAATATTTATTATTGATTCTATATACATCCCAAGCCGCTTGTTAATCTCACCCATGGGAACACTTGGAAAAATTTGTCCATGACCCTCATCTAATGACTTGGGACCCCGAATACCCTCCTCAGTAATAGTCGTAGGGTCAACATTAGTCATTATAGGATTGTATGGTGCATGAGATGAACCTGAAACATTATAGAAATAATAATCATTCATTGATATATAGCCCCTCCTAAAACAATTATGATATACTAGAGGCCTCCAATCTCTCTATAATAGTGATAAGAGTAGTTCAAGGAGAAAATGATATATTCTCTAGCCTATAAGACTATTTATTCAAAGGATCTATTTCATCGGAAGGAATCAATTCTTGTTCCAAAGCACCCACTTCGTTTCTTAGATAATCATTCATAACATTCTTACAGAAAAAATTAGAAGGGGGTCCTTCCATTATAAGAAGTTTAAACATATTCTCTAGATAAAGTCGAAATTAATGAGTTAGGAGGACTTTCCTTTATTGAAAACGTGTTTAGCCACAAATTTCACCATTCATAATTATTTCTGATTCGCCTTCTTCAAAGGAGGGCTAGCATCAACCTCCCAAAAAATAGGTATCATAGGTGGGAACTATTTCTCCATCTCATCCATCGTGGGATATTAGCCTAGAGGTAATTCAACGGATTTATGGAGTGACCTAGTAACCCTGATTGCATTAATATTGTGGATATACCATGGAAATAGAACCTCAGTTGATTTTCATTTATCTAGATAAAAATTAAATTGAATTTCCCTTGAGTAATAATAGTTTGTCTATAATATAATGGAAATGAAGAAAAGATTTTGCGAAGAAGGATAATTACATCTTCAGGATTGATAAAGTCACTCCATTCCTATAAATCTGAATGATTTATCCCCTAAAATGTGACATGATCTATCTTATCCTTCACTCACCTTATTGCAGGGACCTAATTTTCAGTTTCATAGATGAGTATCTATAGCTCCGGAATATGGATTCCTACTTCAATCAGATTATCCTCGATGTGAATACTAGACGAGGCTCGATGATCTCCTATCCTTGGAATATGCAACCCTTCACATAGGATCTCCATCATGGTTTCAAAAACATAGGAAAATTCTTATCATATTTGGACCACCTCTGGACACATTTATTCAGAATACGTAATGTCCTAATGATAGGATGTTTCTGTATCCCTAGACATGATGGGATTCCCAATTATTACCATTCGAGATAGTGGATGATAAAATAGAAACCGATTATCTTCTTGGTTGTTGTGACTCGACCACCAAGGTGAAACCTCAGTTAATGGTGATCATGTATCCCTCTTGATTCTGGTAGGTGGATTTTATCATGGACATGGTCTTTTTGATGAACCATGAACCTCATCATCCTCACAATAAATCTCTAATGACTCAGCCTCTGAATTAGATAGTGCACCTTCCAAACTAGAAGGTTCTTTCCTACTCAACCTCTTTATTCTAACCAAAGGAACAACATTGTCTTACAATATTCAGGTTATGATGTAATCCAAGATTCAGTATACTAGGTAGTCAATCTATTTTTTGTATCACCTACATGTTTATCAATCACCACCATTATTAGTTACAAAGATGTAAGCATCCATGAATATTGATCCATCATCAGATGTTATTCTAAATAACATGCATCATAGGGGATATGGTAATTACTTTCATCAATTTGAATTAGTGTGAAAATTGGTAAGGATTATAGGCCTTGCATATGATTTCACTTCCAATCTTGGATGCCAGTACACCATCCCTCAAGGCTTGCATATATGACCTTATCTATATGTTGGCTATCCTATTATCAAAAAAACTTCCCATGGACAGATAATCACAGAGGAAGATGTTGAACTCATTAAATAAACTCATTCTTGTTCAAATTTCCTAATGTTTTAATGATAGGATAATGATACCTAAGAAATCCTAAAAAAATGTTCTAAAAAAGACCCCGAGGACCTAGATACCTCTCTACATAGTATAAGTCCTAAAATGAGTCATGATCTATCCCCAAAATACTAGGAATTTTTCTATAATTCTGAAAGGATACTTCCCTCAATGAATGTGAAACAAAATATGGTGGATGTTTTCCAAAACATGGGTGGCCAACCCCAACATTTTCTTCTATTACATCTTTGATTCTACAAAAAATGTTCTAGAACTTATACCACATATATAATCATGCAAAAGAAATTTATAAATACTGATCCACATGGCTAGAAAACATACGATACATGTCTTGGTAGAAATTTTGTGGTTGATTTCATATCGCTGCTTTTCAAACTATCTTTTTTCTAGCATCATCCAGAAGGTTTTAGGTTCACTTATTTGTACCACCTTTGGATAGATCGTTGGATATTTTCCCTTAGGGCCTTCTCCACCTATTCTCCAATAAAATTTCCATCCATATCTCCGGATTAACATCCCCTCTTACATGGGGATTTGTATCCTTGATATTTTTGGCTATTTTCAGTATCTGTCATGCTAAAAATGGAGTCCTCTCTATTACATTCCACATTGCCTTTGGAGGAATTAATTCATCATATATATCTTAAAGGATTGGAGCCCCAAAGATCTTGTGAATATCCCACAAAATGATGCTCACTTCTCTATGTGTCAAATGGAAAGAATTCGTATGTGGACTCCACAAAATCAGTAGTTATGGAACCAAATATCAATTTCTATATAGGTAGGTTTTATCTACCCATATATACCTGTAAATATTAATGCATTCCATATCATATTTACACTCAGCATAGGTTTTACATACCTAGTATTCCCACTTCAATATTAGATTAAAACACCATATTGTGAAAAAGTACCAATATTTATTCTATCCCTTTGATTGACCTATCTGTGAATCTCTAAAAATTGAAGAATAACAATGTGGATTTAGTTTGAATGTATGCGATTTCATATCTAGAGAACAAATGAATTTATGCATAAAATGGGCTTCAATTGTTGTCCCAAAATTAATATATGTGCCTTCATTGGAAATGTTTGTGGATGAGAAGTTATTATGGTCTTCAAACCAAGATATGAGGAGATAATTCATTAGATCCAGCATATAGACTTCCCATAGATGGTCATAACTATAAAGTGTTTTATAAGTAATCTTTGGAAAATAATGATGATATTTATTCAGATACCATACCAGATCAGGAAGAATGGTATCACTGGTGTTCTAGTAATCATGCCCTATGATATTTAACATTTCCTTAGTTTTCTTACCAGAGATTTCATTTGCAGTTATTATCGCATTGGTATCCATTTAACCTAAAAATTATTATAACAACTACTTTAGAATAGGTTTATTTTTTAAAAATGAAAATATGGAAAATTTGTCAAAGGTATTGTCACTTGAAAGTATACGAAGCATGCATGTGTTTCTCTCAAGGTTCAACATGATAGTATCTCTCTCAAATATATATAGTATATACATGTGAAAAATATTCATCAAGAAAATATTTTGAGTGAAATAATTTCATATGGATGGTTTGAATTTCTGAATCACGATAGTTTTCTAAAAAAATTGAAGACTATTTTTATTGATTAGGAACTTTACCTACACAATATGATTATATAGAATACCTATGAAAACAACCATGAAATGATGATTGTGAAATAATTCTATCTTTTTCATCCATTTACAATAGGATTAGACCCTCTTTTTCATTCAGATCCAATCCTAAGGGGAGGGATTTTTTTTACACCTTGATTCATCACGTAGATGAAAAAATGACAAATGGAAATTCCTTAGAGAAAGGAAAAGAAAATATTTGAATAATGTAATGAATAATAGATCCCCAAAGAGAAAATTTCTTAGGGTACCCCCAAGTAATGTCGGCATGAAATCACCTGTGCAACACCCACTTAGGTGACTAAACACCTTCACCTAAGGTCTCATATTTTTCTATAAATAGACCACTAGGGTCATCATTTGTATGGATGAATTTCCCAAAAGGAAAACTACTACTCTAATATCCCTAGTACATCATTCAAGTCCTCTAAAATCTCCATGGTTGTTTTCTAACACCTAATGAGAGAGAATAATAGGGGGAGAGTGAAGCTTAAGTCCCAAGTGGTTTAAAATAAATAAAACTTGAGCAATTAATTTCCCCTAGCCCTTTATTTAAGAAGAATAGCGTGAACACCCTTCCTAAAATAGGAATTTGAGATAATACCGTCTAGGAATACCTATAGAGACTCTTGAAGTATTGAGATAAGATTGGCCTATGTCTAGTAATTCAGGTTGTTCATCACCTAAGATGCCACCAGTTTTCCCAAGTCCACTTGTGTAGTGCACCCCTACGCAATCCTTCTTGCTTGAACTCCCCTTACTACTTTTACAACCCATCCATTATGAATTTCTAAAATCCACTAATGGAAGGCAAATATCTTATTTGGATCCCTTTTTTGAAAGGAACCTTGTTCAAACATCCATCAAGACCTACTAATTTACAAATCCTTATGGAAAGCCACTTCAGCCTGTCTCCCATTTGGATTTGGATTTCTACAGTCAGAGGTTTCCTACAATTATACTACTAGATGTTAAGGATCAATGAGTCATCTATAGAATTGGATATCTACAATCACATATATCTTTATTATATGGATTGGTTTGCGGAGTTCCCAACCTCATATTCCAATGATAGGAATGTGTTCACCAGTTGCCATCTCTGAGATCCTGATCCTCTGGTCCATAGTAGAGAAGGAGAGGATTATTATTTCATTTCATTTAGATATGGAATTACATCCAAATCCCTTAATACACATCATATTTTAGTATATCCATTCTAGTTTAGGCCCCTATCTTTTCATGTAGGAGGTTTCACTTTTATCTCCTCTCTGCCTCCTTTCCACTTAGTCAGAGAGGGGATGGGTACCCGAGATGTCTCCCTGATCACCTTTTCATACTTGACCTTCATTAATTAATTAACATGGAATATCATTTAATTAATTGTTAACATAGGTATGTGTAGTAGCCCAAGCCTCATCCCCATAGCCTCGAACTCTTCCATGGTCTCCTCGATATCTTCTACCACAGTCCTCCTCCTCTTGTATCACCAAAGGAAGGAAATTGTGTGGTTTTATGAATCTATAACACCCTCTTATTACTAACACTGAGAATAAATCACATGATCTTAGAGGTTTTTAATGATCATGACATACACAAAAACCACCTGAATAAATGAAATATAAGAACTCTAATTCCCAGCATAACAAAGATACGTAGGAAGCCTTATCAAGGACCCAAAAATAATTCCCCTCTCAAATGGGCCTCCAAATAGGTATAATTACAAAATCATATTGAAATAAAATAGATTTTATTACTACCGTAAAAAGGATATATAGGAAACCCACTTTAGGTCTGAGCACAATTGGTATCCTCATTAAGAATAGGACCCAAATCATAATTTCCTTAATTCAGTTATCCCCCTTTCGTTTAAACATTGAGTTAAGACCAAAAAAACCATGAGTAAAAAATAATACATCATAGTCCCTTTACGAGGGATACGATTCTCAATAATAACCCTAACTTATCATCTCAAAGGGCCATACTCCCCTACGAGACATACCCTAGAGGGACTCCATAGGCATGGGTCTTTACTGATGAACTATGTAGTATTTGATTACCATCCAAAAGAGATACCTAGGAAGACTCCCTAAGGTTCAAATCCAACTATTAAACCAACCCTATTATTTTGTGTTAAATCCCCAGTAGGGTCTTATTTAACATGGAATCTCATATCCATTTCATGTTTTTTGGGCCATTTCTGCATAATTCCCACACTAAACATCGACTAGGCACCTTCCACCAAGATGTATTTTCTTCATGACGTTAAACTATATAGTTGGGTCCTCATCATGAAACCTTATATGGTATGATGTTACCTATTAAATGGCATAAAAACTACATTGTTTATGATTCTTTTCACAAGGATATATAGGAAGCCCATTTATCAGTTCAATCCTATCATCGTACAATTCCAATATCCCTAGATGAAGATAAAATTTAGAGTTACACTCATCTACCTGGATGAAAATATACATTACTGTTACCTACTGTGTTACTATAAATCCAGAGTCCTGGTAATAAAAATAAAATAACCTTCTTGTAGAATATGAGTAAATACCATTGATAGACAACCTCAGATATATATCGATACACCAATCAATGAATAACCTTAAATACATACAGATGATTCTATATTCCACATATGATTATAATTGATTTCTAATTTGGGATGATTCACATCATTTTTATTAATTAATTAAGGATTAATTAAAATATCCTAAATCAATAATAGAGTCATATAGTAGGAAATAATTCCCCCCCAAAATGGTGTGATGATCCTGACTTCCCTCTTCCCAACTAATGTGAGTTCTTACACATCATCGGTCAATATCCCTATTGAGAACCTAGCTTAGGAAAGTAGGTCCCTATAGATATATTACCATTGGGTGTTTTGGGTTCCACAAACAAACTTGTTGGAAACCGTTTGGAAATAATGATTTCCCCAATGAAGATACATTTATGTCAGAAACAATCATTGTGAAAGTATTTCACAAAAATATATTAGTTTCATTAATTCCATCATTCATTTTGGAAAAGTAATTTTAGTATCCTAAAAAACTAATGTCTTGATGGAATTATATATTAGATATGGGTATATTCCATTTACTTATCACGGGGTACTGTTATTCTATGGGTGACTAAACGCATGTAATTTCAATAAAATTTCTAATCAGATTAAAAAACTAGCTCTAAGCATGGAAAGTGAAGGCTTCCTTAATGGATAGAAGAGTTTTCTTGTCATGTTTACTATATTCTTGGATATGGTTTATTGCATCATGATTTATTAATATACCATGGATATAGTAAAAAATATAAATTCGTGGATCAAATTACTATTGTTGGAGTGGTAGTATACCTGAATGAAACATAATCAATTTTTCTTAGAAAAAATTGCATCAAATGATTACTTATGGAGGAGTGGGAATCAATATCATAGACTAGTTTAACGAGTCTGCACTAGATTAGTTTACTCGGAGCCTCATCAATAGTAATTTTAAATCCTCAAGTTTACTAAGATCCATATTCTTGGAGAAACTTAATCAAGGTAATATTTCACATATTGAATCATCTATATAGCCTGATGTTTGGGCATCATGCTAGAAGATCACGATCTACTCTAATTGGATTATTAATAAGAAAAATTTTCCAAATAGTTTTCTTGAAATCTAGTCAGGATCCCCTCTAATTGATAAATTTAATACTTAGGAATCCTCACTAGAATCAAAAATCAATTTTTATGATTTCTTTGGCGACCTTCAACTATAAATATTGGATGATGTATGGAAGATTATAAATGGGTAAAAAAATTTATCAGGTGTAAAAATTTTGATTTGGGAACTATCCAATAATATTATTCTAAATAGTCAATTATTCTATCCATTTTCTACTCCATGTGTGAATCATGGGTTTGATTGGATCAAGGAATTCAAATAATCCAAGATTAGTCGACCATGATAGAATATTATTTGGAGGAATCCACATAATATAATATATATTGATAATTATATATAAGTATTTCACTCCTCTATTTGTTCTAGGTGATCCTTATACATTAAATATAGGGAAGACATTGATCATGCCTTCCTCAGTTTCATGATGGCTTTGTTGAGATTCACCCCTGTGTATGATCAATTTTAGATGTTGGTACTAAGAGTTGAGCTACGTGATTTTATTATTCACGTAGTCATCAAAGTAACTTTTTGTCCCCATTTATAGAATATAATACCAATTGCAATAGGCGAGTTGATTCAGGTGATATGGTTTAGAAATAATTATTTGTTGAATTGTGGTGTTATCTTTAGCATTCATTTCTTGATTGTGAAGGTAATGGTCAAAATTATAGAGTCTAATTTGGTTTAGATTAATCACCATGACAATAATATTAATAATTTTACATATATGAGAATATTTGGTATTTTTAGAAGTTATATACCCTCATAAAGAACATTGGATGCGGTTTGGAAGCCACCATTTAAAAATTATAAAAAATTAAATTCATATGGGGAATTGAAAGGGAACCCGGGCCCATTAAGATGTAGTGTAGTATTTTAGGATCATCGTGGAATTATTATTTATTTTTTAAGGATAATGAGGATTGAAAAGACACCTTGATAAAAAAATACAAGTAATAATTAATGTTATCTCTTTTTCATTTTCTATGGATTGAAGCAATTTAGGGTTTGATAGTGACTCAACTTCTATCATAAAACCCATTATAAATGGTACATTACATTATGCATGGAGTCTTAGAAATCAGTTGATACAATGCGTAGAAAATATTATGGGCCTTAACATCATCATCACACACATCTACCAAGAGTAAAATTATTTGATGGATAGTCATGATGACAATGGAATTTATAAGACCCTAACATGGCTAGGTGAACTTCATTCTGAATTAGTTCAGAAACTCCAATGGTATTCTACTTAAATTACTATATTCAGATATCTACCATGCATTATTTTTTATAATAATATCATTGGAAACTCTATCCAAGGAACCTCATAAAAATGTAATTTTCAACTATGTTTGTAATTTTTTAATCTAATTAATAATATTTTATCATTTATTATGTTAATCTAAGTATATAATAATGTAATTATATCTAAATTCTTTTTCTTGATATGTCATGACCATGGTTTTTGGAAAAATTCACAAACCTTTTTTATTTCACATAGGTTTATTAAAATATGTTGGGATTTTATTTTTTTTAATGTTCACATGGAAGGCATATATATGGTTCATCATTATGTGATATATTTTTCTATTATATCACTCTAATTAATTGAGTATTTTTTTATATCTCTTAAGATCAGGATATGACACATATTGTTAGATAAGTCCAAATGGTCATAGGGAATGGGTTGTTATCTCAAGGTAAAAATTTTATGGATTGTTAGTGGTTATACTAGGTCAAAAAGGGTATGGGATGTGAGTGTATTATACAATTCCAAAAGGTTTTTGGACATGTTTTATTATCCCAATTACCCTATCTATTGAGTAGTTGGTTAACCTTGTCAATTATGATATGAATGTATTTCTGGTTAACTGTAGATGCTGAAAAGCGCTGAGGTGGTGAAGAAAGTTTCGAAATGACCAAGTGAAGTCCTATTCAGACCCGAAGACCCAGTTCGGGGGTCTAGGAGGTGTTGCGTGAAAAAAATGGTGAAGTGCGCGAAAAAATGTGTCATGTGTGAAAAGCACAAGGATTCACGAAGAGTCCTCAGTGCAGGAACAAAACAATTTCACGCCCGCGCCCTACGTGGTTGACATTTCGCGTCGCCGACTCTGTCACACAGTTATTTCGCGCTGACCTGTATTTCTCACCCACGGTTGCCAATAAATAGAAGGTTACACCTTCCTTTTTAGGGAGGAAGAATATGAACCGGCTCTCATGCACATAATCGACATTCCATGCCCGTGCAATATGGCCTTCAGGTATGGTTATTTTCACGGCCAGTGACCCTGTTGTCCACCTTCACACGAGATCCCCTTTGGATTAGACTAAATTCGAATACCTTTAGGGTTTTCCCCTTGTACACAATTCTTTCCAATGCACACAGGCTGCCCGATTTCAAGCAATTCCTCCCATTGCGCGAATCCCTTGTCCTTTCATGCAGCCTCTGCTACTTGCGCACAATTCATTGTCCTTTCATGGAACACCTCTTCCCCCCCAATTACGTGCAAGAATCCATGATTTCTCACCAGCTCGAGGCTTTTCGCACTAGGTCCCTTTATTTCGCGCAATCCTCAAGGGATGCGTGTAATTCCCCCAGGGACCTTCACCACGGTGCTCCCTAGGCTCCCCCTTGCGCGAGCACCCGATGCCCTTCTTCTGGGTACCATTTTTAGGTGTCTTGTGAACCTCAGGCATCTACGTCATACATGGTTTTCCTGTACTACCCTCTAGGCTTGTACAAAGTAACTTCAATGTCCCTTGGACAATTCTTTCTATTGCGTTTCTTCGCCTCGTGCTTCTTTACATAGGCAAACTAACAGTTATTGCTTCTTCACATAGCCACACTAATGTGGACCCCTCAATGGTTCCCTCTGCGACACCCCCACACCACGGCCTTGCCGATGGCTTCCCTTCCACAAGGGACAGAGGGCACCATTTATGTATGTCCTAGGGGTGAGGAGCAAACCCACCTCGTCCGAGCAGAAGGACATTAAACTGCCAAGAACCTCATCCTCAACACATGAAGTTAAACTGTGACCTGGCCTCGTGCCTCGCACGCAAGGTACCCCCACCTTGGACATTCTCCACGCCCACTCGTCTCCACAGGGATGGGATAACCCCTCACAAGGGATGATATACTCTTTATTGGAGCAATGTTTTTCCACGGGGAAGGGTAGACACCTTGGTGTAAGACCCTAACCTTTCTTATAGGAGGTATCACCCCTGTTCCTCTTTACTCCCTCAGTGCCAAAGCCAGCCAAGGGCATGATGGGGAACAATGATCCTCTTTTCATCTTCAGTCCCCAAGGCCAACGAAAGGCATAAAATGGAACATGTATCCCCCTTTCTTCGGTCCCAAATCCCTCTCCCGCTGCGCTTTTTCACCCTCAGGCCTCCATCCTGGAGTAATCCCCGACACCATGTGCTGCTTAAAGCGTAATCCCCTCTCCATTTCCCATGGACGTACCATTCGCGACGTGATCGTCAGGTCTCTGCTGTCTCTTGTTTCTCACACCAAGGATGACTCCTGTGAGATTAGTGTGAGCACCGATCATGACACACCTTGGGAGGCCTCAGAGCGTATGCCCCAAATGCCCTCATCTGAGCTATAGGACGTTAAACTGCCAAGCACCCTCGTCCCGCATGACGTTAAACTATATACCTGAACTACGGGGACATTGATCCATGTCAAGGCATGGTAAGTAGGAAGCCTCCACGATGTTCAAGACCACCACCCGGTCGTTCCAACCATCCTCACGTTGGTTCACCAACACCTTGGGCCTCCTCAGAGTGTAAGCCCGAATCCATCCCGAAGTACATGGAATTTTATTCGTGCTAAGATGTGGTACGTAGGAATCCTCGACAAGGTTCAAGCCCCACCACCTTGGGCCACCTTAGAGTGTAAGACCCAATCCATCCCACATGACGTTAAAATGTATTCTCCATCTGAACTACTTGGACTTTGATTCCCCACCGCAGGGATACATAGTAAAACATCATAATGTTCAATCCCAACACCGATGTCTCATCCTGATCTCTCCCTTGAGCCCATGTGTTTTAGGAAGATCATGCCCCAACCCGGAGGTTCCACTTCCTCTAGGTCCCATCCATGCGTCCATTATCACGGGTCGCCTCATCAGGTGTCCGATCATCTCATCGAACTATGCAGACTTTGATTCCCCTCCATAGGGGTATGCAGGATGTCTCTTTGAGGATCAAGCCGAAACCCATCGTCCATCCTTATTCTCACCCGAGCCGCCACATCTCGGTGAGATCATGCCACAAGGTTCAAGCCCCACCACCTTGGGCCACCACAGAGTGTAAGAACCAATCCGTCCCACATGATGTTAAACTGTATTCCCCATCTGAACTATGTGGAATTTGATTCCCCGCCATGGGGATACATAGGAAAACTTCATGAGGTTCAATCCCATCACCCATGTCTCATCCTGATCTCTCCCTCAAGCCCATGTGTTTCAGGAAGCTCATGACCCAACCTGGAAGTTCCACTTCCTCTGGGTCCCATCCATGCGTCTATTCTCATGGGTCACCTCCTCAGGTGTCCCATCGTCTCATTGAACTATGCAGACTTTGATTCCCCTCCATGGGGGTATGTAGTAAGTCTCTTTGTAACTCAAGCCCAAACCCATCGTCCATCCTGATTCTCACCGGGGCCGCCACATGTCGGTGAGATCATGCCACACTCGAGAAGCCCTATGATAAGGGATAGAGTACAGACATGCCAATTCCCCAGCGTCAAGACACGCTAGTGATTCCCCAACGTGACTACTATCCTAACCAAAGGTTGCTGCCCTGACCAGACTACTTGGAATGTCCATGATAGAAGTGGTGTAATTAACTGGTGTCCATGAAGATATGGAATTGGGAAGAGTTTCACGAATTACATCATAAATCTATGAGGGAGACCCAAACTAGGTGACGAGCTCCGAGGAGGAATCCATGGAAGGAAGAAATGAAATCCCATCATCCTGTTTCCATCAAGGAGAAAGTGTCCCTGAATAAGGAGTAGATGTCGCCTGCTTTTGGGAAGTGGGAATGCAGGGTAACAGCAGGATGTCCTTAGCATGATGGATGTGCACGCCCCAACGAAAGCATCAGAAACAGAAAATGGTGAACCCGATGTGAATCGCTTCTCCTCAGCATGGAGGCTAGTAGCGTTCGGGGCATCAGTGGTTTAGCATGTCATCTGACCCTTTAATCCAGTATCAGGTCCCACCAAATAGGCCTGATGTGAATCTTTCTAGAAGTTGGGACAATTAGGATGTTGAGCATTCCGGTCTACGACATTTTCAACGTGGATCCCTCTTTCCGACTACGGAAGACGGAATGGCGCTGGGGCACTAGTTGTCGATTTCCTTTCATAGTAGTATTAATGAATTCATCTCCCTGCTTTCAGGAATAAATTTGTTGCATTCGGAGCTCATTCACCTGCCCAACGGTGCAGGGGCAGGGGAAATATCGACGTGGGTACCCCACGCGATTCTGCCTCTTCCATGACGGCCTCGACCGCCACGATTGATGGGCGCCCACGCCCCCTCTCCCCATCAGAGATTATCCAACTAAGGGTAATTAATGACCTTTTACATATGTATAAGGATGAGGGGATCATCCCCACAATGGATATGGCCCGCTTAGATCTCAAGGCCGCTGCGCCTCAGTGTCAATGTTTCCCTCGAAGGCCACTCAGGGAGCCACTGATCCCCACTCCAACATTCAATCATTTCGAGAGCTTGTCCCCGGAACACCTTGAAAACTGCCTCCCCTACGCCGACGAGGTAGGGGATGCCCGGGCTAGCCTGATCGGAGTCCTGCTTAAAGGGATCCCTATGAGGGAACCCACCAGGCCGCGTCAGTGCCGCCTCCCAATTCCCTGAGTCAAGGATTAGGTAAGCCATGTGCCTGCACCACCGTCTCCGGTCCATCAGACCCGATGCCAGGGTTGCGTGCGAGCGGAAGAGGATGCCCTCCGTGGGGAGTTAACGTCTACGACTACTATGGCCCAAGCCACATCTAACTCATATCACCAACTCCCCGCATATGTGGAGTAGGTGCAGCTATACACCCAACCCGGATCAAGGCCCCAACCGCCCCACAGGCAGGTTTGGTTGACTCTCTCAGTCACAGGCATAGGGAATGTCCATTGCAGACCAATCCACAACAGTGCCACCCAGTGTGAAGGCCTACTCAATGCCGCCATCGCATAAGGTGTGGCCCCTCTCTCTTTCAAACCTCAACATAGAGGTCTGCCCCATTCCACCTTCAACCCAAGTAAGGGTCTTCCCCGTGACAGTGATACTCTGTGTGTGGGTCTCTCCCGTGCTCACAATACTGGGTACGAGGTCACTCCCCCTGATGTAGACTGTGAGTATGGAGACGTTACATGTATGGTCACTCACCAACATGGAGGTACTCCCCATGTCCCCGTGCCAATCGGTGAAGGTCCTCCTCGCCCCAGCAATCCGAGAGGTGGAGGCCAACCCCACTTTACCAATTCCCAACACGGAGGTCCTCCCTGTGTCCCTTTCGACATTTTTCCCAGTGCTCCTCACTCCCCGGCTTTCTCGAGTAGAAACCATATCTGTTCCAGCACCCGTGCAACCAGAGGACCCCATGTCGGAGATCAGCCCTATCCCGAGGAGCCACCCAGGGGCAAGAAGGTGTGTCGCCACTCCCACTAGAGGAATTATAGGGAAGGATGGACAGGAATCAGACCAGTCCGCTTCTCAGACTCCGAAGTGGAGTGCGACTCATCATGGGAGACCTCTCCTCAGTCCTCCAACTCAAGGATTGGGTTAGGAACGAGGCGAATCATCTTTGTACTCCTGGAATGTGAGATCCCTATTATCCATGACTCCATCCTAAGGTATATCCAGGAGGACGAGAACTTGTTATGTCCCTAGGGGCCAACCGCACAGTCGCCACCAGCATCTTTGAAAGAGCCCTCTATCTTGGCTAGAGCCTACGTAGAGCTATTTTGGGGGTTAATGTCGGAAGAGCCATGACATAGCGTAACCTCGGCAGACACTGATGCTATTTAAGGAGCCTTGGTCACCGATCCATCCTATCGTGCCATGGCGTCCAGGTCTCTGTAACCCTCAGAGGACAACCCAAGATTCGGCGGCCAATCCGTCCACTCACTGTATTCTCCGCCTGCTAGTCCGCCGGCCTAGCGGTATGCCTCAGTGCCGCTGCCAGTTTCTCAGCCAACCCCAGTTGATGAGTGGGAAATCAAGGGCCAGACCTTGAATTTGAGTTGAGGAGCTTCTGGCCCATCCTCGTAGAGGGCCACTTCCCTGAGAAGTTTTGGCCGGTCGTAGGATCGAGTTTTTGTACGCCAGAATCTCTCACCTCGGAGGAGTTTGAATGTTTCCACCAAACCCTCTAGGAGACTCACTTCTGTCTCTGCCACCAGTGGGTGACTTATCCTGGGACACAAGAGAACCTGGAAGACATCGATGAGCAATGCCGCCTAGTTGACTTGGCCACACTCCCCGCGGTCCGGCACCCTGAGTCACCTGGCCACCACATGTCCCTCCAACAGAAATGCATTCATAGTTACAAAGTACTCTAAAAAGATATTGAGGAGGCTACCCCCCATGCACAAGTCTATAGTAGGGGGCAGTACGCTGCCCACCTCTTTAGTGCGATTCACTGGAAGCCTGACTCTCCTGGAAATAGTGAGGAAATTCCCCCAAGAATAGTGGCTGTCAACATGACTGATCTGTTAGAGGGGGGGGGGAATGAGTTGAGAATTTTTGATTGGGATGTCCCCCTTGAGGACGTGCCCCCACTGGACCCATCGGGGAGGATTACTTGCCAGAATAGGAGACTCCTAGGTCTCCCTCCACCCACCGAGGAATTGGTACTGAGATGGAATGTCAGAAAGGGAAAAGAGCACGTTGTAGATGTCAAGCTCTCCGAACCATCCACCTCAGTGAAAAAGAAAGAAGTGGACCCCGAGAAGGCCACGTTGTGCCAACAACTTGCCGAACAGAAGAATTTAGTCAATAAACTTCTGGCTGAACGCATTGCAGAGCGGCGACCCGACTATGGTGATCCTAGGCTGGGGTAGTAGGGGCAAGAACAACTACCCCTTGGTGAGATTCTCCCAGGAAACCCCGATCATGTCGTATTCGCTGACAGAGTGGAAGCTGGAGGTCATGATAAGAGGGAACATTATATCTCACCGAACCCTCCTGAACGGCGTGACAATACAAGGAACCCCGCACGGGCTCCTCTGGAAGCCCCAAGGGTTTCTCCACCATCCGCTCCACGAGCCGCTGAGCTTGGATACCGCATTGAGGAGCCCGAAAACACACTCATAGTTAGGGATCCCCGCCAGGACATGAACCAGCATCTAGGCGATCCAATGGTGGAACTCAACGCGCACCTCAAGGCCTTGGAAATGAAACAGGTGTCCATCCCACCTGATGGAAAGCCATACCCGGCATGGGTGGATGACATGCCAGACCCCTGGGATTTGGTAATCCCACTTTCTACCCCTTTAACTAGACGGGGGACCCTCCGCAACACCTGACCCACTTTAACTCAAGGTATGGTCCTATGTTAGGGACCCCAACACAACAGGAGGCCGCCAAGCTCCGATGCTTTGTTCAGACACTAGAGGGGCCATCATTCGTTTGGTATAACCAGCTCCCCATTAGATCTGTGACTAGCTGGGAAGACCATCGCAGATAGTTCCTTTACCAGTTTAGCTCTACCACCTGAAAGAAGAACATCACAGACCACTTCAGGTGTAAGCAAAGGCCCGATGAACGAGTCACAGATTTCATCGCCTGGTGGAAGGGGCTCACATATTCCCTTGACATGCCACTGACTCAAGAGCAATTATTGATGATGTGCATGGGAAATGTCAAGACAGAACTGGTTCCCTCTCTGATTACTCATAACTATCACAGAGGGTTCTGATAATTCTCGGATAAGGCCCAACACCTCGAAGAAGTCCTACAACAGGCTAGTCAGGCATGTCCGTTGCCCCCTGTGATCCCAGAAAGAAGGGATGTATGAGCCGAGCCCACTACGGTGGCCCAGATAGAGGCCCCTAGGCAACTGGAATTGATACCAGTGGATCCATCTCCACAGCCCCACAGAGGTCCACAACCACGGGCACAGCTTCCAGCATAGCAATGTTCTCAGAATTGGCAGGCACCCCCATGTAACACGCTGCCACTGCCTAGGCGAGATAATCAAGTTCCACCTCCTCGACAAGATCCTATGGCCCCCCCGTCAGGGACAGGCTCTCAGAGCCCCATTTCTGGATAGAAGGAATCAAACTTACTCTTTTGATGAACCCAGGTCTCTGACTAATTCTGTAGCACCTTAGAGCAGAGAATTTTACGACTGCCTGAGTGCTGGAAGCTAGAAGAGGCACATCTCATTGATCACCCCAACTACTGCCCTTATCATCAGATGCCGAGACACACCATCAAGCACTGTTACATGTTCAAGGACTGGATCCAAGACCAGATTGACAATAACATAGTTAGGTTGGGTTTGGCCCTGACACAAGTGGCAGGTGTCTTTGTGAGATCAGATAGCAGTAGCGGTGGAGAAGGTGAGTGGCAGCAGGTTGCTGACCACGGGTCCCAGAAGTATAATGACTGGAAGGCTCGTAGGATGGTCGCCTGCGCCCATGGCATTATCCATGCACAAATGAATCAGTCGATGCCATCAGAAGCTGTGGACACCACCTCTGCGTCGTCATATCACTCGGCCTCTTCCCATAAGAGAAAGCATCGGCGATGCAAGAAGAAGAAACACCCCGCCAATGTCGTTTTCATCTATCACTCTTGGATAATTCATGACCCTTGAGTTGGGAATTTCCCCTATAATTCTCCCAGTGGTGGATGATTCGTCAAGTGACGGCCAAGGGTATGCTTCTGTTAACACAGTCAAGTTGGTAAATCCCTATATAACTCTCGACGAGGGGGAGCTCCAGACGGACCTCCCCAACATCCTTAGATGACGCCAACGTTGGAGAGTACGTGGCCATATGAGTCTTCGGGGCATGTTATTTGGCACCTCCATCCAGGTCGTGCATGCCAATGAGACCAGACAGTAGGCCCAGTGCGGAGCTTAGCACTTGCAGCCTCTCCATACGGTGTCAACAGGTCCGCCTCCACCACCATTTGTGTTACCGAATCAGGAATAACCCCTTCGGTCGTGCTGTGACCAGATTCACCCTACTACAAGCTGATCTCAGTCGTCTGGTTCTCATCCAGCAGTTACCCTCCAAGTTTCGACTAGTGAGCAGCGGGATATTCCCAGTACCAGTCAGCCTCCGGTCCAATCGGCAGGGCCCGCCATGCCTTCAACCACAAAGCGACTCCCTACAAGAAGAAGTTCTCGCCTGGATCGGAAGAAAAATGTTCTCAAGCACCTCACCAACATCCCAGTGAGGCTTTCCATCCTTGAATCCCTTCACCTGTTTCCAGATATGAGTGAAGCACTCAACGAGGCTTTAAAGATCCCCCTCCAGTTTGAGACAGAGATAGAAGCTGCAGAAGCTTTCCATGTTAAAGCATTTGAGGATGCCGAATATCAGGCCGTCATTTTGTTCTCTAGAGAGGATGAGGGCTCCCCCATATAGGGGAACATCCACACACTGTATGACACTGACCAATTTAACGGTGTGTAAGTTTGCTGCTGTCGTGTTGACATCGTCTCTAGGATCATCCTTATCCTGAAGGGGACATTACAGAATCTAGGGTTATCTGAAGTGGAACTGACTCTCTCCGATTTAATTATCCAAGGATATGATAGGATAGAGCAGACACCGATCGAAAAGATCCACCTAAAGACCCAGTTCGGTGGCCTAGTTTCCAGCACTAAGTTCATGGTCGTCTCCCAATACACCACATATAATGCAATGATGGGAAGACCATGGCTCCACTTTCATGCGGAGGTCCCACATCATATCACCAATTCCTCAAGTACTTCCTTAATTGTCGAGTGGGCATACTAAAAGGTGATGAATCTCCTTTCACCTCTTGTAAATCCCGCTACTTGGATGTTGACTATTACAAGAGCAAGGAAAAATAAGTCTAGGAAAGTGAAGTTGAGCCTGTGACCGTTACAACCAACCCTTGGGCAGGCCTGAATGACGTCTATGTCTTCCCGATCCATCGGTTGGAGGCCACAACCCCCGATATGGGGCAATGTTTTGTCATTTCTAGTATAAGGGGGAATCGTGCTCCCAAATCTAGGAAGCGTCAAAATATCAATTCATATTCTTATACGAACTAGGCTCTAGTGATATCGGAGCCTCCCACTCCCATCTGGTATCGGGATGTTTGGCTCATGGAAATAGTAGTACGTCATACTTGTCTCTTTATCTGGGCTGGAATAAGTCGTCTCGGGCCGATATGCCACTGCTGATTTGATATTGTAAAGCATGGCCCCTTGGGCCAGAGACCAGATGAGATTGGGTCGACAGCCTTCATAGCTGTGTTCACGATAGCGCCAGAGTTCCCCGATGCAGTAACCACTGCCGCACAAGCTGGTACCGGCCTCCCATTAGGCCTGGAAACCCAGAAGAAACTTCTCCTGTGGAGGATCCCCCCATAAGTGGAGAAGATGATATAAAGGATGCTCCCCTACCTTTGAGGAAGGCGTCTCAAACATGGTTGATGAGCTAGTACAGGTGAACCTCGGAAGCGAGGTGGACCCGAGGCCCACATTGATCACCACCGTCATGTCCCTCGATGATTAGCAGTGGTATGTGGAATTATTTAATCAGCACCGTGACATAGTCTCCTAAATTTATGACAAGATGAAAGGACTAGATCCTCAGGTAGTTTTCCACCGCCTTGGTATCCCGACAAACCATCACCCGT
Organism: Viscum album; assembly: GCA_963277665.1. NCBI lineage: Eukaryota > Viridiplantae > Streptophyta > Magnoliopsida > Santalales > Viscaceae > Viscum > Viscum album. The sequence goes on from OY728145.1 coordinate 782,764,149, forward strand.
TCAAGCAGCCTCTCAGAAAGATGCACCCTTCTCATGGTGCCATGGTCGAAGCTGAAGTTGAAAAAATCATCAGAGAAAACTTCATCAAGGAGGTCCAGTACCCCAATTGGATATCCAACATTGTTCTAGTCAGGAAGAAGAATGAGCAGATTAGAGTCTATATCGACATTCGAGATCTCAACTGCCATTGTCTGAAAGACGATTTTCCCCTCCCAGTGACAGAGTTTTTGATTGACGCTACAGCTGGGTTCCAAGCCCTCTCCTTCATGGATGTTTACTCTGGATATAATTAGGTCCGGATGTCCCCTAAGGAAGAGAATTCTATAGATTTTAGGGAACACTAAGGTACTTTCTTCTACCAGGTTATGCCCTTCGGCCTAAAGAATGTAGGAACCACCTACCAGTGGGCCAAGAATCGAATATTCAAGCTGATCCCCGGGACGTTGGTGGAATGCTATGTGGATGATCTAGTGGTCAAATATTTCCAGCGCCTGGACCATCTCAAGGACCTTGAAAAATTGTTTGTTTTCCTCCATTCTTGCCACCTAAAGATAAACCCATTGAAGTGTGCCTTTGGGGTCACTTCTGAGAAGTTTCTTGGCTTTATTGTCTGGTACCGGGGCATCGAGATTGACCTGGAGAAGATAAGGACCATTATCCAGATGCCTTCCCCAAGCAATATTTGGGAGCTTCGAGGTTTCCAAGGCCACTTAGCCTACATACGTTGATTCTTTGAGAATATGGCTGGCAAGTGTAAGCCCTTTTCTTAGCTCATGGAGAAGGGTACCGCTTACGAGTGGGATGAGGAGCACCGGACTTCCTTTGAGGAAATCAAGCAGTATCTACTCCAGCCTCCGGTCTTGATGCCACCCATCTCTGGGAAGCCACTAGTCCTCTATGTCACCGCCCTGGAATGGTCCCTCGACACCCTTCTCGCCTATAAGAACAATTAGGGGAAGAAGAACATACTCTAATATCTCAACTTCATGTTCCTCAATACGGAAGCCAGATAATCCATCATAGAGAAGAGCTACCTTGCGCTCGTATTTTCTGTGAAGAAATTACGACACTACCTACAGCACCATGAGGTACAGCTAGTCTCTCGGGTAGACCTGTTGAAGTATATTCTGAACTGCCCCATGTTGATTGGCTGGCTAGCATGGTGGGCAGTGATCCACTAGCAGTTCGACATCAGGTTCGTTCCCTAGAAGCCTATCAAGGGGCAGGCATTAGCAGAATTTCTAGCCACCCATCCAACCCCCGCAGACCAGTCCTTGGATATGGATTTTCCCAATGAGGCAATCCTCTCGATCGATCAAGCCGTCCCATGTTGAAAAATGAACTTCGATGGTGCCTCCCAATGCCCCACCGGTAGGAGGCTCAATGATCCTAAGCTCAACAGAGTAAGTATGGGTATCGTCTTTATCACTCGATACAAGCCGTCCTGCCATACTCATTCCGAATGTCAGAAGGTTGTGCTAACAATGAGGCAGAGTATCAGACCCTCATTACGGGTCTCAATTGGGCACTTGATATCGACGTTCCCCAATTGCATGTGAAAGGGGACTCCGAGCAAGTTATTAAGCTAGTCAATGGTGACTATGTTATCTGGAAGCCAGAGCTCGTGTCGTTGTTATAACACACTCTCCAGCTAATGGCCCAGTTCCCCTCTCGGCCAGAGGTTGTCCATGTCCCTCGGTCATAGAATGATCGAGCATATTATTTGTCCAGCCTAGCTGCATCAATTTCATATCCTGAACAGGATGATCTAATTATCCATGTGGCACATCGGAGAGTCATTGGTCCCGTCACCCAAGAGGATGATGGTGGCCTAGAAGTAATCCATCTTACCATCGGCACCTCCGTGTCAGGACCCCCGGGTCATTGAGATGCAGTGATCGAAGTGGTTGATGATTTGATAACACCCTTGGTCGAATACCTCCAACACAGTAATCTCCCGTTAGACCGGGCTGAGCGCGAGTGAATATGACACCGCGCGCTGCAGTTTACTCTCTAGAGTGGTCCTAGCCTTGAGCAGATCCTCTATAAATGCGGATTTGATGATATTATCCTCCATTGCAATCAAGTGGTTGAGATTCCCTAGGTCATGCAAGAGGTTCACGCCGGTTCCTATAGTGCCCATCAGGCTATGCCAAAACATCCTCATCAGATCTGGAGACTAGGGTATTTTTGGGCCTCCATGATCCATGACTACATCAAGTTCACCAACAGGTGACATGCATGCTAAGTTCATGCTAACTTTGTGCATCGACCACTGGAGCCTCTCCATATTACCAAGTACTCTTGGCCCTTTACAGTCTGGGGGTTATATGATATAGGACCATACCCACCAGCATCGACTCGCCAATGCTGAATCATTCTGACCGCTACAGATTTCTTTTCCAAGTGGGAAAAGGCAATTCCTCTTAAGGAATTCAAGGCCCGTTCTATCATTGAATTTGTGAGTTCCAATATCATTTATCTATTTAGAGTACCTCATGTTATCCTCACCGATAACAACACCAACTTCTGAGCAGCCGAACTAAAGAAATTGTATACAAAATACAACATTTTCTCCAAACATACCTCCCGCTATCACGAGAAATCAAATGGATAGATTGAGTTGTTTAATAAAACCCTCTCTAACATTCTACAGAAAATGGTTGGTCAGAACAAGATGAGTTTGCCGGATAAGCTCCCCAACGCCCTCTGTCCCTATCGGACGATGACTCATAATTCCACCCAGGTGACCCCATATTCCTTGGTGTACGAAACTGAGGCCATCATGCCCATCAAGATTCAGTTTCCCTCACTACGCACAATAGTCTATGACAAGAAAGTGCCGAATAAAGTGGCTGAGATCCGTCTAGCATAATTGGAATCACTAGATGAGAACAAGCTCCATGCCCTGTATAGCCTAGAAAGGTAGAAGTGAAGAATGTCTTGATATTTAAACAAGAAGGTTCGCTCCTCTATTTACTGGAAGGTGATTTGGTATTGGCCCTCAGGGCACCAATGATCCTTGACAGGAAACCGCCCAAGTTGGAGCCCAAATGGGAAAGACCTTTCGTTATTCATAAGGTTTATCCCAATGGAGCGTACTCCCTGGTGACCATGGGTGGTGAGCGTATAACTCCTCCCATCGATGCCATGTTCCTTAAGTAATACTTTGCCAGATAATTTGGTCCTTCATGACCTTAAACTGCATTTGGTCCTACATTTGGGCCTTTAGGGTCCTCCACGACCTTAAACTGGATTTGGGTCCTCCATAACCTTACACTTTATTTGGGTCCTCCATGACATTAAATTGGATTACGGTCCTGTACAACCTTAAACTGTCAGTTCCGCATGAACCTAAACTGCACATTCATCCCACATGAAGTTAAACTGCATGTTCATCCCGCATGACGTTAAGCTGCATGTCATCCCGCATGACGTTAAACTGTATCTTCAAAAACAACTTATGGATTGATTCCCATTCTTATGGGATACATAAGACCAACTCAACATTTAGATTTTAGGTCCAGCCCTATCCCTTAGATATCTCTTGATATTCTATTCACCTAGGCCCCTTGGCCTATTCCCCTCCATGAGGGGGATATATAAGTTTGGTACAGGGTTATGCCCTCCTTCAAGTTGGGTTTTTTGGAATCATGTCCCCCTTATCTTAGGAATCCTCCATCTCTTGGCCACTATCAAGATGAGTCCCTCTACCCTTTGCAGTGGTTCTCCAATGTTCCTAAGAGTACTCTGGTCTAGGACCTGGAGTGTCAGATTCAACTTAGGCATGTTCCTTCCACTTGTCAAGCTTCATGTTTCCCTTCATTTGGGCCCTTGTTTTCTTTCACACATGAAGGGACCCCCAAACACGGAATGGATTCCACGCCTAAGGGATATACTTCCGTTACTAGCCAATGCCCCCAAGGGTTTCAGACAACAAATTGTTACGAATCCCGCATTGTGAACATGGTCAGCGGTCGATGCTCTTTGTTTGTCTCCATTTCAGGCTAACTCTATAGGATGTTGTGTTGCGAACATGGTCAGTAGTAATCCTCCGTTGTCACGCTAGCCCCTTTAGGCCTTGAATGTTGGTTGCATTATTCAATTTACGTTCCACCCCCATCGTGTCCAAGTGGAATCTTGACACTCTTGTCACTATCTCTCAGTGCACCTCCGCACATTGGGGGGACAAGGATGCAATACGGCATCTTTCGATGCTCCCACGGTCCGATCTCTAAGACTATAAACTAACATCTTCAATAAGGTATATGTGCGGGTCAACCCTCATCCCCATGGGATACGTGGGAGCACCCAAACATCGTGATTCAAGGTCCATCTCAGCTGGAAGCTAGCATCTCTTTCCCATTATCTTCTGACCCTCGTTGGCTTCTTGACCCGAGGCTCCTTTCCCAGAGGTGCGCACAATGATGATCTAGACCTCGTCCAAATTCACATCAGGTATGATTTATCGCGTCGTGGAAATTCCTCCATGTCGAAGCCATATCACTTTAAACTATGTTTCTTGGTCCTACCACATGACCCTAAACTATGATAATATCGTCCCGGCCACATGATGAAAAACGACACTACATTGTTATGACCTCCTCATAGAGGACGTCACATTGGGTATCAGTAATTTACCATACCATTTGTCAATGCCTGTATACATCTTGATTATTGCAGCGATGCCGGGAATTTCTACCCTAGACCGGTCGTTCCACAAAAGAAAAACCATTCACCTTAAAGGACAAACATGATACATCAAATAACACTTCTCTTGGTGCGAGGGATTGACCCACATTCCCCCTTTCATCCTTTGCACTTATACCTTACCATGCCCCTTTTAGAAATATGTGCAGCTTGATTCCCATCCTTATGGGATGCGTAGGAATTCCTGAGGACTTCCCCATGATCCCAACCTAATTTTCATGTTCGATCCCTTGACCTATACACCTACCCAAGGAGCACATGGTAATCTGGGCTCATATCATAATTCACGTAGGGTTTTATAATCACCTTACCATACGCCTCCTGCATTCCTTACCGATCCCTGGTCTGAGTTCTAAGACCTTAAAGTAAGACCCTTTCTAGAACTACCAGTGGATTGATTCTCATCCTTATGACATATGTAGGAATTCCCATACATTTCGTCTCGGGTCCATCCCTAAGAATCGAAAATCCCATCCTTTTCCCCACCGTCGGCCTCCTGGCCTGACCCCCCTTGGGGAGTTGTGCAACTACAAAAATTTTCCCTGAACAAGTTCAGGATGCCCCATAACGACATTGGGAGATACAGTTCCCTCGCCAGAGAGGACCTGTCTAAAAGTTGGGACGATCCATGATCAGATTAATGCACCCACCTAATGTGCTTCCACCACGGTGGTGTAATCTTGGGAGTGTTGGATACTGTTCAAACAAATCACCAATTCACATTCCATGCTTTGTGTGCCCCTTTATTCATGTCCTTATCCTATTTTATGTTTTAAGGGACCCCCTAAAAGTATAGATTCTTGACTTATAGTCCTCCCGCTGTCCTGGGCCAATGTTCCGGAAAACTGATCAAGTTTGAAGAGACCCCCTAACAGTATGGATGCTCGACCGATGGTCCACCTGCTGTCTTGGGCCAATGTTCCAAAAGACTGATCATGTTTGAATGGAACCCCTAATAGTGTGGATGGTCGACCTATGGTCCACCTACTGTCCCGAGCCAATGTTCTAGAAGACCGATCGACGATATTTGAGTTAGGTCCCATGTTCCAAACATGGTTAGTGGTCGACCCTCAATTATTTTCCCCATTTCAGGATAATGCAATAGGGATGATGTGTTTTGAACACGGTGAACAATATTAATTCATTTCCATGCCCCTCCCATAGTGTTCCGAATTTGGGTAAGGTGATTCACATTTTTCATTCCCCTATGTTCGGACTGATTCCAATGTCCCTGACATTGCCCTGCTCATGCGCTAGAGCACATTGAGAAGACAATACATCCATTGGTCTGAGGTCTTCCTCCTTTGATCAGGACTCCCTCTTCTCCTCAGAAATACAGGTTTGAATTTCGAATGCCCAAATCTTGGTTGATGCTACCATGATCAAACAAAGTGATAGTACAAGCCTCTTTTGCTTCTCGTGGCCCACGTGAGCTTGGGGATGGATGCTATTTATTTCGGGATTATGGTTGAGCATGGTAAACAAAAAAGACAAGTATGTTAAGAAAAGATGAAAGTAAATAAATTTTCTCATACATATAGTTAAAAGGAACAAGAAGTAGTAAAGAAGGATAAGTTTATGGGTTTGGCAAAAATAGGGCCCCTAAGGGTCTGCTTCTTGGATAGATCTCTCCAATACCACCACATTATTGCTGGTGGCCTCCAGAACTGTCTCCCATCCCTTGAGGAACATTTATTCATCGGTGGATAAAGAGCACTGATCTCTAACCCTGGCCCGTGACCACGCCTATTCAGTCCGGAGCTCAGTTATCTAGCAACTCGCTTCCAAAAGTTGTTCTTGGGCATCTACCAGCTGGGCCCTTAGCTGCTCCATGAGATCAAAACAGTTTGTGATGAATATCTCACGTCCTTTCGCCTGTTCCTCGAGGCATTGGACCTTCTGCTCCACCCTTAGAAGTGGCCAGGTACTCCCTGACTCCTCCCGACACTGGTTAACGTCGGTGCGTCAGCTTCTCTCATGCATATTCTCAACCATGTAATCATGGACCGTCAGGTGAAGGCATTGAGTATCTTCCCCTCCATCACATAGGAAACCCATCCAGGTGTGGAGTGACCCCATCCGATTCAGCCCTTCCACCTAGGGCTAACTGAGAAAACGTTAGATGGACTTCCATCCCTTGCATTGCATCATTCGGCTCTCCTTGGCCACTTCCGAATCTGAATCATCAATTTCTTCAGGATCAGTGGGCCGATAGATAGGGAATACAACCAATAGACCAGCCGAAGGGTCTTCTTTAGAGATTCTTCCCAGGGGAATAGGCTCCTCAGTATCTGGATGAGGTTCCTCTCTCCCATCGATCCTGGTGGTACCCTCGTCGACTTTCGGTCATTCCCTGATAGCTACACCACTAGTGTCCGCCACTCCCCGCTCACCAATATCTAGAGCCAACTCAGTTTGGGAGGGATGTTATTGAGAGGGGAGTACATTTTCCATCGACACGCTCGTAGATGGTACGGGCTCAACAGCCCGACGAGCCTCCCATTCCGTTATCACTATACAGACAAGGAGCACCTTGATCAATTGAGTCCTCCGAAAGTGAGTACCTGTATCAAAGCAAGGAACATAAAGGAACCCAAGGCATCATCCTCTAATGCTCTGGATGCTATATGGCAGGTCATGGCAAGGGATCCCTCAGCACTCGTCAATTCGATAATGGGCATTGGTGCTCCGCATTTCCCCCTTGGTGCTTCCTCCCATCCTTCAGATGGAGATGATTGATCAGCGCCAATGTGCTCCTGAGTAAGATAAGGAAAGCTGTTTAAGGATTGTAAAGGAAAGAGAATACAAGAGAAGACAAGGGTCGAGGCATAACTCGAGCAGATCGGTCACGTCCATATCGGAGCCGACGATCTCGCCAGTTTCCCGGAGACACCCTTGATGGGACACCCCCTGAGACCCTTCACCTTCGGGCTCATATTCTCCTTCACCTTCACCTTCCCCCTCTTCTTCTACCTCCTCTCTTGTTTCGCTACCCTTCGACTCATCGTCACTATCATCTTCCCCCAGGGACATCCTTTCCAGATCATCCTTCTGACCGAGCATCACTTTCACCAAGAGAGGTGGCTCCAAACGCCAAGCCAGTTAGTGTGCGTACGTGTCCATGGCTATTAGGTATGCATGCCATCGATGGATGTTCACTTTGTCGGCAACCCAGACAAGCCCGAATTCTGGTAGCTGGATCTCGTCTCGCACTATGTTCTGCTAGAGGGATTCAGTACTAATTGATTGACGAAGGGTTAGCCAGGCTGAAAATAGCCCATGGAAGATTTTTTCATGGGAAGGTTGAAGCAAGTATCTTAATTGCTTCCCAGGAAGTTCTCTGGCTGCTCCGTGGGACTCTCCTCCATGCAACGAAGGCGCGACCATGCCATGCGACGCCCCCGCTCTTGAGGTCCCGGCCTGTGAGGGTCTCATTTCCTGAGGAGCTTCTGATCCCCCCACTAGTGGCACCTTTCCTGCTCTCTCACTGTCGAGGTTCCGCACTAGAGACTTTGAGCTGCTGAAATTGCTTCTGTAGAAGCCCCTCAGGGTATGCTATGGTCCAATGTTTAGCATACTCGGTTGAGAGGCTAGCGTCGACTCCGGTGGGAGGAAAGGTGATGATGTCACCAGATCTGGAGGTTGTGAACATCAGCTAGAAATGATGAAGAACACTGGGATGCCTCTCCTCCCAGACGTCTGTGTATACTGTCTTCGACATTCGCTGAAGGTACCCAAACTGCCAGGTGAATATGGACTTCACATAAGGCTCACAGAAGATCATGCCATCGATTCGGGCCACAAGCACCCCACCTCTGATGCTCTGGAAGTACTCCCTCTGCTCCAATGAGCCTTTCCCGTTGTCAAGCATCTGGCCAGTTGGGGTGGGAAATGGGTTAAAGGTGAATTTAGCATGGCTACCGATCCTGATCCGTACTCCCTCCTCATTAAGTGTCATCGGCGTGACCCTGAATATGTTCTGCAGAGAGGGTCTCATGCCATTGCCCGAAGGACAGACGACGTTTGGGAAAGTATATCCACCGCAGTGAGCTGCAACCCAGCCATGGAAAATATATAAAGGGACAAAAACTCTCCAAGGTGATCCACCTCTCGAGATGCATCCCAGAATGTCATACAACTGAGCGATCACGGGGACCACCAGATTGAACCTGTTGTTGGCATCCATGATGTCGGCCATCACCAGAGTCACTGGACGGACACCCATCCTTGCATCCCTCACCGGAAGGATCCACCCACTCAGGAATGTGGTGAGGAATCTGGCGTACCGAATGTTCGGGTCCTCAACCTCATTTATGTTGTAGCCCCATGACTGGTAGTTCCCCGCCTCCAGGACCCTCCAGTATGATCCGATCTTTCTTCTCTGAGCCGTGGTTAGACACCGTTTCCCCCGATCTGACATCTTGACCTCTGGATCCTTCTCCAGGAATAGGCTAAACCAGTACTTGTAGGTGATGTCCTTCAGGAAGTCCTTAACCCCCAGCTTCTCCTTGGACAGCTCCAGCAGGTTCCACGTTAGTATGGGGGTTCGAGATCTGTCACCCCAGATTTTCATCAGTGGGAGGAATTCATCATATTAATGTCTCTCCAAAGGGATTCACCTGATGCAGTGGATATCCCAGATACTGATGCCGACTTCCCCATGGTGAATGTGGAAAGTGTTGGTGTTGGGGGACCATCGGGTGAACAGCTCCGGCCCAAGATCAGGCTTGTGGTAGAAATAGAATTGTGATGTCCACAACACCTCAAACAGACCAATGTGCTGCAGCTCGACCCCAAATTGGTTGCACATACGGCGAACCTAGTATGACCAGGCCCATTCGCTGGTGAAGCTGCCTCTGGACCAGAAATCCCAGTCCTCCAGCCATCCTTTGGTCTCGTCAGTGACACTCTAACGGAACGTGCTTGCATAGAGGGCTGAGGACCTCTCTCCAACAGGGTCACCCCAACAATGGTCCTGGTTCTGGGATTTAGGATATATACTTCTATGTGACTGGTTTATCTAGTAGGGTAACCATTATTGGTGATGTTTTACCAAGGAAGGTCTTCTTCATGGGTCACCTATGATTGTGGTGTGTCATCCTCGAAACCTGGCAGAGGGACCTCCTCCAAAATTCCAAAGTCCCACATAGGGAGATTGTTAGAAAAGGCATACTCTTTTTGGGAGGGGTTTAGCATGTTGAAGAGGGTGTGGTTATTGGTGAAAACCCTTTTTTCATCATAAAACTATAGGTTCGCAGCCATTTCAGTTCTGCGAGCAGCAGCTTCCCCCTCATCAACCCGGTTTGTGGCCATCTTTCTCGACCAAGTGTTTTAGATGCTAGTGTGAAATCTGGGAGGATATCGCAAAATATGGGAGCCTCGTGCGTAAAATTAGCGGATGGAATGACATTTCAGGCCGTGGCGTGAAAACCCCGGGTTTTCACATAAAATGCCGCCAAATCTTGGTGGAATTACGCACTGCTGAAGTGGTTTTTCACGCTGGAACAGAATAAATTTCGCACATGAGAGCTCAAATATTATCACACGAGAAAAGTCATACAAAGCATGGGAACCTCGACTACTTTTATAGGATAATATTGGGTTCCATGCCCGCGTGAAAAGTGGATTCCGTTCCTGGATGAGTTTTTCATGCCGCTTCAAATTTTTGCACGAAGGGGATCCACGAAGCCCTACATTTCAGCATTTCCCTCAGAATCTGATCATTGCGACCCCTCGCTGATCCAATTCCGAGGGGGGAATTTGTAGATGCCAAAAACCACTGAGGTGGTGAAGAAAGTTTCAAAATGAAAAAGTGAAGTCATATTCGGACCTGGAGACCAAGTCTGGGGGGGGGGGGCTGGAGGTGTTGCACGAAAAAATGGTGAAGTGCGTGAAAGAATGTGTCATATGTGGAATGCACCTGGATTTGTGAAGAGTCATCAGTGCAGGCATGAAACAATTTCGTGCCTGCGCCCTGCGCGGTTGATATTTCACGCTGCCATCTCTGTCACACAGTTATTTTGCGCTGACCTATATTTTTCTCCCATGGTTTCCTATAAATAGAAGGTGACCCCTTCCTTGGGGGGGGGGGGGGGGGAGAATCTGAACCAGCTCTCATGCGCGTAATCAACATTATACACGCGCACAATATGGCCTTCAGGTGTGGTTCATTTTGTGCCCAGTCATCCCAGGGTATGCCTTCATGTGAGATCCCCTTTGGCTTAGACAAAATTTCAATCCCTTCAGGGTCTTTCCCTTGTACGTAATTCCTTCCATTGCGCGCAGGCTGGACGATTGCGCGCAATTCCTCCCATTGCGCGCACCCCTCATCCTTGCGCGTGACCTCTGCTACTTGCACGCAATTCATTCTCCTTGAGCACAAAACCTCTTCCCCTCCAATTACACGCAAACATCCACTATTTCGCTCCATCTCGGGGCTTTTCATTCTAGGTCCCTTTATTTCGCTCAAACCTCAAGGGCCGCGTGAAATTCCCCCCGGGCCCTTCACCTCGGTGCTCCCCGGGCACCCCCATGCATGAGCACCCGATGCCTTTCTTATGGGTACCATTTGCAGGTGTCTTGTGCACCCCGAGCATCCGCGTCATTCATGGTTTTCCCGTAAGACCCTCTTGGATAGTACAAATTAACTTCAAAGTCCCTTGGACTATTCTTTCCATTGTGTTCCTTTGCCTCATGCTTCTTCGCATAGGCACACTAACAACTATTGGTTATTCATATAGCCACACTAACATGGACCCCTCGATGGTTCACTCCGCGAAAACCCCTCACCATGACCTTGCTGATGCCTTCCCTTCCAAAAGGGGAAGAGGGAACCGTTCATGTATGTTCTAGGGGTGTGGAGTAAACCCACCTCATCTGAGCTGCAGGACATTAAACTACCAAGCACCTCATCCTCAACACATGACATTAAACTGTGACCTGTCCTTGTGCCTCACACGTAGGGTCCCCCCCACCATGGACATTATCCACGCCCACTCGTCTCCAGAGGGCTGGGATCAACCCTCACAGGGGATGATATCCTCTCTATTAGAGTGGCGTTTGTCTGTGGGGAAGGGAAACCACATTGGTGTAGTCCCCTAACCATTCTTGCAAGAGGCAATGCCCCTGTTCCTCCTCACTCCCTCGGCACCAAATCCAGCAAAAGGCGTGATGGGGAGCGGTGCTCCTCATTTCATCTTCGGTCCCCAAGGCCAGTGGAAGGCATAAAATCAAACGGGGATCCTCCTTTCTTCGGTCCCAAATCCCTCTCCCACTACGCCTTTTCGCCCTTGGGCCTCCATACTGGAGTAAGCCCCGACACCATGGGCCACTCAACGCGTAAGCCCCTCTCCATTTCCCACAGATGCACACTTCGCGACGTGATCATCAGGTCGCTGCTGTCTCTTGTTTCTCACACCGAGAATGACTCCTGTGAGCTTAGAGTGAGCACTGACCATGACACACGATGGGCCACCTCAGAGTGTAATCCCCAAATTCCCTCGTTCGAGCTGCTGGACGTTAAACTTCCAAACACCCTTGTCTCGCATGATGTTAAACTGTATACCCAAACTATGGGGAATTTGATCCATGTCAATGCATGGTACGTAGGAAGCCTCCATGAAATTCAATCCCACAACCCGGTCATTACGACCATCCTCACATCGATTCACCAACACCTTGGGCCACCTCAGAGCATAAACCCCAATCCACCCCGAACTACGGGGACTTTGATCCATTTCATGTCATGGTACGTGGGAAGCCTCCATGAGGTTGAAGCCCCACCACCCTGGGCCACCTCAGAGAATAATCACCAATTTATCCCGAAATATGGGGACTTTGATCCATGCTAAGGCATGGTACATAGGAAGCCTCCATGAGGTTCAAGCCCCACCACCTTGGGCAGCCTCAGAGCATAAGCCCCAATTCATCCCGAACTACGGGGACATTGATTCCCCGCCGTAGGGATATATAGGAAACCTTCACAATGTTCAAGCCCAACACCCATGTCTCATCCTGATCTCTCCCTCGAGCCCATGTGTTTAATTAAGCTCATTCCCCATCCCGGAGGTTCAACTTCCTATGGGTCCCATATATGCATCCATTCTAATGGATCGCCTCCTCAGGTGTCCCATCATCTCATCAAAATACACAGACTTTGATTCCCCCCCACGAGGGTACGTAAGAAGTCTCTTCAAGGCTCAAGCCCAAACCGATCATCCATCCTGATTCTCACCCGAGCCGCTACAGCCAGGTGGGATCATTCCACTTCATTATCCATTCCCCTCTACAATATTCGAGAAGCCGCCCACGTGCTGGCCCCAATATCAGTGTTCCCTCTAGGGGGTCCCTAAATCTGATCCACTCTAACCGATGTTCCGATTAGTCCGGTCCATCTCTCTGGACGTTAAACTTTCGGCATACCCTGTGTAAAACATGTGAAGCTGAGGAAAACTTCAGATACATGCCTATGGTATATGATTCACCACACTCGATGCGGGATTCCTCGGGCTTCTACAACCTTGAGAAGCCCTATGATAAGGGATAGAGGATAGACATGCCAATTACCCAGTGCCAAGACATGCCAGTGATGCCCCAATATAACTACTCTTCCAACCAAAGGTTGCTTCCCTAACCAGACTCCTTAGAATGTCTCTAACAGAAGAGGCGTAATTAATTGGTGTTCATGAAGATATGGCGCCAAAAAGAGTTTCACGAACTACATCTTAAATCTATGAGGGAGACCCAGACTAGGTGACGATATCCGTTAAAGAATCCATGGAAGTAAGAACTGACATCCCATCATCCCATTTCGATCAAGAAGCAGACATCTCTGAATAAGGAGTGGATGCCGCCCACATTTGGAAAGCATGAAATGCTGGCTAACTGGAGTGAGTCCTCTGTGTGACGGATGCGCACGCCCCGGTGAAAGCATCAGAAACATTAACCATGAAATATTTTATGATTTGTACACTTATCTATTGGGTGTTCCATTCCAAATTATCACATTTCCCCATTTCCAAAAATGCTTAATTTAACTTTTTTATGTGTGTCACCTTTTTTAATGCTTTATATTGATATAATTAGTTATGAGGGTGTTGAACCACGTTTGGGTAAATTGAATGACTTGATTTAAAAGCAATGTCTAATGTATGACAGGGTGTATTCTATTAATATAATTCAAATGGTATTAAATGGATTGACCACAATCGAATGTAATGCCATTCCCTTTTTCATGCACATAAGTAAATTATTATAATGAAATATAATACCTTAATGTATATGGAATTGGATAATGATATGAATGAGAGGACCTTTCCCAAGTAATAAATTATGAATATGAATATGTCTCTTATAACCTATTCCACACTCATTTATTTTTACTTGGATCCAAAAGTGGATGATATAAACGAAATAATTTTTATTTGATAAAATTATTTATAGTAATTGTGATATGTGTCACAAATTCAGTATGTCATGGGAGTGACCAAATAAATTGGATAAGTTGTTGGTTGTTGGGTTAGACCCTTGAAATGGAATAAAAATATATTTTTTAATTTCTTATGGTAGAATAACATTGGTTGATCTAGTTAATTAATATATTAATGAACATAGGGTAGAAGGATTAATTAAATAGATTTGATATAATTATAATGATAAATAGGAACCCATATTAATGAAATAAACTTGTTTTACAGATGGTGATTTTTATAAATTCATTATTTTATCTAATTATGATAATTTTTGTATGTTTGATACAATAATTGTGATTTTTTTCCTATTTATTGAGTTTATGTGATATTTTAGTGATTTATACCAAAGGGTTTGATACTAATTGTCCGGTTGAGTTTGTCTCGATATGACTCATGTTTAATTTGGATGCCTAAGGGCTTGGTTCTTGTTCATTTTCACTTCCTATGGGTAAGGCTCATAAATACTTGATGCCTAATTGAATAGTGGATAATTATATGGGGTTTATGAGGACTCATGATTTGTGTTGACACTTGAGGGCTTGGTGCATGCTTTCCTAGGCCTACTAGTAATAAATTTTAGAGGGAATGGTATGTGATTATGTTATATCCCTAGGGGATAGATGAAAAGTCAAACAATGCTTGGGGGAAAGATTATAATTATTTATGGGGGGATATTTTGGTAATCCTAAAGGCAGGATTTTAATTATGCATGAGGGTGATATTTCATATATCCTAAAAGAGAGATTCTAGTTATGCTTAAGGGTGATATTTTGGTCAAACTAAAGGTATAGGATATATGGTTATGGTATATTATGATTGATTTATCCTCAGTAGAAGAATCATCCACAAATATGGGTGATCCTTCTTGATGAAGTAGGTCTACACAGAAACATAGATATTCAGCTTAGGCCGAAGTAGGTAGTATGGGACGAGTGACTATTTAGGATCCTAGACCATGTTTCTATCATTTAATTTTTTATCACTTTGCAATTATACTTTTTGGAAGACAATAATTTATTATTAATTGCATGAAATGGATTAGGATAGACACCATTGGTTCCTTCCTACAGATATTGTTATCTCACACCCTACTCATGCATCATTTGTAACCTAAGAATATCTTCTTATTTAATGGTATTTAGATTCATTCATTGTGTTGTGCTGTGTATATAGGAGCCATGGAGTGTAGGGAAGGGATATTTTTTAGTATTCTTGAAGAGTTGACCATTGGGTTATTAATTTATTTTATTATTTTGTTAATACATTTAACATGTGGTATCACATGATAATGCATGCATCATTATATAGAATTGACGTTGTCCATTTTATTATTAAAATATTATTTTATTCTTCCACTACTTGTCTTTAGTATTACTGTGTATACTACTATTTTTTATTTTAATATTATTATACCAATGTGTGACTCTGATCTATATGGTATAAACTACCAACCGTACCATCAATAGAACCTTTCTAATAGTTGTTATCCTTTAGTGTATGCAGTGGCATGCCTGAGTCCATGTGACCCACTGTTTAGGCCACTGTATTAGTGGTAAGCTGGGTTATGATGTTATAAAGTTGTATAAGATCTTACTTTTCAAGTTATATTTCTATTTTGGGTGGGTATACAAGAGATTAGGAATGTTTCATCACTTTTTAAATAGTCATTCCTAGGACTAATCACTCCACATTTGGGGAAATGACCAAGTATCTAGTGTTGGGATTTTTGTTTATACTGTTCGATGTTACAGTTTATATGATTTCACCTTGACTGATTGGTGTAATTTCCACTACATATTGATTTTTTAATCTATATAATTTTTACATATAAGATGGTATGGAAAGGTTGAATCATTTCATGCATCATAATATGCACTTAGAAATTCAAATTCCATGCCATATAGTTGAATATGTAGGTTTCTTTGTGAATTGATTATGTAATTTGAGAGATTTTCCATGTTGATTATTTATTATCATGCATGTTTTCATAACCTTATTAGGTGTTGATATTCCTTTCTTCTATTCCTATTCTATATCAACTTTCTATTATCTTCTTTTTATGAAATAGTTGTTTCTTTTTGATTTAATTTATTACATGGGACAAATGGATTGGTTGAAAATAAATGCGAGTGAAATTCAAAATGATATACAGTATAGTAACTTTAGGAATTGGTATATGGCCACCCATGTCACTGAAATATGATATATATACATGTAATATTATGAAAGGGTTTTAAATGAAAATTCTATTCAAATTTTATTTGAAATGAACCATTTAACCATCTAAATGATCAATTAGACCGAATTAGGTTTGTTGAGGCATGGTTCTTATGTGATATCCCACTATAGGTGTTCTAAAACATGAAATATATAAGAAACCGCTATTGCGATGCATTATATTGAACCCAGTATGGCTTAGAGATTCATTCATATGCTTCCCCACATTATATAACTTAAAAAAGAATTGTTTTCCTTTTCATTTTCCTATCCATGGTAGGATTTCTATCAATGTGTAATGTTAAAAAGGAATCTTGATATAACATTCCTATTTTTTCCTTTGGGGAATTGGTTAAAATAAAGTGCCTAGTGTTTTTTTAAATGTTACTTGATGTTTCAGAATAAATATTTTAGATGGTTAATGATTAAAATTTGAATAAAATAAATCACTTGGAAATGGAATCTGTACGGGTTTCCTTCATTTAAAACCTTGTGTTAGGATAACTTGGAAATGGAACCTATACGGGTTTCCTTCATTTAAAACCTTGTGTTAGGATAAATTGAGCTTTTTATTTTGAGTTTCCTTATAATGGGAACATGATTTTTTTATTTGTCCCTCTTTTCTTTTTACCAACGGCTTAGATGGTAGGATTTTGTGCCCAGTGACATCTCTTTTAGAATGACCTAGTGATAGGGTCAATGATTGTTCTTCGTAAAGGGCTATCCCATAGTAGGTATCACAATTAGAATGTAAATTACTAGCCAATATGGTGAGTTTCTCTAATTCTATGTGATTATTGGGTGAAATTATCCCTAGTACGGCTTTTGGTTTCTAAATGACACCATTGTTTAGATGGGTGGTTAGGCTTCCCTTGACATTTGTTATGGGTGTGAGAATTTGGCAACCCTTGTTTATAGTTGGATGTACATGTCTCGAGCATGGTCAACTACTTCATCATTCACTTGACCATTTCTTATTCCTCAGTGATGCATGGCTTGGTATGTTGGTGTCTACATTAATGGAAATATATTCCTTTATAATGAAGGTTTAAGTCTATTGTGTAGACCATCTGATACTTGAATGAATAGGGATGATAGTCTGTGGATAGTAATCAGTATGTTCATGTTCCTTATAAAATATTAGGGTAGTATGCATCGGTATATGTAGTAACCATCCTGTGTTTATTTTGGTGATGAACCAGTTGACTTCGATGAAATAGTTGAGCCTTGTGATGTTAAGTGCAATCTTAGGCCATCCCTTGAGTAGAGTGTCATGAAAATTAAGAAAAGGTTCTTCTCAATTCTTGGTAGGGATTTCTCACGACTCTACTGCTTTGATAAGCCGGTCGATTCAGTTTTTTTCCTTGTCTAATGCCTTGATATTTGTGAGTGTGAATCGAGTGAATTTCACAAGAATGTCTAAGGTGGTTTTGATCTAGAACACTTTTCAGTAGCTATTTTATCCTCTCTATCATCAATTAGGAAACTCCTAAGGTGGGGAGTGCCTTTTCATTTCTGTTAAATACTTTTCCTTCTAGTTAGGAGGAACACCATCAAATAAGACTATTACAGAATGATCCGGCTTTCTTAAATTCCCATGAGGCTTGAAAACATTAAATCATGTCAATTAATGATCGACATCACAATTTTAGAGTGGTTGGTGGTGTATGAAACCATTGATAAACTTCATTAGTCTTGGGTTGACTTAGGTGGTTAATATTTAACGATCATGGGATGCCTTGGGTGGTAAAATATTGGTGATTGGTTAATGATGATGAATAGGTAGGTGATGCCAATTTTCTTTTAAGGTATCCAACAATAGTGGTTCAACCATTTTCCTTCTGGTAAAATTAAAAAATATACCTAGTGTACTCTAGTTTAGTGACGAGCATGTCCCTTTTGTTGACTTAATTATTGATTCACTAAGAGAGTGTCAATATAATGTCGTGATATGTTTTAAAAGTTTTTGGATGTTGGGTAATCTATATCTGGTTTCATGTTGAATGCGTTGTTCTTATCAAGGCTTGATTAATCTTGAATAACCCTTGGATTATCGTGTAGGAATGCTTTAGATGAAATCTTGTACACTAGTTTTTTCTTTTAACATGACCACCAGGCCGAAACCTCTATGTGCTCAGTCAATGTTCTGAAGTGGGTGTCCTGGATTTATACTAATGTATCACTCATAAACATGGAGTACAAACATCTTTGTGTTAGTTCTTTAAACTCCATTCGTTTCAATTTGATGTTATTTTGTCTTAGTCATTCGGATTGGAGGTGATTCTTTTGACTAAGGGATGTAACCATAAGTTAGGTATGATCTTTGGTGATCATATTTACAATGAATGAGATATTCCTTCAGAGAAGGAATCACAATACAGTTTTTAAAATTCCAGCTATCTAATCCATGCATCGTCTTGAATGGATGGAAAAAGTGGCATGACTAGTTATCCATCTTATTCAATGGAACAACCATGGAAGGATAATTTCTAGCATATAATTAAATAAGACAAGTGTGGTTTGTATCATCCATGGATTTTCCTAAAATGATGGATCAACATGGTCTTTGGGGTTGATGGGAAATTGACCATCTTAACCATTTTGGTAGTCACATGTGAAGCGTCACTAGAACACTCAAGGAAATGTCTTGATGGATATTTTGATCAGGGAAGGTGTCATGGGTTGGAAAACTTCCCATTTCTAATGTTAAAGCCTAATGTGGGAAGTAGCTTTTTCTAGATGTTTAATAAGATGACGACATGATCATGTCTCTAGATAAACGGTCTCAGGTATGTGTCATCTCTATGTTTTAGTTGGAATATGAGCATTTAATTAGGTTTTGAATGCTTATGTTTTGTGTGATTAAGAAGTGATTAAAGGTGTGTTGGGATTTGGGAAACATAATGTGACCATTTGAATGAGACTTCATGACCCCTATAGGTTGGGTGATGTTTTCATTATTCCCTAAGGCTTCTTGGAGACAGTAAGTTCTACGGCAGGAAGGCTGTAACATCCCATGTCTTGAAGTATACAAATTCCAAAGGTATTTGATTATTTTTCATTTTCTGAACAATCCATTTTTAAAACGACATTAATAACATAATTATGAGAGTTACAGTTCTTCAATGTGTAGTTTCTTGATTGGGATGAATTTATGAGATGTTTTGTGGGTGTATTGATGAGTTTTGAAAGCACAGTGCCTGGAAACCAAATGGTTTTGGTGCACTGAAAGGGGTACATGATGTGTTTGAGATTGTTCCACCATCTTCAGAAAACCATGTGGTTACTTTTTATGACATTATTTAATTTAATTTAATTAATTAAATTAAAATTAAATGAAAAATAAATGGGGAGTAAAAATAAATAAATGTTTTAATAATAATAATAATAATATTTAGTTTTTAATTAAATATAATAGGGGCCTATCCCCTTCTATTTTAAATCATCACATAACCCCCTCCAAGAACTATAGGAGCACACGACCCCGTCTCCACAATCCCCCTATGTTCTCCCGATTCAATATGTTTCTTCCCGTTTCATGTTTGATTCTTTGAGGTGTGGCAATCCATTCCCCCTTCTTCCCATTTCGGCCTAGATTTGGGACCCTCCATTACCTGGTAAGGTTTAGAAAAACCTTTGGTTAATTTTGTGACGTCATTCTTTTGTTTCATTCAATTTTAGGTCATGCAATGGGCTTCTCGAGTCATGTTCATGTGTATTCCAGAAACAACCACCGACAGAGAAGTAGTTCAGATCATTCTGGCTCCCCACATTTTATTTAAGGTAATGATTTCATTTTTTTTGTGTTGGTGCTCAATTTACAATATGTAATTTCATAGTATTTGTGGTTCATGTAAATTTCACTGGGTGTGTTGTTCCCTTTCCAGTGTTTTTGAGTTATTAATATTTTTTTGTTGAGAATTTGAATGTATTTGAAGGTGTGAACAAACATACCTAGGTGAATATATATATATATATATATATATATATATATATATATATTCATCGAATATGTTACCTCATGGTGAGGGGAATGTGTTATTTAGATTAAAAGATATATATATATATATCTCTCTGTGTGTGTGTGTGAGTGTGCAAGTGTGCGGTGGTTTCGAGTGGTCACTTCCAAATATGACAAGTTTCGAGTGTCAACTTGGTATACTAATTGATGTAGGGTCCCTCTCCTTTAACATTAATTTTTATGAATTCATTAATTAATTTAACAATCACACAATACATTGTTTTTATTTAATACATTTTCAATTTTAGATTAAATTCCACTTAAATTTGATTTTAGTATATTTAATGAATTATATGTTAAATGTGATAAATAATTATTTGATAAGGAATGAAAAGATTTTAAAATAAAAAAACTCTAATAGCGGTTCACTATCTTCAAGCTAACAACCAGTGATTAGACTTTATTTCTATCCTTACTTATTGCCTTGGTTCTCATTATAGGCCTAGTTGTTATGGTTTTGTATATTGAATGATGAGACATGGCCCTAGTTGAAGTTATTAAATTAATTCCTCTATATTAATGAAATATTTTAAGCATATGGAATATTTTAAAAACTAAATATATTTCTTTATGAATGGGAATTACCAGTGTAGTGTCCCTATTGTTTTCCCATCATTTCAAGTCATTATTGACATTGCTCCATTGTACCGCTACCTAGATCCATATAGAAAAGCCTTTCTTTAGAATATAAACTTAATTATTATGACTTTTTTGTGTTCGTTGTGATCTTATCTTGATGAGAAACCTATTTAATGTGTTCTCCATGGCCTTGGACATCTCTATTAGTTGTTCCATTAGAAATGGGGAATTTTTTCCATGGTGTTAAATGTGGAATATTCCCTAATTGTGGGTGTCACCTTGATAGAATGATTTAAATTGAAATAATGAGTTAAGAATGATGTTGAACTATGTTGTGGTAAATTTGATGAGTTGTTTTAAAAGAAATGGCCAGTGATTGATTGGTTTTCCTTTTTTAAAATAAAAAATGGTATTAAATGGATTGACCTCAAGGGATGGTAAGGCCATGCCCTTTTTCTTACACATAAGTAAATTCTTATAAAGAAATTTTATGACATAATGTATTTGTCCTTGGCTATGATATGCATGAGAGAAATTTACCTCATGTATTAAATTATGAATATGAATATGTGTCTTATACATTTTTCCAAACTTATTGATTTATGATTGGTGCCACAATTGGGTGGTATAAACTAAATTGTTTTCTATTTGATAATTTTTTATTTTAATTATGATGTGTGATATCACTTTAGTACATCATGGGATAGAAAAACTAAATTGGATTAATTATTGATTGTTGGCTTAGACCCTTGAATTTGAAAAATAATAAATTATGTGATTTATTATGGTATAATCAACATGACTAATCTAGTTAATTAATATATTAACCAAATTAGGTTTGATTGATTAATTAAACATGATTTATATAATTACAACGATAATCATTAACCTGGATTAATGAAATGAATTGGGTTGACAATTGGTAATTTTTATAAATGTACCATTGTGTATGATGATGATAAATCAATTAAGTTTGGTATACTAATTTTGATTTTCTTTCATAGGTTTTGAGATTATATGATATTTTTGTGATAGATACCTGAGCATATGATACTGATTAGAATGTTGAGCTTTTATGGATACAACTAATATTTAATGTGGATTCCTTCAGGCTTGTTTCATGTCATTTTCTGGTTCCTAAGTGAAATGCACATGGGTACTTGATGCCCAATGGAAGAGTGTATGATTATATTGGATGTACGAGGACTCATGATTGGTGTTGATTCCAGAAATCTTGGTGTATGCTTTCATAATTTATGAGGGCTATGTGCACAGGTACTAAATACCTGAGGGTAAGGTATAAGATTATGTCGGATTACTGAGGGCCAGATGTATATTCACATGGTTCCTGAGGGAGATATTATAATTTTTCATTAGGGTGAGATTTCAGTTAACATTAGGGAAGGATTATAATTATGCATGAGGGATATATTTTGGATAGCCTAAGGGTGAGATTCATGTTAGGCATGAAGGAGGGGTTTAGGTTAGCCTAAGTGCATAGGCTATATTTTTATGGTGTATTATAAGTGATTAATCCTAATCACGTGAATTTTACATCAATTTGGATGATCATGACTTATACATGAAGATATACCCACAAACATAGATATATTTCTTTGGCTGAATCATGTGGGACAAGTGTTCGTTTAGGATCCTAAACCAAGTTTATATCATTTAATTTGTTATCACTTTGAAATTATACCATGTGGAACACTGTCATTTATTATTAATTTTACAAAATGTATAGGGCTTGACACTTTGGTTTTCACCTACAATGAATAATATCTCACAACCTAATTGGGCATTATTTGGAAGCTGAGTATATCTTCTTGTTCATAGGTTATGTATTATATTTTTTTGTTGTTTTGTGTACATGGGAGATAGGGGTAACATAACTTGGATCTTTCTCAGTATCCTCAAGGAGTTTATCATTGGGTTTTTATTTTATTTTAATTTTATTACTTCTTATACCCTGTGGTAACACCTGATATTATGTGCATCATTATATGGAATTCACATTTTCCATTTTTATTTTTATTCAAATATTGTATTTTTTTTATTTTTTATGTATTTATCTTGACTTATCCTACTATAGTAGGTTTTTTAGTATTATTATACTGCTGTGGGACTCTGATTTAGAGGGTATAGTCTCCCCACCATACCATCTATAGATTCTCACTTCTAGATGGAAGCTTCTGGAATATGGGGAGACATTCTAAAGACAATGTCACCCCCTGGTCCAGCCACCATCTTAGTGGTGATCCAGGGTGATATGTTACCATGTGGTATTAGAACATTTATTTTCATATTGTATTACTATTTTGGTTTGGTATACAAGAGATAAGGAGTGTGTTAGTACTTGGTAAATATCTATTTTTAGAATGATCACCGAATGTATAGGGAAATGACTATTAGTCTAGGGATTAGATAATTGTTTATTCTGTTCGATGTTACAGTTGATATGATTTCACCTTGAGTGAATATTGTGCACTCTACTACATATTGATTTATGAATTTATGGAATTTTACCCTTGGCCTGGTATAAAAAGGATGAATCATTGAATGCATCATAATAGGCACATATAAATTTATGTTCCATGTATATTTCATGCCATTTAGTTTCATATGTTTGTTTCCAGTTGATTTTATTATGTGGTTTGTGTGATATTCCATGATGCCTATTTATTAGTATGCCTATTCTCATAACCTTCTTAGGTTTTAATATTCCATGCTTATATTCCTATAGAATATATGCTCTGTGCTACCTTCATGGGATGACATGCTAGATTCATTTTGATGTAATTGATATCATGGTATAAATTGATTGGTTGCAATTAAATGGGAGTGAAATTCTAAAATATAAATTGAATTTGTGCTTTTGGGATTGGTAGATGGCCACCCATGTTTCTAAACTATGATATATGACCATGTTATATAATGAAATGGTTCTAAATGTAAATGATATTCAAAATTAATTTGAAATGAACTAGTTAATTATCTAAATGGTAAAATGGATCCATGTAGGTTAGTTAAGGCATAGTTCTTATGTGATAAGAGTATATTGGGGTTCTGAAACATAAATAATTAAGAAAATTCTATTGGGTTGCATTTTGATGAATCCGTTCTATCTTAGAGGGACCTTCATAAGTCACCTTACCTTATATAATTTAAAAGTAATTGTTTTTCTCATATTCCTAAAAAATACTAGATTTCTATAAATGTGAATTGTTAAAAAATAAGTTTTATTTAACATGCATAATTTTCACATGGGGTTTTGGGTAAAATCAAGACCCTATATTTTTTGTTTTAAATTGGTACATTATGTTTCAAATTAAATGTTTTAGATGGTTAAAGATTAAAATTTTAATAAATTAAGTGACTTGAAAATAGAACCTCTACAGGTGTACTTATTTTAAATATTAGTGTAAGGATAGTTTGAGTTTTCTTTTTGAATTGTCTTAGAACAAAAACATGAGCATTTTCCATAGGCCCTCTATTCTTTTTTGAAATGGCTTTGATGGTAGGATTCTAACCTAGTGAAATTTCTATTGGCATGACCTAGTGTTAGGGTCAATGATTTTCAATCATAAGGGGATAACCCATCATATTTAGCTCCCTTAGAACATAAATTACATTCTAATTCAGTGATTTTCTATTACATTGGGTGATGTTCAAGTTACGTTGTTCCTAGTAGGACTCTTGGTTTCTAAATGACTCCAGTATTTATATGGGTGTCCATTTTTACCCTATCCTTTTCATGGGTGTTAGTATTGGTTAATGTTTGTTTTTTATTGGATGGATATGCCTCAGGCATGGTTATCCACATCGTCGGTCACTTGACATAAACCACTTGGTTTTAAAATCTGTAATCAGTACTAAGGCCATCAGTACCATCCCATTTACCTTATCGATTATATTTTTCTCTTAATTCAATGTTATTATTTTAGAATTATGCATGTATTAAGGGTTATATTTACCTCAATAATTAGTTTTTTTGAAAAATATCACTATACCATTAAATAAATATTATATGTCACCAGTACCATTCAACACATTGTTTCAAACCATTAAAGAAAATTGGGCCCTCAATAATTAAAAATCAGAAAAATCATATAATAGATAATAATCATGATTCATTGCACAAATTAAGAAGTTCTTAATAAAATAAACCTAATAGAATAAAAAATGGTCAAAGAGATCATATCTTTGGTATAGTAATGTGAAAAAACAATATATTATAACATTTAGAACATGTAAAAATATAAACAAGTTCACAAATTTGGTAAAGAAAACAAATTATTTCCACAAAAAATACATGGAAATGCAACCATGTCCATGAAATATTATATAACCATGAAATCCATTTCCATTAAAATTTTTATATACATGAATGTGAGGTCTATGCACAAAAATTTTGGCATGAAAACTAAAGCCTTACTTAAAACTATTGACATTAAAACAACGTCCATGCATAAAATTATTATGCTGAAATTAATTTTATGAAAATCATATTTATCCCACAAGTCATACCTATTTACCCAATTTAATAGAGGTAGATAACAGAACCACTTCTCACAAAATAATAATAAATTCATATATAATCCAAAATATCATGAAAAAATTTAAAATTTAATCAATACATAACCCATTAGAAAAATTATATTTATAAACATTACATTAGTATAAAAAAACATCTAGAGAGTGAATAATTATGGTATCATATAATCATATCCCTAATGAAACATAAGTATCATATAAGGGTGTCATCATTAATTAAAATTCAATTACAATATATGTTGGAAAAATTCATTAGGAAAATAATCTTTTTATTTTGAAATATCTTCTTTAAAAATATAAAAATTTCAAAAATATTATTGGGAAAAATTCTTTTAAATGTTTCATGGAATCATGTAAACGATTATTTAATTAAATGAGTAGAGACGATGATAGGAAATTTTATTCTTTTCGTGTATATTCAAAATAAGGCTCCATACACATGTTTGAAAAAAATTCAAAATAAACTAATTTATAAAACAAAAAGAAGATTCATTTTTCACCATTTTGAAAAAAAATTAAAAAATGGGAAAAACTGAATTTAGAAAAAACACCGGATAATCTAAAATACATTCTTTGAACTTTTATTATAAAACTCTTACATGGATGAAAAAATATTTTCGACTGGAGAGATAAAAAAATTTAGTTTTCCTTGAATATTTTATTTCAATCACATAATTTGATAACAAGAGAAAAATGACTGAAAAAATGTAATCTCTAATTATAAATAGAGGATAAAAAATCCATTAGTTTCTTTATAGTTATATCATTAAATTTCATTATTTTAATATTAATAACACACAATAATGATAAACAATGATCATACAACACAAAGCCTCAAAAACACTAGTAACACTCGAATAAAATCCTCATGAAAGAGAAAAACTCATATGGATATATAAATCATCATAATTTTTTGGGGAGGAATCATAAAATAAATTAATGGAAATATATACACCACATAAATGAAATAATCAGTGAGTATGAAATCTGTCCCACCAAAAAATCTTAAATGAAAATTGATTTTCTTATATTTGACTTGGTTCAAATTTGATTCAACCTCATCAAATAAATTTATATTTATTAAAATTATATAATATATATTATTTTATATTTTTACCATATCATATATGATTCAGTCATAATATTTCAACTTAATCTAACTAATAATTCCTTATTATAATCATCGTTTTGGGTTTCAACTAGTTCATTTTATGTGAGAATTTTGGTTTTCTATTTAGGATCATTATAATATGATCATGGTTCCATCTTCTATTGAATATTTATTCTTATATAAATATAATATCAATTCATTTCATATAAAAATGAAATAAATAATAATTCACCCTATATTATATCTTACATATATATCATATATGTTCATCAAATATATTATTATTACTATTAATGTAATACATAAATGAAAAAATTATCATCACTTTGTGAAGATGGTTATCCATAGGTATTCATGAGAAATATTATTATTTTTTCATGAATTATATTGTAAGAAATTATATAACATACTACCCTTCCATGAAACAAGACAATGGAATATAAATTTTATATCTTAGTGGAGAATTCATTCTATATGAGAAAATGAGAAATATTATCCCTTTTATTTTATTGAACAAAGAGTGAATAAAGGTAGTTTTATAATATTAATAAAATTTTAGTATATCGAGGATACTTATATAATTATTTTATAAAAAATATCACATATTTGGATGAATGATAATAATTAAGAAATTGAAATCTGCTAGGTAAGATGATTACCACGTCTTTACTAGGAATCCATTAGATCCATTCATTAAGGTTTCTTGGAATGGTATTCTAAGAATGAAAAACATGAAAATTCATTTATAGGTTGGTTGAGAAGATAATTTTGTAGGTTTGGATGAATATAGAAGGATCAATGTGGTGTGAAGAATATAAAGTAGAGGTTCCGTTTTATATATGAGAGGAGGGGCACTATTGGAATTTCCTAAAAGATTTAAATATAATAAATTTATTATCATGAAAATTTAATCAAAATGGAAATTTTTTAGAATATAAGGTAGGTTTTTTTTTGAAATACCAATAACTAATAAAATTTAGATAGGTTCATTTTTTGTTTTAATCCTTATATTTTGGTTTAACCCCTAATACAACCTATTATAGTCATAACCATGATAATGAATTTTTTCACTCATAAATGGTTATATTTTTACTAATAAGGTAGAAATTGGTGTAAAAATGGAAAATGGATGTAACACCCCAAGATTTCATAGTACGTTATCTCTTTAATGTAATTCAATAGCTTGCGCTACACACAATATTGAGTTCAAGCACATCACAACCTATCAAACTAGCCATTTTAAAAGTGTTTATGAAGAGTATTAACCAAATTTGGAATTATATGTATATTTTATATAATTCTAACATTCATATTATGTTTTTAGTAGACATAATATATGAAAAAATTCATTTTTTCAGTCAAAAGAAGTATTTAAAAAAAATCAATGTTACCACCTTTTAATGGTGAACCATTTTTAAATGAAATTGTAACATCCCGGTTCCAGAATCCACCCAGAGGCGCCACATACTCGGTTAGTCACATGGATTCAAGCAAATTTCCCCAAATTCTAGAGGCTGTTGACTAGCAGTGAGGGCCTTTGGTATGATAGTGGGGAAACTATGCCCTCATTGGCAGAGTAAACAGTAGAAGAGAAAACAATAAACAATAGCAGAAGAAGTAAACACTCCATACACAAGTGAACAACGAAAGACTAAATATGATAAACAACACGAGCACATGTATATATATGATGCATGATACATATGTCTACGAAAGAAGCCAAACATTTCACAATGCTAGAAATACAAACAGTACTAAAAACAGGTACAAAAGAATAATAAACATCTCCTCAGCATCCCAAGCCTAAGCTTGGTCCCATGCTCTCCATCTCCTTAGTAAGTCAAGTACCTGAAGTCATAGGGCGCTTGACCTTGTCTATACCTACAACAATATAGTCTGTTTGGGCCCAAATTCACGACTCAAATAGGGTGTGAGACTAAATATTAGTAGGCAACCACTGGAAGATCTGTGCCTAACAGTCATTGATTATATGGTAGGAAAAATTACAGAAAACAGTAAATAGGAACATACTGAACAATAAACAAACCACAATTCCGAAATCAAGAAACTGCTAATAAGAAGTAAATCACAATAGGTAAACTTCTAGAAGTACTCACATCTATTCCCTCTGGTCCTACCTAGTAAGCACAAACAACCCTCTGGGCAGTGCACTTAGCCTAACTCCTATGGTTTGGTCATATGGAATTAATAAGACTCTCTGAGGAAGCACACACAGTCAAATCCCCTTATTGTCTAAGGTAGTCAGGAACTCTCAGAGGAAGCTCGCACAATCAATTCCCCTTATAGCCCCAAGGTCAAGGACTCTCTGAGGAAGCACACTCGGTTAATTCCCCTTATATGCCAAGTAATTTATAGACTCTATAAGGATGCTCACTCAGTCAATCCCTCTTATTGCCTACGGTAATCAGGTGATTCAAACAAATAAAATAGAGCCTCTATGAGAAAGCTCACATGGTCTATCCTTGTATTGTCTAAAGCAGTCATGGACTCTCTGAGGAAGCTCTCACAGTCTATCCCCATATATCCTAAAGCTTAATGACTCTCTGAGGAAGCTCACTTGGTATATCCCCTTATAGTATACTACACCTAGTTCTCACGAACTTGTGTAGGATAACAACAGAGAAATACAATATTACCAAAGTTGAGTTACAAAATTACTTGTCTAAATAGTTATAAAACATATCAAGAATGTCAAAAAACATTTCTCCATCCTACTACAATAGGCAAGGAAATAAACAAAGAGGCCAAGCTGAAACAGGACCAAACAGTCATAAACAGAATGTGCGTGGGAAGAACCTTTAAATCAAAATAGTTCAAACATATTAATATTCAAACATCCTCTGAATAGGCATACTAGCATGGCAGGAATACAACAGGGGTAAAATGGTAAACACACAATACCCTGATCTAGGTTATTGGTGGATTTTTTAGATAATATTTAAGGACTTTCAACGGAAAGGCACAAACCACATACCTCGGGGTTAATAGTTCAATATACGTGAACCACGAGGCTTAAAACTCCTTAGAAAGTTGTAGGTCTACGAAAACACACAAAACTTTCAAACCGTAATAACTTGAGAAAGAGGGGAAATCATGGAATGAAACTCAAGAATAAGGAATATCTTACCCTTGAAGCTCCAACGAAATCGACGACGGATGATTCAGAGAACAGACGGAGGCTCGAGGGCTCAGAGAAGATCTGTGGTAGTACCCTTGCTCTCGGATGAACCAAAACTAAAAGAAGGGTGTTCTGTCTATCAGATGCGACCCTAGTGCATTTAGAGAAAAAACAATGTACATGACGTGTAATTTTGGAGTACATGGCGTGTACTTGCTGTTTCTGTACCCCGCATTAGGCGGCCTCCATATCACCACTACATGGATGTGTGTGTGGTCAGGACACAGTCAGCACATGGCCTCCTGTGGCAACGCAGTACATGGTGTGTACTTATAAAGTACACGATGTGTACTTCAAAAATTTCCAGATTTTCCTCTTTTCCCAAAAAACAACTAGAAAAGGAAAAACATATATGAATATAATATCCGGGTTCTTAATACAATATTTGAAACTTTCATATTAAATTTTACAAAATAAACTTATTCTTTAGAACTAGGACATAAAAAGTTAGTTTTAATAATTTTTTGGTGTTTTTCTGATGACTTTCCTATTTTGGCGAATAGCGAAAAATACTAAATTTTAATTGAAAACAACAATTTTTATAAAAATAATTTATAGTGTTAAATTATACATTTAAATGGTTTGGTATTTTAATTAGATTATATTTTTATCATTTAATGCAATTTAAGTCATTATAAGTAATTTCACATTTAAATTTGACATAAACACATGCCAAATTTTTGATAGTTTTTATTTTTTTAAAACCCGATATTATTAGTTTTGACGAAGGGAATTAAATTTAAATTAATAAATGAAACTTATATGTTTTGAATTTTTTAAAATGGATTTAATTTTTTAATTCATAATATCAAAATTATCTTAGGGTGATTTTTTGTTATTTTTCTGAAAACATTCAATTTTCAATGAATAGTGAAAAACACTGCATAAATATTTAAAAATGAATTTTTATTTAAATAATTATTTATATTATTTAAATTTATTTTAAGCCAAAGTAGATATATAATACCTATATATGTTCAATTTAATTCATTGGAGTCATTTTATAATAATATTAGATGTATATAAATTTATTGAATTTTTTACCGTCTTTTACCCACCTTCTAGGCACCTTAGCAAATTTGCATAAAACATAATTTTACCGCTTCTATGAATTTAATATAAAAAATAAAAGAGTCATAGATGACATCAGTAACTGAAATTTGGTTCAATAGGATGAAAATAATTTTTAGTGAATAGTAAATTTTGAGTTTTATTTACCATGGTTAAAAGGAAATAAGGTAATTAAAAGTAAAAAATATATTATAATTACCCTAACACATTTATTAATTCTATTGGATAAGTGTATTTAAACCAAACCCAACCTTAGGAATAAAATATGATCCTTTTGGTCCACTTAGATTAGATTAGGACATTTATTATTATTTTACCTAAAAAAGAGTTAAAAATGATAAATTCAATGTTTAATAACTAAAAAATTTGAATATAGGTTTATGCATTCGATAAATTATAATATAAATATTATTTAAAAATATCATAATATTTCCTACATCATGGTATTTTATTTATTATTTTTATAAATTAAATAAGTAAATTTATTTATGACACAACGATGATGCAGTAATTACCTTATTAATGAAAGAATCAACTAAATGGTATTATAAATATTAAAATAAATATAATTTCAAAGTTTTGATGTGCTCATAGAATTTTATAGGTGAACCTAACTTGTTAGTCTTCATTCAATGTATTTTTTTAGAAATATTTATGTTGTGAAAACTTTCACCAAAACCAAATACTAAATAGTGTCAAAATTAACATAAATGAGTTTTTAAAACAAATATTATATTATTAAATTATATAATATTACAAAAAATATATGGTTCATCTAAAGGTATTAAATAATATTATATATGTCATTAATAAACCACTTGAGGTTATTTTGTTATTTTATAGTATGTTTATTGACCATATAGTGTAAGAATACAAGAAGACACAGTTAAAGTTAAACTATTTAAGAAATAGATATATCCAATAGATAATGTTAATATGGTGACATAAACTTGTCTAAAACCTATTGGATGAGATTATTTTGTCCCATCCTCACTTTATCTTCTAAATAAATCAATTTTGATCCATTAGAAATATAAATTGATTTTATAATAAAATAATATTTCAAAATTTTCCTAAAGTGACCCCCACCTCTCTTATAAATGGGTACTTCCTCTTTTCTTCAACTCACACCTCCGATGACATTTTACTCAGACATAACCTACCCAAATCTCTTCCCAACTTCTCTCAATTAATTCTAGAGGCCTTCCCTTGAGCAGAAATCCAATCTAAGGAGCCCTTTAGTTCAAATCCAAAGGAAACACTCAAAGAAGAGGTAATTATTTTATCCCCTCTATCAAAGTTATTTTCTTCTTCCACATTATCATTCTTTGTTATTTCCATACCAAAAAATTAAATCCAGCACCTTATACATACTTTGATGTTATTATATATTTGGTACAACAATATTTATTATTCTATCCATCCGATGAATGATAATGTCACCATGCATGCATAAGTAAGGCTTACCCTCTTCAAGTCGTGGTTTAATTTTTTATTCCACACAATGTTATATGGATAGATATAATGATGATTAATATGTATATAAATAATTAAAATAAAATGATAATTTATCTTTAAAATTAATATACCATCAAATTACCCACCTTTTAATCATTAAGGAAATGATATTGTTGCTCGTGTGTACATACGACTTACCGTCTCCACGACACGATGAGATCAATATCCACGATCACCATTCAACGATGATTATAAAAATATATATTATTAATAAGTATGTAATTTATGTAATAATAATGCTACTGGATATATATATATATATATATATATATATATTTGTATTACATATATCTTATTCACTTTATTATGTTCAATACGATATGAAAACAGAAACAATGTTTATGCGTACGTATGGCCTACTGTATCC
The DNA here is from genome assembly GCA_963277665.1 of Viscum album. Lineage (NCBI taxonomy): Eukaryota > Viridiplantae > Streptophyta > Magnoliopsida > Santalales > Viscaceae > Viscum > Viscum album. The sequence continues at coordinate 782,796,969 of OY728145.1, forward strand.
ATAAATGGTGTTTTCCATTTCATATATCTATATATTATACATATTTATATTATAAATATATATATTATATATATCGTGTTTTAAATTCTAGAAGTATTTAAATCATGATCTAAATGATAAGATCAAGAATAACAAGTTAAAACATGTACGATAAACAAAGTGATTATTACCCAAAATGTTAATTTAACATGGAAATAATTATTAAATGGGTATTATAATGTAATAAATGAATAATTCATGATGTAATAAATATGAATATGGTTATTATATAATTTAATAACATACAATGTTCATTATACAGGTGGTTAAACATACAATTGACCAAAGGGAAGTGAAAGGGAATGGTTAATTCCTCAATCTCATTATTATCAGAGATTGTTTATGTGTAAGTATTTTCTAGGACATATTTATTATCCATGTAAATGTTTCATAAAATATATTTAAAAATGATTCTTTTAAGGTACCCTTTAACTAAAACATTATTTTAAATTTTTTAAATATTTATTCTTCTAAATATTTCTCATTAATATCTATATATTCAAAATGGTTTTAAAGATTTATTTATATAAACATGATTGTTTGAAAATGTTAATTCCTTTCAAAAAATTCAAAGTGGAATGGGATACTTTGATTCAAAAATTTCTTTAAATGTCTTCTTTTCAAAATTTTGTGACTTTTAAAAGTTTTCATGAAAAGGGATATTTCTCACAAGTAGTTTTACTAAACATTTTCAACTATATAAACATCCTTTTTGGATATTATTCATTATTGAGGTTGATTTATTATAAATACAATATTAAATATTTTATTGAATGAGTTATGATATGTTAGACTGTGAATGTGAAATTTTAATACCATTCATGGTTTATGGTTAATGTATTGACATTTTTTATGCTAGTTTTAATACGAATGTTTAGGTTATGTTTCAACATTTTCACATGGGAAATGAAGTGGACTTAGTAAGTTATGGGTGGAGCCCGCTATAGCTCCTCGATGCATCGGTAGGTATCATGAGACAATATAGTGTCTTGGCATAAGTCCTTGACAAAATTTTTATCTATAGTCAGGGCATGAGGCCTTGACTATGTGGTAATGATGTCTGGAGTTAGGCATTCCCTCATTATGAAATTAATTATTACATGTGATTATTCGACTAGTAGAATATCTATGTGTATGTTTATATGGTAATGATTGATTTATTTTCTCCATATTTTGTTCACGTTTATTTTTAAAAGGCTGTTTTCTTATTACACATCTTGCCATAAATGTTTATAACTTCCACTAAATTATTTACCCTTACTGAGAATCTGAGCTCACCCCTTTGTTATGTTTTATTTTCCCAAGATGCAAAGAAGGGTGTTATGATTGATATGCATGGTTATTCTAGGGGGATAATGGAATTATAAAATGATTATTTATGTTTTTCTTTATTTTAAAAATTTTAATGTATCCTTCATATATGTAATCTATTTTCTAGGACTACTAAAATAATCGGTCCTTCGGGACTTGATTTCTTGTAATCAAGACAATGTATTAAAATAATGCACCAACTCTGGGCATCTTGTGTCAAGGAATTATAGTTGGTATTAGAGAATGTTTAGTACAAACCTTGGAAACTAGATAAAGATAAACTCTGATTAGATAACATTACCCTAATATAACCTTTGAGGATTAGTATAGAAGAACATCCTAGAATTTAGGTAATGTTGAGATTTTGGGAATTTTCTAAGAAATGAATCATTGTCCGAATACGAACAGGTAAATGAGGCTCTAGCACAGATGTACCTAGGATTGAAAACTCCTGAAAGGAGTTTCACGTTTGACTCAGGATATCCTGGTACACGACAATGGGCCTTTATGCACTATTTATTATGATACTCATGGGGATATGATTAGGATAATTCACATATTGTTTACATGCAATTATGAAGGATTTATGAGTAAATACTTCCTCAAAAAACTTTTTTTATGATTATAGATTATATGCACAATCTTTTCAATTTACATTAGGTATTTTACAAGATTGGAAATATGCATTGAGATTCATAAACTAACCTAGTGTATGACATTGTTTAGAAATGGTGCCCAATAGAAGGAATGATAACTCCAACAATATGTGTAATCCAAAGAGTAAGAAAGATAATATCATTCGTGGCATTAAGCCAACATTTAGAAGGGAAATATTATCCCATGTATTCTCATCATATGAATAAATAGTATCATGTGTTAACCAGATGAGTAAATAAGTCTTAGAGTCCTATGGCTTTGAAGGGAAGCAAGAGAAGAAATGGATGGTAGAGAGAAAGATGGATAAAAGGAAGAGGGTAAAGAAGGATTTACCTATATGTGATAAATGTGGAAAGAATTACCTTGGAAAATTCTTGAATGGAATGTGATATTTTTATAAGTGTGGAGAAAAATGATACCAAGTACATGAATTCAAGGGTAAGAAAAAGGTTTCAAATGTATAGTGCTTCATCTGCAAGGAGTTGGGACACTATGAAAATCAATAACCCAATCATCAGAGTGTACCCAAAATGATTCTATTGGATAATAATCAAGTTATGATACAACCACAGATGAAGAGGTATAATTAGTGTTCTTATATTATATCATTGGAGTTTTTTATCAATAATGTGCTGGTTATATTAATTATAGAAATAAATAAGAATTGTAGTACTATACTATTTATTTGAGGATTTGAGATTATAAGGTACTAAGAAACGTTACACAATAGTAAGTTAAACTTTTGGGAAAATACATGGTTGAAGGAAAGATAAACCTTAATATGGTCATGATATAAATATAGTTATTTTGAAATATGAAATGGTTTATTTGGTTAAATTATATTGGATATTATTGAATACCTTGGAACTGATTAATGGTCTGTTTATTTCATAATTGTTGGAGTATTAATTTTTTTGGATATATGGATTATATCTAGTATTTTATAAGAAACAAGGGAGCATGAATGTAATAAATACGTTTTTATGGTAATTAAGGGTATTTACAAGTTTTAAGATAATACATGATTAAGGTTTCCACATGTTATTATGTGGAAAAAGATATCTTCAATATGTTTACCTTTATTATAAATTTTGGACTGTGAGTTTAGTCAAAAGTATTTTGGATAAGTATAAAGGCTGGAATGAATTATGTCAGAAAATAGATATTATTTTTTTAGGTTAAAACATTTCTTAAGATTATTTTTGGATTGTTATAAAAAGGAAAACCCAGAGGTCGGGCGACAACCCATCGCATCCGTAAAGTCCATGAGACTTAAACCCAAAACCGAAGGGTGACAAGGGTGCATCACCTACCACTAGCCTATGCGATGTTCTGTATTGTGTGATTTAGTTTTTTTTAAAAGGCCTGATATATGAATAATAATTTCATTTTTTGTAACCCTATATGATTAGTCTAAATTGAATATTTTTAAGTTCTATTATCTTTTAAGGTGAAAGATGAGTTTTTAGTAGAAATTAGTTAAATGATATAACACTCCTTGTCAAGTCTATATTTTTCTCTCTTATTATATGAATAAATTAATTCTTAAAATTTAGGGGAGGGATCTTAAAAGCAAAAATGTGTTATCCGAATACCTTATGTTTTGTTGAACTGATGATATTTTAAATCATCATATATTGATGGCTTTGAGGCCCTCAATTTTATAATTGTTTGTGATTGATGACTTCAATCACTCCCTATAAATATTTAAGTCTTTTCTCAAATTATGTGTTATAATTTCCAATAATGTTCTTTTATTCAAAAACCTAATTTGGTGGTGAGTTTTTCATTTCCTTTCCACTCTTATAAAGACTAATTTTTTAAACCCTATATCCAATGTGGGTTTACCACAAAGGTATTTTCTATTTTAAACCTTTATTTTTTGAAAAACAATTTCAAATTTCAAGGACACAATTTATTGAATGAGGGGAGAATGTAACACCCCAAGATTTCAATGTACATTATCTCCTTAAAGTAATTCAATAGATTTCACTACACACAACATCGAGTTCAAGAACATTGGAACCTTTAGAACTAGCCATATTAAAAGTGTTTATGAATAGTATTAACCAAATTTTGAATTCTATACATATCATATATAATTTGTACATTCATATTTTGTGTTTCTTAGGCATAATATAATGACAAATTCAATTTTTCAGATAAAAGAAGTATTTTTCAAAAAAAAATGTAATTTTATCACCTATTAATGGAGAACCCTTTTAAAATGAAATATTTGACACATTTATATTAAATTTTACAAAATAAACTTCTTATTTAGAATCCGGACTTGAAAATTTAGTTTCTATAAATTTTGGGCGTTTTTCATATAACTTTCATATTTTGGAAAATAGTGAAAATACTATATTTTAATTGAAAACATAATTTTTTATCAAAATATAATAAAGTATTAAATTATACATTTGAATGGTTTAAAGTATAATTAGATTATATTTTTGTAATTTAATGCAATGTATGTCATTATATTTAATTTCACATTTAGATTTGTTATAAACACATGTGAAGCTTTTAATAGTTTTTACTTTTTAAAAACCCATTTTTATGACAATGGAAATTAATTTTAAATTAATAAATTCAACTTATATGTTTTGAATTTGGTAAAATAGACTTCATTTTTGAATTTATAATATCAAAATTATCTTTGTGGGAGTTTTTGGTACTTTTCTGAAAACATTCAATTTTTGATGAATAGTGAAATTACACTGCGTTTTTATTTAAAACCCACATTTTATTTAAATAATTATTTATTTTATTTAAATTTATTTTAAGTGAAAATATATACATATTACCTATATAAGTTCAATGTAAGTCATTGGATCCATTATATAATAATATTAGGTGTATAAAAATTTATTGAACTTTTTACCGTCTTTTACACACCTTCTAGGCACGTTAGCAAATTTTCATAAAACGTAATTTTACCACTTATTTGAATTGAATTTCAAAACTATGAGAGAAAAGGTTGAAATTAGTAAGTAAATTTTTTTTCAATAAGATAAAATAATTTTTGTTGAATAATAACTTTTGACTTTTATTTACCATGGTTAAAAGTAAATAAGAAAATTAAAGGTTAAAATGTTATTATAATTACCCTAACACATGTACTAATTCTATTGGATAAGTGTATTTAGACCAAAAACATCCTTAGGAATAAAATATGATACCTTTGGTCCACTTATATTAGATTAGATTAGGATATTTATTATTATTTTACCTAAAGAATAGTTAATAGTTTTAAATTCAATGTTTAATAAATATTTTTTTTAATATAGGGTTGTACATAAGATAAATTATACTATAAATATTCATTAGAAATATAAAAATATTTCATACATCATGGTATTTTATTTATTATTTTTAGACATTAAATAATTAAATTTATTGATGACACAATGATGATGCAATAATTACCTTATTAATGAGAGAATAAAAAATGGTATTATAAATATTAAAATAAATACAATTTCTACACTTTGATGACATACATGAATTTTGATAGGTTAATATGACCTTTTGGGGTTAATTAAATGTTTTTTAAGTAATAAAGTTGTGATTAATTTCACAAAAACCAAATACTAAATAGTGTCAAAATTGGCATAAATGTGTTTTAAAAAACAATATTATACTATTAAATTACATAACATTCCTAAAACACTAAGTTTTGTCCAAAGTGATTAAATAATATTATATATGTCATTAATGAACAACTTTATGTTCTCTTGTATGTTTATAGTATGTTTATTAACCATATAGTGTAAGAATACAAGAAGACACGATAAAAGCTACACTATTTAACTAATAGTTAAATATAAAAGATAAGGTTAATATGGTGAACTAAACTCATCTAAAACTTATTTTTTGAGAGGATTTTGACCCATACCCACCGTATCTTCGAAATAAATCAATTTTGAGCTATTAGAAACCGAAATTTATTTTATAATAAAATAATATATCAAACTTTTCCAAAAGTGACCCTCACCTCTATTATAAAAGGGTACTTCCCCTTCTTTCAAAATCACTGCTCCAAAGCCTGTTGGCTTAGCCAAAACCTACCCAAATCTCCTCCCAACTTCTCTTACTTCAACATAGAGGCCTTCCCTTGATAATAAACCCATCCTACCGAACCCTTTTGTTCAAATCAAAAGGAAGCACCCAAAGAAGAGGTAATTATTTTATCACATCTCTCAATGTTATTTTCTTTTTCCACATTCTCTTTATTTGTTATTTCTATACCAATATAATAATTCTAGTACCTTATACACACTATGATGTTATTATAGATATGGTACAGCCATATTCATTATTCTATCCATCCTATGAATGATAATGTCACCATGCGTGCGTATGTACGACTTACCGTCTCCATGCCGTGGAGTAATTTGTTATTCAACACTATGTTATACGGATTGATATAATGATGAGTAATATGTATATAAATAATGAAAACCACATGATATATTCTCTGTAAAATTAGTTTAATATCCAATTAAACACCTTTTAATCATTAATTAAATAATATCGTCGCTCGTGTGTACGTACGTCTTACCGTCTCCACGACGCGATGAGATTCATTTCCACGTTCACCATTCAATGATAATTATAAAAATATATATTAATAATAAGTATGTAATATATGAAAAAATAATTCTACTGGATATATATATATATATATGTATTTACTTACATATATCTTATTCACTTATTTATGTTCATTAGGATATGAAAATAGAAACAATGTTTATGAGTACATACAACCTACTATCTCTACAAATGGTGTTTTCCATTTTATATATCTGTCTATTAAAAATATTTATGTTATAAATAAATATTATATATAAATAATTTTTTATATTCTTTAAGTATTAAAATCATGATGTAAATGATACGATCATGAATAACTCGTTAAAACATGTACGATAAAGAAATCGATTATTACCCGAAAGCGATTATTAAACGGTAGGTGAATCCAAGAGAACAGAGATCTAATAAAAATGGAGGAGTATTTCTGGGTTACTATAGCAGTAATGTAGCATCCAAGGTAATAGGTACTGAAACAGTCACTGTAGCAGGCACTGTTCGGTACTATTGTAGCCGAAACTATTCATCCACCTGGGCCTTTGGGCCACCAGTTTGGTCCTCGGGTCCTGTAAGGATTTCGAGACACCCAAGGCCATTGGGCCATTTGATTCTCAAGGGCTTCAGGACATCTTAAGGCCTTAAGGCCACCCCTAGGCCTTCAGGACCCATGAAATGAAGATGTACCAGTTAGACTGTAAGGGACAAGGCTTTAGAGGAGGATTCAGGGCAAGTGCATTCACTAGTGTAGAGCTAACCAGAATTGGAAGAATGAGATGGTATGGATTTGGAATTGGTACCAGGCCTGTGCAGCTTTTCATAGAACAGCTAGCCGACTAGCCCTGCGAAGGTGGAGTGCTGATATCATGACATATGATGGGGAGGAGCAGTTCTGAGTTGTCTTTTATGGGTGATTCCCTCTATGATCTATGGGTCATGTAATTGTCTCTAATCCTTCAGGCCTTGTAAGGGTTCCTCCTCACCCTTTGAAAGGTGGATTATCATAAATAATAAAAAAATGAAGGCCTTTGAGCCATTCCTAAGAACTTGAAAATCATTATTAAATGGGTAGTATAAAATCATAAATGAATCATGTATGATATAATAAATATGAATATGGTTCTGGTATAATTTAATAACATTATGTGGTCATTATACAAGATGTTAAACGTACCCTCAACCAAAGGAATGTGAAAGGTAAGGGTTAATTCCTCAATTTCATTATTATATGAGATTATTTATGTGTATGTATTTTCTGGGACATATTTATTATCCATGTCCATGTTTCATAAAATAAATTTCAAAATGATTTTTTTTAGGAACTCATTTACTAAAACATCATTTTAAATGTTTTAAATATTAATTCTTCTTAATAATTCTCATTAATTTCAATGTTTTCAAAATGGTTTTAAATATTTATTTATATGGACATGATTGTTTTAAAATGTTAATTCCCTTCAAATGCTTCAAATTGGTATGGGAAACCTTCATTCAAAAATGTCATTAAATGTATTCCATTCTAAATTGTGTGACTTTTAAATGATTTCATTAAAATGGGATATTTCTCTCATGGAGTTTTACTAATCATTTTCAACTATGTCAATATCCTTTTTTGGATATTATTATTTATTGTGGTTGAATGATTATAAATACAATATTAAATATTGTATTGAATGAGTTATGATATGTTTGACTATGAATGTGAATTTTTTTATACCATTTATGGTTTATGGTTAATGTATTGGAATTTTGTATGATAGTTTTAATACGAATGTTTATGTTATGTTTCAAAATTTTCATATGAGGAATTAAGTGGACATAGTAAGTGATGAGTGGAGCCCTCTATAGATCCTCGATTCATTGGTAGGTCTAATGAGACAAACTATTGTCTTGGCAAATGGCCTTGAATTTTTTTTTTCTGTAGTCTTGGCACGAGGCCTTGACTATGTGGTTATGATGTCGGGTGCTAGGCATTCCCTCATTATGAATTTAATTTTTACATGTGATTATTTGACTAGTACAATCTTCATGTGAATGTTTATATGGTATGGTTTGATTTATTTCGTACATATTATGTTTATGTCTATGTTTAAAAGGATGTTGTTTTTATTACACATACTGCCTTAAAATTTTATTGCTTCTGCTAAATTATTTACCCTTACTGAGCATATGAGCTCACCCATTTCTTATGTTTTACTTTCTCAGGATGGGATGAAGTGTGTTATGATTGATATGAAGGGTTACGCTAGGGGAATAATGGTGTTCTCAAAGGATTATTTTTGTTGTGTTTTATTTTAGAAATTGTAATTTAACGTTCATATATGTAATCTATTTTCCAATACTGCTAAACTGATTGGTTTTTTAGGACTTGATTCCTTGTAATCATGCTAATGTATTAAAATAATGCACCGTCTTTGGGAATTTGGGGTTAGGACATTACAAGGGATAATATTTATGACCATTGATCATCTTAATTTTCTTCTTTCAATGTATTTAAATTTTTTAAATAATTTAATGAAATATTATTCAATATAATATGTCATCAATTTCAATTTCTAGACTATTCATTTAATTTGAAAAAATCTAAATAGAATATAATGTATTAAAAATTCTATAATATGTCATTTTAAATAAAAAATTAGAATATAAAATGAATTCCTAAACATTATATCACATTTAATATTTATAATGTTATTTATAATGTTTTTATTTATAGAATAAATATAATATTGTCATTACGTATGAATTTAGATTAATTATTTAACAAATAAATAGTAAAAAAATTAATATGATAAAATTAATTTATCTTGCAAATAAAAATCTATAAGGAATCAAAACCAATTTTTAACTTCATGTTAAAATATTTGGGATATTAATGTCAAAAGAGATATATTTTGTTATTATTCATTTATAAAATAAATATTATTGTCATAATCAAAGAAATATATAACCTAGTGGAACATTATTGTAGATATGGATAAAAAAGGAAGAAATAAACCCCTAAAATAGCATAGAAGATAGTTTTGATGAAATTTGAAAGCCTTATCCTAATGTTTTAACCCCATTTTCCTCTTTTACCATTATCTAGGTGAACAAAATTTACAATGGTTACTACTCTTAATAAAAAAAATTAATAGAGAACTGTTTGAATAATTTGAACCTATTAATTTCAAATATGGAATACAAATATCGAAATTCAGTTCATATAAGTGAATAAAATTAATATAATTGAGTAATATAAAAAGATATAAGGAAATATTTTTCTAAAAAAATCTATTTTTAAGTATAAAAATGTTTTTATAAAATATTTAATCAAAAAATTGATTCCCATGAACTTAATTAGATTATTCAAAATATAAGGAAACTCATTTAACTTTTAAATAACTTTTTAATTTTTAAATGATTGATATAAATACTATTTTCAATAAGAAACCAATATATTTTACTATCCATCTAAAAATAAATGTTTCTTTAAAAATTATTTACAATTTACTCTAAATTAATTATGATATGTTGATTTTAATAATTAATTTTATTTTATAAATTTATTTAACTTAATGTGTAAAATATTAAATATAACCTTCTCACAAGGAAGCATATGTTTGATGAAATTAAATATTTTAAGCATAATACAACATTAAAAAAATTTGAATTCTTATTTACTACATTTTAATCCTAGAAGTTATAGTATGTAGGATGTTTATATATATATATATCTCATTATGTGATTAGTACTATTCATAACATATGATTAATTTCTCAGACATATAGTTCGTGTTTAAATAATAATATTTTGTGGGTCATATAGGCTTAATGTTTCTCGTTATATAAGATATCAGACATAATGTTGTTATTTTAAAATATAAGTTTATTATAGTATACCCTTCTATTTAAGGTTTAATTATTTTTACATTTACCAGGAATGGTCTTTTCACTTCTCATACTATCTCCATATCACTATTAACCAGGACTCTCAAGATAGTTAATGGCCTAAACATTTAGGATTTGAGAATTCTAGGGAATATATTATCTTTAGGTTTTAATTAATGTACTCTCTAAGAAAGTTATATATATATATATATATATTTTGAAATATAGAGTCTTGGAAATACTTTATATTTAATTTTATATAATTGTTTTTCATACAGTTACCTTCTAATATCCTCTAACCCAGTCAAATCCAACAATCATATTTCTATACCAGATATAAATCTGGTGTTTATTGGTTAGAAAACCAAAATATATTTGTGATGTAGCAAAAAATGTATGTTTTATGATTATTGAAAATTAGGTGTATAAGGAAAAATTACAATGGTACTTTATTGGAAATATTATAGGTCCATAAATACTCATAACAATTTAATAACAAACACATTCCCATGGAACATAATAGTTTCTCCAAGCTTTTCACAATCTCACCATTTAAAACATCATCTTATACACTATACTATGGATTTTATAAAGTTATAATTTTGTGCACAAAGAAATATTTTTAAATTAATCCATTAAACTTTATGTTCATAAAGTGGTTACCATTTTTTATGTTGATGGATTTGGGAACCACAAATTGGGAAATGTTGTTTTTAATGAATTTATCTACATTATAATCTTTATTATTAGGAAGTTATAGAGCATCAACCCATTTGTAATCATAAAGTAAAACTACAATGATTTAATAATTCAAATGAGAATATAGGAAAGGTCTTATAAAATCCATCACCCATAAAATAAAAAACTAATTATAAAGAATAATTTTTTTAGGTAGATTTTTTTTTCTATCAACATTTCATAACAATTGAAATATTTGAAAACCCAATAATAATATCCTATAATATATTAAAAGTTTAGTCCAACAAACAAAACATTGAATCCCTATTTATGTAGTTCATTCTACCTAATGGTTTCCACCCCATGGTGAAGATTAAACTCCAATTCGAATGAACATAGTCTATTCCACATAGACACACCTATTAACACACCTCCACTTTTTTTTCTTATCCCAGAAGTATTAATTAAATTATGAAATTAAATTTGTTTATTTATTTTGTTCAATATCCTTGGGAATTACTCATATATAAATGATTTAAGAAAACTATTCGTACAAATTTTTTTACATCATTGAAACCAAAAGTAGTTTTTCTTCTGGGAAAAAATATTTTATATCCTTTGGGTCATCATTTTAGGTACTATATATTCTAGAAAAGTGGTCAAAAATGAAATTATGAACACCATTATTGAATATAATACCTAAATAAAATTCATAAAGTAGAATGATGAATAAAAGGTGTATCATTTATTTATATCTCTTGGGTGGTAGATACATTATGGTACCATAATACTATAACATTCGACTCACTAAAGAACTATCTAAACTAATCAAGAGGAGAAAACAACCATAAAATCAATCATCATTATTGTTCAATTATTTTTTCTATTAATGGGAAGTATTCTAGAATAATAGACCTGAATTAATTTACTTCTGTCCAATTTCATTAAAACATCCCCAAAAGTAAGGTCATTATCATCACACATTAATTGATTGCGATATTTACAGTTGAGGGGATTATTGACTGGTTATGTTTCCAGGTTATCTTTATGTCATTTTTTAGTTCTAGAAAATTATAATAATAAAAAAGTGTAAATCATTGAAAAATATATAGTAAAGGGATTGGTTTTCGTTATAAAATCTTCTATAGACCTCCTGTAGAAACCAAAATTTCCCAAAAATCATATAGAAAACATAATATTTTTTGTAGGAAACAACGTTTGAATCAACAATATATTTAATTCATCAACCTAAAAATACCTTATAGATTTTTTATGTCTTAAAATAATCCTCTATTTGACCAGATTAAACATTTATCCCAATTTTGGACAAGGTTGGCCGCAAGACGCCTTTGAAAAATTTATTATAGAATCACAAGGAAGCTCCCCAAATGTGTTTCCTACTATAGACAATTAATTCGTAAACACATCAATAATCCTCTCAATCATATCAAATAGTATATCCAAAACATATCTCAAAAATGATATCATGGAATCAAGTAATAATATAGATATCATTGGTAGAAGTATGAACCAATGTCGCATGGGAATATGGTTTTATGAATTTATTTAGTGATATTGAAATCTGGTTATAACTATAATGACCATCTAGAAAATAGAAACCGTTATTCCATGCCATTATCTCAATAATTTGGTTTATGAATGGAACAAAATGTTCTATTATATTAGATAAATTTAGATTAATATAGTTTATAAATTCTCTCCACATGTTTACTATTATTCTTGGAATTTTATTATCTATTCCTTGGTTATGAATATAACCCCTTCATTTCTAGGAAACACATGGACTAGGTAGAATAAAGACCAATCAAATATTGGATATATAATCATAGTATCTAGAATCTTGATAAAATATACCCTAATAACTTCATTCATGTTGGTTTTGATCATCATTTCCCCCTAAAATACACCTTATGATTATGATCTATTATGATTTTATTTATAGAAAAGGACATGGTAATCATATTAATATTGGTAATGGACAATTTGATAAAAAATGTATACCATTTTAACTCATTTAATATATTTTATTATTTATTTTTTTCATATTTAGAAAATATAATAAATGGTTGTGGAAACTTATCACCAAGAATAATGAATTTATAGTTTTATGGAATTTTATTAGTCTCTAAATTTGATGCATCAAGTATTAAAGGTGGATACATGGGTTGAAGTACCATAATTTATTTATTGATTTTTTAAATAATGAATGAGAGATAAATTAATCTTCTTATTTTTTACAATAAATATTTTATGGCCCAAAAATTTAGATTTTAGGCCCATTTTAGGATGATCTCCATATTAAATTTATCTATATATTTCAAAAATATATTCACATATGCAAACAATTTCTCATCTTCTTTATTAGAGCTAATTCCCAAGAATGTGTTTTTATTAGAGGGTATACAATTAATATCTTAAATCATCCAAATTATTTTCTTCTTCATCATCAACAATTTTATCACATTGAATCATCATACCTTTATCAATATCCATTGTTTTATGAGTAACCGTTGACTTCTAAAAAATAAACTCTTCACTTTTTTTACACAAACAGAATATTTATCTCAATTTAGAAAAATTTATTAATTATTATAAAATGGATTGGGTGGATTTATAGATAATGATACAAAAATCATTTTCTCAATACACACTTAATGTAATGTACTTGTTTCATATACTCTCTTGATAGAGTGATTGATTTAACATTCAACCAAATGAAAATCCATTAGTGTGGGTTTCTAAACACCTAGTATTATCTACAAGAAAAAGTGATTAAGTGATCAAATTATTACCATAACATAAATAAAAAAGGTAGTTTGAATACCTACTATTTATTAGTTCTTAAGTGATAAATAACATATCACAATTCTTAATATTTAGAGAGATGTAGCTACCCAACCCCAGATAGCCTCAAGCCAGTTTCTTCTATCAATTAAATTGGAATGATTACAAGGAATCAAGACCGAAGGAATGATTAGTTTAGTGTTGTTTGTAAACCAGATTCATAAATAATAATTTTATTACAATTGGATACACTAATTTCAAAATAATATTTTATTTTAAACAAATAAACAAATTTGAGGATAACTATAATCTATATTGTATATTTATTGATTTTATTCATGGTATACTTCTTGGATTAATAGGGAAAGAAACATAATATGGTTGAGCTCAAATGCTCATTAAGGGACAAATATAATAGAATAAATAATAAATCAATGAGAATAGTCAATATGGAAAGGTATATGACTAGAAATACATGTCATTCTAATAACTATATAAGGAAAACTAAATATGGAAATGTATGAAACTAAATCACATGCCATTAATAAATGAATCGAAATAAATTTTATACATAGATATATTGATGAAAAATCTCAAGCATAAATAATAACAAAAAATATATCAGGTAAATTATCTCTTATTGGTCATCATGTCAATGTCACATGAGAAACTATTACCACAAGGACCTTTCACAAAACGATTTAAAACTATTGGTAGGAACCCATTTGAACAATTATTTGTCTCATGAGAACCTATCGATACATTGAGGTAATATATAAAGTCTATGTTCCACCAATCATTTCTAGTTCAAAGAACTATTCTTATTGAATTATCAAAATAACACATATTCATTATCAAATAACCATATTTAATGAGAAATAAAAATTTATCAATAATTCCCCAATTAATCAAATAACTATCAAAGTAACCACCGTATGAAAAAGGGTATATGGTTTAGGAAATAGAAATATCCATAACATGATAGTATGTATATTAAATTAATTTTCAAATGTAAAATTATTACAATAAAGTGATTGTTTAATGAGATATTTAAAAATCACAAAATGGAGTGAGATTAAGAAAATTCTTGTAGAGAATAATCTTTAAACTTAAAAAAGTGTCCTATAACACTTTGAAAAAATTAATTAATAATCAACAAAAATGTATGAAATTAAATGAATCTTTTAATATCATGAGAATAAGATTATCCATGACATAATATGTCAAAATGAGCAGCAGGTATGGGACACAGAATAAGTAAGTACTGAATATGACATTGATCTCACATATTTAAAAAAAAGTGAGATAATAATCTTTAACAATGTGGAAACAAATGAAATGGAAATAAAAAAGATAAAAATAATTAAATAAAACATTTAAATACCATTAAGATAATGGAATTCATGATATTATATTTCAATGTGGAATTATGTACACAATATATATAAAATTAGGGGCACACCAATAAAATATGCCTAATGGAATGAAAAGTGAGACATCAATTACATACATTGCATTTTCATTCAGGTGAACGTCATTTAACCTACTGTATAATGAATTTATGTTAATTTTATACATTATTAAATTTATTTAACTTTTTACCATTTTGTATACTATTACTTAAACAAATAAGTTTACATTGGGTGTTTTTGACTAAATTTTATTTATGTATCAAAAAAACTATTGTTGGTGAACAAAGAGGTCTTTTTATAACTTCTCATAAATAATAAAAATGACCTAAATATCATATTTATAGATCAATTATAATTTTAAAATAAATAATTAAATATACGTATGAAAAATTAATCAACTTTACAATCATGAAGACGGTATATTTTACGTGCGCATGAGTAACGTTTCCATTTTTCAATGGTCGTTATGGAAAGAAGGTAAGTAAAACCATATAATTTGAGAATTATCATTAATAAATACAATATTTTTTAATCATACATAATTATATATGAAATTATTAAAATTAAAAAAAATAATCACATCATGTCGAGGAGGCGGTAGTCACACGTCAACGAATAATGATACCAATTTTTAAGTGCATGAAAGGGTAATAAAGAAAATGATATATATATATATATGTATATTTATATATATTCATAAAGGTTATTATTCCATTAATATCATATATTTTTTTGTCTCATATTTTTAGTTATAACCATATTTTATATATTCATTGTATTGTGTGAATGAATCACATAGCTTTAAGGGGGTGATACTCCACATTTCCTCAAACGATGTTATCGTATTAACCAAAAATGAGAAGTATTAAATTTATGTATTATGAATGGTTTAAATATGTATAAATATATAATAAATATAATATATAACATATATAATCATATTTTTCATCATAATTTCCACTATTAGAGGTGGTCAGGTAAAATTTATCAATCATCGTTTCGTGAGGAAGTAGTTCGCCGAACATAGAAACAATATGTTCACATCCATTATATAGAGGTGTTTTACATTTAGGTAGAACCCTTGGAATAAAAAAAACTACTATATCCAGTATAATATTTTTTTGCTCAATAAAATTAAAAATATATTTTAGGGGTTGGATATTGTAAATGAAACTAAAAAGATTTAGAGAAGACTTTACCTCCTAATAGGGTAACTACATTTGGTTTGAACCAAAATATTCCATGGACTTCTTTATGCCAAAATTGGGGATTCTAGGTCTTTGTTAGGTATATTGGGAGACTATTTGTGTAGGTATTGTCCAAACATAATAGGTTTTAGAGGTGCGAGGAACGTGTAGAGGTGGTGGGATTTTTATGGAATGAAAAGGATACACTTGGAATTGATCAAAACAAGTTAGGTGTGCACAAGATCTTACATAATGAAAGACAAAAAAACCAAAAAAAGCTCAATAATGTAAGGTAAATTGCCATTTAATTTATATAAAATGGGTTTTGGAAAAGTTTCTAGGTCATTTGTGTCCTCATGTTAAAGGTTTAGTCATTTATTAAGCTTAGTTTCACATTAATAATTGTAATTAATGTTAATCACTTTCACTAATCATTTTGGTCAAAAAAAGTCGGTATGATTAGAAATTAGAAATTTTGATAATTCCAAATATATAATCCATTTTTCCAAATTCCAATAAAATAAGTGACATAAATTAAATTAAAATTAATCTCACAGACAAGGCGATAATGTAGGTTTTTAAAGTAAAATGTCCAAAAGATCCCTATGTTTTTATAATATATTTCAAATTTCTATTGATCCAAATCACCTAAATTTTATTTATTTATAAAAATATTACCTAATTAAACTTTAAAATCAATTAAAATTATAATTTATCCATATAATTAAATTATAAAAAAGTCATTTTAACTAAAATTCAGTATTTTTCGTTATTCATTAAAAATTAAATCTTTATAGAAAATTATCAAAACAACATCCTAAGATTAATTTTTCGTTTCACATAAAATGATTAAGATTATTTTTAAATATTAGATCAATTAATATATCCAAATTAAAATTTAAAATGGGCTATCTATTAAAATTCTGCAAAACTACGTATAAAAAAATTGTATTTAATTTCTAAAATAAGGTTTGTTCTTATCTTTCGCACATAAAACATAATGGATGAATATAAAAAAATATGATTGAAAATATAACATATATATTACATTAAAATAATTAACTAACTATAATTAATTTAATTTATTATGGTAAAGTAGATTAAAGAGAATAGAAATGGTTTTATATATAATGATTCTATTTTTATTCAGTTGGTTCCTATATTCATTTATAATTACTTTTTAACCTATTAATTAATGTTATAATATTATAAACTATATATTTTCATAATTTAGAAATTATTTTTCATAAACAGTAACATAACTACTAAGTTATATCATATTTTACTAAATAATAATATTTTAATAATATATTGTTATTTGGTGAAACTCGATCTTGTCTGTAACAGAAAGATTCAAAGAATGTTTCTCTGAGGCTAACACAAGATATTGTTAAAGGCCGTTGCTACGTGTAACATAAGCTATTGGGAAAGGTCTCTCTTACGTGTAACACATGATAACTCAGTGTTTCATGCATGAAATCTATTATAAATTGTAAAGACATTATAAATTATACAATTATATACTACTATATGTGCTTCATGTCGTGTGTCATACAAGATATAGAATTAAAGGTTCTTACTTAAGTTTGTTGAGGCATCACATTCTCCACACCTTATTTTAATTATTTCATCATAATTTAAACTAGTTTATGTTGATAAATTGTTTGATACTTCCTAGGTGTGAAATCCCACATCGTGAGAAGGGTTTATAAGTAGTACTATATAAAATATAGAATTCAAAGTATAATGGTCACCTAGAAATCCATGTAACTCTGTATCTAAGTTGGAGAACATCAGTTGAATGTAGAGATATTTTTTTGTAGGAAAAACATAAATATTTAGAGGGATTGAATGTGGTAATCAATCAATAAAATGTAAATGATAAATGGAAATTTGAGGGACTGAACACCCTAAATAATTGATGATTTAGAAGGTTGGTGGTTAAAAAAAGGTTAGGTATTAGGAATACATTTTATTTCTAAGTCATTTTACTAATTTTGGGTAATTAAAGAATATAAAAAAGTATTATCACATAAAAGGTTTAAATATCATATGAAAATACATAACATTTGGTTGTGCTTCGATCTAATTCTAATTCATCCCTTTACTCCTACAAAATTAATTACCAATGATGTATTTTTTTTATTCCTTAGGCAATAAAGAAAATTTTAATGGATCATAAGGCCTATAAAAGAGTGAAAATTATTACTATTTGTCATCGACTATCTAACAAAATAAATATAGTGAATAGATTATGTTCTAATCTGAAATAGTGTTATT
Organism: Viscum album; assembly: GCA_963277665.1. NCBI lineage: Eukaryota > Viridiplantae > Streptophyta > Magnoliopsida > Santalales > Viscaceae > Viscum > Viscum album. The sequence continues at coordinate 782,815,804 of OY728145.1, forward strand.
ACGGGTTCATAATTAATATTTATTCCTTAAATTTTTTAACTATGAACAATGAAAATTAATAAGGACATTGCATATGTCATTGGTTGAGGTGAAACCCTTATTATCCTATGGACATGGATTCAAGTCCTACAACCTTTTCAGATTAGATAGGTTGTCACCCAACTTATATGTTATCCTTTTCTTAAAACACATTAATATAATTTCTAAAATATATGTGATGGACATCCTTGAAATTATGTTAATCTCAAAATTTCATGTTAAGTATGGTTTTTAATAAAACCTCAATACATAAATACTTAATACACTTATTTCCACATAGATCCTTCCATGGTCTAGAGTATATCATAAAGGATTGGTAATTGACATGGGTAATATCTAGTCTCCCCACATTTACGACAAAGAACTATAAATGATTTCATAGGATAAGCCTCATTTCCTTTCATCATACTTTTTCATTTTCCTCAAAAATATTTTCATTATGTCTTTATTTCACACAAGTAAATCATTTAAATGTTCCATTAAGATTCATTCCTAGGTGTCTCGTTTCAAACATATTACATGTCTAAAGTAGATCATTATTTTCTACACAGTCTCCACCACTCGAGCTCTTATCATCCTCTATCCTTCTCGTCTTTGAGGTGCTCAAGAGTTGGTAAAGGTATATATTCATAATCATATTTAAGGAATACTAGTTTATAATAAACATGATATCCTTATCTCCTGTCAACACATAATTTGGTTTCTAATTTTCACCACCTTTTTCTACATGTTCGGTGTTAACTAGAGTCCTTTAGGTTCCAAACATTGACTGAAACCAGAACGAAAAGTGTGAGAAACAATAGACATAGTGAGAAAAGTGCATAATTATATATAATATATATAAATCACAACAATAAATTCTTAAATATAAAACACCTTAGGTTTAACCTTGATTATATATTGTTTAAATCATTTCTAATTTTACATAATGGTTCATAATGAAAATATGGATTATCAAAAGCATATCCCCCAGGAGTGTTAAACTAGGTGCACAGTTAGGCCTATTGTTTTATACTAGGTTACCCAGAGATAGTCCCATAATACCTTCTCAGAGTTGTTAATCCAAGGAATAACATTGACTGAACCACATCCACTTGTAGTATCCAGACAAGGATTTATTTCTAAGAAGACCAATATAATCTATACATCACCAAATATCTAGGGTTTTCATCTATACTTATCCTAAAATTCATTCTTAGGGTTATGTTCTATAACCAACTTTTTCCTAAATCTAGTTCCCAAGGTTTCAACTAAACTTCCTTTGATACAAACTATAGCGACCCAACCCTGGATATTTTAATCTGGTGTCTTTTATCAATTACGTTGACATGATGATAAGGAATCAAGCCCTGAAGTACCAATTGGTTTAGTAGACTTGGTAAACTAGATACATAAATGATAATTTTATTACAAATGGATACTCTAATTACAACATATTTTTATTATTCTAAACAAATTTAAGGTTAAATATAATCCTTCTATAATACTCCTACTATTATTTTATAGTACGCTTCTTAGATTCATGAGGAAATAAACACAATAAGGGTGAGCTCAAATGCTCATTAAGGAAAAAATATATCAGGAGAAATAATTAATCAATGATAATATTCAATATGGAATGGTAAATAACTAGAAATACATGACATTCAAATATACAAATAAGGAAAAATAAATATGTCAAGTTATGAAACTAAAACACATTCCATTAATCAATGATCTAAAATGAAATGTATCCATATATATATGTCAACACAAAATATCATGGGTGAATAATAATTGAAACTACTATGATGGAACTTATTTTTTAATGGATATAATGTCTAAGGAATATGAGGATGTATTATGATTAAGACCTTTCACAAGATGGTTTCAAACTAAGGGTAGAAACCCATTTTCACAACTATTCTTCTCATAAGAACTAGTTTATGCATCGAGATTATATATAATTTCCTGGATCCACCCATCATTATTAGTCAAAATAATTCCTCATATGGAATAGAAAAAAAACTAATAAGCCTTATCTAATAACCATATTGAATGAGAAATACAAATTTATCAACAATTCCACAGTTAATCAAATATTTGTTAAAGTAACCACTATATGAATAATGGTATATGATTTAGGAAATAAAAATATCTATTTAATGATATTATGTATGTAATATTAAATTTAGATTGAGAAATTATTATTTTAAAGAAATCATTTCAAGATAAATTTCACAATCACAAAAGGTAGTGAGAATAAAAACATTCTTAAGGAGAATAATCTTTAAACCTTCCAAAGTGTCCCATACGACATTGAAAAATTTAAACAATAATCAATAGAAAGGAATGAAAATAAATGAATCTTATATTATCATAAGAATAATAAGATTCATGATATAATATATCAAAATAGGAATTATTTATGTAACATAAAATAAGTATGTAGTGAATATGATATTAATCTCACGGATTTAAAAAAGTGAGATGAAAAACATTACCAATGTGGTCACAAATGAATTGGAAATTACAAATGTAATAATAATTAAATAAAACATTTAAATAATATAATTATTATTTAATTTTGTATATTATATGTCAATGTGGTATTATGTACACCATATATAATAAATTAGGGGCAAAACCATAAATTATGCCTCACAGAAAGAAACGTTAAGCATGGATACCTTACCTTTCATTTCCTTTCAAGTAAACGTAGTTTAACCACCTATATAATATACTTATTTTAATGATATAATTCCTTTAAAACCCTTTTCAAGTTTATATTTACTTTTATTTCACTTGTTACCATGTTATATAAAATTTCTTAAACAAATAAATTTACATGTGGTGTTTTTCACCACATTATGTTTATGAGTCAAAACAATTATTACAGGTCAACTATGATCAAAGAGGATATTTTATAAATACTAAATAATGATAAAAATTGAATAATTATCATATTTATACATCAATTATACTTTTAAAATCAATCATTAAACATGGTTATGAAAAATGAATCAACATTACTATGATGGGGACGTTTGGTGTTACGTACGCATCAGTAACGTTGCCATTTTTCAGTGTTCGTTATGGAAACAAGGTAAGTAACACCATAAAATTATAGAATAATAATTAATAAATACAATATTATATATTAATAAATACTTATATATATAATTCTTCTTATGAAAAAGTAATCACATCATGTTGAGAAGGCTATAGTCTACACATTCATGAATAACATTATCACTTTTTTAGTGTGTGAAAGGGTAATAAGGAAAATGATATATGTATATATATATATTTATGTATATATATATATACATAAATATATGTATTTCATTAATATCATATAGATTTTATTTATATCTCATATTTTTAATTATAATGATCATTCATACATTCCATGTATCGTGTGAACGAATCATATCACTTTGAGGGGGCGATAGTCCACATTTCTCAAACAATGTTATCATATTAACGAAAAAAGGAAAGTACTAAATGTATTTATTATAAAAGGTTTAAATAATTATAAGTATATAAAAAATTTCATATATAACATATATAAAAATATTTTCCATCATCATTTCTACAATGAGAGGTGGTTTGGGAAGATTGAACAATCATTGTTTCATGAGGCAGTAATTCACCATACACAGAAACAATATGTTCATTCCAATAAATGGATGTGTGTGTAAGTGGAGGTCATACAAAAATAATAAAAAATCCTTGTAATGCGAGGATACTGATTTTTGTACAATAATAGGAAAAATAGATTTTAGGTGGTGGAGAATGGAAATTAAACTAAAAAGCTTGAGAGAAGATGTTAACTCTTAATTGGGTAACCACTTTTGGTTTAACAAAAATAATACTTGGATTTCTTTATACCCAAATGGAGGATTATATGATGAGGTGAGGTATTTTGGGAGATTATTTGGTCCAATATTTTCCGAACATAATAGGTTTTATCAGTGTGAGGAATGGGGAGAGGTGGTGGCCTTTTATAGGGATGGAAAATGACTCACTTGGAATTATTCGTAAAAAGTTAGGTGTGCACAATATATTTCCTAAAAAATGTCATAACAAACCAAAAAAACTCATTATAATAATGTTAATAGACTATTTATTTCCATAAAATCGGTGTTGTAAAAGTGTCTAGTACATTTGGTCCCTTATGTTAAATGTTTAGTTGTCATAAACCGAATCTAGTTGCCACCATTAATGGCACCAAACCCAGTCCATGAGAAGGCCCGAAGGGCGTTACCTATCCCCATGGGCTGACACAAGTTCCCCGGTTTCATTTATCTTGGTTTTTGAATGATTTACCCGAATATGTATACATAAAACATAAAAAATATTTGATAAAATGAATCTGAAAAAATTATAACAGCAAGGTTTATAAAAAAATCCAGAACTGAGTAAATAAGTTCCAATGAAGTACAAAATGTCCAAAGACACAATTAAATAGAAAAAAAACATCCCCATAGACTCCACATTACAAGGGGTCATCACCCCCAAGCTGTCTCCATAACTCCGTCCCAAGGATGAAGACTAACACCCTGAACCGCCATCACCCTTAGTCTTTGATTTACCTAAGTCAAACATAACCAAGTATACTTAAACCCAAGGGGTGTAAGTAGGGTGTGAGACTAATCCCAATAGGATACCACCCAATGATTCCAAATAGAATTCAATACAATGTGAAAAAGAAAGTAGTTTTAATACGCAAAGAAAAGCAGTGATAAAATCCATGAAATGCAACTTTTAATTGATAACGGTTTTCAAGTTAAAATTTTCAGATTGTTCACACATTTAAAGAGACATGTTAGATACTGTAAATTACTGCCAAAAACACCCCAATACAATGGTAAATACCACAAATCCAATGAGCACCACAACTGGGAACACCCCTAGGCAACTGGATAGTATCGGGCCCTATGTACCTCGTACCTCGGTGTAATGTATCCAAGTCAAAGTCCTTTCATGTACATGAGACACTAGTAGGGAACATATCCATAACCTATTGGTCCCCAAATATCATTCACATAGTTTAGTTATAGTTTTCATTATCCATTTTTTTATTGAAACAGGGACACAACCCATCCGGTTTACTAGCCATACTAGTACATATCCACCCACCTAAGTCCCCAGATTCCCCTTTTTGTGCTCAAACAATTTCAGAAAACAACACACATCACTTTTCATATAAAACAACACTACTAGTAACAAACAAACAATATATTAGATAAAGATATTTTATACCATTTAAAACACACAACAAAACATTTTGATTTTCAATAAAACAACCTCTCAAAATATCACATTGTTTTGCACCCAAAGCTCTTAGAAATATATACTTTGAACACGACGTGCACAATTTTAAGTCACCAAAAAAAAATGTAAGTTCAATAAACTTCAATGAAACCAACAATTCAGTGTTGGGGCAGCCCCATGTGAACCAAGAAGTTATATCTTTTAAAAACCCCCATTTTCACACAAACATGGAACTTAAAGACCATTTGCTTCCCAAACACCATTTAAACAAACATTTGCAGAAAAAAAAAAAAATAATAAACATTAAAAACATGATTTTTAGTCCTAATACATTTAAATAAAAAAAACTAAGTAATTATTGGTCATCCCCAAATGAACCAATAAAATAATTTTATGAAAAACGCCCAATTTCACCAAAAATTTGAACTTAAAATTAATTTGCTTCATAAATGAAACTAAAAACAATTTTTGCAGAAACATTAAAATTCAGTAAACATGAAAATACCATGAAAAAATCAAGATAAGTCACAAAAATTGAATGCACAATGGAATCACCCACCAAAAGAGTCATGAACCGCAAATCCTAGTGCGAAACTTCAACCGCACCAACACCACACCACAAGGGAGTGATATCAAACCTCAAACCAGAGGATTGGATAAATAAACTCAAAATTAATCCCTAGGTACAAAGACCTAGCTTCTGGATATTTGGGGATTCACGAAAAAAGGGAGAATGTTTAAGGAAAAGGAAGGAACTTAGAAGGATAGGCACTTACTTGAAAAATCTGGACGATTTTAGAAACCTAAAAGGTTCGGCCCGAATTCTCGACTAATACTATCTCCAAAGAGGGGGAAATGAATCTGGGGGTGATTCTAGGTAAAGTGGGAGTAGGTGAGAGGTGGAATCACCGACAAATGAATATTTTATGAAAGCATTAAGAAAACATCTTAAAACTGGAAATGGGCTTTCGGGTTGGACCAATACCTAATTTGATAACCCAAATCCAAGACGCTAATTAATTTTTAAGGGGAAAAAATTTCATTTTTGGTTTGAATAGTTAAATGAAGGTCATTTTGGATGTTTAATGGGTGAAAACGGTTGAAATACGAAGGAGTTATTAAAGAAACAAAATTTACTTTCAAAATTGGAAATGGGCTCTTGGGTTGAACCAAATTTTGGAAACCCACCATTTCCTTCAAAAAATCATGGAAAACCCCCAAAACAAAGAAAGGATGTCAATTAAATGAAAAATACATTTAAAATATGTCATTTATGTGACAATTCTCTCCACCATGAAGGAATTTCCACCCCAGAAATTCGACATGAAGTTTGATTGGAAAACAAGAACGTGTACTCTTCCTCAATCCATGACTTTTGCACCCATATCTCATGTGTATCATTACCTTGATACCATATAACTTGGACTAATGGAATAGACTTACCTCGAAGTATCATGTCTTGGGAGTCCACTATTTTCACTGGAATCTCAACAACAGACATGTTAGGCTCTATCTCCAGTTCTTCCCAACTCAACACATGGGACATATCCGGGTTATATTTCTTCAACTGAGAGATGTGGAAGACATCATGGATGCACGTCAACTGAGAAGGTAAGTCCAATCTGTATGCCACCTTTCCAAAATGCTTGGTGATCTCAAAGGGCCCGACATACCGCGACATTAGCTTACCTTGCTTCCCTAATCGACGATGGCCCAGATGAGGGGCCACTTTCAAGAATACCCTGTCACCCACAAAAAACTCTAGGTCTCGACGCCTATGATCAGAAAAAGATTTATAAAGACTCCGAGATATCAATAAGCACTTCTTGATCAACTAGACCTTCTCAGAAGTCTCCTAAAAAAGGCTCGACACCAACAGTGAAGTCTCTCCCACCTCAGCACAACATGGGGGGGGGGGACCGACATGGCCGACCATAGAGGGCCTCAAAAGGGGCCATTCGAATCGCGGATTGGTAACTGTTATTATAAGAAAACTCAAACAATTACAGATGGTTATCTCAAGAACCTCAAAAGTCTAGGACACATACACAAAGGATGTCCTCTAAAATATGATTCACCCACTCTGTCTGACCATCGGTTTGAGGGTGGTATGCCATGCTCATCTTAATCTGAGACACCAAGGCCTTATGAAGGCCTTACCAAAATAGAGAAGTGAATTGGGGGTCTCTATCTGAGACAACTGATGATGGTACACCATGGATTCTCACCACTTCATGAAGATAAAAATGGCCCAACTCATCCACTTTAGTTGTATCTTTTATCAGATTTAAGTGGGTTGATTTGGTCAGACGATCAATCACCGCCCAAATGGAATTATTACCCCAAGGTGTATGAGGAAAGCCAACAATTAAGCCCATGTAAACCTCATCCCACTTCCAGGTAGGAATGGGTAGTGGTTGGAGAAAACCGAAAGGCCTTTGGTGCTTTGATTTTACCTGCTGGCATGTGTAGCATCTCGAAATAATGTCTGCAATGTCCCGTCTCATAATAGGCGACCAAAACTGCAGACAGAAATCATAATACATCTTAGTGGAACCCGTATGGACATCCCACTAAGACTGGTGGCTATCCTACATCACCACCTTCCGTAGAGATAATGACACTACTTAACGGCCCTTGAAGCACAAGGTGCCCTCAGGAGACGATGACCAATCAGAGGATGTCTTCCCACCATGAAGAAACTGCTTTGACCACTGACAAATCACATCACTGGGCTATTCCCACTGAATCAACTCCAACAGAGAAGGAGTCAACTAGATGCTCGTCAAGAATGCCCCTCCACTGTGTTCCCTGGTCTCCACATGCATATGGGAAAAGATCCCCATTAATTTCCACTCATCACTAGACTTCCTCAAAGCCTGCACTGGAACCCTTCTGCTCAAGACTTCGTCCACTACATTACCCTTTATTGGGGTATAGACAATGTCAATGTCAAACCCAGGAAAGTACTCGATCCAGTGACGCTTCCTCAAGTTGAGGTCCTTCTACGAGAAGATATAACCCAAGATTTTGTGATCAGAGTAGACCACAAACTTCTCCCCAAAGAGGTAGTGATTCCATGTCTTAAAATCATGCATCACCACTGCCAACTCCAAGTCATGGGTCCGGTATTTCTTTTCATGTGGTCGAAGTTGGAGAGATCCATACGTGACCACGTGATCATCCTGCATAAGCACACACCCAAGACCATACCTAAAGAATCAGAATAGACCACATATCCCTTTCCAGCCTTTGGTAAAATCAGCATGGGGGCGGTATTCAACCGCCTCTTTAGCTCCTCAAACAAATCATGGAATTCTTGACCCCATAAAAACATCACCCCTTTCCGGGTGAGGGCAGTCATCGGTGAAGCAAGCTGAGAGAAATCTCGATAGAATCGCTTGTAATAACCATCCAAGCCAAGAAAACTCTTGATCTTGAACACATTCTTTGGTTGCTCCCATGAAATGACCGCACTAATTTTCTAGGGGTCCCCTGAAACTCCATGATCTGAGATCACATGCCCTAGAAACCTCACCTCCCTGATCCAGAAAGTGAACTTTGACAACTTTTTATAGAGGCGGTGATCCCGTAATGTACCCAAAATGATCCTCAAGTGATGTTAGTGTCACTCCTCAGAGCTAGATTATACCAGAATGTCATCCACGAACACCACAATAAGGGAATCTAGATACTGATGATAAAACCTATTCATGAGTTCCATAAAGACTGCTGGAGCATTGTTCAATACAAAGGGCATGACCAAATACTCAAAGTGGTCGTACCTGCTTCGAAAGGCTGTCTTTGGGATATCAGACTCTTTCACATGAAGTTGATGATACCCCGGACACAGGTCAATCTTTGAGAACCACTTTTCCCCTTCAACTGATCAAACAAATTATCTATTCTGGGTGAAGGATATTTATTCTTAATTGTTACCTTATTCAGCTTCTGGTAGTCAATGCACAACTAGAGGGATACATCAGCCTTTTTCATGAACAACATAAGAGCAGCCCAAGGAGAGACACTTATGCGAATAAATCCTTTGAATTCTATGTCATCCAGCTATAACTTTAATTCCCTCAGCTTGGTGGGGGCCATGCAATATGAGGGAAGAGATATCGACTGTGTTCCCGGTGCCAGATCAATCGAAAACTCCACATCCCGCTCCAGGGGCAAACCTAAAACAATCATCCGCTAATACCTTTGGAAACTCATTCACTACATGAGGTAGTGCACCTTCATGGGAAAGACCATCCTCTATAATGACAAAAGAAAATTGGAAGATATGTAACGACCCAAATTTTCATTAATGGGAAATCCCTCTTGATCCAGTTAAATGTTTCTTTATGAAAAACTTTTTATAAGATGTCAACTTCTTTGGTTATATGTTAAGATTTGTGACTGTAACATTTATCGCCATTGAACAATGATCACATGAGTAGTATAAATATATGGCTTTAACGAACCCAATTTTACTCAGACAAAGGAAGCGATGACCTCATCCAGTAGAATTTTCCCATACGAAGCCCATTTGTCAGAGCTCAGAAAAGAGGTGGTGTCATTGGGCTTCACCCTTGACCAAGCCCAAGCTAAGCTTCATTATTTCAAGCTCGAACGCGATCGTCTACGGGAAAAGTGGAAGTTGATAGAGATTACCACTCGAGCGATGTTATCCGAGCCGCCCCAAGAGTTTGTCACCATCGCACACCTTACCCTTAGGTCTTATGCATATATTTTAAGGGGTTATTTAACAAATAAGTAGTACCATTTTCATGTACATTAACTTTGTATGTAATAATGAATATAATTTCTAGTTATTTTTGATACTTTGTAAATAGTTTTTAAAGTAAAAATGGTGTTTTTAGTTATTATTTAATTAAGAATTATATTTTATTAAATTAAAGGATTTTTGAATTAAATAATTTTTTAATAAAATATTATTATTAATATTAAATTAATTTTTATTAAATATAAATGATCTTATAATTTTATGAATGAAATTAAATTTTTTATTAAGGTTTGAAAGCCATTTCAGTCAAAACCCGTGAATTTTTTATAAATGTCGGTTTTTATTTTAAAATTGAAAATTCTCATATTAATAAAATTATTTTGATAAAATAAATATTATTTTTGGAATCAGGACGTCGAAATTATCCAATGGTGAATTTTTCATAATTTTCTGAGACAGTCAAATTTTTGGGTAAAAATTAAATACCATTTAAATATATAATGTGTTTTATGACATCATAATGACCCAATGGTGATGTAATAAAATACCATAATCCTTATGTTCGGCCAATATATATTTTATCATTAAAATAATGAGGTTTTGGGTTTGTTTGACTTACTTTTCAAAGCATTAATGGAGCCCTCAAGACTTATTCAACACTTTTCCTTTTTAAATTAATTTCCATGGAAGTGTGACTCACCTCCACATAATCAACCCTAATATTTTAATAAATTAGGACCTTGGCCTTGTAAAATATTGTTTTCCTATTTCCGTTTCCAGAAACCATGAGGAAATACCATGGAATGGTTTGTGGTTTGGATTATTTTAATATAAGGGGTCCCAAACCTAAATAATAAAGAATTTTCTCATATTTCCTATATAAACCCACCCAAGCTCCCACTTCCTCCTCACTCAAAGCCCTTGGAGTTCGTCCAAACTCTGCCTACTCTCTCTATAATCCTCTGAAGGTGCCCCAAGATCCAAAAAAGCCTCTCACAATCCTCTCTCTAGCCATTGGAAGCACACTTCCGAGTAAGGGTTTTTTCTTCCTTTCTCCTTTTTGTCAATTTTCTTTAAGTTGTATTTCCTTTTAAATTTCAATTATGAATGTTGGGGTATGGTTTCACACCTCCCCCATACTTCCCTATTATTGTTTGAATGATGGGATACCCCTTTCTCTCTCATTAAATGCCTCTCATGTACACCCGTTACTATGCCGAAATTCCGAAAGGAACTTCTCTCTCTTCTTTTACATTCAAGCAATACTTTTTCATCATGAATCTAAATTCCTTTTCAATTGTTGGGACATATATCTATATGACCTCCTTACTGTCCCATACATGTAAAAATTATGAGGAACCCCTTTCTCTCTCATCAACCATTTTTTATGAATTCTTATGTCATGTCGTTACGCTGCCGAAATCACACCGATTTTCTAAGCCAATATCATTGTGTACTGAATACCATGCCCATTTCTCCATCAAGGGTATTCACCTTTATGCACATTTACTTATTGATTTTAAAGTTTCATGTATGAATTCCACATTTCTTTATCGTGGAATAAATAATTATGTTTTATGAATCCATGTTTTATGATCCATGTGGCACACTTATGCATGGAATGAAATGTTTAAGAAGAGTGCGCCCTGATAGCGCTCCAATGCATTGGGTAAAGTATAGTATCATGATACGTTATGTGAAATCAGTGTTGACTCATGATAATTCAAGTGCAACGAGGGTTTACTCGTGCTTCAAGTGCAATGAGGGTTTACTCATGCTCCATGTGCAATGAGCCTTGGCTCATGCTAATTCAATGTTAAGTGTTGTTGCCACATTTCCATGTTATGATTATCGTGCTTTATCATGCCTTTATGTTCATATTTCTCTTATGCTCTATTGATATTCCTATTTCCTAACATGTATTTTACTCCTCATGTTATTCATTGTGTACTCCCTTACTGGGCTTTATAGCTCACCCTTTTCTTATGCATGTTCTCAGGTTATCCCATGCAATGCTAAGTACGAAGGAATGTAGTGGTCATGTAAAGGAAGTTTTCAATAAAGTTGTTGTATTTAAAGTTTAAAGTTTTTATGTAACGATCCTAAGCCCCAAAGACACTAAACCTCTCGATCTTCTTTGTTGTATCAAGTGAAGTTTTATGTAATAAAGCATGTTTAAGTTGTAATAAAAAGCATGGTTGTCATAGTTGGTATCAGAGGGAGGTTTAGATATTTTGGAATTAGGAAACCCTAGTAAAGCCTTATATACAAGACTAAGTATAATAAAAACATCCCTAAGTTTTGGTAAATACTAAGTAAGTGGTTTATCAAACAAATACATCCCTGTCTAGATACGAGCAGGTAGAGGCGGCTCTGGCACAGATGTATCCTAGGGGTAAAACCCGAAAACACCGCTTTGAGCTAGACTCGAACGGGAACTGGTGCACGACAACGGGCCTTGCTGCACTCTTTGTTACGACACTCCCGAAGGATATGTTTTGATAAATTCACAATCTTAGTATGAACCCTTATTAAGGGAGAAATGCCCCTAAGAATATATGTTAGAAGGAAGATCATGAAAAGCCTGGATTGAATCGTATAGACTCATGAGTTAAAAAGATTAAAGTTTATTTATAAGTCATAAACTTTTGACTTTGGATTAAATTTTATACGTTACCCCTAAATTTTCTTTTATTCCAGCCAATGGCCGGTAATAGGAGAACTCGAGCTAACAACCGTTGTGAAGATCAGTGTGATGATTGTACTAATGAGATGCCCAATCCAATGGGAGCGGGAATCGTGAACTTTTTCACGCTTCTCTCACAGCTAACTCAAGTTTTGAATAGAAACACTGGTCAAGAGGAACGTTCAACCCCCCCCCCCCAAGAAGGAACAATTCACTATTGAAAGCTTCATGATACAAAGGCCTCCTACTTTTAGTTGATCATCCGATCCCACGATCGCTGAGCAATGGATCAACTCCATTGAAAATATATTCTTCATCCTCCAATTCTCTGAACAAGAGAAGGTTTTCCTGGCGGCCTATCATATGGAGGGTGAAGTTGATCAATAGTGGACGTTGATCAAAAATACGAAGCATGAGGAGAAGATCGAGGCTTTGGAATGGAAGGAATTCCGGAAGATGTTTTTTGATAAATATTTTCCGCGTACCCTCCGTCTTAAGATGGAAAGGGACTTCCTTTCCCTCAAACAGAAAGATGAAGAATCTGTGGGAGCGTACGAGGCAAACTTCACAAGGCTTTCATGATATGCTTCCGGATTTGTCGTTACCCCCGAATGCAAGGTTGACCGCTTCTTTGGTGGGCTGAAGCCTAGCTTGTGGAAAGCATTAGCGATCCGTGACTTCGACAGCTATAAGGAAATTGTCCGATGTGCCCTCAAGGTTGAAATGGAGATCGGAGAATCACAGGGGCATCATGGGGACAAGAAGAGTAAGGTGGACTTCAATGCTGGTGGTCCGATGGATAAATCCAATGACGCTAAGAAGTTCCAGCACCCCACATGCCAAAAGTGTGGAAAGAAGAACCCTAGAAATTGCCTTAGGGGGACAAGAAAATGATTCAGGTGTGGAAGAGAAGGGCACCTAGCTGTTAAATCTCATCAAGAAGGACCCGCGGCTGCGACAGAGGAGAGGAACGCTCCGTTCGAACCTCAACGCGTTGTTCAATGCTACAAATGAAAATAACCGGGTCATTTTGAAAATCAGTGCCCTAATCCAAGGGTTATCGGAGGCAACCAGCAACCTCGAAGACAGTAAGGAAGAGCTTTTGCCATCACTTCTGCCGAAGTGAACCCTGACAATGAAGTGGTGACAGGTACGCTAGTTATTCATTCAAGAATAGCAAACGTACTTTTTGATTCAGGTTCTACGCATTCTTTTATATCTCAAAAGTTTAGTAGAACAATCCCTGCACCACCACAAATCATGGAAGTAAAGATGTCAGTGTGTACGGAAAATGGGGCAATCATTTCATCCCATGAGTATAAGTCCTCCCCTGTTATAATCAGTGGATTTAATTTCCCAGTGAACATCATCATACTCGCTTTGGTGGAATTTGATGCAATTCTTGGCATGGATTGGCTTTCCTTATATAGAGCCAACATAAATTGTCAGGAGAGGGAAATCACACTCCATATAGAGAATCGACCCCCGATTCTTTACAAGTGCCAGGAGGAAGATGAATCTCCTTTAGCTCCATCATCTCAAGCATGGATATTAATTCATTATGAGCACGCTTATCTGGCTCAGATGATTGAGTCCAAGGAAGAAACCACCCTTGAAGAAATGCCTATTGTGAGGGAATTCGCTGAAGTGTTTCTCGAGGAACTTCCTGGTCTTCCTCCAAGAAGAGATGTTGAGTTCTCAATTGAACTTATACCTGGGGCGCTACCAATATCCAAGACTCCATATAGAATGGCTGTTGTTGAGCTTGAAGAGATGAAGAAACAACTACAGGAGAATCTGGATAAAGGGTTTATACGCCCAAGTGCATCACCATGGGGTGCACCAGTCCTCTTCGTCAAGAAGAAGGATGGGTCAATGCGGATTTGAATCGATTATCGTGAACTTAACAAAATCACGATAAAGAACAAGTATCCTCTCCCAAGAATCGATGAATTGTTTGATCAGCTGCATGGAGAACAATACTTCTCCAAGGTGGACTTACGGTCGGGATATTATCAAGTAAGGGTGAAGAAGAATGATATCCCCAAGACTGCTTTTCGTACAAGGTACGGGCACTATGAATTCATAGTAATGCCTTTCGGACTCACCAATGCTTTAGAAATATTCATGGACTTGATGAATAGATTATTTAGAGATTACCTAGACAAATTTGTGGTAGTCTTTATAGATGATATTCTAATATACTCCAAAACTAAGGAGGACCATGAGGAGCATTTAAGAACTGTACTGGAGACTTTGCGCATGGAGAAGCTATATGCCAAGTACAACAAGTGTGAGTTCTGGTTGAAGGAGGTCTCATTCTTGGGCCATATCATCACATGCAATGGGATATCTGTGGACCCCTCCAAAGCAGATGCAATTTAGGGATGGCCGAGGCCAACATCGGTAAAGGATATCCGTAGCTTCTTGGGGTTAGCTGGATATTATCGACGATTTGTGAGAAATTTCTCATGATTGTCCAAACCTCTTACCAAGCTAACTCGAAAGGATGTAAAGTTTTCTTGGAGTGATGAATGCGAAGAAAGCTTCAAGGAGTTGAAAAAGAGGCTTATCACTGTACCCGTTCTCACTTTACCCACAAGTGAGGAACTTTTTGTGGTATTCAGTGATGCCTCAAAGAAGGGCTTAGGATGTGTGCTAATGCAGAATGATAAAGTGATATCCTATGCTTCAAGGCAGTTGAAAATCCATGAGCGAAACTATCGAACGCATGATCTGGAGTTGGTGGCGGTGATCTTTGCGTTGAAAATATGGCGAAATTACCTCTATGGAGATAAATGTGAGATATATACTGACCACAAGAGTCTTAAATATATATTCACACAGAAAGAGCTTAATATGCGCCAGAGAAGAGGATAGAGCTCATCATGGATTATGACTATTCAATACATTACCACCCTGGGAAGGAGAACAAGGTGGCGGATGCCCTAAGTAGAAAGGATCCATCGATTCTATCAATGATGAGAATTGAGAAGGATCCAATCTTCGTAGACTTGATGAAGATGGAAGTGAGAATCATAAAGAAGGTAACATCATCAATCCTTTCACAAATTATTGCTCAACCATCTCTTTTGGAAAGGTTAAAGGATGCTCACAAGGATGATGTGGGAATTCAAGAAAAAGTGGAAGCTATCAAAAAGGGGAAATCCTCGGAGTTTAATGTTAATGAAGAAGGAATTGTGTGGTTTGGGAAAAGAATATGTGTTCCATCATGTCCGGAGCTGAAGAAGGAACTTTTGGATGATGCACATAGTTCAAATTTCTCTATTCACCCAGGGGGTACAAAGATGTATCGAGATCTCTGAGAAAACTTTTGGTGGGATAATATGAAGAAAGAGATCGCTGAATATACATCAAAGTTCCTGGTGTATCAGCAAGTGAAGGCAGAGAGGCAGAAGTCTAAGGGTATGATGCAACCATTGCCCATACCAGAATGGGAATGGGAGAACATCACCATAGACTTTGTCACCAGACTTCCAAGGACATCCAAAGGCAACAATGCAATCTGGGTTGTCGTGGATCGTCTTACAAAGACTGCACACTTCATTTCTATTAGAGAGGATTTCTCTTTGGATCAATTGGCACTGATATATATCAGGGATGTGGTACGGTTGCATGGAGTACCACTATCTATTGTGTCTGACAGAGATCCAGGATTCACCTCTAAATTTTGGAAGAGTCTACAACATGCTCTGAATACTGAACTGAACTTCAGTACGGCTTATCATCCTCAAACTGATGGCCAATCCGAGTGGACTATCCAAACACTTGAGGGCATGTTGAGAGCATGCTCAATGGACTTTAAAGGAGGATGGGATCAACATCTTCCTCTGGTTGAGTTCTATTATAATAATAGTTTCCACTCGAGCATCCAAATGGAACCATATGAAGCCCTGTATGGGAAAAGGTGTAGAACACCGGCATGTTGGGATGAAGTCGGTGAACGTAAGCTGCTTAGACCAGAAATGGTCGAAGAAATGGTGGAGAAGGTGAAAACCATTCAGCAGCATATTAAGGTATCCCAAAGTTGATAGAAGAGTTATGCAGATAATCATCGACGAGACCTTGAGTTTAAATTCGAAGACATGGTGTTTTTATACATATCTCCATGGAAGAAGGTCATGAGGTTTGGAAAGAAAGGGAAGTTAAGTCCAAGGTACATCGGCCCCTTCAAGATTCTTGATTGTGTTGGGGCTGTGTCCTATCGACAAGCACTTCCACCTACTATGGCCAAGGTGCATGATGTCTTCCATGTATCCGTCTTAAGGAAGTACATACCGGTCCCTTCACATGTACTCTCTTCCGAGGTGGTACAATTGGAAGATGATCTTCCTTATGTGGAATAACCAGTGAAGGTCTTAGATCATAGAGAAAAAGTTCTACGAAATAAGACAATGCCCCTCGTCAAGGTGTTGTGGAGAAACCACAAGTTTGAAGAAGCGACTTGGGAGTCAGATGATATGATGAAGCTGAGTTACCCACATTTGTTTTAGTGTGTGAAAAGGAAAATTTCAAGGGAGAAATTTCTTAAGGGGGGAATATTGTAACGACCCAAAGTTTCATTAATGGAAAATACCTCTTGATCTAGTTAAATGTTTCTTTATGAAAAACGTTTTTATAAGATTTCAACTTCTTTGGTTTTATGTTAAGATTTGTGATTGTTACTTTTATAGCCGTTGAAAAGTGATCACATGAGTAGTTTAAATATATGGCTTTAACGAACCCAATTTTACTCAGACAAAGGAAGCGATGGCATCATCCAGTAGAATTGCCCCATACGAAGCCCATTTGTCAGAGCTCGGAAAAGAGGTGGATTCATTGGGCTTCTCCCTTGACCAAGCCCAAGCTGAGCTTCATTATGTCAAGCTCGAACGTGATCGTCTACGGGAAAAGTGGATGTTGATAGAGATTACCACTCGAGCGATGTTATCCGAGCCGCCCCAAGAGTCTGTCACCGTCGCACACCTTACCATTAGGTCTTATGCAGCTATTTTACGGGGTTATGTAACAAATAAGTAGTACCATATTCATGTACATTATCTTTTTATGTAATAATGAATATAATTTCTATTTATTTTTGATACTTTGTAAATAGTTTTTAAAGTACAAATGGTGTTTTTAGTTATTATTTAATTAAGAATTATATTTTATTAAATTAAAGGATTTTTGAATTAAATTATATTTTAATAAAATATTATTTTTAATATTAAATTAATTTTTATTAAATATAAATGATCTTATAATTTTATGAATGCAATTAAATTTTTTATTACGGTTTGAAAGCCATTTCTGTCAAAACCCGTGAATTTTTTATAAATGTTCGTTTTTATTTTAAAAGTGAAAATTATCATATTTAGAAAATTATTTAGATAAAATAAATATTATTTTTGGAACCAGGACGTCGAAATTATCCAACGGTGAATTTTTCATAATTTTCTGAGGCAGTCAAATTTTTGGGTAAAAATTAAATACCTTTTAAATATATAATGTGTTTTATGACATCATAATGACTCAATGGTGATTTAATAAAATACCATAATACTTATGTTCGGCCAATATATGTTTTATCATTAAAATAATGAGGTTTTGTGTTTGTTTGACTTACTTTTCAAAGCATTAATGGAGCCCTCAAGACTTATTCTACACTTTGCCTTTTTAAATTAATTTCCATGGAAGTGTGACTCACCTCCACATAAGCAACCCTAATATTTTAATAAATTCTGACCTTGGCCTTGTAAAATATTTTTTTCCTCTTTCCTTTTCCAGAAACCATGGGCAAATACCATGGGATGGTTTGTGGTTTGGATTATTTTAATATAAGGGGTCCCAAACCTAAATAATAAAAAATTCTCTCACCTTTCCTATATAAACCCACGAAAGATCCCACTTCCTCCTCACTCAAAGCCCTTGGAGTTCGTCCAACCTCTGCCCTACTTTCTCTATAATCCTCTGAATGTGCCCCCAGCTCCCAAGAAGCCTCTCACAAGCCTCTCTCTAGCCTTTGGATGCACGCTTCCAAGTAAGGGTTTTTTCTTCCTTTATCCTTTGTGTCAATTTTTTTTAAGTTGTATTGCACTTTTAATTTCAATTATGAATGTCGGGGTATGGTTTCGCACCTCCCCCATACTGCCCTATTATTGTTTTAATGATGGGAGACCCCTTTATCTCCCATTAAATGCCTCTCATGTACACCCGTTACTATGACAAAATTCCGAAAGGAACTTCTCTCTATTCTTTTACATTCAAGCAATACTTTTGCATCATGAATCTAAATTACTTTTCAATTTTTGGGACATGTATCTATATGACCTCCTTACTGTACATTACATGTAAAAATGACGAGGAACCCCTTTCTCTCTCATCAACCATTTTTATGAATTCTTATGTCATGCCGTTACGCTGCCGAAATCAGACCGATTTTCTAAGCCAATGTCATTGTGTAGTGAATACCATGCCCATTTCTCCATCAAGGGCATTCACCTTTATGCACATTTACTTATTGATTGTAAAGTTTCATGTATGAATTCCACATTCCTTTATCGTGGAATAAATAATTATGTTTTATGAATCCATGTTTTATGATCCATGTGGCACACTTATGCATGAAATGAAATGTTTAAGAAGGGTGCGCCCTGATAGCGCTCCAATGCATTGGGTAAAGTATAGTATCATGATACGTCATGTGCAATGAGTGTTGACTCATTCTAATTCAAGTGCAACGAGGGTTTACTCGTGCTTCAAGTGCAATGAGGGTTTACTCATGCTCCTTGTGCAATGAGCCTTGGCTCATGCTAATTCAATGTTAAGTGTTGTTGCCACATTTCCATGTTATGATTATCGTGCTTTATCATGACTTTATGTTCATATTTCTCTTATGCTCTATTGATATGCCTATTGACTAACATGTATTGCACTCCTTATGTTATTCATTGTGTACTCCCTTACTGGGCTTTATAGCTCACCCTTTTCTTATGCATGTCGTCAGGTTATCCCATGCAATGCTAAGTACGAAGGAATGTAGTGGTCATGTAAAGGAAGTTTTCAATAAAGATGTTGTATTTCATGTTTAAAGTTTTTATGTAATGATCCTAAGCCCCAAAGACACTAAACCTCTCGATCTTCTTTATTGTATCAAATGACGTTTTATGTAATAAATCATGTTTAAGTTTTCATAAAAAGCAGGGTTGTCATAAGATAACACTTCCCAACTCTGGGAGTAGAGGCCTTGTGTGACTTGGTCAAGGATCCCATACTCCATGAAAAACCTGACGACTCCCATCAGGTTCCGGGAAACTCACATGCCGCCTGTAGCAATCGATGTGTTCCTAGAAGTGTACTAGCCAATGTATCCCAAGTATGACATCAAAAAAGTCCATATCTAAGACCAAGAGGTCCCACTCCATCTCGACCCCTGACAATGAAAGTTCACACGGCGGGCACCTGAGACCCTGCTCCTTCTTCTTTCCCAGTGGTGTCACCAACTCCATCGCGAAAGACATAAAATTAGTAGGAAAATTCAGCATGTCCACAAAACAGGAAGAAATTAATGAGACAGAGTCACCAGTATCAAAAAGAGTAGCAACTATAGAATATGCGATCAAAATGGTACCTCGAATAGTCGACGGTCCCGCCTCTGATCCTGCTGGTGCCTGATCCACTACATGGAGATGTCCGATATCTGCCTGAAGATGACCGCTAGTCTGTGGCTGTGACCTGAATTGGCTGTAACCAAAAGATGACCCAGCTCTACCACCACGGCTGCCAAATCGAGATCCCCCAGTCCTCGACAGCTCAGACTGTGCTCACACTCTTCTGGAAGCCACTAACTCAGCCCCACTCGGATGTGGACGTGCCACACCACAGAAATGCTGAAAATACTCCAAACCTCCACACTGGTAACAAGGCTTTATAGGAAGGGGACATGTTGGTAGGATGTACCCAGACTTCCCACACTAGTGGCACATGACTGATCTCGCATCAGAAACTGCAAAAGAAAACTGCCGGGAAGAGTGGCCTGAACTGCCAACTCCATTCTTCACATGATCATCCCACTTCCTTTTCTTCTCTGAGGAGCTTCCACTTCCCACTACTGATACTGAACCATAGAAACCTTCCATGCGTTTCTTATCAATCTCCACTATGCACGCCCGATCAACGACCTCAGCAAAAGTCCTCAGCTTAAACAAGAACACCTGGGAGTATATTTCGGGTCGCAAGCCTTTCTCAAACCTCTGGGCCTTCGCTTGATCATTAGAGACAAATTTTAGAGCATACCAGACCAACTCAATGAAATGGTTAGCATACTCCATCACATATATATTCCCCTAAACAAGTTCCATGAACTCTCTAGACCTAGCATAAGCTAACACCTCAGGGAAGTACTGTTCATTGAAGACAAACTTGAAATCTCCCCAGTGTATCTGCTCATTCTTCCTAGACTGAAGAACTGACTCCCACCACTTACGGCTGGGACCCTACAACAGAAAATAGGAACACTTCAGCCTGCGCTCCTCGGGTGTTTCCAAGAACTCAAACATACGCTCCATCTTCTTGAGCCATTCTTCTGCTTCCTGGGGTTCTAAGCTACCTTAGAAGGTAGGAGGATTGTTTTTCAGAAACTCTTATGCTTTATCTTTTCTAGGACATGTCTCTTATTCCCTAACAAGAATAGGAGAAGGATCTGGTCCCTTTCCCAAAGATTTTATAGCCTGAACCACAGCCTCCACGAGCCTCTGATCAATCTGTGTGGGAGAACTCTCTCTAGCTCCCTCTTGTGGGTGCATGGGAGCTTTCCGGGGAGGCATGTTTCTACAAAATGAAACAGTCACAAAATAATATTCAATACCACAATTATGAAAATTGTAATCAAATAAATCAAATAAAAATAAACTAAAAACAGTTCAGTAATAAAAGAAACAACTACTCCACATCCGGTTGATGTCCACATATTGTATGCATCCCACACATCTCACCTAGAAGTGAAGTCAATTCTTAAATTCCAACATCCCCTGGTGACACATGGTTTTCCATGAGCGGTGCGAGCTAGGAACCCTACTCAAAACCAAAACCTCGAGCCCCAACAGTCCTAGCTCTTGTCAATCCTGACTCATCCCAAAATAGCAATATAACCCAAAAAATTTAACCTCCTCTGATACCATTTTGTCACAATCCGAATCTGGTCGTCACCATTAACAGCACCAAACCCAACCCATGGAAAGGCCTGAAGGGCGTTCCCTATCCCAACGAGCTGGAACAAGTGCCCGGGTATCATATATCTTGGTGTGGGAACTTTTTTCCCGAATATGTATACATAAAACATCAAAAATATTTGATAAAATGAATGTGAAAAATTCATACCAGCAAGGTTTATACAAAAATATAGAACCAAATACATAAGTTCAAATGAAGTACAAAATGTCCAAAGACATAATTAAATAGTATAAAAACAACCCCATGGACTCCACACGACAAGGAGTCATCACTCCCAAGCCATCTCCACAACTCCGTCCCAAGGATGGAGACTAACAACCTGAACAACCATCACCCTAAGCCTTTACTTTACCTAAGTCAAACATAACCAAGTATACTTACACCCAAGGGGTGTAAGTAGGGTGTGAGCCTAAGACCAACAGGATACCACCCAATGATTCCAAATAGAATGCAATACAATGTGAAAAAGAAAGCAATTTTAATACACAAAGAAAAGTTGTGATAAAATCCAAGAAATGCAACGTTTAATTGATAACAGTTTTCAAGATAAAATTTTCGGAATGTTCATAAATTTAAAGAGACATGTGAGATACTGTAATGTACTGCCAAAAACACCCCAATACAAGGGTAAATACCAAAAATCCAATGATCACCAAAACTGGGAACACCCCTAGGAAACTAGATAGTCTCGGGCCCTATGTACCTCGTACCTCGGTGTAAATTATCCAAGTCACAATCCTTTCCCGTGAACAAGACACTAGTAGGGAACATAACCATAACCTAGTGGTCCCCAAATATCATCCACATAGTTTTTTTAGAGTTTTCGTTATCCATTTTCTCAGTGAAACAGGGACACAACCCATCCGGTTCACTAGCCGTACTAGTACATATCCGCCCACCTAAGTACTCGGGATTCCCCTTTTTGTGCTCAAAAAATTTCAGCAAAAAACACACATCTTTTTTAATATAAAACACCACTACTAGTCATAAACAAAAAATATAGTAGCTATACAAAATTTATACCATTTAAAACAAACAACAAAACATTTTTGATTTTCAATAAAACAACCTCTCAAAATATCACATTGTTTTGCACCCAAAGCACTTTGAAATATTTACTATACACACTATGTACACACTTTTAAGTCACAAAAAATTTCTGCTCAATAACCTTTAATGAAACCAACAATTCCGTTTTGGGGAATCCCCATGTGAACCAAGAAGTTATATCTTTAAAAAAACCCCATTTTCACACAAACATGGCACTTAAAGGCCATTTTCTTCCCAAACACCATTTAAAAAAAATTCACAGCAACAAAAAAAATATTAAACATTCAAAACATTATTTAAAGTCCTAATAAATTTCAATAAAATCAACTAAGTAATTGTTGGTCAACCCCAAATGAACCAATAAAAGATTTGTATGAAAACCGTTCAATTTCACCAAAAATTGGAACTTAAAATTCATTTGATTTATAAATGAAAATAAAACCAATTTTCACAGAAACATTAAAATTAGATAAACATGGAAATTACATGAAAACATCAAGCTATGTCACAAAAATTTCATGCAAAATGGAATCACCTACAAAAAGAGTCATGAATCTCAAATTCTAGTGCGGAACTTCAACCACACCACCACCGCACCACAAGGGAGTGAGATCAAACCTAAAACCAGAGGATTGGACCCAAAATCTCAAAATGAAATCCCAGGTACTAATCCCTAGCTTCTAGACATTTGGTGAATTAATAAAAAATGGATAATCCTTAAGGAAAAGGAAAAAACTTAGGAGGATAGTCACTTACTTGAGAAATCTGGACGATTTTAGCAGCCTGAGAAGATCATCCGTAATTATGATCTTATACTACCTCCAAAGAGGAGGAAACGAATATGGGGGTGCAGAGAGGTATAGTGGTATCTGGTTAGAGGTGGAATTACCAAAAAATGATACAAAATAAATATTTTATGAAATAATTTAAAAAACATTTTCAAACTGGAAATGAGCTTTCAGGTTGGCCCAATACCTAATTTGATCACCCAAATCCAAGAGGATAATTAATTTTTAAGGGGCCCAAATTTCTTTGGTGGTTTTAATTGTTAAATTTAGTTCATTTTGAAAGTTTTATGGGTGAAAATGTTTTAAATACGAAGGAGTTATTAAAGAAACAAAAATTACTTTCAAAACTGGAAATGGGCTCTCGGGTTGGTCCAAATTTTGGAAACCCACCATTTCATTCAAAAATGCATGGAAAACCCCCAAAACAAAAATAGGATGTAAATTAAATGAAAAATACCTTTAACATATGTCATTTATGTGATATTAGTCCTTTATTAGGCATAGTATTACCTTAATAATTATAATTAATGTGAATCACTTTCTCGGATTGTTTTGGTAAAAACAAATTGGTTTTATTAGAATTTATAAATTATTATAATTCAAAATATTTTATCTATTTTTTTAAATTCCAATCATTTATGTTTTATAAATTAAACTAATATTAATCCCGTAGATGGGTTGACAATGCATGTTTTTAAAGGAAAAACATCAAGAAGTAGGAGGTGTTATTATAAATAATTTCAAAGTGAAATTGATCCCAAAAACCTACATTCAACTAATCGATAAAAATATTACATAATTAAATTTAAAACCAATTAATATCATTATTTAAACTTATAAATAAAATATATGAATAAGTAGTTTTTAACTAAAATTCAGTATTTTTAGTAATTTAATAAAAAATACATCTTAATAGAAAATTATCAAACCATCATCCTAAGATAATATTTATGTTTCAATTAAAAATATTAATTTTATTTTGACATATTAGATAAATTAAATTATTATAATTCAAATTATAAATAGGGGTTTCTATTTAAAGGCGAAAAAACTCTATGTGAAAATATTGTATATTATTTGTAAAATAGGGGTTGTTCTTTTATTTTCCACCTCAATCCTAATGGAAAAATATCAAAAATATTTGATGGAATATATAATAAATATATTACACTAAAATAATTAACTAATTTTAATTAATTTAATTTTTTTTGGTAAAATATATTCAGGAGAAAAAATAGTTTTATATAAAAACAGTTTGTTTATATTCAATTTGATCCAATATTCATTTATAAATACATTTTAAAATATTAATTAATCATATATTATTATAAACCATATATTTTCACAAGTTAGTTAACAATATTCATAACCACGAACATAATGTCTAGGTTATATAATATTATATTATATAACAAAATTTTAATAATAAATTTTTATTTGGTGAAACTCAGTCTTCTGAGTAACACAAAATTTCGAGGAAGGTCTCCCTTATATGTAACACAAGATATCAAGAAACGTATCTCTTGTGTGTATCATAATATAATGAGAAAGGTATATCTTGCATGTAACAGACACTAAAATAGTGTTTCATGTATGGAATCTATTGTAAATAGTTAACATATTATAAAGTATACAGATATTATAATACCTTATATGCTTGATTTCACATGTCATACACGATATCGAAAAAAAGTTTATAAATTATGTTTTTATAGGAATCACAAGAGATATTGTTCTTCATAAAAATCCCCTACTCCACTATAGTGTCATAATGGAAAACTCACATAATAATTTTTCTGAAATAATTTTTTATCTAATTTAGGTGTAATGGGATTTAAAATAATTGATGAAGGAATGATATATTTATGTGATGCTTCATAAATAGCCCATGTAACATGATCCGTTTATGTTAAAGGTTATTTTTATTTATTTTTTATGTGGAATGAATTCATAGGGAACAATTATTTAAAATATTAGGAAACAACAGATATTTTTCATCATGTTTTTATTTTGTATTATTTTAATTTATTTTAATGTAAATTTATTCATGCTTTTAAACTAGAAAATAAAGAGTTAATGTGATTTTAATATTTTATTTCCATTTTTCAAATACAATGTTACCAAAATTTTTTTTCAAGATTTATCTATATTTTTGGATTGATATTCCTTAGAAGATTTACAAATTTCATTTTAATAATTTCAACCATTATGGGTGGTTATAACCAAAATTTTCTCTGTAGGGTTACCATCAGTTTTTTTCTCAATAATTTTCTTGTAAACATACTAATGATGTGTATAGGAAGTTAGAAAACTTATTTCTCATGGTTTTTTAATTTTTATATCATTTTCATCCATATCATTAAATAGTTTTCTTTTTTTAATGAAAATTAATTTTTTTATTTAAAATTATATTTTACTATTGGAAAATATCCCTTCATTCCTCTAGATAAATAATTGTTTTATCCTTATTTCAGTTTTGAAATGTTGGCCTACATTACTGTGGTAATATTGTGTTTTTTTTCATATAATGTTTTTCTTTCTCTATAAAACCATTGGGTGATAATTTTAGCATTAATTATATTTTTTTGGAAAATTTTCTATTCTGAGCATACATCCCAAGACCATACAAAGAAAAATGGTTAATTTATATTGGTTAGGTTGAAATGTAATTATTTATAAAATAGTTTCAAGTATGTATAAATATTACACATTAATGTAACTTACCTATAATATATACGGGTTTACTTTTAATTACAATTTGGATTATACATTTTTTCGGAATTTTAGTTAATTATGGATTAAAGCTGGTTAGTTATTTCAAAATGTTCATAATTTAATTATACCAAAAAAAATAGTCTCAATCATACGTATTAACTCTTATTCCATATTCATTGTGTTTTGAATAGAGGGTATGAATTTTGTATATTTGTATCATATCATTATATAAATTTTCAATGTAATTAACCCTAGTATATTGGTCAAGAAATACTTCACTCAAGGTGTCAGGCCTTCATCAAAGATCTAAATGAGGAGTTGGGTAAAGATCTGTATGTGGGGGGGGGGGGGGTTGGGGTGAACTTCTTTAAAAGTATCCTAAATTAGTCTCTTACGTATGGAAAAGACTCTACATATTCTTGGTAATTTTTTTTTATTTTTTCTTAAATTATTCCTTGATTTTCATTAAATAAATTCTCATTAAGAAAGTTTTATAAAATTGTTCCAATGTTTCAAAAATATTTTTAATAAATTATAGGAACATGTTTCTGTAATTTTACACAATTCATTATGTAACAAATCTCATTTCTTTTCATTTTCATTAAACTCATGATGACAAAATTGCTCAAATATTTCATGGAATTATTAATTATAGTAAGATATTCCTCATTTTTCATTCCATTGAATTATAGTCATATTGAAAAATATTTTTTTATTTTCAAAATTATTAGAAATAGGGAAATATATAATGAAAGATTCGTTTTGTGATACTTTAGGATTTTGGAACTCCACCATCCTATGACTTTTAGGTTTCATTTGAATATGTTCATGTTATCGGTTGTGTTCATCAATTATTGGTTATCACTCTCTCCAAAGAACTCCATTTCAATTTTATTTGGTTTATGAGGATATCTAATAAATTTTAAAATTTCATTTCCATGATGATCAATAATTTTGGAATAATATCATATGTTCATGTCATATACAATATTTTTTTTATCATGTATTAATAATTGAATCAAATTTTTTTAAACATATTTGTTATTCATTTTTTTGAGTTTTGAAATTATTTTGTTCCCACAAATCCCCCCATAAAAACCATACAAAAAATTAGAATATTTTAATTAAAACTAAAAATTTATTTATTTATTTTCCCTACTCAAAATTGTAATTTATCAAATAGTATCCCACCTACAAGAATGGAATGTGATAAATCTATGAAGAAATCAAATTTAAATGAAATTAAAACAATATTTAAATTGATAATAAATGAGGGAAATGGTAAAATGTGAAATTGAAGAGAATACGATGGAAAATGGATGAAATTATTGAATTCATACTAGAAAAACTATGGTAGAATATTTGGTAGAGATAGAGGGAAATTTTATTTGGTTATTATTAAATTGGTTTTCAATTATTCTTTATGAATATGATAATTGGGTTTCAAATATTCAAAAGTTTAAAAAATAAATTAATTTTTGGGTAATGTTACATGGATTAGTGAGATCAATGTTTTATCAAAAATAATTATTTACTTATATAGAGATAGATAACGGGGGGTTTTATGATCAAATTTTCATTTGATCTTGATGAACAAAAACCGTATTGGAGAACACCCCAAGAAAAAAGTAAAAGGAATGAAACAAATATTCTTATTTCACCTTAATATGGATATCCTATGACAATGTATAGTTCAAAAAAATATTTCCTCAATGAATTAATTAAAAATAATTAAAAAATAAGACAATCAAAAGGGAAAGAGGAATCATCACCAATGAGTAACACCAATTTTGTGACATTGTTTTCTCTCCATAACTAAAAATGGATGATTCAGGCCTACTACCCCCATTCCCCAATCAATAATGAGTGAAAAAATTAAAATATATATCTAATACACATATATTATATTTACTACCATGTTATATATCATTCAATAGATGTGAACTCTAACCCTCAGATTGCATATGTTAGATGTAATTATTCATCGAACCACTTCAGGTACCTGACCTAAGCTACACTACAATTGTTGATAGTCCCTGTGTGTTCTTATATTTTCAATAAAGGTTCATATTCATAAAACAATAGTTATATTCTTGGAATCAAATCATATTTATATTAATAAAAATAAAAGGGTGTAAAATTGTCTTTGAAATTATTTCCCCATAGGTTTAATATTTTTAATTTCATTATTACCCATATAGTTCAGGTGTCTATTGATATGATTAATCATATAATTAAAAGTATTGAAAATTATTATTTTGAATATTTATTTTAAACCCCCACTACCTTATTCATTATATATTTTTTCATAAGAATATCCCCAAATATTAAATTACCAAAGCTTTAGTTAACAATAAATAATATAATAATACAATGAAAAATAATATTTAGTGGTTAAAAAAAATCTTCCATGAACAAAAATTATTTATAATCGTCACACACCAGTAAATTTTGAAAAAATACCATGTTTCAATATGATAAAGATTACAAAATTATTTAAACCTTATTTGTTCTTCCACAAGACTAAATCATTCATATATTCAATTAATTCCTTTTGAACAAGTTATCCAGAGTAATCATATTCCCTAATTGTTTTTTAGTATTCGAGAAACAAATTATTGTTGATAAAACCATTTATCAACCATAACTTTTAGTTTTTTCTAGATTTTATACTTAAAAAATTATTCCACTTAACACAACATTCAATCCTATGATCTTAAGTGTCATTAAAATTGTGCATGAGATTATAACTCATAAGAATTAGTTTGAGATAGTGGGGGTGAATATACCCTTTTCCCAGAATCAAAATATTTTGTTATGATTGATTCCCCATAATATTCATTATCATTCCTATAATTATAAATGAGAATAAAAAAACACAAGTATTTATCTATAGATCATTTATTGATCTTCATAAACATCAGTTGATAAAATATTAATTCATCCACTTAAGCTGACGATGAATTAAATGTCTTATTTAGGGTCAATGTATGTGACTTGCATAACTATAAAAATATCTCTCAATAATCATAACACAATGATGATTAGGGATTTGGTTGCACTAATTATATAAAAACTAGGCTCAATCTATGTTCATTCATAGTGAAGTCAACCTAAGATGATATCCACTCATCCCACTCAGGAAAATGGATCCCTTAAAAGAATTGATTCTATAAATGTGGTCAATTTCATTCAAACAAATCCCAGTATTATGATATCAGGATAAGCCATATAAATATCATGGATACCCTAAAAAATATAGAAAAAATTTAGTAATCCTGATCCAATTGAAATATATAAATTTTACATGTTATACATAATTTCATCAAGTCATTTAAAAATGGGAATTTAACATTTTTCTACACAACATCTTAAGATAATTGAATAGTGTTATAGAAATAAAAATATTCATGTGAAATGAAAAAAATACTGATCCAAAAACATCATTCATCAACTATTTATATTATTTAAAAAAAATTACATGAATATTTTATCCCTAAAGAATTTATTTAATGATAGAATCATGGAACTTGGAACATTCATATTTCAAGTACCATATTGTTAATAATAGGTCAAAAATTTATTATCATTGATTATTTCACCATAAAAAATGCACAATGCTAATATTGTGATAATTTTTACACCAATATAATTTAATCATTTTTTCACTAAACAGATACAATATCATCTTGATATTTAATGAATAAGGTTTTTAACTAAAAATTTACTTTTATTCAATGACTCTCTAGTAAAATCCCATTTTAGAATTATTAATTAAATTATTTTCTAAAATATATGTTAACAACATGTTCTAAGTTAAAGCCACATATAAAGGAAATTCGTACATATATTATTATAAAAGGAATAATCAAAAAAGCCTTGTAGTTGAATCCAAGGATAAGTAATTGTTGATGGTTGAGATAGGGGAGGCATGGGTGAGACTGTTGTGGTTGAACCTACAACAATGATCCACTATAATTACAACCAAAAATAAAACTTGTATAAATAATTCTTTTAAACATATTCTAACAAGGGGGAACATAATAACTTCAATTTACTAAATATTAGGAATAATAACCCCAACAAAAATCAGTATATTGAGATAGCCACCACACAATGTAAAAAAGAAATTTATGTGGAAATAATAAAAATGTACCAGATATAATGTATTTTCAAAGTATGAACATTTAGTACAAAACAAATTAGACACCATTTTTATTAAATTTTATTAATAATAATTAATAATGATTAAAATAACATTTTGATAATCATCCCAAATTATATAACTAATCACATTCATCAAAATATTAATGTATGTGTTCCCTTATGATTTTATATAGTAGGGATGTAATGCCCCGACCCCAGCTACCCAGAGCCGGTGCATTACTTCGTAACATTGGCATGATCACAAAAGATCAAGTCTCGAAAGACCGATTAGTTTAGTAGCCTTGGAAATACTAGATACATTAATAAGTTTTACATTACATCATAAAATGAAAAACTACTACAACAACATAATGTCTCCACAGTCCACCCTATTATCCCCTCATAATATCCCTGCAGGTCATTCATAATTTACTTTTCACTTCCTGGGAAAAAAATAAAACATAGAAAATGGGTGAGCTCAAATGCCCAGTAAGGATAACAATATAGCGGAAACTTTCATAAATAAGAATAAACATTTAAGGAAATGTATAACTAAAACAAAAGCCTTTTAAACTTGAATATCAACATAATATGGCAAAAGTAAAATGAAATAACGCCATTTACTCATTCACATGGATATTCTACTAATCGAATAATCACATGCAAAATCACTAACCACTTTCATAATGTTGGAATGCATAATGCCAGAGTATCATAACCACATAGCCAAGGCCTCGTGCCAAGACTACAAATAAGATTTTGTCAAGGCCTTGTGCCAAGACACTAGTTTGTCTCATGAGACATACCGATGCATCGAGGAGCTATAGCGGGCTCCACCCGTCACATATTAAGTCCAATGCATTCCCATATGAAAAGGTTTAAACATAACATAAATATTCGTATTAAAACTAGCATACGAAATGTCAATAATTTCACCATAAACTATGAATGGTATAAAATATCACATCCACAGTCAAACATATCACAAAAACCTTCAATACAATACAGAAGTTTTGTATTATAATAAATCAACTTCAAATAAGCGTAAAATCCATCAAAGGATGTTGACATAGATGAAATCAAAACACTTTTTAGAGAAATATCTCTTTCTATTTTTGAAATCGTTTAAGATCCATATAAAAAAACATTTTCTTGAAAATATTCTTATAAGCTTGTAAGGAAATCTTTGAAGATTTTATAACGGCGGAAAATAACCGCACCCGCCGTATAAAAAAACATTCTTACCTCAATTCTGTCGAAAAGGTTAAAAAGGAACTTGTTTTGAAAACGACGGAAAGATTCCTCTTATAAAAATTCAAAAAGGGTATAAATGACTTTAACCCATATTCCTGTAAATAATAAAAATGTTTTGAAATACATTTTGAAGAAACATGGATATGGATGATAACGAGGTCCCAGTAGATAATTATTTATAAACAACCTTGGATAATGAAGAGGTTGTGAAGTAAACCCTTACCTTGTACTTTTCCTTGGTTGGGGTAGGTTAGCCTCCTGTATAATGGTGAAATAATTGTTATTAAATTATAAGAGAATCATATACATTCATATGATATCATATATGATCTTTTAACATTGCTTTGTTAACAATATCTTAGATTTATCGTTGTTTCGGGTGTTAACTTACTCGTTTTCTTATATATTTTGTTAAGTAAGCCATGTTTTTCATGGATAGGTTGTATCTTATTCATATCCATAATGATATCATGTCCTTAAACATTATTTTTAAATTATCAAATGATAATTATACTTGAATGGATACGACGGAGAATGAATCTCGTCGCGTTCGTGGAGACGGTTGTCCGTACGTACGCACGAGCGACAATATCATTATTTTGATATTAAAATAATATATAATTGGATAGTATATCATATATACAGAATCATTATCATTTTATATTTATTATTTACATGAATTACATATCATTATTATACCCATCTAAATAATAATATATTGAATAACAATTACACCACGACGTGGAGACGGTAAGCCGTACGTACGCACGTATGGTGACATGTCATTCAAATGATGGGTAGAATACTGAATATGGTTGTTCCATATTTATAATAACATCAAAGTATATAGAAGATACTGGAGTTATAATTTTAGAATTGAAATAATAGACAAAGAGGGGGTGGAAGAAGAAAGAAACATGAAAGAGGGTGATGAAAATGTTACCTCTTCTTCGGGTTCTTCATTTTGATTTGATCAAAAGGACTCCATAGGATGGCTTTCTTACTAAAGTAAAGCTTCTATGATGAATTTATAAATGTTTGGAGAGTATTTGGGCAGAGGTTGGCCGAACCA
Organism: Viscum album; assembly: GCA_963277665.1. Taxonomy (NCBI): domain Eukaryota; kingdom Viridiplantae; phylum Streptophyta; class Magnoliopsida; order Santalales; family Viscaceae; genus Viscum; species Viscum album. The sequence goes on from OY728145.1 coordinate 782,848,776, forward strand.
AAAGGCTTGAAAGTGTGAATAAGGTGATAGAGGTGGGGGCCTTTTATAAGAGGAGAGGAGGGGCACTTTTGGAATGATTGAAATGTTACCTTATTATACCATGATTTTCGGATTCTAAAGGTCCCACACTTATATAATTCGTGGCTAAGTTGATAAGGGTTATAAATCTATTCATCCAATAGGCTTTTGACAAGTGTAATCCTTGGATTTTTCATTATCGTCTCATTTTATTTTAATCGTTAAATAATGAGGTCATCGCCGCATCATAATGATGTCATATATAATTTAATATATTCAATGTCTAAAAATTATAAAAAAATACTATGATGTAGGAAAGCTTTTTAGCTTTCTAATGAATATTTATAATCAAAATTTGGACTTGTGTAACCCCACTAAAAAACTGTTTTAGTAAGACAACTCATGTTTGTGTCAATTTACTTTTAACATTAAATAAATATATATTAATTTCATTTTCCAACTAAAGTGGCTCCATGGGGTCCCCAAGTTTACCCATGGGTTGTATTGGTCGGCCATGACTCATTCCATAGGAGTAGGAAAAGTTTCATGCTCATCTCATATTATTAAAACATTATTTGTACCTTAAACTACACTAATTACCTCTAATCGCGATTAAGAACTTAAAAGTTACTATTCACCAAAAATTTATTTTAATCTCATTGAACCACATTTTACTTCTTAATGAAAACCATGTATGTCGGATTTTTGAAAATCAAATCACAGAAGTGGTAATATTTCATTTAAATGAAAAATCAGTTATTTAACTACCACTTAGTGGTTTCACTATTCATCAAAAATTGAAGTTTTTCAGAACAAAGCCAAAATTTCACCCTAAGATATAATTGATATTCCGAATTCAAAAATGATGTATATTTTACAAAATTCCAAACATATAAGTTGCATTAATTAATTTTATAATTAATTCCCGCTGTTATAAAAATTTGCGTGTTTCTAAGAAACAATTTATATCAAAAGATTGGCATTTGTTTATGTCCGATTTCAATGTTAAATTAATTCTAATGACCAACATTGGATAAAATGGTAAAAATATATTCTAATTATACTTTAAAACCACTAAATAGTATAATTTTTCACTATAAATTATTTTTATTTAAAAAGTTGTTTTTAAGTATTTTTCACTATTCATAAAAAATTCGAAGTTCTCAGAAAAATACCAAAAATTCAACATAGGCTAATTTCGATATTCCGAATCCAAAGATGAAGTCTATTTTGATAAATAAAATTTATAAAATTTCAAAAAGTAGGTATTACTATTCACAACGGCTAGTTTAATTAGTTGTGGTGTGTGTTAGAGCTCGAGGTTGCGTACAACACACGCTATTGTATTATTCGAAGGGAAACATACCGTGGAAGCTTGGGGTGTTACATTCTCCCCTCCTTCAAATAATTGCGTCCTAGCAATTTCTAGGGTATAAAAAGACTCGGGTGGTTCTTCATCATAAGTTTCTCAGGTTCCCACGTTGCCTCTTCCATTTTATGATTTCTCCACAAAACCTTTACCAGACGAGTCGTCCGGTTTCTCAGCACCTGCTCCCTCACATCAAGAATCCTGACGGGCTCTTCACAATAGGAAATATCGGGTTCCAGTTCTAACTCCTCATAGGTGAGTACATGCGTTGGGTCAGGCATGTATTTCCTCAACAGAGATACGTGGAAAACATCGTGAACTTTGGAGAGATTTGGCGGCATCGCCAAACGATAAGCTACAACCCCAATACGATCTAGAATTTCGAAAGGTCCGATGTACCTGGGACTCAACTTACCCTTCTTACCAAAACGTATAACTCCCTTCCATGGAGATACCTTTAGGAAAACATGATCTCCCACTTGAAATTCCAAAACCTTTCTTCTGTTATCGGCATAGCTCTTCTGCCTACTTTGATCTGATTTGATGTGATTTTGGATTACATTCACCTTTTCCATTGTTTCTTCCACTAGTTCTGGTCCCACAAGTTTTCTTTCACCAACGTCATCCCAACAGGTTGGTGTACGACATCTCTTTCCGTATAACGCTTCATAAGGTGCCATCTGAATGCTTGAATGGAAGCTATTGTTATAGGAAAATTCTACCAGTGGTAAGTATTGATCCCACATACCCTGAAAGTCAAGAGAGCATGATCTCAACATGTCTTCTATGGTTTGAATAGTCCGTTCTGATTGTCCATCTGTTTGAGGGTGATATGCAGTGCTCAAACAAAGTTCAGTATCCAAAGCCTTTTGAAGACTTTTCCAGAATCTTGAAGTAAAAAGAGGATCACGATCAGAAACAATCGATAGGGGTACTCCATGAAGTCTTACAACTTCATTAATATATAATCTTGCTAGACGTTCAAGTGGTAGATCCTCCCGTATAGCCAGAAAATGTGCTGACTTAGTAAGATGATCAACAATGACCCATATTGAATCATTCCTTCTAGGAGTCTTTGGTAGTCCCATGACAAAGTCCATCGTAATATTATCCCATTTCCACTCAGGTATGGGAAGAGGTTGTAATACTCCACCAGGATGTTGCCTTCCAGCTTTCACTTGTTGACAAACCATACACCTAGACACAAAATCAGCAATCTCCCTCTTCATATTATCCCACCAAAAATGTTCCTTCAAATCTATATACATTTTGGTGCTCCCAGGGTGTATAGAGAAATTGGAACTATGAGAATCATCCAACAATTCCCTTTTTAGATCAGTTATATCGGGAACACAAAGTCTCTTTCTGAATTTCAAAATTCCATCCTTATACACAAAGTCCCTCAATCTTCCATCATTCACATCTTTAATCTTCTTCTAAAATTCTTCATCATTGGTCTGAGAACTCTTAATCCTTTCTAGTAATGATGGTTTGGCAACCATTTGAAAAAGCATTGATGTTTCACCTTCCCTAGTTATTCCCATGTCCATCTTCACTAGATCCGAGAAAATTGAATCCCTTTCAATTCTCATCACATTAAAAACTCCATGGTCTTTTCTACTCAAATCATATGCCACCTTGTTTGCCTTCCCCGGGTGGTAATGTATCGTGCAATCATAATCCTTGAGTAGTTCAAGCCATCGCCTTTGCCTCAGGATGAGTTCTTTTTGTGTGAAAATATACTTCAAACTCTTGTGATCAGTATAAATCTCACATTTTTCACCATAGAGGTAATGTCTCCATATCTTTAAAGCAAAGATCATAGCTGCTAACTCAAGATCATGAGTAGGATAGTTTTGCTCATGAATTTTTAGCTGTCGTGATGCATAGGCAATGACCTTATCATTCTGCATAAGGACACAACAAAGTCCTTTCTTCGATGAATCACTATAAATAACAAACCCATCATTCCCCGATGGTAGAGTCAATACAGGGGAATTGACTAATCTTCTCTTTAGTTCTTCAAAACATTCTTCACACTCTTTTGTCCAGACAAATTTAATCCCTTTACGTGTGAGCTTTGTCAATGGGTTAGCCAATCTGGAAATATTCTGGACGAAACGTTGATAATAACCTGCTAAACCAATAAAACTGCGTACCTCAGTTATACTTGTCGGTGCTGTCCATTCTTGGATTGCCTTGGTTTTAGAAGGATCAACGGAAATTCCATCCTTAGAGACAATATGGCCAAGAAAAGAAATCTCATGAAGCCAGAATTCACACTTGCTAAATTTCCCATATAATTCATGTCTTCTAAGAGTCTTCAGGATAATGCGTAAGTGATTTTCCTGATCTTCGTGGCTTTTGGAGTATACCAAGATATCATCAATAAATACCACTACAAAGTCATCAAGATATTCCTTGAAAACTCTATTCATTAGATCCATGAAAACAGAGGGTGCATTAGTCAATCCAAAAGGCATTACTGTAAACTCTTAATGCCCGTACCTTGATCGAAATGCTATATTTGGAACATCTTCCTTCTTCACACACAACTGATGGTATCCAGAACGAAGGTCAATCTTTGAAAAGTATTGAGCTCCATGCAGTTGGTCAAACAAATCATCAATGCGAGGTAGGGGATACTTGTTATTTATTGTTATAGCATTGATCTCCCTATAGTCAATGCACAACCTCATAGATCCATCTTTCTTCTTAACAAAAAGAACAGGGGCTCCCCAAGGAGAAACACTAGGGCGAATAAATCCCTTATTACTCAATTACTCTAGTTGTTTATTTAGTTCAACTAATTCCACAGTGGCCATTCTATAGGGGGTCTTCGATATGGGCCTTGATCCAGGAATTAAATCAATGGAAAACTCAACTTCTCGTTCTGGAGGATGTCCAGGTATATCTTCCGGAAACACATCAACATATTCTCTCACAATAGGTACATCCTCTATTTGAATCTTCCTTTCCTCACCCTCAGTAATTTCCTTCTCTTCCCCCCCAATAATTGAATTTAGTTGACCTACTGGGGGTGGATTTAGATAAGAATTATGTGGCGACGATTCGGCTCTAAAGATAAGGTGTTCCTTATCATCATTATCAAGAATCGTAACCTCTTTCCTCTTACAATAAATTTTTGCATCATGGTCCGAAATCCAATCCATACCGAGGATTATATCAAATTCAATCATGGGTATGACGATGAGATCAGCAGGTAAAGAACATTTAGGTTCTCTAATGGGAACTAATCGACAAAACTTTGTTGCAATAATACTTCCCTTAGGGGTTTTGACCGACAACTCCCTTGTTAAATCAAATTGGAAATATCTAATTTTCTTAGCAAACTGGGAAGATATGAAACAATGCGATGATCCAAAATCAAATAATGCATTTGCTAATCTTGAGGAAACCATTAAATTACCTGCCACCACGTCTTTCGGAGCTTCTACCTCAGCAGTAGTGATAGCATAAGCCTGGCCTTGTTCCCTTGTCCTTTTTTGAGGTAAGTTCTCCTGACGCTTAGGACATTAATTTGCATAATGCCCCATCTCCCTGCAATTGTAGCACCGAACGTTGGTAGATTCCTTCTTCCCCTTGCAATCATGAGCTTGGTGGCCTTTTTCACCACACTTTTAACAGACTCCCATTCCCTTCAAGCCGGTACCAGGATGTTTTTTCCCACATTTACCACAAGATGGATATTCAACCTTTCCCTTCTTCCCTTTATTTCCATTCCCAGATTGATCAGCAGGTCTCTTCTTCTCTTGCTTCGCTTTAAAGTCATAAGACATAGAGAATTCCTTTTCCATCTTGATAGCGCACGAGACAATACCTTCGTATGAAGAGAAGGTTTGTGATACTAAAGCTCGACGGAGAAATGGTTTCAACCCATCAAAGAAACGATCAGTCTTACTTCTTGGGTTACATATGTAATCTGCAGCATACCTTGCTAACCTTGTAAAGTTAGCCTCATACTTTGCGACATTCTCATCCTCCTTCTTCCTCAGACTCAGAAATTACCTTTCCATATCTGCTCGATGGTCTCGAGGAAAGTATTTTTCTAAGAACAGCTCATTGAACTCCTGCCATTCCATGTTTGTTAATTCATCATCTTCCTTTGTGTTTTGAATTAGTGACCACCATTGATCGGCATCTCCAGTGAGGCGGTAAACTGCCATGACAACCTTCTCCCTTTCACTACTCCCCAAGTCATGGAATATTTTCTCTAAGGAATTTATCCATTGCTCAGCTACTATAGGATTTGTACTCCCATTGAAGGTTGGTGGTTGTTGCCTCATGAAACGTTCTAGAATTGATCCTCTATGTTGCGGATCAGGGTGCTCCATACGAGTAAGGTTATTATTCATAACCTGAGTGAGTTGTCCCAGTATGGTAATAAGTTGATCGACACCAGTTGCATCACCAGCCCCACTATAATTATCTTGACCAGGAGGGAAATCCCTACATGGAGTGCGTGCATTGATACGGTTTCCATTTCTTCCACTAGGCGCCATTTCTAAACAATGGCATAAACTAGATCAGTTTATGAATCAAAATACATAATCCTATACTTATAAAACACTTAACATAAATTGAACTATTTATGGATATAATCCATAATCATAAAAATGTTTTCTTTGAGGAAGTATATACTCATAAACCCTTCATAATGATTTGTAGAGAAAATGAGAGTTATCCTAAGCATATCCCCCGGGAGTGTCGTAACCAAGAGTGCAGCAATGCCCGTTGTCGTGCCCCAGTTCCCGTTCAAGTCTAGCTCAAAGCGGTGTTTTCGGGTTTTACCCCTAGGAACATCTGTCCCAGAGCCGCCTCTACCTGCTCGTATCCAGACAGGGATGTATTGCTCGGAAAACTCACAAAATATCTACAATACCAAAATTCTAGGAAGTTCTTCTATACTAGTCCTCAAAGTTCATCTTAGGTCTATGTGCTCTAATAAGAGTTTATCTAAATCTGGCTTCCAAGGTTTGTACTAAACTTCCTCTGATACCAACTGTAAAGCCCCGACCCCAGCTACCCAGATCCGGTGCATTACTTCGTAACATTGGCATGATCACAAAAGATCAAGTCTCGAAAGACCTATTAGTTTAGTAGCCTTGGAAATACTTGATACATTCATAAGTTTTACATTACATAATAAAATGAAAAACTACTACAACAACATAATGTCTCCACAGTCCACACTATTATCCCCTCATAATATCCCTGCAGGTCATTCATAATTTACTTCTTCACTTCCTGGGAAAAAAATAAAACATAGAAAATGGGTGAGCTCAAATGCCCAGTAAGGATAACAATATAGCAGAAACTTTCATAAATAAGAATAAACATTTAAGGAAATGTATAACTAAAACAAAAGCCTTTTAAACTTGAATATCAACATAATATGGCAAAAGTAAAATGAAATAACGCCATTTACTCATTCACATGGATATTCTACTAATCGAATAATCACATGAAAAATCACTAACCACTTTCATAATGTTGGAATGCATAATGCCAGACTATCATAACCACATAGACAAGGCCTCGTGCCAAGACTACAAATAAGATTTTGTCAAGGCCTTGTTCCAAGACACTAGTTTGTCTCATGAGACCTACCGATGCATCGAGGAGCTATAGCGGGCTCCACCCGTCACATATTAAGTCCAATGCATTCCCATATGAAAAGGTTTAAACATAACATAAACATTCGTATTAAAACTAGCATACGAAATGTCAATAATTTCACCATAAACTGTGAATGGTATAAAATAGCACATCTACAGTCAAACATATCACAAAAACCTTCAATACAATATAGAAGTTTTGTATTATAATAAATCAACTTCAAATAAGCGTAAAATCCATCAAAGGATGTTGACATAGATGAAATCAAAACACTTTTTAGAGAAATATCTCTTTCTATTTTTGAAATCGTTTAAGATCCATATAAAAAAAAATTTTCTTGAAAATATTCTTATAAGCTTGTAAGGAAATCTTTGAAGATTTTATAACGGCGGAAAATAACCGCACCCGCCGTATAAAAAAAACATTCTTACCTCAATTCTGTCGAAAAGGTTAAAAATGACATTGTTTTGAAAACGACGGAAAGATTCCTCTTATAAAAAGTCAAAAAGGGTATAAATGACTTTAACCCATATTCTTGTAAATAATAAAAATGTTTTGAAATACATTTTGAAGAAACATGGATGTGGATGATAACAAGGTCCCAGTAGATAATTATGTATAAACAACCTTGGATAATGAAGAGGTTGTGAAGTAAACCCTTACCTTGTACTTTTCCTTGGTTGGGGTAGGTTAACCTCCTGTATAATGGTGAAATAATTGTTATTAAATTATAAGAGAATCATATACATTCATATGATATCATATATGATCTTTTAACATTGCTTTGTTAACAATATCTTAGATTTATCGTTGTTTCGGGTGTTAACATACTCGTTTTCTTATATGTTTTGTTACGTAAGTCATGTTTTTCATGGATAGGTTGTATCTTATTCATATCCAGAATTATATCATGTCCTTCAAAATTATTTTTAAATTATCAAATGATAATTATACTTGAATGGATACGACGGAGAATGAATCTCGTCGCGTTCGTGGAGACGGTAGTCCGTACGTACGCACGAGCGACAATATCATTATTTTGATATTAAAATAATATATAATTGGATAGTATATCATATATAAAGAATCATTATCATGTTTATTTATTATTTACATGAATTACATATCATTATTATACCCATCTAAATAATAATATATTGAATAACAATTACACCACGACGTGGAGACGGTAAGCCGTACGTACGCACGTATGGTGACATGTCATTCAAATGATGGGTAGAATACTGAATATGGTTGTTCCATATTTATAATAACATCACAGTATATAGAAGATACTGGAGTTATAATTTTAGAATTGAAATAATAGACAAAGAGGGAGTGGAAGAAGAAAGAAACATGAAAGAGGGTGATGAAAATGTTACCTCTTCTTCGGGTTCTTCCTTTTTCTTTGATCAAAAGGACTCCTTAGGATGGCTTTCTTACTAAAGTAAAGCTTCTAGGATGAAGGGAGAAATGTTGGGAGATTATTTGGGCAGAGGTTGGCCTAACCAAAAGGCTTTAATGTGTGAATAAGGTGATAGAGGTGGGGGCCTTTTATAAGAGGAGAGGAGGGGCACTTTTGGAAAGATTGAAATGTTACATTATTATACCATGATTTTCGGATTCTAAAGGTCCCACACTTATATAATTCGTGGCTAAGGTGATAAGGGTTCGAAATATCTTCATCCAATAGGCTTTGGACAAGTGTAAGCCTTGGAATTTGCATTATCTTCTCATTTTATTTTAATCGTTAAATAATGAGGTCATCACCGCATCATAATGATGTCATAAATAATTTAATTTATTCAATGTCTAAAAATTATAAAAAAAATACTATGATGTAAGAAATATTTTTAGATTTCTAATGAATATTTATAATCAAAATTTGGACTTGTGTAACCCCACTAAAAAACTGTTTTAGTAAGACAACTCATGTTTGTGTCAATTTACTTTTAACATTAAATAAATATATATTAATGTCATTTTCCAACTAAAGTGGCTCCATGGGGTCCCCAAGTTGACCCATGGGTTGTCTTGGTCTGCCATGACTCATCCAATAGGAGTAGGACAAGTGTCATGCTCATCTCATATTATTAAAACATTATTTGTACCTTAAACTACACTAATTACCTCTAATCGCGATTAAGAACTTAAAAGTTACTATTCACCAAAAATTTATTTTAATCTCATTGAACCACATTTTACTTCTTAATGACAACCATGTAGGTCGGATTTTTGAAAATCAAATCACCGAAGTGGTAATATTTCATTTAAATGAAAAATCAGTTATTTAACTACCACTTAGTGGTTTCACTATTCATCAAAAATTGAAGTTCTCAGAAAAATACCAAAAATTCAGCATAGGCTAATTTCGATATGCCGAATCCAAATATGAAGTCTATTTTGATAAATAAAATTTATAAAATTTCAAAAAGTAGGTATTACTATTCACAACGGCTAGTTTAATTAGTTGTGGTGTGTGTTAGAGCTCGAGGTTGCGTAAAACACACACTATTGTATTATTCGAATGGAAACGTACCGTGGAAGCTTGGGGTGTTACAAGGGACCAACCATTTAGTTAGTAATAATAAATTTTTTGGTTTATGAGATTCCCTCTATTGAATATGGAAACCCACAATGACATATTACAATCTCATTCATGGGTGCTACATTATAGAAAAAAGTTCATGTTACATAGATGTAACATTCATATTTTTTACACATTTCTTTTAGAAGAAAATCAGGAATGGAAAAAATATGAAACTCTATAAGATATATTATATATTAACATCTACACAATATCATGTTGTGAACTAACCATATGAAAAACTCAGTTGCAAAACATATCTTCATTAATACAATATTTTGTGGTGTTTTCACTACATTTTATTCATCAGGTTGATTCTAATATTTCAGATCTTATACATAGAATAAAAAAATAACACAGGAAATTATACATCGAGATAACTGATAATCTCCCTCATGAATAATTCTTTCATGGAAACCATATAAACATATAACTAATTAGAAAAAAATGATTCCTCCATATTTTTTAGAAATTAACAATAGTGCTTGCACTGATTTTTGGTTACTTTATTCCAAACAAGGATACACATTTCTATAGACACTCTTAAACAAAATCATTGGTTAAAATTTTAGATGAATTTTTTCTTCTAACATCCAATGATTTATGTCGATATCCTATAGAATCTTTTGAATGACATGATATTTCTAGTCAATGGTTTTTACATGATAGAAACATAGGGTTTTAAGGAAAATGGATTTCACACTGACTATCACAAAAGAAAAAACCAGATTTTAATATCCATCAAAGATCCCATAATAGGCAATTCAATCACATTAATTCATTAACTGCAGAAATTAGTACAACATTATCCATTTTTTCTATAGACTTTTCTACCATCTCCTATAATATAGAAATATAGCTAATACTTATTCCTAATAATATAAAAAATATCCTTTTATAATATTTTGAATATAAAAATCGCCATAAAAAATTACATCCACATAACCTTTTAAATACTCCTTCTACCTGATGAACAAAGATGTAATTTTTGGTCAATATAGATACGAGTTGATCAACTTCAGAGTATCTTGATGTTATTTTCCAATATTTTTTATAAATTTACTAGACAATCCTAATACAAATTCTATGTCTAGTGATTACATAATAATGTTCTTATGAAGAATTAAACTAGTAGGGGGGGGGGGGGGGGGTTGAATCAGTGGAATATTTTGGAAATTTTGAACTTTTTAAAACATAACCCATGAACTAAGATAAAGTTATTTTCCTATAATAATTTTTAAAAATTCCATAGTGTTGTTTTCCTAAAGAGAGAAGCTATACATTTAGGTCATTTAAGATACGATATGATCTTCTTCAGAGGTTCTTGGGGTTATTCTCCAAGATTTATAACAAATTTCCTAGGGACTCCCACTACAAATTTGATGTCTAGTGATTACATATTGATGTTACTATAGATAATTTAACCACAAAGATAGGGGTGGTTGAATTTGTTGTGATATTTTAGAAATATCAATCTTTAATGAACATAACCCATGAAACTAGATAGAGTTATTTCCCTATAATAATTTATAAAAACACCCATGCATTAAATAATAAGAATAAAAAAAGGAAAATGTTTTTTATAATGTTAGTATAGAGTGTGAGAACATAAATTCATTCTATATCCACTCCCATGGTTCTGTGTAAATTTATTATTTGAATGAAGTGAAAATAACTTTCGATTAAAACCCTATTTGACTCCTTCTATCTCTTGATATGTAAGATTATACTGACTCCCACCAGTTTACAAAATTTTTATTAAGAAACCAATCCCAAAAAAAATATGATTTTTTGATTTCTACCAGATAATATTTTACCGGAAACGTCATCCATTTTATATTATCTAAAAGGTTTTTATAGTGTGGAAGTTTCAATATAAAAAATAGACTATTTACAGTTCCTCTCTAAAACTGTTCCAACTTTTTAGAATTTTATTTTATAAAACTAACAAAATCACTATGCCTCACTTCTTTATGGAATAAATTTCTAATGATCTTTTTATGGAATATCTATACTTATGATCTTTCTGATTTTAAAATTTAAAATGCTGTATAAAACACCTCTTCAACATGAAATCAAAAATCATATGAAAAATAACAATCATCATGAATTCTGTAGTACATTAAATTTTATATACATGTGTATAATAAAAATTACATTTTAATATTCACAAATTTATATAGGTTTTCTAACAGTAGAAAAGGTGTATAATCAATTTTATTTCCCACTAAATTTTATTCTAAAAACAATTATTCCCTATTAATTTAAAATAGTTGGATAGTTTTGAACTCTTCTAGAGTATTAGAAAATATTTTTGAATCCTCCATCAGTTCCAACACTTATAAAAATTCATTAATTACATATGTTAAGTAACTTATACGCTTTATCTTCTCTCAGTATGAAATCAAAACCAACTGAGAGAAAAAAAAACAATACATTTAAAGAAGATACAATTTTTTCCTAGAGAAACAATTTTTGGGGAATTGTTTATCAGATTAATTCATAACAAAATTTCATCTGATAAAATGTTTTCTTAATGAATGTTAAAGATGAACTCATCCATCCGGTGATATGCTAAGCTAGTCTTATTCCTTATCTCAAACATTTTAATAATAAAATTTATTTGAAAATAAATTTTAATGATATATATAATGTTTTTATAATGGTCATCTATCAAATACAGAATTATATTTTCATTAAAAAATTTTCACAAATATAATTTTCTTTGTCTGGGTGTTTTTTTCATTAATTCACAAAAAATCTCTTCATGAATATTTTTTTCTGATCAACCTTAATCACCTTAATTTAATTAGACTCTCTCAATAAACATCTATTTTATGATGGTTTTTTGCCGTTATGAATATTCTTCTAATAGAATAGTTCAGAATATAATAACGTCGGGCTTCACTCATCCTGTAACAAAACAAGAATTTTAAAACATCATATAAACTGTATGTCTCGAAAACTCATCTTAAATTGTCCATTTATTTTGATTAACTGAACATGGTTGAATAAATTATTTTAACACCTAAGGACCTTTTTCATAATCATACATTGTAATCTACTAATTATCATCAAGAACATTTTTTCTAGAAAAAATAAATTCCCTCTTTGACAAAAAGATTCTATTATGAGGTTTTAAATGAGGTTAGATACTTCTCTATCAGAATAAAATCATATGAATTTGTATTGAATGTTTTTATCAATGTTAATTTAACTTCATAAATTCCTCACTTTCTCTAGAATCATTGTAACAAATATTTACTACCAAACAGTCTCACAAATGTTATTTTTTTAAGATTCCAATAACAATATAATTTGTTAATGAAACTAATCTTATCAAAACCGAGTTAAAAAAATTACAAAACATTTTCTACAAAATTTAAAAGATGATCTGTAATATCCCCAATTTATTTTTTTGGATATATTCATTAACAACAATTAAAAACCCGTTTGTCAAAATCAATAAAACATTTTCACAACTTATTTTCTAACATATATCAAAATTTATCATTTATCAAAGAGAATGTAACAGCTCTATACTACTATATAATATGATTTATATAATATAATTTTATCCCTATGATAAAATAATTTTTTTTCATATTAAGATAATACCCCTATCAATTTTATCTTATCCATTTTTCTTTAAAGTCATCAACATGAAATTATTCTTTCCCCACAATTTTTTCTTTATTATTCTATAACAACCACAATTTTAAACTCATTAATGAATGTGTTGTAAAAAAATATTTCAATGTGATTATTAACTCTGCCACTTTTCTCAACATAATTAAAAGAATAATAGGTCAATTCCTTATATATTTTTGGAAGTCTTTTTCAGAGGATAAGTATGAATTTTAATCCTTAATTCCTCAAATCAATCCTTGGCATTGCTTTTCTAAAAACATAAGCAATTTTATATTTTAAAAAAATGGATTCTATCATAACATATCTACCAATAAATTTATATTTAATGAGTTGATATTTTATATAAATTTTATATAACCATGAATATTGTATTTTTTTTGCGGAAGATCAATTTCAAATTTATTATCAAAAATAATATTCCATTGTGTATAAATTTTCTCATTCAAATATTCCAGTTCTACTTTTATGAAAATCACTTATGTACAAATATTGGTGGAATTATCAGATTATTTTTCTACAGTACTCGAAGTTACTGAATTATATTTCATACTATTCCATCTAACATAATATTCTTTGATGAAAAATGTCCCTCTAGATACTGATTTTCATTCATAGAAATATTTATCCCTATTAACTTCAAAATATACATGTAAAAATTTATCACTAATTCTTCTTCCTAACATCCCTTATGAATATATTACATTCACATATTTCAAAATTATTTTTCCATCTAGTACTTTTTATTCTATTGGAATGGTTTGATAATTTGTAAACAATGTAACAACATAAATAACTTCTATCATTGAAGCTGTAAGATAGAGAATACTTCCAATCAATTTTGAAAAATATTTATGATTAACACTTTTCAATGTTCATATCTACTCTTATTTATCCCAACTGATTTTGTTTTAGAATCTATTTTATTATCTCCCATGAAAATATTTTTTAATAATTACTCAAAATAAATTAATTTGGAATTAATAATATAACTTTCCCCCCAATAAATCTAAAAACTAAGAAAAATATTTTTTCTAATAGCATTAAAATTATAAATTAATTCATCATTTTATCAAAAACATGTTATAATAATTATCTAGGTCCATTTAAAAAATATTTCATCAATATAATTAATAACAATCAGGGTACTAAAGTTATTGCTTTTCACATACATTTTTCTTTAAATTTCCTTTTTGAAAAAAATGAATCATTTTTAAGAAGCTATCATCTATTTAATACTAGCCATGTGGAACTTATTTCCACCTAAACAAAAACTTCTCCAATTTACATACATTGGTTATATATTTTTCCACTAAGAACCCATAACTATAGTCAATATAAAATTATTCCACAATATCTCCATTTTTATTGATGAAATTACTTCCATTTGATAACTTTACAACATTATTGTTTATCCATGGTAAGATCATTATAATAGTTTCAAATCCCATAGAGATGAAAAATGTTTCTTAAATATCCAAAAAATTATATTATTTATAACCTTTGAAAATAAGTCATGCATTGTTTTTTGAAACAACTCCATGTTGATTTAGCCTATGTAAGGACTCCAATATTGTTCCAATAAAATTATTCTGTATAGGCAATGGAATTATCTCCCAGATATTTCTATTTATATATTTTATAACACCTCATTTATAGAATCCTACATTTATTTATGTTAACCTACTTTTGAATCTGATTAAGGTTCCACATGTTAGAAGAGTGATATTTTTTTAATATCAACTATTTTCTACTTTGAATCAGATATTTCTAATATCTAATAATATTTTCTAATTAAAACTGTCTATGTAGAGTATGAAATTTTACTTATTTTCCCTCACTCAACATTTCTCACCACATTATTCTTCTAAATCATCAGTCATATATTTTGGATTACATTAATCTTAACCTTTTCTATTCTATTTGGAAATATTTAACTTTTATAGAACAATATTTTCAACAACCTTTATTATTGAAGTTGGATTTTAAACAAAATTCACATTATAGGAATTCACCATATATTTTCAAAATTCATTCCAATATTTATAACCCCTTCCATTGGGATAATATCCCATGAAAATTCCATACTTTTATTGTTTACCAAATTTTCAAAGATCAATGTTTTTGAATATTAGTAAACAAGGACAACAAAAATAGTGTTCTTTTTCACTAGTATTTTGTTATACCATATTTAATACGAAGCCATGTTTTATTATAGACATAAAAAACATCTATTATGTCAATTTACAAATTTATTGATATCTTCTGTTAAGAAAAACATGGAATTTTTATACTCAGTAAGAATACATCATCCCATTTCAAACGAATATATATTTTTCAATTTTTCCATTGCTTTTTATTGAGGGATGTATAAAGAATTATACATATTTTTAATTCCATATTTTTTATGGTATTATTCAAATGTATTTAATGTGTACTAATTTACATAGTCTATTCAGAGTTTTACTATATAAACACCATACTCTCATTTAACACCTCTTCAATAGAATCAAATAATTACTATTACCAATGATTTTTTCTTCATAAAAATAATATTAGTAATCTATGTTAAATTATCCATGATTGTGATTTAGTAAAAATAAAATTTATTTTGATGATTTCTCATTGAAATAAAAAGATGCAGGTGATTAAAAACATTTGGTCTGGTAGGTTTAGTTTTAATATTCTTATGGATTTTTTCAGTCATCTTCCCTTTCTGACATGTTTTACAAATTCCTCCATACTTCATTTTCATCATTTTAATGTTTCTCACAACTTATACATCGAAAATACTAAAAATATTTTCCATCCATGGATCTAAAGTATATGTTACCATATATTTTTTTACCCTTAATTCTCAATTAAAATTTGTTATAATGTTCGAAAATATGAATGAAATTTATATAGGTTATTTCTCCTCTGGTAAGAACATTACCATCTTCCACAGTTTTATTCATACATGAGTCCTTACTGAATATAAATTCTGTTTTATCATTCCATTTTTTTCTTAAACTATTATTTTTTAGCCTAAAAACATATTAAACTATTTTCAATGTTAGTTTCTGAGCATCAAACTTCACATTTCCAATTCGTTTTATTTTTATGGAAATACCATTTAGAAATATAACTACTCCACCTTGATGATTTTTAACACCATTCATGATTTTTGATTCATTTCATGTGCGAAGAGAAACTACTAACATGAATACATGTTTTTTCCATTTAATTAGTTTCAACACTATATAAAAAATAACTATGATTTTTTCAATTTCTTTATTTAATGCTTATTTTTTTCATAGCTACGAATCTTTTCATTGATGTGTTTTCATATATTCTTCATAAAAGTGGGTAGCTTCATAAAATAACCCATATAATTCCTCCCAAAAAGAAAGTATTTATTTAATTACCAAATTTATATCAGGTTGAGATTAATAATTTCTAAATTCCTACTTATAAGAAATATTACTCACTATTCTTACAATATTGTTTCCTTGGTTCATTATTATTTTTAATGGAAATTCTTTATGGGGAAACAATTGTAAAATTTATTCCAATAAAATCCACATTACAAATAAAGACCAAAAAAATCATAAATTTCTATTGATGTAAGATAATAAACTATATATAAATTTACGTTGTTCATAACATCATTTATTTTTTTTCCTAGATTAGAGAAACATTCTTAGGATAGTTATTTCTATTTTTTGATGTGATTTATTTCTCACATCCCTTATCAATCAATGATTTCCCATTATATTCACTAACACCATCATTTTTATTATAATAAAATGAAATATGTCATTTTTATTGAATATTTCAACTAGTTAATGGGAGGATATTTCTCAATAACATAGGCTGATTCACATTTTGATTTTGAGTAATTTTTGAAATTATAATTTATCTTTAATAAATTAATTTACACGACAATAATTTTCACTAGTTTTTATGAACCACAGATTCTTTATCTGTATGATTCACATTCATATCTTCCACCATCATTGCTCATTCAAGAATATATTGTTTAAAGTTTAAAATATCTTAAATTTACTCATATTATTATTTAAGGGCATCTTTCCTTGCCCCATTTTATTTTATGTCATTAGTTATCATACAAATTTTTTAATGATTTTTTGGTTTTGTTAAGATAAGAATCACGTTTTTATCTCAATTGATATTTTATATATAATTATTCACCTCCCTCATCTTTATAACTATTTGAGGAGTATTCATTTTTCTATAAATTTAAAAATAATGTCATGAATTTTTTAGACTTTTTTTCATTAAAAGAATTACTTTAAAAAGAGAAAGATTAAACTAACTTATTTAAAATGATTCATCTATTTCATGTTAACATTTTCATTTTATCATTGTATTTATTATATTATATTTATGTTTTGATAAAATTATTCCCCCATTGGTTTTTATAGAATGAAAATCATATTCTCCAAAATAATAATTAGTGAAATTCATTAAAAATATCCAATTACTCTATGTTTGAATTAATTAAGTGAATTTTTTTTCACATTATACAATACTCTAATTATTCAATAATCATTATATATAAGATACAATATATTATATTTATAACACCCATAGTATTTAAAAATATATATTTTATTTTATAGTGTATACGACATGCAAGAGCATGACTATAAGTGTATATGACATCCCAAGAATTAATGATAATTTAATATTATATTATATACACATAAAATTAATTTGGACTTCATCTAATATATTTTTTTGTCATTTGATACGAAAAAAATCCAATTTTATGCCTAAAAGAAGGATTTTTCTAAAAGAAGTTTGGTCTCCTTTTAAGGGTACTTATATTTTGAAACTAAATTTTGGAAATTTAAATAAATTTATATTAAAAAATCAACATCATTTTTTAATTTGGAATTTCAAAATTATCTTATTTTTAATTTTGTTATATTTTTCAGTTAAATTTCTTTTTTTGATGAGTTGTAAAAGATATTGATTTTTAATTAAAAACTGACATTTTAATTAAATAATTAACAATGTTAAATTATATATATAATTGGTTTTAAATTATTTTTAGATCACTTATATATAAAAAAATTCAAATAAGTCCATTTAAATCATTTTTATATTGAATATATATATATAAACATGATGATCTTTTGAACATTTTCATTTTTAAAACATGTTTTCCCATCCTATCTGTGGGATTAATTTTAAATAAATTTTTTCAAATTTAGTTACTAGAATTAGGAAAAATTAGTACTTTTTTTAATATCATAATTATACTTATACTCTAATAATATCATCTTAATTCAATTTTTTTGGAAAGAAAATAAAATTAATCACATCGATTTGGGTAAAAGTGAGTTTACATAGTGGTTACACATTAATATTAAAGGGGAAAATGACCTGTAAGATGTCCAAAACTCATTAGATGGAAATATTTTTACCATAAACTATATGGGATCTAATTTTATGAGTTATGGGGATGATATTGCATTAATGTGACCTATAATAAGTTATGCACAGAGAAAGACCAAAAACCAAACCCTCCATACCAAAAACATTTATAAAGTGTTAAGATATCGAGAAACCCAAATTAGTTCGCTTATATACATTATATTGAAATTTTAATGATTTTTTGTCCTTATATTTGTTTATAATTTATTTAAACATTTGATATAGTCAGGTAAACTACTTAAGGAATTATATTGTGGAAATAATTTTGTTAATAATTAACTAAAATAAATGATACTAAAAATTTATAAAGTGATGTAAATTAGTGAAATTATCATATATAATTATTTCTTAGTTTATTATAACATGTTGAAATTATTTTTACTTAATATATTCAAATTCAATCATTGTATTTATAATTTTAAATTTATACTAAGTAAATAATGTCAAAAATGATATTAATGTTTTCTTAAAATAAATGATATTATTAAATGATTAAAAATGTATTAAAGATAACATATCCTTCCAATTATTTTTTAAATTTTAATAAATATAAAAGAAGTTGACTTCATGGTACTATTTATATTTTATAACCCAAATACATACCACTAAATAGTAAATATTTTGTTAGAACAATTCAAGTTAAAGCCGCTTTTCTCAATGTTACAGGCGTTTCGGTTAAAATAAATTTCCAAACACATTGGATTTTTAATTATAAAATATGAAATAAAATTTATAATTTATTCAATGTATATTTTCTAATATATATCAGTTTAATTTATTAATAATTGTTAAACTACCTATGTTATAAAATTAGTATCCTTTGTGAAAGCCCCAAAAGTTAATATGAAAACATAGATGTTAACATAAATATGATAAAAATACATATCTTTTTTTGGTTTTAGAGTATTTTTTCAACATTAATTTAAATTTAATCCATTATGTTTCAAAAATGGAGATACATTAGATAATGAGACCTCCTAGCAGTGTTTGTCTTTTTTTTGTTTAATGGAATGTCCCTCTGCCTTCCCTATACAAAAAGAACTCACCCTCTCTCTTATTCACGCCTCTCAAGAAATATCCCTAATAAATTTCATTAAAAAATAGCTCCAAAACATCCCTAACATTATCTTATGAGCCTATAATTATCAATAAAATATTAAGGATTTTGGAAAAAAAACATGAGGAGTTAAGGGAATAAAAGGTAACATTCTTGATGGAGCGCTTGTGGTTTACTTTTTTCACCACCCGTTCAATTCTTATTATATCATGATTAAATAAAAAATTAAGTATATTAAATATACTTATTTTTTTATTATATCATTATGAAATACACTAACACACACTTCCATCAAATGTGATATGTAATCCTTATTATTTTTTATAACATACTACCACCTCGCAAACAATTGTCGTTCAATGTTACATCACCACATTTCATAGTTGGGAGTAACAATTGATTTATAATTTATATAGGAAATATGTGATGTCTACAATTTATTTATTTTTCTAAAGGTATTATATAACCCATACATTCATGTGTTCTATTTTTTATAAATATGATAACACCATTTTTAGATGTGTGTACTTTCACCTTCTCAATGCGATGTGATTTGTTCAATATTTAAATGGAATATAGTATGAATGATTTTAATGATTATATATTATATAAAGGAAATAAGTATTATTTTAATTACATAATTTACTACATTCTAATATAATATATCATTTTCATAATTAAAAATTCACCCATTCAAAAAGTGAAAATTATATTCCATGACGTGTGGACTACCACCTCCTTGAAGTAATGTGATTCATTTTCACCACAGTAATTACTATAACAGTATATTTTATTATATAATATGGAATTTAATACATAATTAACATTATATAAATATAAATTTTACCATCTATCATTCCATAATTATCATTGAAAATTGGGAACATTACTCATGCGTACATACGACCTGCCATCTCCAAGATCATATTATTGGTTCAATTTTCATAACTTTCAACCATGAATGATTATAAAATTATAATTTATATATAAATAATATAATTATTTACTTATTATTATATCTATTTTATATAATTAATTCCTTAACTATATTCAAAAAACATTAGTCGTTTTGAGCATAAGATGAATACGGTCAAAAGATCTGACATATACAAAATTTATTCAGTAATGTATATGACTTTTTAATAGGTGAAATAATAGTAAAAATAATATTAAAAAGTGTAACATCCCAAGTAAATAAATGAATAATACATTTTCTTTCAAATTAATATTTTGTGAATTAAGTATTAATTTTAACTTAAAGGGGTTTCTATGTTCGATGGCGTACCTGATACACAACAACATGTTTCTTTGGAATCTTACATTGCACAATAATAATATAATATTATTATTTTAAATGGTAGTTAAATCCTAGATATTGTGTTGGTAGGAATGTAAAGAACTAAAAAAACGTGATTATACATGTTGGTTAAATGTTTTTACATTTTTCCAATAAAAGTTAGAGGATTAAAATGTGAATTAATCTAATTTTAAGCATAAATACTCTAATAATCATTAAAAGGCCGATTTACTGATTTTTAATGGAGAACCCTCCTTAAATATATTATTTGTCACATTTATTTTTTCTATTGGAAAAAAAAATTCTTCTTTATAATCCAGACATCAAAATTCACTTTGGGTAAAATTATGGTATTTTTCTGATAAAATTAAATTTTTGATGAACAGTGAAAACGACTATATTTTAATTCAAAAGTTCCTTTTAATATAGTTTATTTATATGGATATGTTAACTTTTTAATTTGTTTTAAAGTGTAATTAGAATATATTTTTACCATTTAATCCAATTTTGGTCATTGTAAGTAATTTCACATTGAAATTGGATATAAAAAAGTGTCCATCATTTGATAGTTATTTTTTAAAAACACATTTTTTGTTTTAAAAGCGGGAATTAATTTTAAATTAATTTATGCCACTTTTGTGTTTTGAATTTGGATAAATGAATTCTATATTTATAATCAGGAGGTCTAAATTTTGTAAATAGGAAGATTTTATTTTTAGACATTATGAATATTTACTTCTGAAAATATTTTATTTACCATTGTTAAAGGGTAAATCTTGTAAAAAAGGGTCATCAAATACTACTATAATAATATAAAATTACCCTAACATGTGTCCTAATCCTATTGGTTGATACACTTCCTACCATGAGAATCATTGGGTAGATTTTGGATCCCCATGGGGCCACATGGGAGTGATAATGACACTTTATTTTAATTAACATAAAGTAAAGAAAAAAATGACATAAAAAAATATCTTTTAATAAATTAATTTTTACATAGGGTTATATAAGTTATCATTTAGACTATAAATATATTTTGGAAAGATAAAAATATTTCCTATATCATCGTATTTATTTATAATTTTTAGATATCAATTAAATTAAATTATTTATGACACAATAATGATGCAGTGTGTACCTCATTAATAAATGATTTAAAAAATAAACTTATAATGATTAACATAATATCAAAAACCTGTAAAATTATTGTTGGATTATTTTATTTAGATCATGAGACATCTTATCACCGACTTTAATATGTTTTGGATATTTCAAAACAAAAAATCATTATGTAATAAAATAATATTTTCACACTTTCCTAAAGAGCGCCTCCCCCCTTATAAAAAGTCCTCACCTCTAACCCATTCCTCACACCTCTCAAACCCATTCTATCATCCAAACTCTTCTAAAATAATCTCCCTAAATCCCTCACATCCTCCTAGAATACTTAACTAAGGTAGAAGGCACTTCAACAAACCCTTCTGGTTTACACCAAAGGAAGTTACCCGATTTAAAGGTAACGTCTTCTCTTAAGTTCTTTTGTTTTATTTTACTTCTCCAACACCATAAACTCTTTTTATTCTTATATTTTATCAAAAAATTATTATAAAAATACTAGGATGTTTTTATGATACGGATTTGAACTACACTTACACACACCTTCATCTAATGGGTAAAGAACACACTGTTTCTATGGATGTCAATCTAACGCCTCACGAAACTATGATAGTTCAATTATCTCTTACCGCCTCTCATGGTGGATATTATGATGGAAATATATTTATATATGATATATATTATGTTTATGTTTTATTTATTCTTCGGTATTTTCTATTTATATCATGACTTTAGGGTTTCCATTATGGGTAAACATGATAATTTCAATTGAGGAAGTGCAGACTACTGCCCCTCAATGTGATATGACTCGTTAATTCCATGTGTGGGACATATAAAGGATGGAGTTAATGATATTATATATGATATTATACTGTAATTATAATATACCCATTTATCATTATTTTTTAATTCTATTAAAATACAAAATAGAAATGGAAGTAGCTTTCACGCGTACGCACGACTTACCGTCTCCAATAATAGTGCATTTCATTTCTTACCTCTAAATGTTATTTACTATTATAAATACATGTATATACTGGATATATATGATATATATGATATCTAAAGCATTAATATCATTCAGGTTATAATGGACTTTTGACTACATAGAAAACTTGTAAATATAAGAAGCTCATTTTTGACTGAAGTACCAAATATCGACAAAACGACCATTATTATCTTAAAAGATTAAATGAGGTTTATAACATGGTAATAATTTTTATAAAATTAATAATAAAAAAATGTTATTATTCAAGTAGAAATTAACTTTAGTTTATTATTCATGAGTTTATATAATAAACGGGTCAAGTTGGACACTAGGTAAGGGACTTCGTCTCAATCTCATTTCATTGAGGCATATTTGGTTTTAATACACAACATTCTTTTATACACTGTATAAATACCTTTTACTTTTAATTTCATTCAAAGGGAATATTTTTCTATGATGTTTTTTACTACATGAAAAAAATAATGTTTCCTTTAACGTAAGTGGTGACAACGACCTTTCCACAACCACAATTATTATTTGATCTATGGCTTCCTTAACAAGCCGTAATGTTTTTAAAAGAAAAATGAATACCATATACCCTTTTATGTATTTTGGTATTGAAAATGGATTTGATAATGGAATTTTTGTGTCAATATATTTAAATGATATATTATGATTGAAATGTCGAAATGTTATCTTTCCTTTGTATTTATTTTATGTGTTATGAATATGTTATGGCTCTTGGGAATTGTTACATATACGTGTGGTTCCATGGTAAACCTAGGGCTGGTGAGCCCGAGATAGCTCTCCAATGCATTGGGTAACGTGATAGAGGTAAACGTGAACGTTTCTCCTAATATATTTAGGGAATATACTGTGATGGGTAATCCCAATGTAACTCCCTACGTAGCTGTGATAACTATAATGTATGTATGATATGGATGCCACAAGTTACCTTTATGATTTATGATTTTTATTTGTTATTCCTAAATCTTATGATTTCATGAGGTATGTTAAAGATCTTATGTTATGATTTTAATGATGAAATAATGTTTTTTCTTTGTTTTATAAACCATAATGAGGTTTTTATGATCATCCCATGTTTTGAAATGTTTTTTCATAGGACCTAAATATGAATAGGGTCAAGGATGGGATTAAGGAAAAGTCATGTTGTCTAAAACATGTGACAACACATGGCACTTTTTTTAAGAGTTATTATTTTATGAAAACAATTGAAACCGAGTAAATGTGTCTACTATGTAATTTTTTATATGTTATATAATAGTTATAGACTAATTCTATAAAACAATAAACCTGAAAAGATCGTCAATGTTAATTATTATTTTAATTCAAGATTATATAATGTTTAAGGATGGGTCCTTATAAAAAGTTTCTCAATCATTTAAATAATTAACATACATGTATATTTCAGGATGATAATGATACACATGACAATTTATAATCAAGGTAAGTTATTTCATATTAATTTACATTCCATTGAGACTTATTTGTTATTGTGCACCAATTCACTTATATGTGGTGTATACACTATCCCATTTACGTGTAATATAATTAATAATCTATTATTCATGTTATTTTATGTTTCACAGTGAAAATATTTATCCATGGGACTTTGAATTTAAAATTTTCAAGTAGTAAAATTTATTTATAAATATCACTTTATTTTTTGATTTTTAACTTTATCTTATGAAGATAACTTTATTATAATAATGTTCATTTAAAAAATTAATATTAAATATATAATATTTATTATGGATATTATAATTTCATAATACATATACCATTTGTACATACTGTTTTCACTTTGATAATTATTTGATTAATTGGGTAAATGTTCATAAATCTATATTATTTACACAAAACTAATATTTAATGATGAGACACATTATAAAATAATTTTTTTGATATAAGATAAATTCTTTAGACTAGTATGACATGGGTTTGGGACCATTTAATTTAGTCCACCTAATACACTAGTAGTGTCATAAGAAGAATCAGTTGGCCAAATTAGAATGGGGTTTTCCTATTATGCTATACTATTTTGTGAAAGGTATTGAAAATAAAAGTACCATATACCTAGGAAACAAGACATGCATTAATAAATCATTTTATTTGTTTAGAATTAATTTATTATTTTTTTATTATCCATGAGATTATTTATTTTTCATTATCTATGGATTAATTTAATTCTTCATTTATTGAGTAAATGATATGTGTTTGAATTGTTCACGTTGCATATTGTTTATTAATTATTGATTCATGATAACGTCTACTATACATAAACTTTATTGATAATTTTAGTCCACCCTTATTTTGTTTCCTTTACTCATGTTATGAAGAAGAAACCATTGAATGAGTTTTGAAGGATGTTATGTTCATTTACTTTTATTATGTAGCTTGATTTATTTTATAATTACTAATATAATATTGGTATCATGTATGTAATATGGTTTTCCAAAAATTTTAATCTAATAATTCCATTGTGATTTGATTCCTTGTAATCATGTCAATGTCAC
This sequence comes from Viscum album, assembly GCA_963277665.1. Taxonomy (NCBI): domain Eukaryota; kingdom Viridiplantae; phylum Streptophyta; class Magnoliopsida; order Santalales; family Viscaceae; genus Viscum; species Viscum album. The sequence continues at coordinate 782,874,478 of OY728145.1, forward strand.
AATGTAATTCACTGGATTTGGGCTTCTCGGGTATGGGAATTGCATTTTTTAACTATGGAAGTTTAGTAGAATCCTTGGGAACTAGATATTGAAAAATGCAGAATACAAAAGATAATATTATTATAGAATTTGAGGATAACTATAGAGGAAAATACCCAAGATAATATTTTTATGATTATGATTTTGGATATGTATACTTTTTTAATTTATGATATGTATTTCACTAGTAATGGGTTGATACATTTTGTTCCATAGTGATATAACTAATCTAGACCACATTGTTGTTTAGAAAAGACTCATAGTAGAAGTAATGGGAACCACACCAAAGGTAATTATCCATAGATTAATAAGAATCAAATTTTTCATTGACTTAAGCTTATATTTATAAAGGAACTAATAACTAATAAATTTCATCATCTGAGGAAATAGAATCATGTGCTAATGAGATATATAAATATTTCTCAGTGTATTATGGATTATAATGGATGAATAAAATAAATAATACAATTGGTACAATGAAAGATAAGGGAAATAAAAAATTGATGAATTATCCACCATCTAATAATTTTGGAAATAAAAACTCCATACATTATTTAAAGGGAATTTGATTTTTCTATAAATGTAGAGAAAAAGGAAGCAATGTTCATGATTGTAAGGGAATGATATAAAATTCAAATGCACAATTATTCCACTATAAGGAGATTGGGAACTATGAAAATGAATGCCTTAAACATCAAGGGAATATACCTCAGATGAAGACAAGGGATTAAGGTGAAGCTTATGATTTTTTAATACAACTGAAGTGGAATGATTAACATGCCTATGTATTTAGATTCTCGAGTAGTCTTGTAAATTTATTTTATCAATGATATCTTGGATTTATGAATTATGAAATATATAAGGATTGTACTGAAATAATTTTTATTAATGGACTTTAAATCTTACGTTTAATCATATAGAAGAAGAAGAAAATGATTCAGTTACAAGTTAAACTTCATTTAAAACACATTACTGAGGGAAATATAATCCTTAATATGTTCCTCATGTTGAGATAATCTGATAAAGTGATGATGAATATGGATGTTGTAAATTATATAATAAAGGCAGCCTTGGAACTAATTAATTATTCATTAGAAAAGTGTTTATGCTATCCTTGATACAATAAAAAAATATTTTTGTATTTAAGGAATATATCAAATATCATATTTTTTAACATAAAGAATAACGATGTAAACATGTTATAAATATGGTTTTATTGAAATGACAGTTATTAGTATTATTTTATAGAATAAATGAATAATTTATTAATATTTTCAATGAAAGGATAATTATTTGTATGTGAAATAGAAACATATATTTTATAATATTCAAACAGAGTGAATGAATTCCTTAACTACAGGAAAAGGGTCTTGAAACATAAATGTTGTCTAATTATTATCATTTTTATTGATATATATGATATTTTAAAAACCTTATTATTATGGAATTTTTTTCAACAAAATTATCATTAACATTTCCTCTATCAATCTCTATTAGAACATGATATTATATTTCTCTTCAATGTCAATGTTTTCACTAATGTTTTCTTTTTTGAGAGTCTAGTTTTGTGATGACCTTCCCATTCCCCTTTCCCTAAGAATATTTTTTATTAACCATATTTATTATGTGGGTTTTTAAAAAATATTTTATTTTAAAATATCAAACCATCTTTTACCGATCCCATGTTTGAATTTCATAGAGACATTTTTTATGGTTGATAGAATGTGACACCACTATATTTTTAAAGATAAATATTATATTTGATAGTGAATATGTCACACAAAGAAACATATAATTGAATATAAAATCACAAGGCATTATAATATTTTTTAATATCATATATTCAAAAAAAATTATGTTCTTCATCCAATAGATTTGAGATACATATGATAATAACAAATCCAGTTTTACTTAAAAGAAGTTGTAGTCTTCTAAAAGATGTTTCATAGAATTTTAATGGTGTACCTATTTTAAAAGTATATTTTATATCATTAAACAATTTTATATGAAAAAATAACTTCATTTTTTAATGTGAAATGGAGAAATTGAATTAGTATTTTTTTGAATTTTTATGTGAAGATTTATTTTTTAGGAATAGTAAAAAATGCTGAATTTTAATTGAAAAATGAAATTTTATCTAAATAATTAATATTGTTAAATCATAATATTAATTGGTTTTAATTTATTATTAGAAATTTTTTATGTATATTTATATAATTTATTCCATTTTATTCTTTATTATAATGAATTTATATTTAAAAACATAGTGATTTTTTGAACATTTTCATATTTAAAACATGTTTTATCATCTAGTCAGCGTAAATAATTTTTATTTTTATTTTTATACTTATCTGAATTAAATTTGAAAAATGGGTATGAAATTTTTAATCATAATAATATTTATAGTCTAAATAGATAAAAATATATTTCTTGTATAATAATTATTGAATGTAGTTAAAATTAATTACAATGTTTATGGTAAAATGGAGTTTACTTTGTGGTCAAAATTTAATCTTAAGGGGCCATATGACCTCAACATCTATCCAAAACCCACTAGATTGAATATTTATGACAATATAACCTCTTGGATCTAATTTTATGATGTATTGGGATGCTATTCCATGAATGTGACCTATATAATAAGATATCAAATCAAGAATACATTAAAGGAATATTCTTTTCCATTAAAATTTATAAAGAATTGAGATGTGGAGAAAAAAACAAAAATTAGGTCAACCATATTTTTTAAATGTAAATTATATTTTTACATCATATTTATTTATATTAAATTTTTATATATGAATTAGTTATTTTAACTGCTTAATTAAAGCTAATGGAGGAAATTTTTAAACAATAATTAACTAAAAACAATACTAAAATTATATAAGTGAAGTAAGTTGATTGAATTGTTGTAATTAACTAATTTTTTGATTAAAATATCATATTATAGATGTTTTAGCTTAATATATTAATATTATATCATTGTATAAATATTTTTAAATTTAAATTATGTAAATAACTTCCCAATTGACATTAAAGTTAATTTATAATAAATGATAATTTATTAAGAGATTCAAAATTTACTAAAAATAATGTATTTTTGAAATTGATTTTTAAATTTTTAAATATATAAAATATGGTCTATTAATGGACCAATTTATCTTTTATAATGATCATATTGACACCAAAATAGTAAAAAAATTGTTAGTACAATTCAAATTGATGTTGTGTTTTCTCGTGTTACATGTAATTCGGGTAAAATTAATTTCCAAAAAACATTGGATTATTATTTTTTAAATTATTTATCATCATTAAATTAAAATGGGTCTATATTTTATAATAATTCTCAATTTAATTAAGTATTTATTTTTAATTTACCTAGTTTAGAAAATTAGTTACCCAAGTGAAAACCCAAAAATGTAAAAATAAGTAAATATAGAAGTTAGAGAAATAAGATAAAAACATTAATTTTGTTTTATAGAGGGGTTTATCAAAAATACATAAATTTTAATCCATTATATGTCAATTTTTTAGGCACATGTGGAAATGTAGGCATCCTAATAGTGTTTACCTTTATATATTAACCATAGTGCCACTCCACCTGTACTATATAAATGTACTCACCCATCTTAGAATAACAGATATAAAGTGCATTTTATAAACCAAAATATTACCAAATATATTCAAAAAATCCATCACCTCATTCTATTATAAATTTAATTGGAATAAATCCATACGAGGAAGTCTTTTTTAAAACAAAATTGTCTCCTATATAAGATGTAATGTTCTTCAATTAAAAGTTTTGTTTTATTTATTTCACCACCTCATAAAAAAATCCTTATATATTTTCTATATAATGAATTTATTATATTGAATAAAATAATATTATATTATGATAAATTTAAAACCGACTGGCATACAAAATTCGATCATATGGGATACACAATCATCATTCGTGTGTACGGTGGACTACCACCCTATGAACAAATGTTGTTCATTTTTTCCACTACCACAATTAATTGTTAGTTATAATGATGGATCAATAATTTATATATGATACATGTGAAATTTAAAATTTATTTATACTAATTAAATTATTATATAACACATAACACATAACATCATGAATTAATTTATATTAGAACACGATAACATCATTTTCTCACGTGTGGACTATCGCCTCATTAATGCATTATGATTCATTCATGATTCAAATGGAATGTATTAATAATGTTTTTAGTGATTATATATTATATAAATGAAATAATTATGATATTAATTACACAATTTATTTTATTAATATAATATATCATTTTATTTGTTACCCTTTCACTCATTGATAACCGATAACGTAGTTTGTGGATATGTGGACTACCGACTTTATGAAGTGATGAAATTCCTTTTTCATTAATAGAATTATATATAAAACAATATATTATTATGTAATATTATATTTACAAAAAAAATATCATTATTAAAAGATAAATATTACTTTATATAATTCCACAATGATCATTGAGATTTGGGAATGTTACTCATGTGTAGGTATTACCTACCGTCTCCATGATCATAACATTGGTTAATTTTACAAAAACATCATTAATAATTGAATATAAATGTATAAATAATGTATAAATATTATAATTATGTAATGAATATTATTATTTATAAGTTATATAATGAACTCTTTAACCAATACAAACCCATGTTACTCATTTTTGACAGACGCGGTGAATATGTTCTAAACGTATGACATAAACATAATTAATTCATAATTGTATAAGACATGCTTTTTTGGTTAAATAAATTTAATAATAAACTTGAAAAAGGATTCCAAAAATTTAAATAATTAACTTATGTTTGTTATTCAGGAATATAAATACACATGTTAGAAGTCGGACTCATAGTAAGAGATTTTTTCTCAATTTACATTCAATTGAGAATTATTCCTCACTATTCACCAATTCACACATATGTGGTGTAAATAGTGTCCATTTGACCTGTAAGATGATGATTCATCTATTCCTCATGATATTTTAAGTTTCAATTGGAATTTGTTTCATCGAATGTATTTTGACTTGAATGTAACAATGTGGTAATTTTATTGATCAATCACACATTTGTTTTGTGATTGTTTACATTATCCTAAAAAATCACTTCATTGTAATCCTTATCCTTGGAAATTAGATTCATATTCTATATCCATATTATAAAATTATGTATATGAAATTTTTATAATATATATAAATATTTTACACATGTTGTTTACAATGAAATTTTTTTCATTAATTGCGGAAATGATGATATTTACATAATATTTAGTCAATACAGATTTTTGATGATAAGTTACATTACTATATTTTTTATTCAATATATGAGGAATAATTTTATAAAGTATTAAATGGATTTGATACTATTTAAAATAATCCAATTGAAGCATCATTATTCCCAGGAGAAAAATAAGTTGGCTAAATTAGATGGATTTCTACCCAGTATACTAAAATATATTTCAAATAGTCTTAACGGTAAAGGTCCCTTGTACATAGTAAACATTGAATCAAATAATTATGATATGTTTTTTTGAAAATTTATTTTATATTATTATTATCCATGATATTATATCTTTTATATCAAATATGGATGCATTTCATTCTCGTATTATTAAGTAAATGACATGTGTTTCAGTTATTTGCCTTGTATATTGATTATTTATTAATGTTTCATATCATATTATACTATACTTTATATATAAAGAGATTTTGAGATCACCAATATTGTTTTTATATTCCCTAGGTTTTTTAGAAGAAATATATGAATGAGTTTTCAAGTATGTTGTCCGATTCATTTTATTAGGTATCATGTTCTATAATATATTTCTCATTGAAATATGGATATCATGTATGTAATATGGTTTTCTAAAACTAATAAAATGAATATTCATTTGTTATTTTATTCCTTTAAATCATTCCAATGTAATAAATAAGTTTACTATCTCTAGGATTCTCGGTTTGGGGAATTAGAATCATTCATTTCATCATATGTATTTTTTTATGAATCATAGAGGTGAACATTATCATTATCTTATATTTTATTTTTTTCTCATATATTTAGAATTGATTATATCGTTAATTGTTTTTTCTAATGATGGATCTATTCTCATAACATAAGAAATAAGAATGTTATAATATTAATCAAGTGATAAATAATAATTATGTTATATGGTAGATTTTTTAAAGTAAAAAATATTAGGGATGTTTCTCAACAGTTTATTTAAAATTGTATAATCTTCCAAGACATCTAAAAATCCATTAATAATGGAAACAACTTCATTAATTGTGATTAAAAAATCATTAATATTTTATTAATATCCAATTTTTATATCTTCAAATTGGTTTTTTCATATCTAAAACATTTCTTTTTTTAATTTATTGTTTCCAGTGAAGATACTTTGGAGTTTTCCCGACATTCCTTATTTATTTTTAGATATATCGAATTTAGGAAAAAAATTCTATGAAAGAAATAAGAATTAAATTTCAATATTTCCCATCCACATGAAATGTTATATTTTAAGAAAATTTCATAGGATAATTTCTCTCTATGGGTGGAAACCAAATTTTTTTTGCATCAACAACCTGCAGGGAATGTGAGAAAAAGAATAGTTGACATGATTTTTTAAAACCAACATTATTTTTATATTTTTAATATATGAATACTTTTTTTGATGAGTAAATTAGTATTTTACATGATAATTATTCAATGGGGGAACCTTTATTCATATTTAAATTTATTTTCATAGGGATCCTTTAAAAACTAGGGGTGAATAAAAGGTTAACATTTTACAAAACTCATTATTTATGATACATAAACCTTAAAACATAGTGGGTTTATTTCTATATAAACATGTATAAATACCTCAAAAGAAAGTAGTAATATGAAAATAACTAAGGAACACAATATTTATATGGCTCAACCTCAGTGTGAGATCCTACATCCCAAACATGGAAATCCCAATAAGTATATAAAAATTCAATATTGGAATGATATTTAGAAATATTTTGAGCCGACTATTGTTATACTCCTTCTATTTTCCAATTTTTTTTATTATAATAACTCCTAAAAATTTAAAATTATTTTCTTAAAATAATGATCCACAAAATGTTATGATACTTTATGAATTCATATCCCATAATATTCATTTGGAATTTTCATATGTTTTCATCCACCTAAAAGTATTGTCCAGTGAATCCTTTTCAACATTCGTAATAGTCCTTTCATTGAACCTATATGAAACTGTGCCAATATTTCTAACATATGTTCTATATGATTAATTAAATAACTATGTCTCACATCCTTATGGAAACTATTCTCAATAATATCTGTCTATATTTTCTCAATACTGAATATATGTACTGGAATATTTGTTTGATTCAATAATAAAAAATAATCTATTTGAAACACATCTTCAACATGAAATAAAACGTCGATTAGAAACTCAATACATATACATATTCTTCAATATTTCATATATATGTTTGTGTTTGTATAATCCCATGTACAATGTAATTTTCACCTCATTATATGGGTGATCTATAAGTTGAAATGGCAGGGACTCATTTTCACTTTCCCAGTCAAACATATTTTCAAAGTAATCATTATTACTTAAATGGATATCACTAAACACTTATCAAATCTTCTCAAATCCTTTTAATGCTTCTTAAATTCGCGATCAATTTCATCCTTTCTAAAACACGCATAGTTCTAATATTTTAAGGAACATATCCAATTTATCTTATATCAGTATGATATAAAAACAAATTTAAATAAATCATATGTCAAAAGTTTCATGGAATTTACAATATTTTCCTCGAGAAACTACTTCTGGTGAAATGTTTATATGATATATTCATAATCAAACTACATTTGACAGAATGTTTTTTCGATGAATAATCATGCAAAAATTATCATTTTTGTGAAATATGTTTTTGGTGTTCCACATCAGATCAAGATTTAAAAGAATACAAAATCTCTAAAAAATATATTTTGATTCAATTGAAAATGTTCATCCGATGTTCATCCTTCTAATAGAGCCTTATTAATATTATCACAAAATATCAAAATTTGAAGTTTTATTCATATGAATAATTTTTTTTCAGATGAATCTGTAGAAAATCTTCTATAAGAGTCTTATTATAGTATTAAACCTTATTCAACATCATTTTTATCGATTATCCTCATAATCATCTGCTATCGGTTTGTTGTATTTCTATATGGACATTCATTCATTAGTACACATTATAAATTCAAAACATGAAACTTTACTCAACATGTAAAAAAACACTACACTTCAAACATCATTCATACCATTATTTATAGAAAACCAATAACCTCTATCTGTTACTCTTGACCTAGTGAATCTATTTAACTATACTATTTCAACTTATATAAAATTCACGTATATCCTCTAGTGGACCAGCATAAAAAAGTTCCATACTCTTGAATATTCACAAACTTGTGTCCTTCTATAACATTCATTCAATCCAAATAGATTTTATTTGTTGACTGTTTTTTATCAACTTCTTCTTCCACCATGTTGATGTCATTCCAAAATACCATATAATTGAAGTGATCATTAAAGCTTCTAACTATATTTTGATTTTGATGATATAAAATATAAAAATATAATTTTCTATCCCCATATTCTATAACTGTACATTGTTGTGATTATTTTTTATTTTTTATAACCCCTTTCATTGAAAATGTGATGAATCAAATTTTGAAAAACATTGATGTGGCTTACTCCCACTAGGATTTCGGACTATAGTTGGTCCAAAATATCATTCCCATTACTATAGAATAACCTATATAAACAAGTTACTACATATAATTGATCACATAAACACACATCTCCTTATTAATTCAATTATGATGTATAATTATTTTTACCTTCTTGATTAACATCAGAATCATACAACAAAAAAATATATTCTTCTATAGTGTTTCAGGATAATTCATCTCAATTCTAATTACGTTCAACACCATGGTGTTCAAGAAAACTGTACTATTATATTCAACACATTATCAGATCATGAAATTTTTATCTTACATTATGTACCACATTTCACCATGTAATTCCACTAAAAATACACGTCAGTCACCTCATATTTCTAGTTCAGGAAGTAATCCCATTCATTTCCAGTGGTAAATTAAATAAATATGACCATGTATGAGGATAATCATACAGAATGAACCAGTTATAGGACACAAAGGTCCATGTGCCCAAGTTATAGCTTTAAAGATATATGATTTCATCTATTCATCTTCAATAACCAATTTATCTAAATTTTAATTATACAACACTCCTAACTAATGAAATCATCATGATCAATCGTCAAAATAAAATGTGCTATTAATGTTAACATTTTCTTCTCACAAATATTCTTGATAAAAAAACTACCACAAAATTGGACTTTAAAAATTTTATTTCAGAATACCGTTCACATGAATTTAATTTCCCATAATACCAAAGGTCCTTTATTCCATAATCTATAAAGATTAAACATAAATTAATTTTATATAATCCATTTTGATGGTTTTTTAAAATATTGCTTCATCAAGCTAACAAATGGAAAGTATTTTCTTTAAAAACATTTTATATGTCAGATATCCTATAAATTATCAAATATTTAATCTTCATCCATAATTTGATATCAATATTTACCTCAATATCAAGAGGTTTGTTATTATACTTGTTTTATTTTCAAAAATGTTTGTATACATATTTCACTATATATACCTTCTTTCCCATAGAGGGGAATGGCTCTGAAGAATCAATGATGTTAGATTCCACTGGATCTTTTGAAGTCAATAATTAGACATTATAGTAATTAAATAAATTATAAATCCTTGATCATATAGAATATAGACTAACTTAATTTGACCTCTGATCTAGGGAATTCTTTTTAATATTCCCATCCTTCTAACAGTTATATCATAAATGTTTGGATTTATATGATTTACCTTGAATCCCATCCCTATAATTTCCATTCAATTTTCTACGATGTATTCTCGAGTGAGGTGATCATCCAAAAACTTTAATATATACTAAAATTCCTATAGGTTATTTTTCATCCCATCCCCAGATACATTAAATCAGAATCAAATTCATAAAATCCAAAAAATAGAGTTAGTCTTTACAAAAGTGTTACTTATGAATGTTGAAATTTTATCCCAAGATTTTAGAAGCGATGATAACATTAGTAATGCCTATATATATTCCACGAATATGAAATTCACTTACATGTGAAAAGAATGAATCATTATAAATTTATTCAAATTACAAATCATTTTTCTTCCTTCTAGAGAACTCATGTATAACAATTTCCACATCATGAAAACTTTTTTCATTTTTTGGGATTCTTGTACAAGTTATCTATAGCTTATAATAATATACTACAGACTTCATCACCCAAAAATTAAAGGCTATATTCCAACCTAATTTAATCTAAGTCAATTTGTGTATTAATTATCCATACATTCCCATTACTCTTTACTCATATCATCCAGTTTGGAACATTCATTGGAATTTAAAAATCATTATGAATAAAATATTTATCTATATATATAATCTAAAATATGATATATTACCCAATGAACATCTCTATTTGGACCTTAACTTGTTTGGAAGCCATATATCTCAAATAAGAGTCCCACTAAATAGAAATAACAACATGAAAATAATGTAAATGTTACCAGATTAATTCCAAGTTTTATATTGATCCCTAAACCAATATTTGATACTACTATTTATGGTTTAACCTGTACCACTGATCCTCCCAAAGATAAAACGAGAAAAAAATCTTCTAAAAATGATTCAGATCTTACTATAACCATAAATAACCACATTAATTCCCTATACGATAGCATAACCATATAACATCACCCTAAATCACTGCACTGAGTCAAATGAATGACACTCACTAAAACAAATTAATTCATAAATAAAAGAATGAAATAATATATTTATATTGTTTTCACATTAAGACATTCATATATGTGAGTACATTAATCATAAATTTGATCACTTTCATGTTACAATGATTATAATCACAAAAGGATAATTATTTAAAAACATATCACTAATCATTTAAAAAACACAAGGGATAGTGTTCCCACCTAACATTTATTGTGGTGACCAACTAGTCATATAGAGACCCTATTGTCTCTTAAATGAATGTTACGTCATTTTTAAGATTAAAAACATAAAAAAACATAAATCAAGGTTCAAGATGTTTACATTCATGGAATGATTTGGCTCATAAATAAGATGTATATAATAAAACATGAAAAATTATTTAAACACTTATTATTTTTCATTATAAATGATCACATTATTTTTAGTACATGAAATAACCATCAGATATGCATCAGTAAAAGGCGTAAGATAAATGGAAAATAAGATGATGAATATGGAAAATTATTTATTATAAATTTTGTGAGTATAATGTTCATCATAATATCATAATATTGGGATCATAATCAACATCATGAGGAAAAAATGTGATAAATTAATGGAATGTGTAATTTCCTAAAAATTAATCATCAATTCCTAGTCTCCAACACCATAGATTGTTATATACAAAGCTAGCATCTTGTTCACAGATAACATATGTGCATAATCATTACATCATAATTTTTGAAAAATATAGAATCATGTTCATTTATAATAGAAATTATTTCATAAGATACATCAAATTACTTAATTAATTAGATAGATATACAATTCTATGTCCTCCCATCACAATAAAATATTTACATAATCATGCATACCACATATAATTTATAATAAAAATTTTCATGAAATAACATAGGTAAAGGAATGGTTTAAATAAATATTTCATAATTAATAAATTAATGAACTAAAATGTGGGTTCCCTAAAAAAATGGAGATCATACAATGGAATATGTCGTCAGTTTTCTTCAATTAAGAAACAAAACATGAGGAGTCAAAGAATTTTTTGGAAAGAAATGTATTTTTTGGAAAATCATTTTATTTGGATTAAACATCAATGTAGAAACATGTATATTAATGGAAAATTATAATAAAAATGTAATGATATTTAAGGATAATTAATATAAAACCCATACTAAAATATATGTTAAAATTGTAAAACACAAATTAAAAGATTGGGGTTTGAGAATCCCCATTATTTAATTCCATCTTTATTTCATCACTTTTACAATTATAAATAATAAAAATAGGCTTAGTAAAAAATTGATCTAGAAGTGAATTATTGTAATTTATACCACTGTTGATCAATTGTTTAATTTTATTACATTTTTTAATTTCCTTCATTATAGGGTAGTCATTTCCATGTAAGGTTTTACTTTAAAATTCCCACATTTTTTCTTTATTTTGTTAAATGTAATTTTTACATTAGTAGAAATGATTAAAAAGAATGTAATGCCTTAAATTAATTGTTTATATTTAATATATAATTCATAATATCTATCCATGATTATGGTAATATGTGTTGACATGGAAATGTCACCATATGTTGTTAACTGGCCATTGATGGGACATTGTTCGGAAAGAAGGAAAGGGATGTTTGAAATTTATATACATCTTAAATATGTTCCATAAAGTTGGTTAAAATAATTAATACAATATTAACATACTTATTAATCAATATTATATGTTTTTTAGGAAATAGGTCGTGAAAAAGAATGAGAGGAATGAAAAATTGAAGAGTCATTTGAAACTTACTTAATCCATAGTGTAAATGTTCTTATAAAACACTAAAACTCCATAGATTTTAGGAGTTTTATTACTCCAAAATTCCCCTAAGGATTATAAGGGTATTTAGAGGGAAGTATTTGGTAAATTAATTTCATTGGTTATAGAGGGATGGTTGATTTCCCAAGGGGACAGTGTGGGGTAATTTATATACGAAGAGAGGGGTATTTTTATTATAAATTATTTAATGACATAAAATATAAAAGCTAAAACATATATTAGTGAATTATTAAAAACAAGAATAATACATAAATATAATACAACTATTATAATAATTTAAACATATTTATAATTCAAATTAATTATAAAATTAAAAATTAATGAGTAAGGAATGAAAATTAGTTACTTTAAGGAATCACTTTTTACTTTATGTTTTGGGAATTTATTTTTAGGTTTGGAATTCTATTTTATTTTCTTTTAATGACTAATTTATAAAGATAAATATACCATGTAATAAACCCATGTTCATGAGTGTATTTTTCATTATTACATCATTAATAATGTAATCAAGATACATGTATTTCTTTTTGAAAAACATGATTTTTCATTATTCACCTAAAAGATGAAGTATTTAAAAAAAAATTCAAAAAAACACCCTTGGACAACATTAAATATTATAATTCAAAAAATATATTAGTTTTTAAAAATATAAAATTAAAATGTAGTTCATTTTAATTTCTAAAATATATTTTTTATTTTTAAGAAATACTTTAAAATTATGTTTATTTAAAATGTGTTTATATTTCCATTGAGTTTTTTTATCATGATACATATATTATGGAATAAAAATATTTAAATTTACATAAATTAGTCAAGATATATATTTTTTCTATCAAAATTTATTATATTGATGTAAAATTACTATTCCAATGGTCAGATTACTATTCCCAACTGTCTATTTAATATTTAACAATGGCCTGGTTATAATTACCTATGGTCACATTTCTATTTAAATTATAAAATTACCCTTAAAAATAAAACTTAATTAATTCAATTGGTATTCAGTTTAATACCTCCAAAGTATATATTTATTTTTCTTATTCCCTACCGTTGGTGGTAGGGGGGTAAGGATTTGAGGGGGGGGGGGGGGGTGAGGGGCAGGCCGTGGGGTCAAGTCCCTAGGCTTGCAATTTAATGTAATTTTCTTCTTTCGGTCATGTGTCGCTTTCATGGTTGTACCAAATTTTTTTATATATTTATTTTTCTTAGATTCTAATGGGTTTAATAAAATTTTCTTCTTTTCTATTTTTTAGAAATGGGGTTGATGAATCCTATAGATTAGAGTGATCTATATTTTTAAATTTTAGATTTTAGATTTTCTATTTCTTTACAATTTTAATGATTGGATATTTTATCAGTTTCAATGAGGATTATTATTAAGTTACTTATTAATGAACAAAATTGGTTTCTTTGTGTGTATAATTATATAAAGTATATTATATCAAACATTTATTTCATGAGAGAAATACAATTTACAAAATCTATATTTTTACATTATTATACCTTTATAAATTTCATCCAAGAAATTACAAAATGTTTTCATAGTTTAGAATAGGTTAGGATACTTATGTGTCATTGTTTCCTTTCTTCCCATTTATCCTCTTCATACATGTGGTTCCTCCACAAAACATTGACAAGGTGAGTTGTATTGTTTCATATAAAATTGTATCCACATTCCAAGAACATCCCCTGCTATCCTTCATATGAAATTTAACTATATTATTGTACCACCTATATAATTTTTACATTTGATAGATCTAGTACAACTCCCTCAGGGGTGATACATGGGACACATCATCAACCTGGTCCAAATTTAGTGGAAGTGAAATTTGATAGGACATTTCTCCTATATAATTAAGGATATTAAAGGGTCCAATGTAAATTAGAATAAGCTTCCCATTAATTCCAAACTGAATTAATCTATTCTATGGTGATTTTATTTGGATATTTTTTTTCCAACATCAAACTTTTAGTCCCTTCGACAGTAGTCAACCTAGATCTTTTAACGACTTTGAGCTAAATTTATATGTTATTGGATGGATTGATCCTTCTATGTGGATTATTTTACAAGGACAGGTATTTGTATATTTTTTTCACCTATTTCATCCAAACTAGTTGGATTTATAAATAACTTCGTATATAGGGCTTCATTTGGGAAATTTCAATACTTGAGTGGATGATATTATTATAAGAGAAATCACCCAATGGTACATGATTATCCCATTCAAATTTTAGTTCCATTGAGTAGGATCTTGGAAATTACTTGAGTGTTTTTATAGTCCTTTAAAAGTAGCCATTCATTTAGGAGTGATAGTTCATGATGAAATTACATTAATTACTCAAATAATACAGGATACTTCTCTAGAATGTAAGTGTGAACCTTGGATCCCTGTTTGGGAAGAAAAAAAGTGGAACCCTAAGATGACTCACCACATCCTCCACATATACTGTGACCTGTTTTTTGAGTCATATATATTCCCAAATAAAAATTTAGTGGGATTTCATGGTGATTTGATCTACGAAAATCCATATCTCATTGTTTACATTGGATTTCTTTGGGAGACTAGCGATAATGACTATAGTTAAATTATTAAATCTCCACATGGTTATAGAAATGGTTTCACTATCCCTTTATACTTATTCATATTAGATTTAAATTAATGGAATTACAAACACCATGAGATATACTACGAAATATCATTTATCATGTTTTCCCAACATAAGTTCTCTAAAAGATCATGAAACATCTTGGAAAATCTATGATAAATATAGAACGTTGATCCATGTGAATTATCAAATATCTCATTCTTTATATTAGGTGATGAATTCACAAAAAGCCTCATTCCTCACAAAATGAAACTATAATAATTGATGTGAAAGTCATGTATATTTTATTTATTTACCTCTTCCAAATTATTTTATATCTCCATATCATCAATTTATACTTCTTTGATCTTCTCTTGGTTGGAAAGATGTTCTCAAATTTGGGTAGGGTAGGATATATTATCTTTTATTGTGAATTTAATATCCATCATTTAAATATCCATGAAGATATGTTCCCCCTAAATTTGCATCATGTATTGAATATCTGGTTATTTTATGATAATAGAATCATCTCCAATATTCTCATATCATAGATGGTATTACATAGGTAAATCATAGTCCTCTACTATCCATAACCATCTTTTTTGAGTCATATTGATCTCCGTCTATGTGAATATATACTTTATACTATTATGATAGAAATATATTTCACACGTTGATCGATATAGATAGTGTATCCAAATATTTAGAGTGAAGATCACATAAACTGACCCCATATAATTCATTAGATAGTTCTTCCTATGGATATTAAATTATTATGAGGTATAAGAAATAACATTATAATTATATAAATTTAACACAACCCAATAATTTATATGAAGCATTACTGTATATCTGAAAACATTATCCACATTTTGGTAGTGTGACTACTGGTGCATCGATTATCCTCTTATTGAGATCCCTAATGATTTCTTGACAATATTCTGTCTAGAAATTCATTACACTTTTTGTTTTATTTTAGATAGAGGGGTATAAAATAATGAGATATTCCTTTAAAAATATCATTAGTACCAAGATAGTCCAAGAACACTATTTTTTCTATGAAAATTCTCGTTTTGGACCATTCCCCAATTGCATATGTCCTTTAAGGGCACCCAAAAATTCCACCAGTTATAATCAAGTGCCCAAGGAATGTGACTTGTTGCATCCATAAGTCCCAATTTCTAAATATATCATTCATTTTCAAATTTCATAATGTCTCTTGAAAAATCATTTCATGCACTTCATTTTCCTCCCTTATCTTGAAGTAAATAAGAATATCATCAACAAATATTACCAAAATTTGGTTAAAGGGTGTCTCTAAACACTGTATTCATGATTTTTATGAAGATCACACTAGTATTACTAAGTCCAAATGGCATAAATAAAAACCCATAGTGATCATACCCTATAAGTAAAGTTGTCTTCTGAATAACTCACTAATTCAGATTCATTTTATGATATCTAGAATTAAGTTACACCTTTGAGAAGTAATAATACCCTAATAGTTGATAGAACATGTCATCAACCATTAGAAGGGGATACTTTTTTTAGTGATCTTGTTGGGATATCAGAAATTGATACACATCCTCATTGATTCATCATTTTTATTTATAAAGAGAATTGACACACCAAAGGCAATACACTAGGGAGTATGAAATCTTTTTCCAAATGCTCTTGCAGTAACTACATGTACTCAACCTGCTCGATCAGTACCATCCTCTAGGGGAATTTTGAAATAGGAGTGGATATGGATATGTTATATAATATGAATTATACCTTAATAAAATGGGAAAGTATAGGTAAAACATCTGGAAATACAGGAATGTATTATATAAGAATGAGAAGTTCATCCATTTTTGATACCATAATTTGACTCAACCATTTCAGAACTGTACGATTCTTCATAGTTTATCCACGAGAACACCCTTGATGGATTCTCAAATGGAGATTCATGATCATACTTTAATTTTTAGAGGAGCATGGGATGGTTCAGAATATGAAAATAGATTTTAATTTCCTAATAGTTGATGTGTGCTCAATATAATGTGAGACAATCCATGCATAGTATAACGTTGAATTCCACCACATGAAATATTACAATATTCACAAGAATAATATCCCCACATACACTTATTGGAAAATATTCAGACACGTTGGGTAAAATGATTAAACTAGTCTGTGTTTCTAAATATATATCTACTTTATTGTATTAGGGATTCAATTAAAATGGTCTAGAAAAAATTATGGATATAAAAGAAAACATAGAAGTAGAATTAAATATAAAGTTTTAAATTATTTAGTAAATAGGATGTGTACTTGTTGACGCTCCTTTCATCACAGAGTCTAAAGATTGGAAAAGGGGAATATCTTAGCTCAAAGTGATGCAACCTTTGGAAAATATCAAAAATTGACAAAGGAAGAAGTAGGAAGAACATTTCACAAGGGTCGCACAAGTTCTTTAATGGTCGCAAAAGTACACTTGCGTGCTGTAATGGTCATGCAAGTACACCTGCGCGCCGAAGTTGGTTGCGCAAGTCACTTGCGCCCCCTAGGTGATAACCGCTGGGGGTCTTCTACAGCCTATAAATAGACCCTGTGGGACCCCCATTTTGAGAGGAATTTTTTCAGAATTCACAGACAGATCTCTGAATGCCCAAGTCTCTTTCTCAGGTCTTCCGAACTCTTCTATGGTAATTATTTACTCAGAATGGAAGGTCTAAAATGGAGGTGTAATTTTAAGTGTTAGAATTCACTAACACTTGCACCCCTAACTGTTTTACCCTTAAGGGAAATGAACACACTTGCGCACCACCCCACTTCTTCATCAGAACTTGCGCACCATCTTCTGGAAAGCCTCTAGGGATAATACCAAGGGTTTGAGCCAAATCTCACCCAAGTATTACTCAAAGATTGAAAATCACACAAGTACCCATGTGTCGCACAGGTATACCTACGCGACCAGGACTTGCGTGCCCACGCAGTACCTGCTCGCCTACCAAGACTTGCACGCCCCTACCTTTTTGGGTGGATTTTTTTCCCATTTCACCCCTCTTATGTCATTCCACCTCTCATATTCAAGATTCAGTCTTCAAGACACTCTTCAAATCCATTTATGGGATGATTTCTTGATTTGTCTTCGTTATCTAAAAGTAACTCCATGGAACATCTCTCAAAATCTAGTGATTTATACATCTTTATGTCACTAAATATTGAGATTTCATTCATTCAACCTCATCCTTTAAGATGAGATAATCCGTAACCTAGGATTTCTTTTTAGGAATTAGCCCCAGTCATAATTCTCAAATCTGGGCTTCCTTTTTAGGAATAAGCCCCAATCATAATTCTCAAATCTGGGTCTCCTTTTCAGGAATAATCCCCAGTCATAATTCTCCAATATAGGACTCCTTTTCAGGAGTAAGCCCTAGATCCCCTAAAATGGGCTTCCTTTTTAGGAGTAAGCCCCGGTCATAATTCCCCAAATTATGGGAATACTCCTCAGGAGTAAGCCCCAAACCTTAATTCCTTTAACCTGGGCCTCTTTTTCAGGAATAAGCCCCAGTCGAAGTCCTCATTAATTTGGGAATCTTCTTTAGGAGTAAGTCCCATGTCCCCTAATATGGGAATCCTCCTTAGGAGTAAGCCCCAGTCTTAAAGTCTAAAATATGGGGATCCTCCTCCGGATTAATCCCCAACCATAATTCCCTTAACCTGGGACTCCTTTTTTAGGAGTAATCCCCAGTCTCAAATATGGGCATCCTCCTTGGGAGTAATCCCCAAGTCCCTTAATTTTCAAATCCCTTTAACCTGGGCTTCCTCCTTAGGAATAAACCACAGTCTTAATATCTCTTAACCGGTCATAATCCTTTTGATCTGGGCATCCTGCTCATGAGTAAAACCCAATCATAAGTCCCCTCCTAACTTGGGAATCTTCCTTATGAGTAAGCCCCAAGATTAGAGTATCCAAATCTCCATGAAGCAAATATACCTTTATGGACCCTGTTCATGGATTTCTTCCCTGAAGTAAATCTTAATCCTCATCTATTTTTGGGCAGTCATACATACATAATCCCCACATCATTTATTATGATTGCACCTGTCATGGCACAATTGTTTGGTTTTACCAATACCTGTTGTTTCTCACACCGAGCATGACTCACATGAGCTTTGAGTGTAAAAGTAATTATGACATCTTTCTTTGAGCCATCAATAATAAAAATCACACTCCCTTACTCAAACTACGTGGGTTCTAAATCCTTTTCCAAACAATGGATACGTAGGTTTCCCATCTGCGGGTATGATCCCAACACTGAAATAATCTATGTCCTCTTGGATGACAATAAACATCAAGTGCCCCACTGAGTGGCTTTAAAACCAGTATGGTCATCAAAATGACCAAGATAATTTATGTATTTAAGGATACTATCAACTAAGAATCTATAACAAATACAGATGATTCTCTATCGATGAAGAACCTCGAATACATATAAAAGATTCTCTAAATTTCCTTTATATCAATCATTGATTGTTATATCTAAAGGAAAGAGCATTTTATACATGTTAATGTAATAAGGATTCATGAACATAACTTAAATCTATAAAGAGAGTCCCGAAGTAGACAATAATTCCCCTAAAAAAGGTGTGATGAGTCCGACCTCCCATCCTCTCGACCAATGCAAATTCCTAAGTCTCATTAGTCCACAACTAATGAGCGCCTACCTTTGGAAAGTAGGTCCCAATGGATTTGGAATCATCAGATGTTTCCGGTTCTACGAACAAACCCGTTAGAAACTGATTGGAATGTTTGAACCTTCAATCAAAAAGGTCATCCCCGATTCCAGAGGGAAACAAAAAATGTTGAACGCGACGTGAATCCTTAACCAAGTTAAAATAATGTTTTTCTTATTTTTAGGCCCCTATTTAAAACTCAATGATAGGGCCAACAAAAAAATCATTGACATATGTACTCATCCAAAAGATGTAGTGGTTGAATTTATCTTGATTACATATATTACATCAAACATGAAATCTTTTTCAAGATTTGCTACATTCTAAGAAATGGATGCTCTCAAGTTCACACCTATGAATACCACGGCTGTTAATACCACTACTGCAAATGCCACTGCTGCTACTCCTACTGGATCGTCATTCGCTCTAAGGATGACATCACCTACTCAGCGTGTTCAATGCTGGGTATCAAATGCGCGGGTTAAGGAGTACCATCAATATGATACCATTCCAACTATGGAGGCTTCTCGACAAGCCCTCCAAGTGAACAATTCAACCTGGTTGTCCAGAAAACAATGAACATCGATCAAGAAATAGGCGGTGCTAACTACCGTCTCTAACCGTTTTGGGTCGTTATCCCCGGAACACAATCACCATTAACTCCCATATTCTGGGGAGGTGAATGAGTAGGTACCTCAAGGCCTTAATTCAGAGAAGCAGGAGTCCTTACTGAGAGATCCTATCAATAATCGCCACCAGACTCGTGCGGCAGTACGCCCTCAATATGATGAGGGTACCGACTCCAGGCATTCAGCTCAGGTTACTCAAACCCGAGCAGGCAAGACGAACCGCCAGAGGCAGAATCCGGTCAATAGTGAGTAGGTTCTCATCTCTTCCATCTTTGGAGAATTCCACCAACCTAACTTGGTGGAAAGAAACAAACAGGCACATACACCTGCCCGTTTTAATTCCACTATCCAGCAGACTCGTCTGGCAGAATCATATCAATCCCGCTGGGCAATTTCGGTGGAGTACTATAGGCAGGAACATACACATGTTTATACATCATCATCTAGTCAGCACGCTCATCTGACTACATATGATGGATCTCATCAACCATGTTCGGCAAAGTACATTCATTAGGCACATACACCTACTAGTATTAATCAAGCATACCAACAGTCTCGCTTGGTAGCACACAGAGAAGTCAGTCGGAAAGCTTCGATGACAAACAGGAGGTAGACTCAACTATCTTCCCCCAAACATGAGTACTGTTAGGATTCACTGACATGAAAAGGTGGACAGGAGTATGCACATACACCTACTCCAAGCACGGAATGGACGTATATCCTCGTTCCGGCAGCTGAAGTCACCAATCATATTTTATCAATGGTGATAGAGCAGAAGCAAATCCCTACTCATATTTTGGATGTTTTCCAGGATATTATAACAGCTTCAGCAGCATCTCAGGGAAAGACACATAAATCTATCCCTACCAGTGGAGTGACACATCAATAGTTCACTCTGAAACAAACACACACATTTGTTCCAGTCCAAGAGGGTTGTGGGGCATACTCCCCCATATCATACACACAACCAAGTCAGGCACATACACCTGATCTGAGTGGAGATCACCAGCCTAACCTGGCCATCTTTCCTGATCAGGCAAATACACCTGCTCCGTGCAGCCAATTTCATCAACAAGTGGTTTCCAAGGCGAGTAAGAACGTGTCTAAGAAAAAGACCCGCCCAACACAGTTAGGAGATCAAGAGCCAATCTGTAACAAGGCCTTACTCGATGCTGGAGTTCTTGAAGCCCTCAGACAGTTATCTGTTGGAATTCAAGATTCTACTCCCTCATTTCCCAATAGTGGGAACATTAATTCCGAAGGTCTTCAACAGACACTTCCTCATGAAGGCTTGACTCATGACAATTCGGTCGATCTCTAAGTTTCATCTTCAGATGAGAGCCACAGGAACCCTCTGTGTGGTCAGAAGACCAAGGAGCAAGAGATCTCATCTTTTGTTGTAACCCATCATGGTGGTCCTCCCCATGATGACGAATTTTTCTGCGAAAGTCCTCTCTACAGTAGTGATTCACATTGCCCGGAAAATTCTCTAGTGGAAAATGTAGTGCCGAGAAAGACCTCTTATCTTGAGGCACTTGCAAATGTGAAACCAGTCATGTATGATGCTTCATCGCTAGCAGGTGAAATACTTTCTCAATAGAAAGATAGCCTAGGGTGTAGGACATTCTCCGAACCACCCCTAAGTCATGAATCTTCTAGTTTGATCAGTGATTTCTCTACCAATCTTGTTGAATCCGATGAAGCAACAAGGAAGCACCAACTCTGGTCAAATCAGGTAGAAGAATCTTCACTTAATGATAAAGAGGAAATACTGAATATGAAAAAAAAAACTGGCGAAAGTGAAGTTCCAGTTATGTTTTGGCCTCTGTCTGACTCTCATTATGACATTCCAGAGATGATAATGGAAGATGAGATTCATGATATTCGTCTCAACATATGGAAAAATAATTGTTAATTGAAAAAGAAAGTATTATCTTATGATGAATATGAAAATCATCTTAAGATAATAAAAGGGTTACAACTTCAGATTGATTTGGAATTTCTATCAGTCTATCGATATATGAAGGCTGAAAAGCAGCAGAGAGCCCTTCACCGTTCATGCCTTGGCACACTATGAAGATTGTGCCAGTTAATTGCCAATGCCCCATCTAGTATTCATGTCATAGGATGGGGTGTTCATGGATCACTACGTTTCACGGTGCTCTCCAGTCAGCAAAGCCCGCCGAAAATGGTCTCATGCAATGTTATTGCCCATGGCCGGCCACAGTCAATGGGATTTGTTTGTAATCAAAAGCCTTCCCAAGAACATGCCTCAACAAGTTCCTCTCAAAATCAAGAATACAAAGAATGAGATGTTGAATTACTCCTGCATCAAGCAAACGATAATATTGAACATGCCTCTCGTATAGAGAAAGCACATCATCACGTGAAATAAGTGTCAGAAATCATCCAATGGTCCTTCGAACCGGCTGATAAAAGTGGATAAAGGTTGATGCATCCAGCTAATTTCTGGACTAAGGTCTGGAAGATCATGAGAGCTTTTAATAAAGCCTCAGACATAGCATGTCAAGAGCCACCCCATCTTGCCAGAATGAGGACTCTTTTAAACCAACCCTCGGAATCAACAAATAGGATTCAAGGAGTTAAGCGGGAACAACAGGAACAACCCCAGTCCACTAGACTAGGGACTTTTTCAAATCATCAATCCCCTCATCAGAGAAATTTGGTATTTTCTTGATTCGGGAAGAAGCTTCAAGAGGAACGAAGAGCCAAATTATCAGGAGATTCTCTCCAAATTATGGTTCTTCAAGAAGTTCCTAAGGGATTGAATCAACAAAAGGCAACATCTCATCAAAGACATGGACAGAGACAATATCACAAAAATGATGATAGAAGGGATGCGATGCGTTATGAATCAATCAATGTCATCAATGCCATTGTTGCTGATCCACAAGATGAGGCTCACTCAGGGGACTCAGATGAAGAGGTTCCTACTCAGGAAGTTGTACGCACAGACACAAATGAAGAAGGTGTGCATACACAAAATCAAAGGTTTACCCAGAATCTGGGTTTTCCTTCAAATAACCCACTTCCCCCTCTCTGAAATGGATCAAACAAGGGGAAGGGAAAGAATCAGGATACATATCCTTCCTATGGAGAAGGACAATCGCTCTCACTAGAGAAAATATTTGCGCAACAGGAGGAAGAAATGAAGGAATTGAGGAGGATGAATGTAGAACTACTTCAGGGTAGTCTTCCTCCTAAGCGTGCTGGAGTCAGTCCGAAATGGGAGTTTTTTTCAGCTACTGAGATGGATCAAGAATATCCTCTTTTATTAGTACACCCTCATAGGTCTAATCCTATGGGTCAAGTGCAACAACAATTGGTAGTGCTTCCATCAGTTGCAGTACCAACTGCCATACCTATCCACACTCCGGTCATTGCACCTTCCCAAGCCCAAGTTCAACCAGATGTTTCTCAAAAGTTAATACCCACCATTGAGTCATTAACAACTCGGTTAGAGACTATGTAAGGGAAGCGTGCGCATGTTCAACTGGAAAAGAAAGCTTACCCTGAATGGGTAGATTCAATCTCTCCTCCATCAAATTTTGGAAACCCTGTATTCCCTATTTTCAATGGATCAGGCGACCCTGAACAGCATTTGATGCATTACGTGTCTTGTTGAGATCCTATGATGGGAACTCCAGAGCAGCAAGAAGCAGTGAAACTCAGATTCTTCATGTGAACCTTGCAAGGACCAGCCTTTGTCTGGTATACAAGCTTGAAATCCCGGTCAATTACCGGATGGGAAGATCTCTGTCAATGATTTCTTCTTCAACTCAGCTCAACTTTGCTAAAGACAACAGTTTTCGATCTTACAAACTATAAGAAAAGGGAGAATGAAAGAGACTATGATTTCATTGCTCGCTGGAAGGGATTAACATATTCCCTGAGCTTCGCACTCCCTCAAGAGGAACTATTGCCAATCTGTGTGGCAAATTTGCGTGACGAATTACGCACGCCACTGATCCCTGTGAAATACACAGGAGGGTTTTGAGACCTTACTTAAATCACTCAAAAAATTGACGATTCCCTTATACATACTAAGGCTAAATCTTGTGCAATTCCATCAGCTCTAGGAAGGAGAATGGGTAAAGCAGAAACTGCTACAGTTATGCTTAAACAAGCACCTGTACCTGCTTCTACCTAAAAACCATCATCTTTTCAAAGGGATCCACCTCATGAGAGCCAAAAACAAAGGCCGTTTCATCAGGACGATCAAAAAGATCAAAGACAAAAACAATTTGAGTGTCTGAAGAGAAAAACATACTCATTTCGAAATGAACAAGTTCCTGGTTACTTCATTTCGGCCCTAGAGAATAATTTGGTTCAGCTGCCAAAGCCCAAAAAGCCAAACAAGGAAGGAGTTGAAGATCGTCCCAATTATTTCCCCTTTCATCAAATGTTTGGACATCCCATCCAAGATTGTTTTGTCTTCAAAGAACTCTTGCAAAAGATGGTATACTCGGGAAAAGTCATACTGAAAGGCTCTTCAGCCTAGGTAGCATGTGTCACTACTACAGTTCCAAAGGAGGAAGGCGAGTGGAAAGAAGTCAATAGAAAAAATGCACAAAAATATGATGATTGGATGGTCAGAAAGATGATCAACCAAACTCATGCTATTTTGTGAACACAATTGACGAAACCAATTGTACCTTATGCCATGACTGCCGCAGCAAAATCCTCTTAAGAGGGAAAATCCTCAAAAGGGCGGAATAATTCCAAGAAAGAGAAAGAATCAGAATAATATGAGTATGTGTCAAAGCCTATGTTTTCATTGACTCTGGCAGACTTCATTCCATCTACTTAAAATCAACGGGCACCGCCCCAACAAAAGACATAACCTAAATTGGCTAGTCAGGCAGAATCCTCCTCGGATGAAGAGTTGATTTTTGGTTCTGTTAATATGATTCAATTAATAGATCCATATGCCAGTCATAGTTTCGATTTCGATGAGCCTGAATTCCCTGTATCAAATAGAGGATTCAAAGGAAGTTCCAGAGGATCAGGATACAGGGGAAGACGTGGATCTTTCAGAAGCCGATATTCTAATTCACCCCTACTAGAACTGTGTACGTAGCAGAAACTCGTGGTAGAGCCCTTCAATGATCTTAGCAAGAACAAGCAAGTTCTTCTACCAATAGAAAATTCAGTCCTGGCACAGTAATTTTAGAATACCGGTTGAAGGTTCCATCTTCTTCCTCTCAGCAATTAAATAGACCTAATCAATCTAATCTTCCAATACCAGGAATATTACCAACTCCTATCCCGATACAGGATGCATCAACTTCCAAAGCATCTGCTTCCAAGGTACCTTCTAAACTACATCTTCCTGTTGGGAAACGCAGACCTCTGGATCAAAATTATGATGTATTGAAACACTTGGCCCATGTACCAGCCTAGTTATCAATTCTAGATGCTTTGAATCTGTCAAAAGTTCCTCGGGAGGCATTCATCGAGGCTTTGTCAAGTCCTAAGGAGTTTGAAACTGAAATTGCTGCAGATGAAGTCTATCAAATAGAGAATAATCCTGCAGAATGCCATGCAATAATATCTTTTACTAATGAAGATGAAGATGATGTTGTGCATGGGAACATTAGACCTTTGTACTTATCTGGCAAGGTCAATGGTGTAGACGTCCTAAGAGATTTCATTGACAGTGGTTCAGGAGTCAACCTCATGACCATTCGTACAATTCGTCGATTGGGCCTCACGGAATCTGATTTATCTCCTTCTACCATGATGTTACAAGGATATGATAAAAATTAACAAGAACCACTAGGTGAAGATACACTCAGAACTCAGTTTGGAGATCTTTTATCCAATTCAGATTTCATGGTTTTTGATCAAGACTCAGCCTTCAAAATCTTGCTTGGAAGACCCTAGCTATATCAACATGCGGCTATCCCTTCATCATACCATCAATGTCTCAAATATTGTTTCGATGGTCATGTTGGGACATTTTATGGTGATAAGGCCCCGTTCAAGACATGTGAGTCTCAATACATTGAGGTAGAATTCTATCACATGAAGGGAAGGGAGAAATCCACAACAAAAGAGATTTCCAAAGTTAATGCTCCATATGGTTTGGAAAAGATTCCAGTAAATCCATTTTCACATGTGAGTACAGATTATGTGTTTCCTATCAGTCAAATTGACAAGATAGACCCAAATCAAAATACTCTTATGGAAAGACCCAGAATTTCAATTACGGAAATCGAGCCAGAAAACATGGGAGAAATTGGTGATTCTCCAAGCAGCGATGAAAGCCCAAATGGTGACGTCTTCTTTTCATCTTCTGAAATCCAACAAGTATATACTTCGACAATTAGGCCAGAAGAATTTCTAGCAACATCAGAAGTGAGCAATGATGTTGATTCTCAATCCATCATCTCCTCTTTATTACCCAAAGGCGACCCTTCATCATCAATCGGGTCCGAAATGGAAGCTTCTTCTTCAAGATATGAAAATTTTGACATCTCTTCTGATCATGAAAATTTTGCTTTATCATCTACTATGAAAGTAGAAATGGAAGAAGTAACACATGATGAAGAAGAAGAGGAAGATCTTAGAGATTCTCCTCTAGCATTTGAAGAGGGTATCTCTACCACCGAGGATGAACTCAGAGAAATAAATCTGGGTACAAAAGAAGATCCATGCCCCACTTTAATCAGTGCGGCCATGACTCTTGAAGAGCAAGAGATGTATATTTCCTTTTCAAAGAAAAATAGAGATATATTTTCTTGAAACTATACATAAATTCCCAGACTTGATCTTGGTGTTTCTACTCATCATTTGGGTTTACCAGAAGAACATCAAGGATTTAAGCAAGCCGCGAGAAGAACACACCCAACTTATGCTTCCAAAATTTTAAGCTAAATTGGATAATCTTAACAAATCTAAATTCGTCAGAGAAGTTCAATATCCCAAGTGGTTGGCTAATATTGTCCCTGTAAAGAAGAAGAACAGACAAATTAGAGTTTGCATCGATTTCAGAGATCTTAATCCGCATTTCCCTAAGGATGATTTCCCAGTTCTGATTACAGAAATTTTAATTGATGCAACAAATGGCTATGAAGAACATTCCTTCATGGATAGATATTCCAGATATAATCAAATCCGAATGGCCCCATAAGATGAGGAATCCACATCCTTCAGATCCCCTTAGGGTGTGTTTTGCTATCGGGTAATACCCTTTGGCTTAAAGAATGCAAGTGAAACATATCAGCGTGCCATGCATCGTATCTTCAAACCCTTTTTAGGGAAGTTTGTTGAATTCTATATAGATGATTTGGTGTTTAAATGCAAACAACGTTCTAATCACTTGGCTGATTTGGAAGTCATATTCTGCAATCTTCGACAACATAATTTGAATATGAACCCCTTAAAATGTGCTTTTGGGGTAACCTCAGGAAAATTTCTCAGATTTTTTGTATGACATCGTGGTATTGAAGTCGATCCTGAGAAGAAAAAGTCAATCTTTGGTATTTCACCTCCTCAAAATTTGAAATAATTAAGAGGACTTCAATGACACTTAGCCTATATTCGGTGTTTCATCTCCAATTTGGCCGGAAAAAGTTTACCCTTCACCAAATTGATGAAGAAGGGAGTCACTTACCAGTGGATTGAAGAATGTTAAGAATCATTCGATATTCTCAAGAAATACCTCTTGAGTCTACCGGTACTCATGCCACCTGTTGAAGGAAGACCAATTATCCTCTACATGACAACTTTAGAGCAATCATTGGGTGCCTTTCTTGCTCAGAAGAATGATGCTGGGAATGAAAACAGCCTCTACTACCTCAGTCGGACTATGATTGAAGCAAAAACCTGGTATTCAAGTATTGAGAAGTGCTTCCTGGAATTAATCTTTTCAGTTCAGAAGTTGAGACACTACCTGCAACATCACGAGGTCCAATTGGTATCTCGCAATAACCCTCTCAAATTCATCCTTAGTCGTCCAATGCTTACAGGACGTATGGCAAGGTGGGCAGTTATATTGCAGCAATTCGACATTCAGTATCTGTCTCAAAAGGAAATAAAAGGCCAAGCTCTGGCTGATTTCCTGGCTGAACACCCTTCAGTGGAAGACACATCTTTAGATATTGAACTCCATAATGAGGAAATTTTCTCTATTCAAGAAAGTCCTTAGGCATGGGGAATGTATTTTGATGATGCTTCCAGAAGTCCAACAAGAAGGAAAATGGAAAATACCAAATTCAACAATGTTGGCTTAGGAATTGTGCTCATTTCTCCAAAAAAGGTAGTGTTACCTTATTCCTTCTTATTGTGGGAAGGTGGTACCAATAATGAAGCAGAATACCAAGCTCTCATCATAGGCTTGGAATTGGGGCTTCAAGCACAAGTGAATCACTTAAAGGTGAAAGGTGATTCAGACCTGGTAATCAACCAAGTCAATGGGGATTATGACATCAGAAAAGAAGAACTAATCCCTTTGTATGATTACGTCATAGAGTCAATTGCAGAATTCCCTTTGGAACAGACATTTTCTTATGTCCCGCGATCACAAAATGCTCAAGCTGATGCACTGGCTAATATAGCCACAGCTCTAAAAGATCCAAATCAGGACGAGACAACCATCAGTATTGCCCACCGTCATGCAATTTGACCTAATGTTCGAATCAGAACAGAGGAAATTAATGAAATTAGTCCCATTCTTGAACCGTATGGTCATAATACAGGATGGATATCACCAATCAGGGAATACCTTCAAAATGGAACACTTCCACCTGATAGAACTGAGAAAGAACAAATCCGGCAACGTGTGGTCAATTTTACTCTTTATGATAGCCCAGATCACCTATAGAAAATTCTCTACAAGAGTGGTTTTGATGGAGTTATCTTCAGATGCATTGATGGTGAAGAGACAATGGCTGTCATGAAAGAAGTGCATGCAGGATTCTGTGGTGCCCACCAGTCTGGACATAGACTGTCTGATCAGATTCAAATGCTTGGATACATTTGGCCTTCAATGATACAAGATTGTGTTGATTTCACAAATAAGTGTCATTCATATCAAGTACATGCCAACTTCATTCATCAACCTCCAGAGTTGCTTCATACAGCTAAATACTCATGGCCATTTGCCACGTGGGGAATGGATGTGGTGGGACCTTACCCTTCAGCTATGACCAAGTAGTTTAATTATATTCTTACGACTACTGATTTCTTTTCTAAATGGGCAGAGGCAACACATCTCAAGGAAGTCAGTTCTAAATGCATTGTTAGCTTCATCAAGTGTAACATAATTACCAGATTTGGTGTCCCTCGTACCATATTGATGGACAATGGCACCAACTTCTGTTCATCCGAGGTGAAGAAGTTGTATCAGGAATACAACATCAAATTCAATCATTAATCTCGATATCATGCAGCGGCCAATAGACAGATAGAATCCTTCAACAAGACTCAATCAAATATACTGCAAAATATGATGGATAAAGATAATAAATCATGTCCTGATAAAATATTCCATGCTTTATGGTCTTATCAGACTACCACCCGCACTGCAACGCAATCAACTCCATATTCACTGGTATATGGAACAGAAGCCGTATTTCCCATTGAAGACCAATTACCCTCACTCAGAGAAGCCATTTGTGATCAGTCATCTACAGATGAGAAATATCAAAAACTATTGAATGAATTGGAATGATTAGATGAGAAAAGATTGTGCACTTTGCACCACTTGGAAGTCTATCAGAATCCAATAGCACGAGATTTTAAAAAAAAGTTCATCTTCGTTCATTCACTCAAGGAGAATTGGTATTAGTTCTCAGAACTCCAATGATACTAGGAAATAAACCTCCCAAGCTTGAGCCAAAATGGGAAGGACCTTACTCAATAAATAGGGTCTACTCTAATGGAGCTTATTCGTTAATTTCGATGAATGGATAACTCACCACTACTCCAGACAATGCCATATTTTTGAAGAAATATTTTGTATAAACACAAAATATATCCTTATCTAGTCCGGTATAACCTTAAACTGCACCACCATCCAACAAGACGTTAAACTGCATCATCAACGGTCCATGCATATGACCTTAAACTATTTGCACCTACGTCCATCATGACGTTAAACTGTGTCCCCTTCATCGTCCTTGCTATAAGATGTTAAACTATACTGAAACGGTCCATACATATGACCTTAAAGTATTTTTATTCCTTTCATCTCACATGACATTAAACAGTAATGTCCTAAATACATGATGCTAAACTATAAATAAAGTCCCTTACGTCCAGCATGACATTAAACTGCACCATCCACGGTCCATGCATATGACCTTAAACTATTCGCACTTTCGTCCAATGTGACTCTAAACTGTATCATCCCTTTTTCATCCAACATGACATTAAACTGTGAAAAAGTCCCTAATACGCCCAACATGACGTTAAATGGTGTACTCTTTTGTCCTTACTACATGACATTAAACTGCACAGTCGTCTTTTTGTCCAACAAGACGTTAAACTGTGTTGTCTCCATCGTCCTAACTACATGACGCTAAACTGTACAGAAAGTATTTTGATACATCCTACATGAAATTAAACTATAATTTTTCCATGTTACATGACACTAAAATGTGCATCTCCAATAGTCCTAACTGTAAGACTTTAAACTGCATAGTCCCTTTATATGTCCTACATGACATTAAACTGTGTGTTGTTAAGGTTGTTGTTACCTCTTGTTTCTCACACCGAGTATGACCGACGTTAGCTTAGAGAAAACCTCAACCATAACACTCTCTCTGGGATACTAACCATGTGTATGTCCCAACAACATTTTTTTAGGTCGTTGTCCCCAATAAAAACTTGATCATTAATTCATTCTTTAATTGAACTACGTAGACTTTGATCCTTGCCTTCCAGGCTGGGTACGTAGGAAACCTCCCAAGGTTCAAGGACAAAACCAATCTCTTCACATCGGTTCACCTCCATCTCATATGTTGTTGATTCGTGAAACTGCCCCTAGAATCAATATCTTTACATTGATTCACTTTCGTCCTTGATATACGACATTAAACTATACAACACTATTTTGTCCAGTATGACAATAAACTACAAATATTCTTTGATACCCTCACCTGAGAGAGAATCATTTTATACATTTATTTTCAATCATGTTATATTCCAAAGACTACGTGCATACATGGCAATTCCTGAACCTTTTTTCTTGGGTTAAACCACCATTGCACTAAAGTCCCTTTTCACCCTTCACATGTACGAACCAAATTTGTACAAAGGGTATTTCTAGAACTACGTGGGCTTGATTCCCATCTTTATGGGATACACAGGAACGTTCGAGTATCCCTCGAATCCAACCCCAAGTTTTTGGGCCTAACACCAAATTCCACTTTCAGTCCCCTGGCTGAAAAGTCCCCATGAAAACACACACTGTGTATTTCTTATAATAGTCCAAGATCTATGACCCTAAACTAAGATCTCTAATACTTTTGTCCCAGATGACATTAAACTATAGTTTAAGAACTATGTATGTCTTGAATCCCATCCTAATGAGATACGTAGTGATGTCCAACATTTCCATTGAGGACCCAACCACAACATGATTATGGTTAGCATTGACGTATCTCTGCATACATTGGACAATACCCATCTTTATGTGTCATAATCCTAATATTGAATACTTCTAGATCTTCATAACCCTTTTCATAACTTCTAATCTCAAAAGGAATGAAATTCTGACAGTTCTTTTACCTGGACATGCAGCACATGCCCTTAGGCGGCCTTGCATAAACAGTCCATAACGGACCTGTCAGCCAAAAGATGCTATTATTTGACTATTCATCCAATGCCCTTATGTGGACCTACATAATTCAACCCCCTAATGGGTTTGTTAAATACTGGAAACTTCATTCTTGGGAAGAAAGATTCTTTTGTCCTTATTTGCCTTAATGACAATATGTAGGGATCCACAAAAATAGTCATCCTTAACATACTTGTCCCATATCCTTTCTCATGATCTGAAAGTATTCAAGTATATGGTTTATATTCTCCTTCCCTACGTTTAGGTCAGACCTTCATAGGAGTAATATTCATCTAGTTCTTCGATAATATTGTTTGGAAATATCTTCTCCATATTCAAGTACCTCTTTCCATATAGAAAACTCTATACTTTGGAAAATTTGAATCTTCATAAACTTTCACTGGATTTCTAGCACTTGGAAAGTAAATATTTGAGAGTTCTTTTTCCTGACTATGCAGCACATGCCCTTAGGAGGCCTTGCATAAATAGTCTACATAACAGACTTGTTAGCCAAAAGATGCTATTTATTTGACTATGCAGCCAATGACCTTAGGTGGCCCTACATAATCCAACCCAATAACGGGTTTGTTAAATAATGGTAACTTCATTCTTGGAAACTACCTCTTCTAATGCCTTTTAGCTCTTTTTTTCTTAAGTTATGGTTTACATGTTTTCCCCCATACTTGAATATGGTAGTATGTTTTCAGGAAAATTATGAAGGAATTGAGTCAATTTCAACCCATTTCGGTCAAATCTATTTCGACCATAAACATTAGCCTTTTTATGTCCAACATGCATGAATTTAAACTGCCAATAACCACAAAGACCCATGATTTCTCCTTTTTCCTCAGAGTCAAATCCTCTTTTCTCTTCAGATCCAACTCTGAGGGGGGACTTTTGTTGATGCTTTTTTCGTCACCGAGTCTAAAGATTGGAAAAGGGTAATATCTTAGCTCAAAGTGATTCAACCTTTGGAAAAATATCAAAAATTGACAAAGGAAGGAGTAAGAAGAACATTGCACAAGGGTCGCACAAGTTCTAGAATGGTCACGCAAGTACACTTGCGTGCCACAATGGTCGCGCAAGTCACTTGTGCGCCCTAGGTGATAACGAACCGGGGTCTTCCCCAGCATATAAATAGACCCCATGGGCCCCCCATTTCGAGAGGAATTTTTCCAGAATTCATAGACAGAGCTCTGAACACCCATGTCTCTTCCTCAGGTCTTCCGAACTCTTCTAAGGTAATTCTTTACCTAGAATGGAAGGTCTAAACAGGAGGATTAAGGTCTAAGTGTTAGAATTCAATAACACTTGTGCGCCTAAGTGTTTTACCCTTAAGGGAAATGAACACACTTGCGCGCCACCCTACTTCTTCATTAGAACTTGCGCACCATCTTCTGGAAAGCCTCTAGAGATAATACCAAGGTTTTGAGCCATGTCTCTCCCAAGTATTAATCAAAGACTAAAAATTGCACAAGTACCCATGTGTCGCTCAGGTACACCTGCGCGACCAGGACTTGCGCACCCACGCAGTACTTGGGAGCCTGCCAAGACTTGCGCCCCTACCTTTTTGGGTGCCTTTCCTGCCCATTTCACCCCTCTTATGTCATTACACCTCTTCTATTCAAGATTCAGTCTTCAAGACAGTCTTCAAAGCCATTTATGACATGATTTATTGATTTGGATTCGTTATCTGAAAGGAACTTCGTGGAACATCTCTCAAAATCTAGTGATTTATACATCTTTATGTCACTAAAGATTGAGATTTAATTCATTAAACCTCATCCTTTAAGATGAGATAATCCTTAACCTGGGCTTCCTTTTCAGGAATAAGACACAGTCATAATTCTCAAATTTAGGCTTCCTTTTCAGGAATAATCCCCAGTCATAATTCCCAAATATGGGCCTCCTTTTCAAGAGTAAGCCCCAGATCCCCTAAATTGGGCTTTCTTTTCAGGTGTAATCCCTAGTCATAATTCCCCAAATTATGGGCATCATCCTCAGGAATAATCCCCAAACCTTAATTCTTTTAACTTGGGCCTCTTTTTCAGAAATAAGCCCCTGTCCAAGTCCTCATTAATTTGGGCATCTTCTTTAGGAGTAAGTCCCAAGTCCCCTAATCTGGGCATCCTCCTTAGAAGTAAGCCCCAATATTAAAGTCTCAAATATGGTCATCCTCCTGAAGAGTAAGCCCCAACCATAATTCCCTTAACCTGGGCCTCCTCTTTAGGAGTAAGCCCCAGTCCCAAATATGGGCATCCTCCTTGGGAGTAAGCCCCAAGTCCCTTAATTTTCGAATCCCTTTAACCTAGGCCTCCTCCTTAGTAATAATCCCCAGTCTTAATTTCTCTTAACCAATCATAATTACTTTTGATCTGGGCTTCCTTATCATGAGTAAAACCCAATCATAAGTACCCTCCTGACTTGGGAATCTTCCTTAGGATTAAGCCCCAAGATTAGAGTATCCAAATCTCCATGAAGCACATATACCTTTATAGACCCTGTTCATGGATTTCATCCCTGAAGTAAATCTTAATCCTCATCTATTTTTGGGCAGTCATACATACATAAGCCCCACATCATTTCTTATGATTTCACATTTCATGGAACAATTTTCTGGTTTTACCAATACCTCTTGTTTCTCACACCGAGCATGACTCACGTGAGCTTAGATTGTAAATGTAATTATGACATCTTTCTTTGATCCATCAATCATAAAAATCATACTCCCTTACTCAAACTACGTGGGCTCTTATTCATTTTCCAAACAAAAGATACATAGGTATCCCATCTGTGGACATGATCCCAATACTGAAATAATATATGTCCTCCTGAATGGCAATAAACTTCAAGTGCCCCACTGAGTGGCTTTAAAACCAATATGGTCATCATAATGACCAAGAGACTTTATGTATTTAAGGATACCATCAAATAAGAATCCCTAACAAATATAGATGATTCTCTATCGATGAATAACCTTGAATACATAAAAATGATTCTCTAAATTTCCTTCATATCAATCATTGATTGTCAGATCTAAAGGAAAGTGCATTTTATACTTGGTAATATAATAAGGATTCAAGAACATAACTTATATATATAAAGAGAGTCCTGGAGTAGACAATAATTCCCCTAAAAAAGGTGTGATGAGTCCGACCTCCCATCCTCTTGACCAATGAAAATTACTAAGTCTCATTAGTCCACAACTAATGAGTGCCTACCTTTAGAATGTAGGTCCAAATGGATATGGATTCATTGGATGTTTCCGGTTCTATGAACAAACCCGTTAGAAACTGACTGTAATGTTTGAACCTTCAATCAAAGAGGTAATCCCCAATTCCAGAGGTAAACAATACTTTATACTAATTCATTTTTTACTCTCCTATTTAGTAGTTGTGATGGAATAAGCATTACCTATTCCATTGTAATTGATGGATGCAATGGTTGATTAACCTCGAGGACCCATGATTTAGCGAACTGGATTTCTTAGTGCTATTTTACCCTACGATTAAAGCATTGAACCATGGGTGATTTATTTAGAGGTGCCTCCCATTAGTACATCACGATGGGTTACCGATTTATGTTTCATAGACATTCATGATCTTGGTAGCCTCCCCAAAACACTTGAAGCATTTCCCAATACAATTGAGGCAATTCCAATTATGTTTCATCTCTCATCATTGAGATGTGGGTAGTTGGATCTTCTTTACTAATTTTTTTATTTAACTTGACAATTTGAAACTCCATTCTTCTCTTCTTATATAGATAACCATGATACCATTAATTAAACTCCATCTCCACTTTGAGATTATATGGAGAAAGTTCTCTATAACTATGAAAGTCTCAAATACCTAGAGATTTTCAAATGTGTAGTTTTAAACCACTAAATAATCAATCTATATTTCTATAATTGTACATAAAAATCCCTACGGTATCTTTCAATCCTTGTATAGTTTTCCCCATGATCAGGGATATATTCACCATTATTTTACTTAAACACGATTAATTCTCTCTTGATAATTATTCATAATGTTTAGGGGAAATACTTGTTAATAAGTATTTTATTATATAACTCTTACTCAATCTATTCTATCTCATCCTTCAACTTGGTGTTTTATATTAATACCCATCATTGATCAACATATCCATATAAATGATAAATATAATGATTCACCTTCTCTTCTCATAATAGTAATGCATGGAAAGGATCTTATCCAATGAGTTATCCCACTATTTTGTGACCAGTGGATTGGAAGATTCACCAAATATTGGTGGTCATTACCATAAAAATGACTCAGTGGGTAGTTCAACCATCTTAGATAAAGGAAGAAATTTCACATTTTTTTAGGTTATTATTAATAGATTGAGAAAATTGGGTATGAATTTACATGAAGTTTTGAACTCCACCACTAATGGAATTGGGGGTGTCATTCAAGATATCCTTATATTTACTCTAATATGGGTTGTTGTCCTGGTTTCTCAATAGTTTCATCAATAATCTAAAATAAAAAAGGTTTTATCAAAACATAATTCAAGAAATCATGAATAAATAATTTATTCTTTTGTTCAATTATCTATAAAGTGGTACATTATGGGATCGTTATGTTGATCTTTTTTCTATAATGTTTTTTGGAATGATGACATATACTTAGTAATATTCTAATTTTTTAAAAAATGTTTTCCAATCCAAATTGTAAAACATAAAAAATATATATCAATCATGAAAACAATAGAAACCCTTGTTCTTCATACATTTATGTTATATCATTTTTAAGACAGACAAAATAATAGGGAAAAAATATATGATCAAAATGATTAATGCCTTCGAAAATATTGCTCCTATATGACTTCTACATAAATAACCGTATGAATTTATTTAAATCCTTTGATTTTTTATTTTTAAAATGATGCATTCTATTAAATACATATTGTCACTTAAGGATATAAATCAATAAAATGTGTGATCTAAAATCCCAGTAAGAGGATGAATATGGGTCATGAATCAACATAACATGGATGATAATAATGATCATCGTCATATCATAAGCATAAGATCATCATAAAAAATCCAGAGGGAAACATGTAAAAAAGGCACTATATGAGGCAATGCGTAAAATTAAAACATCATGTATTCTTGGTCAAACACAAAACATTGTTGTGAAAAAAGATTGCATCATATTCACGTATAAAATATTGTCATAACATAAACTCATCATTCTGAAAAAAATCTACAATGGTGTTCAAAACAATTACACACTATCTCGTGATATATATCACATTACTCAATGTATTCGAGGGATATATAATTATGATCCCTACCATCACACCATAATATTTACATAATTTTTCATACCACAATGAATGGATAGAAATAATTTTCATGAGATAACCCATGTAAATGAATGGGATTCATATAGATTTCATAATGAATAAATTCATGAATGAAATCATAGTTTCCAAAATGAAATAAGAAGATCTTACATTGTAATAATTGATCATTTTTCATTGGATAATTAATAATGTATGATGAGTCAAATATCAAATTTATAATGATATTCATTTTTTTGAATATCGTTATACATTGATTAAAATACAAGGTTGATACTTTTATATCAAACAAAGGAAAATGTAATAATAAAAAAATTATTTTTATATAACATTAATGTATTACCCATATAGAAATTGACATGAAATAGGGAAGACCCAAAGAAAGTGTGTTGTGTTTGAGAATATCATTACTTTAATTTCATCTTTATTTATCTCTTTTCCACCATCTGAATAATAGACATAAATTTATATAAACATTGATACATAATTTATGTTCTGTAATTTTAACCAATATTTATCAATTATAGTAATTTGACTATATTTTCTAATTTACTTAGTTATAGGGTATCCATTTTTATATAATTGTTTACTTTAAAATTTCATATTTTACTTGATTTCATTAATTTATTGAATGTCATTTATAAATTTGTAGAATTAATTAAATAAGATTATAATATATTTTATTTAAATTTTTTCTATTATATATAATTGAAAACATACATCCATGATGGTGGTTATAATTGTTTACATTGAAATTTATCTTTACATTTTTAAACAACCTTTGATGAGACATTATTGGGAGAGTGTGGGATGAAAGTATAAAATTTATATATATTGAAAATATTATCATCATGATATGTTAACATAATTAATACAATTTTAAAATATTTATAAAATAATTTTATGCATTTTTGTTTTGAAAGGGTTGTAGAAAAAGAAATAGAATAAGAAAAAAGGATAAGAATTAATTGTCACTTACTTATTCTTGGTGTAGATTCTCTTGTACAATACTAAAACTATATTGATATTTGGAGTTAGATTACCCATAAACGTCCCTATCGAATCTATTCTCCATGAGACGGTGGATGTAGATAGACTATTGGTTTGGGTAATATGGGTATAATTTATTTTCCATGGAGAGGGAGTGAGTTATTTAAACATAAAAAGAGGGGTGTTTTTAGTACAAAACAATATATCAAATAATATGTCAAAGATAAAAATATCAAGAGTGATTATTTGAAATAAAAATTCATATATAAATAATATATAATGTTTTTATGACCTTAATCCACCTTATAAATTTAATTTGTTAGTTTAATAAAAAGGAATGTGGAAGAAAAAAAATTACTATTTTAAGGAATCACTTTTCGCATTAGGTTTTGGAAAATTATATTTATATTTGGAAATTATATTAATTTTGTTTTATTGAATAATTTATTAAATTAATTATATTATTGGAAAATCATATGTTCTAAAAATGACTTGTTACGTACTATATCATGAATGATGTAATTTATGAAAAAATAGTTTTATGAAAAACTACAATTTTCATATTCACCATAAAAATAAGGTATTTTAAAAATATTACCAAAAAATAACCCTTTTATAGTTTTAATGTGATGATTTAAAAAATAATAGTTATTATATAAATATTACTTTCAAAAATAGGTAATGTTATTTTTTCATTTTTTTTATTTTTACAAAATAATTTAAATAATGTTTATAAAATATGTGATTATAATTTACTTCATTTTTTATCATGATATTTTTTATTGTAAATTATAATATTTTTCATATATTAATCATGATTAATATTATTTAAATCACAATTGATTATTTTGACGAAAAATTACTATTATAATAGTTATATTACTATTCTCAATGACTGGTTATTATTCCCAATAGTGATGTTAATATTCAATGCGATCACATAAATAATATGTTGATTGGTTTAATGATATTTAGTTTCCATTATATAGTGTTGGATGTGGGGGTGGTGATTCTAGAAGATTAGTGTGATCCATATATTACTACTATAGATTTTCTTTTAAATAGTTTTTTTACAGAATTTTAATGTTTTGAATTTAAATTGTTTTCATTGCTGATTAATTTTACAATATTTATTAATGAAATAAATTACAATCAGTTTGTTTATGTTTATAATAACATCTTATTATATGATAACACACATTTGTTTCAGGAAATATACTTCAGTTATAAACTGTAGTTTCCCAATATTCTTCTAGTTTCAACTACTTCTGATCTTTGTAGGGGTCCCCCACTAGAAATGGTATTAGCCAAAAACCTATACGAATAATTTCATTGATAGATATGTTCTAGTGAAATATGTAAATTAAGTACATGTTACCATATCAAAGTCTTATATAAATATTTTATAGAATATTCATTAGGGGTGAACATAGAAAATGGTATAATCAATTTGTATTAACTGACCCTCAATATCGGTTGTCAAACTATCCATTTTCATAACTCGGTCTTAGAAAAAATAATTCTAACTCACTATCTCTATTTGATTTTTGTTATCATTACATTCATCAAGATATGTATTATCATATGGATCTTTTTATTTTGGTAAAATAATCAAAACCTAAATCCATAGTTCACTATTCTTCAAGTACATCATCTCTACAGGAATTGGAGGTGTCTCATATTGGATTATAGTACCATCAATGATGTTGTGTTTCATCAGGAACATGTTCTAAAAATCCAAATATAAATAATTATTCTAATAATTTTATTGAATAGATGTTGGTAAGACCTAGTTTGATACTTTAGTGGATAAATAAATGGGTATATAGGGTATTAATGTTATCTAATAGTGATTTTATAGAGCCTCAAAATCATCTACATCAAAGGTATACTCCAATAATAATTCAAAACGCTCTCTATCCTACCATAGTGGTCCCACATTTTCATGATTATAGAGGTTATTTAACTCAATATTTCAAATAGAGACAAGTTGGAGGGAGGAATGAAAACTCCGACATTCCTTTCCACATTGGCGATGAAATTTATTTTCATGATCCTCAACTTGTAAAACATCTAATAGTTCTCAATGAAAACTATTAAATAAAATTATATGTAAATATTCTTTAGGATATATATACAATAGATAATCAATATGTTCATACATCTAACAATTCAGTAAGATTATACCTTTTTTTAATAAATCACGGATTATAACCCTATTTGTGATTAGAAGCATGTAATTGATGAGAATATACATCTTAGTAAAACTACATAATTTCTCCCCATGTGTGTGATTTCTAGAAAAATCCACAAATATTGATGATGGGAACGAGTGGTCTCATATTCTTAATCTATGTATTTTAGAATCTTGAAAAACATAATGCTATATTTCCATATGTGAACTCTAATATAAACCAATTACCACATCCATTCATTCTTATATAAATTGAAACCAATTTCTTTTGAGCCCATCAAACATGTGGTGATGATTCAATGTTCAAATACCAAAAGGAAATCTATAGTAAAAAATATTTTTCTCTAGATCCATCAGCCTTCGTACATTAAGTAATTTAGTCTCCACTCCAATATATCACAACACCTCTATATCCCATGTTTTTTTTGTTTTAATATACCTTTATTGTAACATATCTTGGAAAAGAATGTGGGTTTGGTCTATGAAATGATGAAAAGAGTGGATATTGGTTTCATAACATCTCATTAACTTTTTATGTTACTTCTTCACTCTCATATTATTTTCCTTTTCTTTGATTTATTTTGAGAATTTTATGTATAGGGATTTTTTTGAGGAAAATGACAAATTTTCATAGATGTATGTTTACTTGGATTTAAGGGAGTCCAGATACAAATCATTCAGTAGGTTCTTCATCATGGTGTATAAGTCATTACATGGAAATTATGTGATGTGTTGTTTCCAAGTTATATGTTTCATTAGGGATCTTGTGATTGGTTTTGGCTACATCTTATTTCATCATAGTTTCCATGTGGAGGGACGGTTACAACATGAATCCATTGTTGGTGAATTTTAGTGGTAATCTCTATTTGGGAATATATTTTGTGTGGTGCTTGTGATAAATAATTGATTTACCATTGGGTAAGAAAAAAATGGTGAAGTATAAAACATGTTTTTCAAATATTTTTTGGAACATTGTGGCTTAGACGTGGTCTAAGGAGGCTGCAACATGT
The DNA here is from genome assembly GCA_963277665.1 of Viscum album. Classification (NCBI taxonomy): domain Eukaryota; kingdom Viridiplantae; phylum Streptophyta; class Magnoliopsida; order Santalales; family Viscaceae; genus Viscum; species Viscum album. Next base: position 782,916,578 of record OY728145.1, read on the forward strand.
TTTGGTTATTTTAAGAAACTCTACCATGGACATGATGGATGAGTTGTCTTATGAGATTTCACAGACTAAAATGACATGATACCAATTATATATATATATGTTTCATTTTATCCCATCAACCCTCATTAGATATTTTGATAAATAAATTCTCCCAATATTGGTTTTGACATATAAAAACACATTTATTCTTGGACCAATTCTTTTGAGGATGGATTTGAACGTCTCTATTGAGTGAACTATATTAATTTTTGAATTACCTATTCTGTTAACTTATATACATTGAGTGTGAAGAAGACTCATATTGATGGTTGATTGGATCCATTTTTTAATTAATGGGGTTTATATTGATTAATCTTGGTATCCCAAACCTTTTAATATTTATTCTTATTCTTGTTCTAGGTGTTTTATTACTTGATTCCTGATTAGTGGTAGGTGGTTCTATAATTTTTCCTCCAAAAAATTGAATCCATGAATTTTGGATATATTAAATGTGCACTTAAAAGTGTTTTTATATGATTTTAATTAATGTATAATTGATGTATGATTTTATAGGAAAATTCTTATGAAATAAATCCTAATTTGAGGCGTCTTTAAGGCATGGGATGATTTAAAAAGTTATGGGTGGTTTTGGAAACAATTTTTAAAATTACATTACTTTCTTTGAGAGAAAATGAATTTAAATGAAAGTTTATTTTAAAAGGCATGAATTTTATGAAAAATTATGTTTTTTCATTTGAAATGAAATGGTATGTTGAAAACTGAAATTGTGAAATTGAAATGTGAAAGAAGAAATGAATTGAAATGCCTAATTTTCAATTTTTAATTAATTGATTGATTTTAACAACATGAATCCTAGATAGTGTAAATATAGTCAGGAACATTTGCATTTGAACCCCTAAAACTAGATTAAAGATGACAATGCAGAACTAATCATATTGTAGTATGATTTTTGACATGATGGGGATTTGATTAACAACCTGAGTCATTGGATGTTCACACACATTGATCCAGGATCCTTGATGAGTTTTGTGAGGATACAATTATCATAAAGCAATGTAAAATAGGTATTTCAAACATAATTCAATGATATAATTTATTTTATGGCTACATACCAATGATTTATAGAAAATATTTATTCATTCCATCTTAATTATATACTTTTTTTTAATGTTCCTTAAACCTGTTATGATATTTCTACCACATCATTATAAATATACCATACTCTATAAAAAAATATTAAAATTACATATCATTCCTTTAATGATTTAAATTAAAGTAATATTTGGATTTACTTTAATTGTATTGATTATATAACACTTAGTGATACCATACTATGATTTATAAACCACACCAAACCACTTCCTACAACAATTTTCATATTAGTTTAATCTAGGTCCATGAAAAAGAAAAAGCACCACATCGAGGTCTGGGATGTTATTGATAATTAGGACCTAGAGTCATGGATGTGACTAATGAAGATGTGATCTACTTGTTACACAAGTTTATTTTTTATATTTATCTTGAAAACCATTATTTCTTTTGATGATATACTATTTTAGTACTTTTTTCCTATTTGAGTCTTTTACTTTATCCATTTGGAATATTGAGCATACTGACTTGTATATTTTATCTTCCACAATTTTGGTGGAGATATCATTCCATAATAATTCTTTTATGACGACACATTATAAACAGAAAAATGTGTGGATTGGGAATGCCCTTTGGGAAATTTAAGAGCATGATCAGGTATTAGGGTACCATAATATCTATTATTGTTCAAGAAAAAGTGGTATCATATCTCTAGGATATGATTTTTACCATTCATGGATATCACTAAGAAGTTGGGTAGTCCTAGTAGATATGAGGTATGATTGATGGAAAATGGGATATAATTGTGAGTGAGTGACTTTCCATTGCTCATCACAATGATGATGATGTCTCCATGGGAATTCACGAAAAGTGTCTTGAGGAATTTATTTATCAAATTGTAAAATTTCCCAAACTTTTTATTTGAGTGCATTGAAAATCTAAATGTATAATTAATCTCGATATAATTGATATTCTTTTGAAACTTATTTAAGTTGATGATATGTATAAGTTGGTGATTCTATCCCTATTTTCTATTCATATTTTATAGCATCATTCCTCTATAGATTTTTGAATAGGTCATTTAAATATGTTATTGGTGAAAATCATAGATAGAATACTCCAATTGAACACAATCTTGTTAAGATAGTGGTGTGCTTTGTTTCATCCTTTGGATAGACACCTACACCCATTTCTATTTAATATCTGATAGTGAGACATAAAAGGGAGAAATCTTGAGATTGTGGTAATTTTTTTGTTCATGAAAATCCACCATATATTCAAGGATCAAATGATACTATAGTGGATAATGATTGTTTTAAAAATATTCAAGTACTTCTCGAGTTATTTTAATCACTATAATTTATAAAATATGATGTATTATTCTTTTAATATTTAGCGACCTAGTTGTAGATGGCAGGATTTGATGTTTACGGTGAAGACTTATTATTTCATATAGTGGAATGAATTCATAGTACATATCACTGATCAATTCTATCCAGAGTCGATTTTCTTGGTGGTGTTCATGCTATTTGTCAACCACCATCAAGGTGACCTAATGATAACATAGTATGAAAAATAATATTCTTATCTCACTTAGTTTTATCACTAGGATTTGACGAATAATAAACTAATGTAGGAAAATATTGAAATGGGTCTTCAATCCAATATTCAATCATAGGTTTTATTGTTAAATATTACCTCTTATGTAAGTGTGCTAGATAGAGCATCGATGGTTGATCATGACCTAGATGGTATGTCCGTTTTAACAGGAGTTCCATTTTAACACAGACGAAGTTCTACGAGATCTAATTAATGATTGAGGAAGCATTATGAGTCTCATGGTGTCTCTATATCAAAATAATCACTTATTCCAACAATTGTTCCTAGCATCATCCCCTTAACATAATTATAGTATTGAATGGTTGACCATTAAATATGGGTTTACACTGAGGGACCTAAGATCTATAATTTTTTGCAGTCACTCATGCCACCTATAGATGTTCTACAACTTATTTTATGATAATTTTAGTGGCATAGTCTCACCAATAAAAACAATTATCATCATGTCATCAGATGCATCTTTTCCTAAGGGTTTCTAGCATTATGAAACTGGAATGAATATTACGCACACTATGGAAGAGTCTCTGGATGAATATGATGTGGTTCATGTGACTATGAGATTTACCATAATGATAGATTTATCATTTTTGGCTAATTTAGTTGATTTGAGTGCATATCACTCCTTTATTTTGAGCCTTATTGTGTATTTTAAAATATTAAATATTGATTATTTTTCCTATTAAAGGATATTAATACTCCCCTTGAAAATAATTGAAAAAAGTTTCTTTCATATATATCTTTAACTTTTTATTTATCAAGGATGTTAAATTCCATATGTTTTTTGGATCTCAATAGGAAACCACATAATGAAATTTTATGTATGGATTGAATTATTTATCATATTTCCCAGAAAAACTATTAGCTTTATCGAGTCACCTTTATTGTGTCAGATGGGGTGTCCTGTGTTTTTCAGTGATAATGGGACTTGATGTTGAAAAGAACTGGAAATACTTCTAGTAATTTTAGTATATAAATATTGGTTTTTTATTTCAACGTTTAGCAAGAATCATTGAGTGATGATCTCGCTCCAGTTGATGTTTAGTGTTAGATGTTTTTCTCCCAGATTCACTAGCATTCCACCAGTAAGAGAGGTTGAGATTTAAAATTATTTAGTGCCTAACAATGAATCAGTTTTTATTCATTATTACCATATGGGAATAGTGTAGTTTTTTTATTTAAAGAATTATTTCAATTATCTTCTAGAGAAAGGATTTATATGACCGAGTATATCACCTTGTGTGGAACCTATTCTCTGAAATGAATGTAGATGAACTTATTTAACATTGAGTTTAATATCAAACACTTAATTGAGTCATGTTAATGAGAAGGTATTTGTTTCCAAATATTGACAATATATTTGATCTTTTTAAAGGGGACAAATTTTTCTCAAAGAATTATCTTTGATCTAGTCATAACCATCTGTGAATAAGAGAATTTAATATTTAGAAGAAATCATTTTGCAGGATGTATTTCTATTATCAGTATCATTATATGCCATTTTTTCTAACCAATGATCCATTAGTTTTTAAGTATTTTAAGAACATGATAATTAATGGGTACCTAAAATCATTCATAGTGGTATTTATAGATGAAATACTAGTCTACAATCAGAGAGAGGAGGACTATGTACATCATCTGAGTGTAGTTTTAGAGATTTTAAGAAACTAAAGGCTCTATTTGAATATTTTGATATGTAATTTTTTATTTGGGATGTTATGATCTTGGGACATGTGGTCTCAAGATATTTTATTTTAGTTTATTCTAAAATAAGAAATATAATATTATATGGGAGAAACAACAAAATGTTTTGGATATTTGGATCTTTTTTTTCATGGAAAGATATTATTGAAGATTCACTATATAATTATTCAAGTTGGATTCCCTAATGATGGATGTCACTCATAAAGGAGGAAAGTTTATATGGGATTAAATATGTTATATTTATTTTATCAAACTAAAATTCTTTTTGACTTATGTGATGTTTTAACACTTATAGAGGCTGATCGGGGAAACATTGACTTCTTTGATGCATCAGGTTCAATACTAGGTAGTGTACAAATACATAGTGATCAAGTTGTATCCTATGGATCAAACAAATATGCCACAAGTGGTGAATTATCATACCCATAATCTCGATTAAAATAAAAATAATTTTATTTCATGATTATTACATCATTTTAATGATAAAGAACATATAAGAGTTACACAAATTTGATCCAAAAGATTAGTATCATTGGAAATTATAGACCATACAGAACATTTATGTAATAAATCAGAAATATTATTTAATTTATTCAACTCTATATTCTTATTTTCCCTCTTGTTATCCTTAGTACAATTATTCCCAAAAGGAGATACATCCGAAGAAGGGATGAGCTAAAATCCAATTAAGAGGATAAATAACATAGATGAAACATGGGTGAGAATAATAATAATAACAATCATAATATAATCAATTGATCATCATCATAATAATTAGGGGAATCATTTGAAAAAGGCATTGAATGTGGAAATGCATTAAAAAGAAACATCATGTCTTAGTAGTTAACTCAAACACATAGTTGTGAACAATGTTAGCATAATTTTCACACATAGAATATGTGAAACATCACACCATCATCATTGTGAAAAAATATAGAATTAAGTTTTCATATATTGAACATTATATCATGAGATAGATCCCATTACCCAGTGAATTAGTGCACTATATTATTCTGGGTGCACCCATCACATCATAACAATTACATTATCATGAAGGCCACATAGAATATATATCAAACATCGAAATAATGTTTCCCATGAAAATTTATGAGTTTAATTGCGTAAATCATACATTCATAAAAATACATTTTTGTTCACTAAATAAAAATGTAACAATATAATTATCATAAGAATAATCAATCTTGAGTTAATGAGAAATAATATCTAGAGAAGAAAAACACAAGTTTTTATAAATAAGAGTTTATTTGAAAAAATAATTTCAAAGCATGTATATCCTAGAAAAGAAAATGTATGGAAAATGTAATTATTTTAGAAGAATATTTTTGTCACGAACCGTCCCCCGGGGCCCGTGCCGTGACTACCTGAAGCCTTCCATCCATAGGACTTGGGCTAGTGACTAGCACCAAAGGCGTAATTCCCTAAAACTAGGAAGGCATTGCCTTTATAAACCGTGAACACACAAAACAAAGCACACATATGGATACAGATACTATGTAAACTGTATAACAAAAGAGTACTGAAAATTAAAAGGGGCCGGAAATAGAAGCCTAATTATAAAGTACAAGGAACTGGAAGTACATGTACAACTAAAGAAAGGAAAAATAGCTGCTGGGTCATCCTCCGGGATTCCTACCTGAAGGGTTGGTATAGATAGCCTCCTCAGTACTCCACATCAGATAGTCTCCTCCACGTACTGACTCGTCGTAAGGTCCACCTCTGGGTACTGTCCAGTCCTGGTACTCTCAGCCTCAGTTTGCATTATTCGTCATCTACAACCAACACAATAAGGTGCAGGCATAGCCTGTGCTGGGGTGAGAATGATGATACTCAGTAGGGACCCAGAGACCCTCAAGGACTCAAAAAATCTAACAAGTATAAAACACAAAGAATTAAATCAATAGATAACCTTACTTAGGTATATTCCCATACATATACCTATGTTATCAAGTGATACATCTCAATCTTGAGGAAAACATAAAATTACTAACTCAGCTCAACCAAAATTTTATTCACATTATCGAAACCACAATTAATGGAGAAATCCGCCTCTATCAAGTACAGTGAGCATGCCGTGACACCAAGCGCGCTTCCCACTAACTTTGGACTGATGAGGTACTCCTCCTATTGAGTACCATGGGTCTACTGCTTCAGAAAAAGGCAGTCCCTACCGTGGGTCGGCCACTACACCCATGCACTCCCCCACATAGCCTGAAGAGGTACTCCTCCTGTTGAGTACCTTGGGTTTTCCATGTCACACAGATCACGCTCCTCCACCATGGGTCTGCCACCACAACTAGGCTCTCCCCACTGGGCATGTAGAGTCTCACCAAGTCAAACGGTTAGCAGTCATCTGGTCTCAGCTAGCTACTAGGTCTCCGCACTCTGCTTGCTCATCATTGGAAGGATCCACTCCACGAGCTACTGGTCGATACTAAAACTATCACGAAGTCCCACGAAGAAGTATATCAAAGGTCTGATACACCATAGGGATCTCCACTCAATAGACGACACATCAACCAGACACCCTGTCTGTGAGTTATTATCTATTTAGTCTCAGGGACCTGGTTGTATTCGTGATTGATCCAACCTGACTGTATCCCATCTCAATCCAAAACTGCAGTGGAGTATACTCAAAGGGACCATCATGCTCCCAAATTTCCAGTGTTGTAGACGGTTCATCAATCGGACGTCCAGTGCCAAAGATATGGCCGAATGAGCGTAAATGGTTCGTAGTGGGTCTGGGTTCGGTCCGACCCGGTCAGACAGACCCGGCATGACCCCGTCTCGGCCGACGCGGTTCCAGTCACCCCGGCCTAACCCACTGGGTCTGGCCCGGCCTATTGGGTGGTCTATCCTATTGGGTTTAGCCCAGCCCATTGGACCCAGCCCAGCAGGCCGTGAAAGTGCCGCATAGGGCCGTGAGGGTGCGGACCGGCCACAGGTCGGTGCAAGGGTGGTTTGGTTCGGAGGTCCTTGGGGGCACGGATCGGGGCGGCCTAGACCGGAGGCTGGCACGGCCGGGGAATGACGCAGTGCGGGCCGGTTCAGCCGGCAGGGGGCAAGGCCTGGGCGGCTCAGAAGCTGGCAGGAAGCGCAGTTCTGCCTGGGGCAGCGGAGCCAGTTCAGCCAGGGCAGTAGAGCCGGTTCAGTTGGGGTACTAGAGTGTCGCGGGGGCGGTGCGAGTCACGGAGGCTGCGGGTGATGTTGTCATTGCCTTCATCGCCTTCTTCGTCTCGTCGACTCGTTTCCATGCCAAAGAACATCACAAAGAAGAATGACAGAGGGGGGTCAGGCCATGTTTTTTTGGCCCGCACCCTTCATGTTTAGGGTGGTAGAAATTAGTTCATCATGAACATAAACAATGAACGAGCATGAAAGATATCTTAAAAACATCAATTCCCATAATCCCTCATTAACAATATATTCCCAACCCACAAGGAAAAAACAACAGCGGATCAACTTGATAATAATTTGGTCCGCGTTCATTGTTTTAGAAGGAAAGAATCAAGTTAATAATATCATACATAAATAAAATCCCT